>JAUPFR010000019.1:12698008-14010939 GCA_036925125.1 Oreortyx pictus | reverse complement strand
CCCTAACCCTAACCTAACCTAACCCTAACCCTAACCCTAACCCTACCCTAACCACTACTACCTAACCTAACCCTAACCCTAACCCTAACCCTAACCCTAACCCTAACCCTAACCCTAACCCTACCCCTAACCCTAAACCCTAACCCTAACCACCCTAACCTAACCCTAAACCCTAACCCTAACCCTAACCCTAACCCTAACCTAAACCCTAACCCTAACCCTAACCCCTAACCCTAACCCTAACCCTAACCCTAACCCTACCCCCTACCCTAACCCTAACCCTAACCCTAACCCTAACCCTAACCCTAACCCTAACCCTAACCCTAACCCCTAACCCTAACCCCTAACCCTAACCCTAACCCTAACCCTAACCCTAACCCTAACCCTAACCCTAACCCTAACCCTAACCCTAACCCTTACCCTAACCCTAACCCTAACCCTAACCCTAACCCTACTAACCCTAACCCTAACCCTAACCCTAATCCCTAACCCTAACCCTAACCCTAACCCTAACCCTAACCCTAACCCTAACCCTAACCCTAACCCTAACCCTAACCCTAACCCTAACCCTAACCCTAACCCTAACCCTAACCCTAACCCTAACCCTAACCCTAACCCTAACCCTAACCCTAACCCTAACCCTAACCCTAACCCTAACCCTAACCCTAACCCTAACCCTAACCCTAACCCTAACCCTAACCCTAACCCTAACCCTAACCCTAACCCTAACCCTAACCCTAACCCTAACCCTAACCCTAACCCTAACCCTAACCCTAACCCTAACCCTAACCCTAACCCTAACCCTAACCCTAACCCTAACCCTAACCCTAACCCTAACCCTAACCCTAACCCTAACCCTAACCCTAACCCTAACCCTAACCCTAACCCTAACCCTAACCCTAACCCTAACCCTAACCCTAACCCTAACCCTAACCCTAACCCTAACCCTAACCCTAACCCTAACCCTAACCCTAACCCTAACCCTAACCCTAACCCTAACCCTAACCCTAACCCTAACCCTAACCCTAACCCTAACCCTAACCCTAACCCTAACCCTAACCCTAACCCTAACCCTAACCCTAACCCTAACCCTAACCCTAACCCTAACCCTAACCCTAACCCTAACCCTAACCCTAACCCTAACCCTAACCCTAACCCTAACCCTAACCCTAACCCTAACCCTAACCCTAACCCTAACCCTAACCCTAACCCTAACCCTAACCCTAACCCTAACCCTAACCCTAACCCTAACCCTAACCCTAACCCTAACCCTAACCCTAACCCTAACCCTAACCCTAACCCTAACCCTAACCCTAACCCTAACCCTAACCCTAACCCTAACCCTAACCCTAACCCTAACCCTAACCCTAACCCTAACCCTAACCCTAACCCTAACCCTAACCCTAACCCTAACCCTAACCCTAACCCTAACCCTAACCCTAACCCTAACCCTAACCCTAACCCTAACCCTAACCCTAACCCTAACCCTAACCCTAACCCTAACCCTAACCCTAACCCTAACCCTAACCCTAACCCTAACCCTAACCCTAACCCTAACCCTAACCCTAACCCTAACCCTAACCCTAACCCTAACCCTAACCCTAACCCTAACCCTAACCCTAACCCTAACCCTAACCCTAACCCTAACCCTAACCCTAACCCTAACCCTAACCCTAACCCTAACCCTAACCCTAACCCTAACCCTAACCCTAACCCTAACCCTAACCCTAACCCTAACCCTAACCCTAACCCTAACCCTAACCCTAACCCTAACCCTAACCCTAACCCTAACCCTAACCCTAACCCTAACCCTAACCCTAACCCTAACCCTAACCCTAACCCTAACCCTAACCCTAACCCTAACCCTAACCCTAACCCTAACCCTAACCCTAACCCTAACCCTAACCCTAACCCTAACCCTAACCCTAACCCTAACCCTAACCCTAACCCTAACCCTAACCCTAACCCTAACCCTAACCCTAACCCTAACCCTAACCCTAACCCTAACCCTAACCCTAACCCTAACCCTAACCCTAACCCTAACCCTAACCCTAACCCTAACCCTAACCCTAACCCTAACCCTAACCCTAACCCTAACCCTAACCCTAACCCTAACCCTAACCCTAACCCTAACCCTAACCCTAACCCTAACCCTAACCCTAACCCTAACCCTAACCCTAACCCTAACCCTAACCCTAACCCTAACCCTAACCCTAACCCTAACCCTAACCCTAACCCTAACCCTAACCCTAACCCTAACCCTAACCCTAACCCTAACCCTAACCCTAACCCTAACCCTAACCCTAACCCTAACCCTAACCCTAACCCTAACCCTAACCCTAACCCTAACCCTAACCCTAACCCTAACCCTAACCCTAACCCTAACCCTAACCCTAACCCTAACCCTAACCCTAACCCTAACCCTAACCCTAACCCTAACCCTAACCCTAACCCTAACCCTAACCCTAACCCTAACCCTAACCCTAACCCTAACCCTAACCCTAACCCTAACCCTAACCCTAACCCTAACCCTAACCCTAACCCTAACCCTAACCCTAACCCTAACCCTAACCCTAACCCTAACCCTAACCCTAACCCTAACCCTAACCCTAACCCTAACCCTAACCCTAACCCTAACCCTAACCCTAACCCTAACCCTAACCCTAACCCTAACCCTAACCCTAACCCTAACCCTAACCCTAACCCTAACCCTAACCCTAACCCTAACCCTAACCCTAACCCTAACCCTAACCCTAACCCTAACCCTAACCCTAACCCTAACCCTAACCCTAACCCTAACCCTAACCCTAACCCTAACCCTAACCCTAACCCTAACCCTAACCCTAACCCTAACCCTAACCCTAACCCTAACCCTAACCCTAACCCTAACCCTAACCCTAACCCTAACCCTAACCCTAACCCTAACCCTAACCCTAACCCTAACCCTAACCCTAACCCTAACCCTAACCCTAACCCTAACCCTAACCCTAACCCTAACCCTAACCCTAACCCTAACCCTAACCCTAACCCTAACCCTAACCCTAACCCTAACCCTAACCCTAACCCTAACCCTAACCCTAACCCTAACCCTAACCCTAACCCTAACCCTAACCCTAACCCTAACCCTAACCCTAACCCTAACCCTAACCCTAACCCTAACCCTAACCCTAACCCTAACCCTAACCCTAACCCTAACCCTAACCCTAACCCTAACCCTAACCCTAACCCTAACCCTAACCCTAACCCTAACCCTAACCCTAACCCTAACCCTAACCCTAACCCTAACCCTAACCCTAACCCTAACCCTAACCCTAACCCTAACCCTAACCCTAACCCTAACCCTAACCCTAACCCTAACCCTAACCCTAACCCTAACCCTAACCCTAACCCTAACCCTAACCCTAACCCTAACCCTAACCCTAACCCTAACCCTAACCCTAACCCTAACCCTAACCCTAACCCTAACCCTAACCCTAACCCTAACCCTAACCCTAACCCTAACCCTAACCCTAACCCTAACCCTAACCCTAACCCTAACCCTAACCCTAACCCTAACCCTAACCCTAACCCTAACCCTAACCCTAACCCTAACCCTAACCCTAACCCTAACCCTAACCCTAACCCTAACCCTAACCCTAACCCTAACCCTAACCCTAACCCTAACCCTAACCCTAACCCTAACCCTAACCCTAACCCTAACCCTAACCCTAACCCTAACCCTAACCCTAACCCTAACCCTAACCCTAACCCTAACCCTAACCCTAACCCTAACCCTAACCCTAACCCTAACCCTAACCCTAACCCTAACCCTAACCCTAACCCTAACCCTAACCCTAACCCTAACCCTAACCCTAACCCTAACCCTAACCCTAACCCTAACCCTAACCCTAACCCTAACCCTAACCCTAACCCTAACCCTAACCCTAACCCTAACCCTAACCCTAACCCTAACCCTAACCCTAACCCTAACCCTAACCCTAACCCTAACCCTAACCCTAACCCTAACCCTAACCCTAACCCTAACCCTAACCCTAACCCTAACCCTAACCCTAACCCTAACCCTAACCCTAACCCTAACCCTAACCCTAACCCTAACCCTAACCCTAACCCTAACCCTAACCCTAACCCTAACCCTAACCCTAACCCTAACCCTAACCCTAACCCTAACCCTAACCCTAACCCTAACCCTAACCCTAACCCTAACCCTAACCCTAACCCTAACCCTAACCCTAACCCTAACCCTAACCCTAACCCTAACCCTAACCCTAACCCTAACCCTAACCCTAACCCTAACCCTAACCCTAACCCTAACCCTAACCCTAACCCTAACCCTAACCCTAACCCTAACCCTAACCCTAACCCTATACCCTAACCCTAACCCTAACCCTAACCCTAACCCTAACCCTAACCCTAACCCTAACCCTAACCCTAACCCTAACCCTAACCCTAACCCTAACCCTAACCCTAACCCTAACCCTAACCCTAACCCTAACCCTAACCCTAACCCTAACCCTAACCCTAACCCTAACCCTAACCCTAACCCTAACCCTAACCCTAACCCTAACCCTAACCCTAACCCTAACCCTAACCCTAACCCTAACCCTAACCCTAACCCTAACCCTAACCCTAACCCTAACCCTAACCCTAACCCTAACCCTAACCCTAACCCTAACCCTAACCCTAACCCTAACCCTAACCCTAACCCTAACCCTAACCCTAACCCTAACCCTAACCCTAACCCTAACCCTAACCCTAACCCTAACCCTAACCCTAACCCTAACCCTAACCCTAACCCTAACCCTAACCCTAACCCTAACCCTAACCCTAACCCTAACCCTAACCCTAACCCTAACCCTAACCCTAACCCTAACCCTAACCCTAACCCTAACCCTAACCCTAACCCTAACCCTAACCCTAACCCTAACCCTAACCCTAACCCTAACCCTAACCCTAACCCTAACCCTAACCCTAACCCTAACCCTAACCCTAACCCTAACCCTAACCCTAACCCTAACCCTAACCCTAACCCTAACCCTAACCCTAACCCTAACCCTAACCCTAACCCTAACCCTAACCCTAACCCTAACCCTAACCCTAACCCTAACCCTAACCCTAACCCTAACCCTAACCCTAACCCTAACCCTAACCCTAACCCTAACCCTAACCCTAACCCTAACCCTAACCCTAACCCTAACCCTAACCCTAACCCTAACCCTAACCCTAACCCTAACCCTAACCCTAACCCTAACCCTAACCCTAACCCTAACCCTAACCCTAACCCTAACCCTAACCCTAACCCTAACCCTAACCCTAACCCTAACCCTAACCCTAACCCTAACCCTAACCCTAACCCTAACCCTAACCCTAACCCTAACCCTAACCCTAACCCTAACCCTAACCCTAACCCTAACCCTAACCCTAACCCTAACCCTAACCCTAACCCTAACCCTAACCCTAACCCTAACCCTAACCCTAACCCTAACCCTAACCCTAACCCTAACCCTAACCCTAACCCTAACCCTAACCCTAACCCTAACCCTAACCCTAACCCTAACCCTAACCCTAACCCTAACCCTAACCCTAACCCTAACCCTAACCCTAACCCTAACCCTAACCCTAACCCTAACCCTAACCCTAACCCTAACCCTAACCCTAACCCTAACCCTAACCCTAACCCTAACCCTAACCCTAACCCTAACCCTAACCCTAACCCTAACCCTAACCCTAACCCTAACCCTAACCCTAACCCTAACCCTAACCCTAACCCTAACCCTAACCCTAACCCTAACCCTAACCCTAACCCTAACCCTAACCCTAACCCTAACCCTAACCCTAACCCTAACCCTAACCCTAACCCTAACCCTAACCCTAACCCTAACCCTAACCCTAACCCTAACCCTAACCCTAACCCTAACCCTAACCCTAACCCTAACCCTAACCCTAACCCTAACCCTAACCCTAACCCTAACCCTAACCCTAACCCTAACCCTAACCCTAACCCTAACCCTAACCCTAACCCTAACCCTAACCCTAACCCTAACCCTAACCCTAACCCTAACCCTAACCCTAACCCTAACCCTAACCCTAACCCTAACCCTAACCCTAACCCTAACCCTAACCCTAACCCTAACCCTAACCCTAACCCTAACCCTAACCCTAACCCTAACCCTAACCCTAACCCTAACCCTAACCCTAACCCTAACCCTAACCCTAACCCTAACCCTAACCCTAACCCTAACCCTAACCCTAACCCTAACCCTAACCCTAACCCTAACCCTAACCCTAACCCTAACCCTAACCCTAACCCTAACCCTAACCCTAACCCTAACCCTAACCCTAACCCTAACCCTAACCCTAACCCTAACCCTAACCCTAACCCTAACCCTAACCCTAACCCTAACCCTAACCCTAACCCTAACCCTAACCCTAACCCTAACCCTAACCCTAACCCTAACCCTAACCCTAACCCTAACCCTAACCCTAACCCTAACCCTAACCCTAACCCTAACCCTAACCCTAACCCTAACCCTAACCCTAACCCTAACCCTAACCCTAACCCTAACCCTAACCCTAACCCTAACCCTAACCCTAACCCTAACCCTAACCCTAACCCTAACCCTAACCCTAACCCTAACCCTAACCCTAACCCTAACCCTAACCCTAACCCTAACCCTAACCCTAACCCTAACCCTAACCCTAACCCTAACCCTAACCCTAACCCTAACCCTAACCCTAACCCTAACCCTAACCCTAACCCTAACCCTAACCCTAACCCTAACCCTAACCCTAACCCTAACCCTAACCCTAACCCTAACCCTAACCCTAACCCTAACCCTAACCCTAACCCTAACCCTAACCCTAACCCTAACCCTAACCCTAACCCTAACCCTAACCCTAACCCTAACCCTAACCCTAACCCTAACCCTAACCCTAACCCTAACCCTAACCCTAACCCTAACCCTAACCCTAACCCTAACCCTAACCCTAACCCTAACCCTAACCCTAACCCTAACCCTAACCCTAACCCTAACCCTAACCCTAACCCTAACCCTAACCCTAACCCTAACCCTAACCCTAACCCTAACCCTAACCCTAACCCTAACCCTAACCCTAACCCTAACCCTAACCCTAACCCTAACCCTAACCCTAACCCTAACCCTAACCCTAACCCTAACCCTAACCCTAACCCTAACCCTAACCCTAACCCTAACCCTAACCCTAACCCTAACCCTAACCCTAACCCTAACCCTAACCCTAACCCTAACCCTAACCCTAACCCTAACCCTAACCCTAACCCTAACCCTAACCCTAACCCTAACCCTAACCCTAACCCTAACCCTAACCCTAACCCTAACCCTAACCCTAACCCTAACCCTAACCCTAACCCTAACCCTAACCCTAACCCTAACCCTAACCCTAACCCTAACCCTAACCCTAACCCTAACCCTAACCCTAACCCTAACCCTAACCCTAACCCTAACCCTAACCCTAACCCTAACCCTAACCCTAACCCTAACCCTAACCCTAACCCTAACCCTAACCCTAACCCTAACCCTAACCCTAACCCTAACCCTAACCCTAACCCTAACCCTAACCCTAACCCTAACCCTAACCCTAACCCTAACCCTAACCCTAACCCTAACCCTAACCCTAACCCTAACCCTAACCCTAACCCTAACCCTAACCCTAACCCTAACCCTAACCCTAACCCTAACCCTAACCCTAACCCTAACCCTAACCCTAACCCTAACCCTAACCCTAACCCTAACCCTAACCCTAACCCTAACCCTAACCCTAACCCTAACCCTAACCCTAACCCTAACCCTAACCCTAACCCTAACCCTAACCCTAACCCTAACCCTAACCCTAACCCTAACCCTAACCCTAACCCTAACCCTAACCCTAACCCTAACCCTAACCCTAACCCTAACCCTAACCCTAACCCTAACCCTAACCCTAACCCTAACCCTAACCCTAACCCTAACCCTAACCCTAACCCTAACCCTAACCCTAACCCTAACCCTAACCCTAACCCTAACCCTAACCCTAACCCTAACCCTAACCCTAACCCTAACCCTAACCCTAACCCTAACCCTAACCCTAACCCTAACCCTAACCCTAACCCTAACCCTAACCCTAACCCTAACCCTAACCCTAACCCTAACCCTAACCCTAACCCTAACCCTAACCCTAACCCTAACCCTAACCCTAACCCTAACCCTAACCCTAACCCTAACCCTAACCCTAACCCTAACCCTAACCCTAACCCTAACCCTAACCCTAACCCTAACCCTAACCCTAACCCTAACCCTAACCCTAACCCTAACCCTAACCCTAACCCTAACCCTAACCCTAACCCTAACCCTAACCCTAACCCTAACCCTAACCCTAACCCTAACCCTAACCCTAACCCTAACCCTAACCCTAACCCTAACCCTAACCCTAACCCTAACCCTAACCCTAACCCTAACCCTAACCCTAACCCTAACCCTAACCCTAACCCTAACCCTAACCCTAACCCTAACCCTAACCCTAACCCTAACCCTAACCCTAACCCTAACCCTAACCCTAACCCTAACCCTAACCCTAACCCTAACCCTAACCCTAACCCTAACCCTAACCCTAACCCTAACCCTAACCCTAACCCTAACCCTAACCCTAACCCTAACCCTAACCCTAACCCTAACCCTAACCCTAACCCTAACCCTAACCCTAACCCTAACCCTAACCCTAACCCTAACCCTAACCCTAACCCTAACCCTAACCCTAACCCTAACCCTAACCCTAACCCTAACCCTAACCCTAACCCTAACCCTAACCCTAACCCTAACCCTAACCCTAACCCTAACCCTAACCCTAACCCTAACCCTAACCCTAACCCTAACCCTAACCCTAACCCTAACCCTAACCCTAACCCTAACCCTAACCCTAACCCTAACCCTAACCCTAACCCTAACCCTAACCCTAACCCTAACCCTAACCCTAACCCTAACCCTAACCCTAACCCTAACCCTAACCCTAACCCTAACCCTAACCCTAACCCTAACCCTAACCCTAACCCTAACCCTAACCCTAACCCTAACCCTAACCCTAACCCTAACCCTAACCCTAACCCTAACCCTAACCCTAACCCTAACCCTAACCCTAACCCTAACCCTAACCCTAACCCTAACCCTAACCCTAACCCTAACCCTAACCCTAACCCTAACCCTAACCCTAACCCTAACCCTAACCCTAACCCTAACCCTAACCCTAACCCTAACCCTAACCCTAACCCTAACCCTAACCCTAACCCTAACCCTAACCCTAACCCTAACCCTAACCCTAACCCTAACCCTAACCCTAACCCTAACCCTAACCCTAACCCTAACCCTAACCCTAACCCTAACCCTAACCCTAACCCTAACCCTAACCCTAACCCTAACCCTAACCCTAACCCTAACCCTAACCCTAACCCTAACCCTAACCCTAACCCTAACCCTAACCCTAACCCTAACCCTAACCCTAACCCTAACCCTAACCCTAACCCTAACCCTAACCCTAACCCTAACCCTAACCCTAACCCTAACCCTAACCCTAACCCTAACCCTAACCCTAACCCTAACCCTAACCCTAACCCTAACCCTAACCCTAACCCTAACCCTAACCCTAACCCTAACCCTAACCCTAACCCTAACCCTAACCCTAACCCTAACCCTAACCCTAACCCTAACCCTAACCCTAACCCTAACCCTAACCCTAACCCTAACCCTAACCCTAACCCTAACCCTAACCCTAACCCTAACCCTAACCCTAACCCTAACCCTAACCCTAACCCTAACCCTAACCCTAACCCTAACCCTAACCCTAACCCTAACCCTAACCCTAACCCTAACCCTAACCCTAACCCTAACCCTAACCCTAACCCTAACCCTAACCCTAACCCTAACCCTAACCCTAACCCTAACCCTAACCCTAACCCTAACCCTAACCCTAACCCTAACCCTAACCCTAACCCTAACCCTAACCCTAACCCTAACCCTAACCCTAACCCTAACCCTAACCCTAACCCTAACCCTAACCCTAACCCTAACCCTAACCCTAACCCTAACCCTAACCCTAACCCTAACCCTAACCCTAACCCTAACCCTAACCCTAACCCTAACCCTAACCCTAACCCTAACCCTAACCCTAACCCTAACCCTAACCCTAACCCTAACCCTAACCCTAACCCTAACCCTAACCCTAACCCTAACCCTAACCCTAACCCTAACCCTAACCCTAACCCTAACCCTAACCCTAACCCTAACCCTAACCCTAACCCTAACCCTAACCCTAACCCTAACCCTAACCCTAACCCTAACCCTAACCCTAACCCTAACCCTAACCCTAACCCTAACCCTAACCCTAACCCTAACCCTAACCCTAACCCTAACCCTAACCCTAACCCTAACCCTAACCCTAACCCTAACCCTAACCCTAACCCTAACCCTAACCCTAACCCTAACCCTAACCCTAACCCTAACCCTAACCCTAACCCTAACCCTAACCCTAACCCTAACCCTAACCCTAACCCTAACCCTAACCCTAACCCTAACCCTAACCCTAACCCTAACCCTAACCCTAACCCTAACCCTAACCCTAACCCTAACCCTAACCCTAACCCTAACCCTAACCCTAACCCTAACCCTAACCCTAACCCTAACCCTAACCCTAACCCTAACCCTAACCCTAACCCTAACCCTAACCCTAACCCTAACCCTAACCCTAACCCTAACCCTAACCCTAACCCTAACCCTAACCCTAACCCTAACCCTAACCCTAACCCTAACCCTAACCCTAACCCTAACCCTAACCCTAACCCTAACCCTAACCCTAACCCTAACCCTAACCCTAACCCTAACCCTAACCCTAACCCTAACCCTAACCCTAACCCTAACCCTAACCCTAACCCTAACCCTAACCCTAACCCTAACCCTAACCCTAACCCTAACCCTAACCCTAACCCTAACCCTAACCCTAACCCTAACCCTAACCCTAACCCTAACCCTAACCCTAACCCTAACCCTAACCCTAACCCTAACCCTAACCCTAACCCTAACCCTAACCCTAACCCTAACCCTAACCCTAACCCTAACCCTAACCCTAACCCTAACCCTAACCCTAACCCTAACCCTAACCCTAACCCTAACCCTAACCCTAACCCTAACCCTAACCCTAACCCTAACCCTAACCCTAACCCTAACCCTAACCCTAACCCTAACCCTAACCCTAACCCTAACCCTAACCCTAACCCTAACCCTAACCCTAACCCTAACCCTAACCCTAACCCTAACCCTAACCCTAACCCTAACCCTAACCCTAACCCTAACCCTAACCCTAACCCTAACCCTAACCCTAACCCTAACCCTAACCCTAACCCTAACCCTAACCCTAACCCTAACCCTAACCCTAACCCTAACCCTAACCCTAACCCTAACCCTAACCCTAACCCTAACCCTAACCCTAACCCTAACCCTAACCCTAACCCTAACCCTAACCCTAACCCTAACCCTAACCCTAACCCTAACCCTAACCCTAACCCTAACCCTAACCCTAACCCTAACCCTAACCCTAACCCTAACCCTAACCCTAACCCTAACCCTAACCCTAACCCTAACCCTAACCCTAACCCTAACCCTAACCCTAACCCTAACCCTAACCCTAACCCTAACCCTAACCCTAACCCTAACCCTAACCCTAACCCTAACCCTAACCCTAACCCTAACCCTAACCCTAACCCTAACCCTAACCCTAACCCTAACCCTAACCCTAACCCTAACCCTAACCCTAACCCTAACCCTAACCCTAACCCTAACCCTAACCCTAACCCTAACCCTAACCCTAACCCTAACCCTAACCCTAACCCTAACCCTAACCCTAACCCTAACCCTAACCCTAACCCTAACCCTAACCCTAACCCTAACCCTAACCCTAACCCTAACCCTAACCCTAACCCTAACCCTAACCCTAACCCTAACCCTAACCCTAACCCTAACCCTAACCCTAACCCTAACCCTAACCCTAACCCTAACCCTAACCCTAACCCTAACCCTAACCCTAACCCTAACCCTAACCCTAACCCTAACCCTAACCCTAACCCTAACCCTAACCCTAACCCTAACCCTAACCCTAACCCTAACCCTAACCCTAACCCTAACCCTAACCCTAACCCTAACCCTAACCCTAACCCTAACCCTAACCCTAACCCTAACCCTAACCCTAACCCTAACCCTAACCCTAACCCTAACCCTAACCCTAACCCTAACCCTAACCCTAACCCTAACCCTAACCCTAACCCTAACCCTAACCCTAACCCTAACCCTAACCCTAACCCTAACCCTAACCCTAACCCTAACCCTAACCCTAACCCTAACCCTAACCCTAACCCTAACCCTAACCCTAACCCTAACCCTAACCCTAACCCTAACCCTAACCCTAACCCTAACCCTAACCCTAACCCTAACCCTAACCCTAACCCTAACCCTAACCCTAACCCTAACCCTAACCCTAACCCTAACCCTAACCCTAACCCTAACCCTAACCCTAACCCTAACCCTAACCCTAACCCTAACCCTAACCCTAACCCTAACCCTAACCCTAACCCTAACCCTAACCCTAACCCTAACCCTAACCCTAACCCTAACCCTAACCCTAACCCTAACCCTAACCCTAACCCTAACCCTAACCCTAACCCTAACCCTAACCCTAACCCTAACCCTAACCCTAACCCTAACCCTAACCCTAACCCTAACCCTAACCCTAACCCTAACCCTAACCCTAACCCTAACCCTAACCCTAACCCTAACCCTAACCCTAACCCTAACCCTAACCCTAACCCTAACCCTAACCCTAACCCTAACCCTAACCCTAACCCTAACCCTAACCCTAACCCTAACCCTAACCCTAACCCTAACCCTAACCCTAACCCTAACCCTAACCCTAACCCTAACCCTAACCCTAACCCTAACCCTAACCCTAACCCTAACCCTAACCCTAACCCTAACCCTAACCCTAACCCTAACCCTAACCCTAACCCTAACCCTAACCCTAACCCTAACCCTAACCCTAACCCTAACCCTAACCCTAACCCTAACCCTAACCCTAACCCTAACCCTAACCCTAACCCTAACCCTAACCCTAACCCTAACCCTAACCCTAACCCTAACCCTAACCCTAACCCTAACCCTAACCCTAACCCTAACCCTAACCCTAACCCTAACCCTAACCCTAACCCTAACCCTAACCCTAACCCTAACCCTAACCCTAACCCTAACCCTAACCCTAACCCTAACCCTAACCCTAACCCTAACCCTAACCCTAACCCTAACCCTAACCCTAACCCTAACCCTAACCCTAACCCTAACCCTAACCCTAACCCTAACCCTAACCCTAACCCTAACCCTAACCCTAACCCTAACCCTAACCCTAACCCTAACCCTAACCCTAACCCTAACCCTAACCCTAACCCTAACCCTAACCCTAACCCTAACCCTAACCCTAACCCTAACCCTAACCCTAACCCTAACCCTAACCCTAACCCTAACCCTAACCCTAACCCTAACCCTAACCCTAACCCTAACCCTAACCCTAACCCTAACCCTAACCCTAACCCTAACCCTAACCCTAACCCTAACCCTAACCCTAACCCTAACCCTAACCCTAACCCTAACCCTAACCCTAACCCTAACCCTAACCCTAACCCTAACCCTAACCCTAACCCTAACCCTAACCCTAACCCTAACCCTAACCCTAACCCTAACCCTAACCCTAACCCTAACCCTAACCCTAACCCTAACCCTAACCCTAACCCTAACCCTAACCCTAACCCTAACCCTAACCCTAACCCTAACCCTAACCCTAACCCTAACCCTAACCCTAACCCTAACCCTAACCCTAACCCTAACCCTAACCCTAACCCTAACCCTAACCCTAACCCTAACCCTAACCCTAACCCTAACCCTAACCCTAACCCTAACCCTAACCCTAACCCTAACCCTAACCCTAACCCTAACCCTAACCCTAACCCTAACCCTAACCCTAACCCTAACCCTAACCCTAACCCTAACCCTAACCCTAACCCTAACCCTAACCCTAACCCTAACCCTAACCCTAACCCTAACCCTAACCCTAACCCTAACCCTAACCCTAACCCTAACCCTAACCCTAACCCTAACCCTAACCCTAACCCTAACCCTAACCCTAACCCTAACCCTAACCCTAACCCTAACCCTAACCCTAACCCTAACCCTAACCCTAACCCTAACCCTAACCCTAACCCTAACCCTAACCCTAACCCTAACCCTAACCCTAACCCTAACCCTAACCCTAACCCTAACCCTAACCCTAACCCTAACCCTAACCCTAACCCTAACCCTAACCCTAACCCTAACCCTAACCCTAACCCTAACCCTAACCCTAACCCTAACCCTAACCCTAACCCTAACCCTAACCCTAACCCTAACCCTAACCCTAACCCTAACCCTAACCCTAACCCTAACCCTAACCCTAACCCTAACCCTAACCCTAACCCTAACCCTAACCCTAACCCTAACCCTAACCCTAACCCTAACCCTAACCCTAACCCTAACCCTAACCCTAACCCTAACCCTAACCCTAACCCTAACCCTAACCCTAACCCTAACCCTAACCCTAACCCTAACCCTAACCCTAACCCTAACCCTAACCCTAACCCTAACCCTAACCCTAACCCTAACCCTAACCCTAACCCTAACCCTAACCCTAACCCTAACCCTAACCCTAACCCTAACCCTAACCCTAACCCTAACCCTAACCCTAACCCTAACCCTAACCCTAACCCTAACCCTAACCCTAACCCTAACCCTAACCCTAACCCTAACCCTAACCCTAACCCTAACCCTAACCCTAACCCTAACCCTAACCCTAACCCTAACCCTAACCCTAACCCTAACCCTAACCCTAACCCTAACCCTAACCCTAACCCTAACCCTAACCCTAACCCTAACCCTAACCCTAACCCTAACCCTAACCCTAACCCTAACCCTAACCCTAACCCTAACCCTAACCCTAACCCTAACCCTAACCCTAACCCTAACCCTAACCCTAACCCTAACCCTAACCCTAACCCTAACCCTAACCCTAACCCTAACCCTAACCCTAACCCTAACCCTAACCCTAACCCTAACCCTAACCCTAACCCTAACCCTAACCCTAACCCTAACCCTAACCCTAACCCTAACCCTAACCCTAACCCTAACCCTAACCCTAACCCTAACCCTAACCCTAACCCTAACCCTAACCCTAACCCTAACCCTAACCCTAACCCTAACCCTAACCCTAACCCTAACCCTAACCCTAACCCTAACCCTAACCCTAACCCTAACCCTAACCCTAACCCTAACCCTAACCCTAACCCTAACCCTAACCCTAACCCTAACCCTAACCCTAACCCTAACCCTAACCCTAACCCTAACCCTAACCCTAACCCTAACCCTAACCCTAACCCTAACCCTAACCCTAACCCTAACCCTAACCCTAACCCTAACCCTAACCCTAACCCTAACCCTAACCCTAACCCTAACCCTAACCCTAACCCTAACCCTAACCCTAACCCTAACCCTAACCCTAACCCTAACCCTAACCCTAACCCTAACCCTAACCCTAACCCTAACCCTAACCCTAACCCTAACCCTAACCCTAACCCTAACCCTAACCCTAACCCTAACCCTAACCCTAACCCTAACCCTAACCCTAACCCTAACCCTAACCCTAACCCTAACCCTAACCCTAACCCTAACCCTAACCCTAACCCTAACCCTAACCCTAACCCTAACCCTAACCCTAACCCTAACCCTAACCCTAACCCTAACCCTAACCCTAACCCTAACCCTAACCCTAACCCTAACCCTAACCCTAACCCTAACCCTAACCCTAACCCTAACCCTAACCCTAACCCTAACCCTAACCCTAACCCTAACCCTAACCCTAACCCTAACCCTAACCCTAACCCTAACCCTAACCCTAACCCTAACCCTAACCCTAACCCTAACCCTAACCCTAACCCTAACCCTAACCCTAACCCTAACCCTAACCCTAACCCTAACCCTAACCCTAACCCTAACCCTAACCCTAACCCTAACCCTAACCCTAACCCTAACCCTAACCCTAACCCTAACCCTAACCCTAACCCTAACCCTAACCCTAACCCTAACCCTAACCCTAACCCTAACCCTAACCCTAACCCTAACCCTAACCCTAACCCTAACCCTAACCCTAACCCTAACCCTAACCCTAACCCTAACCCTAACCCTAACCCTAACCCTAACCCTAACCCTAACCCTAACCCTAACCCTAACCCTAACCCTAACCCTAACCCTAACCCTAACCCTAACCCTAACCCTAACCCTAACCCTAACCCTAACCCTAACCCTAACCCTAACCCTAACCCTAACCCTAACCCTAACCCTAACCCTAACCCTAACCCTAACCCTAACCCTAACCCTAACCCTAACCCTAACCCTAACCCTAACCCTAACCCTAACCCTAACCCTAACCCTAACCCTAACCCTAACCCTAACCCTAACCCTAACCCTAACCCTAACCCTAACCCTAACCCTAACCCTAACCCTAACCCTAACCCTAACCCTAACCCTAACCCTAACCCTAACCCTAACCCTAACCCTAACCCTAACCCTAACCCTAACCCTAACCCTAACCCTAACCCTAACCCTAACCCTAACCCTAACCCTAACCCTAACCCTAACCCTAACCCTAACCCTAACCCTAACCCTAACCCTAACCCTAACCCTAACCCTAACCCTAACCCTAACCCTAACCCTAACCCTAACCCTAACCCTAACCCTAACCCTAACCCTAACCCTAACCCTAACCCTAACCCTAACCCTAACCCTAACCCTAACCCTAACCCTAACCCTAACCCTAACCCTAACCCTAACCCTAACCCTAACCCTAACCCTAACCCTAACCCTAACCCTAACCCTAACCCTAACCCTAACCCTAACCCTAACCCTAACCCTAACCCTAACCCTAACCCTAACCCTAACCCTAACCCTAACCCTAACCCTAACCCTAACCCTAACCCTAACCCTAACCCTAACCCTAACCCTAACCCTAACCCTAACCCTAACCCTAACCCTAACCCTAACCCTAACCCTAACCCTAACCCTAACCCTAACCCTAACCCTAACCCTAACCCTAACCCTAACCCTAACCCTAACCCTAACCCTAACCCTAACCCTAACCCTAACCCTAACCCTAACCCTAACCCTAACCCTAACCCTAACCCTAACCCTAACCCTAACCCTAACCCTAACCCTAACCCTAACCCTAACCCTAACCCTAACCCTAACCCTAACCCTAACCCTAACCCTAACCCTAACCCTAACCCTAACCCTAACCCTAACCCTAACCCTAACCCTAACCCTAACCCTAACCCTAACCCTAACCCTAACCCTAACCCTAACCCTAACCCTAACCCTAACCCTAACCCTAACCCTAACCCTAACCCTAACCCTAACCCTAACCCTAACCCTAACCCTAACCCTAACCCTAACCCTAACCCTAACCCTAACCCTAACCCTAACCCTAACCCTAACCCTAACCCTAACCCTAACCCTAACCCTAACCCTAACCCTAACCCTAACCCTAACCCTAACCCTAACCCTAACCCTAACCCTAACCCTAACCCTAACCCTAACCCTAACCCTAACCCTAACCCTAACCCTAACCCTAACCCTAACCCTAACCCTAACCCTAACCCTAACCCTAACCCTAACCCTAACCCTAACCCTAACCCTAACCCTAACCCTAACCCTAACCCTAACCCTAACCCTAACCCTAACCCTAACCCTAACCCTAACCCTAACCCTAACCCTAACCCTAACCCTAACCCTAACCCTAACCCTAACCCTAACCCTAACCCTAACCCTAACCCTAACCCTAACCCTAACCCTAACCCTAACCCTAACCCTAACCCTAACCCTAACCCTAACCCTAACCCTAACCCTAACCCTAACCCTAACCCTAACCCTAACCCTAACCCTAACCCTAACCCTAACCCTAACCCTAACCCTAACCCTAACCCTAACCCTAACCCTAACCCTAACCCTAACCCTAACCCTAACCCTAACCCTAACCCTAACCCTAACCCTAACCCTAACCCTAACCCTAACCCTAACCCTAACCCTAACCCTAACCCTAACCCTAACCCTAACCCTAACCCTAACCCTAACCCTAACCCTAACCCTAACCCTAACCCTAACCCTAACCCTAACCCTAACCCTAACCCTAACCCTAACCCTAACCCTAACCCTAACCCTAACCCTAACCCTAACCCTAACCCTAACCCTAACCCTAACCCTAACCCTAACCCTAACCCTAACCCTAACCCTAACCCTACCAGCATCCAGCTACAACCAATCAGCCGCTAAGTCCTACCAGCATCCAGCTACAACCAACTAGGCGCTAAGTCCTACCAGCAACCAGCTACAGCCTACCAGCCGCTAAGTCCTACCAGCATCCAGCTACAACCAATCAGCCGCTAAGTCCTACCAGCATCCAGCTACAACCAACCAGGCGCTAAGTCCTACCAGCATCCAGCTACAACCAACTAGGCGCTAAGTCCTACCAGCAACCAGCTACAGCCTACCAGCCGCTAAGTCCTACCAGCATCCAGCTACAACCAATCAGCCGCTAAGTCCTACCAGCATCCAGCTACAACCAACCAGGCGCTAAGTCCTACCAGCAACCAACCAGGCGCTAAGTCCTACCAGCATCCAGCTACAACCAACCAGGCACTATGTCCTACCAGCATCCAGCTACAACCAATCAGCCGCTAAGTCCTACCAGCATCCAGCTACAACCAACCAGGCGCTAAGTCCTACCAGCATCCAGCTACAACCAACTAGGCGCTAAGTCCTACCAGCATCCAGCTACAACCAACTAGGCGCTAAGTCCTACCAGCATCCAGCTACAACCAATCAGCCGCTAAGTCCTACCAGCATCCAGCTACAACCAACTAGGCGCTAAGTCCTACCAGCAACCAACCAGCCACTAAGCTACTACCTGCTAGAGCCTTAATCTAACCCCACACTTACCTGTCACACCTACCTTGGAATGGTGATGTGCCCCTGGTGCAGAAAATGTAACACAGCACTCAGTTCAGCATGACAAATATTCCTTTATTCCTTCACAGCACACACAGATATTGCTCATTGCATCACAGAGCAGTGCAAACAATACACATTTATAGACAGAGCATACACATGTTCAAAACAATACAAGGCACAGTATATACATAGTCTGCATCAGTGCAAGTTACAATCATAGCACATACAGATACAGAGTGGATTTGAGATATCATTGTTGTCATACAAAGACTCAGAGCAGGTCTGAGAAATGGTTACAGCCACAGCATACACAGCATCAGAGCGGGTCCCACACAGCATCATTGTACACAGCATCAGAGCGGGTCCCACACAGCATCATTGTACACAGCATCAGAGCGGGTCCCACACAGCATCATTGTACACAGCATCAGAGCAGGTCCCACACAGCATCATTGTACACAGCATCAGAGCGGGTCCCATCATTGTACACAGCATCAGAGCGGGTCCCACACAGTATCATTGTACACAGCATCAGAGCGGGTCCCACACAGCATCATTGTACACAGCATCAGAGCAGGTCCCACACAGCATCATTGTACACAGCATCAGAGCAGGTCCCACACAGCATCATTGTACACAGCATCAGAGCGGGTCCCATCATTGTACACAGCATCAGAGCGGGTCCCACACAGCATCATTGTACACAGCATCAGAGCGGGTCCCACATCAAAACCAACATGGACCTCAGGCCGTCCTGCAGGGAACTCAAGTCTCAGAGTGGCCGCAAATCGGCACGAGTCTCAGAGTGGCCGGGAAGGAGCAAAAGGCCTCCAACCAACGGCCGTGCGTTGGTTACGGGGTTGGGTTAGCCTACTCTACAAGGAAAAACTGAGCAAGCTAACCCAACCCCGTAAGCAAGGCCTAACTAAACTCAATTTGGAAGAGGCAAAAGCCTCTGCTGCGCTGAAATCAACGCCAGAATCCAATTGGCCGCAAACCGGCACGAGTGTCAATCAAATCAGACAGGAGTGCAAGAGGACTCTCTGTGAGATGGGGGGTGTTGGTTATGGGGTTGGGTTAGCATGCTCAACAAGAAAATTCAAAGCAAAGCTAACTCAACCCTTACAGGTTGGTGAGGCCTGAAGTCAATTTGGAAGAGGCAGAAATCACTGCTGGAGCAGAAATCAGCATCTATCTGTGGCCGCAAACCGGCACGAGTCTCAGAGTGGCCGGGAAGGAGCAAAAGGCCTCCAACCAACGGCTGTGCGTTGGTTACGGGGTTGGGTTAGCCTACTCTACAAGGAAAAACTGAGCAAGCTAACCCAACCCCGTAAGCAAGGCCTAACTAAACTCAATTTGGAAGAGGCAAAAGCCTCTGCTGCGCTGAAATCAGCGCCAGAATCCAATTGGCCGCAAACCGGCACGAGTGTCAATCAAATCAGACAGGAGTGACTCTGTGTGAGATGGGGGTGTTGGTTACGGGTTTGGATTAGCATGCTGGACAAGCAAACTCAGAGCAAAGCTAACCCAACCCCGTAAGCGAGGCAAAGTACTGGACATGGTGACCCCCGGGATTCTCAAGGAGAAGAGTGCAGGCAGGCGGTGGGACAGGGACAATATTGGCTGGATACAGAACAAGTGCCGTGGCCAGGCCCATAGGGTAGAGCTAAAACCAGTTACATGCAACCGGTGGGTGATCTGTCCCA
Organism: Oreortyx pictus; assembly: GCA_036925125.1. Classification (NCBI taxonomy): domain Eukaryota; kingdom Metazoa; phylum Chordata; class Aves; order Galliformes; family Odontophoridae; genus Oreortyx; species Oreortyx pictus. The sequence continues at coordinate 13,990,106 of JAUPFR010000019.1, read as the reverse complement.
AGTGGAAGTGGGGTCTGTCCCATATCTTTATTAGTGACCGGAGTGAGGGCACGGAGCGCACCTGCAGATGCTGGGAGAGGATATCGCGGCAGAAGGAAGTGTCGATCGGTCTGGGAGGAGGAAGGCCCCGTGGAAGGACGTGGATGTGTTGGATCGCCAGGCTGAGACCGATGGCAAGAAGTACAAGTGCGCTGTGTACTGCGTCCCAAACGGTGCCTGTGATGACTGCAGGGGATGATACGGGATTGAGATGGTGCACTGTTGGAGAAACCTTCACCTGTAACAGCAAGGGACACAGTTAAGAAAGAAACACTGTTCATTCTACAAGTGCTGAGGGTTAGAGCTACATTGTGCATGAATACAATCATCTTTAGAGCTCCCATTAAGCTTCAGAGTCAGGTGAAGATTAACATCAAAGCTGCCTCCCAACTGATCCCAGTGAACCAAAAGCAAAGCAAAATCCCAAGAAAAAACAAAGCAACGAAAGTGCGCAAGAAGGCCCAGGCAAGGGTATGGAGAACAGCACAGAAAAATCCACAGTAAAACTAAGGGAGAACACACAAAAAACACTGCAGAGAACACCAAGAGCAAACACAAGGAGAACACAGAAGTGAACACCAAGGTGGAGGAATGGGAATGGCACAAAGAATGCACCAAGGGCATCAAGAGGACGGTGCCAAGAGAAGAGCATGAGCTGGGACAAGGATATGGCACAAACAGATGAGTCTGAGTTGGGCCAAGAGAAGAACCCAACTTGGGCCATGAGTATGACGCCAAAAGAAGAGCCCGAGGAGGGCCAAGAACATGGTACCAAGGGATGAGCCCGAGCTGGGCCAAGAATACAGCATCGGGAGACGAACCCAAGCTGGGCTATAAGTACGATGCCAAAAGAAGAGTCCGAGCTGGGCCAAGAGCACGGTGCCAAGGGATGAGCCCGAGCTGGGCTAAGGATATGGCACAAAGAGATGAGTCCAAGCTGGGCCAAGAGAAGAGCCCCATTGGGCCAGGAGTACAATGCCAAAAGAAAGTCCAACAAAAGAACACTGCAGGATAAGGGCAAAGGCGATGAAACAGGGAAACCTGAGAGCAAGGAAGGGGAATTAAGCAGAGAAAGCCAAGGGGAGATGCAAAGCAAACACTGCAGAGAAAGGCCAGAAGTAAGGACAACACCCAGCAGGAAAAGGAAAAGCACAGACAGCTTTTGGGAGCCCTAAAGCTCTGTGAAAACTACATTGTGCACAATGGGCAAACACCGGTGAGTGCGCGCTGTCCTTACCTGTGTGGGTGACCAGTTACCTGACAGCACAGTCCGGTTCTGAGCCGTCCCAGGAGATGCAGCTTCCTGTTCCTCACCGCTTTCACGGAGCGCCCCACATTCCTCAGTGCAGCTGTTATATCCCCAGGAGTGCTGCAGATCTCCACAGCCACCTGTTGGACACAGAACAGCAATGAAGGCCCTGCCCCACACTTGTAGGGCAGCAGCTCTTACACAAACGCGCTCCTCTGAGAAAGGAGCACTCTTAACCCTCATTTCATCTCTTACCAGGGCCGGCAGAAAACCTGCCTGCACACAAGCGATGAGCAAAGGAGGGGCTCGTGATGCTCCATTTCCCGCTCTGCAGATCCCACAATACTTACACCATCAATCAGAGGAGTCCCAGCAAGCCTTATGCACCGCTGAGCTGTATAAAGAGATCAAAACAAAGAAACACAGAACATAATTCATTATGTGATAACGAGTCACAAAATGCCTTCAAACAATACTCCACCTGAGCTGATGTAGAGCACCGTTTACCACAGCTGTGAAACAGGCTGGGATGATGCAGGAGCAGACGAAGTTCAGGACCCCAGGGTGGAGATGAGGAGGTGAGAACTGTGGAAAAAGAAACAAAGGCTGAACCAGGAAAAAAAAAAACCAAATAGGAAACAAATAGGAAAAAGACAATTAGCATTAGGTTTGGGGTTACGCTGCACATGAATACAATTACCTTCAGAGCTCCCATTAAGACTATGGTTCAGGTGATGATTAAAATCAAAGCAGTTCAGGTGATGATTAAAATCAAAGCTGCCTCCAACCCATCACAGAGAGGCAAAGACAAGTGGAACACCCAGGCAAGGAAAAGCCAAAGTGAAATCCCAGGGAAAGACAAAGCAAAGGAAAGAGAAGGAGAACTGTGCAGAAAAGGCAAGGGAAAGAACAAACAAGAACAGCACAGGGAATGCCCTGGGGATGGAAGGGAACGGCGCAAGGAGTGCACTATGGGGCCAAGAGAACAGCGCAAAGAGATGGCCCAGAGCTGGGCCAAGGGTAAAGGGAAGACGAAGAACCAGGGAAATCAAAAGCAAAGATGAGGGCAAGGAGAATGGCACAAGGAATGCACTACAGCCCAGGGCATGGAAGGAGAACAGTGCAAGGAATGCACTATGGGGATAAGAGCAACCCCAAAAACATCAGAGCTGGGATAAGAATGATGCTGAAATGCCCAGGGAAAGGGCAAAGAACAAAAGAGGAGGAACAGGGAATGCCCGGGGAATGGAAGAGAACAGTGCAAGGAATGCACTATGGGGATAAGAGCGACCCCAAAATCATCAGAGCTGGGATAAGAATGATGCTGAAATGCCCAGGGAAAGGGCAAAGAACAAAAGAGGAGAAACAAGGAATGCCCGGGGAATGGAAGAGAACAGTGCAAGGAATGCACTATGGGGATAAGAGCGACCCCAAAAACATCAGAGCTGGGATAAGAATGATGCTGAAATGCCCAGGGAGAGGGCAAAGAACAAAATAGGAGAAACAGGGAATGCCCGCAGAATGGAAGGGAACAGTGCAAGGAATGCACTAATGAACAAGAGAGCGACGCCAAAAGGACCAGAGCTGGGACAAGAGAACGGCGCTTAAAATGCCCAGGGAAAGGGCAAAGAACAAAGAGGACAAACAGGGAATGAACCATGGAACGTGGGAGGGGAACAGTGCAAAGAAAAAGTGCAGGGCATGGAAGGGGAACGGCGCAGGGAATGCACTATGGTGCCAAGAGAATGATGCCAGGAGAAAGCCAAGGCAAAAGTAAGAAAATGGCACAAAGGGAAGGAGAAAAAGGCAAGGAAAGACCAGGGGAAGGGCAAGGACAACACCCATGTGGGAAAGGAAAAGGACAGGAAGCTTTTAGGTACCCTAAAGCACAGAAAAAAACTCTGGGAGAACTACATTGTGCTACACTTGGTGATAGAAAAACAGCAATGAGTGTGCGCTGTCCTTACCTATGTGGGTGACCAGTTACCTGACAGCACAGTCCGGTTCTGAGCCGTCCCAGGAGATGCAGCTTCCCATTCCTCACCGCTTTCACGGAGCGCCCCACGTTCCTCAGTGCAGCTGTTATATCCCCAGGAGTGCTGCAGATCTCCACAGCCACCTGTTGGACACAGAACAGCAATGAAGGCCCTGCCCCACACTTGTAGGGCAGCAGCTCTTACACAAACGCGCTCCTCTGAGAAAGGAGCACTCTTAACCCTCATTTCATCTCTTACCAGGGCCGGCAGAAAACCTGCCTGCACACAAGCGATGAACAAAGGAGGGGGTCGTGATGCTCCATTTCCCGCTCTGCAGATCCCACAATACTTACACCATCAATCAGAGGAGTCCCAGCAAGCCGTATGCACCGCTGAGCTGTATAAAGAGATCAAAACAAAGAAACACAGAACATAATTCATTATGTGATAACGAGTCACAAAATGCCTTCAAACAATACTCCACCTGAGCTGATGTAGAGCACCGTTTACCACAGCTGTGAAACAGGCTGGGATGATGCAGGAGCAGACGAAGTTCAGGACCCCAGGGTGGAGATGAGGAGGTGAGAACTGTGGAAAAAGAAACAAAGGCTGAACCAGGAAAAAAAAAAACCAAATAGGAAACAAATAGGAAAAAGACAATTAGCATTAGGTTTGGGGTTACGCTGCACATGAATACAATTACCTTCAGAGCTCCCATTAAGACTATGGTTCAGGTGATGATTAAAATCAAAGCAGTTCAGGTGATGATTAAAATCAAAGCTGCCTCCAACCCATCACAGAGAGGCAAAGACAAGTGGAACACCCAGGCAAGGAAAAGCCAAAGTGAAATCCCAGGGAAAGACAAAGCAAAGGAAAGAGAAGGAGAACTGTGCAGAAAAGGCAAGGGAAAGAACAAACAAGAACAGCACAGGGAATGCCCTGGGGATGGAAGGGAACGGCGCAAGGAGTGCACTATGGGGCCAAGAGAACAGCGCAAAGAGATGGCCCAGAGCTGGGCCAAGGGTAAAGGGAAGACGAAGAACCAGGGAAATCAAAAGCAAAGATGAGGGCAAGGAGAATGGCACAAGGAATGCACTACAGCCCAGGGCATGGAAGGAGAACAGTGCAAGGAATGCACTATGGGGATAAGAGCAACCCCAAAAACATCAGAGCTGGGATAAGAATGATGCTGAAATGCCCAGGGAAAGGGCAAAGAACAAAAGAGGAGGAACAGGGAATGCCCGGGGAATGGAAGAGAACAGTGCAAGGAATGCACTATGGGGATAAGAGCGACCCCAAAAACATCAGAGCTGGGATAAGAATGATGCTGAAATGCCCACGGAGAGGGCAAAGAACAAAAGAGGAGAAACAGGGAATGCCCGCGGAATGGAAGGGAACAGTGCAAGGAATGCACTAATGAACAAGAGAGCGACGCCAAAAAGATCAGAACTGGGACCAGAGAACGGCGCTTAAAATGCCCAGGGAAAGGGCAAAGAACAAAGAGGACAAACAGGGAATGAACCATGGAACGTGGGAGGGGAACAGTGCAAAGAAAAAGTGCAGGGCATAGAAGGGGAACGGCGCAGGGAATGCACTATGGTGCCAAGAGAATGATGCCAGGAGAAAGCCAAGGCAAAAGTAAGAAAATGGCACAAAGGGAAGGAGAAAAAGGCAAGGAAAGACCAGGGGAAGGGCAAGGACAACACCCATGTGGGAAAGGAAAAGGACAGGAAGCTTTTAGGTACCCTAAAGCACAGAAAAAAACTCTGGGAGAACTACATTGTGCCACACTTGGTGATAGAAAAACAGCAATGAGTGTGCGCTGTCCTTACCTATGTGGGTGACCAGTTACCTGACAGCACAGTCCGGTTCTGAGCCGTCCCAGGAGATGCAGCTTCCCATTCCTCACCGCTTTCACGGAGCACCCCACGTTCCTCAGTGCAGCTGTTATATCCCCAGGAGTGCTGCAGATCTCCACAGCCACCTGTTGGACACAGAACAGCAATGAAGGCCCTGCCCCACACTTGTAGGGCAGCAGCTCTTACACAAACGCGCTCCTCTGAGAAAGGAGCACTCTTAACCCTCATTTCATCTCTTACCAGGGCCGGCAGAAAACCTGCCTGCACACAAGCGATGAACAAAGGAGGGGCTCGTGATGCTCCATTTCCTGCTCTGCAGATCCCACAATACTTACACCATCAATCAGAGGAGTCCCAGCAAGCCTTATGCACCGCTGAGCTGTATAAAGAAATCAAAACAAAGAAACACAGAACATAATTCATTATGTGATAACGAGTCACAAAATGCCTTCAAACAATACTCCACCTGAGCTGATGTAGAGCACCGTTTACCACAGCTGTGAAACAGGCTGGGATGATGCAGGAGCAGACAAAGTTCAGGACCCCAGGGTGGAGATGAGGAGGTGAGAACTGTGGAAAAAGAAACAAAGGCTGAACAGGCTTAAAAAAGAAGCACAAACAGGATTGTGAGAACACTGAACACCTTAATAGAGAAGGGCAAAACCTCCAGGCATTTCCAGAGCTGCAGTGCTCCATCAGCTGAGCAGCATTACCCAGGGGCTGACTGAAGCACTCCAGAAATGAGGCAGTAGTGAAAGAAGGGAATAAACAACAGCTCCTCCATCACCAGCCCAGAGAAAAAGAAACAACCCCACCATCTCCCTTAGAGAGAAAAAGAAGAGCAGAGAGAAAACACACAGAGCAGACACAGCAGCAATAAACCAGAATCAGACACCAAAAAGACAGAGAACATAACCCAGAAGCAAGAAAGAACTAACTCACTGACCTCATTCCAAGCCACAGAACTTACCTCACTCTCCATAAGAAGCAGCTCCAGGCTGAGATGCTGCCCCTGCAGCTGCCGGCCCTTAAATGAGGGCAAGGGGGGGTGGAGCCAGGAATCCCCTCCTATCCCCTCCCACGGCCCAACAGCTCCCACCTGTGCTCCCAGGGTTGGCCACGCCCCCTCCCCAGGTGCTCCATCACAGCTCGGGCTGTGACTGACAGTTCCAATACAGGTGTGAATTAATTAAATAATGAACAAGGTCTGCCTGCCCAGCAAGGGGGGATGATCAATGTATGAGCTACCTCATTGCTGTCCCCCTGTCCCCACATCTCACAGTGCTCCACAATGTCCCCCGAATGTCCACAGTGTCCCACATCCCCCTGGATTCCCACAGTGTCCCTCTCCATGTCCCCATGCCCCAATGTCACCACACCACCAACTTACCCACTATGTCCCCTCAATATCTCCTCAACGTCCACATGTCCCCAGTGTCACCCCTGGTGTCCCCACATCCCCCTCAGGGGCACGTCCCCGGTGCCCATCAATTGTGGGGAGGTGGTGGTGACAGGGCTGTTGACAGCAGGGACAGAGGTGGGGACACTGCTGTGCCATGTGGGTCACCCCATGCTGTGTGCCAATGCCACGGTGAGGTCATGGTGGGGGATGGGCGGAATACAGCAGGGGATGGGGGCTGGGGAGGGACGGAGGGACAGAGGGACAGTGTGGGGATAGGGGACGGGGGACGGTGTGGGTGACAGCAGCAGTGTTGTGGGGTGATGTTGGGGAGTGACACCAGGGAGTGACGGGGGGTGAATTTGGGGTGACAACAGGAAGTGACGCTGAGATGACATTTGGGTGATGTTGAGGAGTGATTTTGGGGTAACACTGTAGTGGTAATGTTGGGGTGATGCTGTCGGAGTGATACTGGGCAGTGTATTGGAAATGCTGAGTAAGGACTTGGAGCAGTGATGGAGCACCTGGTGGGGGGCAGGGCCAAGCCAGGGGAGCTCAGGTGTGTGCAATTCTGCTGATTGCAGGAAGGGGAGGAGCCGGAACCGCCCCTCTCCAGTCCTCATTTAAGGGCTGGCAGCGGAGCTGAGGGGTTCTAGCTGGAGCTCTGTCTGTCTGAGATCTTCTAAGGTAAGGCTGATTTATTTCTTTGGTGTTTGTGGTCGTGTTTGTTGCATTTGGGCATGTTCTCACTTGATGGGAGTTGGTTGTTATGTTGCTATGCTGTGTTTTCAGCCTGTTGTGGGGGGACACTGTTATGGGGAGATGCTGTGGGGCCATGCTGGGCTGCTGCTGAAGGGCTGACACCAGGAAGGGATGTGGGGGGAGAATGCTGAGGGTTGAGCATGTTAGGGTCCTACAGAACAGTGATGATTTGGCCTGATGTTGTTGGGGTGATGTGGGGCATGGATGGCTGGGGTGGGTGACTTTAGAGCATCACCTAGGGGGAGGACATCAGGGAGTAATGTTGGGGCAACACCTTATGCTGAACCTAGAGGGGCTGTGTTGGGGACCAAAGCACGACTTGTGCAAGCAGGAGTTCCACTTGGGCTCCGTATCATGCGCTGGCCACGCAGATGCGATGCAGCAATGGAACAAACCCTGCAGACCCTGGGGAGAAGCACAACTGGAGACAGGAAGTGGTGGAGAAGGGGCACAGTGCCCTTTGGTGCAGGGGACGCCCTGCTGGCACTGCCTGTCCCATCCCCCGCTGCCGTGTTCCTACTCTCTGCCTTCGGCACTTTGCTGCCTCCTGGGATCACAAAGTAATGGTGCACTTACACTGTGGGGACTGTTATGGGTCACACTGAGGAAAGATGCTGGGGGAGATGTGGGGTGGCACTGGGGTGATGTAAGGCAGTGACATTGGGGGTTATGTTGAGGAATCAGTGGGGGCTGAAGTCAAGGACTGAACTGGGTGATGCTGAGGGACAGGCGTTGTTGGGGGGGGATATTGTTTGGTATTACTGGGGTGATGTTGAGGTATCACTGGGGGATGATATCAGGTAGTCACACTGAGAGAAGACACTGAAATGGGGGTGATGGGGATGTGAGATCAACAGTATGGGGGGGAGATGCTGCTGTCGTTGCGCCTGGTTGGTCCGGAGTTGCTGAAGAAGAGAGAGATAGAAATAAATAAATAAATAAGAGGGAGAAGGGGGGAGAGAGAAGGGAGAAAGATAATTTAATAAATAAGAGGGTGAAAAGGGGAGGAATGGAAAGAGAGAGACAGAGAAATAAATAAAATAGAAATAAAGAAGAGGGAGAAGGGGGGAGAGACGATGAGAGAGAGAAAATAAATAAATAATAGGGTGCAGGGTGGAGAGATGAAGAGATAGAGAAATAAAGAAATAGGTAAATAAGAGGGAGAAGAGGGGACAGATTAAGAGTGAGACAGAAAGAAATAAACAAATAAATAACAGGGAGAAGGGGGAAGAGAAAGAGAGAGTAGGAGAGAAATAAAAAATATATAAGTGGGAGAATGTGGGAGAGATGGAGACAGAGAAGTAAATAGATACATAAATAAAGGAGAGGGAGAGGGAGAAAGAGAGAAATAAATCAATCGTCAAATAAATAAGAGGGAGAAGAGGGGAGAGATGAAGAGAGAGAGGGAGAGAGAAATAAATAAAAAATACATAAATAAGTGGGAGAATGTGCGAGAGATGGAGAAAGAGACAGAAATAAATAAAGAATACAGAGAAGGGGAGAGATGATGTGGGAGAGAGAGAGAAAGAGAAATAAATAAAGAAGAGGGATATGGTGGGAGGGAATAAGAGAGAGATCGAAATAATAAAGAAAGAACAGGGAGAAAGGGGGAGAGATGGAGAGAGAGAGAGAGAGAAATAAACACGTAAATAAAAAAGAGGGAGAAGGGGGGAGAGATGAGGGAGAGAGAGAAATAAGTAAATAAAGAAGAGGTAGAAGGGGGAGAGATCGAGAGAGAGAGAGAAATAAGTAAATACATAAATAAATAATAGGGAGCAGGGGGGAGAGATGAAGAGAGAGAGAAAGAAATAATGAAAGAACGGGGAGAAGGGGGGAGAGGTGAAGAGAGAGAGAAATAAAAAATTACATAAAGAAATAAGAGGGAAAAGGAAGGAGAGATGAAGAGTGAGAGAGAAATAAATTAATAAAGAAGGAGAAGAAGGGGGGAGAGATGCAGAGAGAATGATTAATAAATAAATAATAAGAAGAAGATAAAGAGAGAGAGTGAAAAAAATAAAAACATAAAGAAAGAAGACAGAGAAGGGGGGAGAGATGAAGAGAGAGAGACAGAGAGAGACAGAGAGAAATAGATAAATGAAGAATGAAAGAAGGAGAAGCAGAGAGAGATGATGAGGGAGAGGCAGAGAAATAAATAAATAAAGAAGAGGGAGACTGGGGGAGAGATTAAAAAAAGAGAGTAATAAATAAGTACCTAAATAAATATGAGGGAGAAGGGGGAGAAATGAAGAGAGAGAGAGAAAAAAAGAAATACATAAATAAAGAAGTGGGAGAATGTGGGAGAGATGAAGACAGAGAGAGAGAAGTAAATAGATACATCAATAAAGAAGAGGGAGAAGGGGAGAGATGAAGAGCAAGAGAGAAAAAAAGAAAGAAAGAAGAGGGAGAAGGGGGAGAGATGAAGAGTAAGAAAGAAATAAAGAAAGAAGGGGCAGAAGGGGGTGAGATGGAGAGAAAGAGAAAAATTAACACTTAAATAAAGAAGGGGCAGAATGTGGTAGAGATGAAGATAGTGAGAGAGATAAATAAAGAAGTAAGAAGAGGGAGAAGGGGGAGAGATTAAGAGAGAGCGAGAGAGAAATAAATAAAAAAATAGAAAATAATAGAGAGTGGAGAGAACAGATAAAAAGTGTCGAGGGAACAGATTAATAGTGAGAAGAGGGAACAGACTAACAGAGAAATAGAATAGGGGGAACCGATGAATAGAGATATCGATAGAAGAGGGAATAAATGAATAGATTTATATAGAGAAGTTGGAACAGATTCTTAGATTTATATAGAGAAGAGGGAACAGATAAATGGAAGAATGGAATAGCGGGAACAGATTAATAGTGAGAAGAGGGAACAGATAAACAGAGAAATAGAGAAATAGAACAGAGGGAATAGATTAAGAGGGAGTAGAGGGTACAAATAAATAGAGAAATAGAATAGCGGGATCAGATTAACAGAGAAATAGAATCAAAGGAACAGATGAACAGAGAAACAGAATAGCGGAAATTGATGAATAGAGAAACGGAATAGCGGGAAATAAATAAATGGAGAAACGGAATAGAGGGAACAGACAAATGGAGATACAGACAGATGAGGGAATAAATTAATAGATTTATACAGAGAAGTTGGAACACATTTGATTTATATAGAGAAGAGGGAACAGGGAAACAGAGAAACGGAATCGCGGGAACAGAGAATCAGAGAAACAGAGAAACGGAATCGCGGGAACAGAGAATCAGAGAAACAGAGAAACGGAATCGCGGAAACAGAGAATCAGAGAAACAGAGAAACGGAATCGCGGGAACAGAGAATCAGAGAATCAGAGAATCAGAGAAATGGAATCGCGGGAACAGAGAAACAGAGAAATGGAATCGCGGGAACAGAGAATCAGAGAAACAGAGAAATGGAATCGCGGGAACAGAGAATCAGAAACCGAGAAATGGAATCGCGGGAAAAGATAAACATAAATAGAGAAATAGAAAAGAGGGAACAGATAAATAGATTAATGTAGAGAAGAAAGAAATGATAAATGGAGGAATGGAATAGTGTGAACAGATTAATAGCGAGAAGAGGGAACAGAGAAACAGAGAAATGGAATCGCGGGAACAGATAAAATGAGAATTAGTGAAATAGAATAGAGGGAATAGATTAATAGGGTGTAGAGGGTACAGATAAATGGAGAAATAGAATAGCGGGAACAGATTAAAAGACAAATAGAATCGAAGGAACAGATTTACAGAGAAACAGAATAGTGGAAACTTATCTCCTATGGAACCCCCCTATGCCCCACAGATCCCCATAGAACCTGTCGTTGCTCGTGGTGGGGGGGGAGATGTCGCTGTCGTTGCTCATGGTTGGGGGGGAGAGAGATGCTGAAGAAGAGAGAGATATAAATAAATAAATAAATAAGAGGAGGAAAAGGGGAGAGATGAAGAGAGAGAGAAAAATGTATAAATAAATAAAAGCAAGAAGGGTTAAGGAATGAAGAGAGAGAGAGAAAGAGAAATAAATAAATAAGAGGGAGAAGGAGGGTGAGATGAAGAGAGAGGAAAAAAGGCATCAATAAAGAAGGAGAATGGGGGAGAGATGAAGAGTGACAGAGAGAGAAGTAAATAAAATAGAAATATAGAAGGAGAAGGGGGAGAGATAAAGAGAGAAATAAAAAACAAGTAAGAGAAAATGGGAGAGAGAATTCAATAAATAAATACATAAGAGGGAGAAGGGGGGAGAGATGAAGAGAAAGATCGAGAGAAAGAAAAAGAAAGAAGGAGATGGGGGAGATATGAAGAGAGAGATAGAAATAGATAAATACATAAATAAGAGGGAGAAGGGGGGAGAGATGAAGATTGAGAAAGAGAGAAGTAAATAGAATAGAAATATAGAGGGAGAAGGCGGAGGGATAAAGAGAGAAATAAATACATAAACAAATAAGAGAGAAAATGGGAGAGAGATGAAAAGAGAGAGAATTCAATAAATAAATACATAAGAGGGAGAAGGGGGGAGAGATGAAGAGAAAGATAGAGAGAAATAAATAAATACATAAGAAGGAGAAGAGGGGAGAGATGAAGAGAGAGAGAAAAATAAACAAATACATACATAAATAAGAGGGAGAATGGGGATGAGATGAAGAGACAGAGTGAAAAAGAATTTAATAAATAAATGAGAGAGTAGGGGAGAGATCGAGAGAGAGAGAGAGAGAAATTAATAAATCCATAAATAAATGTCAACGTTTTACGGGGCTGGATCGGCCCGGTTCCGTGACGGCTGGTGCGGGGGACCTGCAGACCCACGCCCCAGGAAAGGGGAAGGGGGAAAGGAAAAGGGAGACGGGCCTAGAAACAAAACAGTGGCAACAATCTGAGGAGGAAAGCTAATTTACTAAATAAGATATCAGAAAGCAAAATAACACAATATAATACAATATAGTTGGAATTGAAGCTAATAAATCAAACAAAGTGAGCAAGAGAGAGTGTCCAATAAACCGAAGGCCTTACGCTAGACGCTGAAGGCGAGATGGCAGCGAGCACCCACTGCTGAGTGGATCCCAAAGGAAAGAGAGTGTCCCGTGACCGCAGACGGTTTTTATCTTTTCCCTCTGAGCGGAATATGTAAAAAAGCAAAACATCACAAAGTCCTCTGGGAAATGTAGTTGTTGTTCTCTTCTGAGACAGGTATACCCAGAATTATCAATGATCCATGGAGCTGGAGTATTAACCCTTTAACTCTTAATGCGCTACATGATGTGATGATGTGGAATACAACGCCAAAAATCATACAACCATGACAATAAATAAGAGTGAGAAGGGGGGAGAGACGGAGAGAGACTGAGAGAGAGAAATAAATAGATACATAAATAAAGAAGAGGGAGAATTGGGGAGAGATGAAGAGAAAGAGCAATAAATAAATAAATACATAAATAAGAAGGAGAATGGGGGAGAGATGAACAGAGATAGAAATAAATAGATACATAAATAAAGAAGATGGAGAAGGGGGGAGAGACGATGAGAGAGAGAAAATAAATAAATAATAGGGTGCAGGGTGGAGAGATGAAGAGATAGAGAAATAAAGAAATAGGTAAATAAGAGGGAGAAGAGGGGACAGATTAAGAGTGAGACAGAAAGAAATAAACAAATAAATAACAGGGAGAAGGGGGAAGAGATAAAGAGAGAGTAGGAGAGAAATAAAAAATATATAAGTGGGAGAATGTGGGAGAGATGGAGACAGAGAAGTAAATAGATACATAAATAAAGGAGAGGGAGAGGGAGAAAGAGAGAAATAAATCAATCGTCAAATAAATAAGAGGGAGAAGAGGGGAGAGATGAAGAGAGAGAGGGAGAGAGAAATGAATAAAAAATACATAAATAAGTGGGAGAATGTGCGAGAGATGGAGAAAGAGACAGAAATAAATAAAGAATACAGAGAAGGGGAGAGATGATGTGGGAGAGAGAGAGAAAGAGAAATAAATAAAGAAGAGGGATATGGTGGGAGGGAATAAGAGAGAGATCGAAATAATAAAGAAAGAACAGGGAGAAAGGGGGAGAGATGGAGAGAGAGAGAGAGAGAAATAAACACGTAAATAAAAAAGAGGGAGAAGGGGGGAGAGATGAGGGAGAGAGAGAAATAAGTAAATAAAGAAGAGGTAGAAGGGGGAGAGATCGAGAGAGAGAGAGAAATAAGTAAATACATAAATAAATAATAGGGAGCAGGGGGGAGAGATGAAGAGAGAGAGAAAGAAATAATGAAAGAACGGGGAGAAGGGGGAGAGGTGAAGAGAGAGAAATAAAAAATTACATAAAGAAATAAGAGGGAAAAGGAAGGAGAGATGAAGAGTGAGAGAGAAATAAATTAATAAAGAAGGAGAAGAAGGGGGGAGAGATGCAGAGAGAATGATTAATAAATAAATAATAAGAAGAAGATAAAGAGAGAGAGTGAAAAAAATAAAAACATAAAGAAAGAAGACAGAGAGGGGGGAGAGATGAAGAGAGAGAGACAGAGAGAGACAGAGAGAAATAGATAAATGAAGAATGAAAGAAGGAGAAGCAGAGAGAGATGATGAGGGAGAGGCAGAGAAATAAATAAATAAAGAAGAGGGAGACTGGGGGAGAGATTAAAAAAAGAGAGTAATAAATAAGTACCTAAATAAATATGAGGGAGAAGGGGGAGAAATGAAGAGAGAGAGAGAAAAAAAGAAATACATAAATAAAGAAGTGGGAGAATGTGGGAGAGATGAAGACAGAGAGAGAGAAGTAAATAGATACATCAATAAAGAAGAGGGAGAAGGGGAGAGATGAAGAGCAAGAGAGAAAAAAAGAAAGAAAGAAGAGGGAGAAGGGGGAGAGATGAAGAGTAAGAAAGAAATAAAGAAAGAAGGGGCAGAAGGGGGTGAGATGGAGAGAAAGAGAAAAATTAACACTTAAATAAAGAAGGGGCAGAATGTGGTAGAGATGAAGATAGTGAGAGAGATAAATAAAGAAGTAAGAAGAGGGAGAAGGGGGAGAGATTAAGAGAGAGCGAGAGAGAAATAAATAAAAAAATAGAAAATAATAGAGAGTGGAGAGAACAGATAAAAAGTGTCGAGGGAACAGATTAATAGTGAGAAGAGGGAACAGACTAACAGAGAAATAGAATAGGGGGAACCGATGAATAGAGATATCGATAGAAGAGGGAATAAATGAATAGATTTATATAGAGAAGTTGGAACAGATTCTTAGATTTATATAGAGAAGAGGGAACAGATAAATGGAAGAATGGAATAGCGGGAACAGATTAATAGTGAGAAGAGGGAACAGATAAACAGAGAAATAGAGAAATAGAACAGAGGGAATAGATTAAGAGGGAGTAGAGGGTACAAATAAATAGAGAAATAGAATAGCGGGATCAGATTAACAGAGAAATAGAATCAAAGGAACAGATGAACAGAGAAACAGAATAGCGGAAATTGATGAATAGAGAAACGGAATAGCGGGAAATAAATAAATGGAGAAACGGAATAGAGGGAACAGACAAATGGAGATACAGACAGATGAGGGAATAAATTAATAGATTTATACAGAGAAGTTGGAACACATTTGATTTATATAGAGAAGAGGGAACAGGGAAACAGAGAAACGGAATCGCGGGAACAGAGAATCAGAGAAACAGAGAAACGGAATCGCGGGAACAGAGAATCAGAGAATCAGAGAAACGGAATCGCGGAAACAGAGAAATGGAATCGCGGGAACAGAGAATCAGAGAAACAGAGAAATGGAATCGCGGGAACAGAGAATCAGAAACAGAGAAATGGAATCGCGGGAACAGAGAAATGGAATCGCGGGAACAGAGAAACAGAAATGGAAAAACAGAATAGAGGGAATAGTTTAATAGGGAGTAGAGGGAACAGATAAACAGAGAAATAGAATAGCGGAAACCAATGAATAGAGAAACGGAATAGGGGGAACGGATAAATAGAGAAACAGAAAAGAGGGAACAGATAAATAGAGATACAGATAGAAGAGGGAATAAATTAAAAGATTTATACAGAGAAGTTGGAACAGATTCTTAGATTTATATAGAGAAGAGGGAACAGATAAATAGAGGAACGGAATAGAGGGAACAGAGAAACGGAATAGTGGGAACAGAGAAACAGAGAGAAGAGGGAACCGATAACTAGAGAAATGGAATATCTGGAAATAAATAAACAGAGAAAGGGAATAGTGGGAACAGAGAAACAGAGAAATGGAAAAACAGAATAGAGGGAATAGTTTAATAGGGAGTAGAGGGAACAGATGAACAGAGAAACAGAATAGCGGAAATCGATGAATAGAGAAACGGAATAGCGGGAAATAAATGAATGAAGAAACGGAATAGAGGGAAGAGACAAATGGAGATACAGATAGAAGAGGGAATGAATTAAAAGACTTGCACAGCGAAGTTGGAACGGATTATTATATTTATATAGAGAAACCAAGAAATGGAATCGCGGGAAAAGATAAACATAAATAGAGAAATAGAAAAGAGGGAACAGATAAATAGATTAATGTAGAGAAGAAAGAAATGATAAATGGAGGAATGGAATAGTGTGAACAGATTAATAGCGAGAAGAGGGAACAGAGAAACAGAGAAATGGAATCGCGGGAACAGATAAAATGAGAATTAGTGAAATAGAATAGAGGGAATAGATTAATAGGGTGTAGAGGGTACAGATAAATGGAGAAATAGAATAGCGGGAACAGATTAAAAGACAAATAGAATCGAAGGAACAGATTTACAGAGAAACAGAATAGTGGAAACTTATCTCCTATGGAACCCCCCTATGCCCCACAGATCCCCATAGAACCTGTCGTTGCTCGTGGTGGGGGGGGAGATGTCGCTGTCGTTGCTCATGGTTGGGGGGGAGAGAGATGCTGAAGAAGAGAGAGATATAAATAAATAAATAAATAAGAGGAGGAAAAGGGGAGAGATGAAGAGAGAGAGAAAAATGTATAAATAAATAAAAGCAAGAAGGGTTAAGGAATGAAGAGAGAGAGAGAAAGAGAAATAAATAAATAAGAGGGAGAAGGAGGGTGAGATGAAGAGAGAGGAAAAAAGGCATCAATAAAGAAGGAGAATGGGGGAGAGATGAAGAGTGACAGAGAGAGAAGTAAATAAAATAGAAATATAGAAGGAGAAGGGGGAGAGATAAAGAGAGAAATAAAAACATAAACAAGTAAGAGAAAATGGGAGAGAGAATTCAATAAATAAATACATAAGAGGGAGAAGGGGGGAGAGATGAAGAGAAAGATCGAGAGAAAGAAAAAGAAAGAAGGAGATGGGGGAGATATGAAGAGAGAGATAGAAATAGATAAATACATAAATAAGAGGGAGAAGGGGGGAGAGATGAAGATTGAGAAAGAGAGAAGTAAATAGAATAGAAATATAGAGGGAGAAGGCGGAGGGATAAAGAGAGAAATAAATACATAAACAAATAAGAGAGAAAATGGGAGAGAGATGAAAAGAGAGAGAATTCAATAAATAAATACATAAGAGGGAGAAGGGGGGAGAGATGAAGAGAAAGATAGAGAGAAATAAATAAATACATAAGAAGGAGAAGAGGGGAGAGATGAAGAGAGAGAGAAAAATAAACAAATACATACATAAATAAGAGGGAGAATGGGGATGAGATGAAGAGACAGAGTGAAAAAGAATTTAATAAATAAATGAGAGAGTAGGGGAGAGATCGAGAGAGAGAGAGAGAGAAATTAATAAATCCATAAATAAATGTCAACGGTTTACGGGGCTGGATCGGCCCGGTTCCGTGACGGCTGGTGCGGGGGACCTGCAGACCCACGCCCCAGGAAAGGGGAAGGGGGAAAGGAAAAGGGAGACGGGCCTAGAAACAAAACAGTGGCAACAATCTGAGGAGGAAAGCTAATTTACTAAATAAGATATCAGAAAGCAAAATAACACAATATAATACAATATAGTTGGAATTGAAGCTAATAAATCAAATAAAATGAGCAAGAGAGAGTGTCCAATAAACCGAAGGCCTTACGCTAGACGCTGAAGGCGAGATGGCAGCGAGCACCCACTGCTGAGTGGATCCCAAAGGAAAGAGAGCGTCCCGTGACCGCAGACGGTTTTTATCTTTTCCCTCTGAGCGGAATATGTAAAAAAGCAAAACATCACAAAGTCCTCTGGGAAATGTAGTTGTTGTTCTCTTCTGAGACAGGTATACCCAGAATTATCAATGATCCATGGAGCTGGAGTATTAACCCTTTAACTCTTAATGCGCTACATGATGTGATGATGTGGAATACAACGCCAAAAATCATACAACCATGACAATAAATAAGAGTGAGAAGGGGGGAGAGACGGAGAGAGACTGAGAGAGAGAAATAAATAGATACATAAATAAAGAAGAGGGAGAATTGGGGAGAGATGAAGAGAAAGAGCAATAAATAAATAAATACATAAATAAGAAGGAGAATGGGGGAGAGATGAACAGAGATAGAAATAAATAGATACATAAATAAAGAAGATGGAGAAGGGGGGAGAGACGATGAGAGAGAGAAAATAAATAAATAATAGGGTGCAGGGTGGAGAGATGAAGAGATAGAGAAATAAAGAAATAGGTAAATAAGAGGGAGAAGAGGGGACAGATTAAGAGTGAGACAGAAAGAAATAAACAAATAAATAACAGGGAGAAGGGGGAAGAGATAAAGAGAGAGTAGGAGAGAAATAAAAAATATATAAGTGGGAGAATGTGGGAGAGATGGAGACAGAGAAGTAAATAGATACATAAATAAAGGAGAGGGAGAGGGAGAAAGAGAGAAATAAATCAATCGTCAAATAAATAAGAGGGAGAAGAGGGGAGAGATGAAGAGAGAGAGGGAGAGAGAAATGAATAAAAAATACATAAATAAGTGGGAGAATGTGCGAGAGATGGAGAAAGAGACAGAAATAAATAAAGAATACAGAGAAGGGGAGAGATGATGTGGGAGAGAGAGAGAAAGAGAAATAAATAAAGAAGAGGGATATGGTGGGAGGGAATAAGAGAGAGATCGAAATAATAAAGAAAGAACAGGGAGAAAGGGGGAGAGATGGAGAGAGAGAGAGAGAGAAATAAACACGTAAATAAAAAAGAGGGAGAAGGGGGGAGAGATGAGGGAGAGAGAGAAATAAGTAAATAAAGAAGAGGTAGAAGGGGGAGAGATCGAGAGAGAGAGAGAAATAAGTAAATACATAAATAAATAATAGGGAGCAGGGGGGAGAGATGAAGAGAGAGAGAAAGAAATAATGAAAGAACGGGGAGAAGGGGGAGAGGTGAAGAGAGAGAAATAAAAAATTACATAAAGAAATAAGAGGGAAAAGGAAGGAGAGATGAAGAGTGAGAGAGAAATAAATTAATAAAGAAGGAGAAGAAGGGGGGAGAGATGCAGAGAGAATGATTAATAAATAAATAATAAGAAGAAGATAAAGAGAGAGAGTGAAAAAAATAAAAACATAAAGAAAGAAGACAGAGAGGGGGGAGAGATGAAGAGAGAGAGACAGAGAGAGACAGAGAGAAATAGATAAATGAAGAATGAAAGAAGGAGAAGCAGAGAGAGATGATGAGGGAGAGGCAGAGAAATAAATAAATAAAGAAGAGGGAGACTGGGGGAGAGATTAAAAAAAGAGAGTAATAAATAAGTACCTAAATAAATATGAGGGAGAAGGGGGAGAAATGAAGAGAGAGAGAGAAAAAAAGAAATACATAAATAAAGAAGTGGGAGAATGTGGGAGAGATGAAGACAGAGAGAGAGAAGTAAATAGATACATCAATAAAGAAGAGGGAGAAGGGGAGAGATGAAGAGCAAGAGAGAAAAAAAGAAAGAAAGAAGAGGGAGAAGGGGGAGAGATGAAGAGTAAGAAAGAAATAAAGAAAGAAGGGGCAGAAGGGGGTGAGATGGAGAGAAAGAGAAAAATTAACACTTAAATAAAGAAGGGGCAGAATGTGGTAGAGATGAAGATAGTGAGAGAGATAAATAAAGAAGTAAGAAGAGGGAGAAGGGGGAGAGATTAAGAGAGAGCGAGAGAGAAATAAATAAAAAAATAGAAAATAATAGAGAGTGGAGAGAACAGATAAAAAGTGTCGAGGGAACAGATTAATAGTGAGAAGAGGGAACAGACTAACAGAGAAATAGAATAGGGGGAACCGATGAATAGAGATATCGATAGAAGAGGGAATAAATGAATAGATTTATATAGAGAAGTTGGAACAGATTCTTAGATTTATATAGAGAAGAGGGAACAGATAAATGGAAGAATGGAATAGCGGGAACAGATTAATAGTGAGAAGAGGGAACAGATAAACAGAGAAATAGAGAAATAGAACAGAGGGAATAGATTAAGAGGGAGTAGAGGGTACAAATAAATAGAGAAATAGAATAGCGGGATCAGATTAACAGAGAAATAGAATCAAAGGAACAGATGAACAGAGAAACAGAATAGCGGAAATTGATGAATAGAGAAACGGAATAGCGGGAAATAAATAAATGGAGAAACGGAATAGAGGGAACAGACAAATGGAGATACAGACAGATGAGGGAATAAATTAATAGATTTATACAGAGAAGTTGGAACACATTTGATTTATATAGAGAAGAGGGAACAGGGAAACAGAGAAACGGAATCGCGGGAACAGAGAATCAGAGAAACAGAGAAACGGAATCGCGGGAACAGAGAATCAGAGAAACAGAGAAACGGAATCGCGGGAACAGAGAATCAGAGAATCAGAGAAACGGAATCGCGGAAACAGAGAAATGGAATCGCGGGAACAGAGAATCAGAGAAACAGAGAAATGGAATCGCGGGAACAGAGAATCAGAAACAGAGAAATGGAATCGCGGGAACAGAGAAATGGAATCGCGGGAACAGAGAAACAGAAATGGAAAAACAGAATAGAGGGAATAGTTTAATAGGGAGTAGAGGGAACAGATAAACAGAGAAATAGAATAGCGGAAACCAATGAATAGAGAAACGGAATAGGGGGAACGGATAAATAGAGAAACAGAAAAGAGGGAACAGATAAATAGAGATACAGATAGAAGAGGGAATAAATTAAAAGATTTATACAGAGAAGTTGGAACAGATTCTTAGATTTATATAGAGAAGAGGGAACAGATAAATAGAGGAACGGAATAGAGGGAACAGAGAAACGGAATAGTGGGAACAGAGAAACAGAGAGAAGAGGGAACCGATAACTAGAGAAATGGAATATCTGGAAATAAATAAACAGAGAAAGGGAATAGTGGGAACAGAGAAACAGAGAAATGGAAAAACAGAATAGAGGGAATAGTTTAATAGGGAGTAGAGGGAACAGATGAACAGAGAAACAGAATAGCGGAAATCGATGAATAGAGAAACGGAATAGCGGGAAATAAATGAATGAAGAAACGGAATAGAGGGAAGAGACAAATGGAGATACAGATAGAAGAGGGAATGAATTAAAAGACTTGCACAGCGAAGTTGGAACGGATTATTATATTTATATAGAGAAACCAAGAAATGGAATCGCGGGAAAAGATAAACATAAATAGAGAAATAGAAAAGAGGGAACAGATAAATAGATTAATGTAGAGAAGAAAGAAATGATAAATGGAGGAATGGAATAGTGTGAACAGATTAATAGCGAGAAGAGGGAACAGAGAAACAGAGAAATGGAATCGCGGGAACAGATAAAATGAGAATTAGTGAAATAGAATAGAGGGAATAGATTAATAGGGTGTAGAGGGTACAGATAAATGGAGAAATAGAATAGCGGGAACAGATTAAAAGACAAATAGAATCGAAGGAACAGATTTACAGAGAAACAGAATAGTGGAAACTTATCTCCTATGGAACCCCCCTATGCCCCACAGATCCCCATAGAACCTGTCGTTGCTCGTGGTGGGGGGGGAGATGTCGCTGTCGTTGCTCATGGTTGGGGGGGAGAGAGATGCTGAAGAAGAGAGAGATATAAATAAATAAATAAATAAGAGGAGGAAAAGGGGAGAGATGAAGAGAGAGAGAAAAATGTATAAATAAATAAAAGCAAGAAGGGTTAAGGAATGAAGAGAGAGAGAGAAAGAGAAATAAATAAATAAGAGGGAGAAGGAGGGTGAGATGAAGAGAGAGGAAAAAAGGCATCAATAAAGAAGGAGAATGGGGGAGAGATGAAGAGTGACAGAGAGAGAAGTAAATAAAATAGAAATATAGAAGGAGAAGGGGGAGAGATAAAGAGAGAAATAAAAACATAAACAAGTAAGAGAAAATGGGAGAGAGAATTCAATAAATAAATACATAAGAGGGAGAAGGGGGGAGAGATGAAGAGAAAGATCGAGAGAAAGAAAAAGAAAGAAGGAGATGGGGGAGATATGAAGAGAGAGATAGAAATAGATAAATACATAAATAAGAGGGAGAAGGGGGGAGAGATGAAGATTGAGAAAGAGAGAAGTAAATAGAATAGAAATATAGAGGGAGAAGGCGGAGGGATAAAGAGAGAAATAAATACATAAACAAATAAGAGAGAAAATGGGAGAGAGATGAAAAGAGAGAGAATTCAATAAATAAATACATAAGAGGGAGAAGGGGGGAGAGATGAAGAGAAAGATAGAGAGAAATAAATAAATACATAAGAAGGAGAAGAGGGGAGAGATGAAGAGAGAGAGAAAAATAAACAAATACATACATAAATAAGAGGGAGAATGGGGATGAGATGAAGAGACAGAGTGAAAAAGAATTTAATAAATAAATGAGAGAGTAGGGGAGAGATCGAGAGAGAGAGAGAGAGAAATTAATAAATCCATAAATAAATGTCAACGGTTTACGGGGCTGGATCGGCCCGGTTCCGTGACGGCTGGTGCGGGGGACCTGCAGACCCACGCCCCAGGAAAGGGGAAGGGGGAAAGGAAAAGGGAGACGGGCCTAGAAACAAAACAGTGGCAACAATCTGAGGAGGAAAGCTAATTTACTAAATAAGATATCAGAAAGCAAAATAACACAATATAATACAATATAGTTGGAATTGAAGCTAATAAATCAAATAAAATGAGCAAGAGAGAGTGTCCAATAAACCGAAGGCCTTACGCTAGACGCTGAAGGCGAGATGGCAGCGAGCACCCACTGCTGAGTGGATCCCAAAGGAAAGAGAGCGTCCCGTGACCGCAGACGGTTTTTATCTTTTCCCTCTGAGCGGAATATGTAAAAAAGCAAAACATCACAAAGTCCTCTGGGAAATGTAGTTGTTGTTCTCTTCTGAGACAGGTATACCCAGAATTATCAATGATCCATGGAGCTGGAGTATTAACCCTTTAACTCTTAATGCGCTACATGATGTGATGATGTGGAATACAACGCCAAAAATCATACAACCATGACAATAAATAAGAGTGAGAAGGGGGGAGAGACGGAGAGAGACTGAGAGAGAGAAATAAATAGATACATAAATAAAGAAGAGGGAGAATTGGGGAGAGATGAAGAGAAAGAGCAATAAATAAATAAATACATAAATAAGAAGGAGAATGGGGGAGAGATGAACAGAGATAGAAATAAATAGATACATAAATAAAGAAGATGGAGAAGGGGGGAGAGACGATGAGAGAGAGAAAATAAATAAATAATAGGGTGCAGGGTGGAGAGATGAAGAGATAGAGAAATAAAGAAATAGGTAAATAAGAGGGAGAAGAGGGGACAGATTAAGAGTGAGACAGAAAGAAATAAACAAATAAATAACAGGGAGAAGGGGGAAGAGATAAAGAGAGAGTAGGAGAGAAATAAAAAATATATAAGTGGGAGAATGTGGGAGAGATGGAGACAGAGAAGTAAATAGATACATAAATAAAGGAGAGGGAGAGGGAGAAAGAGAGAAATAAATCAATCGTCAAATAAATAAGAGGGAGAAGAGGGGAGAGATGAAGAGAGAGAGGGAGAGAGAAATGAATAAAAAATACATAAATAAGTGGGAGAATGTGCGAGAGATGGAGAAAGAGACAGAAATAAATAAAGAATACAGAGAAGGGGAGAGATGATGTGGGAGAGAGAGAGAAAGAGAAATAAATAAAGAAGAGGGATATGGTGGGAGGGAATAAGAGAGAGATCGAAATAATAAAGAAAGAACAGGGAGAAAGGGGGAGAGATGGAGAGAGAGAGAGAGAGAAATAAACACGTAAATAAAAAAGAGGGAGAAGGGGGGAGAGATGAGGGAGAGAGAGAAATAAGTAAATAAAGAAGAGGTAGAAGGGGGAGAGATCGAGAGAGAGAGAGAAATAAGTAAATACATAAATAAATAATAGGGAGCAGGGGGGAGAGATGAAGAGAGAGAGAAAGAAATAATGAAAGAACGGGGAGAAGGGGGAGAGGTGAAGAGAGAGAGAAATAAAAAATTACATAAAGAAATAAGAGGGAAAAGGAAGGAGAGATGAAGAGTGAGAGAGAAATAAATTAATAAAGAAGGAGAAGAAGGGGGGAGAGATGCAGAGAGAATGATTAATAAATAAATAATAAGAAGATAAAGAGAGAGAGTGAAAAAAATAAAAACAAAGAAAGAAGACAGAGAAGGGGGGAGAGATGAAGAGAGAGAGACAGAGAGAGACAGAGAGAAATAGATAAATGAAGAATGAAAGAAGGAGAAGCAGAGAGAGATGATGAGGGAGAGGCAGAGAAATAAATAAATAAAGAAGAGGGAGACTGGGGGAGAGATGAAAAAAGAGAGTAATAAATAAGTACCTAAATAAATATGAGGGAGAAGGGGGAGAAATGAAGAGAGAGAGAGAAAAAAAGAAATACATAAATAAAGAAGTGGGAGAATGTGGGAGAGATGAAGACAGAGAGAGAGAAGTAAATAGATACATCAATAAAGAAGAGGGAGAAGGGGAGAGATGAAGAGCAAGAGAGAGAAAAAGAAAGAAAGAAGAGGGAGAAGGGGGAGAGATGAAGAGTAAGAAAGAAATAAAGAAAGAAGGGGCAGAAGGGGGTGAGATGGAGAGAAAGAGAAAAATTAACACTTAAATAAAGAAGGGGCAGAATGTGGTAGAGATGAAGATAGTGAGAGAGATAAATAAAGAAGTAAGAAGAGGGAGAAGGGGGAGAGATTAAGAGAGAGCGAGAGAGAAATAAATAAAAAAATAGAAAATAATAGAGAGTGGAGAGAACAGATAAAAAGTGTCGAGGGAACAGATTAATAGTGAGAAGAGGGAACAGACTAACAGAGAACTAGATAAAAGAGGGAATTAGTTGTTAGATTTATATAGAGAAGAGGGCACCGATATTGGAATAGTGGGAACAGATAGTAGACAAATAGATAGAAAGAAAGAAAGAAAGAGGAGGGAGAAGGGGGAACCGAGAAACAGAATCGAGGGGACAGAGAAACAGAGAAATAGAGAAATAGAATAGAGGGAATATATTAATAGGCAGTAGGGGGAACAGATAAATAGGGGAACGGAATAGCTGGAACGGACGAACAGAGAAACAGAATCAAGGGAACTGATTAATAGAAAGAAGAGGGAACAGGTAAACAGAGAAATAGAGAGAAGACAGAATAGATTAAGAGAGAAACTGAATACAGGGAACTGATAAATAGAGAGAAGAGGGAACAGATAAACAGCGAGAGGGAACCGAGGGAGCAGATAAAGAGAGAAATGGGATTCAGGGAGCAGATAAAGAGAGAAACAGAATAGCGGGAATGTTGAGGAATGGCTGCAGGACCGGGGGGACACGGTGATATGTACGAGCGTAGCCTATGTGGCTGTAAAGCAAGTGAAGGCGGTGACAGAGCTTTTATTTGAGGTAGAGGCGCTACAGAAAGAGATGTCAGAGATAAGGGGGATGAACTCACCCCTCCCAGTGACTGTTTAGGCGAAGGAACGCAGCAGCCTCTCTTTTGAACACTGGCGCGCCGGAAGGAAGAGAGCCAGGGAGGGGGGGGGGCAACCCGCACAGGTTCTGAGTGTATCTGTGCTCCCGGAAGCACCACCGAGAGGGAGAGAGCGAGAGGTCGGGTGGACCTGGGCTCCTCCGCTCCGGTCACTCAGATGCTCATTCACTGGTTCAGGCTGTGACCAGGCAATTCCACTACAGTGGCAGTACAGAACGCACAGTTATGGAGAAGGTTTTGGACGTATGTAGAATGTCATGCTTCCCCCACCTGAGAGCAATCAATTTAAGCCCTGAAATCCACGGTACGGGAACAGATAAAGAGAGAAATAGATAGAAGAGGGAATAAATTATTAGATTCACAGAGAGAAGAGGGAACAGGTAAATAGAGAAATTGAATAGAGGGAATAGATTAATAGGGAGAAGAGGGAAGAGGCAAACAGAGAAACAGAATCGTGGGAAGAGAATAATAGTGAGAAGTGGGAACGGATCAATAGAGAAATAGAGGGAAAAGATTAATAGAGAGAAAAGGGAATAGATTAATAGAGAAATACAATAGGAGGAATAGATTAATAGGGAGAAGAGGTAACAGATAAACAGAGAAACAGAATAGATGGAACTGATTAATAGAGAAATTGATAGAAGAGGGAATAAATTAATAGATTGATAGAGATAAGTTGGAATAGATTATTTGATTTATAGAGAGAAGAGAGAACAGGTAAACAGAGAAATGGAATCAAGGGAACAGATTAGGAGAGAAATATTATTCATGGAACAGATAAATAGTGAAACAGAATTGCGGGAGCAGATTAATAGTGAGAAGAGGGAACAGGTAAAGAGAACTAGAGAGAAGTGGGTACAGACTGACAGGGAAATGGAATCGCGGGAACTGATAAATAGACAAATAGGTAGAAGAGGGAATAAATTGATAGATTTCTAGAGAGTTGGAACAGATTGTTAGATTTGAAGAGACAAAAGGGAACATATAAACAGAAAAACAGAAAAGTGGGAACAGATAAACAGAGAAATAGAATAGAGGGAACAGAGTAATAGATAAACAGAATCGTTGGGAACAGATTAATAGAGAGAGGAGCGAACAGAAATAGAGAAACAGAATAGAGGGAAGAGATTAATAGAGAAACCATATGTAGGGAAAAAGTATAGAGGGGACAGATTAGTAGTGAGAGAACAAAACAGGTAAATAGAGAAACGGAATGGAGGGAACAGGTAAATAGATGTAGGATCTGATAGGATTTAGGGCCGGAGTATGGGGTGGAATAGCAAGGATTTAGGGATGAAGTTTGGGGAGATGCGAGGAGATAATTCTGGATTTTGTGGTGAGATAGCAAGGATATTAGGGTGGAACAGCAAGGAGTTAGGGCTAGAGATTTGGGAGGAACAGTGAGGATTTGGATGGAGCAATTGTCTGTGCAGCGTACAGCAACTGAGAACAAATAAACGTTGCATTCTTAGTCCTACCTGACCCCGAACATGCACAGGTCTGCCGGTCCCAATGGGTGCATCACAGAGTGCAGAGGAAATCAGCTGTTGCAGTCAGCAGGCCGCTCTGTGTAAGATCTGAAATATCGTGGCGTCCAGGGCAAGTAGAAAAGAAGAAAAAAATCACACCCATTTCCAACCAGGGAAAAAAGGACTACCCCGGGAACTGCCGACCTGTTAGCAGGTTGAGATCAATGCAAGCCCAAAAGTTTGCTAGCCTCCCAAGGGCAGAGCCACATGCATTCTCTCGTCACAACAGCCCTGCCCAACTTTGCTGCGACCCGCTTTGCTTACTAGCGCTCACTGCAGCTTGCAAATGATTTGCCATGAGTACGACTGAGCGGTGCCAAATAGGATGTCGCACCACAGGGTGTGAAACAAAATGAATAACAGCCAGAGATAGTGTCACTCAAGATATGTTATAGATGATGCATTTAGAAAGATTACCAAGATGGAAAGAAACAATTGAATATAGATTGAAAAGAAATCTGTGTACCTGGTTGTTGATAAGAGCCTCCAAAGAAGCGATCTCCAAGCAGGGAAGCATCCTGAGTGCTGATGAGCCCTTAGAAAATGTCTGGGAGATGCGGGGAAAAGGCTGGGGCTGGGTGGGGTGAAGGCATTTTTGAAATTTTGATGATTTAGTCTGGCGCAAAACAATGCTGATTTGGGGCTGCATTTTATGGAGAAATTGTAATGGTTTAGAAATAGATACTGTGCTGAAACAGGAAAGGTTCTAGGCTGCAGTTACGAGTAGAATACTGAATGTTTGAGGCTGTTCTTCTGTTAAATAGGGAGGATATGTGTTTGAATTTTATGATGAAATAGTGAGGCCTTTGGGCTGGAGTATGCTGAAAATAAAGAACTTGGGGCTGGAATTTCAGAGGCAATACCATAGATATTGCTGGGCTTTAGAGGTGGATTTCCAGTCAAGACAGCAAGGATTTGGGCTGGCGATTCGGAAGAAAAAGCGAGCATCAGGGGTGGGAAATAAGAAGGTGACAGTGAGGATCAGGTGCTGGACAAATGCATAAGACAGCAGGAATTGGGGCTGGAAAAAATGGTGTGAAAGCAAGGATCAAGTGCTGGAAAATAGGGTGAAGAAGCGAGGACATGGGGTCGGAATTTGGGAAGGAATAGTGAGGAGTTGGTTAAGAGTCAGAGCTGAAATAGTGCTGATTTAGGTGAGGATTTTTGGGTTAGAGAAAGAGGAACAGTGACCAGAGTTGAAAGAGAGAGAACGAGGAGTTAGGGCCACTGTTTGAGGTGAGAGAGCGAGTATTTGGGTCAGAGTTTGGGCTGAAAGAGCGAGGAATTAGGGCTGGAATTTTGGGTGAGATAAACAACATGGTTGGCTGCAATCAGTGTTGGAATAGCATGGATTTAAGGCCGGATGTTGGGGTGGGACAGTGCGGAGATAGGGATGGAGATTGGGGTGGAACAACGGAATCAAAGAGGAAAAGAAATCTGTGTACCTGGCTGTCGATAAGAGCCTCCAAAGAAGCGATCTCCAAGCAGAAAAGCTTGCCAAATGGTGGTCAGCCCTTAAATGGGGTCTGGGAGAGGTGGAGGCAGACTCCACCCCTTCCAGTCACACAGGTGCATTGCCTTCACCTGTGCTCTTGCAGCTGACTCAGTGCTCACCTCAGGTGATCCATCAGTGCTTCAGGCCATGGTTCAACAGTTCCCATACACTCCACCCCTTCACAATGTGAACCACTGACCAAGTAAACTGTAGAGTGAGCTTTCTTTCATACAGAGATCCAATGCATACTGATATCATCTGGGATGAGTGATGATGGGGAGTAATATAGGTGTCTCAAGGGTACCAAGAGGGACTGGAGCTTGAGGTGAATGAGCAAGAATTCAAGGCTGGAGTTTGGGGAGAAAGAGTGATGATATAGGGGAGCAGTTTAGGGTGAAATAAGGAAAAATTGGGGCTGTAGCCTGTTGTGGAATAGCAAGAAGTTAGATGGAGTTTTGAGTGAATTATCTAGATTTAGCATTAGAGCATTAGGGGTGAAAAGGCAAGGAATTAGGTCTTGTGTGTGAGGGTGATGGTGAGGATCTGGGACTCCTGTTAGGGAGGAAAGAGCGAGGGTTTGCGGCTGGAGCATGGGGTGAAACAATGAGGATTTTGGACGGGAGTTTGAGGTGAAAATGCTGAGGAGTTGGGACAGGAGTCCATTGTGAAAGTGTGAGGATTTAGGGCTGCAGACTGGGGTGAGGCAGCGAAGACTTGGGGCTGGAATTTAGGGTGAAATTACAAGTGTTTGGGGCTGGAGGATATTTTGAAATAGTGAGGAGCATCGGGGCGACGGTGGGCAGGTGACGGGCTGGAGGTGTCTCCTTGCGCCCTCCTGTGGCCGCCGGGAGGTACTGCACATACTGCACACGGGAGTGCCGCCAATCGGGGCTGGAAAAAAGGGCAGGCAAGTGACGATCGAGTGCTGGAAAATAGGGTGAGAAAGTGAAGATATGGTGGCAGAATCTGGGGAGGAATAGTGAGGAGTTGGTTAAGAGTTAGGGCTGGAATAGAGAGGATTTAGGTGTGGGTTTTCAAATTAGAATATGAGAAAGATTGACCAGAGTTTAAAGGGAGAGAATGAGGAGTAAGGGCCACAGTTTGGGGTTAGTGTGCAAGTATTTGTATCAGAGGTTGGTGTGAAAGAATGAGGAATTAGGGCCGGAGATTTGAGTGAGATAAATAAGAGAGATGGCTGCAGTCTGTGTTGGAATAGCATGGATTTAAGGCTGGATTTTGGAGTGAAAAAGTAAGGAGTTTGGGACAGAGATTGGGGTGGAACAGTGAGGAGTTAGGGACAGAGATTGGGGTGGGACAGCAAGGAGTTAGAGACGCAGCATCTGTCTGTGCAGTGTACAGCACCTAATGACACATAATATGGCAATCTTAGTCCTACCTGACCCTGAACATGCACAGGTCCACCGGCCCTGATGCATCATGGAGTGCAGAGAAATATGGGAAGCAGAAAAAAAGAAAAAATTAACACCTATTTCCAACCAGGGAAAAAAGGACTACCCTGGGAAAAAAATGTCCCAAAAAATTCCCGAAAAACCGTACCCCCCCCCCCCCAAAAAAAAAAAAAAGAACCCAAAAAAACAATCAACCAACAAGCAAAAAATCCCCCCCAAAAAATTCCCCCCAAAATATCCCCCCAAAAAGAGCGCGGACCCCAAAGGTGATGGTGCTATGGGGTGGGATGTGGGGTGAGGAGGAGTGCTGTGGGGCACGGAGATGTGGGGCTATGGGGCAGAGGGCAGAGCTGTGGGGCAGCGCTATGGGGCAGAGCTATAGGGCAGGTAGCGGAGCTATGGGGCTGAGAACGGTGCTATGGGTCAGGGAAGGAAACAGAACTATGGGCAGAGTGCTATGTGGCACGGAGCTAAGCTGTGGGGCAGCGATATGGGCCAGCGCTATGGGGAAGGGGGCAGAGCTATGAGGCACGGGGAAGAGCTATGGGGCAGCGGAGCTACGGGGCTGAGAAAGGCACTATGGGGCAGAGTGCTATGGGGTATGGAACTAAGCTGTGGGGCAGGGAGTGCAGAAGCACTATGGGGCAGAGTTATGGGGCCATACTATAGGGAGGGCAGCGGCACTATGGGGCCGCACTTTTGAAGCCCTCCCCACTCCACCCCCGATATCAGCCACCATTAATTAACGCAGCGGTGGTGAATGAATTAATTAAGCCGACAATAATGAATTAATTAAGCATCCATTAATTAATTAAGCTGCTCTGTAAAGGGCGCGTGCGCAGAGATACATAGAGACACGTTACTTGGAGATACAGTAACCCCGTAGAGACACATAGACACAGCGACACCCAGTGGTGGTATATGGGTACTGCACCTCCATAGAGATACATAGCAAACCCATAGAGACGCATAGACACAGCGACACCCAGTGGTGGTATATGGGTACTGCACCTCCATAGAGATACATAGCAACCCCATAGAGACACATAGACAGGGCGACACCCAGTGGTGGTATATGGGTACTGCACCTCCATAGAGATACATAGCAACCCCATAGAGACGCATAGACACAGCGACACCCAGTGGTGGTATATGGGTACTGCACCTCCATAGAGATACATAGCAACCCCATAGAGACACATAGACAGGGCGACACCCAGTGGTGGTATATGGGTACTGCACCTCCATAGAGATACATAGCAACCCCATAGAGACGCATAGACACAGCGACACCCAGTGGTGGTATATGGGTACTGCACCTCCATAGAGATACATAGCAACCCCATAGAGACACATAGACACAGCGACACCCTGTGGCTATATTTGGAATTGCAACTCCATCGCGCCGCCTTGTGGCCATATAGAGATACTGCACCACCATTGAAACACATAGCGACCCCATAGAGACAGAGACCCCACAGCGAACCCAGGAGAAGCTGCGCGAAGTCGTCAGCTCGTGAGGGTTCAGATACCAAAACACCTCGAAGGAGCAGCGAGGTCGAGGAGGAAGCAGCACGGCTCAGGCAGCAGGTCGCAATAGTGACCCCAAAAAGAGCCGCGACCCCAAAAAGAAAGAGCCCAAAAGAGACCCCAAGATCGACCCCAAAAGGATCCCAAATGTGACCCCAAAAAAAAGCAGAAAAAAAAAAAAGAAGCAGAGCTATGGGGCAGAATGCTATGGGGCTAAGTACGGTGCTACGAGGCAGTAAGCCGAGCTAGGGGGCAGCGCGCCACGCTATGGGGCAGCGCTATGGTGCAACGTGCTATGGGGCAGGAATTAAGCTCTAGGGGGCAGGGAGCCATGCTACGGGGCAATGCTATGGGGCAGCGCGCTATGGAGCGGCACTATCCCTTCCAAATAACGCATGCGCACTATGCCCCTTGAGTTGACGCATGCGCACTTCGCCCCGTCAACTAATGCATGCGCACTTCACCGCTCCAAAGAACGCATGCGCACTTCGCTGCTGCACTTAACACATGCGCACTTCGCCCCATAAATTAACGCATGCGCACTTCGCCGCTCCAAATAGCGCATGCGCACTTCGCCCCGTCAAATAACGCATGCGCACTTCGCCGGTCCAGTCAACGCATGCGCACTTCGCCGCTCCAAATGACGCATGCGCACTTCACGCCTGCACTAAACGCATGCGCACTTCGCCGCTCCAAAGAACGCATGCGCACTTCCCCTCTCCAGTAAGCGCATGCGCACTTCGGCGCGCCAAATAACACATGCGCACCTCGCCGCTCCAGTGAGCGCATGCGCACTTCGCCCCGTCAACGAACGCATGCGCACTTCGCCGCTCCAAAGAACGCATGCGCACTTCGCCCCGTCAACTAACGCATGCGCACTTCGCCCCGTCAATAAACGCATGCGCACTTCGCCCCGTCAATAAACGCATGCGCACTTGGCCGCTCCACAGAACGCATGCGCACTTCACCCCTGCACTAAAGGCATGCGCACTTCGCCCCGTCAATTAACGCATGCGCACTTCGGCGCGCCAAATAACGCATGCGCGCTTCGCCGTTCCAAATAACGCATGCGCGCTTCGCCCCGTCAATTAACGCATGCGCACTTCGCCCCGTCAATTAACGCATGCGCACTTCGCCCCATAAATTAACGCATGCGCACTTCGCCGCTCTAGTCAACGCATGCGCACTTCGCCGCTCCAAATGACGCATGCGCACTTCACGCCTGCACTAAACGCATGCGCACTTCGCCGCTCCAAAGAACGCATGCGCACTTCCCCTCTCCAGTAAGCGCATGCGCACTTCGGCGCGCCAAATAACACATGCGCACCTCGCCGCTCCAGTGAGCGCATGCGCACTTCGCCCCGTCAACGAACGCATGCGCACTTCGCCGCTCCAAAGAACGCATGCGCACTTCGCCCCGTCAACTAACGCATGCGCACTTCGCCCCGTCAATAAACGCATGCGCACTTCGCCCCGTCAATAAACGCATGCGCACTTGGCCGCTCCACAGAACGCATGCGCACTTCACCCCTGCACTAAAGGCATGCGCACTTCGCCCCGTCAATTAACGCATGCGCACTTCGCCCCGTCAATTAACGCATGCGCACTTCGCCCCATAAATTAACGCATGCGCACTTCGCCGCTCTAGTCAACGCATGCGCACTTCGCCGCTCCAAATAACGCATGCGCGCTTCGCCACGTCAACAAACGCATGCGCACTTCGCCGCTCCAGTAAACGCATGCGCACTTCGCCCCGTCAATAAACGCATGCGCACTTCGCCGCTCCAGTCAACACATGCGCACTTCGCCGCTCCAAATAACGCATGCGCGCTTCGCCACGTCAACTAACGCATGCGCGCTTCGCCGCTGCACTTAACGCATGCGCACTTCGCCGCTCCAAATGACGCATGCGCACTTCACCCCTGCACTAAACGCATGCGCACTTCGCTGGTCCAAATAACGCATGCGCGCTTCGCCACGTCAACAAACGCATGCGCACATCGCCGCTCCAGTAAACGCATGCGCACTTCGCCGGTCCAGTAAACGCATGCGCACTTCGCCGCTGCAAAGAACGCATGCGCACTTCGCCGCTCCAAATGACGCATGCGCACTTCACCCCTGCACTAAACGCATGCGCACTTCGCCGCTCCAAAGAACGCATGCGCACTTCACCTCTCCAGTAAGCGCATGCGCACTTCGGCGCGCCACATAACGCATGCGCACTTCAACTCTCCAGTCAACAAACGCATGCGCATTTCGCCCCGTCAACGAACGCATGCGCACTTCGCCCCGTCAATAAACGCATGCGCACTTCGCCGCTCCAAAGAACGCATGCGCACTTCGCCCCGTCAACTAACGCATGCGCACTTCGCCCCGTCAACAAACGCATGCGCACTTCGCCCCGTCAACTAACGCATGCGCGCTTCGCCGCTCCAAATAACGCATGCGCACTTCGCCGCTGCACTTAACGCATGCGCACTTCGCCGGTCCAGTAAACGCATGCGCACTTCGCCGCTTCAATAAACGCATGCGCACTTCGCCCGTCAATTAACGCATGCCCACTTCGCCGCTCCAGTCAACGCATGCGCACTTCCCCCCCCCCCCCCCCCCCCCGTCAACGCATGCGCACTTCGCCCCTCCACTTAGCGCATGCGCACTTTTCCCCTCTAGTTAATGCATGTGCGCGCCTCTCCAGTTGACGCATGAGCACTTCGCCTCTCCAGTTGACGCATGAGCACTTCGCCTCTCCAGTTGACGCATGCATACTGGTGTCTGATCTCCACCACAAGCACGCGTCGGGGGCCTCCCGACCCTTCTTTTTATTGCAGTGGCCGCTGGCAGGAAAAACGGTATATTCCCGCGGCGGATACGGGCATAAAACAACAGAAACAGACAAAAGAATCCGGATTCCGAAGAGGGTAATATTGCTCAGCTGGATTTCCAATGCTTGCCCTCACCTTTGCGTGTCATACGAATTAGTGCTATCTACAAGTCACGGACGCATGCGCACTACAACCTGGAGGACTAATAACAATAAAGATGGCCGGATTCGCTGCTTAGAGCGGTCGCTGTTCAGGTATGCCACTTCCGCATTTCCTCGCGCATGCGCTGTTTTGTAAGTAGGTCCAAACACGGACAGTGGCAGTTCCGCGCAGTGGCCACGAGGTGGCAGCAGAGACCGCGGAAAGGACTCCGCGCGGCTCTGTTCTCTGCTTTTGATGGAAAGAACAGAGTTACAAGGGGACGGGCGGGGGGGGGGGGGGCGGGAAATGAAAGACATCAAGAAAACATAAGGAGAAACTTCTCAAAACCTAGGAAAACTGCTAAGTGTTTATGGATATCTGTCAGAAATGATGGAATTGATGCGGCAATGCTTTTTTTTGTGCCGGCATTTACTACAATGTTTTTAATTATTCACGCACCAGAATCTAACTATCAAGCGAATTTAAACGTAATGATAAAGAAATGAAGTCACAGAAGACAGCACATGACTATACTCATGTTTCCTCAGTCCTTATCTTCCTCGTAGTTCTAAAGCTTTAATACTACAATGTGATAGAAAGTACAGTGGATAGCAGCAGGGTGGCACAATCGCAGGCTGCAGCGAGAACAAGCCCAAACACAGCAGCTGTAGACGTGGAAAGAAGAGGTGGGAGGAAGCTGCTTACCTTCAGAAGAACTCCAGTAGGCAGGGATCTCCAGCAGGATACCTCCACCTCCACTGCCAACCTTTAAATGAGGGCTGGGAAGGGGTGGATTCTGGCTCCAGCCCTTCCAGTCACAGGTACATTGCGTGCACCTGAGTTTCCCTGGGTTGGCCCTGCCTTCCCACCAGGTGTTCCATCATTGCTTCAGGCCATGATTTACATTTCCACTACAATATTTTTAATGTGTGGGTTTGTTTTGTTTTGCTTTTTAACAAAAGCCTTTCTTGCGTTACAAGAAGCCAAAATTAAAACTTGGATTGCTGAAAATATATGTAGTGGATCTGTTTATAATGATGGAGAATTTGCAAAGTGATTAAATGTCTTTTGAAAAAAATCAAATGAGTCTAACCTAATCTAATCAAGCAGATTAAACATTATTATTAGAGAGATAACATTAGGGTAGTACCTGGAGTCTTTAAGAAAAAAAGAGGACCCCATTACACCAGGTGAGGTGCATGTACAAAGGGTGCAGTGCCACTGTTGTCCTTGGGAAGTCTGCAGTTCCTAGGCCACGTGCCTTGCTGTGATCTCCTTAAGCCAGGCCTGGATGGAGGGTGAGAGCGTGCACGTCATGCTCAGATTCCATCTGCTGAAGAGCACAGAGCAGATCCCGCCTGAGACCCATAAGCAGTTGGGGCACCTGGGGCTGCAGCTCCATTAACAGTGCAGAAGGGATCTTTATTCCCCTCTGCTTTCCCAGTAGCTCCTAGCCTTGCTGCAGGCTGTGGTGTGCACCCATGTGCTGCGCCAACCCTCACTCCTACAATGCACCTTGGCTCTCAGGTTGGTCTCGTTTTCTTCTGTATTGTATTATGTGGCTGTTTTCTTGCTGCAGATGATGCAGAATTTGACTGAGGCTGTGGGTAACCCTAGTCATCCATGTGGGGTCTGCTCCTCTGGAGGAAATCGCTGTTGTTGTGGCTAGAGTACCCTGGTGAAGGTGGGAAGGTGCATCTGTGGAAGATCCTCTTGCCCAGATGTGGGAAGCAAGTAAATTTCCTTCCGCTTCAATGACCTGGCAACCAGCTGGCTGTACGAGTGTCCCCACCCACAGTGCATCCCCAGCCCACACTACGTTCTCAACTGCAGCACGTCCTTAAAAATACAGCAAGTCCCTAACTCAACCTGCAGTACATCACCAATGGCAGCAGTTCCCAACCCCTGTGGCTAGCAATGCCCCATGCACTGCACCTTCTAAAGCCAGACTGATTTTATTCAAATTGTGAGTGTAAAACAGAATAATAATAATTAAAAACAAACAAACAAAAAAAAAAAAAACAGAAAAAAAAAAACAACCCTCACTGGCTTCAGAGAAGAAAACCAGAGGAAAATTGCTCCTGGGCTTACCTTTTCTTCCTCTGTCCTCCCATGAACTGGTATTAATGCTGCATTGGTTACAACATGAGGAGGATGGGGGGCAGCTCCAGCTCTACATCTGCTCCCCCCAACGAGGTTTTGGCACAAAGGCAGGAGTAGCGCAGGTGTTAGTATTGGGTCTGAAAGCTACAGGGGCAGCTAGGGGCTGCCCAGAGAGCAATAAGAGGGCAGGGTAGGAATGTGAAAGAAGGGCTTCATGTTGGAGGTCGGCCCCAACTGAGGGGACACGCCAAGGGGCCAAGTCTGAGACAGGGGCTGTGCCTCCACACCCCATCTCTCGCACGCGTCTCAACTGTAAACTGCAAGCAGGGGGCACCCAGTTTGCTCAAATGCTGTCCCCTTGGTAGGGGAAATTAAGGATCTGGGTAATGTCAGGAATGAGCCGTGCGCAGCACCCCAGGATGAGTGGTAGCTGGGGTAGAATGTCAGGATTGATGCCTTGTCTGAGGTGACAGCCTGGGGTGCTGGCAACAGCCTCTGTCCTGTTCCCTGGGCTGTTTCCACACACAAGTGCGAATGTAACTTCTCCTTAGCTCACTGCTATAAATTAAAGGACACAAGGGTGTACAGGGGCACTGAGTGGTGCTCCCAGTCCACAGACGCGTATGACAGACTTGGTCCCTTGGCCGCGCTGATGGCAGCTCCACACTTGGTCATCTATTTCCAGCTGCAGCCCGGCGCCACTGGCAGAGCGACTCAGTCCGTCTTCCAGACCTTGTTGAGGAACTTGACCACCTCATCATAGATGACAAAGACAATGGCCACATCGAGGCAGACACGGCCCAAGCGGGGTATGGTGCCCTTGTAAAACCTGTGGGGATGAAGAGGGCTGAGGGGTCAGGTAAGATCACGGGGATGCACCAGCGGTGTCCCAGTCCTTCCACATGCAGTCACTCCTCACTGCTCTCACCCTTGCTTAGAATCATAAAATCATTGAGGTTGGAAAAGACCTCTAAAAATCATCTAGTCTAACTGACAATCCGTCAGCACCACGCCCACTGAACCATATCCATCAGTGCCACATCTGCGTTTTCTGAACATCTTCAGGAACAGTGACTCCATCACCTCCCTGGGCATCCTCTTTCAATGCCTCACAACTCTTTTGGACAATAAATTTTTCCTAACATCCAACCCAAACTTTCCCTGGTGCAACTTGAGCCATTACCTCTCAATCTATCGCTGTTACCTGGGAGAAGAGACTGACTCCCACCTCAACACAACCTCCTTTCAGGTAGCTGAAGAGATCAATAATTTGAAGAGGTGAATAAGATCACCCCTGAGCCCCTCCCTCTCCAGATTGAACCGTCCGAGTTCTCTTTTGCTCCAGACTCATCACCAGCTTCTGCGCCCTTCTTTGGACATGCTCCGGAGTCTGTCTTTCATGTAGCAAGGGGCCCAAAAAAGAACTCAGCACTCAAGGTGCAGCCTCATCAGTGGCACATTCAGGGGACAATCACTTCCCTAGTCCTGTTGGCCAGAATATTTCTGCTACAAAAAAAAAAAAAATACAAATTCATACATCATCTTTGTGCAGGGATCATGCTAACCTTCTCCCTGTCATTCACTCTGTATCTGCTTGTCCCCAGTGTTATGCTATAACACCCTCCCACCCAGACCCAGGTCCACGGGAGCACTCACGCCAGGGGCCCCTCGTATTTCATGATCTGGTATGCGCAGTCCCAGGTGCTCTTGTACTTATGTGCTTCCAGTCCCTGCAGGAAGGGAAAAGAAGGGTTGGGCACTGGAGCTGGGGTACCTTGGAAGGGTTAGGGGCTGATGGTGGAACAGTGAACACGTGGCATCTCTGTGCCACAGTGCTGCACCTGCATCCTGGTCTTAACTACATCCAAGGGCGTGTTGCCAAAGACACTCGCAGCTCCCGCGAGGGCTCCAAACACACCCGTGATGAAGGGGTTGATGACCTTGTTGGGATCATCTCCTGGAGAAGAGAAGAGGTCTGGAGGTGGTGACAAAGCCTTGAGCTGGGACATCCTGTCCCTGGCCTTCACCTCACTCCATCATGAGAGGCTAAGCCCTGGGAAACCTGGGGGCTTGAGGAGGGGGAACTCAACCCAGGGACTGACAGCACAGCCAGGGCAGCACTGTAGGAACATGGGGACATGGTACCTTTGTACCAGTTCTTGAGGGATGTCATGACGAAGAAACGGATGGCCTGGTTGGATCCTTGCTTGAGAACAGTTGCAGTTAGGCCTTGATAGGTCCCCTTCAGCCCTAAAGCAATGGAGGACATTGGAGGAGAGCACCAGCCCAGTAACTCAACCTACCCCAGTGGGTCCACAGCCCCATGCACAGACCTGGCCCCCTCAGTGGGCTCCTGCAGGCCACAAGCCCTTGGCCACTATTCCCATGACTCACCTTGCTCCCGAACAATCTCCCTGACACCATGGAAGAAGCCACGGTACTTTGGCTTGGGGGAGCACTGGTCATGGATGAACTTCACCTGTGGGGAAATGATGAGTCGGGCCAAAATAGTGATGCGGCCTGGGGCTTCTCGTGGGAAGACGCTTCAAACAGAGGGCCCCTCTCCACCTCCCACCTTGATGGTCTCCATGGGGCACACCACCATCACAGCCTCGGCCACACCAGCGCCCAGTCCACAGATGAGGCCCCGTGTGCTGTCCAGCCGGCCCTGCTCATCCCTCATCTGGTTACTGAGGAACTCAAACATTCCAAACCTGTGGAGAAGCACGGTGATAGCCCCGAGGCACCCAACAAGGGACCAGAGGCTGCTGGGGATGTCAAGACCAAAGTCATTGCCAGGGGAGCACAGTACAGGGACCTCCATGCCATACTCACCTGACAGCAGCCTTGGGGATGGAGCCATACACCAGTGAGCTGAGCCCTCGGTACAGCCCCCGGACACCATGGTCACGGACAGTCTGCTTCACACAGTCCCCTGGGGAAAAACACAGCAGTGTCACTGTCAGTCACCGAGCACACACCAAGGGACACCCCTAGCCCCACCCCCAGGATGCACCCGAGCTCTTTGGTCTCACCAATGCCCTTGTAGCGGGGTGGGTTGGCCTTCTCATCCAGCTGCAGCTGCGTCTTCACATACTCAGTGGGGAATGTAATACAGATTTCAATGCCTCCAGCGAGGCCACCTAGAAGAGAGGAGGTGGAAGTGGAACTGCAGCAGTGCTGCACTGAGCCCCGACCTCATGGGTACTACAGACCCCAGAGATGTGGCCTCACAATGTTCTACCCAACACCTCACAGCACCAGGGCCAGGCCAGGATGTGCCATCCTCCTCAGCATGGCCCTGTGACCAGTATTAACACAAAGGCATTAGGCAAAGTAGAGGGAAATAGGCAGAGCAAACCCAGTCAGCACTACAGTGCCTCTACTCAAACGTGCTGCACCCTTTGGAGATGCAGAGGTGAGGAGCCACTGCAGCCATTTACAAACCTGGCCCAGCCACCTGAACCCACTGCCAAGCCGCACATGGCAGGAACCCACTCACAGACGCACCACACAGGTATGGAAGCACTATCGCGATCAGCCCCCTCCAGCTGCCCCACACAAAGGAGCTGCCACACACTGATTGCAGGGTTAGGACAGCTCCAACACAACGCACAGCCAAGGCCACTACAGCACCGAGCTGCCAGCAGCACCAGCCCCAGGAGATACAGAGCACTGGGTGCATGCTAGCTCCCAGGCTGAGGGAGAGCCAATGCAGAGCGCAATTCCAAGGATGTAGGCTAGCAGCATCTTGGGGGCATCATCCTTCACGGTGCCCCAGCACACGCTGTTTCCCTCACAGAGCTGTGCCACAAGCCTGCAGATGCAGAGCAAGGCAAAGCATGGATCCTGCCCCACTG
Source organism: Oreortyx pictus (assembly GCA_036925125.1). Classification (NCBI taxonomy): domain Eukaryota; kingdom Metazoa; phylum Chordata; class Aves; order Galliformes; family Odontophoridae; genus Oreortyx; species Oreortyx pictus. The sequence goes on along the minus strand of JAUPFR010000019.1, from coordinate 13,950,077 downwards.
CTGCAGCTTCCCTTCCGTATGCCACTCAATTCCAGCAGAAGCCGTATCCTATGCAAATTGATCACCCCATCTCCCGCCGCCAGCCCGGCTCCAGCTCCTTCTCACGTGCCGCTCTCGCAGGGGTGCAGTGACCTTGCAGTCTGTTTACTTGGACTTTACCCAGCAGAGCTTTGGTGCTCGCAAGAGTGCTGAGTAAGCGTGCACAGCCAGCGGTGAGTGTGCAAGAGATGAAAGGGCAGTGAGCCCACGCTGTGCTGCTGAGCCAAAGCCCTCAGTCATGAGCCGATGAGATGGCGGAAGCACGAGGATGTCCTCCAGGGCCCATGCTGGGGTTTCGTGCCCTCCCCCCGCCCCATGGAGCCTGCAGCACAGCCACCACAGGCAATGCTGCTGCAGAGGGAGCGATGGGCACCTGACAGCCACACAGCACCACTTCCCCAGATAACTGTAATTGTGCTTCACTGGGTCACAGCTCCAGAACTCCACAGGAAGGAGGAAAGGGATCATGAGGACAGCACAAGGGCAGAGCCCCAGCAGCTTCTCAAGGCACCTTGAAGACATTCAACCACGTGTTTCTCAGGATGAGTGCTGAGGGCAGAACCACACAGCCATGGGGCTGCACCTTTAGGGAAGGTGAGCTCTACTCCTGCAAAGCCACAGGCAACAGCCAGTGCCCTTCTGGGAGCTAGGGAACAGAACCCGGCAGTGGCCCTTGGCCACCCCTGCAGACTGTGCTGCTCTGTTCCATGCTCCTGCCCAAGCATCAGCAGAAACAGCAGGTGTCTGCACAGCTCTGATGACAAGTGGGCACCTGGAGAGCAATCTCAGCTTCTCCATTCTAACAGCAATTTCCCATGTAGGCACAAAAGCACTAATTTCCATACAAAGAGCTATTCTTGCCTTCAGCTTTCCCAATATCCTTTCTTGGTCAGACAAGAGGCCACCAGGCAGTAGTAGCAGGCCTGGTACATGTCTAGAGCTGCTGATAAGGAGTGAGGCCCCTATGGAGCCCCTAGAGCAGGTCTGTGCCTTGAGATCTGCCTTGCACACTGACCATGCACCCACAGTGCGTGGCTTGTTTCCTTGCAAGGGGACTTTTGTATGAGCCCCGATAGCTATTACAACTGGAGAAAAAACAAACAAACAAACAAAGTCCAGCAGCAGGGTACTAAAATCAGAAATTACAGCCAGGGCTCATCCACTCCTGCAGCAACAGAGCCTTGCAGGTGCCCCAGATCCAGCCTCTCCACACCAGTACCACCCCATGCACAGTGGGGTGATGAAGGAAACCTCCAATGTCTTTGGTGGTGAAACAGGTTCCACAGGCTGCTCCCTGTTGTGCAACAGGCTCCCTAAGTTCCTACATCAGCACAAGGTACTCAATGGTGCCAGTTTGCTCCAAGGGAAAGGGCTGTGGGTGGGATGGCAGCAATATCTAGCAGCCCTCCCAGCGCTTGGCCACCTCCTCCAGCAGCAGAACAACCCCTCCTCATCTTCCCTGTTGCACAACTCCTGGAGAAAGGCAACATGGGGATGCCCAATGGTGTAGAGAGGGGCTACGCTCACATCACGGCCCGTTCCTTGAAATCAGGTTGCCTGAAGATCGCCCCCCCAGTGTTACTTGAATGGGAAATGCATCCAGCAATAGGTCAGACCCTTAGAACACATCCACCCACAGCATGGGGCTTGGAAGAGCTCCCATCTGCTAGGGGCAAGGCCAGCTGGGAATGCTGTATTTCATCATGTGAGTTGGGAAATGCTTTCACTGCAGCAGCAGCCCCATGCCTGGCAAGAGCCCTGCACCCCACAGGCACACACAGCAGTGCCAACACCGAGTTTGCCTGCGCCACAGTGGGCTGTTTGCCCTGCGGACCGCCCTAGGGACAGGGAGCCCAGACCACCCCTGAACTGCCAGAAGTCACTCATTCACCTTATCTTTGCATTTGCTTCTTAATGGGCTAATATTATAATAAGGTGTTTTATAGTGCATTTTAAATTCCCTGACTACAAGTGTAATGGCACGATCCGCTGTCCCCTGCTTACAGCCCCAGCAACACCCAACCTCACCCTGGTGCAAATTCAGGCATGCCGCACACCCCAAGGTTGCAGCTCCACGCTGGCGTCACAAAACCCAAGTGTGAATGGCACAACACTGATAGGCTCAAGGCCCTGGGGACAGTCCACACTCCTCAGCCATCAGCACAGGACACCAGAGCACAGAGACAGCAAAAGACAACTGCAGATGGAGTCAGCCTTAAGAACGCAATGCATGAGCAGGGTCATCACTTCCCAGTGGGTGTGAGGGAGGCCCTCGCATCAGCATGCTATGCACACAGCCCTCAGCAATGGGAAGCACGGCAAGATCTCAGAACTGTCAGCATGCTGCTGATGGCTGCCAGAAGATGGATCGCTCCTTCTGATCTCTGACGTCAACCTTAAGAAGACGGTGCCCTGTGGAGCAGCAGACAGGTGAATACTGAATACCTACTGCCAATGCATGGGTTCAAACCTGAGCACATCAGGTCAGTTTTGCAGCCTGGTGAGCAGCAGACAGCACCCAGAAACATCACTCTCTCCTTACCAGGAGGGGCAATGCTTAGAACACAGGGAAAGGAGCCTGGTTCTGCAAGGAGTGAGCAGTAGCTTTCACACCCAGCTCTTGACTGCTCTCTTCCACAGGTGTAGCATTTCCTAAGAAAGATACATCAGGAGATTACTAAAAAAAGACAGAACAGAAGCTTTTGCTGCGGCTTCGCTCCTCTCCTGACCAAGAGGCTCCCCGCCTTAACCCACAGCCCTCTCTCTACCTCCTGCCCTCTCTCCCTGTGCACCTGCTGCTCCCAACAGCACTCACTGCTCATAGCAAACCCTGCAACAGCAGCTGCCTCTGGCTGTTCCAAAGCCAAGCACTGTGTAGACAGCATCCACGAACAGAACAGCATGGAGAGCACCGAGGTGCTGTGGCAAGCAGAGTAGAGCAGCAACAGCCCCTCTGTGAAAAGGGGCAGACTCCAGGCTTCAAACCAGCTAAAAATTGAGCTGCACTTAGCTCTAGGCAAGCAAAGCCTTCCACCATAATCAAAGGCCTCCCAAGCAAGGCATTCACCTGTTTGATGGAGCTCCAGGGAGCCAGCCTCAAGCTGCGTGGTGCCAGAAAACCAAGCGCAAAGAACACCAGGGCAGCCTAGAAGGGGCAGCTCTACAGCCAGATAACCAGATAATGTCCATCTCAGCACAGAGCCTTTAACCAAGTTTAAGCAAGCCAAGGCACTGTCCTGTAGCGATGTACAGGGCCGCCCTCGACCCCCTGGCAACGGTACTCTCAGCAGCTTGGCGTCAGGCTGCCCTAGCAGCTAGCAGCCTTCATGGACAAACAAGAGCTCCTTTGCAAATAAATTTTTAACATTTTGTTTGCCTTTGGTGACAGTGAGAACTCTTGGCAGGAAGAGCCCTGCTGGCATCTTCCAAGGACACCAGGCCCATGCTGCCAAGCTCAAGGGGCTGTGTGGCAGTGTCACAGTGCTGGCACTGGCAGAAAGTACACATTGCTCAGGATGGCAGTAAGGTACCTAATGCGCAAGGACCACAGGCCCACAGCTTTCCACCCCCCTCAACTCCCCAGACAGCAAAGCTGTGACCACAGCACAGAGGTCCCTAACAAAACTGCAAATGCCTTTCGGTCAGCACGGACCCCACAGCCTCACTGCAGGCCCCAGGAATAGGCAGTGGGAGTCGCCAACAGGGCACAAGGAGTTAACTGCGGCTCTTGCCCATTTCTGTGCTTTGTAACATAATTAGGTGCCAAAGAGCCTGCTGGATGTATGCCCATTCACCAATTACACCGATTTGCTGCGGGCAAGGAGCACACTTGCATCCCAACGCGGCCATTCCTCCACCACCCACACGGCCTCACGACGACTACTCCAGGGCCAGGCTCAGTCCCGGAGTCACAGTGCTTTCCCTCGGTACCGGGCCGCTCCCAGGGCCGAAGACTGGGAGCGGGCGGATGAACAAAGCCTCGGCCGGAGGAGGGAACGTTGGCTGGAACGCAGCAACTCGGGACGTGCCGGTCAGGTCAGGTCGACGGGAGTACGTTTCAAAGGCGAGCGCTGAGCTCTGCTCTGGAAACCGTCCTGCGAGTGGGGAGCGAACGAGCAACCACAAAGGAGATGAACGACCCTCCGCCCCAGGCTCCGCTCCGCACAGGCAGAAGGAAGCGCGGTGCCTGCCCGGCGCCCGCTGCGATCCCACGGACGCGGGCACAAAGGCGCGTCCCAAAGCGGGGACCCGGAGGCACTGTCAGCGCGCGGCTCTCGAGCACCGCTACCCGAGGTGCCTCCGCACCCCCAGCCCAGCTGCCGGGGCTGCCCCGCGGCTGCTCCCCACTCCCACGCTGACGCCCGGCACGCCCTCAGCTTCGCACTCCGCCCTACGGGCGCTTACCCGCCAGGATGGCCTTGCCGGGGTGCGTCAGCTTGGCCTTGCCGGCGGGTGCGGCTGCAGCAAGGCTGCGGGGCGCGACGGGAGCGGGCATGGCCGCGGAACTCCGCGGCTGCTACGCTGCCCGCGGCCACCGCCGTATTTCAGAGCCGAACGGTGGAGCCGCGCCCACTGAGGGGCGGCCCCGGCGGCGTCACATCCTCACGCGGCGCTGCAGGGCGGGACTGGAGCGGGGGTTGGGTGTTCCGCCTCAGGAGACAGCAAGCAGCTTAGGGGCAGTCGTGGCAGCGGTGCGGTTATCTCAGCCTGCTCTTATAAACTATGGAAGAAGCGCCCGCCGGATGGAAGACGTCATCCTGCCAGGCAGCACTGAGTCACTGTGCTGGCGCTGCCTTTGCTGTGCGGAAGCAAAGCAACAAACCGCTGTTTGCATACAGCTCCCCCTGCAGCTCCTTGCAACCAGGCCAAGCTACAGAATGCCCCCGTCCGTGAGGTTTCCCCAGCAGTGTACTCGTCTGGGTGAAGGCAAATTCGGCCTTCTTCGGCCAAAGACTGCTACTTTAAAAGTAGCTTTGCTCATCCAGCGCCAGTTCACCTCAAACAATTATAATGGCAAAGAAAGGAAGGCCCAAAGCAGTGATCGCACACACAAATGCCTACCGTACAGCTTTGAAGAGAAATCTAGACATTCTCAAGCTAAAAGAGGTCCTGGGAGAACACAGGCTTGTGGGATTCTTTTAGGTCACACTGCGTTGCTTCACTGGGAGCCCATTATATGCCACTCCAAATGCACCTGCATACAGTGCACCATGCATGCTTGTGTTCCATGCACGGTGCTGGGCCCACAGCCCTTCAGAATGTAGAAATGAAGGATGGGTTTACAGAAGTGCTGTCTTCGCTCCCACCTGGGAAAGCAGGGAGTGCTGCAGGGAGATGAGGCAGGAAGGAGCTGCATTCTGCACTGTGCCGGAGCAGCCACCCTGCTGCATCAGGGAATGCTGTGCAAGAAATTGCCCCAGGCCATGCACAGAGAACATTCCTGTTGAGACTTGCATTGCATGCATTTTGAGAAGCTACTTCTGCCTCAGCAAGGCTCCATGCACAGGCAGCCAAGTCAAGTCACAGAAAGCTAACTCCCAGCGAGTGCTAGAGCTGCAGCTCCGTGGACAAACCACCCGCAGGAATAGCATTCAGGAAGCTGAAGTGCCTTTCTTCTACCAGAAGTAAAAGCACAGGAACATTTCCTTGAACTGCAGAACACTCCCAGACACAGCCAGAGCCACACGTGGTTTCAGAACAGTCAGGGCACATCCACTGAGGTGGTCTCACATTGATGGCCACAATACAACCTTATCCTACCTGGTTTGTGGGGCTGCAGTGGGCAGACCTCTCTTGTATACATCTTCAGCACAGCCCACACTCACAGAGGAAGCAGCCAGCCTGTGCATGATGTGCCTGCTCCTGCTGCGCACACCCACCCAGCACACTGAACAGCTCTCCCAGAGAAAGCCACCACGTGTGGTAGCTAAAGACCCCTTTCAGCATGAAGAATTATGCCTAGGCTCCTTTGATTTACAGGAAGGCTCTTGGCTCCAAACTCCAATACACCCGACTGTTCTTTCCATAGCCAAGTGTGCTACTAAGCCATCAGAGAGACCTTTGCACTCCAACAGTAGGAGTGCCCCACAGCCCAGCCCACAAGCACTGACTCCCCTACACAAGCACAGAGCTGGGGGCTGTACACCACCATGAGGCTCATGTTTATGTCCATGCTGACTTCAACCCAGATATATGGATACAGCTACCCCTACCTCAAATCCAGCACAGGGAAAAATCAGCATGTGAAATACACACAAGGACTGGGATGGGGATTGTGAGTTTTCAGACGCATAGCAACTGCTCAGTCCTCTGGCTGGTAGTGGTGGTATGGCAAAAATAAGACAAAACCTTTCACAGATGGAAAACAAATAGAAATACAGTCAGATTTCTCATCAATTTTTGCACTTCCTCACTAGCTTTCTGTCAAATCATCGTAACATTTGTGCATGCTCGTGTCTACACACACACCTACTGTTGTGATGCCACAATTATCTTCACAACAGACATCTGCCTCACAGATTCCCAGACCATCAAATCAACAAGACTGGTGCATCCTGTTCGAGGAAATACTTCACCACATGCTTAATTCTCATGAGATTCACAAAGGCGCTTAGCTAAACAGAGAAAGGATTATTGATATTTAATCATATACAGATTGCAAGCCATTTCAATCTGACCTCCAGGAAGCTGCCAGTGAGAATTGTTAGCAGCAAGCCTGAAGGAAGATAAGTGTTTTTAGGGAAGATAAGCAACCTCTGAAATACTAGAAGCAGCAAGAGGTGTGCTCTGAACCCCAACGACTTTCACGTAAGTGAAGTCTTGATCTAACTCATATAGTCAAAAGGATCTCATAGGAACTGTTACAGTCAGGATACTAGGACTTTATCCTACAGTTCTCAATCCAGGCATTTTCATGGAAACAACCACATGGTAATGAGACCCCATTTCCTCTGCTATTGGCTGGCACTTGCTTCTGCTGACATAGAAGCAGAGAGGGAGTTGTTAAACAGATAGCCAGGTGCTATTACAGCCTCTACACTTTGTAGCATTCCTTCCTCAGATCCCAACAATCTGAACTGAGGAGAGAACTACTGAAGATGAAAGCAACATTCATAGTTTTTGATTGCAAAAATAATATTATGGATTGTAGAAAGCCCATAAACAAAGACCACACTTGATCAGCTCAAACTTATCCCTTCCTTGACCACATCGACCCTCTCTGATTGTTCATTATTGGCATAATTTGCAAGCACCCAACAGCACACCATGGTTTCAAAGACCAGAAATGACCAATAGTTTTCTATCATATATCCTTGAAGCAGAAAATGTCACCTCACTGAATAAACAGCGCTATCATCAGAACTGTTACAACTCAAACCACTAGAAATTTTCTCATACATTATTACACTTGGAGTTTTACGTTACATTTACTAATGTTATTTCTTCTCAGGTTTTCTCAAAGAGCAAACAATTCTCTTAGGCATAAAAGATCTTACACATAACAGACTTCAATGAGAATCAATCATATTGAATGTTTCTGAGTCAATAGTTCACCAGCTTTCAGGCGTGTGCAGCAGGAACCTCTGTGACTATGAGAGATGATACTCCTCTGAAACACCTTGCACAATTCCCAGTTGAAAACACATGCAATTACCAAGACTAACTCTCAAGAACCCATTAGAAATCCTTGACTTCATTAAAACCACAGCAGACAGGGAAAAAACACCACTACCACCTCTCCTCTCCTCAACTCACCACACCATGCAGGAGAACATATAACTGAATAAATAAATAAATTCTGACACAGCAGGAAGATTTACCTTCCGCTGACTGCATTTCAAATTCATATGAACATAATACACTTAAAAGCTGACAACATTCTCTATTTTAGCTTGAAAGAAAGCTGATGGTTGTTGTTACCTTCCTGAAAGGTCTAAAAGGCTCCAGACCGAAAGACCTAGACTGAACCATATGCATGCGAACAATTTTACAGCATTTTAATAATAAGACATGAATTAGGATCCATCCTTACACCTTTGGAAATATGTGCACAGAAAATATGTAGTATAGAAAAACAAGAACGCTATACTAGCAATAAAACTCTTTGAAATCTTAATGCTTATTGAAGTAAAAAATGTAAAACAATAAAAAAAACTTCAATTCCATTAAGCTGATCCACCTGCAGGTTGCTATGGAAGTACTAACTCACTTTGCAAACCACGACCTAATTGCACACTGATGTTACAAAGCAACTCTTGCATTGTTAAGCCTTTTTCAGCTTTACATTCCAAAACATTTTATCACACGTTCAAGATGACCCAATTTGACTTTGTGGGAACAAATGAGATGGAAGCACTCTTGCCGTACACTGCAAAAGAAAAGAAGAAATATATTCAGACTGGGAACAGTAACAAGCAAAACCACATAGAAAACAAAGGATGAAGAGATATGGGAAGCAGTTCTACAGATAAGAAATATGCTCTATCACGAAGGTTTATGCACACTTTCCAAACTGATTGTTATGGAAAGCTGTTATGTACAGTGCTACTTGTTCACCTCAATTTTCTTCTCAGTGCAAATCAGATCCACTGGCAATGCTGTTTTAATCACACTAACAGTTTTCCAACGACTAAGTTCCAGCTAGCCAATTAAAACATCACAAACACAAGCATGAACTTTAACCACGCTGAAGCATAAAAACCAGCTTTGCTTAAGTGTATCATATGTTCAAATTCAAAAGTTATTTGAATTTCCTTGTCAGTTTTATAGTTGAAGGATCTGAAGAAAACTGTAGGCTATGTGCATTAGCAGAGGGTATTGACTTGACAGACTCTTGAGATCCCTTCCAACCCCTGTGATTCTGCGAATAACGGCTCCTGGTTTTGCTAGTTGTTTCTCATTTCAAGCAACCTCACTAGAGGACCCACGTCAGGCTAAGTGCCAGCTTCCAGCTCAGCAATTGCCTAAAAAGACCCAAACATTAAAAACCATTAAATCAAAGTTCAGTTTCACACCTTACAGCCACTACCATCTTTCCTGTATCCCCTCCATAGCTGGTATTCATTTAAAGACTTTATCTAACTAGATTATTTTTAAGGCAGTGAAACAACTTAAGAACATTTTCTTCTGCTACTCTGTCATCTAATTGCATAGTTCCCTAAAAAGAGGGGTGGGAAATGAAAGTTTTGTAAAAGACCACAACTTAATTTAGACAGTAAGAAATAGAACTTACCCCAGTGATTCCTCCTCAGTTTCCAGGGCTGGCTTATTTGTCTCAACAGAACAGCCAGCAGCAGCTATTAAAGAATTCTTCCTAGAGTAGCTCTTTGACATCCTTCTTTCCCTTTCCTTTTACTTGGTGTTTATACCAAAAGAATCCAGGAACACTTGAAAATGCGAGGGAACAAAGGATAGCTTGTAAGTGCCAGCTCAGAATGAGCAACTGAACACAGGTTGGAATTTTATGCCAAGATAAGCACAAGTCTTTACAGTTACTAGATGAGCGGTCTGTTTCCACCTAGCTCACATGACATTAAAGTGGCTGCACTGCAATGCTTATGAATTGTTTGTCATCTGATGCCAGACCCATAGCTGCCCAAAGTTCATACTGGGAAAATCCCCATGTCTGAGAAATCAAAAAAGCCCGCTTTCTTACAAGAAAGAAAACAAACAAACAAACAAACAAACCCAACTCATGCTTGAAACACACTAGTAGGTTCTTAAGTTATTATTTAGCAGTATGACGAGCCCAGAAGTCTCCACGTACTGCACACTGCAGCAAGTTCTGCACAAACAGTCCATTCTGCATGATAGCACTCACTTAATCTCAGCAAAGCCAGGGGAATTGGTGAGAAATTCAGTTTTCAAATGAGATTTGGTATAAATCATGAGTTTTTTGAAAACTTGGATGACCACTACAACTTCATAAACTGGATTAATTCTTCCGCTTAGCCCACAAAAATGGTGGGCAAGAATTTGTTTCACATTTTAGCTACAGCCACATGATCAGAGAATTTATAAAAGCTGCTGTATACACCGAGAGCTGACAGCCTTGCCCTTTCTGAGAATTCAGTCATTCCCATAATTAAATTTCTGTAGACTAAAGCAATTAAATATTCTGAGGTTAGCTCAATTCTCTACAGGTCATGAGCTGTTCTAGTATTTAATCTACCAGTTTACTGTATTCCAACTTGAGTTTGTAATTGTTACTATAAAATTGTACTAACTTTCAGTTTGAGGAAAAGGAAACTTCCACAGTCATATTAACTCTGGAGTTTGTCTTCAGTTCCAGCTGCCTCACCCAAATTCCTGTTGACCCAAAAGAAACTAATTACAAAGTATAAGCACTGTTTGTCTGGAAAACAGTGCGCTATCCAGCTAGCTCCTGCTAGGTCTAAGCCTGGATGGAGTGCAGATTTGCTTGAAATCATTAGCTGCTCATTACGTCAAGCTTAGCCATCGAGTGCTGATCAGCACAAAACCAAAGCATTACATCAGCACTTGCAGCACTCTGGTCTTCATTAGAAAGACAGAGATCACATCCCTTTACTTGCTATCACACAGTACAGCAAGCAAGGGAGACAATGTAATAATTGGAACCGTGACAAAACATAGTCTACTGTTTCTGATTTAAAAACTTTGCAGGCTAGATGGGGCTTTGAGCAACCTGGTCTAGTGGGAGGTGCCCCTGCCTATACCAGGGAGGTTGGAAATAGATGACCTTAAAGGCCCCTTCCAACCAAAGCATTCTGTGATTTTACGATTAATTCTTTACTAGTTGGCATTTAAAGATGTTTTGCCCAATTCACACAGAATATGGTATGAAAGGTGTAGCTCCCCACTATCACTGCTACGTTAATGTGTTTCAGTGGAGAACACATAGAAGATTAACAGTAGCATCCCCCCAGCACAGGACTGAGCTTATGATTTTCCAGTCCAATGAATTAAGTTACATAAGCATGACTATCTCCTGCAGCATCACCTCTGCACATGACGAAGTATGCTGATGTGTCCAGTGAAGAGACCGCTACTCCCTTTTAAGTCATGTGCTAAGCCCTCTGTGTTACATGCTTCGGTACAAATTTCCCTTTTTCCTGCCTGGCATCCTTAGTTGTCAGATTAAGATACCTGATGCGACAGATTAGTAATAATAAGCAGACCCTACCCCCAAGATGTGAAGACTAGAACCACACAATAGATACTGCAGATTTACATTTATAGTTGGACTTTTATAATAATTAAGATTAGCACAAGATTCATAAGCATAAATCATACATTGTTATCTGAAGTACATACAATTTTAATGATACAGGTATTTGAAGAGTGGCACAAAGTAGTAATACAACCCCACTGGCATTCTCAAGAAAGAGACAGGTGGTAGACACCACTGATGCTACTGCAGCACAGCAGAAGTGAATCACTGCACCTTGTTGATTCAGATGGAACTGACTGCCCATCAGACACAATGTGTCAGGAAGCCAGTGCCAGAACCAATTAAAGGTACAAATAAAAAGACAGGATCATGTCCCTCCCTACTGCCTCACTATTTTAGAAATATCCCCCCCTCCTTTCCAGTTCTGATGCTGCACTCTTGCACCTCTGCAACTTCAGCAGGCTGTACACACTGTCACATTCACTTGCCACGCATAGATGAAGTTTCCTTTAGTACCATTAAATGTCAACAAGTAACATGGTCTCCTCTTGTTAAACAAAAAGTTCTGGGAAATATTTGCTCTCTGCTATGACAAGATTTATTTCCTTTAAGTTTCAGATCTACTCCAGAAAATACAGAATAGACTCTAACAGCACTGAACACCAATGGCATTGTTGTCAGAAAAGGAAACTTTCCCATTATTCCTCTAAACATTCAGAGCACAGATATTAGAAAGCCCATTTTCTTTTGCACATAAGATTGCAAACAAAATGGGGTAGTCAGATGAATTCATTAAGGAGATGACCAATTTGTTAACCAAATTGTTAACAACCCTGCTACTTCAGCAGCTTCATCCAAAGCTTTTTAACAACTTGGTACCAGGCAATTTCCCAGCTACTTTTAATGGGCTTCGCAAAAGAAAGAAAAATATGCTCTCTTCTCCCTGGCCTCAAGCAGTTATTGCTGTATGAGTTAGTGAAACAGTACCTGAACTCCAGACAAGTCTCACAATGTCACTAACAAAAGCTGCCTTTCAGAGGTTGAAATGTAATTGGACAATAATCAATAAATAACAGTAACAGGCGTCCTGTTGAAGTCTCCTCACTGAGCAGGGCAGCTAGCGTGTTAAGACAACAGAAGGTCATCTGTGCCTTTAAGACCATTGTACATTTTTCTTGGATAAGTTAAAGAGGAAAGGGAAGAAAGAGAAGAGACAGTGAAGGTCCGTCAGAGAGCTAGTTACATATTGAAACCATAAACAGGTGGCTGGGTGAATCCTGGTGCTGTGTATCCATATGGAAAGTTTGTCTGGGGAGGTACTGCACTGGGGCCTGCTGTTAACATCAACTGCTGGCCTGGAAAAGCATAAGAAAAAAAAGTGTTAGTTTATGTACCCAAGGTTTCCTAATGTTAGGTATACTATGGGACAAGATTATAAGGCTTTTTAGCTAAAAATTGGCCACTGTACAAGTGCACATTAGCAAGTTACACTATTACTCAACATGCACCACACAGAGTGGGCATTTAGGCCATCTGCTTTTGCTACCAGAAAACTGAAAGCTAGACAGGACTCGGATGAAAGAGGAATATCAACTACTTTTGAGAGCATGATAAAGACAGTTTGTTTTGAAGAGACCGTGCTGAAAGCCAAACTGATACTATTTAAACACCATGCTCAGTCAGGACTGAAAAGTAAAGCAATTCAAGCAATTAGTTCAGTCTTGTTAGGTCTCAAACTAGAGAGTGAGAGAGTGCTGCAAAAGGTCTGAACACACCTCAGCAGATCTGTCTTCAGAACTAAGAGCACACGTGCCTCATGCATATGTTAAATTTAAGTTAACGTTTATATCAGACAGTGAACCAGTCACGTTCTTCCCTCACCAGCCACTTCTAGACGCTTGTTAGCGGAATGCCTCTTCAGAAGGCCTTCTAAAATAGCAGCACACTTGAGGACAGTGACATTTTTTTGGCTGCTTTTGTCTCAAAATGAATTAAATAGAAAACCAGTCTGCCTTTCAACTTGGAAGAGCAGAAAGAAGACACAGGAACAGTAGGAGGAATCAGCATGCTCTCTAAGTTATTTCTGCAGCTGGGCAAACCTTGGTATCCCCACTCCTGTTACTGTACCGAAAAGGTTATTCCTAAGCTAGTGTTCTGAGCCATGTAAGAGGAGTAATTCTTCAGCTCTGCTGCAAGAGTGAGATGTCCCTTCAGGTTGCAAAGTTCTTCTAGCAGAGACAATCATTTTACTAGCTTCTGGAAACCAGCTTACTTAGGAGGTAAGTCACTTAAGTCACCTCCACAAAGAGACCAGAGTGAGAAAAGGTTATCAATTAAAACCAAGTATTTCACGTACCAAATACTATTGGAGTAGGTTCAGTTACTTGTTCCTCTTCTTTTCTTAGGCTTTCAGAAGCATCAAGATTATCCACCTACATTGAAGTGAACAGGAGATGTATAAAGGCCTTGTCTAGAAACTGTACCATTGCACGAGCCTTTTCATGCCTGGTACCTTAGCTATCAAGGAATCCTTTCATTATTAATCCAGATTGGAGACTGTGGCTGGGAACATACGAACACGCAGACTGAGTCTGCACATTTGTAAACTTGCCCTCCCTATTTACTTTAGGTTTACTGCAATTGCTGTCACAGGTAGAAAAAACACCATTACCTTTAAAAGTGCATGGTTTTCAGAAGCCCTGTTCTCATCACCGTCAACTCCGTGACCCAGAAACCAAACCATCAGATTGCAGTTCCAAGGATCATCTCAAATAGGCCTAATCTACAGTTACCTATTAACCCCGCAAGCCCTCTCCCTTTCAAAAGATAAGTGCAAATATTCTAGATCCATGAAGACCTTATCTACAACTACAAATTTGGGTTACAGAGTACTGGTTTAACAGTATTAATGTTCACATAGACTCTCTCAGAGAGAACTCTAGAGACATCATAGAATGCGTTCTAGAAGTGTCAGCTTCTATGTAGAACCCGGTGTTGTGAAAAATAAAGCTGTCTGTGACAAACTCATTTGCCAGTGTTACAGTAATGCAGGAAATCTGAACACAGCTTTAAACTAGGAACAGAGTCAAAGGGTGGGCAGAAAAGGCAACAGTACCTTCTGTCTTTCAGGTTTAAAAAGTTACATATTCCATAGGCAGACCACAGAGAATGGAGGCTGAAAAGCCATAAAATCACACAAGTTCGTATCCAGATGCAGGCAGTACTAACATCCTGGAAAATATTTCAGTTAGCTCAATGCCTTTTTTTTTTTTTCCTCCTCTAACTGCTTCTCAGCCTTCTTTCCCACTACAATAATCACATCCAGTTTGACAAGTACTGCAAAAGGGGTTTCTAATATACTTAAAAGATGTTATCTAGTTCTTAACAGTTCCCTGATTTTTTTGAAGTTTGCTCCTCAATAACCTAAGCAGCCATAGGTCTTTAACTCATTAAACTTGTCTCAGTTTCAGCTGGGACAGAATTGTGTTCTTCTGAGTATCTGGTATGACACTATGCTTTTGTTCTAGGAGAAAAACAATGCTGATAACACACTGACGTTTACAGTTGACCGCTAATCAGCACTGTTCAGAGCCAAGGCCATATTCAGTGAAAGGCCCAAGGAGCTTGAAGGGAACAGAGTTAGGACAGCTGACTTAAACCAGCCAAAGGAATATTCTGCTCCAAAGAGTTTTGAAGGAGTTGGGAGTTCATCTGGCACTCTTCTACTGCCCAAGGGGATAGCTGGGGACTGGTCAGGGAGTGGTGAGCAATTATTTTTGTATCACTTGATATATACATAAACACAAGCACATACATATACTCTATTGTATAATAAAGTATACAATAGTATAATAAAAACTATTTTCCCCTATCTTAGTAAATAGCTGTAACCCACAAATTCTACTTCATTGCTGGCTTTTTTTTTTTTTTTAAACTGTCTTCTTTGTCCCACTGGGGGGGGTGGGGAGCAAACAAATGACTGCAGTGCTCAGCCAGCAGCAGGGTTAAACCACAACAAACTTACAGCTATCAACCTAACAGCTTTTCAGAATGACACTAAATATTAAGTTTTATGAATACTATCCCTATTATTATGGGTTGAAGTAATTTAAAAGCTACCATTTTCAAATGAGGTGCATTACTATACTTACGACCACTAATTCCCACTCTCCTAGATTAGCCTCTACTCTTTTCATCCCTGAAAGCTTTAAGGAGCTTGAAACAAAAGTTCAGGTACTCCCTCTGCTGGTAAAAAAAGAAAAAACAAACAAACAAAAAAAAAAAAACCTGCAAGCATGCTGAGAGCAGATACCTTGAAGAAGGGACAAAAGCAGCAGCTCTCCAGCAGAGGCTAAACATCCTTCCAGTTTGCTGCCTGAAAGTGAAGTTTTTAAAAAGGTTTCCAAATGAATGCTATCATATTCTGTGTGCCTAATTCCTTCTGGGGCATATGCCAGCCTATGCTTTCACATCTTTCTATTACGCGTTAAACCAAAGGTAAGTTCTGGAAGATGTACACACCCTGCTGATTAAACTAATGATTTCCTTTGTACTTTTAAAGTTAGTCACATGACAAAATTTTAGACGTACCACACTCAATACCCATTCTCTAATGCCATGACTGTAGTTAATTCAGACTAAATTAGTTCCAACGGGAAAACCATTACCACCACATGCAGATTCTCCTTCTGACAAGTTATCCAGTGTTTAGTAAGCGACCGCTTGTAAATCCAACCAGCATTTAAAAACCATGATGTTAACCTAAATCTTACTTAGAAAAATACAAATGGATTTCTGCGGCAAGTTTTCCCTCAGTAGAATATGAGGATGAGGAGTTTCAGATCTGTGCAAGACTTTTACTAATGCTGCTCGCCAAGGTCAAAATGCCTGGAAATCTGAACTCTATTAATTTATATTTTAACAAGCAATTTGAGCTTTAGAACACAACGTGTTATGTGGCAACTGCTTTCATCTTATGAACATCACCTTCCCTGCCATGAGCTATTTGTTATATAGTAATCTGGAGCCCCAGCAGTCAAGTCCTCAATCACTTGCTTTTATTTCCCATAAAAACAAGAGCAGAGACTGGTTGGATTTTCAAGTTGTTTGCAAACATTCATCCTTGTAGCATTAGAAAGCTAACAGAAAATGAGTTAGAGCTGAAGGACACTGCTCTTCTGGCAGAAGATACAGCTAGACTCCTATAAAAGCATCCTAGGATATTGAGGGACACAAATGAACACAAAGAGCAAGAAATCAGAGTGTCACCTTATAGAACAGCCCATCAACCTGCAAGAAAATTCAGAGGGGAATTCTTAACATGACTAATTAGAGCCAACCTGAAGCAATCACTTCTAGATTACTGATTTCAATCAAATTCTTCATTGAGATGATCTAAGCAACTCTACAGTCTTCTAAGGAAGAATCTTAGTTTAATATACTAGAGCTGTTTAATTCAAGCATTTCAGGATTGCACATGATCAGAATCTCTCCTTTCTCAATTCACTACTAACTACTGGTATCAATAACGTACAGTCAGATTATACACCTGAAATTCTGTTTTCAGTGAAAATTCATTTTCAGCACTCTACTGTTTTGGCTAGTGTATAAACTGTTAGTTACACAGAAGCTATGCTTTCTGTAACAAGAAAACAGAGTACTTTCACAGTGACACCATGTAAAAAATGATACCAGTTCTCCCCAGCAAATCCTTAGTTTCATCAACTACAGAGGTGCTCTAAAAAGTACACCATTGCTTATGTCCCCTGTTGAAAGCAAAGTTAACTACATCTCTTTCAAGTTCCAGCTAGACTTCTAAATAGGCAGCCTATCTAGTCTGAAGTGACTAAACTAAGAGAAATACCCAGAGGACTTAGTGTGAGGAATAATAAAACTCCAAGTACATGCAAAAAGCTTTACTTGGTTTGCATAACACTAATTGTACAGCAAACCAAATGTTCCAATGTCTTAGCCTATGCAATACTCACTTTGGTGAGGAACTCTCTCATCACTTGGATGAAATAAGGCATTGCGAAGTTCATGATATTATGCCTCCATGCCAATTCAAGGACTACATCCGGGTGCAGCAAGTCATAACACGTGAAAAGGCAGGCCGCAAAACACTCCTGCTTGCCTTCTTCCAGGAACCACTGAAGCAGCTTTTCTGCTAGTTCTACATCCTTTGACTCTGCAGCATACTGCATAGCATCCTGCAGAAAAGGACAGTAGTTAAGCTTGACCCCTGCCTATCATCTTGCTCTCCACATTATGTGCATGCTACCACTAGCTAGATGACTGAGGTATTTTGCAAAACATCAAGTTAGTCTTTCATATCACCACACATGCTGCGTAGGAGCTAAGTTAAGGTATACGTGCTCAATTAAGTCCTCTTATTTTGAGTGAAAACTCTACAGATGCCACTGGTAGTTACTGAGAGATCTGAGTAAAGGATAACATTATCAGATTAGATTTAAGATACAAATTTGAAATTGCAAGCTATTCTGCTTTAAGACTTTCCTTTTTAAGCAAAGGGCTAAGATTTATTAGAACAAACTAAAGATTTGAAAAGAACGGAATTCATTTAATTTCCAGGAAATCTATGCTTCATAGATCAGACTTGACAGTCAGGAAGAAAGGCTGCATTAACTCACCTTATACAGGTGGTCTTTCTTGCATAGCTCCACACTCTGCTTCCAGCGGTTGTTACCCTTATACAAGTATGCTGCAATACGCCTAAATTCAATTAGCTCATGCTTTTCCAAACGCTGAGCCAATGTTATGTTATCAAAGTTGTCATAGGCATCAATGGAAGCTCTCAAACCCTGTTTGAAAGAGAACTGTTACCCATACTTCCAGATGGTAGTAGGTGACCACTACAGAAGAGAAGCATCCAAGCAGAGCTCACAAGTGTTTAGGTCCTGCCAGCTGGATGTTGATGCTATGGGTGGCTACCACAGCTTGTTTGCCGTGCACATTTCAGGGTCGTGTCTTGAAGGTTTTATTTAAGATAACTGATATCAGCTTCATTTTCAGGTTACCACACTGTGAATCAAGCCTCTCCCATGCCCCAAAGGGTCTGATTCTACAATCCCACTACTGTTGCACTGCAGAAGATCCCTTCTGCTCAAGGGAACAGTGCTTTGTCAGCTTGGAAACAATCAATCTTGTTAAAAACAAGATGCACATCTCAGGAATAATCTTTTGTGAGGCTTACCTGGTAGTCCTCCTCCTCCGTTAAAAGGTTGTTTAGTGCTTCATTAATTCCTTTATTATTATGGTTCTGCACTGAACGCAAATAAGGCTTTACTAGAAGCAGCTGATTAACCTGGAATTGAGATTTTTAAAACAAGATTAAGTGTACTTGTTTCCCACTCATTATTACAAGAGTTTATGCTTACTTCCAGGATTTTTCTGAACTGCCAGTGTGTCATTTTGGGTTGCTAGAAGTAAAATGAAATGGCCTCTTAGGCCTCTTCTCGTGCTTCCCATATCAAACTAGGATTGGACTACTTCTCAGTCCTTTATGCTGGAGGTAAAGCCACCTTACAGACACCAGCTCTTTCTTCCCCAGACAGAAGCTGGGCTTCCTGTTTATCCAGTAACTCCCAAACTAACCTTTGTGAAAAAATTGACTGTCCTGGTGTGATCCAGTCGTGGAGATAATACAAGCAGAAGATCATTGATCAGCAGAGGTTTGTAGTCTAAGTAGAACTGCAAGGCTTTGTAATATAGCTCCACATTCGCCACCTGTATGGTTACACACTAGTTAGTACTTCACATGCAAGTAAATCTACGTGCTTAGTTTGGGTCACTTAACTCAGCACAAAATTTATCTGATTCTTAAATAAAAGAAAAAGTTTCCTTCTACAGGCCAGAAGCTTTACATTTGCATTCAGAATTCTTGTTTGATTTCACAAGTGTTTGTGTCATCTGTTTCCAGCTGGTGAAGTCACAACCTACCAGGAGCAGACCAAACCAACACAAACTCATCCACTATTATGAGATCCTGGTATCGGCAGCCAAATAGACTTAGCGTTAATGTGACCATGTGTTGAACTCCTAAAGGCTGTAGTCTTAACGTTCCCTCCCCCACCCCTCACCCTCAAAACTTGTAAGACCAGTAAGGTATACAGTCTATGCAGTCTGGAATCTCATCTGAACTACTCATCATCCCACTATTCTCCACTACATTCAAAGGACTGACCAGCCCACTACTACTGGAGCAGCTGAAAAGATTTGCAAAGATCTTTAAGAACTGTTACACCCTCAAAGACAGTAATCAGGTTAAAGAAAACAAGGAAGCTACGCCTCCTGCTTGTGATCTTTGATCTGAACAGTTCCTGAAAAGACTGCCCTATCCGATACTACTCAACTAGATGTGAGGCACAACAAAAATTGAAGGATACAAGCTTCGATTAATGCATCTTTATAAAAAAAATTATTGTCCCAGCTGAAATCAGAGAACTTACCTTGGCAATTATGTCCTTAAACTGTCCTTCTTTCCAGGCATCAGTAGGATGATTCATCATAGTAATTATTGCATTGTCATACTCCTCATACTTGTCATAGAGGAATACAAGTTCTGCCCAGAGATGAGCCTGTTCTGCGGCTCTAAGCACCTAATAAAAGAAGAGAACAGTCAGTCTGACATCACTGACATCTTCCTAGCTTTGCTTCCAATGTAGTTGCTGAATACCTTTGGAATATTAACTCTTGACCAGAAGAGCTCCAGATGTTCCCTCATTTTCTGAGGCTTGAATTTGGAATATAAGATGGCAAGTTCAGTAAACATTCCCATGTGAGCACGCTCTAGGCCGAGAGCAGCTTCCAGAAGGGCAATCAGTTCTTCAAAGTAGCCACGATCCTGAATATTAGGAAAATAAGGATTAATAGCAAATTCATGTCCAACTACCACTTAAAGCTTATTTCAACTATATTTTCTCCCCAAATTATTTTTCTAAGACACTATTCCAATGAGGCTACAGAATCACAAAAGATGGGAAACTGAAAGCTATCATTCTTACATATTCTTTTAAAAAAACTGCACACAACTATCGGGAAATGGAAAAATGTTTTCAGTACACTCCCGCAGTCATTAAAGATCAGTCTCACAGGGTGAGAAGTTTTAGCTGTGACTACTTTATAAGCAGATATAAGTAAGCTGTATAATTTTCTAGGGCATTTAACAGTGATCTAACCTGATAGTAACTAATCAGCTCTTCAAGTTCATCAGCATGGATGACTATGTGCAAGCCACATATTTGTGCCAAGCGGAATTCTGTTCCATCCACACAGGCAAAACATACCTGCAATGAGAGGAGGCAAATGGTGAGTTCACAGCAGAATACTACAATGCTTATTTCAACTCCCCATATCAAAGAAC
The DNA here is from genome assembly GCA_036925125.1 of Oreortyx pictus. Taxonomy (NCBI): domain Eukaryota; kingdom Metazoa; phylum Chordata; class Aves; order Galliformes; family Odontophoridae; genus Oreortyx; species Oreortyx pictus. Next base: position 13,929,504 of record JAUPFR010000019.1, on the reverse strand, counting down.
AAAGTTGATTAACAAAGCTTTAACAAATCTGGGGCTTACTACAGTTCCAAACAGGTAATACCATGATTTGAATGACTGAAGGAACTGGGGCTGTTTAGTCTGGGTAAGAGGAGGCTGAGGGGAGACCTTACTGCTTTCTTCAGAGACCTGAAAGGTGACTGCAGCGAGAGCGGAGTTGGTCTCATCTCACTGGTGACAGGATAAGGGGAAATAGCCTCAAGTTGCACCAGGGAGGTTTAGGTTGGATATCAGGAAATACTTCTTTACAGAAAGGGTTATTGTGCACTGGAATAGGCTGCCCAGGGAGGTAGTTGAGTCACCAGCTTTGAATGTGTTTAAAATCCCTTCCAATGTGGTGCTCAGGGATGTGACTCAGCGGTGGGTTGATAGTGTTAGGGTAGTATGCTTAGGTTGGTAACCTTGAAAGTCCCTTCCAACCTGAGCAATTCTATGATTCTATGACTGTTCTAGAATTAAAATCTCTGCCATTCATTTTCTAAAATCTAGCTTTGCAATTCTGGGGAGGTGACAGCTAATAGATACACACATACTCTGTAGCCAAAAACAGTTAGCAAGCCACTACCAGAGATCACTGTAGATAGGCATTAATCAACTGTCCTTTAATTCCCACATTACTCTCAGAGTAAAGGAGTCCAATTACATTCAGAAGCAATACTAGAACACAGTTTATAGACAAAAAGCAGAAGTTTTAGGTTACCTCCTTCCAAGTCCTTGTGCTGTTGGCTTTGCGGCCACTGTCCACTGCTGCCTGATACTCTCCAAGGTGCACCAAGGTAGATGCCAAGCGAGCAAAGTTAGATACATTGTTATAAAGTAGTTTTGCTGCTTCATACATACCCTCTTCATAACAACGATCACCAACCTGGATTAGAAGTCCAAGGTAAGCAGGGCTAGCAGCAAGAATCAAGTCAGGTAAGCAGCTAGTCGGACATGGGAACAGTGATCGAGGCATACCTGCTGTATATGGGCATTATTGGGGCCGCTAATAAATTCCTCCAGTTCTGAGAGACGATTAGTTTTTGCAAAGGCAAAAATAAGTTCTGTTTCTACATAAGACTCTCTAGCCTTCTTCCTGGCCATCTGCAAGAACTTGACTAGGTCCTCCCAGTTATCTAGAAGAAAGAAGAAATATTTAATATCCTCTATTTAGTTATTCTGTATTGCTCCCCTTGCCCATGCTAGTAACAGTTTTCACTAGTATACTCTGTGATACTAAACCACTTGAGACAAGGTATTTCCCTCTTAACACCAAGCCACCTTCAAGCAGCAATCAATCCTGCCACATACAGCTAAATCAATTCGCTACACTTGGTTGTAATTAGGGCATAGTTGTCCAAATTATCTCTACATAAAGGTCTCTCTTTGATGTAGCAATACAGACAAGCTTGTCAACAGAAATCTCACTAATCCATTCCTGATCCAATTTACTCTGAAACAGAATTTGCAAACCTCAAGAATTCTTACTGCTCAAGATGAAATAACCCAATTCATATGCAAGCATCCTTAAGTTTGAGGATGATATAGCTTACCATTTCTATTAGCTGCTTGAACAACTTCCATGTAGGCAGATGGGTCATCTGCCTTTATATAGGAGTCAATAGCTTCTTTTACCAAGTCTTTCTGCAGCTGTGCTCTGGCTAGCTGACTCCATACTGCTGGCTCATTACATCTCTCTGCAAATTCATAAGCACGGTCTAAATTGCCAATGTGCTCAATCAGCACCTGTTTGAAGTTGCAGGTTAAAAGAAAAATAAATAAATAAATAAAGCCTTTAATTGTCCTTCAAATATACACACATTCTAGGTAAGCAATGCGAAGTTTTTTCTATCTAGCGAAGTAAAAGCAGCAAGAATAAAACTCCTGCTGTTATCGTTTCTCTTCTGCTTTGAAATCAGTAAGGTGGCCTGAAGATAACCGCTGATAGTATTCAATTATCCTACCCCCTTCAGGTATAAGGTTCTGAGGTAGTCTCTCAGAATCAAACACAGCACACACACAAGCATGTGTTCACATCTCACCTGAACTGCTGAAGTATTAACATCAAATTTTCTGAATATAGCAAAGGCTTCTTCATAGAGTTCATTACTGATGGCAATGTTTGCAATATCTGGGGCATCATAGTTATCCAGTCGATTAATGTATTCCATTACACGAGAGCGGTCAGCCTTAATGGCAGTCAGGATCAGCAGATTCTGGAGATTCCTTTGGTTAACAAAAGGGACAGGCAGTGCAGATTAACACCTGCTTAAGTGAACTGTACTGTACTTGCAGCTTAACACCTACACACATTGCACATGCAACAAAAGCTACATACAGCTACTTGCTGTTGATAGCAACAACCTTTCATCCCTAGACTGACGAGTATTGATACTTGCCATGCAAAAGAAATGGCTTGCCAGCGTTGCTGTTTTCTCTCAGCACATCACTGCAAATTGAACAGCATGAACTAGCTCTGTATTTAAAACACAGCACCTCAAATTCTGCTTCTTCACCTGACAATTCACATTCAGGAGCACTTAGGTCTTAGAACCAAGAAACCCACAAGTAACTTGGATTACTTCACAACCTAAGCAGACATACTAAATGGGCTAAATTTGGGGGAAAAAATGTTCTCCTCTTACCTGTGCTCACTGAATACAGAATTATCCAAGACAATTTTTTCCAGTAATTCAATTAACTCATTTGGCAGGTCTGCAGTCATGAAAGCTTTCACAGTGACAGAAACCTCCTCTGGATCCTGTGTCTCTGATAAAGCTGTTTGGACAACCTGGATTGGAAGGTGGGAGAGTATAAGTCTTTCCCAAATGAGATACATACCAACTCATTTCAGTGAGCAACAAATCAAGGTTTCAGAACTGTCATTCTCAGCAAGAAAGAGCTACTTCTGAAGTGGATATGGCTATCAAAATCACACCATTAGAGTGCATAGGGAGCAAACGTACTAGAGGTGTATCACTTCACAGGACACAGCCATATCGTACAAAGTTTTCTGACCATGAAGTTCTGAGCTAATACTTGCCACTCAAACTCTCAAACTTCTGTACAATTAAAATGAGGCCTCAGAGGACTCTGTAGGTGAAGACAGCTACTATAATGTTCTATAGTGGGTCTGAGTTACTCTTATACTGACAAAGCCTAGCCTTTGCAATGTACCTGGTCAATAAGCTGTCGCCTGAATGGGTTGTTTTCTTCAAGAACATTTGCCCAGAGCTCAGGATCCTTCCTGCGTACTAGATAGCGAGCCTCGCTCTTAAATAGTGAGTTCTCGTTGCATACCTGAAGGAGAAGATGCAAACATTAGAATTAATATTGAGGGTAAGTACCACAAAACAGACTTAACTAGCTATGAGTCAGACACTCTAAAGGACTGACTAGAACTAGCTGCTGACCAATGCTAATGCCACAAAGTTCTTACCCAACCTTTGATCTGGAAGGCTCATGGAGAAGGTCTCCAGAAGAATTCCTATAGCTTCTCTTGGTTTTGCCCGACACACAAATACTGTGACAGTGGCTTCACAGTAACTATTTGCTTCTGTATGAAGACCTGCAGAAGCCTGAAGAACTTAAATTTTAAACCCGGAAAGGGATTCACTCACTTGGGCAGTGTTAGTAGTGAATTGAGGAATGGCACTTGTGTTTAAAGCTAGAAACAGGTGACATACTAGGTGTCATTAGTTTTACCCTAGAAATGTTCAGCTTGGTTTGCCTTGTTAAAATGTGACGGGTAATGAGTAAATGTGGGATCTCCTACAGAAGTGCAACAAGCAGTTATGAATTATGATCTTTAATTAGTGACACTAGTTTATACTTCCAACGGGAAGAGCAGAAACCTGAAGGCCTATTCTCTTTCTTCTACCAACAGTCCATATTCTGTTAGTACCAGAATTAGCTCTTTAAATCTCAAGTACTTTGGTGCAAGAAAATGAGTAGTAGCACACTTATTTTTCAATATACATTTATGAGTTGCCTAGCTGCAAGAGTTGAGCCCTTTTCCCGTAAAGAGCAATGTTTCAAGTATAGTTCTTACAGAAGGAAAAGCTTTCATCCATATTCAGTAAGTTAAAACTTATCCTAGCAATATCTCCTATCAAAACAATTCAGAGCCACCTTTGCAGACTGAAGTAAGAAACAAGCTGAACATAGCCAGCTACACATTTTAGATTTACAGTGACAGAGAAGGTATTGCTTCAAAAATTTTTGCTTCCAACTGGGAAGTTCTCTCTTTTCAGAGAAGGGTAGATAATACCACCATTCTAACTGCCACGGTTCAAGTCCTGTCAGGGAATAACATTTAATTCCTTTTTTAAACAAGGCAAAACAAGCTAGTTCTTACCCCTATACAACTGATAATCTTTGCATGTACTATCACAGAAGTGCAGACAGGAGAATGTTTTCTTTCACAGCAGTCAGAAGCACTGCAGTCAGACATTAAGTTCTATTGTTCAGTATGAGACATTACATGTTTGGAGAACCATACAAATTTAACTTGCCCCTGAACTTCTAAAGGAGGTTCAAGGAGTCAATAAGCTTTAGAAGGAGAGGAATGCTATCTGAACTAGTCCTCACAGTTCACCTGTCAACATTCATTTTTCCTCATTTCTAGATGTGTATCAGAGCAGCTCTCTGAGGGTCAATCGCAGCAAGGGAAAACTACATTCCCCTTTCTTGTTTCAAACTGTCTTCTTCATCCTGTAGGGTTAAATTAGGCAGCAACTTGACTCTTCTGTTCATCAAGCACTCAAGGCTCAAAACAAACGAACAAAAAAAACTACTCAAGTTAACGAAGATGTTTAACAGTTGTCTACTTATCAGCTATGCCCAGTAAACTCTACCAAAATTTGAGCAGTCATGAAAGATATGAATGGTACCTTAAATCTGCAGTTACATAATTTTAGTTGGGACATAGAGCATTGCAGTTCCTTATTATGATAAATATTACTGTCTCCATGTATAAGAATACCATCTGCCTCAAATCCCGAGTGAGAATGCAAGACAGGATTCTGCAAATGTTAGACAAATAGCTAACAAGGCTCCCACTTCAGGCAGCAAGTACATTCTTCAACACGTTTATAAATGCAGTTTTGCAAACCTTTATGAGTTCCAGATCACATTGGCCCCTCTCGTATGCAACGCAGGCCAGATGGGGGTCTCTCTTTTCACAGTATTTTCCAACTACACGACTGTCATAGTACGGATTCTCACGAAGGAACCGCTCTGGATTATTATTACTGTCAATGTAGATTTTGGCCAAGGCATTATGAGTCGCAGGTTCTTCACAGCCTTCGTGAATCCTTGATTCAAGCCATGGCAACAGCAATTTGAGCCTTTGAAGAAGCAAATATTTTAGGTTTGTAAGTTGGATTAAGAAAGCCTGACAGGTACCAACTAATATCTGGCCATAGCTGGCCTTTAGTTAAATATAAGAGAAGCTTGCAGATGCCACTAAGTATCGTCACCTTTCTTTCCAGCTTCTGTTCTATTGAGCGCTGCTTAACACTTAAAACCATTTTCTTCCATTTTACGTGCAACAACAAACTAATTACACAAGGTGCTCTGTGCCAAAAATGACACTGAAAATAGTTTTATCAAGGTTTACTACAAAGACACACCTCATAGATGGCTGTACAAAAAATTTAGTGTTCAAATGCTACATTACACATCATGCAGTGCTGTTGGGCATTCCTATATCACTCACACAACCAAGAGACATGCTATCAAATCCAAGTCATTTCTCTATTATGACACAAAAAACAATACTAGTACTGTATCATTCAAAAAAGCTACATCCAACTTGTGTACATATCAGGGTCAGGAAAGCCTGCCAATGGTGTTCACAGGTGTATTTTCATTACCTATTTCTTTTTTCCACTTCAGCCACCAGCTCATCTGTTGAGAACTGGCCTCTGACCACCATGATCAAATTCTTAATGACATCTTCGGAACAATCCACATCAAGAAGTCCTCCAACCACTGCTGGTATGCGGCTGGGGTTCACCTAGAGTAAGTCACCACTATTAAAATTAGTCATTAGCACTATTAGTCACCCATCCACTTCCACATAAAGTTCTAGTTGAAAGTCTGAATTATGTTTTAAAAGTGGTGGATTTTAAGTTACTAATGCCTTTTTACATGAATTCTTGGAAAAATTCTGCTTGTAGGATTGTGATAGACAAGAGTTCAGTGAAAAGCAGCTGCATAAGAACCGTGGGCATGAAATACATAGCCAGATCTGCTTTAATTTTGGGCTTGTTTAGCTTGGAGAAGAGAAGGCACTGGGGGGGAACTCTTTGCATCCTTTCAGTAACTGCAGGGAGCTTAAAAGCAGGAGGGGGACGGACTTCTTACACAGCCTGATAGTGATAGGACAAAGGGCAATAGCTTTAAACTAAAAGAGGGGAGATTTAGGTTAGATGTTAGGAAGGCATTTTTTACTCGGAGGGTGTTGAGGCACTGGAACAGGTCGCCCAGTGAGGCTGTGAATGTCCCATTTCTGGTGGCATTCAAGGCCATGTTAAATGGGATCCTGGACAGTCTGATCTAGTGGGCAACAACCCTGCCGATGGTAGAGGGGTTGGAACTAGGTGGTCTTTAAGGTCTCCTCCAGCCTAAGCCATTCTTTGATTCCATGACTAGTCAACTAAAAGGTTAAATTAGAAGGGAGGAAAGGGCAAGGGCTTAAGAGTACATTCTCCTTACCTTCTGTACATAGATCTCTATATACTTCTGCAGGCTATTGCGATATAAGTAGAGCACCAGGTCATGAACAAAGTCAAAGCGATCACAGACAATGATCAGAGGAAGCTGGTCTGTAAGCTTTGCCTCCTATTTTGTGTGAAAAAAATGTGAGAAAGCATTCACTGTTTATTCAAGAATTTTCAAAGCAGCATAGCATTACTGAGTTGTTCCAGCACAAGAAGTCACAAAACATTCAAATTCAAGACTGCTCTGCAGATGATTAACTTCAAAAGCAAGTTAACCACAATGAATATCACGCAGTCAGTCTAGCAATTGAGGTTTTAAATTTAAGGTCTTCAACATGTCAGGTATTAGGCCTTCATCCCTAACTTCAACAGGACTGTCTGTTCACATAGCCATTCGGAGAACTGTTACTGGGCAAAGAACTTCATGCAAAAATAAAATGACATTAAAATCCCACTTTACCAGTCACAAAGTATGCAAAAAGTTATGATAGCTGACTCCATTTTTCTAAGCTTTGTCTAATCAATGTCCTTGCAAAATTTTCAGCTGAATACTTCAGTATATTATTTCCTCTGCCAACACTAATTCACCCACTGTAAGGTGAAAATAGCTTGTATCAAACTCATGAGTATTATACAGGTTAATCTACAGGAATAGTGAGCTGTTTCTTTTTTTCCAGAGAGAGCCCAGAAGGACCTACTTTATGCCTGGAAAAGGACTGGATTCCTATTCTGGTTGCATAGTAGACTATTTATGACCACTTTAGCTAAAACTTGAGTGGGCATTCCTCTTCTTTCAGAAGGTCTAAGTTCTGCCACTCTTGCAGAGATGGATTTGTTGGACAGAGAATTTACCTTCAGAAAGTTCTTCACCCGTTCTGGGTTATAGCAGTTACTTTCACGGCAGATTCTTTCAACTTCCTTTATCTGACCAGTCTTGCAAGCTGCCTGGATATACTTGAAGTGAACATCTGGATCCTGGCTGAAGTTTACAATGGAGCCCAAGAAATAGAACAGTCCTAAAAGTCACGTTTTTAATACAATTAGAAGGACAAGTGAAGTAATGCAGACTTACGAACTTCATCTTATAACTTAATTCATCACTGCTGAGAGTAGCTTTCATTTAACTACAGGAAAACCAGCTTTTGGGTTTGTTTTTTTTTTCTTCCTTTCTAGTTTCGCCTTTCTCTCTGAGAGAGGGTTAAGAAAAGCTACCTAGAACAAAGTTATCCCTTGAGCTATGCACTGTGATGACCTCAGCACTGGAATAAATGCATTCTAAGATCCAGCCAAGTAAAAGTACCTTTCCCATAAAAGCTGGGGTCCTTAATATCTGCTTCCAAAGAAGCTCTTCCTTTTAATACTGTACCTTCATAGCTTTTGAAAGATTCAAAAAGCTCCACAAGAGACTGGGTACCAAGCTGCTCATGGTACTTAGAAGCAACCTGCACACAGAGTTGTAGGTTTTGCCTAATGTTGGCTGACAGCATAGCACGCAAGCATTCTACAGAGTCTTCAACAGACAGAGAGCCAAAGAAATTCACAAGCCACTGCAAAAAGAAAGAAGCTTTACTCAGTAAGTTATAGAGGATTCAGCCAATTTTTAAAAATGTGACAATTAGCCAGAGTTTCTACCTAAACTACTGTAGGTAAGTCTTTCACATGGTAAGACCAAAGACTTGAAATTCAACAGACTAACAAACTCATCTTCACAACTAAAGCAAAAATGCAGCTTGGAAGATTTGAAACACCCACCCAGAAAACTGAGGGCAAACTTAAGACTGAGTTCTAACAAACTGGATAAAATGTTCTCATGTCACAGTTACATGTGCTGCATAGGTGCCTACACAACATCTTAAACCTGCTGCAGGAATTTTAGCAGCTACTGAAGTGTTAAGTAGTGGTCACTTCACCTACATAAGCTCAGCCTTTCACTTGCACAGACTTACCTCAGGATTCAGAAGATGAGTATGAACAACAGCACGCTTAATATCATAGAGATCAGTGTAGTGTTCCAAAGCTCGCTGCAGCAAGCCTGCCTTTTCACATAACTGGGCAATATGAGCACGATCATAGTGTGTAAACATTTGGTTTCCAAGGATGGCATCTGCAACCTAGGAGATTACATTTCACACGCAGACTGTTAGTCAACCACAACAGCTCAGACTAAAAGTTGTTGAACCTTGTAGTCTTTCATGTTGCTGAACTATATATAGATATCAGTATCAGACATCAGACTGTAAGAACTTTAGATGCAGAAAACTGGTACAAGCCTTCCGATTTTTCTCCTTCAGTTTCTGGAGGAACTAGGTTAAGTGTCTTACCTGTGGGGCATGAATCAAATTCATTTCCAGCAGACGAGTCTGAAGGTGGCCTTCTGCCGGGCGGTTATTTTTCAAAGCATCTAACAGAAAGGATGTGCACTGCTGAATAAGACTGTTCTCCATGAACACATCCACAATCTGTTGGGAATCATCAAGTTAGAAAAGGGAGTCTATATATACACATGCACATTTATCTATACACACTAATAGCCTCGCTAGGAAGTGCTGGGATGAGCTGCCTTAAGATGCTGCATTCCCATTTTTATTTTAAGATAATAATGGATGACAAAAGTTTCACACTTTTTCTCTAGAACTTGAAGTGTACATTACTTTGACTATTATGCCAGATTTTGCCACCCACTATTTAGTTTTAACATGACAAGCAAAGTCTATCCCTTCTCTTCTGATAGGATAGTTTCTGCAAGAAAAGCTAATCCTTTTTCTGAATAGCTTCGCTTGTTTGAGAATGGAAGTAGCTGTCTGACCATTTAATCACAAGTGGCTTCTGTGAGCCAGCGCTCATTTTAGGTTTATTTATTTGCTCATCTTCCTATAAATCTTCTGTTACAGGAAGAGTTCACATACGCTCTATTAGAGTCAGCAGAAGGAGCTAAACCAACAGTAACATTTGTCACTGCTTAAACTAAGACTGTGGCAGATTCAGGATCAAGAGTACTGCAATAATCCAGAGAGCTTGCACAAGAACTTTAGAGAATACTTGTCTCTAATAGTAAACAAACTTGACTATTTAGTCACTTTTCTAACCAAGCCAACTAAAGATCTAAACTGGCCTTACCAGTTCCCAAAATGGTACTATACTATTACCTCTTTCTACAAAGAGACCAGTGCTCTTGTTGTAGACATCACCTGGTTAATGTTAGCCAGTGGCTCCTCATCCTGTACCAGCATCTGAGAGAACTGGAGGCCCTGCTCAGGACTGACTCTCATCACACTTCTCAGCAAGAAGATCCAGTCTGGGGTATAGCCAACCTAGAGATTTCAGAAACAGTCACGCACATCTGGGAAGCTTTAAATATTTTAAGCCTTCAAAACGTGTAGCATAAGTGCTACGAGCCACACTGAAGCTTGTCACACCCATTCTCCATCTTCCAGGAATTCTCAGACAAAAGCGTTGTTTGTATGTTGACACAAACTCAGTATTTGGTTATTAAGAAACTAAACTTAGTCTAGGGCAATTTTCTTGTTGGCTAAGAAAATTACTAAAACAAAATCAAGAGTCACAAGGCACTATCATACACAGTCCTAAATTTTTAAGTGCACATCACACAAATTACTTTGCAATTCTGTCAAAAAATAAAAATAACCCTGCCTTACCAATTTAAGGAAGAGTCATTTTTTATAATAAGCTTGAGCCAGTTCACAACCTGACAGTATACGTAATTCTGGAGATTCTGATTTCAGCTTTCATAGACTGTATCATTAGACTTCAGTCACATACTATAGATTTCGCTACTTCTTGATCTTTGCTACTTATCACGTTTTTGATTACGAGAAATCAAACTTCTCATGGAAGATAAATTCAGAATGTACATGTTAAATGTAAGATAGAGTCTAGCAGCTTGCGATGAACAACTTTACCTTTTTAGCATACAGTACTATTTTCTGGAATTGACCAGTTTCAGCAAAGCACTGAATCACTTTGTTGGGCACATTAGCGCGAAGATAGACACTGAGCGCAAGCGTTGGGTCAGCTGTCTTCACCAAGTCTCCCAGCTCCTCTGAACACTCCAGCTGAAGACAAGTAGTATTTTGTCAAGCACAAACATTCAGATATGTAGTATGAACAAAAGAATTGTTCACACAGCTGCTACAAGACAACAGAATTAAGCTAGCGTCAAGATCGAGCCTACCTTGTCTTCCTTCAGCCATTTCTCCAGAAGCTGCTTGCGACCTTGCTGCAGAACAGGACGGCAGAGCTCTAGAGACTCAAACTTGTTCAGCTGTCCCTGGTCAAGCAATATTCCAAAGTACTGGAGCAGGGGAGAGGCCTGCCCTGGTTGTGCTGGTACACTCTGGAACTTCCTGATTGTATCACTGGTACGTAGAATTCCCTGTAGAGGCACAACATACAGAGAAGTTACGTATCATTTGTGAAAGCTGACTAGTGTTAGATAAACAAAAACAAAGCAGGTGTTAAGTTCGGCTATAAACAGAAGAATTAATTCTTAATGTTCCAGGGTAGAGATCTTGATCAAACCTAAGCCAATGATCTTCTAGCAAGAAGTCAGTGCCCACAGCAAGTCAAGTCTGTGTTGGAAAAGATGACAGACGCTCCTTGATGGTATACAGGAGAATATATTAGAACAACAAAGTGACCTACAGACAACTTAAGTTAGTAATGAAGCATTTTAGCTCTTGAATGTCAAAAGCTGAAGTGCAAGTGACCTAACCAAGTCAACTAAGCTAAGGCAATCCAGATGGCTTCTAATCTTTACCCTTAGAATAACTCACCTTTGGTGCAGATGCAGCTACTTTAGCAGCATCTGCATAGCTTCCTTGAGCAAACAGTGTGTTAAACTTTCTGGCAAATAATTCCTCCGCACCAGCCAGATTGCTACGTATAGCCATACGCAGACCCAAGTCAGGATTCTGGAGAACATTTGTAGCATAGTTCACAATGTTGTCTTCCTCAACACACACAGAAAGCACCTGGAAATGATAAAAGGCATATCTAAGAACTACTGTCCTTTCCACAACTATTGTATATAACACAACAACTGAATATCTATTCAGCCTATCAGTGAAGCAGCAGATTATCCAAAATCAAAACAAGTCAGTTTCTCCCTCTCAAGCAGTCTGTGCTAGGAGAGGTTAAGAACTGGATAGAAGTCAAGTAGTTACTTGATCCCTTCCACAGTGTTTGTTGCATCAAGTCATTCATTATGTTTACTTACATTCCATCTCTGGATTAGTTACCTGTCCTTTTTTGTTGACACCAATAATGCCTGAGGTAGGTTCGTGAGAAGCTGTGACAAAAATAGTGTCAGCACTAATACGGTTCATGTAGATGCAAACTCCAGACTCCAAGTCATACATGTGAATATATCCATACTTTGTGATCAGGTAAATAACACCATGCTTAATTCCAATCTGTCAAAAGATAATCTTTTACTAGTATAGACTAAGACTGCAACAGTTAAGAGAGCTACCTTTAGCCTAGTCACAAGACAGTACTGTTATGACATGCGTTTGCACTAACACTAGGAACAAACACAGCTTCAGGCTTCCTCGTTACAAACTCAAACCAATGGACAGCTCTGCTGGCCATTCAGAGACAGAGCTCCACTGAACACAGGCTGAAGGAAAATTAAGATTCATTTCCAACAAAGGAGATACTATTCTAATGAGTCAGAATGAGGGATATAGTTTGGGCATAATTAGTATTCAGGTCAGATATGACAGTACAAGTTTATTTTCAGAAATCCTGTGCGATAATCCTAATCTTTTCCAGCAAGGACCTAACAAAGCACCAGCAGAACCTAAATCAGGCTCATCTACCGAGGACTACAGTTCCATTGTAAAGCCACAAAGCCAAGGAGGCTTTCAAGCCAAGACAGTATTTAGACAGAAGAATTTTTACTCTGGACAAGTCCTCAAAGCCTTGCACGCTCCAAGATTGTTTTTCATACGCTAAGTGAAATTTGGTCTGTTAAAGTAACCAGTAGTGTTCTTTCCCTAAAAGACTTCCCTTTAATATCCTAAGGTATCTTTTTCTGTGTTACTGCTACAGAAGTAGACTAATATAGGGCTCTTCACTCCATTTGTCTTATGACATTTACTGTAGATGAAACACCACTTTCACCATCAGTTACATCAAGCACTGTAACACTCATATCTAAAACCCTGATCATTAATAGAGAGTCCAACAGCCTGAAAAAAGCAGTATTATCTGCTATCAACAAGTGTTATCAGATCAGACAAGAACTCATGAGTACTGCTATTTTGGCAGACTGCTGCCAATTTCTGATATCTAGTTACTTTCGAACTGCTGTTATTAAGACAGTGCAGACACTTGTCAAACTTCTTAGCTGTTCAAAAAGAGGTCTGAACTATGTCAAAGACATTCTGCTGCAAGGCAAATGACATCTTGTGGCATTCTGTCTTTTTTTTAAGCATAACTGAGTTCACATATTCAGACAAATACAGCCTATATATTTATGTAAGAGTTACTGTTTTAATGTCTAATATGCTTCCCATAAATCCATTAACACCACTTCCAAAGTTAGGAAGAATAACATCAAAGGAATTGTAGAAAACTTTTTTTTTTTTTTTTTTTTTTTAATGACAGGCACCAACTACTTGCCGGGCTATTCAGCTGATTTTCTTTCCTGTCAAACATTTACCTGCATTGCCACAGGAAAGTCTGTCTGTGCCTCAGGTGGGAAAAACACATCAACAGCTTTCTTAACAAACGGCTGATTTCCAGTAGCTGGCTGACCCACTTCAATTACGTGAAGCTAAGAAGAAAAAGAGTACGTGACATAAGATCCCTGGCAAGTCCAATCACATGAAATAAGTATCAGTGTTCAGATAAGCCCATGAAGTCATCTGCTACACTTGCTTGCTATCTGTCCAATCCTGAAGAAATATATTGGAGAACTGTGTTCCAGACTTTTATGAGAGGAAAAAGAACAAGTTCCCCAGAACTTGATGATGCAAATACCAGGAAATGCTAAAGAACTTGTTTTCTATGAAAGCACACTGTACATTTCTATTTCAGGACTTATTCCAGATATTTTGAGTGAGACTTGTCAATTTATCAACAATTCGTACAATGGAAGAACAGAAAGAATAAAAAAAATTCTAACGGGACCTCAGCCCTTTACAGACTGCTAACAGATGCTGTAGGATATTCAACTGTTGTTGAGTGTCACTACCAGTCAGACACAAACCTACCCACACTGTTAAGGTACCTAGTCTCTTCTATACTAGATTTTAGACTTAAAAGTTATACTAGTAATGAGTTTTGCTATAACAGAACAAGAAAACAGTTGCAATCTTTACCTTGCCCCCTGCAGGACTCCTCACAGCAAAACAAAAGAGAGTGGAAGGTTTGGCATTTCCCTCTATTTTGAATTCCGCAAAAGCTGCTGCATGGCCCTCTATAGGTTGGGAAACTTTTCTATCGACAGAGTACAGCTGCATTGCACCAACCACACGATTTTGCTAGGGGAAGAAGAAAAAAAGCCAGTTTTTAGAGATAACATTTCAAATATTTATAGAACAAGACCTTAGGGACGGTTAGCTAAACGGAGACAACTGCCTCTTGTCCCCTCCTCCAATGTTTTAATCACATTAAAGGACAGATTATTCTTCCAAAAATGTATTTTTGAAGCTCTGATCTACAGAAACTAAAGTCAAGAAGTAATAGCAGCTATTAAAACTATAGGAAAGTGGAATAAGGCTCTCCTGACCATTTTCATTCCGTGATTCTGATTCATGAGATGATAAATCCATGTAACTTACCTGTGCTGAAATTCCTATCAGCAACAGCCATTTTTGATGTTCATCAGTTCTATAATTGATGATTTGGCAGCCTGCAAGACTAGCGTGCCTGTCAAACATCTTTTGGGGCTGAGATTCTCCCTCCATGCTCCAGTGGTAGACTGCTGTCTCTGTCACCAATGCAACCGTATTCACAGATATCCATTTCCAGAAGATCACCTCCTCTGCCATGGTGTGAGCTTTCATTTTACTTTTCATCTCAATGTTAAAGATCTGAAGTGTTTTCCCAGCTGGTATGACAAAACCCAAGAAACATTATTGATCAGTTACTGTAAAAGCCATCCTGTAGTCTGCCTACTTACAATTCTGCTTAACCCACAATTCTGGTGATCTTAAGAGGCAGGATTAGTGCCCCATCACACCTAGTGTCCTTTCATACTTGACTAGTACCAAAACGGAAAACTTTCCCAACCCCTAACTTCTTCCAGCCCTGAAGAAAACATGTCTTTATGGACACTTACATGGCATTCCAACCAACAACTGACAAGCAAAGACATTCTGACTAACTATCACATGTAGTAACAAAAAATTCTAAGCACACTACTTGACTAAATTCTGGTTTATGTAGCAGCATTGGGATATCAAATTATAGCTGTCTAGTTGATGTAATTCAGTATAATTGAAAAAATTGGGTGCCCCCAAAATACTGGCAATAGGTAAACAGTTGAACTGGATAATCTCTTTTCCAACCTTGGTGATTCCATGATTCTGTGATACTGGGAAGTCTTGATAGGTGAAAGTTGCTTACAAGAGACAATAACCCCAAGCTAGTATTTATCTGATTACTTTGTAAGGGTCCAGTATAACATACACACTAAAGTGGTCATAATACTTCAACACAGTGTCAAGAGACAGAGCAAGACTTCAGAGTTCCTACATGCAGCATTTATGGTCTCTAGATTAACAGCAAGCAGATCTATTAATCTGATCAGCTACCTTTTCTTAGACAAAGAGTAGCTGCCTTCTGACCATGTAGCAACCTCTGCACGTGCAGTTACTGCATTATATGCATGCAAGAAGCCCAGGATTAACACCAGCAGGGAATTTGTCCAGTAGTAGACTAGTGCTATCAAAAGCTCTGATTAAGCATAGTGTCTGGCATTCAGAAGGCAGGTAAGTAGTTCTGGAAGAGCACTGGCTCACCATCTAAACAAGAACACCAGTATGTGCACACAGAAACTACTCCTTGTCTTCCCGAAAATGAAGCAAGATGATTCTAGTTTTAAGAATATGGAAAGAACCAATAAGCTACAAAATGAGCTAGAAAATAGACCAGCATGAGCTTCAAGAATGACTGTTCTATTATGGTTAGAAATTACTTTAAAGGCTTCATTGGTTGACTAGATCTGCCAGTGATCAAGAGGTCCCCAGCAATATTATTAACTTTGGCAACATAGATTCAAGCCTCAGAGCTCTGAACTGTAATTAAACTACAGCAATTCAGTTATTTGGATTAAAAGAGAGCGCAACCTGCTCTAAAATCACAAGCAGTGACTTTGAGTCTTCTGTGAACTTGACTGCTCCAGGCCAAAACCTTGAGACAAAGAGCCAGACTTGCATGGGTTTTCCAGATCAAGAAACCAGACTGATTGGTATATTTAAGACAATTCTCTCCAAGTGTAGTCAAGAAAGCAAGGTTTTTGACTGTTGTTCCATTTTTTATAAACACTGGCACAAGAACTTACATTTCATTTCTCCAGAATATGAAGTTTTTCCCGTTCCGTCAAGAATACCTTGAGTACTGCATTCTCCACTTCAACAACTGGAGACTACTTTCAGCACAGAGCAAAGCAAGAGAATCTTGGAATACGGACAATGCATGAAGCTTGATAACTCCAGGAGAATTCCACATGCAATCCAAAAATGAAATTTTGCATACTCAGTTTAACTTAAGAACCATTTCATTTCTTGTTTGAGTGGGATTGTATGTTTATTGCTCAGTAATCCTTGAATTATGAGCAGCTCCCAGACACAGCACACTCAGTCACAATATGCAAATTTTTAACTATGGATGCCTCAGTTAACCAGCAGGGAAAGTCTGTTGTGACAGGCTAACTTCAATCATGTTTTCAGTGCAGGTTACTGTAATTCTGCCAGTTATCTCAGGCAATAGCACGTGGGTTAGGTGGCTCTATTAATGCTCTTTTCTCCTTAAATCTTTGGTCATTACACTTTTTATAAGAAAAGCTCTAAGTTTGTAATACCTGACAATGCAATTTTGCATGTCAGTGTGACATCATACACGCAGATCAGTCTCTTCAGAGGACAAGTTTATTTACTTGCATGGATAGAGCAACACTTCAGTAAGTCTAACACTGGCAAGAGTAAAGTGATATTCTTACAATCTGATGATAATCCATTCAGATAGCATTAGTATGTGAATTTTAAAAACAGATGATACTGCTGCCTTTTAAGAGCTAGATGAAGTTCTGCTAGTATAGAGAAGGTGCTTTCCCTATCAATAAGGTTTGTTAAAAAGGATCCAAGGTTAAGGATAGTGAAATCAAACAAATCTGAAATAAATCTGTTCATTGTTACCTTTAAGCACATTCCAGGCAGTCCTTTGCAAGATGTAGAAGCATTTCAACTGAACCACAATTACAGCTAAAGTCAGATGTTAAAACATCAGTTCTCACTTAACGTCAGTACAAGTTTGATATCATAGAAAGTGAGTTACACATTCAGTGCCAGTTCTGAGGGATATTTCTTATACAGCCTAAGCAAATTCATCACAAATTTTCGCACTGGATACCACATTTAGGCAAAGATGAATAGCTCACAGGACATGCTAACAGAGGTCTCTCATAAAAGTATTGCAACCGGTTTTGCCTATCAACTGTACTTCCATTATATGTACACACACACACAGAACACTCTTTCACTTGGTACAGCCAACAGTCAAAGCAAACAAATGGTTAGCAAAAAGCCAACAGAACACTTCCACTATAATACCAGTTGAGGATTAAGATTCTCTATATGGCTATGAAGCAAACTGCCAAACGGTAATCTCAAAATTCAGTACTTTTTATGAGATTAGAACATTCTGTAGCACTAAACATGAAATGACAAAGCACACCCACCATCTGTTTACATAAGATGCAGGAAGAAAAATACACAGTCAGTAACAGTTATTGAGACTACCAGAAATTATGCATTTAAGAAAAGAAGTATCGGTAGGTTCTCAAGGTTATCAAACTAAAATTCATGCATTCAGACTTTTGTATGCTGTCTCATCCTGTTACTAGCCAGCCTTATAACAATTTGTTGGTATCTAGTAAGCACTTTCAAGAAAGGGTCAGTACAGAGCAGAGGGTGAGAGTGGCTTTAGCCTTCCCCCCACTCATCCCTAAAAGCATCCATTATTTTCCGAACACTCACTATAAAGGAAAGCACACTATACATCGACCTCAGTGAAAACAGGAGGCAGCAGTGCCAAGCCCAAGCATCTCACCTAGTTGGAGGCAAACCATCCAAAGATTACTGAAATATTCACAACCAAAATATAGCATGCAAGTTCAGGCAGGACATTATTTTACTATACTTTCTTTGTATAAAACTTACACAGCTCTTATGCTTAAGAGCATACATACGCAGTAATGAAGCTTAACAGTAGGTTTCATATTACAAGAATCAAGGGTTACTCACCTTTTAGTGCAATTACTTTAGAGGCAGGATTCATGATGGCACTTTCAGCAGAAATGGGACGTCTGATGGGTGTTGTTGGATCGCTCATGTCAATTATTACTACTTGCGCCTGCTCTCCTACTTTCTCCCTGATGCAAATGAACTTGTCCGATTCCATTGTTAGGGTGCTGAATCCAATGTTTGCTGGGTTAATGCCCAAATTTTGGAGCTAGAAAGAGGGAACACCACTTACTATCCTTATCATGAAGATATACCTGTCTAACTTAAGCCTCTACATATAAGATCTCCCACTGGAATCTCTTCTGATCCCTTGTTTGAGTTGATTGCATCATATGTAGAGACATCAGACTTATTCCCTTCTCCCTCTAGATGGAATTGATATTGCAGTATTCTCATGACTTTTAAGGGAGCAACAATGGTTTGATTACCACAGTCAAATGGAGACTGTTGCACTGATCTGAATACACTCAGAAACTGGTAACTACCAAGTTACTATCACTTATTTTCACAGGTTTTACGTCAGCTTTTCCACTCAAACAGATACTATAACAAGTACGCCAAGGTAACATTGAGTTCCATCCCAAAGAATGGCCTCAAGACACCAGAATTACCCAACTGCAACATCTACAGCATTTATAGGACAACTGGAGATGCAGTCTTAAATCCTTCACCCTCCCTCCCAACCTTCAACTGCACATCACCTCTTTAGGAAAAAGAAAGCTGAGGGAGGAATAGATAGATGAAAAACATACGTCACTCCAGGGCCTGTTCTTCATTGCAGAGACCCCACCACATCTATCTTGGCAAAACAAGAACACCATGTTCCAGCTTCATAGTACTGCCGAGACTACAAAACAGGATGTATGCTAACTCTTATTTTCATCTGGAGACAAACTGCACGATTAGCAATGCCTTCTTTACATCTGTCTTTAGAAGACAGACCAGTTAACCTCAGGGTACTCTACCCTGACCTGGGAGTCCTGGATGGGGAGCAGGCTTTTTTGCCTCAAATTCTGGCATAACTTCCAGTTTTAAATGTCATAACATGTAGCAAAAGTTTCAGAAACTAACTATGTGTGGTGCATCACTACTGCTGACATCATCTTATTAGGCTAGTCAGTAAACTTCTTAAGGCAAAAATGTTAGTACTTCCTAAAGGATGGTCATGTAAATACTGCTTCAGTGAATAAAAAAAGCTTCCTATTTTAGCTATCTGAAAGCACTGAAGATTTACTTCCATCAATGCAACTGTAGGCATTCTTATCAGAGGGCATGTGCTCCATTAAAGCAGTTCAAGAAGCATGTTCCTTATGACCACACGTAAGACAGGAAGAGATACCCTTTAGAACCATCAAAAGAAAAGAAAGGAATGTTTAGCCAGTGCAGCCTCTTCACTATCAGGCTGAATGACCCAGATAACACATATCTAATATTACTACAGGCTGGATTAGATCATTGCCTACCAAACATAATTTTAAGATTTTAAGACACTGATAACTCTTGTAATGATAAAAGTTACCCAGAGATAAATTATTTAAATTCCACAGTAAGGATGAAATGACTATTCATCTAAAATATAGTCATTTTCTCCTACTCCAGTTTACTGATGCCTTTACGTGAGAATTTTACTCACGGGCTTTCTCATGCAACCCTCTTTCTACAGAAAAGCAGTGATCCAGTCTGAGCCAGCACAGACCAACTCAGACACTGATACAAAGTTTTCAAACTAAAGCCCCTTTCTCCAGTGGTAAAGACTAACCTACTGTCTGTACAGCACTATATGCAAATACTTGAGGCATATCATCTAACTGAAGGATCTAATGCTGGATCTCATATAACATGGTGAATTTAAAAGCTCTCCAGGATTCAGAAAATACCCTACTTCAGCTTAGTGCCACACAGCTCTAATGGAAATGCTTTTCGGAGGTTTCAATCTCATTACAAAAGACAGCTCTGTAAGAACACACCACTTAAAGCATAATGCAAACTAAGAACACAGTAGTAGTTTCTCAGAGTACTTTATTTAGTTTGTGCGACTATATAAAGTTAAAACTACACACCCAACACTCCAACAAGGAACTGCATAAAGCTGTTGGACATCCTGCCCCCACTGACAGCTCTCCAGTTGTTCGCATCTAGACAGGCAAGGGACACCAAGGAAGTACAACAGCTAAAACATGCAAGACCACAGGATCACAGGGTTTAGTTACAACTGCAATTACTCTTCTGTCTTAAAAATAATAAAATAATAATAATAATACAAAAGTCACTCCCTACACAAACCTGTTCCTATATGACAGTGATGACAATTAGATCACTTAAGGGTCATCAAAGAGTCCCCCTACAGGGCACCTTACAATCCATTGACAAATGTCATCTCTTCAACACTAAGTCACTGAATCGTCCTTATATTTAGCTCTTACCTTCCGAATACAAGTCCAAGAAGTCATTTACAGCTGAAAACATCCTGAATGCCTTAACACTCACATGCATACCCAAAACAAGCTTCAGAAATCCTTTACAGCTCAATCACCTACTGCACAGCAGACTAATTCTTAAGAGAAATCTCAGACTGTTCAAAAGAAGAAAGTGGCTTTGTGCATGAAGGGACAGAAGTCTGTATTGCTAGACTAGGCTTCAGCTTCTCCAAAGAGAACCAAAATGCACAGAATATACTCATAAAGGACACAAAACATGCACACAAGCTTTTCAGTCGTTTGTGCTTAAGAGTTTGTATTAGACACTGCAGAGAGCAGAAACCTGTCTACAGATGAATGTGCCTGTCCGCCTATAAGACAAAGAGCTAAGAAACCCAAGACTTTGTATAACTGCTGTTTTCTCTACAGGGCTAGCTAGGATTTTTACTAGTGAGAGCTGAAAAAAAGATTAGAAGGTGATGAAATTAAGCTTTAAAGAACAAGCCTATGACTAAGTAGAGGAAAGTTCGATTTTATATCAAGAATATTTTGTTCTCTGAATTCCAGTAATGTCACTCCCAGTCTGTGTACCAGCGTATTTGGTCCTTTTATGGCATTCCTATTGTAAATGCAATCCAGTAAATAATTTATAATTCACTGCTCTAACAGAAGCACTGGAATTAAGGATCGAATTACATCTTCATAGCTTAAATAGTACACCCCAACAGTTCATCACTATACCAGGGCTGCAGTAGTCTGTACTTCTGCTACAGCTGATCAGCTATTAGAAGTAAAGTCCTCAGCTTATTGCCAACCCTTGCTGGAGGACTTAAATTAACTATGATATCCTCTGAGGGAAGGATAAGTAAAATGCAAATTCCACATAAAACAGTTCACAGCTAAAAACAATAGCATGATTGCATTATGTGGACCTAAACAGTAAGCCTTGTGGGAGTACCAACCTGATCAATACCTCTATCTCTTACAGAAGCTACCGTCTTTCAGCTCATAAACTCGTACCAGGGTTTAAGGTGAAAACTTTAACAACTTCCAATTTCATGCACACTGTGACTAGCGCCCATTCCTCCTGCACAGCCTTGGAGGTACAGCTCAGTTAGAAGAATGATCAACATAGAACAAGCTGCACAAGGAATGTAAGCAGTCTATCTAATACTCCTTCAATTTTATGTGAACCAAGGTCACTCTTTTCAGAACTGTTTATCCAGCTAGAGTGTGGGAGAGTTCAGTACTTAGCACTACAACTTCTTTAGCTTCCCTGAAGACCACTTTCTGCATACTTCATTTCTCCTTTTAGCAGAGAATAGGGAAGACTTAGCATAAGTGAAATAACATACCATCACCACCAGGCTGAATTTGAAACTGAGTAACTAGAGTTAACAGCTACTCTAGCTACTTACAGACATATTAATTAAAATAGCTACAGATAAACAGTACAGTTTGAATTAAGATGCAGAAAGAATTAAGATGCAGAAAGACTTAATATACGATCACTGATACACAGTGGTTATAAGAAACTATCTTTTTTATTTAACATCATGAAGTAATGTAGTAGATCTGTTTCATATATGACAATTTAACTGTAGCCAAGCCTACTCCTTGGAAGAAATCTGGGGTTGAGGGGAAAAAAAAAAAAAACAACAGATTAAGCCTAGATCGTAATGAAGTATTATGATCAGTAGTGAAAGCCGAATATTGTCCTAAGAAATCTCCCTAAAGGCCAACCACAAGGAGCTAACTCGAGATGTGTTGACATCTAGAATAAAGACATATAATGGTAAGTTAGAGTTGATAAAACCATTCTTCAGATATTCACCCAGAACAAACACTACCAGCTCCCACAGTTCTTCTGATCTCCCTCCCCATTTCACCTGACATGTAAAGACAGATGCTGAAGTAACATTGAGGAGACAGATGCATTCCTGTCCCAGGTACTAACCTCAGTTCCCCACAGCGTGGAACACTGCTTTGGAGCCACTGCTCTCATTGTGAAGGGGTGGTGGGGGGAGCAGGGACGAGTGAATCCCATGGAATAATCCAGTTCCACATACCAGTGGTATGGTCCCAAGGTTTTCCCTGTGGAGTGTCCCTCCAGCACAGGCTTAGTCCTCCCAGTAAGATCAAATCACTTAGGAGCAAAAGCAGGTGGTGGCAAAAAATAGCATGTGACTTCAGTAGGGCCCACTAGGGGCCCTAGGGGCTACTAGACCCCACTCAAACCAGAAATGCTCTAATACTCACGCTGGCAGTGTTGCAAGACAGAACTAGCCCTCAGAAACAGTAATTTAATATGCAAAGCAGGACACTGCACCTATAACATTGTGTGACATTCTCTCATCATCACTGCACAGCTAAACACAACCAGCAGGATCAGTGATATCTGCTAGCTTTAAGCTGTGAGAACCACATACTTCTTCCCGAGTCTGACATTAAAAAATGCCCTGATCCTCACCTTCTTACTCAGACAGCTGCCCTGCAGCTACCATGAATTAACTGTATTACTGTAATCGTCGCAATTCTACAGACAGAGGTAAGGTTAAGGGGGAAGAAGGAGTAACTCTTCACTATATTAAACTCTCAACTCCAGAGAGGAGGAAGGCACATGCTTCCACCGGCACATATTTCTGGAACCCGTTGCCTTACCATTTTTCTCATTTGTCTCTTCCAAGAACGACCAAAGTAGTTCTCACAGTCACCCAAAAACCCTCCCCATAAAGGAGCTGGAGCAGGTAATGCCCATTTCCTGCACTGCAAGGCCCGCAGCAACACCAAGAGCCCCGAAGGACGGGTCCACAGTTCATATTTTGAAAGGGAAGACTGATTTAACAGAAGGAGGCTGTGCGGAGACAGCAGGAGGACCTGCCAACTCCACTTCCTGTTCCCTCATTCATCTAGCAAATTCCTTTAATTCTTTAATTCCTGCCTTACGCTGCATGCTCGCAGGCTGCTGTTCTCCCACTCCATTTCCCACCCTCCCTCAGTACCAGGTAATGAAGAAACAGAGAAACCCGTTCGGCTGCACGGCATCCATTAGCCGTGGACCTCTTGCAGCACTGATGCTGCTCACACACCACCAGAAACAGAACCGCATCGTTCTGAGGAAAGCCTTTTTTTTTTTTTTCCCTCCCCCACATCGTTGTTTGGAAGAGAGGCAGAGGCCGTGCAGCAGCCCCCAGGTCCTCGCCCCCCAGTCCCCCAACCCGCAGCCACACGGCTACCCAGAATCTGGGGACTGACGGCCGCTCCATAGAGAAAAGCCCCGACCACAGCGACAGACGACGCCCCCCCCCGAAGCGGGAGAGCCACTCTCCCTTCCCGGAGCGGCCCCGGTGACTCTGCACAAATCGCGCCCGGCGGTGGATGGGGGCGTTGCGCGGTCCCGCAGCGCACGGTTCCCCCCAGCCCGGGCTAGGCCGCGGCCGCTCCTCTCCAAGGAGCACAGGGAAACTGAAGGGAACAGCCCCCTGTGCTCCCCCTCGGCTTGAGCTCACCTGGAAGTGTTCTTGGAAGCGAATAGGCAGAATCTGGGCCATGGCTGGGGGAGAGCTTCCCGGGGGCGGGAAGGACGTTAGACGAGAGGGGCGAGAGGTAGTAGCAAAGCGGGTGAGACGGTGCCGCTGCACCCCGCACACGGCGGGAGGAGAAGCGGGAGGAGGGGGGGGGGGGGGGGGGGGGAAGAGCGAGGGGAGGGTGGGCTAGAAACGGGGAGCGGCGCAGGCGCACTGCCGTCACATAGAAGGCGCCCCACCGCCCTTTTCTGTTCGCGGAGTCTTTCACTCCGACGGTAGGATTACTCCGCTCGTCACAAGCTGCGCCAGGGTCTCCTGAAATAGTCCCGCCGCGCCTGCCCCTCAGCCTGCCGCCGCCCTCCATGCCCCGCGGCTCCCTCTGAACAATGGAGAAACAGCTGTGAGGACAGAGGGCTCTTTCGTCCCAGATTGTCGAAGTGCAGTATTCCGCCGCGGCACCCCGTGACCCAGCCCCCTCCCCAGCTCCAGACAGCGGTGGCGGACGGGGGCTTGTGCCGTGGGCTGCTCGCTCCCCCGCGGCAGAGGCTGCGGACGGCGGTGCTCTGCTCTGCTCTCAGCGCTGTCTGCCGCCGCTGACAAGAAGGGCCAGGGCTCCCGGGCGTGTCGTGGAGCCCCGCCGCTGAATTCCGAAATGAAACACAGATCCTTCGTCTCCACGAGATGACACCGCGAATTGGGAAGTTGTTGAGTAACTGAGGAGTGAGGGGTCGGACGCAAGCCGTAAAACAGAGCTTTTTCGTATTTAAAACCTTGATTCCTGTCGGTCCATCGGCGACCCATCAAATGCGGGGTACGCTCCACAGCCCTAGGGGGAACCTGGAGGGCTGCAAGTGCTAGGTAAGCCGTCGGCAGAAGGCACAGGGAGAGGTGGTGTTGAAGGAAAAATTAGGAAATTAGGAGTGGAGTTCTGGGTGAGCCTCGACAGATCACTGACAGATCAGCCTTTCTTTATTTACCGGTTGTCTGTATACCATCTGGATAGGCCATACAAAATATACCATCCACCTCCTTTATTTTCTGTGGGTACTGTTCTTTCTGGTTATTCACCCTACAATACTCCCTGGCCAGATACTGCTAGTTACAGCATCTCATTCTTTCCATGATAAAAAAAAGCATCTTACATAGTATATACATTTTTGGCAGACTTTTGTCTGCTCAGGTCTTCCTCCTCATTTTTACCTTCTCTAGCCTATTCTGTCTCACAGCACTTAGCAGCCGAGAAAGGTATAATCCCTAGTAACCCTTTCACAACACAAATGGAAAAGCTCCTAGTAAATGTTTCTCTATTTTTTTTCAGAGGTTTTGTTTTCTAGTTCCTCCTATGGATGGCAGCCTGATGTTCCTTTTCAGTCTTTGAGAACAGTCCTAAGAGAAGCTGCATTTTAGCTTTGGAAGGGCTGTTATTTACGTGGAAACATGTTATATGTGTTGTGCACGTTCCTCGTCTTCTTTCCACAGAATCAGCCAAAGTAGTCTCACTGGAAACATACTATGCGTTTCTCTTAAAACGTTCTTCTTGGAGTCTTGCTCCACAACATTTGTTCAGTTCTCAGTTTAACTGCAAAGGAGTTCAATTTGCCAATGTTTTGCTCAATGCAGTGTTAGCTGTGAATGCTGTAAGACACGCTGAAGCCAGGCAAAGGTTATTTCTAAGCAATAGAAAATACAGCACCTTTTTAGGGTACTGACATACAGGCAGTGATTGTTAATCATTAAAAGAAAAAATAGATTTATAATTAATACAGAGGAAAATGAAGGATCATCTAGAATGAAGATGCCAAGGACAGCTGTTTTCCCCCCAAAAATATACACAAATAGAATTGGAAGGCCATTTTCAAGAAAGTTCTGTCATGCCAACAACAAAGCCGCAATTGATCTAGAATTTTAATAGCTGAGCCATGGCTCCAAAGTCACTGTATTTAGAAAACCCTGCCTGTCACCCAGAGATCTTCCTGATTTTGCCATCTGTTTATTGTGAGGGTACCTCTCTTGTTTTTGTTCAAGAGCCTTACCAACCCTTCAGTTCTGGACCCCACTGCACTTATTTTCCAATTTCAGGGATATGTTTATTTGAAAGCAAACAAACCATCCCTCCACCTAACAAAAGAAAACGCAAACTGCAGGACACCTTGCTTTAAGAAACAAACAATACAAATCCACTCTTCAGAAGTAGGGGAAAGAGAAAAAACAACAAAAAGAAGCACACACCCTACTTGCTCCATTTGTACATATTTGCACGAGCATCTTTTTAAGAGAAAATTGAAATGCTGGACCAGATATAAACAATAACATCTCCTACATCTCAGAAACTGATTCTCCATGCAAGCAACACAAGATAATAATATTCTTGGCAAAGGTTGAGTAATCGCTTCCCTGCTCCATTCTCTACGATTTCCCATTGTACTCTTTGAGTTTTTTGTACTCAACTAAGAAGGTGCATAAAAGAAGAGCTCTTAGTTTCTATTTGTTGGAGAAGCTGCAGGGACAGCAAAACAATTCTCTGAATTTTAAGAGCATGTCAGCCTCTCCAGTATAAGGACTCCCTTTTCAGAGATTTTGTAGTAGCATTTCTGAATCTTTGTGTCACAGTTTCAGAC
The DNA here is from genome assembly GCA_036925125.1 of Oreortyx pictus. Classification (NCBI taxonomy): domain Eukaryota; kingdom Metazoa; phylum Chordata; class Aves; order Galliformes; family Odontophoridae; genus Oreortyx; species Oreortyx pictus. Next base: position 13,902,728 of record JAUPFR010000019.1, on the reverse strand, counting down.
CAAAAAAAAGGAAAGTTTATTATGAAAAACAAACAAAGAAACAACACAGAAGCCAAGTTCCTGTCTTCATATACCAGTAAGAACCTAGTTAAACACCAGGACATTCTGAAGACCTTTGCCATCACAAAATTCATGACCGTACAGATATATTGCATACCTGTTGCTTTTAAGTTTTCAAGATGCTACAATTATGTTTTGTCTTATTCCTAATCTACCTGTCTTCTTCACATATCCAGTTTATTATATTCTTGATAATAACAAGCACTATACAAGGTTACTCCTCAAGTAACATCTTCCTCATTGCAGGCAAAGGTTTTGCATAAATGAATGCTTATCTGCATTCCACTTTCAGTATCTAAGAAAATCTAGAGTCAAGTAGAAATGTAATGTCCTCCACTTATGTTCAGAAAACAACACCCACCAGTTGCAAACTAATTTCCATTCTGACTCAAAATTTACAGAATATGCCAAGGAATTTAATAGGTTTTACTATGGGAAGGAAACACTATTTTACTATGGGAAGTTGTAATAAAAAAAAAAAGGGGGGAAATACAAAAACTCTCCATTAACAACACACATCTTTATTAACCATCTTACCATTCAGCACTTATTTAAGTCAACCTAAATTGCAGACCATTTTAACATTCAAATAAAAGAAAAAGCAATTATGTCCCTGGGTAGTATAGAACTGAAGTACTGTGGTGTTTGTTTTTTAAAAAGCTGTAGACTAATAATCACTTGTCACTACCTGTGATCTTGAAAACTAAACTCTATATATTTCAGAGTTAAACTTCATACACGTCCTCCATATAACATTATGCTTCTAAAATGCCTCTGAAGGTCTGGTCAGAAGGCAGAGTGGCTGTATTTCCACAAAACCTAATAGGAAGCAAAATATTTCAGATAAATTTCACATATTAAAAATCAAAGCAGTGACAAAAAACACCTCCAACAACTGTAAAACCTTCTTCAGTGAAAGACCAGATTCAAATAGTGTTTTTATAAATAACCCAAATAAAGGCGGTAGTTTCTTTTCGAAACATTGGATGGCACACTTGCTACACTCCAATAGGACACAGCACAGTGTCTCAGTAATTTCAGTAAGACAAGTTCAGCACGGCAACACATCTTCGCATAACAGACTAAAAATCAGCTATACATAATTAGTTACAGTGTTTAACTCAACACTCAAGCAACTTAAAATCATACACACCAAGGAAATCAGTAAATGTGTCTGGCTATTACGGCTTTTTTCTTCCTCCTTGCTGTTTAATTAGTGTGTATTTTATTATATGTTAGAAAGTTTATGCTAGTTTCCAGTGTTTAACAACTCATCAAAATTTATTAGCAAACTTTCTGAAAAACAAGATATACGCTTTTACAAAGAAGACTGAAAGAATAGTTTCTTCTCTTATTTTGACCTTAGTATTAGGCTTCTGCTCAAGCCAAATGGAGTAATATTGATTGGAGCTATTTTGCTGCAAGGACACTAAAATACTTATGCCAACACAAATATTTAAGCAAAACAATTTGTTATCAAATAAGCACTTGAGTCTTCTGAAAGTCCCATAACTTATACAACGTAAATTTTTCAACAGTATCCAAAAAGAAATAAAATTGCACTTTCTTGCAGAAAAGACTACAAAAAGTTACAGAAAGTTCTTCATTACATATATAAAGTGACATTTCATGGAAAGGCAAAGATGGTGGTGTTTTGTTTTTTGTTTTCCCTATGTTTAAATTCCCACATTCTTGCAGGAGGTAAAGTTAACTGTAATGAGAAAAAAAAACAGAAACCATGCTTACATGCATACTATTGTTTCTTCAGGTAAATCAGCAGAAAACATTGAAAGGTAATTCAGTCTGTAGCAAATGCTCATCATACCCATGAACATTTCTCCTCCCCCAAGAAAGGAAACTCAATGTGTGAAATAATCCTTTAAACAAGGCTACAAAACAAACAAAAAAAATAGATCAGGAAAGCCTAGGTAACAATAAACTAAAGACACGTGTAGCAGAAATGCTCAGTCATGGCTTCATGCTGAAGCACCTGGTGGGAAGGCATGCTCAGGTGCATGAAGTGTACCTAAGTGATTGCAAGGGCTGGAGCCGGGATCCACCCTTTCCCAGCCCTCAGGTAGGGGTTGGCAGTGGAAGTGAGGGCATTTTGTTGGAGACCTCTTCCAAAGGTAAGCAGCTCTTTTTCCTTTGTTTCTGTGTCCAGAGCTCCTGCATTTGGGCTTGTCCTTGCTGCAGCCTGGGACTTTACTGCCCTGCTATTATTGCTGTACTTCCATCACGTTGTAGTGTTACAATGTGATACTGAGATAGTGAAATAGATTGTTAAAGAGCTGAGGAGTTAAGACTTCTGCATAGCTTCTGCATGTTGGAGATCTTAGTCTGCTTGGATTATGAGGTTCTCAAAACAGAGGTATTTTTAAAAATTTCTTTTTATTCCCCTTCTTTGCCTGTGCTTTTAAGGCCACTCACCATGTAAGAAACATTAGTAAAGCTGATACAACTGAACTAAAAGGGAAACTAACCACCTACATCCCCAAGTCAAGGAAGGGCAGAAAATAAGAGCAGATAATGACGATTTCTACACAAGAATCTTAGCAAGTACATATACATAAATTGTGATTTTGTTACCCAAACTTTCTGGGTATTTGCCCATCCATGTTTCTTGCAAACCATAACAAACCCTTACAGATCTTTACTGAAAACATCACAAAGCTGATAGCATTCAGTGAACCAGCCACAAATACCACTGTTCACTGGAAAAAGACATGTTAGGAACAGGAGCAAACACAGGATTTTATCATTCTCGCATGACACTTGGTTAACCTTTTACGCCTTCCATAGAACAGTTAGCTCCTTAAGCCCCAAAAATGCCAGAAGACAGTAACTTCAGAATTATTTGTGCATCTGGAAATTGGCTTTTTTTTCAGAATTTAGAAAAGCTGCAGGTAAGCCAAATTTGTAACACTTGCTCTGAGTAAAGGAATAAGTTATGTTCTCCCTGCCCAGAAAAGGCATAATGCAATTAATTTTCTCATCGGTTTTCAGGCCAGGGATACTGAAGCTTTGTAGACTTCAAAATCCTCCATACACACAATTCACAGTACTAAAATAAAAAATAATAATAAAAAAAATTAACAGACTGCTGAGAATTTTTACTCAAAATGCACTTCTCCCATGTGCATTAGAAAGAAATTTAAGGTATTATGCTACACTTTTAATGACAATGAAATCAACAAAATCAGTAGCATAATAGGAAAAATATATTATCCAGGATTTTTTTTTTTTAAGAGATCTGTTGAGAAAAGACAACTGAGAAGAACTAATGCTGGAGAAATATTTGTTAGCTCTTTAAAGTTGTCGGATTTTTTTATCAGTGCTTTTAATACCAACATCCAGAATCTCAACTTTTTTTGTTAGCCGCTCCAGCATATCATCTTGCTCCTCTATTTCTGTCTGCAGACCAAGAGCTAGGTTTTTCAGGCGACTCAACCCAGAAGACATCTCATCTGTCAAAGGAGAGATTGACCATAAAGATTCAAAGCAGTAGAAAGCACGCTGTTTTAAATAGATACTACCAGGATTTTCTCTCCTCCAAAACCTTGAGTTAGAAAATACTAGTTACAACTGCTCAAGTCCAAGTATTCTCTAATAATGGAACAAGCAAAATTTAAACATTGCTATTGCATTACAATCAGAAAGTAATCATCTCTTTATTTTCATTACAAGCTATGTGCTTAAAACCAAATTCGACCTTTATGAATTAGAAGGTGAGGCACCTTCTAATCTGCACACGTAGATTTCACTTTTAACAAGATCTTGTTGAAGACTGGACTGTATCTTATCTCAGCTCAGTAATTACAGTAATCTATTTTTTTCCCAAGTGCTCTGCATACAGAGATATTCTAAATATGCACAGATTTTAGCTGTTAATTACTTAACATATATAAGAAAATTAAATTTCTAGACTTTATTTGGCTACAAGAAAACAATTGTTTTACTAATTGGTATAGACGCTTCTGAAGCTGGGAAGTTTCATGTGATTTGGGAGTAGAACAAATGTACTTCCACTAACTCTTAACTATTTTCTTTCATTTATTTCTTTCTGATTTCCTTCCAATCTCTTCTTTCTAGGTCACCTAAATAGTGACACAGGTAAGCAAAGAGGCACTTTGTATGTGTACTACAGTAAAAAGAAGAGAAAGCCAGCAAATTCACAAATAAAATATTTAGTACCTTTCAATTGCTCTGTTTTCTGCAAAACACATTCATTTCAAAAGTTGCAGACTGCTATAAGTTCTCCAAATCAGTGGACAATTTAATACGCATGTGACACAGCAGTCTGAGAAGTTCAATGTATCTTTCAATACAACTGGTAAACTTTACACAATGAGGTAATAAGTACCATACTGCTCTAATCCAGATGTCAAGTTGAGGCATTATGTTGTTTTTAATACTACTGGTACCTTCTTAATAAGGTTGTTTTGTTGTTTTTTCCCCCAGAATGGAAAGATTAGCCCGGCTGTCCTAATGATACTTCAGTCACAAGATGATTCAAAGAAACATTAACACATCCTGGGAGTTATTTTTGTACTGTGGGATACATCAGCAGCATTTCTTCATTCAAAGAGCAGATATTTGCTAGCATGCTCACATTTAACAAGAATGCTTTTCTTATGGTCAATAAATGATCTAAGAGAACTCATGGCTTTGGTGTAGATCGCTCGACAAGACAATCTACAAGCCTTTTTTTTTTTTTTTTAAGATCAAATCTCTCGTATGAGCTAAACAAAAAAGTTCTTGTAAATATATTTCTTAAATGTTTTCCTCTGGCTTGAGAACAAACAGCTTCAATTTTCTCACTTACCTAAGTTGTTATCAATTTTCTGATGGTAAGCTTGCAGACACTGATTCTTTGCATAGGCATTCCGTTGCACTGAAGAAATTGAATCTGTGTTGCTGAAACCACTATCTACTAAGAGTACAAAATAAAGTATAGAATAAAAAAGTTAGAAGAATTAAGTTTTGGAAAACTATTAAAACTTAAGTTGACTATGGATGCCATATAACCTGTTAGCAAGTGCATCAAAAGCAGCCCAACTTCACGTACTAGTCACATTCAAAATGAACAGTTATAAAGCTATAATCACTCTCTTCTTTGTTGACTTTTGTAACAATTCTGTGCAGCTAAAAAAAAAAAAAAAGACAACAACCAAAAATAAACAATAAATCCCACAACCAACAGAACAACTTATTACCTTCTACCAGCATTTAGCATTCCCTCAGGTAAAGCCACTAGAGAGTCATTTCTGCCCTCTATTGGACAGACTCTTAATGTTATGTGAAATGTAAATGGAGACTGATGTTACCAAAAAGCATCTATTTTCTTAGAGAATTACAAATCAGGAATACTAGGATACCAATATCCAAGAGTTAAGTAGCAACACAAGTCAGCAATTGGTCCTACTTTCACTACTAGTGAACTACAAAGTTCCCTCCACTTTGATGACAGGCATTCAGTAAAAAATACACATACCTGAATTATCTAGCCGCCTTAAATTCGGATGACTTTCCTGATACTTTGAGTCTTGTTCTTTGCTAGACATCATTGCTTCCTTTAATCTGGCAATAGAAAGAATAAAACTAAAATATTCTTATGGATCAATGGCTTCCCTCTGAATCAGTTAAACAAGAACAAGCATTAAAATTATCCAAGAAAAGAGAACTTAGTAGACCTGATCCGACATGTCTCTTTACAACTAATTATTATCACACCTTCAGTGAAAGCAGAATCATTTTCTCTAGTGCTGAAAACACCGCGACCTTTGATATGAAAAAAAAACCAAAAAACCCTCACCTGCAGTCTTGGAGAAAACCTACTTCTTTCCTCAAATTGAAAATGAAAAAGGGAAGAAGGATAATCAATCCATGCAACATTACCATGCTTTACATAAATTTCTCAGCTGAAGAGAGACAAGTGCTGTAAGACATTTTTATTAAAATTTTATTAAATGCTGTAACATTTTTATTAAAGGTTGAGAAAGGTGCATAATATTTAAGTAGAAGCATGCCAGTGCTGCAAATCATGATTTCCTAATTCAACTGAATTAAGCACAATGATTCAGGGCACTTGAAAAATAACTTGTGAATGAATTCCTAAAAATCTTAAGTTATTTTTACCATTACGAATGTAAGGAAAAGATTATTTTTTTTCTTGAGTTAAAGCAAAAATGGAAACAGACACCATCTAAGGAGTTTACAGAGTCAATACATTACTTATAAACTCTAATTTTCTGGTAACATTTCATAGATGCTGGGGCGGGGGGGGGGGGGGGGGGAGGAGGGTAAGAAAAAGTAAATGGACTAATTGACTAATTCAGGAGTTTAGGAGAAAGACACATTAATGAAACTAGTGACGCTGTGAGGAAACCCTCTTCCTTAGATGGAGATACTTGGAGAAGGATCAAAGCTCACAGAGTAGACAGCCAAGTCCCTTGAATGAGGAATATATGACAGCACTATGTCCCACTTCAACACTTACTTTAGAACTTCTCTAGATCCAGACTCTCTCAGAAGATTTCTAATGACAAGCAACTCCCCTGCTTGAACCCAAGAAAACAGTATTATGCCCTGACTAAATTTTCATTTTACGTACCTACTGTTACCATAATATTCAGGCATTCCATTCTGTTCTGGTTTGCTCTCAGATGGTTTGGCTTTGAAGTAGTTAACCAGGCCTCCAAAAACACTCTTAATGCTATTTATGTGCCTTTGACTAGTCTTCAGGTCCTGGTCCATTTTATCGACCATTTGTTCTGTACGCTTCAGTGCTTCTCCTTGACGCACGAGCTCCTAATGGATATTGACAGATAACATGAAGCTAGTAAAGCCACGGTAAACTGAAACATCAAGCATTCTTAATAAATGTGCTTAAAAAAATAACACAGCTGTGCAGATTACTTCTAAAGGCACACAGCCTTTTCACTCACTTCTGTTGTTCTGAGGCATTTCAGTGAAGAGCTGGCAGTCAGGTATGGCATTGGCCAGCCACAAAACTTTCATTTGTGCACAACCAGCTCCCTGGTATGTACTACAAAGGGAATTCAGGAATTTTCCATACTGGCCTTATGTCAGGTTGTACTGCTTCTTGATGGAACAAGTATTGCACCTAATGGGCAATGTAGTGAAAACGCACAGGTTTACAACAGGGAAATGAAAGCAACGTCTAGTTCTGAAACTGGAAATTAATAAAGGATGCTATTTTCACATTGCTGGGTTGTTCAAGATGACTTATAAACAGACTCACTAAAGAAAGTAAACACAACTAGATTTTTATCTTAATGCAGGATTAAGTTTAAGCTAATGCTAATGATGCAGGAGTTAGAAATCCTGATACACACAGCTGTGCTATTTTGTATTTCAGTGGCATTATGCCACAACAATCCAAAGATTCATTCTGACAGGAGAGCTGCCCTCAACTAATGCCAGTGTGAAACCAAGGCCTTGCATTTATCTACAGAACTCCAGCATTACCATTAATCTTATGCCAAGACTCAATTCTCAGTTCCTCATTTCAGCCATTTGCAACAGAGATCACCAAGTTGTCACCACCAGCACTACTTCTGGGGTCACTCTGGCAGTCACGTTGCTGCGTTCAGGCAAATGCCCTGTTACCGGGTGACATCGCTTCAAGGCCCTCATTAGCGATGTCAGAATATAAACTCAACTCCAAAACAAGCACGTGAGAATGAAGGAAATGATTAATCGAGGTGGAACCAAGAGCACGACTGACAACTAAGCGTGCAGACTTCTTATTTCATCAGAGAGACGCTGAAAACTAAGTATATGTAGTTAATGAAACCCAGTAAACTGACAGCTCAGTTCTGCTCTCAGTGTAACAAGAATCCAACTGGGATTTCATACTTTAAAAAACAGGTCTCTCCGGCAGCAAACTATGATACAAAGAGGCGCGCTGTCTCTAAGACACTGACTGATTCCGAGAAGCAATGACAGCGCCCAGTAGACGGGAAATCATCAGAATCAAAAGCCACACCGGAGCAGCGCAGCGGTGGGGTCGGGCCGGGCACAGCCCAGGACGAAGACAAGAGCAGCCCCACCGGCGGGTCGCTGCCGTAGGGACCGGGACCCACCTCGGAGGCGGCCACGCCAATGCGCTCGGACTCGTAGAGCAGCGAGAGGGAGCGCTCGGTGCTGTCGGCCGTGGCAGCGGAGCGGCGCAGCACCTCCTGCTGCAGGTAGCGCTGCCGCTCCGCGTCTCCCCGCGTCCGTTCGTCGTCTTCATCCTCAGCGAACGGATTGTAGCTCCTCGAGATGACAGACATGGCGAACCACCGCGCCTCACAGAACCCAAGCAGAGGCCTTCCGCCCGCAGGCACCGGGCGGAACTGCCTCCTCGGCGGGGCGGGGAGGGCCGGGCGCTCCCCTCCGGAAGGGCGGTTCGCCGGTCGGTGGGCGGGGCGCTCCGAGCGGTGAATCCATAGCGGGGCGCCGCCATATTTGCAGCGCGATTGGTAATCCGCGGTGTCGCGAGGCGGGCGCTCTTGCGAGAGGGGCCTGGCCGCTCGCTGACTTCTCTCACGCAATGGCGGCGGCGGCGGTTGCGGCGGCGGCGGCAGCGGCGGCTACAGCGGCGGCAGCAGCAGCCGCCGCGCCCGCTGCTGCCTCTGCCGCTCCCTCGGCGGGTGTGGGCAGAGGGAGCGGTGCTGGCTCCGCGCGCGGCTTCTACTTCAACACGGTGCTGTCGCTGGCGCGGTCGCTGGCGGTGCAGAGCCCGGCGCCGCTGGAGAAGGTGGGGATGTCGTGTGGGGCTAACGTGCGTAAGGCCGCGGAGGGGGGGTGGCACGGGTAGGAGCTGCGTGCGAGGCGCATCAGGGGAATGAGACGCGAGGGTGTTGTGAGGGGAAGTGTCAGGCGTTGCCTGTGAGGAGGCCCTGCGGAGTCTCGTTACAGTATGCGTGCCCGTGTGGGGCGGCTGAGCCCTATTGCGCGGGCGTGCGCGCCCACGCGTGAGAGCGCGCTCTCGTGGGCCTGTGGCGAAAGCGCGGTGCTTTGAGGAACCCCTGACTGGGGCTCATGGGTTCCTGGCCTTATCAGAGCTGGTCACGGTTCCATTACCTGGTAAAGTCAGAGTGATGTTATCTGTTCAAGGTGGAAAAAAAATAGCTGAGATAATCATCTGCCGAGTGTGGAACTCAATAGGAGGGTCTTAGTCTTGGGGGGACTGTGATCTCTGTTCTGCTTGGAGCCGTGGCTGTAAGAGGACATCTCAGTGCCTGTGCGCAGGATGGCACAGCTCTGTGCCAGGAAGAAATGCAGTACATGGCTGTTCGCACCCCGATGCTGTAGTGCCTTTATTTAGTCCTCCTGGAATCCTGTTGTTGGTCAGACACCTAGCTGCAAATCATTAAATCATAGAATCATTACAGTTGGTAACGACCTCTAATAAGGTACTGTAGTCTAACAGTCAACCCAAACCCAACATGCCCACTGAGCTGTGCCCAGTCTCCACATTTCTTGAGTATTTCCAGGGACAGTGGCTCCACCACCTCCTTGGTCGATGTTTCTTAATGTCTTGCTGTTGGCTCTGTTTTATTCGTTTTACTCATTGTTAATTTTTTTCTTCAGCGTGAGAAACTACACTTAAATGATATCGGTGGGTGAGCCGTGTAATTTTGATGCTTTGAAAAGTTTGAGAAATTCTTTTGAAATTCAGAAAGAAGCTTGTTCAAGTGCTCTAGGTAGCTGAAGTCAACCCTTGTCAAATAGTTTTACATTTTCCCAGTGTATGTTATTGTTTTTTTTGCTGTTGTTTTTTTGAAGGACAGTTCTAACACTTCTTTGTTTGTTTTTGTGCATTGCTCTGACTTTTCTGGCCTTGCTAAGCTCATTCTTTCACTTCACTGTTCTTCAGGTACAAAAACTGCTCTGTATGTGTCCAGTGGATTTCCATGGAATTTTTCAGCTTGATGAACGTCGCAGAGATGCTGTGATTGCTCTGGGAATCTTCCTAATTGAATCTGATCTTCAGGTATTTTCTCTGTTAGGCTTTCTCTTCTGAGTTTGAAAGATGTTGGATTAATTCAAATGCAGTAGTTAATGAAAATTTGTTTTTATTATTCATTCGGTAGAGTTGCAATGATAAAAGATCAGATATAACAGATGGAGCAGTCAGGAGAGACAAGGAAACACAAACAGTACTAATGCACGTGACAGCGGTGGTGGCACTGCCACAGCCAAACTGCTGTTATATTTTTGGATCTTTGCAGATTAAGGAGAGACAGGAAAGATTAAGTCATTTTATATAGGGTTACAGATGGTGGTAGGCGAGAGAGGCACTCGTTTACAAATTTTAAAAGGTAGGTGATGAATCAACTGCTTAGAGTTGAATTTGAGGAGACAAGTAGGGGAGGCAAGTGCCTTCTGAAGGGAAACATGAGTTGTACTGTCAGGTCTATAGCAGCCTTAATATGCCTCGGCGGTAGCCAGGACAGAAAAGACACCCAGTTTGTACAGTTGGCTTTGTGTATGAGCGTCCTTGTATCTGATTATGACAAGCTGGTTCTTTCCAAACTATACGTGTGGTATTGTTTCTTGAAAGAGAAGAGGAAGTATGTCCTGAGTCCAGGGTCCAAAGGCATAAGACTTCATGTCAAGCTTTTTAATTTTGCTAGGGTTTGAGTTGGGCCTATTTTTCTGCCTGTTTACTCTGATTCCGCTTGTATACATAGTAGACTTTATTGTAGTATGAAGCTTAAGGCAATTGTATTTGTGCCTCTCAGCGTTTTTGTGATGTTTTCAAAGCCAGAAGTTGTAATTAATCCAGCTCTGTGTGGAAGGAAAATGTTATCCTTTGATTTGCAGGTTTAACTGAATTGTTATATGGATGTGCTGAGTGATTTACATAAGGCTGTGGGGTGTGTGTATATAGAGTTTGGAACTTATAAACATCTAACTGCCTTAAAATTATTTTGTGACTTTGCTGTGAATCAATACATGAATTGGAGAAAAAAAAGATCCAGTACTTTAATTAACCTTAACTTTTATAAACTTGTTACCTAGAATGAAATGCTTGAGTTTATAGCACTGAATTCATTTTGTTTACTTTCCTTTGCCTGTGTTGAAACCTTGTTTGCAATATTCAAGAAGCCTGTGGAGTAATCGTTAGAAGGAGTTCTCTTCATGGTTAATGTAATGTTTTCATTCCTTTAAAATACCTTGGGATGATATTGCTCAGTATTTAGGCTCCATTTTAAATGGAATATTTTGCTTTTCAGCACAAAGATAATGTGGTTCCTTACCTCCTTCGACTTCTAAAGGGACTTCCAAAAGTCCAATGGATAGAAGAAAGCAGTGCACAGAAAGGCAGAGGTGATGTTTGTTATTGTATTGTTATTTTTTTTGTAATTTTTTTAATTGTCATTCTCATTGAATGACAGCCAAGAAATAGAAATAAGTCTTTTCAGGTCAAGGTATAAAGGGAGGTGAGAGTTCTGATGAGATTCTCATCTAACAGCCTTTAATATTAATTGTTTCTTTAGGAATGGAGGGGAAGATGAACACCTCCCAGTTTTCCTACTTGACTGCTAAATTATGGATTAAATGATAAATTGCATTTTCCAAATAATTCAATATATCTTAGTACTAGATTGGAGAAGATTACATAGCAATTAGAGTGGGAGAGTGGAACCTGATATTTTATACTTTGCTTTTATTAGATACTCAGTTACATACTGATACTAAATTTCTTGCTCCTTTAATATCTCTTGGAATTAATATAAGAGTAATTCAGTTTTGCAAGAGATAGTAAATTTTTTTTATATGTATTTGAAAACCTGGAATGGTTTTTATAAATGAAAAATATTGTTTTGATACTTCATGCTGGAATTATGTTGGTTAGAATATGCTTCTAAATCTTTTGTTCTATATCTGAAATCTGTCTCAGAACTATATGACATGAGAGTGACTTGTGTCATCTTTACTATTGTTTGCTCTTGCTATGCTCTCTAACAATACTCAAGTATTTGATATTTTACTTTGCAGGCTTGCTTCCAGTTGCAGAGAATTTCAGCTTCTGCTTGGTAACGCTGTTATCAGATGTTGCTTACAGGGATGCCTCCCTCAGAGAGCAGGTAGAATTTGTTTTAAGTTTGCGTTAACATGTATCTTGCTGCTTTACAGCAAGGTGATAATAATGATGATAATATATCTTTTCCGAAATGTTTCTGTATGTCTGTCTCTGTTTGGTTTAGATTTTGGATGCAGTTCTACAAGTAATGCAGTTTCTGCTGGGAATGTGCCAGACTCCACAAATGCATGATAAAGGTATTTTTAAAACATCTCTTAATATCATTTCTGTGCCTGGATGCCTGTTCTCTGAAGTTGTCTTGTGTTTTCTAATTGCAAGGATTGCTCCTGAGATGTGAGTATTCTCTCTGAGTTCTCTTAGTACATACTAACTCCATTGCTGTTAAATATGTAAGCTAGGTGTGTTAATTTATTCTCCTTGATTTTTCCTCCGCTTCCACAAATAAATTTTTGTAAAGCACATTGAACTGAAACAGCTTAATGAACTGATTGCAAAACTTCAGAGATGTAGCTTAAAGTTACTCTTAATACAGTCTATTATTATTTATTTATTTATTTATTTATTTATTTTGCTGCAGAGTATTTATGCAAGTATGCAGTTCCCTGTCTGATAGGAATTTCTCGAGCCTTTGGTCGCTACAGCAATTCAGAGGAAGCTCTCCTTTCTAAGCTTTTTCCAAAAATTCCCCCACATTCCCTGAGAGTTCCAGAAGAGCTTGAAGGAATTCGCCGACGATCCTTTAATGATTTCAGATCCATTCTTCCCAGTTCTTTACTCATGGTTTGCCAAGAAGGAACGTTGAAGAGAAAGGCTAGCAGTGTGTCTAGTATCTCACAGGTCTGTATAACTTGCTCTGTTTTGGAATTGGTTCTATGAAGATGTCCATGGTTTTGGTGGAATTAAGGTCGCCTTAAGCCTGCACATGTGGAATTTTCTCTTGTACAGTGTTTTACCACATTCAGTGATGTTTATTTTTGGGTCTGTGACTGAGCTTCAACATAATTATTGGCAGTTAAACTAACAACTGTACTAATGTTCCTATGGAACAGCTGGCATATTCTTTTCCTCGTGTTATATGGTGTTATGCTTCATGTTACTCTCATGAAGAAAAAAGCATTATGCTTATTGGAGAGTTTGGGGAAACTGACACTTGATACCTGGAGTTATCAGGTGTGCTGAGCCTACAAGACCTCTTTCTGGTTTTACAAGCAGCTGTGTGTGTTTATTGTTGGTGGAAAAATGGGTTTGGGTGCTTATTTTGAAACAATGAATTGTTAATAGCATAGTTTGTACAGCACTTTACCTACCCATTTTTTATTATACTTGAGCAATTAGGCTTGGCAGTATATTTTTCCTATCAGCTTCACTTGAAACTGTATTTTGTTGTGAAGTGTGTGAACTTGCTGTCTGAAGACTTCTTAATAGTTTGTGTGGCATTTCAGGTTAGTCCTGAACGTGGAATTCCTCCACCTAGCTCTCCTGGAGCATCTACAATTAATTACTTTGAAGGTAAATTATTTTGCAAAACAACAGTGTGTGATTATTTATTTATTTTTAATTATTTTTCTTTCTTTACAGAAAATTGAGAATCAAAATCTTTATTTCGTTCTCTGCCTTCTAGGACTCTTCATGTAATTCACAGGGACATGTCTGCTAGGGTTCAGGATAGTTGTTAACGATGTCTCTTTTTCCACTCTACTGATTTCCAGGCTAAGCTGTTTCTGGCAGACGTTTGAGAGACATGATGCTAGGCAGTGCCTAGCACAACAAAGCTTAAATCAGTTATGCCAGAAATATTTCTGGAGATTATGCAGAGTGCATTTCATAAACAAATGTTAATACTCCATTAAAGAAGTAAACTGTGGACTAGTGTCTGGAATTCTGAGACTTCTTTGTCACACTATCTAAATCTGAAACAACTCCGCTTGAAGTAAACTTGGTAGAGGACACTGTTTAAGACCTGCTGAAGTTAAAAATGATGATAATAAAGGAAATACTGAAGTTGATTCTTAACCACTGGATTTTCATGTAGTTCTAGCTTTGAGGTTTTTATGTTGTGACACGTCAAATCAGGGCTTAGAAGTAAACCAAGACTTGGACCAGTGGCAAACTAATTCTTTATCTGAATGTTTTAATGTCTCTGATTTTTGTCCCTTTGAGGTTGGTAAGTTTATGCATTCTGTGTTTCTAGGTCATTTTCCACTCTGGAACTGTGGCTTAAATTGATTTCTTCCGTGTTAAATTTCCCCTTTCTTCATGTTAGTTTTTGTAGTGTCATCTGTCTTCTTTCATTAAATCACTGTGTTGGAGGGTAGTTCAAATATAGTTCTTAAGTGGCTAAGTAAGAAAAAGCCTGTTTATCCTCTGTCTATCCTGTTGAATCGAGCTTTTAGGTTTACCATTAGGCTTTAGGTTCTCTGTGTTTTGTGTGTGGCCTTTTTGGTGGTTTTTTGTGGGTTTTGTTTTTGGGTTTTTTGTTTTTAAGGAAAAAATATAGTGGGTTAGAGTGAGACAATGACTGGAATGTTGAAAAATGACTCTTTTTAATGGTGATTAAACATTGTCATTAACCAAAAGTTATGTTTTCTTCTCCCTAAATGTTTTTTTTTAATCAGGTTCTTATCTTCCTGATGGGAGTGCACTGGATCCTGATTATTACTTCACTACAGTCAGCTCTAGTTTTTCAGTTTCTCCTCTGTTTAACGGCATTAACAATAAAGAATTTAACATCCCATTGGAAATGCTCCGTCAGCTCTTGAATATGGTATGTGCTAAAACACTATGCAGGCTGCAGTGATTCTAGGTATCCTCAGTAGAGAAATGCGCAGTTTAAGATATTGAATTGTGATGTTTATCTTCCAAGTTTTGTGTAATGTTTTTTTTTTTTTTGACAATGTCATGCTTCAGTACTGTTCCTAAAAAGTGCAGAAGCTACTGGCTCCAGCTGGTTCATGCATCAGGAGTTTTGAAATATGTTGTTGCAACTGCAAATAGTTGCGTTTCATCTGATGCTTTCCGTTGTAATGGATGTTTCTTTACATGTGTAAAATTGTATCATCTTATATGTAGGGTTTTTTTCCTGCTCTGCAGGTGAAACAGATAGTTGAGGATTCTCTGCTGAAGACCTTAGATGCAGTTGTAGCTGAAGTTGCTGAGGTATGTTTTTTAAATCCCTTTCTAATGATTCGGACACTTTGTTTTTTGTCTTAATATTTGGAAATTATCTTACAAGTGTAAGGTATAACTTGCCTTTGCAAAAGGATTCTGTCAGTTTTTTGTTTTTTTTTTTACATCTACCTTGGGACTGTGTAAAACTGGGGAAAATATTTTTCACAAACATAAGAGGAAGTAGTTACTATCTTGCAAGTGAAGTTCTGAGCTATTTGAGCTCTTTTATCTTTCTAAATTACATTAGTTTCCCAGACTGGTTTCCTATATTGTCTTCTTTCATGGAGGTAGAATGTGTGGATTTTTGCTTGTGGCTTTTTAATTCTCTCTCACTGTTTTCTGCTCTGGAAGTCACAACTGCTCTTCTAGGTGTCATTTCAAGAAATGTAATAACGTTACACTTCTTTGACCTTTACTACTAAAGGTGGCATTGTTGTGTTTGTAGGTCTGTGAGTAATTGCTCACCCCCTTTTCTTCCCCCATAATGTTCTCGGGTTAGCCCTGTTTTGTTGGAAGTGTAAAGCTGTATTGGAAGGAGTGTGTGTTCAGTTTTGTGAGAATTTCTGATGTTCTCTCCAGCCTTCCTTTGAGTGCTGTTGCAATTAGATTTAGGCCTAAGTGGAGACAGCTTCTGTTTCTCCTTTCTCAGTGAAATGTTAATTTGGTTTTTATTACTTGTTTTTATTGCTACTAAAACACAGAGAACATGCATGTGCTCTTCACGTCAAAAGAGTGAATCTTATTAGTACACAGAATTCATTTAATGCACTTAGTTACTGTACTTATTCTTCTGTTAAATATAGCAAGGACAGCAAGCTGTGAGGTTACTCTTGGTACATGTTTTAAATGCTTGTTTATGTTGCAGAGGAAAACGATTGTGACTTGAGTGTGAATATTTATTATGTGAAGTCCTTCATTTATTTTCTGAAAGCATTCTTTTGTTTTGCAGGTAGGTGCTAATACAGATCTCTATTATAAAACGTTCAGTGATCCTCTCTATCTTGCTCAGTTCAAAATGCTGAGAGACACCTTATATTACATGAAAGGTATTGTATATGTGTATTTTATGTAATCTACAATGTGTTTTGTAATGTTTCTATGTAGAATGTGCTAGGGAAGTAAAGGGGAAAAAAAAACTTTGTGTACCATTGAAATGATTAATAGATGGCACTTTCAGTTGTCTGATTCATAGTGTACTTCACTATGAATTTTATTTTTTATGCAAAGCGTAATCTTCATGAAATAATTTCAGTAGTAACATGACAATAAATTTTATTTGTGCTGTCGTTTTGATACAGTGGCTCCCTTCTATGCTAATGCTCTTTCCTTTTATTTTTTTAGACCTTCCCAATTCATTTGTGAAGGAAATCCACGATTTTGTGCTAGAACAGTTCAACAGCAGCCAGTCAGAACTTCAGAAAATCCTTCATGATGTTGATCGACTGCACAGTGAACTGAGTCCCCTAAAGCTGCGCTGTCAGGCTAATGCTGCCTGCGTCGATCTCATGGTGTGGGCTGTGAAAGATGAGCAAGGTGAAAAATGCTCTCCCATCTCTGAAATGTCTGTTTTTATTTTATTTTTAAGTTGTAGAAATACTTACGAACTCTCTGATGCTCAGAGAAACAGGAAATAAGTATTCTAATAATAAAGAGTATTCCGCTTAATTTAAGTCAAGACTTCCATCAATAAGTTGTTTAATTAGGTGACCAGGCATTTAGACATCTTTCTAAATAAATAAAATCATAAGCTTCTGATTAGCTCATTTATACGGAGCATTATAATTGTTGCTGTTTATTTTTAGTTTTTCAATTATTGCTTTTGGTGTTTTAAAAGTTTCTCAGTCTGATGACTGAAAATGTTTTTTCTTCATTGCTATGGGTATTGGGAAGCTCCTAAATTTTATACAGTCTTTTTTCTTGTTATGTAATTCTTTTGTGTTCTCTGAATGCATGTAATTCTTTTTCATTTGATCCTTGCAATACTTGCTTTCTGTCAAATACAAAGTATGCTCAAAATCGACTTTAAGTATTGTCGTTCTTTCAGCCATAGTGTTTGGAGGGGCTAATTAGTGCAGATACTAAGATTCCTAAACTTTGTGTTTGCAGAAAAAAGGAGCTGAATATCTTTGAGGAATTGTAGTATGAAGAGAGAAGCTGATAAATTCTTTGTGTTTTAGACATTCCAATAGGCATTGGGTTGTGTGTGGCCTAGTAACAAGTCTGGCAGACTTATTTCTGTTGAATTTCTGTTATTAAGGTGCAGAAAATCTGTGCATCAAGTTATCAGAGAAGCTGCAGTCGAAAACTTCCAGCAAAGTCATCATTGCTCATTTACCACTGCTAATTTGCTGTTTGCAGGTCAGTCCTTACTGTATTTTACACTACTATATTAGTGAGAGTTGGGTGGGGATTACAAGTTGCTAGAAAGTGTTTTATATCTGCTATTTTTCATTTGTATTTCAGAGGTCTGGTGTAGAAACCAGATGTGCAGTGGAGAAACGTGTTCATAATTTTCTTAGCTCTTCTTTATCTTGAAAAATAATATTCAGTTTTTAACCGGTACTTTTTTCTGTAATATTTAGTACTATAGTCTGTTACATAAACTCAGATGGGCAATATATTGACATTTAAGATTTGGTTATTCTAATTTTCATGTAATCTTGTGGGACACATCCTTACAAATGTGTTATTCTCCAAAATTAAGGTAGTAAATTATTAGGATTCTTTATGTGTTGGAACTTATCCAGTCTCTTTATTTTTAGAGTATGCAACTCATTTCATATGCCTCCTGTGAACTTAATTCTGAAGAAGGCAGCAAGAGTTGACTGACATACCACATTCTGAAATAATTTAAAAGAATTAGAGGCTTTGAAGTGTCTTGGTCTTCCACTAAAAATAGACTATCTCAGAGCTGTCTTTTCCTGTGTTGTGCTGATGTTGCAAGCTTACAGTTGAATAAAAACCCGTGCTGCTATATTCAAATATTATATTATTTTTCCTTTTTTTGCTTTTAGGGTCTAGGCCGTTTATGTGAGAGGTTCCCTGTTGTGGTTCATTCTGTCAACCCATCTTTGAGAGACTTCCTTGTGATACCTTCCCCAGTGCTTGTGAAACTTTACAAGTATCATAGCCAATATCACACAGGTAATTGCACAAGGTGGGGAGGGAGAAGATGCATTAGAAAGGATATGCTAGTTGTTATTTTGCAACTTTCTGGCTTATTGAAGCTTTTAGATGTTCTGTGGTGATGCGTTTGTAGGGGGAAGATGGAGATGAATTACTGATTTAAAAAAAAAATTTTTTTTTTTTAGAGATGGAGAGGAGAACGCAGATTGGAATAGAATTATATATATCAGTTGAGATAGCAGTATACATACAAGTAACATCTTTTGAGCAGCATCACTGTGCCTGCTTTGTTAAAACTAAGAGAGGGCAGAAGTGCTTGAGATAAGACTGAACAAGATCACCAGTCATTGCAGTATGATGCTGCATTATTGAATCCAGTATTGTGTGCATCTTATTATGAACTTCTTGGTGATGTCAGTTTATTTATGTGTAGCTTAAAGTAGAACTGAAAAATTGTGTTCCTGATCAAGATAACAAGCATGTTGAAGTACTGTTCTGTTGTGTGGGCCGTGTGGTGTGTGCTGATGAGCAGGGAGTGGTTATTTTCAGTTTGCGGGTTGGGTGTTCTATTTGTATTAAAGTGTGTTGCGGAAATGCTGAGTCATGACCTGAAGCAGTGATGGAGCATCTGGTGGGGAAGGCAGGGCCAGTGTGGGGGAGTTCAGATGCGTGCAGTGTACCTGAGTGACTGGAAGGGGCGGTGTCAGGATCCGCCTCTTCCAGACCTCATGTAAGGGTTGGCAGTGGAGGTGAGGATATCTGTCTGGAGATTCCTGCCTACCTGAGGCCTTCCAAGGGTGAGAGCATCTTTTTTTTTTCTCCTTTGTTTCTGCATCTGTGGTTGCTGCAGTTGGGCTTATCCTCACTTGCTGCAGCCTAGGACTTTGCCACCCTGCTACTATAGCTGTGCTTTCCATTGCACTATAGTATTACAGCGTGTAACCAAGATAAGGTGGATGAAAGAATGTTAACTTCATAAGGCAAATCATAACTGAGTGCGCAGATGTGGCAGCTGTACTTTGAGATATCTTTTTGTCCCTCAGTGAATCAGCATCTCTGTGCAGTGGGGTATGCTTACCTGCACACATGACTGAGCAAGTGATGTGAATCAACTTCTTAATCAATGCAAATGCTAGCCTTTTCAGATTTGTTTTCAGTGTTAACCTTGGATAAAGTGACTAACAGTATAGTGTTCCTTTTTTGTTGTGCCATGGAAAGCATTTTTCCTGGCTTGACAGTCTTGTGGGAGTCTTCCTACTCTGGACGTGAAAGACGTGAGAGTGGCATTAAAATTGTCAAGAAAACTTTTGCATAATGACTAACATAGAGCAGGTTTTTCTTAGTGTTGGTGGAAGACAGTGAGTAGACAGTATTTGTGGATTCAGTGTGTAAAGAGGGTAATTGATGGCGTGTTAATTGGTGTTTTTCAGTTGTAATATCAAGTTATGATTTCCCAAAGGTGACTAGATTTAGGAGTAATTAAATGCAGTGATAGTTTGCCAAGGTAGTGACTGCAGTTTCGAAGTTCTTCAGCTCTACCGACCTGTCAGGTAGCCTGTTTCACACTTGCTGGGTGTAGCTCTGCCTGTATGCTCACATCTTGGGAGATGGGGGAAGGATGTTCTGGATGGTACTGATTTCTGTACTGTGTTCGCAGTAGGTGCTAATGACATCAAGATTAGTGTAACCAATGAGCATTCGGAGTCCACTCTAAATGTAATGTCTGGCAAGAAAAATCAGCCATCCATGTATGAACAGCTTCGAGACATTGCCATAGATAATATCTGCAGGTAAGAAGTATTTGATAACAGAGGAGTTGTACGCACCTGTGTAATGCATTTGGAACATGCATTCTCTTTCTCTAGAAGGAAAAGTACAGGGAGCATTTAGAAGGCGCTACATGGCGCTATGAAGAAGCGTTATCCTTTTCTGTTATGATTTTGTTTTCCTTTAGACAATCCCTTGGCTCTGCAAGCATCCTAAATTCAAAATGATCACTTAGTTTCTTTGTTTTGCTTCCCACTTATGTAATTTTTGCAATTTAAATGCTGATGTTCAGCCAGTTGTTTGGTTTTTTTTCTTCTAATGATTGTTATTCTCTTCTAAACAGTTTCATAGAGCTGTAGGGAAGACAAAACGTTGGTGATTGGAGTCAAGGAGTTTAGGGTGCTAAGTGAATTGCTTCTAAATTTATCTTTTTGCATGTTCCCATCTTTGTTGCTGGAAAAAGCAGCAGCAGAAGTTCCAGCTTCTTTTTTTACGACATCTCTATTATTCCTAAACAGTTGGTTCTTAGAGTCTATACTGAAGTCTTCCTTATACCTGTGTGCATATACAATAGTACAAAGTGAAATATTTCTGGGGTTTGTTTTGTTTTTCCTCTACCTGTTGTAACATGTTCTCTGTTCATTTTTGTTCCAGGTGCTTGAAAGCTGGCTTGACTATAGATTCAGTGATTGTTGAAGCCTTTCTTGCTAGTTTGTCTAATCGTCTGTACATCTCACAAGAGAGTGATAAGTAAGCTGTTAGTTATAAAACGTTTTTTCTTTAATTTAACCAACCTGAAGCTTATTCTAAGACATAAGCACTGGCAGCATTGTTTTAAAATTTAATGTCTGAGATGAGTGAGGGGAAGTCCTGTAATAGCTTGCCAACCCATCTTGTCTTAAAGCTTTGCCTCCTTTCTCTATTGTTTCTAGAGCAGTTTACAAACAGATTTTTGTGTATTGAATTACAGGTCTTGTTTCTGGTGTTTTTTGTTTTTTGTTTTTTTTTTTAAACCTGGGCATGTATGTCTCTAAGGCTAGATGCTGAGGGTAAGTAAGTGGGTGTGTAGAGAGTAACAGTAAAGTTTAGTGATGCTTAAATTTAGCGTACCAGTTGTTTCTTACATGGAATGTGCCCTGCTTTGAGGGCTTATTAACTGCTAGACAACTGCATGTGTGACTGGATTTTTTTCTTTTGTTTGTCTTATAATAGGGAAGCTCATTTGATTCCTGACCACACAATTCGGGCTCTTGGGCACATTGCAGTAGCATTGAGAGACACACCGAAAATGATGGAACCCATCCTACAGATCTTACAGCAGAAGTTCTGCCAGCCACCTTCTAATCTTGATGTACTCATCATCGACCAACTGGGCTGCTTGGTCATCACTGGGAATGTAAGGAAAGAACTGGTTGAAAGAGTTCAGGTTTATAATCTGTTCTTGCAGATGCAGTTTCTAAAAGAAATTGTTTTGAAAGGTTTTCTTAACTTATTTGCGGATGCTTATGCGATCCTAGCCTCAGTGACATCAGAAAACAAAAACTGAATAATAATGTGCAAAACTGCTGCACCTGTAAACAAGATTTGTCCTACAGATCATGTAAATTTAGAAAATGAATTTCATGTTTCTGAAAGTTAAGTAGTTTCTAAACTTGGTCTGCATCCCCAGTAGGTGCATATTATCATTTTCCATATCAGTAATTAGCTTTTGAAGTCTTGTAAATCTGTATGTTTAAAGCAATTAAGAGAACATTGAAGTAATGAAAAACATTAATGAAAACACTTCAATTGTGTGCTCTTTAGAAGCTGAAGCTGTTGCTAAGGTTACAAATAGATGCTTGAAGAACTTCTGTAATGCTTAAAATACATTTTACAGGGTCATTGATCATAGCAGAGGAGTAGTATTCAATAAGCTCTAACTAGTATTTTTCGTTGTTTTATAGCAATATATATATCAGGAGGTGTGGAATCTGTTTCAGCAAATCAGTGTTAAAGCAAGTTCGGTTGTTTACTCTGCTACAAAAGATTATAAGGATCATGGATACAGGTAAGGCTTAGCTGTGTCCCTTAAATGCATTCTGATACTGTGCTGAATATTGTTTTCCCTTCCTGGAGACAGCCCTCTGTTTTTTGTCCATAGTCATATCTGCTACAAAAAAGTAATTACTTCTTGGCAATGATGAAATCATAAATGAAAACACATTGTTAACAGACAAAGCTGACAATTTTCATTTAAATGCTGACTATTGTAGCTTCGTTGGAAGAGTTACTGTTCAGCCTTACAAAGAAAGGTGTGAGATTAGAAAAGTCTGTATTGAGGGGTTGCTTGTTCATAGTTGGTTTTTTTTTTTTCTTTTTTTATCAGACACTGTTCCTTAGCAGTCATTAATGCCCTAGCGAACATTGCTGCTAATATTCAAGGAGAGCACCTTGTGGATGAACTGCTGATGAACTTGCTGGAACTGTTTGTTCAGCTTGGGCTAGAAGGAAAGAGAGCTAGTGAGAGAGCAAGTGAAAAAGGACCGGCACTGAAAGTAAGATAATTTTGGGGTGGTTTTTTTTTTCAGTTGCATTCAGTAAAACTGCATTTTTTACATGCACATTTCATAAAATTATGCGTCCTTACACCTAATGAAGTATTTTTGTCCCAGATTTAGAGTGCAGATCTGCTATGTCTTCTAAACACCTGGCTAACCTGAATATTGTATCTGAGATAAAGTAGTGGTAATTCCTATTGCACAGCTGTTCCTGAGTTTTGCGTGAGATTCAGTATAATTGTCTGAAGTGTTCAGCTGTCAGAGGCAGAACACCAAAGAGAAATAGGGAACGCTGCTCTCTGAACACCTCTTACTGTGTCTTAAAATGAGGCAAATTTCTGCTTCTACTTTTAACAGTGCCATAGGATCTTAGAAAATCTCAGGTTGGAAGGGGCCTCAGGAAATCTACTCCAGCCTTTTGCTCAAAGTAGTCACTGACATCATTCTGATTAATCCTTTATTACTGTTACGATTGGATGCATCTTGAACCTCCCAAGATCCATGTTGATGCCAGCCTATCAGTCTAAGCTTGTTGTGGAAACAGTGGATTGAAGTGAAAAACTTTTAACAAGAGTCTCCCCTGACTTTAAAGAATGCTTTATACAGGGAATATTCTTATTCCAAAAGCTTGTGTAAGATAAAGGTGAGATTTGCCTCTTAAATTAAATTTACATGGTAGAAATACTTAACTGAATTACAGCTGTGAACAGTTCTGCTGCTCAAAAGGAGTTATATTTAAATGTGATTTTTCAATAGTGATTTTTAAAACTTAATGCATATCAGTGAGAATATCTGGAAGAAATATATTAAAAAAAATCGACTAGCATTTAAATACAAAACTAGTTTTTATGCTATTACTTTATACATTCAGAATTTCTACTTTTTTATGTGAAGACTTTCACTTCATAACTTTTTCTCTTTTTCAATAAAGTATCCAGAGTACTCAACCTGCATGTTCTATTTAAGAAGTAAAAATCTCAGCCTTTCACACAGCTATGTTCTTGTCTTCTTTGCTCTAAAATTGACTCGTAAATGATCTGCTGACCTTGAATTCTGCACTTGAGATCTCCACTGTCCTATGAAAAGCAAGTTGTTGTTGCTTCCTACTCATCACAGACCAGATCTTCCCTCCAGTTAGGTTTTTTCCCATTGTTCAAATGTAGTACAGTTCTGTCTTCCACCTGTTGTGGAGTAGGTGAACTTGCTTAGTGAAGCCATGAGGTGAATGTTTGCTTTAAAAATAGACTTCATTTAATCAGGGATGCTAGCTTTGCTCTGCAAAGAAACTAGGACTAGTTTAGAATTTGCATTGCATGACATCTGTTGAAAAACATCTGTGTTAAAAAGTTCAGACCTGTGCACAGATAAGTGAGCTGACATGAAGAAATAGATTGCAGATGTTGTTCTAAAATAATAACTTTTAAATTAGGATCCTCCCTTCTTTCAGGCATATCTTTTTGAAACGGAGCTGAAGTGGGTAAGATATTTCATATGCTGTGCTCCTAACAGTTTATTTTTTTTGGTTGGTTGTCAGATAGCTTGCCCATGTCCTCTTCCACTTCCTTATTGACTTAAATTGGTTCACTAGCTATTAAAATGCTTCAGGTGAGGGGTCTGGAGCATGGGCCTTATGAGGAACAGCTGAGGGTGCTGGGATTGTTTGGTCTGGAGAAGAGGAAGCTTTGGGGGGACTTGACTGCACTCTTATAACTACCTGAAGGGAGGCTGTAGTGAGCTGGAGGTCTGCCTCTTTTGTAACTAGGGATAGGACTAAAGCAAATGGCTTCAAGTTGTACTGGGGAGATTCAGAATGGATGATAGGAAATACTACTTCTCTGAAAGAGTGGTTGGGCACTGGAATGGGCTATCCCGGGAGGTGATGAAGTCACTGATCCTGGAGGTATTCAAGGAATGTTTAGACTTTGTGTTGGGGGGATATGGTTTAGTGAGAACTGTTGGTGGTTGGTTGGACTGAATGATCTTGTAGCTCTTTTTCAACCTTGGGATTTCTATGATTCAGTGGTATTCTAGATATGTTTTATACCAGATCTTTCATCCATGTGGAAGTGTATTCTGTGAATGGAGGAGATTTATTTTTTGCCAGTAGTCAATGCAAATGTCTCTTGAATAGCCCAGAAATGGAGGTCACTGTATTCTCTTCATCCTCAGTACCACATAAAAGGGGCTGATATTCTGTCTATAACAAAAATTCTGGAAGAAAAGTATGTTTTCTACAGTTATGTCTCTTGATGTCAGGCAGGATTCTGATTATGTCAGTTAACTTGCACCTGAGGTGTTTTTATAATGCACAGTCCAGAGTCCTGATGCTAACAGAAAAAGCATTAGTAACTTTTTCCAGTTGTTCCTTGCCCCTACCTCTAAGAGCAACTGAGTAAGTTTCATTTATTCCCTTCAGAAATATTTAGGGGCTCATCTTTTGTTTTACTTGATTGCAGGCATTGCAGGAAAGACAACAAAGAAGTGTTTTAGTTGAGCTAGGTCATCTGAGGACTATTTTCCTTTCCTTTTCTCATTGTAATTATTTTCTTTTGTCTTGTGCTGCTCCATACAAAGCTATACCTTGCTAACTAGTCTCTTGGCTACTTACTGTTCTGTCTGCAGTCTCTGAGCTGGTCTCCCTTTTGTAAGGAGGAACCTGGCGTGTTCTTTCCCACCCCCCTCTGACATGAAAGGATATATGTTGGGAAAGGTCTCCTTCAGGAAGCTACAAGAGGAGACTGCCTGAAGAATGTTGTTTAGAAGGCTTCTGGCTCCCTAGCGTGTTGTCTTCTCTTGGCTGCCTTATGCATACCCAGTTGAAAGGTTCAGAGCATTGTAATTAGCAGTGTATGTTTTCATTTGCGTAGGTGGTAGGAACGTTTGATGCTTGAAATGTCATCTAGCAAGTATTTTAGAAATGTTTTTGCAGATGTTTTCTGATGATGATTTCCTTCTTCTTTCCCAGGCTTCCAGTAGTGCAGGGAATCTTGGTGTGCTTATTCCTGTTATTGCTGTGGTAAGTAGCCAATGGGGTAGTTGAATAATTTTTCTCGCTTATATCAAGTATCAGTACTATTGCAGAATCAGGTGGTTTGATTAACAGTTTGTGAACTAGTGTATGAGTAAGCATCCAGTTAATATTTTGTGATTCATTGTTAAAATTTTGCTAAATGATAATTCAGGAGATTTGTGGACTTAATAGTACCACAGAAAATGTTCCTCTGTATGATGTTTGGTGTGCAATGTAATAAACAAAAGTTATCTAAATAGAAAGTATCTGGATAAAAAGTGAAGACCAAAAGTTAAAAGTAAATCTTAATCTGGCAGTGCAGCAAATCCAGCTTCTCAAACAAACAAAAACAGCAACAACAAAGAAGTAATTGAGAAAGAAGGATGTAGGGAAGGAAGGATTCAAGTACTATAAAATACTCAAAGTCAAACTGGCTATCGTGCTGATAGCATGTTAGGATGCTGGTGGCCATTCCAGGCTCATTTGTTCTGTTTATGTGCTTTTTGTTGGATCTAAATGATGTTTGGTTTTGTTTGTTTTGTTTTTTAATGAGGTGTAACTTCTAATCCATCCAAAAATCAGTGTGTGACCTTAATAGATTCCCAACAAAAAGCTTATTATGTCCAAGCTGGGTTCCCAGATCAGGAGGACTAGTCAGCTAACTGTAGTTTCTGCAAAACTTCTAGATGTAAAAGATCCAGACAAACTTACTGGAAGACAGAAGGCATCAGGTCACTTTCTCCCCTCGTGAAGTTAAATCTTTGTGGCTTTTTTTTGTGTGCAGCTTGTGGGATAAAAGAGGAAAGTGTTTTACATATGTGCAGTAAGCCTATTTGTAACTTGCTGATGTTGTACATCTGTTAAGGAGGAGAAAATAATCATGCTTTTCATATTCCATTCTCACCCTGTTTACTGTAATTATTCCAGGAGGTGAGCCCTAAATTAGCACTGATTACACAAGAACCTTCCTCTATCTTTTTCACCATAACCAAATCCTGGATTTGTAGAAATGTATTTATAAATGTCTTGGAATACTGTTATTCAATAGCTGCTCAGTTTTTGAATGAAGTAGCAGATCGTGTGTTGAGATGTGAAGTCTAGTGGGTAGTATTTTTGAATTATCAGTTAAGCAAATGGCATTGTCATCACTGATTAGAGTTCGAGGTCATTCTTTACAAAATGGAGACAAAAAAAAAGATTAGTGTTAGAGACTTGATGTAAAAGTTATGGAAATAATTTTCAGATTTGTGTATTTTTTTCTGAATAGTTAGTTAAGAAAAATGCAGATATCACCAATGTGACCTTTAGATAGTCAGTGCCAGAATCTGTAGCAAGAGTTAATGGTTACATTATGGTTGTTGAAGCAAATATTTGACTTTCTTGCACAATGTATGAAGATCGTGAGTTTTGAGCAGTAGCTCATTTGATTTTATGCTTGACCTCTTTCCCTTGAATAATTTTGGTTACTTGGGTTGCAAAAGCAAATGGAAAAAATCAGATGCTTCAGCTCGTTTAATCTTTGATGCACTGATTATATTTGGGATGTGAATACTTAATCTTTTGAATATAGATAAAAAGATGAAATGTTTATGTGAGTGATAATGATTTTGTAGTGGAAACTTCAGTACTGAGAATTACGTTCCTGGTATTGACTTCAGAGTAAGCACAATGTAGGCTAGAAATAGAGAGAAATATCTGGGTTTTTGTTTGTTTTTTTTTTTTGCCTATTCTGTTCAAAATGACTTCCTATATGGGGCAAATAATTGTAGTAGATGAAAAATTACAAATGCCAGCAGTATGCGATCAGTAAGTTAATACTGAAAAACACCTTTTAAAGAGCTGTGTTACTCCTTAAACTGCTTGAAGTGTTGGCTTATAGCATTTCTGTTAACATGAGGGAAATTTCTAATACAAATATGTTAAGTTTGTTACAATATTTGATATTGCATATAACCAAAAAATCACTGGTTTGAGAGACACATGTTTTAGAAGTTAAGATGCAAAGGAAGATGCATGATGTGGGCACATTCATGGGCTTTAATAACCTTGTATGTAGGGTGTAACTCTGCTGGTACCATGCCGGTAGTAAAATTCTACAGTGTAAGCAAATCTTCACTTTTTCAGATGTGAAACAAGCTTATTTACAGTCTTAGTGTAAGACTTGAAAGGTTTTGTCTGTTGAATTAAGCACAGGGAGTGCATTTGAATTCTTAATAAACATTGGGATTGCTATAAATCGCTTTTTGTAGAGTGAATTAGGTGATACTGAGGTGATCAAAAGAGCATTTTGCTAGCTGCTCATGGTACGTAAGGTGTTCTAAGGAATTACATGATTGGCCTAATTCTAAAATTGCTTCTATTGGTGGAGATCAGACAACTGTATTGAAATCACTGAAGTCAGACTGGGGGAAGGTAGTAGATCCATTAGGATTTTATTCTGCCAGTACATTGTCTCTGTTCATGTGTTATTTTAATCCATAAAGTTCATGGTCTGAATGATAAATGGTACACACAAAAACAAGAATACAGGCGCCTACTGTTATTAGAATATGTAAAATATCTAGGAGAGACCTAGATTTCTAATGCCAGTCAGGTACTCTAGGATTTTCATATTCCTATTTAGTATGAATAAGTGCTCCAGCAAAAAAGAAAAAAGAAAAAAACAACACCTTAGATCAGAACTTGAAGAATCCAGATAGTCTTCATATTTTATTGATTACATTTTATAGAATGAAGTAAAACACAGAGTAAGTTACTTTGTGGTGTTTCTTAATATACTTGTATTAATACATCATGCTAACCACTGCAGTCAAATCATCTTCTAGTGAGTCCATTCATGTAGAACCATTTATAGATACTATGCATTTATTTATATACCGGTGGCTTTTGTATTAACTAATATGACAAGACATTTGCCTTCTGTGATACTTCTGTGATATATTAATGTGTAATTATACAGCTTGTGTATGAAAACATACTGATGGTGGTCTCTGCTTTAAGGCTTGGCAGGGTTGACAACTCTGCCCATGAACAGAAGGCAACTGGTACGATGTTCATAGATCAGAAACAAAAAGGGGCGGTCGACAATAAAGCGAATCTGAGTAGAAAGAGGCATGAATCCAACGTTGGTTATTGCTCCAGCCTCTGTGCCTTCCTCATTCACAGTTATTGTGCCTTGATGATTGAACTGTGAAAAATAAAATAAAAAAGGAGCATCTCAGTATACACAAATGATGTGCTCAGAGCCTTTTCCCTCCCAGCCAAGTCATGTCCTGCATGTAGCTGCCTTGTGATACTCCTGCTGGTAGCTCCTGTGGGTCAGTAATCCTTTGGACTTGGCTTCTGAGTAGCCCTGTTGCTGTCTGACTGATCAATCACAGCACTTCCAGTAGGTTTGACATCTAATTAAATGTTTTGGTAAAAAAAGAAAAAAAAAGACGCAAGGACATGTAGAGAAACCCACAACCCTTCCTTTATCCTCCTAGAAAGACTATATAAAATAATATTTTAGATTATTAAACTGTGAATTATTATTATGGTGCTTTGTTTTCAGATGATATCAGTCAGAAAGGAGATGAAGACAAGGAGAGATATAAATACTCTGTCAATGGTGACTTTCTCTTCTGATATACCACAGTAGTTGCCTTTTTCACTGAACAGTTCTTCTATTCCCATGGATTTCAGAAAACCAATCAAGTTGTAGTTTTTCTCCAGCTTAAATTTAGGCAGAACCACTTCCCTGGTTCTAGTAGAAATAAAAACAAAAAAATGAAAAAAAAAAAACATTGAGAAGGTGCATATTTGCATTATTTCTTTGCTAAATATTTGTTTTAAAAAGTAGGGCACAAATAATACAGGAACTTTTACCGTACTTTTACTACTTACGGATTGTTACTTTTTAAGCCTTTGTATGCGAACTGTTGAATCATGGCCTGAACCACTGATTGATCACCTGAGATGAACACTGAGTCAGCCACAGGAGCACAGGTGAAGGCAATGTACCTGAGTGATTTGAAGGGGTGGAGTCTGCCTCCACCTCTCCTAGTAGACTCCATTTAAGGGCTGATCACCACTGGGGAAGGATCTCTTTGTGGAGATCGCTCCTTTGGAGTTTCCTACTATGAGCCTAGGACACAGGTGAGCATTTTCCTTTATCATGATGGAAAGAGACAATCAAAATTTTTCTAACTATACAATCTGTAAAATATCTCAGCTACAATACTATTCGGCATTGTTCATTCTGTTGACTGTACAGCTGTGTTCTTTAAAATTTTCTGACATACGGTTAGTTTGTCAACCTCTTAGCTTGATGATACTTAGCTTTGATTGTGTGCGTAGCGTATAGGGATCTGAGCACTTCAGTGCATGATTGGGTGGGTATGCTTATAATGAACTGTGGAATTTTCTGGGTTCTAAGCTCACAATCTCAGTTCTGTATTGGTTGCATTAAGCTTAGTACTTTAAATCAAAACTTGCTATCTTCTTTACTGCCTGTTTATCCTTGCCAGTATGATCAGAAAAGTATATTAAGACTTGAACAAAATGTATTATTCAGCAGGTACCTGTTTGTCATGCTCTTCTGCCATTTTTCCACCACCTGAGGGGTTATTTGCTTTTCTAGGGCTTTCATGCCAGAGAGCTTGTGTGGAAGTACTATCAGCATACTGATGTTCCCTACAAACGGGAGCTGGATTACGCCACAGTCTAGCTCAGGGTCTGCAGCAGCTAGGAAGTTCCCTTTAGTCTGCATCATAGGAACCTTTATTGTTTGCTTTTCATTCAGTCGAAAACTTCTCTTGGTTGTCATTTCCACTGGAAACTTATTCTCCCATGTTCCTGGTAATGCAGAGGACAGATAAACAACAAAAAAGCAAATATCCTTATTTAGAAAAATAATTCCAGAGAAACATATACATTGTATTTTCATTCATGTGGCTTTAAACTTGCTGTGGGAGAATGTTGATTTTAGTTAAGCCTGAATGAGAGCACAAGTTTTAAAGCAACTTTTGTCTTTATTTCCAGCTTACTATTCATCTGATCTTAATGTTCTGGGTTATAAGGCTTTGTGTGCCCTTTTTTTTTTTTTTTTCCCCTATAAGGAATCTAGAAATTAAAAAAAAAAAAAGATGCGAACCACTTGACAGGGCTTACACTTAACAGTACAGCTGGTTTTTTGTTTTTTTTTTGAGATCTGATACTTGAAACCAGTACTGAAGTAGACTGCATCAGGCATGTTATTCATGCATCGAGCTGTGTAATAGCTGCTTTCATTTTGCTTAATATCTCAAAGATACTATGCTGAAGGCATTCTCTTGACTTAATCCAAGCCAATGAATGTACTTTGTTAAGGCATTTGAGTTCGGATGTTTACTAGTTAATTCTGTGATCCAGTTTGATTTGATTTTAGTATGCTTGTCTGTCTTCTAATTTATTCCCAGAGAATGCCGTTCAACACACTATGCAGCTGAGAAAGCATGATTCAAACCATGATGGTAAAGCTGTGTGAAGATTTTATATTCCATATATTTATTGATTGTTTTTTTAACAAAGAAAAGAAAAACAAAGAAACAAAACCAACCAGACACACAAAATAGACAAAAAAAGCCAACACCTTTTATAAGTGGTGCTACTTTATTCTCTTTAGAACTGTAGCTCTGTGAAAAAATGTTCGTAATAAACAGATAATGTGAGTCTTTTGTAGTAGAGATAAGGCTACAGGTCAGGAGAAAGCACTGTCTGGGTTTCTTCAGGGAGCAGAATGTCATGGGACTCAGGCTAGGGAATGATTCAAAGCTGACGTGGACTGCAGGAGCTTCAGCTGCTCTCTGTTGTTTCCTAAGGAATGGGAGCAGTCTATCAACTCTTCCTAGTTAACAGAGGGGAGCTGAAATCTTTCTTTTGGATTCACTTTGTCAAGTGCATTTGTCTTGGTATAAAGTATTATTTCTCCAGCAGGAAGAATGTGATATGGATTTAGCATAAACCAATTGGCACTGTGCTGACATCCTTGACTGTTTAAAATCCTCCCAGCAAGATGTCTTGGATTCCATGTGGATGATAGAACCAATCAGCTGTCTTCACTAATAGGCTTTTTTTCTTGTATTCATGACTAGAATATCAGAGAAGCAGTTTTGAATCTGTTCAAATTTTTCAGTTATCAAAAGCTGCTGTGACTTCTACTTTATAGGAAGCTCATTCAAACCCTTGCCAAATGGAGAATAGATCTCAGAAGTATATTGGATACCTATGCAAAATATAACTTGTTTTCTTACCAAAGTTGAATAGCTTCCAGTTAATTCTTGATGGATTTAACGTAGGAGAAACTTAAAGCTTGATGTCTGGAGCTATTCCGTTGCTCAGTGACTCTTGTACTGAGCCTCTCTGTATACATGAGAATACTCAAAGGTTTCTTGGCCTTGACCGCTAAACACAGCTTGTTTGCTGTGACACTAACAGTGTAAATGTTGTAATTTGAAAGATGTGGCCAAATGTTAGTATTTCTTGAAGGACTAGTAAACATGCTGGGAACACAAAGAGTAGAACCTGCTTTTGAAAAGTTACTTCATTTGAAATGGGATTGCCAACTGGCTTTTACTGTAAGATAAAGGAATGGCACATCTCTATGGTGTTGATAGTTTTTGGTTTTAGGAATTAAAAATTGTAGTCTTCAAGAGCAGGTACAGTGGTAATTCATACTGACAGTTCTATAGAGGAAAGAAAAAAAAGTCTTTTGATATTGATGGCTTGAGTTTCAATTTTAAATATATTCAATTTTGTCTTTTTTTTTTTTAGATAGTGCAAGCACTTAATGATTTCAAAGAAAATATTGTAAAGTAGAAGATATTTTAAATACTACCACGTAATGAAAAATAAGGCATCTGTTTCACATTGCCTAATACTTTTTTTCTGGGTTGTCTGATGGACAGGCAATCCACACCTTCATTATGACAAGATATTGTTATCAGATATGTATTTAAGGACACCAGTATTTTGATTTTTGGATAGTACTTTAAAATAGGGGATAATTTGGATCTTTTGTGCAGTGAGAGCTGCAGTTTTTTAACAAAACAACTTTATTCAAGGAAATAGTGCCTTGCAAGCAAGTGAAGCAGGTACATTGTGTAAAGCTAGAGGAACGCTGTTGGAAAATCAGATGCTGGGAATGCAGATTGTAGGAGAGATCCCGAGCTTCAGGAAACAGGGATATAATGAGAAAAAGAAAACTCCATTAGGGAACGCAGTATGTTGTGCTTGAAAGCTTTGCCATCTGTTTGTGCTAAGTTCTGTTTCCCTGCTGGTGCATTACTCTATTTTTATGATTTCATCTTACACAGTCAGTAACGGGTTCTGACTTTGTCTTCAATTCCTCTTTTGCTTGTAATTTTTTTTTGCTCATTTAATGTTCAATTTTTTTTAAAGTAAAAAAAAGTACTTTCACCCTGAAGTAAGTAGCCAAAGTTGAAAATCTCACCAAAAACTCTGAACTTAGGTATAAAGAAATTGAAAGTAAGAGTTAATATTATGAGAATATTGCGTGTGTGTATGTGTATATGTATTTCTAATTATTTAGTCTGTAGTGATGCATATGGGAGCTCATAGCAGCAGACAGGCCATGCTGAATTTCTGAAACACTCCAAGTAGTAAATGCGTTCTTTTTTAATTTTAGAAGAATGTTTTGATTATTGTCTTCAGCCCCCTGGATAGACTTGTTGACAACGATACACTCATCACATAAAAATATATACTTTAAGCTTAGTTCTTTGTAGTAATTTCTTTGAATCTGTAATAGTTCAGAAATGTTAAACATTTTAACTGAAGTATACTTTCCGTGAAGCTAGTAACTTGGAGTACGGCTGAATCTGATTAGTTAACTTGCGCATAAAGTACTTCTTCACCATCCAAGATTCATATGTAATCCATGCTTTCTGAGGCTAATCTGCATTCATGTGTTGGTTTTAGTATCACTTCTAGACTATAAACATTTGTATATAATACAAGTTCTTGCTGTCCTTCTACGATATGCGCTAACTTCAGGGCATAACTAGAACATCACTGTGCTACAGAAGCATGCAAACTAAGGAATTGATAATAGAGATTGTTCTTGATGAGAGAATCAGTTGTCTGTTTTGATCTATAGAATAGATCTAAGTTTAGTCTGAGGTTACTTACCTTTGAAGTAAAGACAGTTAAGAATCATCATCAGTGTTGTGGGGTTTACATTCACAAGAGCTTCTTTTATTAATCCTTTGGTCAGCTTCAAGATGCGCTCGTTGGTTTTAGTTATGAAGTTAGGATCTGAAAAATCAGCTGGTTGGGCATCAGCAAAGTAGTATGTTTTCATATTATTTCTGAAATCATTCAGAATAGAGAAGTCCTTACGAATATAAAGGTCGTTGACAGACCTCAGAGTATAACCAAAATTGCGTCTGAAGAGCCGATGTGTGAGTTTCCGAAAGAGGTTATGAACAGTCATGAGCTCATATTTGCTGCTGGCATTAATGAAGTCTTCAAAGCCGAGAACAGATAATACTTCCTGCTGAGTTTGACCCTTTAGACCTAGGGAAATCATAGCCATTGCAGTGGAAATACCAACAGGAGCCATGAGAATGTTCTCTGAGGAGTTGGTTTTCTCTGCTACGCTCCGATAGAGGTTGAAGCCGAAGTTTGCATTGAGGATATTAAGGCGCTGGATTCTGGTTTTGCCTTGGAAAAGTTCCAGAATGTTTCCTTGCTGGATTTCAGAAACTATGTGTGGAGCAGCATCGATAATGTCACTGTAGTCATCTTCACCCAGTATCTTGTCAAGATCTAGGTAGTCCTCTTCCTCCTCCTCTTCAGGAATCAAGTCGTTGGTGATAGTGTTTTCTCTGTGGAACTCCAGTGGTAGG
The DNA here is from genome assembly GCA_036925125.1 of Oreortyx pictus. Taxonomy (NCBI): domain Eukaryota; kingdom Metazoa; phylum Chordata; class Aves; order Galliformes; family Odontophoridae; genus Oreortyx; species Oreortyx pictus. The sequence continues at coordinate 13,868,108 of JAUPFR010000019.1, read as the reverse complement.
TCTGGCATATCATAGGTTCCATTTTCATGTGTATGTGCATCTTTGAGGCTTTCAAAGTGGTCACTGAAGTCCTTGATTCCACAAAATGTGGAGGTTATGATGATAGCCAAGGTGAGCAAATTAAATAGGACCTTCATTCTAAAATTAACCTGGAAGACAAGTTGAAAAAAAAAAGAGGGTAATTGAATTATAATCAACTGTTCCATAATTTTAGGTATTCAGTGGATTTTGTCAGATCACAAAGTCTTTAGTTACTTCAGTTAACAGTGTTTTTTGATGGAATAGAACTATATGATTATGCTCTATTTTACTGGTAACCATTTTTGCTCATGTAATGTTTCCAGCCTGTTAGATAATTGGTTGAACTCCTGCTGAAGTAGTGGTTATTGACATATTTTTTGATAACAAATTCATCACTTAAAATGCACTTATCTATTTATGTGTAAAATACAGTTGTTTAAAATGTTTACTAACTTAATGTTTAAATATTACTAAAAATACAAGTTGTACAAAAGTTGAAAGATCTGATATTGGTAGGAGGAGGGACTGGGAATCCACTGAAGGAACTCATCAGAAGGATGAGATGCTTTGAAGAATTTGAAAAACAGGCATTAGGAAGTTACAGCAAAAAGAGCTGAAAAGAATTTGAGAGAATTCTTAGAAAAGTGAAGCTGAAATTTGATGGAATAAAGAAAGTTTGGGCTGTACCAACGAACTTGGATGTTTATTTGCACTGCATGCCTTTAGAGGGGCTGCACTGTGTGAAGCATTTAAATGTTCATGCTGGCCTGCTTGTTGTCTTACTCGTGTCCGAGTGTGCCCACTTCTTACAACTGTGGTACTCCCACCTGCCTCTTGTATTTGGATTATCTTGACTGCTTCTTGTTTAGTTGTATTTAGTTTCAGTTTATTATGTAGCACTGCACGATATGTAGTTGTCTGTTTTCTTCATGATGTGAGGTCCCATATGTTCCTGTTTGTAACTATTCCTCTAGTCTTAGTGTTATCCTGATGACAGATTTCTAACTTCTCTTACTGTATTTGTGTATATATTTAAGCAGAACCTGCTATTTTTTTTCAGAGAGGAGCTTGATCTCTTCTTTGTCTATTGAGTAGTACACTGCTGCATTCTTTTTTTTCTGTTATGACTTTAAAATCAAGAACTAGTATTAGATACATAATTTGAAGAGAATCCATCAGCCTTACTCACCTGATAGGAAGTAGGTCTGAGAGATTTCTCACCATAATTCTAATTTGCAGTAACTACAGTGATCTTAAAAAGGTATGAAAAAGTTTAACTTCTTCCTGCGGCAGTCAAAGTCCAAAATACAAACATTGAATAACTGTGTCAGCTGAGACTGTAAAATGAGTGTATGAATGCCAGGATCTTGATTTTTGACAATAGTAATTTGGTGACCTTGTAAAATCGATCTCTGTTCATAGCATTTGCTTTGAGTGAAGGAAAAACAAAGATTTATAATATAGCGTAGGAAAAAATGGTGTATGTGATGAAAGCAAAATTTTACTCAGAGGTTGATTAAAGTGGTTTCCAAATTAGCAAATAAACTAAGGAGCTGTAGAAGTAAAATACATAGATGCACATATTTGTAAACCATTGATTTGCAGCAGTTTTCAAACTTGTAGCAGGACTGAAGTAACTAAGCTAAGACTTGATTTTTTTTTTAACTCTCCCCTCAAAGTAATTAGCTTGAAATCTTAAAATGAGGTGATAATCCCATATATATATATATATATATATTGTTTTTACGGTGATAAAGGATCACTAGAAGGTGTATTTTGAAATATTTACATTGTGATTAAAGGACTTGAGTCAGTAGTTGTTTCTTCATGTTTTGTTTCGTTTGTTTTTTTTTTTCCTCCCCCAGATGAGGAAAAAGGTGAATTGTTCTCTTTGGGCTGACATTCTCTGTCCGGTATCCACTGAAAAATGTTTTCTGCTTTTGTCATATAAGGATTTGCTGTCAGTAGTTTCCTAACTTTACATTCTTATCTTCACTAATGCTTAATTCTCATTTCCACCTACACAAAGAAAGCATTCCTCAACTCTGCAATATATGTGCATTTGTGTCAGATCTACCTAAAATAACAGCAAATGTGAATGAGGCTTACCTTGAAGTCACCGTATGAAAAGGATGTGTTGAGTAGCTCAAGTGAGGGGAATGTCAGGTTTTTAAATCTGAACTTTGATGCTAGTTTTTTGTATATCTCCCAAAGTAAACATTCTCTAAACCAAACACTGCAAAACTTACTTTGTCAGCCAAAATCCCTCCCTTGCCTAGTGATCTCTGCTGGATTGCTTGGTTTGTTGTTTGTTGAATTACTTTTATGGCTTTGCAGGTACTTGCTCATCTTTGAGGAAAATTGTTGAGTAAAAATTGGTGTGTAAGGAAGTTTCACAGTCAAGTTGCATGTAAAACTTGCCTAAGAATAGTAGAAAACACATCTCTGCTGTTCTGTGCTGAAATGAGGTTACTTTATTATGTGTATGTTACCTCAAATGTGCTTGAGGATACTTCCGTCAGTGTGACACTGGTGCAGACATTTGCTGTCAGCTGAGCAATGCTGTTCACCAGCTAGGACTCAGGGTAATTTCACTGCAGTATAGGAATTTTTAGTGATTTATTTTAATGACTGTCTTATGACGTACAGATATATCCCGAGTTGCCTTAATGTAAGGTTTTTCTGAAGTGCCATGTGCTTCCGTACCACAACCAAATTATTTTGCAGTTAGAAGAAAATCTCTTCGGGGTAGATTAGAATATAACACTTCTTAAATAAAATCAAGTCTACAGTAATAACATCTGTTTGTATTAGATAAAGCTCACAGTTAAGTTTAGTGAAACTTTCCTTTTTTTTTTTTTTTTTTTTACCATTGCCTGTGCTGCTAACAGTTTTAGGTAAAAAACTGTCAGGTTTTCTACATTAATTTATAAGAATTCCACATCATTTTGTTGTCTGAGAGCATAAACTGCTCCTCTGGTAGTAGCTGTCTGTGAGAAGCTATCAGACAACTTGAATATATGTGTTGAAAATTGTTCTTTTACTTGTTTGTTTAGATAGTAATTTCTCCAGGACTGATGTCATTATGTGCATGGGTGAGAACAATAAAAGATCCTGAACTGGAGCCTCAGTGTATTTCCACAAATCCAAAAAACAATAGCATCCAGAAGTATGTTTGACTGATATTTTGCTTTGAGTTTCTCTGTGCTAAAACAAAGCTTCATGACACTGTTTTTGGCTCACACTTTGAAGGACCACATGGTCTCTTACTCTCTGCAGTTGATGTATACTAATACAAGGTATTCCCTGTGGATTGCTGTGTCAGTATGGTGGTGTTCCTGTGTAAAAGCATGGAAATTTAGTTCGGCATCTTGAATTTAAGCTGTTCTAACAAAATACAGTTTTCTTCAGTTGGTAATATTGTATTAGTTTCTTCAAGTGACAAGAAATGCTACCTTTGGAAATCATAGAAGGTGAAAGTATACAAATTGATTCCTTCACATGGAATCAGAAAATTCTGACAACTACAGTAACCTGATTTTTTGTTTTCCTCTGTTAGCTCACTAGGCGCTTGCCACCCATCAAGGAAGCCAAGCCCAGATTGCAAAAGCTGTTCCGTGACTTCTGGTTGTATTCAGTGCTCATGGGATTTGCTGTTGAAGGATCAGGTAGTGTTAATTTAAAGAGAAAAAAATGGATGCTCATATTTAAACTTCTGATAAGCAGATGGAAACTGTACTGTGCTGAATTCTCATAGCACAGCAGAACAACTTGTCCTGGAACTTGATTTTTGTTCTAAGCTAATACAGCAATTATTTGCTGTATTAATTTTGTTTGCCAAGTTCCTGAAATGAAAAATCAAACATGGGGTACAAAGAGAAAGAAACTTAGAAGCTTCACTTGGAATCACTTAAATGTGTGTGTTATATTTTGAACGTGGACTGCTTGTGTTTATGTTGAAGAGCATGAAAAATTTGCTCAAGAAAGTAGGGCAAAGCTTGATAATGCTGATTAATCTTGAGCACCTTAACACTGTTTTTCTCCCCTGTTCCACCTCCCTGCATTATTGTGTTCCAGGTCTCTGGCCAGAGGAATGGTATGAGGGTGTATGTGAAATTGCCACCAAGTCTCCATTACTCACATTTCCTAGCAAAGAACCGCTCAGATCTGTTCTTCAGTACAATTCTGCCATGAAGAATGATACCGTGACTTCTGTAAGAAATAGTTTCTTCTATTGCCTCCTTCCATGATGTCTATCAACTGTTAAGTGATGTAGTAACCAAGAATGACCATGTATTTCAAAGGCATGGTATACATTTCACTTGCCTCCTCTTAGCAAAAATAGCTTTTCTTTTTTAAACACATCTCTTTTGAGAGCAGTATATACAAATGTTTTAGATTGTTTTACTGTGTTTAGATTTTTTAGGCTGATAGTTATACTATTTTGATGAGCTGTAGGAAGCAAATCTTTATGGAGATGGAAGCCTTTTAATAGTTCTGTCTGTTCTGGGGGGGGGGGAACAGCTTTGGAAGGAAATGCCACATTCTTTTTTCTTCTTCTCTTCTTCCTTGCTCAAAGAAATGCATATTAGTTAATATTTTGTCCTTCAGCATGATACTAGTATAATCCCCCTAGTGTCTGCAGGATAGTTACTTGCATGAAGGCTATTTATGGTAGTAGTGTATGGTGAATTGAGTTGCTGCAGCATGTAAGATGTCCTTTGCTCCCAAATAATACAGAAGTCTGCATGTGCCTAAATACTTAATTCTGTGACATCAAAGCAACGGTTCCATGGAGTTTCAGAAGCTGAACAATATTGGTACTGATAAAATTAAAATTACACTAATTAGGGGAGATACATTTCTTCGTGGTATAATTGCATAGAAACTAGTAGTTACTTTAGCAGGGAACTTGACTTCAGTTTAATTCTATATACTAAGAATTTGACTTGCTGAGTTAGTCTATACAGAGGCATGCTGGCATATTATTTGTGAACATTTAAAAAGAAGACAGCTAGAAGTGAATATTTTTCAGAACACAAACTGATGTAGTCCTTCCACTTCACATAACTGTATCTATTCATCTCTAGGCTGAATTAAATGAACTGCGGAGTACCATAATAAATCTCTTGGATCCTCCTCCAGAAGTGTCAGCATTGATTAATAAGTTGGACTTTGCCATGTCTACTTATCTCCTTTCTGTTTACCGTCTAGAGTACATGAGGTATATATATATATATATATATGTGTACCTTTCTTCTCATGTTTTTGAAAATTGTTTATGTTCAAGTCAGGTTTGCCAGACACTATGGCAAATGAGAATCAGTATTTTGAGTCAGAATAGTCTCAAAATCTTCAGTGGAGCTTAGAATTCATCTCTTCTGCAGAAAACATGGTAGGTAAAAGAATGTGATAATGTAAGAGTTGTGAAATTGAGAGCTCCTCTGTATAGGAATTAACAGAAGATGGACAAAAGAGTTCTTCAAAGGAGCATCTTACAAAGCATATTGTATCTCCTGCACAGAGTTAAAGTCTTGTGCTTGCATTGCAGAAGTATTAAAATATCTGAATAATAATGTATTGTGAGATTAACGTAATGTAGAAACTTTGAAAACATTTTGTTGCTTTTTGTAGTTTTTTTTTTTGCCTCAGTGTGTGGTAAGTTGTACTAGTGTGATTTACTGAATCATGAGTTTTATTTCTTTAGAAGTATGATCATTGCTGCTGTGCAAAGCATTGCATAGCTGAAAGCTGAAGTGAAAGTCTAGTAGCAGGGGAAGTAGGTAAAAACTTCCCTGTCCTATTTTTACTTTGATAATTGCTGATGACACAGGTTTTCATCAGAGACATATTGGCTGTATTTTAGAAAGGGTTTTTTGAGAAGTGATATTTCCATTCTGCAATTTCAGTAGAGACAAAAGCTATAGGAATGTCAAAGATTGTTTTTTATTTGTTTGTGATGATTGTACAAGCGCATTATCATAAGATTTCCTATTCCTAAGGTGTGATGGTTATTCACTTGATGGGAATTTTCCCCCAACATTTAGGTCCACTTAGTTGAATGTAAGTTTCTAATTAGCATGATACTGCCATTTGTTTCCAAAGATCCCATGAAAAGATACGTTACTGTGTGTATGTGGTATGTAAGGTGTTAAAATATGTAGGTTTGTGTGGAAGATGTTTGTATAAAAGAAGAGTGCATGCAAAACTCTTCCTCTCCTAGGGTATTGCGGTCGACTGATCAAGATCGCTTCCAGGTCATGTTTTGCTATTTTGAGGATAAAGCTATTCAAAAAGACAAATCTGGTAAGTTTACCAATTGAGGATACTAGGAAGTTATCTACAGGCATGCAAAATTAAACCAAATCCAGCAGTTTAAGAAACTGAATCTTTTTCACTAGATTGCTTGTTGTTTTATTCTTGCCAAATCTTCTGTCTTAGATTTGGAACAGTTTGGTTCAATGCTGGCATGTTAAATATGAACACTTCTCAACTGTCAAGCATAAAGAAAACTCAGTTCTTCTCAAACCTGCATCTTCTTTCAATTCTTCAGGAATGATGCAGTGTGTAATAGCTGTTGCTGATAAGGTGTTTGAAGCTTTCCTGACAATGATGGCTGATAAAGTAAGTAACATGGCATCTGAAGTTTAAAATTAGTGTGAAGTTCTTATCTCATGAAAACGTGGTTGGCTTTATACTTTCTCCGCGTGTTTTAGCCTAAAACCAAGGAGAATGAAGAGGAGCTGGAGCGACATGCTCAGTTCTTACTGGTGAATTTTAACCACATTCACAAGAGGATCAGGAGAGTTGCAGACAAGTACTTATCTGGTCTGGTAGACAAGTGAGTATATATGTTACAGCACTGTTGTTTGTTTCACGTTGACTGCTTTGTGAATAGTCACGCAATTAAGGGAAACAGTCATGTGGATTTTGTGGTTGGTACTTCTGCTGAAACATCACTGTGTAGAATTATATGCAGTGGTATTTTTAATCCAGTCTCTGAAATCCATGCCTGGATTGTCTTGTCTGCTTAGCATTCCTGTGGATGGAGTAAAGCAGAGTGCCCAAGAAATAGCAGCAACATCATATTCAACAGAACAGCTTTTGCTTTTCAGCGAGCTTTCAAACGTGAATTTTAGCCAGTCTGCTGTGAGCCAAGGCAAACTTGGTGATTTCTGTGGAGCATGAGTTTACCTAGTGCTCTTTGAGCAGTTCCATTTCTCGATAATTTCCTTCCAATCCTGTCTTGTTCTAGATTCCCCCACTTGCTGTGGAGTGGAACTGTGTTGAAGACTATGCTTGACATTCTGCAGACATTATCACTGTCTCTTAGTGCAGTAAGTTGCTTTTATAATGGTGTTATTAAGAATATAAGATGCGTGATTCTTTTTTTTTTTTTTCATACAACTGAATGTTTTGCTTGGTTTAGCAGTTATTTGGCATTTCATAGGCCTTTGGAAGTTGTCAGATACTTAGAAAATCAAATTTAGAAGTAAAGAAAACATACTATTAATCATTTTGAATAGCTGAACTATCTCATTTTGCATAAAAATTTGGTGATGGCTTGTTTTGTTTTTTTTTTAATGTTAAGGGTTGTCAGCATATATAGTTTCCACTGTGTGTGTTTATATCTTTTAGATTCAGTACCTATTATTAATCTGTAATAATTGAAATATTACTTGTATTTTTAAAGATGGAAATACTTTAAGTTTTATTTTAGTGCCAAATTTTGAGAAGACTTTGGAATCTGTGGAATTACTTGTAGTGAAAACCTGATTGGAATAAAAAACATCTTTTGGAGGTGCTTAGATTTACTTTGGGAGCAACTCTTTAGAGAGAGTGGTGCCTGTAATATTCAAGTTAAGTGATGGTGTATTTTATTTTGAGAACTGATTATTGTTTTTTGTTAGGATATTCACAAGGACCAACCATACTATGACATTCCTGATGCTCCTTATAGAATAACTGTCCCTGACACACATGAAGCCAGAGAGGTAGGCAGTCCTTGATTTATCAAACAACCAAATAATGCTTGATTTGCTTTGTCTCTGAGCTACTCTAAAAGGATGATACTTCTGTGGGCAGAGTTTTCTTGTACTATCTGGCACATCTTAGGATACTGAACAAGAAGCACTGGTATATTACTATATTTCATTGGTTTTTGTTGTTGCTTTGTTATTTTAGAGTATAGTCAAAGATTTTGCTGCACGCTGTGGAATGATTCTGCAAGAGGCAATGAAGTGGGCTCCCTCTGTTACGAAATCTCATCTACAGGTAATAAACCTGTTCCTGTGAAAGAACTTGATCACTGTAGCTCTTAAAATTAAGTTGTACTGTTTTTCATTTTTTCAGACTGTTCAAACTTCATTTTGTCTCACTAAAATTTCTTTTGTTTTATTGCCAGAGAATAACTAGAACTGTTGCTTTGATCTCAATCTAAATATCTTTAAAGTGACAGGTTTGAAAACAGTTGATCATTCTGGATTTAATTCAGAAATAAAAATTGTAGTTCTCTGCTTTACAAAGTTTAATTATAGGTAGCTTAAAATACCAGTTGGACTGAAATGAGTAGTTAGGAAATAAGTCTTACTTCTTGGGAGCATTTTTTTTTTTCCATTCTTGCTGTTTATTTTTCAGTTAAAGAAAAAATGATATCTCAATCTATGGTAAACTGCAGATATTTACTACATCCATGCTGAAATTAGTGCTCGCAAATGGCAGAGTTAATTAGAAAATGGTAAAAACAAACAAAAAAAACCACCAACAACTTAGCAAAAACTACAGAAGACTTTATGATGTATTAATAAATAAAACACTTGTAAAAAAAAAAAAAAGTAAAATGTAAAAAAAAAAGTCTCACTACAGTATAATGGAGTTCACTTCTATTACTGCTTAGCAGTGGGTTAATAAAAACACGTAGTCTAGATTAGGCTACTGTTCTGTCTACCTACAGGTGAAAACAATTTCTGGGGAGGTTCAAGACTGATCCAGTGTACTTTGTTTTTTGTGAAAAGTGATTCTATTTAAAAAACTTAAAGCATTACTTTGTTCACACAATCGTTTTACAAAGCAAATCTTTCTCTTTGCAAATTTAGGATGAGGATTTTGAGTTTTTTATTGCTGGGGGCAGTACCTACAAGAGGTGTAGAGACAGTCATCCTTGCATACGTCTGTCGTTAACTTTTCTGCAATTATACACTGCTTGCCTGAGAGCTGCCTTGTTTTGAAAAGCACAGTAATTTTCCAACAAATGTTTTTTGGTGCATCAGGAGTACCTAAACAAACATCAGAACTGGGTGTCAGGTTTGTCCCAGCATACAGGACTGGCTATGGCTACAGAAAGTGTTCTTCACTTCGCTGGATACAACAGACAGAACACTACTTTGGGCGTAAGTATTTGTTTGTGTAGCTGTCATGTTAATTGTGTAGTATGCAGTTTAGGAAGATAATACAGAGTCTCCAAGTCGTATTTGTCATAGTACATGAAAATTACTAATCTTATTTCTTTCCATCTCAAGTCAGGATATCTTCCGATCACACTATTATGTAAGTTACTGAAAATTAGGCTGCTAATGAGCAAGAAAGTAAACTGTATTCCTCTTAAGAAACATTTAGGGATGGCTTTCATTAATTTGAAAGTAGTATCTTTGTGTAAGACCAAATAAGCTGCTTTTTAGAATAGTACGCTCATTGGCTCTAATTCTATGTAGGTTCATTCAAAATATGCTTCCACGTTGAGTATTTCAGTTCATTCAGTTCTATGCGGGTTTTTTTTCATTTTTTCTCAAATATGTTCGTGATTCCGGGAGAAATCTGTCAAATCTGTTCTGTCAACAGCTAGCATGTTTTCTAGCAGCAGCTTTGAAACTGTCCTCCCTCCAAGCTGTAGCAGGATTTTCTTTTGAGTTTCCATACAGTCATACTGCTAGCCAATACTAGCCACTGTGTGTAAATAGGATAAAGAGTTCCCCCAGAATGTAGGAATGCTCTGACATTGTTCCGTAAAGAGGGAAGGTTAAAAAAACTTCAAATAAAGAATGTGCTGGAAGAAACTTTAAAACTGCAATGGAAATAAGAGGAATGGCTTCCTAATGTTGGCCCTACTCAAAACAACTACATGTCAAGAACTGTACAGAGAAAAATATGATAAGGATCAAGAGACAGAAAACTGTCACATTGTAGAATTTCATTACTTTTAAATGCTTTTTTATCTTTCAAGGAGAGTGTGTGTAAATTTTGAAGAATTTTAAGCTGTTTGTGTAACTAATGTGTGCATTGCTTATTTCATATTATCAGTTCTGGTGCTTTTGTACCTAATAATCCCGATACTGTTCTGATTATAAGCATGAAGAAAACTAAGCTTAAAATGTAGGTAAAGGTGTAAGAGGAAAAAAGGTAAGTGATTGGATATAAACAGTATAAATAGCTGTATATTCTTTGGCCATAGGCAACCCAGCTAACTGAAAGGCCTACTTGTGTGAAGAAGGACTACTCCAACTTCATGGCTTCTCTTAATTTGCGCAATCGCTATGCAGGGGAGGTAAGTATATGCTTTTACACCGCGTGTGGAGTATTCAACTGATCTGGCATTAGGGGACATTGTCGCTTCCAGCATAACTTGTTCTGTGATATTATGTTCTTTTAAGTGAAGACTCTAAAGTTAAATTCCTACAAGATAAAGGAGTAAAATTTTCCCAGGTTATTAAGCAGCTCTTTTGCTATTGATCTTATAGAGAGTTCTTAAGTTACAGACAAAGCTAAGGTGCATTAGCAAAGTACAAATAAAAGAGACCTGTTTGTACTGAGTTTCCTTACTCAGCACATGACCAGTACCAAACTAGACTTCCAGAAGTATTGTTCTTCATTTAAAACCTCATTACATTTTACAGGTTTCTGGAATGATTCAGTTCTCAAACGCTACAGGACGAACATCTGACCTGAATAAACTGATGGTCAAAGAGCTGAACAATGCTCTTGAATCAGGCCAGACTGAATTCTACACGCAGGCCATGTTTAAGTTGACTGCATTATTAATAAGCAGCAAAGGTATTGTAAACCAAATGGAGTTCTGCTTTCTGGATGCGAATGCCATGTGTAGTAATCAAAGAAGCTATCTGCATGCTAGCTCCATATGCATCAACTTGAGCTTCAAACTGTGTTTGAAGTTCTCTCAGTTAGGCTTGAATTTGGGAAAATGCTCTTAAACTAGAACCTGTTTGTTAGCTGGGTTTATGTTGATTATGCATTTATTTATTCTACTGTAGAAATCTGTTTGAATGTTTGCTTTCAGATTGTGATCCCCAGCTCCTTCATCATCTGTGCTGGGGACCTTTGCAGATGTTCAATGAACATGGTATGGAAACGGCAATTGCTTGCTGGGAGTGGCTGCTTGCTGCCAAGAATGGAATAGAAGTGCCGGTAGGAAGCTGTTTAACTTCTCTGTCCCTGGAAGAGGGAAGGGAAGGAATATATGGAGAGATTCACAGCTATTGTGAATCCAAGTGAAATAAGAATAGTAAATGTGTTGTTAAACACTTTAACCTGCTAGGAAGCTTCTCTTTATGTATTGTTGGAAATCTGAACACCCTCACTATGTGGACTATGGGAAATGGATCTTAGCAGCAGGGGTGATATAGCAAAGTAAGGCTGTTAGGATCTCAGCTGTACAACTTTGCTGCTTGTGCAACCTATGCTTCTCATGAATTAGATCCTGGACTACTATAATTCATCTTATAACAGTCATTAATATCACTGCTCATCATTTAGTACCTCTGGTATTTGGTGTTATTCCTTGCATAGAAGATAGGCTTGCAGAAGTTGCCATGTCCTGTTAAAGGATTAAAACCTTTAGCAGAGGGGAGAAAGGACAGCACCATGTGACACTGATAGTTCAGCCTGCTCAACAAAATACAGCATTTGTCTGCTGTTGCCCTTGTTCTTTCTGTTACTAGCTGAGCTTCTGAAGGGGTCTTTTTTTTTTTTTTTTCCCATTGTGTACCTTGTGGAGAAATATTGTGCTTTCCATGCAGGAAGATGCTCTTAAGACAGGAAATGCTATAATCTTGCTTTTTGCAGTTTATGCGAGAAATGGCAGGAGCTTGGCAAATGACAGTGGAGCAGAAAGTTGGCCTGTTTTCTGCTGAGCAGAAAGAAGCAGATCCATTGGCAGCCTCAGAAGAGAGCCAGCCAAGGCCTTGTCCTCCAGAAGTCACCCCACATTACATCTGGATAGAGGTGTGTGTTCTGGAAGGTCCCTCCTATGAAAATGTTGGAATTGTGCTGTGATTAAACCATTCTGTACTGTTTGTTCTCGTGATTTGGAAAGATAGTGGAGTCATGATGGTAGTCCCTCTGTATCAAGGCTCAGACACGCTCTTTTTCTTCAGGGGCATGGTAGTGGTGTCTGAAACAGAGCAGACTGGTTTGTTTGATTTTTGCGATTGAAAATAAAAGGATGCATAACATGTCTGTCTCTTTCTCAGTTTCTGGTACAGAGATTTGAAATAGCCAAGTACTGCAGTTCTGACCAAATAGAGATCTTCTCCAGCCTGCTCCAGCGATCTCTTTCCTTGAACATTGGAGGAGCAAAGGGCAGTTTGAATCGGCATGTAGCAGCAATTGGACCCCGTTTCAAGTGAGCAAGTCTTTTCCTTTTTGGAAGTAATATGGTTGTGAGATGTGGGACAAAGTAACTAAATGTGAAGTGTTTATTTTGTCCTTGGCTTCAAGTGGTGGAAGTTCTTTTAAAAGCCTGGAATTATGCAGAGTTAAGCTTTGTTTTCAGAGTAGAAGTATTTAACTTCAGTTTGAAAGTCAGTTCTGGTACTTCAGAGAACTTAATGAGATGATTCACCGTATAAAACTATTCATGAAATGAATCAGTTCTGTGTATCAGTCAGTAATAATTTTGCGCTATCAATTAGTTTATCTTCTGTGACTTTAGTATGGTTTGTATGGTGTTGCAATAATCAGTGTTTTGGGAAGGTCAGGGTTTTCATTCTCTCAAGCATTTTGCATATTAGGTTGCTGACACTGGGGTTGTCTTTGCTGCATGCTGATGTGGTTCCAAATGCAACTATTCGAAATGTTTTGAGAGAGAAGATTTATTCAACTGCCTTTGATTATTTCAGGTACTTTCTCATTTGCCACTACTCTTTAAAAGTGTGTGTGTGTGTGTGTGTGTGTCTAAGTTTTCCTAAACCTTCTATAACAGTTCAAAGCACAAGCTATCTTTCTCTAGTGTTCTCACTTCCTTTCCTTTTTTGTCCATTCTAACAAAGAAGGCTTTGCTTTTCTTTGTGATTCTTTGAGGTTCATAAACTGTCCTGTTGACTTTTCAATAGAAGGTCAATTTTTTGTTTTATAAAGTATTATTTTCAGGAATGTTATAGTTCTTGTCTTTTTGTTTGTTTATTTTGGCTTGGTTTTTTTTTTTTTAGTTAATTCAGTGCTCAGAAGTGTACCTTTGATGTAAGAGGTAAAGAATTGATATTATGGAACATGTGGCTGAAATACTCTTACCAATTTGAGAGTACAGCCACACTGATTTAATTCTGAGATTTGACATGAACACAGCAGAAAATAATGCAGTAATAGGAGTGACTAACAATGTGAGAAAATCAGTCACAATATTAAATTTCAAATGAATCCAAGATACTGACAGGCTGACACTTTAATCTTCAATAATAATAGGAAGCTTGAGGCAGACTGAATGAAGTAGTAAGAATAAAATGCAGTATAATGTGTGGTCTTGTCTCTTTTAGTTTGTGGTTAGAAAGAGGAATAAAAGATTCATTTGTTTTGCTCTTGTTTGCTTGTTTGTTTTTAATACATTTGACATTATTTGTATGGTTTTCTTGAGTTGGCCATCGAAGTTCCCTACACAGGGGGAGAAGAGACTTCGTGAGGATATCAGCATATTGATTAAGTTTTGGACAGCAATGTTTTCAGACAAAAAGTATCTCACAGCAAGCCAACTTGTGCCGCCTGGTGAGATCCTTTTATCTGCAGTTTCAAAAGCCTTTTTATTTATTTTTTTTAATACATCCTATGTCAGATCTCTGTTCTCTTGTTAGATAATCAAGACACCAGGAGCAACCTGGATATCAATGTTGGCTCTCGGCAGCAGGCTACACAAGGATGGATAAATACCTACCCTCTGTCCAGTGGCATGTCAACCATATCTAAAAAATCAGGTATTTTCTTAGTTGTAGCCAGCTAATTATATCCAGCTTTACAGTATATTTTACGTGTTAGTGTTGCCTACAGCCAGTATTCAACACTGGGCTCATATTCTCCTGGCAGGGTATTTAATTATCAGTGTCAAACTGTGAAGAGGAGAAATTAAAAGCAAAAGAAGAAACTGTCCCGCTGGTAGCAAGCACAATGAGTACCTGCATTGCTAACTTTGAGTTCACTGAAATGTAAATTGACAATTGTCCTATGGTGTTTCAGTTCATAAATGTAGCAGTTGCCATGTGTGGACAGTTTAAAAATAGAACTTAACATGCTGAATAAAAAAAGACTGAAAACATTTTTTTTATCCTTTTCTTGAGGAATGTCTAAGAAGACTAACAGAGGTACACAGCTACACAAGTACTACATGAAGCGAAGGACATTACTTCTCTCATTGCTGGTGAGCTGTTGCTGAAGAACAGGGAAATAGTATGAGCTTCAATGCAGTTGTTTTTGTATGACGTATTGACTGAAGTAGCATGAGAGAGTGAAATGGGAGAATTTTTACTTTTAGTGAATGTATTATTTTTATCTTGTTTCCCTCAGGCTACTGAGATTGAACGCTTAATCACATGGTACAATCCACTCTCTTCCCCTGAATTAGAGTTGGATCAAACTGGGGAGAGCAGTGTGGCAAACTGGAGATCGAAGTATATCAGTCTTAGTGAGAAGCAATGGAAGGATAATGTGAATCTAGCTTGGAGCATTTCTCCTCACCTTGCTGTACAGCTCCCTACCAGGTGAGAAATTTCAAAAGAAAAAGCTGATGTAATTCCTGCTGCCTTTCTTAGAAGTCATGTAAATGCAGGCACAGTAGGTATTGATGGTACATGCTCCTGTTTACAGCGTCTTTGCATACTTTCATAGCTGGTTTGAGACCTTTCAAATAAAAATAAGTGGGTTACTTAATATATAACTTGACTCAATCTGTAGTAGAGTCTGGTTTCCATCCCTTCCATCCGTTCTATGCTAACATGTAGACAGTGTTTCGTTCAGAAATTGTTTAATTTTTAAATAGTGTTTAAACAATTAGCAGACATAGCATTTAAATTGTTCTAAAAGTACAATTGAATGAAGTGTTGTAGTTATATATGTTGGCTTGTACTTTAAAAAGTATGCTGGGAAGACTGGCATAGTTGGCTTTGGGAAGGGGAAGGAAATTCTTTCCTCCTTAAAACAGCGATAGTTAGTGTGAAGGTTTCTGTAGAATCCCAGATTCAACCAAGAATTCAATAATGGGCTAAAATACTAGCCATGAGTACAAAAGCACTGGATGAGGACTGGTTGTTCCTGAGTCTGAATCTTCTTTTTGACAGCATATTTTTCCCTCAGTGTATGTTGTTTGATGGTTGAACTATTTCTTTATTAAGTATTTACTTTCCTGCCCTTTGCTGTAGTCATCTTGATGTAAATAGAAGAGGCTTTCAAAATTTTCTGATAAGATTATTGTATTTGTGGTTGTATGTAGATTTAAGAACACTGAAGCTATTGGAACAGAAGTGACTCGACTGGTTCGGTTGGACCCAGGAGCTGTCAGTGATGTTCCTGAAGCAATAAAGGTATTAGTGAATATCTGTATACAGGGCCCCGAAATGTGTATTTAATTCAGTTATACTGGTAGATACAGCCTTAGTGCAGTGTATGTACTAATGCGATGCATTTCTGTAGGGGAGAATGACAAAATAGCTGCTTGCTCCCAGTTGTATTCTTAATATACACAAATATCTCAGAACTCATAACTTGCAGCACACCTATTTCTGTTCCTTTTGCATAATACATAGACCACTGGACCATGTAATGGTGAGCACTATTGAAGTTATTTTAAGCTTAACCTGTTCTCTTTGAGATGCCAAGCCTCATAAAATAGAAGAGGCTTATTACGCTGATCTGCAGTAAAGCATTCTGTATGTCACCTCTAAAACAAGAAAACTGCACCTTTTTTTACTCATTTGTTTATATTTTTCCCCATACTAGAACTTCTCTACTGTGCTTTTAGTAATTTGACCTCATTGACCTCATATAGTCATTGAGGAGGTGGAGTGATTCCAATAGTTAGATTTCCAAAGAAGACAAAATATCTGTGGCTTTGTAAAATAAAATACAGCATGTTTTACTTGCCCTGCTTTAATAAGCTAGATTTATAGCATTGCCATCTGATGTGCATTTCCTAGATAGTACTGGGTGCTGTATACTCCTAAAGTGGTCTGACGTTTTTTCAGTACCTGGTTACCTGGCATACAATTGATGCTGATGCACCTGAGCTCAGTCATGTTCTGTGCTGGGCACCAACGGATCCACCAACTGGGCTTTCCTACTTTTCAAGCATGTATCCACCTCATCCTCTAACAGCTCAGTATGGAGTTAAAGTCCTGCGGTCTTTTCCTCCGGTAAGATGAGTTTTGGTATAGTTGTGACCACAGGCTTCAATTTAGTAGTGTGGAAAGATGTGTGCAAAATGGCGCATCTCATTGGAGGATGTGAATAGATTGGGATGAAAACTTAGCATCTACTTTGTCATGAGTTGCACCGACTTGGATTCTTCAGTGCTCCTCTCAAATAGTACCAAGTTCTTCTTTCAGTCGGGAGCTTCTACAAGGACTATAAAGTACATGATTGTTAATATTTTTGAAGTTGGACAAGGCAAAAAAAAAAAACAAAAAAACCTTGTTTAAGGATTAAGTATGTTAAGTATTTAAGGTGTAAGTACAATTTAAAATAAAGAAGAGGTGGTATTTACAATTTCCTTCTGTCATACAACTGAAGGAAGCTTTTTATTGTGCACATAACCTATCTTCTCTTGACTAAAAAAGTAACAATAAAAATAACAGTAACGACTCTTTTTCAGGATGCCATTTTATTCTACATTCCACAGATTGTGCAGGCACTACGATATGATAAGGTGAGGATATGAAACAGCTGCATGTGAACCGAGCAAACAGTTTTCAGATGTAAAACTGCCAAATAGATAAAATTTAAGCTTAAAATAGTGCTACTTAATATTATGCTATACCTAATACATAAAAGACAAATGCCTCTAGAGGCTGGCTTGCTTTGGATGAACCTCTTTAATGCTGTCCCTGGGGTGAGTAGGATTCATTTCAAATTCTGTTGTAAATTTGTTCTTATTCCCTGGAATGTCTGTGGAACTGTACAAGCGTGTAGTTCTTCGCACCCAAATGTGCAGCCTGTAAGGCACTATATACATTTGTTACTGCTGGAGCATTTAGTGATCTCAGACAATACCAGTGTCTCCACTGCATTTCCTTTGGTTTGTACACGTAGTTTGAGCTGCCCAACTTTTAAGGAGATTTGAAAACCCCGTAGAATACAGAGAAAATGGCACGAATGTGCAAAGTTAGTGATGGAATACGTCAGTAATAAAGTTAAAACAGGGTAGGTCAATTCTGTACCTGTTAGAATACACTGTCATTTTTCAGAGGCCTTATAACAGCATGAGTAAGAGTGCAGTGGTCTTTCTCTCCATCTGTTAAATACTTTTTACTTTTAAGAATCACTGTTAGTATAAGTAACATTGAGTCTGCTTGAGCTGTAATGATCTTTTCTTATTGGGCTGGCTATGATTGCAGATGGGTTATGTTAGAGAATACATCTTGTGGGCAGCTGCCAAATCCCAGCTCTTGGCTCACCAATTCATCTGGAACATGAAAACTAATATCTACCTGGATGAAGAAGGGCACCAAAAAGATCGTGAGTTCTTTGAAGCGTAATACAGTTTAGCTTCTTTCTTGCCTCAGAGGAAATCTTGTTCTTGCTTTCCCCTGGCATGTGGGAATCCTTTTAGCTGGGAACTTCTTTCATTTGTAGAGAGAGGGCACATTCTGTACAAGTGCTCAAACTGACAAAAGGTATGCAGCAGTGTTTGCATCGCTACTTTTTTTTTGTCCCATCACATGTATCATTAAGCTTTCTGAATTAAGCTTCTGACACAGATGTGTTCTTTTTCATGTGCAGCTGACATTGGGGAACTCCTGGAGCAGCTAGTAGAGGAGATTACTGGCTCGTTATCTGGCCCAGCCAAGGAATTCTACCAGCGGGAATTTGATTTCTTTAATAAAATCACTAATGTTTCAGCCATTATCAAGTAAGTGTTAAGCTGCAGAAATTGTGCTTTTTAGGAGATGTAGTTCTGGAGATTACTAGTGTCATAGTTAACTGGCTAAGTTGCTTTTAGTGGTATTGAAATAGTGACTTGAGGAAAAAAGAATTGCTCATAGAAAATTAAAAAACATTACAGAAACTGATTTTTCCTTTCTTAAGTATAACTTAACAGCCTTTTTATGATATGAAAGGGCTCATTTTACTTTCTCTAGTAGAGATCGTTTATATCTGGCCTGATTTTTGTGCTTGAAATTAGCAGTTCTGTCTTAACCAGCTATTACTACTTATCCTGGAAGCAGGTGACTGTAAATTTCAGTTTTAATCTAATTTTAAGTGCATCATGGTGAGTAATAGTGGACTGAAGCTCCACTGAAGAGTGCTCCAAGACGTGATTGAAATTGGAAAAACAGTCCATGGTCCTATATAGGTTGAAATTCTGTTGATTTAGTTGTCAACTATGTTGTTAATTTGGCTTCTTGGTTTGGCTCTTAGCCCAAGTTTGGTTCAGAGAAAAGGAGTACTGCATTTAATTGTGGCAGGTTGGCTGTCTTTGGTTTTTGGGTTTTTTTTTGCGTATTGTAATGTTACCCATGTTTTATGTGGACTTCAAAACAAAGAAAAATAAGACATGGAAAATAAAACAATCACAAAAACACCTCAGGTACAAGTAAGTAGTCTACCTTATGTTTAAACTGCGTGAAACTCTTCCTCTTCACGAGATCTAATTGTGGTGAAATACAAATAATTGTTTTCTCATACATAAATGTTTTCCCCCTTGTACTTAAATTGTGGTTACAGAGAAAGATGCACTGTCAGTAAGCAGATAAAAGTGAAAGCTTTGCTTTCATAGACCATCACTGTTGGCTGCAAGTTACTCAATTTAACTTCTGTAAGTCTTGCCAGTGGTTTTATTGTGTATTTTTAAAACATTCTCAGATATGTTAAAATACTTGAAAATCATAAAATATTTCTTAACCTCCTTTAAAATGAAGCTTTGCAAACCAGCCGTGTAAAGGCATCAGATTAAAGGACACTTCCTTCACAAAAACTATCAAATTCTATGCGTCTTCTATGTTCAGGTCAAAATGTTTTCACTCAGTCACATGAGTTAAAGAGGGCTTTAAGGCCTGAGTATCTTGATATTTAGGATAAACTTAAAAGACTTTTTGTTTGCATGAAATCATAATTAAGCAACTGTTAATAACTGCGCATTTGCAAGCGTTTGCATTTTGCACCTCAGATACTTAAAACATTTTTTTAATGCATTTCCCATGTAAAGAGTACAGAGGAGATACCAATTGCTTTGTAGATGGCATAAATGAGTAAATGTGTCATCTGTGATGATTTTGTTACCGTGTTATGTTGCTGCTTAAGTAATCTGCTGTACTGCTTAAAATTAGAGCATAAGTAGTAATTTTCAGTTGCACACATTTGGTGTAGTAGTGTGTAATTGCATGACTTATTTAGTGGGCGGTTAACACAGGTGCCTGTGTAAATTGGGTAATTGCATGTACTAATCGTTAACCATGTTACCAAGTTACCAATTATCCAGTTGACACCTGCAGTAATGCTAAGTATGTGAACAAATTAGGCATGTAATTGCATAGGTATTTTGCTGGCTTGTCCTTTTTCAGTTAGTTTATACCACTTCCAAAGCAATGTTCTTATTCTAGAGTAAGTTCCACAAAGGAGAATTATATTTATGTAACTGTAGCACTGTTGACCAAAGCATACTTTATGTGCAAATTTCTTGCCAAGGAAATGACTTCATATTTAATTCACTGCTCTTATGCTGTTTGGCGTTGTCAGCTACTTATACGTCAAATCAGTGTTTTCTCTACAAAGCAAGGGCTTAACTAAGACAGTGGTGCAGTAAGACATCTTTGTCATTGAATAAATTTGAAATAAAACTCAAGGGTAGTGCACATAAAAGTATCTAGTATATAGTTTTTATGAAATATTACTATTTTTTCTAGGCCGTTTCCTAAAGGAGATGAAAGAAAGAAAGCTTGTTTAAGTGCTCTGTCTGAGGTGAAAGTGCAGCCTGGTAAGAAGTGATGTCATCATATAATGTAGTGGTCTTCTTGCATTCATTGTGAGTGCAAAACTTTCTGTAAGCAAATGCTGAAATGTCTGGCAAGTGGCTGCTCACAGTTCTGGTGCTGGTGACAGTGTGACTGTTCCTCTTACAGCTGGTTTCTCTTGAAGCAATTCAAGTATTTTTACCAGCTATTTATTTCTATATGGCGCATAGAAGCTTTCCAAAAGTGCTTGCAGTCAAATTAGATAACGTGGGTAAAAACAGCAAAGTATGCCTGAAGAGGGAAAGTAAACAAACTGTTTTCTTTTGGACTACTTTTTATTAAGATATAAAACATTTTAAAGAGTTTATCTCAAAAGTAAAACATGTCCAGTTGCCTTCGTTCTCCCTTCTCTTGCTTCAGTTGTGCCCTTGAAACATTGTCTCAAGGTCCTTTATTTGTATATACATATACACACATATATAGACAAATAGGTATTAGATGTTTTTCCCCATCTGAATCTTCCTTTTAAAATGGACTTCAGCCTCTGTCTGATAGATTTCTGATCTACCACATTTGGGTTGCTAAAGGTCCTAGTGTACTGGGATATGTTGTCACATCTTACTAGAACCTATTCTAAGAGAAGTGCTATCTGTATGTTTCTGTGGTAAAGATTCTGCAGTGTTTGTTCAAAACTGTATTCTATTAATTTCTGGCAAACATTGACCAATGGGAGGGTACCACATTCTTTGTGACATACAAACCACATCCTCCAGTTTACCTCTAACATTCATTTAATTCAAAAGTATGTACTGAAGTTGTAGACACTAAGAAAAATTGTTCTCCAAGTACCACTGTCATGTTAGCCAATAAATTTGTTCTTTGCTACAATTTGCAGGCTGCTACTTGCCCAGCAATCCTGAAGCTATCGTTCTGGACATTGATTACAAATCAGGGACCCCTATGCAGAGGTAGTGTTCTCTTGTATTTTTCCATTAAGTTAAATTCATGATATTTAGTTTTTCTATAAATCCTCATTTGGCTAACTTACACTCATCATCTTTTTTATTTATTACAATGTAGTGCAGCAAAAGCACCCTACCTGGCCAAATTTAAAGTGAAACGTTGTGGAGTTAGTGAGCTTGAAAAAGAAGGTTAGTAAATGAGTTTTAATCATTGATGCTATTAAGTCAGTGCTTCCTTTAAAATTGCCTGCTTTTAGTGTTCTATTTTGCTGCAGTAAATAAGTACTTCCATGTTGAACTTTGATCTGCTGTGCCTCAGTTCAAAAATGAAAATGTGTGAAGTGGGAAGAGAAGAAAACTTTTGAAAACCTAAGTTCTGTTTTTTTTGTATTTTTCATCTCCTTGTAAGTCCCTGGAAGCATGCCACAAAAGTATTCTGAAGAAATGTGGGGAGTTACTTTAGACTAACGTATAAATTAATTGCCTTTCTGTGGTCTTCAAAGTGTGGCAAGCTCCAGGTTTTGGCAGCTTATTCTCATAGTAAATTTTTCAGGATACTGTCAGTGACTAGCTTAATGTAATTCAGAAACGTGCTAAGTAAATCATGAAGGTGATTTTATATGTATATTCCAGTTCTAATAGAGAAAAGAAACTGCCTTACGGAGTTCATCTTGCAAAGCAGAAACTTTTGTGGTGGTCCTTCAGCATGAAACCTGGTTTTTAGTGCAGGGGGCACGGTATGAAGATACTAATTGAAGTGTGCATCTGGGTTTTGGTTTTTACTATTTGCGTAGGTCTGCGATGTCGTTCTGATTCCATAGATGAAAGTGCAGAAGAAGGAGTGGACAGTAAGAAAATCTGTTGGCAAGCAGCTATCTTTAAAGTGGGTGATGACTGCAGACAGGTACAAAGCTATTAGGCTTTGCATTTATGTAAGACAACATAAAAGAGGGAAATAATTTCAGCATGGGAATCTTTTTTTTCTTTGGAGCTTTGAGAATCTGGAAAATTTGTCTTGGAAATAAACATCGTTCTTACAAGACAGTCCATCTAATGCCATGACACAAAAATCTTTTTTTATAATTTATTTTTCAACTGAACAGTTGGTAACATCAGAGTAATTTCCAAGGTGGTACTTTGTACTGTCTTGTACATTGAAGCTTGGTTGTTTTTGGTTAAAAGAGAATGCTACCTATTATCTCTGGAGTTATTAGTATTCCTCATAATCAACAATAGAAAGGTTGTCAGCAGTTAAATCTTTGGTTTTGTTTGCTACCCACTTAAGCATCATTTATCTTTTCCTTTTTTGATTTTCTCCCAAGTCACGTTGTATGCACAACCTTCTGGGGAAACTTACGTTCACTTCAGAGTTCTTCAGAGCGTTTTTGTCATCTGACTTGTGATCCATAACCCCTGTAATGCTTGTGCAATTTTTTTTCTTGTATGACAGGACATGTTAGCTTTACAAATCATTGATCTCTTCAAGAACATATTTCAGCTGGTAGGCTTGGATCTTTTTGTGTTTCCATATAGAGTGGTGGCCACAGCTCCTGGGGTAAGTGAGCAGTTAACTCTAATACTGTAGAAAGTAGTTCTTAATTAAAAAAAAAAAAAAAAAAATTCCCTTCCTGCAAGCAAGTTTACATTTCTGTGAAGAAGTACTGCGCATACCACTCTTGCTAAATATTTGGAGTACCACTGACACAGTCTTCCTGTTTCCTTCTTTTCTAAAGCTTTTTTGCTCTGAAGTTTTGCTGCTTGTTATTCATGTTTGATGTTTGATTTTGGGGACAACATTGTGGAAGGTCACAGATTGATTGTGTCTTATGTTGCATGGAAATTCTCTAACTTTGGATATAGTTTTTTTTTTAATGTGTGCTGGAAGTTCTGTATTTGGTAATCTGCAGGCTTTCCCACATTTTCCAGGAGACCTCTATGACTGCCAAGAGCCATGAACAAAATATATGTTGGGAGTATGCTTTACAGACCTGCTTCTCTTCTTCCCCTTCAGTGTGGTGTTATTGAATGCATTCCTGACTGTACGTCCCGTGACCAGCTGGGTAGGCAGACAGACTTTGGGATGTATGATTACTTTACCAGGCAGTATGGAGATGAGTCTACTCTTGCGTTCCAGAAGGTAAAATATCAGTTGGCAGACATAGAACATTACACAGTTGAAATTGCACTAGCCATAAGAAATCAGGACTGATAATTAGATTTAATTACTGCTATAATGCTGTACCTGGCTTCTGATGTGGATAATTCACTTCTAGCTGTGTGTAAGCTAGCAATAGAAATTATTGCAGCTGTAGATATGTGGAGAATATTATTGAACATAGATTCAAACTAATCATCAGTGAAGGGGGGGGAAAAAAAGGTTCAGCTTTATCTGCTTCTGGGATGAGCAAGTTAAATTGTTCTTATTTGCTTTGACTTCCTGTTTGTACAGGCTCGCTACAATTTCATCCGCAGTATGGCTGCATATAGTCTTCTTCTTTTTCTGCTCCAAATTAAAGACAGGCATAATGGCAACATCATGCTGGACAAAAAGGGACATATCATTCACATTGGTCAGTCATAGTCGTCTTTTCCTTCTGCTGTAAAATATTATAAAATTTTCATTTGAGATTAATCAGATTTCAATTTGTAAACATACCTAGAATGTTTTTTCTGCCAGTTTAATATTGTGTGTATATTTGTGTTAGCTACTGCTGCATAATATTAGCTTTACAAGGTTTTACCAGCTTCACAAGGTTTTACCAGCTTCAGGAAGGAATATACGCATGTGGAATAAGCATGAGTATTTATACATATGTATTCATATATATACAAGTGTATATAAATATATACAGATGTATAAATACATGCTCAGGTTCCTTTCATTGCTGTATGGGTGTGAACTAAACTTGATGAATAAATGTATATGATTGCATGAGTCAACCTCTGCTTTAGCTTTGCTTTTCTGTAACCGCACAGATGTTTTAGCATAAATTGATCTGATGTTTTCATCATCCTTGAGTATTGTTTAACATTATGGACTGACAATTCTTTTGTTGGTGTTTCTACACAATCAAAAGTTTTTTCCATTTGAAATTGAAATGGTAGTAGGAAAATAGATTTTACGATGCGAAAGACGCCTCTCTTTTCTTCTGTCAGCTCTGACAGCTCACAACTAACCACGAGAGTTTCTGATGCAGCTTATCTTCTGTGTGCAGATTTTGGATTCATGTTTGAGAGCTCGCCTGGTGGTAATCTGGGCTGGGAGCCTGACATTAAGCTGACTGATGAGATGGTGATGATAATGGGAGGAAAAATGGAAGCGACTCCATTCAAATGGTTTATGGAGATGTGTGTCAGAGGCTATCTGGCAGTCAGGTAAAGCATTCTTAACTGCTCAAAAGTGGAAGTGCTTGCACACCTAAAACCAGATGGGATGTAAATAATAAACACTGGTCTATAAGAGGGTCTGAGACTGTGGAACTGGTGCATGAAACAACATAACACTTAACGCTTTCACTGCCTCTCTCTCTATTTTTTCCTGATCTTATGGTATTTGAGAAGTTAATATATTGTGTTCAATTTATAAATATAGTCATCTGCTTACTTCAGTTAAGCATGCTGTTAATTAAACTTCGCAATGAGAAGCAACAGGATAATCATAATCTTGTTTTCCCAAATAGGTCAGTCATATTAATTACCATTTCAGGTAGAGTTAATTATGTGGGAAGTGCTACAATTTCCCTTGTAAAATATTAAAGAGGTTTTGTAGCTGTGCCTTTCAGCTATGACTGCCAACCAGTGACAGTGGAGATCTGCAACTTGGCTATGCTGTACACCAAGCAAACAAGAATCGTAGGAGGAAGATGAGGAGCTGAGGATCCAGCATGAAAGCTTATAGGCCACAACAAGTTCCCGTGGTTGCTATGGTGTAGGCTTCCACTTGGCATCACAAGTTTTGCTTTAACATGGAGAATGCGTACTAAATGGATATGAAGTGGATGTTGCATGTGGTTAGGAGGACAGTATGACAGAGCCTGGATTATGGATTGTTCTATCATCATGAGTGTGAAATATTATTTGTTATATTACAGAATTAGTTTCCTCAGCTAGTAGCCCCAGAAGGGGCTGTCTTGGGGTTGAGCACAAGTTGCTTCATGGAAGTGCAGCAATCTGGAGCAAGTTTTTTGTCGAGCCAGAAATGTCACCCTAGTAGCAGAGCACTAATAGATTAGTGGGAGGAGAGGAGGAAGAAGGGAAACTGGGCTGATGTAGCAGAGAATTATGTGGTGTAATTGGGAATTAGAAGATAATCTGTTCCTGTAGTACTGCTGGTTTCAGCTCTCTGTACTGTTTTCATGCACCAATTGACTGTTGCTGAAGAAGTGTAATTCCACAGAGCATTGCTGTATATAATCTTTAATCTTCCTTGAGGGCTCCTCATCTTGCAGCATTCTGTATCTTTTATAGTCCTACAGAAAGGAATGAAACTTGGAGTAAGAGATTGCAAGCAATGGCATAGCTCTGACAGCAAATGTGAGAGGATTACATATGTTGTTTTAATTACAGAAAAAAAGTGTGATCCAGCTTTAGCCTTCTCAGCCTGCCTGCGTTACCTGCTTAAGCTGTGGAAGTTCAGGTGCTGTAACCTTTGTCCTTTTTTTTCTTTTTTTTCCTAGGCCTTACATGGATGCTGTAGTCTCACTGGTTACATTAATGCTAGATACAGGGCTTCCATGTTTCCGAGGGCAGACAATCAAGCTGTTGAAGTAAGTCAGTGTGCATATGAACTGGTGAATGTTCATAATGCTTGCTTTTCGTAGCACGTTTGTAGTCACAGCTTCTGTATTGAGTGTTGCTATACTAATCAAATATCTTAAATTTCTTAGTGATAAAAACATTAAAAGTGTTTTAGAGAATATCTCAGCAGGATTTTGAGAGGCCTTTTCATCCAATTAAGTTGAAGCTGTTCAGTGACTGTGTGAGTATGTGGTTTATCTTAAAGATCATAGTACTGCTAAAGCAAGACTGTAAAGGAAAGGTCTGCTGTACCGAGGTAATGTGTTCTATCTGAAGTGGTGTTGGAATCTGAAGAGTAGCAACTCTGACAGATAATGCAGTACTGAACAGGGACTGTTGTAACATTAAGCTTATGTAAACATATATTTTGAACAGCCCTTCAGGCTAATGCCTCCAGAATAGCTCTGCAATCAGTATTTCCTGCATATAAATTCCTACATTTTCCCAAAAATAAACACAAATTCATAAAGTATAATGGGCTGGAACTCACAGGTACTAAGATATTTTAAAAGCAGCAGCTGTAGACAAAGAGAGATCTGTTGCCACTCAACTGGTCAAAAGTTTGCAGCCTCAGTCTCCACTGTAAGAATAAAGACAAGTGCCTTTAAGGTATTACTGTAGTATACTAAGTTGTCTTGAAAGAGCTACATACTTGCAGCAAGTGAAATCAACATTGGACTGAGCTTCTGCAGAATCGTATTTGTGTCATTCTCAAAAGAAACCTCACTAATTTGTTCTCGTATCTTTTCCATTGTTTTCTTGTTGTTGTTTTTTTTCCCCGTATAGACACAGATTCAGCCCCAACATGACTGAACGGGAGGCTGCAACTTTCATCATCAAGATCATCCAGAATTGTTTCCTCAGCAACAGGTTTGGCATTTATGCATCTCTTCTCTCTACAGTTAAAGGAAAGGTGACCATTAAGCTGGCAAAGCTTGAGTGCAGCAAAAATGTTGAGTTTCTATCCTTCACCTGTACTTTATTTCTGTGGGATTTTGATGGTTGTTTTTGTGACAGTGGATTCAGTGTTTTGTCGTTTGTTTTTTTTAACTACAATTTACCTCTGGCTGTGCTTTTCTTCTCTAGGAGTAGGACCTATGATATGATTCAGTACTACCAGAATGACATTCCGTACTGAAACGTTCTCTGTTGAAGTGACTCAAGCAACCCAATGCCCTTGCTCCGGACTTGTAATAAATAGGAGATGTTGAATCGCACCTTGCTATTTTCCACCTTTTGTGTATGTTTGTGTGCATGTGGTACCTGTTTCCTGGACACTGACAACAATCAGTCTGATTCATATCTTTCTCTTTACTAGGTTCTGTGTATTTATTTTTTTCCCTGCATTTTTGGAGTTGGGCTGTAATCATGATAACAAAAATTGTAGTCCAGTCATGAATATGAAGAAGAGGTAAAGCCTGTGGAGTTGGATAATTTTTTACGTGATGCAAGGATTTTTATAATACCCTTAAGAAGTTTAAAAAAAAAAAAAAAAAAGCCTTCCCTACATGATTCCACAGAATAACGTAGGAGTGAAGGGTATGCATTTCTCTTTGGAAGTAGTAAAATTTGAGCAATTCAACACTGCAGAAAAAAAACCTGACAGTTGTCCACAGTGGTGATACCTTGTGTAGCTATGTTCATACTTCGCACTGTACATGGTCCCTGTGTTGTGGTCAGTATTTCATATGTACATGAAAAATGTATTTTTTCCTTTTTCCTTTTTTGTTTTAAAAAAGAGACTCTTCTGAAGGTATATTTAATCTAGAAAAAGTAATAAAAGCCCTTATACTTTGTTGCAAATTTTTTGGTACCTACTGAGTTTTATTTCATGTGCTAGAATTTAGCCAATTTGTTTACTGGGCCGTGTTCATTATAACATGACTTTTATGCTTACTGGAGAAATCTGTTCTTTTTTCATGTTCTCATCTGTCTTCACGGTCATCTTTTACTCATGGAAAAAAAGGTTTGTTCAAGCTTCATGTGTGGAGGGCTTGAAAGTTAGGAGCAGATACTATCCCATTGCGAAGGCCGCAGGATGCTGTAGGCGCTGCTCATTGTGCTGTAGCGCTGTGTGCTCTTCTCTTTGCTGGCTTTGTGGAGTCGTGGCGATAGGTGCGGCTTTTTGTTTGAGGACGGTCCAACCTGGCAGGCCGGGCAAGGCGAGGTCCTGTCATACCTTCCCTGTATCTGAGGGACTGCTGCGGAGGCAGTAGCGTTGAGGTGTTTGCTGTCTATTTAAGTCGCTCTTTGGGTTGGCAAATAGCAGCGCCTGGGGCCTGCCTCCTATGGGTGCTGGGCTTGGAAGAATTTTATTAACTTAAAAGATGTTCCTGAAAATTTTTATTATTTATTCTGAATGCTTTATGTTCTGCTACAGGGTCACACTTTAATCCCATTCCTGGCCCTGGCTGCCTGTACCATCTTGAAGGCAGAAAGATTGTTGGGAAGAGGAAGGTGAGGACTCTTGGAGCTATTAGGGTACTGGACTGGTTGTAAATAGTGGCTATGTATTAGATGTTGTAAATCAGTAGTAATCTAGAATATCTGACTTTATTCCACCTGGACAGCAATTTTATATGCATTCTTCAGAGGGCCCCTACTGCCAGAAGGATTTCTGGATCTGCATCTTGTGCCAGGACAGAGTGAACATCAGCTTTTCTGTTCTCCTTTGGGGACTGGAGAAGTAAAGCTGCTTCCTGTAGCAACAGTGGAAGGACCCCAGCACTAGCATGAGGAGCAGCTGTGCTTTTCTGACCCAGGCAGGAGTGTTAAGAACCGGGAAGAATTCTGTGAGGTGTAGATTGTTAGCTGAGGTACTGTTCCTCTGCAGACCTGCAGATCCATTGTGGCATCCTGGTACGGAATTGCTCGAGAGCCTGGCAGTTTGTATTTTGGTGTATTCAGCTGGGGATGTTTTTGGCCTTTGAAGGGACATAAAGGAAATGCATTTTACTCACTGCGTTATTGTCTCAGGTAAAATCTTTAAATATAGGGATCTCCTCCATTATAGTAAGCACACGGAAATCCATGGTGTGTTTACCAGAAAACAGGTTTACTGGGGGCAGTGTGGTAGTTCTTGTTATCATCACACTGGTTAAGTAGCAGCTGCGTTCAGCTCCAGCGGTGGCTGTGTTTCTATGGTGTTTTGTGTGCATGTTTTTGAAAAACTGCTATTTGAATTTTTGGAGAGGTACTCATTTGCGGGCTCAGATGAAAGTAGTCCACTATTCTGGTTAAGATTCATTGGGTGCATATTAAAAAACCCACAGCATTTCCGGTTAACATTGTAACTTACATTTGAGGGCTTCACTTTTTGTGGTAGACATAGTTAGTAGATGGTACTGTGTTTAGACTAACAGTAAACAACAGAGGCCGTAAGATGGGGAAAGAATTGAGGTCCAGGAGGGGGAAAAAACCACAAACAGTTCAGCTATGAAGAGCACAACGACTACAAATAATTCCTGTGGTCATTTGGAGTCCAGGTAAGTGGCAGTTAACAGTCCTCCCTTTGCTGTTTGTGACGAAGGTGGGCTTAGTTGTCTCTATTCCTCTGCCTCAAAAGTAGTCCTGGTCTATGCTGCTGTCAGGCTTACACAACACTGTCTAGGGATAGATCCCAACAGAAACCTAAGCTCTGAAAAGTTCCTTCTCCCTTTTACCTCATGTATAAACTGAGATTTAAATTTTCATGCTTTCAGCATCAAGTCTACCCTTTGGGCTGCAGCTCCAGTCAGTAAAGAGAGAAACAAGTCCAGCTACAGCTGTGGATTGTATCATAGATCAGAGCACAGAGAGGGGTGAATGAGTGTACAGTAATTTCAGGCTCATTAGCTTGCAGACAGAATGACTGAAACAGAGGAATTACACTCTAGGTAGAAAGACAAACCTGCCAAGGCAGCACCTGAGCTAGATCTATGATGAAACTTTGCAAACATCTCAGGAACCTGAAAACCCAGTTGGTTTTCAGGGTGATGCTGAAATTGTATTTTTCCCTGCCTCTCTGCTGACACTGTAATTCTTCTTCCAGTCTGAATAGATGTCTTTCCTTTGTAATGTGGTTCATATCTGCTTGTGGGAAAAGTGACTCAGTGCATAAGAATGAGACTGATGGTAACTGCATTCCTATACATCGGCTGAGCTGTGATAACCAAATGAGTTTGTGTTCCTGCTTTGCCTCAGCTGAAAGGTAAAACTCACAAACTTAAATCTCTCTGAAGGCTTCCTAAAACCAGAGCAACATTTAGAGCAGGAACACCACACCAGTTCCTGCAAGTTCACCAAGGAGCAGGAAATTCACGTTGCCCTAAGCCCACCATGTTGTGTATATGATGAACTAAATTCCTTTAGCAGTGCTTTGAAGTGAGGCATAAGGAGCTTGGAATTTTTTTGTTTTCCCCACAAAGGTTGTTATTTAAATCTGGGGGTTGCTTTGGTTGCTCAACGCTTAAGCAAACTGAATACAATGCAACATAAATCCTGAGTCCAAAAATCAGCAGCTAATTCCTGAGAATTACACTGTGCGTTCAGTGTACTGTGGAAAGTAGAGGCGTGTATGTTTGTACACGCTGCCACCACTAGGTGGCACTATGGCTCTAGCAACAAGGTCAAAAATAATCCTAAAACCGTGGGTATTTTGTCTGCTCAGAACTTGGTCTGGATTTGCAAACCTTTCAGTGAATTGGAGTCAAGTTTCCCCCAGATATATGCTGAGGTTGGAGCAGGGGTAGAGCCAGTGCCAGTTGATGGGATGGGTTTTAGGATTTGAGGTGGAAACTGTGTGAACAGTTGGCTTGCAGTCAGGCTGTTCTTTTCTGTGGTTCCACTTGAAGGGTGTGTGTGTACCTGATGTGTGTGTACCTGAAACAGAATTTCAGAGTGAAGTTCAGGGAACGTGAGCTTCCCTGCAGCAAGAAAGGGGTTTGTACAACCTGCCTGTGAACTGTTGTAAAAAGCTTCATGTGACCGGACTGCTTACCAAGGTGGGCCCAGGCATGAGCTCAAAAGCAGGAACTAAATGTGGTCAGCAGTAGTACCACTTCCCTGTTAATTTGCTGTCACTGTGGGTGGCAGGTGACTGAGTGTATGACAGGATGTAGAATATTTTTTGTCAGGGGAGATTCTTAGCTGTTGCCTAGCTTGAAAAAGCTTCTTTGTCCTGTAGTTACTTGTTCTTCCATCCATTTCAACGGGACTAAGAGAATGCTCACATGATACATGTTATTAATAAACCAACTTGCATGTCTCTGACTCTTGCAAAGGGTATTTCTGCTTAGCAGAATATAGCAACTGTCCTGTAATTACATGGCTCCAAGGATGGATTTGGGGAACTGATAATCTAAGAGATGCTTGTACAGTATTCTGTCATCTCCTTTGAAATCCATCTTTCCACCTCAGCAACAATCCTCACATGCAAACTGACTGAATGTCTTTTAGCAAGAAGTCAGTGCAGTGACGCAGGTATTCACATGACAAGCACACTGTGTGCAAGAAGCCCCCATGCCTGATGTGCTTGTCATGACCTAGAGGGATCCCAGGGGTTTGAGAGACAGCTTTTTTCAGCAGCACTGGGGCTCTCAAAAGTGCTTGGAGAATTGGATTGTAGTTCAAAATTTTGTAATACATGGGAGTTTCCTGAGATATTGACTTCATAGATAAGCATTTTCCTCTGGTGCTCAGATGACTGGCTAAAACACACTAGCCATAATAGTACAGTCCTTGTAGACTGATTTGTTATATTCTGTGTATAAATGGATTTCAAAACAACATTCATAAAGGCTTCACCACTATTGTAAACATAAGAATCTTAGAAATCCCCACAATTATTTTGGTTTGCTGTTGTTTTTACAGACAAAACAACAAGTGTTTACCCTTGGATCATCTCAAAATGTTGCTCTGGTTGGAATGTTTCTATGGAAGTCAGTTTTTAATGTGAAGCTGAAATATGTTTCATACCCGAACTGGATGCAGTACTCCAGGTGGGCTCTCGCAAGAGCAGGGGAGCACAATCACTGGCTCATGTTGCACCTTTCATCAACCAACCAACACCCCCAGATCCTTTTTTTTTTTTTTTTTTTGAAGACTATTGCTTAAAGAAAGTAACTGCTGCTTTCAGAGGAGATTTCTGACTGAAAACAAAATATATATGTTTCATCTAGCACTCAGCACTGTGTAATCTATGCTTGTGCTACTGTTAATGTTCTCAAGTTCTGTGGGAGCTTTTGCTACTCCAAAGAGTCAGTATACTGCAGGCACAGCTTCTTTGGTTCTCTGGAAGGAGCAGATGAGAGAGGGAGCTGAGCAGCAGCAAGCAACCTCCAGGGCTCTGTACAGCACTGACTGCTCCAGGATTAATGGACTGAGTTCTCTGTGAATATTAGGTCTGGTCTGCAATGTGCAGACCAGGAACAGGGAGAAGAACAATTCCTAAGTATTTTTCCACCCTTACCACCTGCTTTGTCTGCTTTCTTCAGTGGTAGAATGTTGACAGTCTGGCACAGTCATGGGAGTGAGGGCTGGGATTAGACCACTGGTTGGTAAACTGTCTTCTAGTAATACAGCACTACAACAGTGATCTGATTTTTCACTCATTCCCTTCTGCGTAGGAAAAAAAAAATCTATTTGTTACAGGTCAGTTACCAAAAGAATATTCTCCACGTTCTGCTGTGTCTGCTCTCTCCTGATTATTTTGACTGCTGTGCCAGGAGGGGACTCCTCCAAACCTTGCAGTGGGAAGTGAAAAGCTTCTACTCCAGTGCTTAGCCACAAAATAGCGTCCTGTGAGCAGAATATCAGAGAAGGGAAATTTGCTTAGCCTGCAAGAAAAGGTCAGGCCCAGCCTGGTATACCCTGCCAAGAAGGGTCAGCGTGGTGAACCAACTTATGCTTCATTTGTCACCTGTCACTGCTGAGCGTGCTACAATTAATAGCGTGATATGTGAAGGACAAAAGGGATTTCTGATGGAGAAAAGTGAGGTAAGCTGTAATTAACTAGAATAGGAAAAAGCTCTGTTGTGAGGCTGCTGAATTTCTCTCCTGAGCTCAGTGGTTTTTTGCACATGTTTAGCCACACCCTTGTGCCTGTAACACCCACCCAGGGTCACAGTCTTCACAGTGTGTCATATTAGATAATAAGATCTAAATAAAGGAATGGCTGAGCCTTTGTTGACGTAAGTAATGAATGTTGTATGAAGAGCCAAGATGCTAAACTTCTCTGCCAGTGCGCATAACAGGCTGAGGCTGAGGGATGAGCTGAGGCATCAAGGTGAAGCCTCTCATGCTTCTGCTGGTTCTGGAGTTAACCTCTTCATGCAGACTGGGTGAAAAAGGGACTTGCTGACCCTGAGGACAAAGTTGTCAGTGGTGTGACCTGTGGCGGGAAGAAGAGGGGGTTCTCCCAACACTTTCTTTCCATGTACTTTGGGCTTAATGCCTGTGTCTATAGTGGCCGGTCTGTGCATAATGCTATCTCTCCTGCTTGAACAGTTATTGCTGCATTCTTGCTTTTCCCCACGCCAAGAACATTGCATGTATTTACCTGTTGTTTGGTTTTTGTTCTTGAGAAGATTTTGGACAGTGCCATACCCCCATGTAATATATATAGAAACAAATACATAGAAAGAAATACAAATAGAAATAGTGTGGCCCACAGGAGCAGGAAGGTAATCAACCCTCTGTACTCATCACTGGTGAGGCCACGCCTCGAGTATTGTGCTCAGTTTTGGGCACCTTGCTACAAGAAAGACATTGAGGCTCTGGAACATGTTGAGAGAAGGGCAACAAAACTGGTGAGGAGTCTGGAGCACAAGTCTTATGAGGAGTGGCTGAGGGAGCTGGGATTGTTTAGTCTGGAGAAGAGGACGCTCAGGGGAGAGGTTCTGACGGGGGGGGGGGGGGGCCACGCTTGATCTCTTCTCCCAGGCTACAACAGGACCAGAGGAGATGGTCACAGGTTGTACCAGAGAACGTTTAGACATAAGGAAGAAGTTTTTCTTTCAGAGAGTGATCAGGCACTGGAATGGCCTGCACAGGGAGGTGATGGCGTTGTTGTTCCTGGCAGGTTCAAGAGGCATCTGGATGAGGAGCTACAAGAAATGGTTTAGTAGCTTGCAGTAGCAATGATAATGGGTGGACGCTTGGACAGGATGATCTTGTAGGTCTTTTCCAACCTTATGATTCTATGATTCTGTATATACTTGAGTGTACTCCATGAAACAGGCTTCTTCAATCTCAAAGCATATGTTAGCTGGAAACAAGCAAGTCAGTGACTTTTTTTTTCCCCCAAGGCACGTTTTGGAAACAGCTTTACAAGGACTTCCAGTGCCCAAGCTGTTACTTGGTGTATGGGAACTGTTGAATCATGGCCTGAACCACTGATGGATCACCTGAGGTGAGCACTGAGTCAGCTGCAGGAGCACAGGTGAAGGCAATGTACTTGTGTGATTGGAAGGGGTAGAGTCTGGCTCCATCTCTCCCAGACTCCATTTAAGGGCTGACCACCAGCGGGGAAGGAACTCTTGTTGGAGATCCCTCCCATGTGGAGTTATTAGTGAGCCTCAACCATCTGCAAAAGGTGAGCCTGTCTTTATTTACCGGTTGTTTGTTTACCATCCAGATAAGACTGAAAGGAAAGCCTCTCAGCTATTTAAAATTAGGCAGATTAAAGGGCATATTAATAGAAATAGGTGTTAATTCAGTAGTGCTGTTCTCTTCCCCTGAAGAAAACACTTGATTAGAGGCAAACATTGTCTTCCAGATTCAGCTGTGTTGGTAAAAGATGTAATCACCAACTGATGTAATCTCTTAACACTGGTCACTGGGAGAGCCTGAGGCAATGTTGAGTATGTTAAGCACTCAAAATTGCTGGCTATATCAAAGCTGTTGACTCCACCTGAAGAAAGTTCTGGAGTACTTACTGGAAGCACTTCTTTGACAGTTCTGTAGGAACATACTCTTTGTAAGGAGAATGGAAGAGATGGAAGGAATAGGTAGCAGCTGGAGGAGGTAGGCTTTGGTTTTGGGTAATGATGACTGGCTGTGTCCTGCAATACCATTGTACAGTGGAATGGTAGTAGAGGGCTCTGTGTGGGTAGACAAATCTTTTTTATTATTGCTTATAAAAGAAAGTCTCAAATCTTAGAAAACTTCTTTACCTATTGTAAAAAGTCAACACCTACCATATTCTGTTTTTATGTAATTTTCAAGGTGCTTCGTCAATGTTATGTTCTGTCAGTGATAGACCTAGAAACAGAACATAGGTGTCCCAGCCTTCTTGCTATATTCACTAACCTTTTGCTGATACTCCTTCCAGATGTTTCAGTAAGGGGTACTATAAAAGGATCTTGATGTTGCTGTTCCAATTTCTTGTTTCCAAAGGTCTGCTTGCCTTTATGGTGCTTCAAAGCGATGATATTAAAAACATAGCTAGAAGCGACCATGCCAGAAATAATAATAACAGTAATAATCTTCATATCATAACAGGCATTTTACCAGCATGTAGAAAGACAAAGGTCTTTGCATGTTCTGTATTAGCACACTGAAAAAGTCTTATTGAGCCTATCTGGAATGCATAGGTGGGAACCTTAACCCCTCATATGCTAAGAAGGAAATTGTACGCAGGCCTGAGAGCTGAGTGAAAATGAACAAAAGGGCACATGAATCTCATTCCTTTGGCAGTGGGAGGTCTTTCTGGGCTATATGGCTTAACAGCCCTGTTCAGGCTTATGTAGATTTAAATCCATGTAGCATCATAATAGTCAATTAACAAGTATTTTTCAAGTTTCTTCAGTTATATCTAATTACTCTTTACTACAGATCAGAAAAACAGAAGGAAGGAAAAAGCTAATCTAAATAATTAATTCTTTTCCCTCTGCAGATTGCATGCTTATTTTTGCCATGGCCCATGTTCAAAACCCAAACAATAAAACATACATCTGTGACATATGGAAATTGTCCTAAAAGGATGATGTCTGAAGCTTTATGGTTGGGTTTTATATTCCTTCTGTCTATAGAGTAGCACTTCCTGAATGTTTCTGTGGTGGGAAAAGCATCCTAGCCATTTCCCCTCGTGGATGATGGTGTAATTAGAGCTGTAAAAAAAGAAGTCATGACACTAAAAGGCTGTAAGTACTGTAGACTTAGGACAACAAGTTACCATGGAAACTGAAGTGAAAATAGGACCATAAATGAGTGAATAACAATAACATAGAGTACTCAGTTTAGATCAGTCTGTAAGTTGCACTAAAATACAGTGTGCCTTTCCATCAGTTATTTGCATAACCTTTTGTTTGCTTCTTAATGAAGCCTTAGTACTCCCTCCCATCAACTCTTTTTTTTCTATATAGAAATATTCTTTCCTTAAAAAGAAAAGTGATCAATTTCTAGTGAATGCTATCTACCCTCTTACAGATGATATCAAAATAATTTGGACTTAATATATTGCATATTTCCTTATTAAGCATAATGTCATTGTCTTCACAAGTACTACTGTGATGTTTCCCTTTGGGAGTAGCTAAAAATTCTTGCGTATCAAGTAGAGTATGAAGTTCTCTTGTATTCTGGGTGAGTAACGGTGCACTAGAAAGGTGGGGCAGCGGCAGTGATGCCTTTGGGTAATTGACTGTGCGCTGGATTTGACAGATCTCAATAGCTAATTGTCTTTTGGAATCACTCTGGAACTAAGGTTTTTCAGTTTGAGTCTAGTTCTAGTGTCTAGTGGAAGATCTTGTCCTTTGACTCACACATTTCTGAGGAAATTCCCTACCAGTAAAAGATGGTTCTCAATCTTTTCAGGATTTTCAGTAGAATATGACATCTTGTATAGGTTGGTACCATGCTTTAAGCAGCTTTAAAAAATAAAATGACAGTACAATAAATGCCCCAGGAAAGAACAAAGAAGGGGCTGGTATTCTTTGCACTGTGATTTGTCTTGCTGAGCATCTAACAAAAGCAGAAGAAATGAAACTGCAGGGAGATGAAGATTAACTGCTGGTGTCAGAAATACCTATATGGTCCTGTTTGTTTCTGTAGAAACAGCTGTGCTTGTAGTATTATATTATTATAATTATATAATATATAATTATATATAATTATATTATATATATATATTATATTTATTATATTATATTATTTTTATTATTTATTATTATTATTATTTATATTATTTATTATATTATATATATTATGTATATTATTATATATAGTATTATATATAATTATATAATATATAATTATAATTATATCATTATAGTATTATAGTATTACTACTTTGTAGTAATAAATATATCATTTGTATACATCAGAGATGTTTAGGATAAAAACATTGTATATGATGAACTCGCCACAACCTATATTGGCTAAATATATAAAGTATGAATCATAGAATGGTTTAGGTTGGAAGGGACCTTTAAGATCGAGTCCCAGCCCCCCTGCTATAGGCAGGGACACCTCCAACTAGCCCAGGTTGCTTACAGCCCCATCCAGCCTGGCCTTGAATGTTTCCAAGGCAGGAAGCATCCACAGCCCCTCTGAGAAACCTGTTCCAGCATCTCCCCACCTTCACAGTTAAGAATTTCTTTCTAATATCCTGTCTAAATCTACCCTCTTTTAGTTTAAAACCATTTCCCCTCATCCTGTTGCTGCACACTCTTATGAAAATTCCCACCCCCCAGGTGGGGTCTCACAAGAGCAGAGTAGAGGGGCAGAATTGCTTCTGTCAGTCTGCTGGTCAGACATCTCTTGATTCAAAGCAGGATACAGTTGGCCTTCTGGGCTGCAAGAGCACATTGTCAGCTTGCGTTGAGTCTTTCATCAACCAACACACTCAGAGCTGCTCTCAAGCCATTCTCTGCCCAACCTGTGTCTGTGCTTCAAATTGCCTCAACCCAGATGCAGGACCTTGTACTTGGGATGTAGAATTATCACTAAAGTCAGTGGCAACTGAACTGGGACACATCTGTGCAATAGCTGACCCTAAGAGCTTGTCATCCTTCTGGGAGGACTCACGTTCACTTAGCAGGGGTTAATTTTGCAAGCTGTGGTCTAGAAGTCACTTAAGGTGCCACTTAAATCTTTGCAAACCATCCT
Organism: Oreortyx pictus; assembly: GCA_036925125.1. Classification (NCBI taxonomy): domain Eukaryota; kingdom Metazoa; phylum Chordata; class Aves; order Galliformes; family Odontophoridae; genus Oreortyx; species Oreortyx pictus. The sequence continues at coordinate 13,829,866 of JAUPFR010000019.1, read as the reverse complement.
AGAAGAGCTAACCTTGCAAAGCATTGGGTCTCTTTGTTTGTATGTGCTGTCATAGCTTCCCACAAAACCACTGTTCCAAATAGGATCCACTGAAGCCAGTTGGTTGCTAATCATCAGGAGTGAGTCAGGGTCTAGGTTTCTGGAAGTGGGGTTTACAGCAAGGCTGTGTGTCCAAAAGCCCATGGCTTCTGACAAGCTTCAGATGCTTGTCGCCTACTGTTTCAGTGAAATAATTCAGGATTCTATGATTCTCCAGATTTATGTTGCTGTAAATGAGAGAGAAACTGCTTCTTTGTACATGTCTGAGGTCTGAGATCTCTCGCTGCATGGCAAGCCAGGTGCATTCCTGATCCTGGCTGCTTTGGTTGTGTAGGCTTAGGGCTGCATCCAGATGCTGATCTGCTGGCTCCAGACAGCCTTCCCAGAGAATAAAAGCTGTTAAATTCTTGATCTGATTGGCAGCCCGAAGAATTCAATTCTGGGTCCCTGGGGAAAGGCAGGAGACCATTTCTCTTTCTCTGTGGCTGTTGTCAAGAAAATACATAAATCCTCCTGCCCCAGTCCTCAGGTTGTCACTGTTCTGGATTAATTTTGTGTATGTTTTTCTTATTTCTACCCTATCATGCAGAGGGAATTTCTCAGTTCCCTGTCTGAGTTCAAGCAAAGCCAAGCCATTTGGTATGCGTAAATCCAGAGAGGGAGGCCTCTTGCCTAGATGAAGTCACTCTGCCTGACTGCTGCTGGGTCTTGGTATCCCTGGTAAGAGGGAGACTCATTGGGGCAAGACTGCTCACGCTTTGGCACAGCTCCTTATCATTCTCTTCTTAGGATTTTACCAGATGATTTGCCCATGGCTGTAGCCATTCTTCTAGGCAACTGTAAGTTATTCCAGGTTGGATTGTGGTCTAGTGTGCTCCCCTTTGTGGGCCTGCTCTTCACCTGCACGGCATCTAACACTGGATATCAAGTCATGGCACTTACCTGTCAAGAGTGCAAGTCCTGTGCGACAATGAAGGTTAGGTCTGGCACAACTGAACTGGAGGTGGACAGCAGCTGGGATCCAGTCCACGGGCTGCTCAGTAGTTGCAGCACGTACTGGGGATGGCACTGGAGGTGGGTAGCCTTGTGCAGGATCAGGAGCAGTGTCTGCAGGGTCTGGCCCTCACAAGCCTGGCTGAGGAAGCCCTGTCTGGCCTTTGTTTCAGCAGAGTAAACATAATTAAACTTCAGGCTTGTGGAAAACTTGCAGGGGAAAAATGGAAGCATAGTTTTTTTTGCACCAAATTTTAATTAACTTAAAATTTCTGTTCTCTCTCCTTCATCTTGAAGAGAAAATGTAATTTTGGTTTTGAGAAGAAACATTTCAGTTTTAACAATTTTTTTTGAAGACCTGTTTAATGGTTAGTGGAGTAAATGCTTTAATGCAAATTATCTCAACCAGCTTTATTTGTATGTTTTAAATTACACACATAAGCATCTTGCTGCGTCAGAACTTCAAAAGAAAAATCTTTTATTATCTCAGCTACAATATCAATTTTAACTTATGTAGGATATTAACTACGATAGTTAAATGCTTGCTCTCATATCTTGTAATTACAGGTCTTTAAAAAGCTTTTTTTTTAGTATAGGTAATTATTATATGGGTTGGAAATTTTACGTTTAAATGTCATAATTTTGCATAAAAATTTCCATATATTAATGCTAATCAGAGCCATAGGAAATGAAACCCACTGCTTTAACTTAGGATTCTCCAGCTTCAGAGATCCAGCTGGAAAACACAGACGAACCCAGCTCTATTCCCTAAATCTGCAGTTGCAAAACTCTGTTCTTTCTATGGGCCATCATTCCTTGTGACCCATGAAGGGTGCTGGCACACCTTGTGCTGTACTGTAGTGTTAACACCTTGTTGAACCAAATGAAAACCTTGTATCTTTTTTCAGGGCAATTGATTTAGTGATTTATTATTTCTGTGATCTGGAAGCTCTTCTGAGTGTGACCAAGGAAAAGCGAGCCTGTTCCCTGTCTGCTTAGTTTTGCTGTACAAAGTGTGTTAGTTAGGATCTGCAACCTGGAAAAGGTTGATAACTATTGATTTTGGACTGTCAACAGTCTCAGTAGCAAGAACTGCTCCTGGTTACTGCAATATCTGGCAGTTTTCTCTCTAACATCAGATGCAGTGTAGGCTGGGAGAACATCATCAGCTGGGAGCCTGGCTCTGTTCTCAGTCATTCTGTGTGCAAAGTAGTGTTACAGGAATAAATCTTCAGGAAGAACTGATAACTTTTATAAATACAAGGCAGCTTTCACACAAAGGTAGATTGACCAATTTACAGTATCAAAACAGTAGAAAAACTTTCTAAGATTCAATTTGGAGTGTTCAGAAGCAGGCATTCTTTGATTCTTGGCACAAGGGTGCATGAGGGGGTTCTTCCACTTAGTTGCGAGTACCTGGTACAAAAGATCTTTAGCTTATATACACGTATTATATATGCAAAGATTCTCCCAGGCAGTATATACATATTCAGTACTTCCTCCCACATCGTTAATACAAGGTTCTGCCTCCTTACTTATCCTCAGTCTTTTTGTGATAGTGGTCCTGAGACCCTCTAGATGAAGTTAGTAGATTTCTTCACTTGTGTTTGCTGGTTGAACCTGGTCTTCATGCATGATCAGTTATCTCCTTGCCTTCATCTTCTAATACCTGCTTTCACAGAATTAGCTGATCCAAGCAAAACTTCCTTATCTGCCTGGCATAAAGGGATCAGTATATCATCATAGCTACTTAGTACAAGGGCACGAATTCTTCCTGTTTTCTAAACCAACTACAGGGCTATCCATCACAGGACTCTTCCTGTTTTTCAAGCCAACTGCAGTGCTATCCATCATGAGCATTAGCAAGCTCAACAATATCACTACATCTTATATCAGTTTAATTTGGAGAGTGAGGGAATGATGGAAATTATCCTAGAAATGTGTGAAATGCAGACTAATATGATAATAGTAAGGAATTATCCTTTACACATGCAATAGTAGAAAAGGAAGGAGAAATTTCCTGATTTGAAGGGCAATTTTTTTTAACATGTAAACAGTGTGTCCCCTGCTGCAGGATGTCCTGTCAGATGTGGCAGTGGAATGGGAAGTTAGCAGAATCTGAGGAGGAATTAAAGAAAAATTTTGAAGGCAGAAAATACAAGCTGAGCATCTAGATCTGTGTGGAATTTGTGAGTGATGAGCCTTGAGACTGCCTCCTTGTCTCTCTGTGCTGACAACCTCAACACCTGCATCAAAGAGGATAAAGTAACATAAAACTATAAAGCTCTAAGAACCACGTATGCTAAGGCATAAAACTCTGACTTGTGCCAGTTAGGAAGGAATATTCCCTCCGGGCAGATTGTTCTGTAATTTGCCTGTTGTGAAGCTCTTCACATTTAAATATTTGCTAAGAATTGTTAAACAAAAAGGAAAACAAAAATTCTAGACCTTGAAATACTGAAATCCCAAAGTGTGTGAAGTCTTGAGCTGCTGAACAGAACTTCTGTCACTCCAAACCAGGGAGAAAACAATGCTGTTGGCACAAGCAGAGCTGTGTGAAGCTGGCTGCCTCACTGCAGCCATCTTATGTGGCACTGGGCTGTGTTGAGTTTTGAATGGGATGGAAAACTAAGTGTGCTTCCAGGGGAAGTTATTTTTTCTGACCCTATATGAATTTTGAAGCTAATTACATGCGTTTTATAATAAATACCTAAGTATCTGGGAGCTTTTCTCCAAAAGTGGAACAAACCTGCTCTGGCACAGAGCAGCCTTTCCCAACAGCCAGTTGGTTTCCTTTCACATATGAACTAAATGAGCATTATCTCACTTTAAAAGTAATTTATTTATGGTGAGAAAAAACTGAAAAGGAAACAGTTACAGTGGAGATACTGCAGCCAAGTTGTATCAGCATTCTGGTACAGATTTTCTATCTGATGATACATAATGATGTTATAATGGTATCATTCTGCCTATGTAAAATGAGGATTACATATATAGGCAAGTACATGGAAGGAAACTGTGCCATTTTCATTGAGACCTGCCTTTGTGCTGCTTTAAGATGGCATCATTTTGTACTAGTGATTGAGACAGGCTTGCTGTGGTCTATAAACCTTCAACTCAGCAATGTTCTGGAATGGAGAAGGAGCCCACCCACCTGTATAAAAGTCATCCCCCTGCATCTTGCTTGCAGTTTGAATGCTAGAAATACTATGCTTTTAAAGCTGAGTTAATATGTAAAAGCTAAGCTATATTCAGTTGTGAGGCATCTAAGGCAATTTTAGTGTCAGTCTTTGGGATTGTGTTTCACACCATGTATGCCTTTTGACTGCACCATAGAATAGCTTTTAAATAAGTTCTGATTGAACATGTGCTGCTGCTGTCTTTGGACTGGCATGGGCACAATCAAAATCCACAGGCATCTAAAGCAGAGCTTCGTGCATTTATTTGAATGTACTTTTTTTTCCTCTTTATGTATCTGATATACAATTTTTTTTTCTCTCTGACATGATGGAATGAAAGACTGAATTTTTGATAGGTAAATTTTCACAGGAAAAGATTTAAAAAAAAGTGTTGTCTTGAACAATCTGTAGTCATTGTAAAAATGAACAAATGTTTTGGTGCAGATTAGGCCTATATTTATTAAAAGAACATTTCAGAAACTTCATTGCTTATCATCAGTATAAGGAGGGGAAAAAAGGTGGAAAATGTTTTCTGTAACTTCTGTCGGTACTAGCTGATCTGATTCTGCAGTCACCGGCACCACATCAGTCCAGGACTGTGGGAGAAGTGCATATGCCACTGTGCTCATACCTGAGATGACAGAAACAGAATGAAGCCCAGTGAACTCTGAGTTAGGAAAAACAACATCGGTACCATATTTCAGGGAGTCTATCCTAAGCTTACAGCTTGTGTTGACACATACAGCTTGTTTTTGCAGTTTACTGTGGAGGCTTTGAGCATGCCTCGGACATAAGCATTAATTGTTCTTATTGCTCAGTGTCTGATGCTATACTAATGCTACGCTAGGTGCATAGCAGTTGTTGCAGACTACACTAGCTACAGGATATTAGGGCCTGCAGTTTGCTGCAGAGCAGCAGCCCATGTGATAGATTAGGGGTCAAATTCTGCTCTTCCATATACTGTTGTAAATATCAATAATCAGATTTATCAGAATGACTCTGGGTTTAAACCGGTGTGATTAAAGGCATCTGACCTCATTGTTCAGTTGTTTGTTAATATATCCATTATTATGTAGTGGCAGCCTTTGTAATGGATAGGAGAGTAATCCCTGGGTTTCAGTAGGTTGCTGAGATTTTTAAAGGAGTCTGTCTTCCTCTGTAATGCATGCTGCTGGATCATCCATACTGCTCTGTATTGGCAATCCACCTCTGATCTTGAGCCTAGCAAGAACGATGGCTATCAGCAGAGCCTTAACTGCTGTCCTTTGGAGTGTTTCTGCTCTCAGACTCTAAGAAAGGAATACAAGATGCTTTTATGCTGCTGTTAGAAAGTAATAGCAGTAATTATGTTTCTGCTTGTTGCAGCGCCACGAAGAGATGTTATTTTAAAAAGAAATCATTCTAAATCTGGAGTACATATCTCACCAGTTTTGTAAGATGGTGAGATGTAAGGGCCTGAACTGCACTTTGATAGTCTTGAAAAACAGACTAGCAAATAAATGGTTAACCTGTAAGTCAGAGTGTAGAAATAGGAAGGAGTATAATTATCATGGGATAAGCAAATGATTGGTGTTATGATGCTTGAAGTATAGCCCTAGAGTCAGGCACTTAATAATTAATATTATTATTCATGGATGAGTCTTTATGATGTGGGAAATGAATATTTCTGGCACTGGAAAGAGATGTAAGACACCAATTTAATATGCCAAGCAAGGCTTACAAGAGAATAGTGTGCTTCATACGAATTAAATCTAACCGTTAGCCACATGCTTTCCATTGGGGATGAAGTCTTCATCTGCTTGCTTGCTAAAGCTGTTTATACAGTATAAGTGTTTGGTTTTTTGTTTGTTTGTTTTAAAAAGGAAAAAAAAAAGATGGAAACAATGAGCAGCAACGTCAACAAAAAAAAGCAACCTTCAGCTTTCTCCCTTTAATATTTTTTACCGGGAAATCAAAATGTCCAAAATGGAGGAGGGAGACATGTGAAGGAAGAGATGAGTGAATACTCTGGGCTCAGGGAAGGCATGGAAGAGGCCCTGGTCTTGGTGATGAACCCAGGTCTGTTTTTCTGGTATCATTGACTGGATTCTGCTTTCAGTTATGCATTTCATAACTACACAAATCCACAGTGTGTGGTTAGCAGCACAAGTTGGAGCAGAGAGCAAATAGCACTCACACAGCTTTGATGCTGATTTAAGCTTCATCTGCAGCATCTCCAAAACCAGGCACTCTCATCTTTGTTTCAGACCTCATGTCAAACAGGATGTTTTAGAGCATGTGTTTGTTGCATTCTAGTGCTAGACTTCTTTATAGCAAAGGCTTATTTACCTGGCACTTAGCAGTATATTATAGTGATTGGGCTGATGCCTGTGTTCAGTTTGGAGGCTACTTTGTAGAGGGCTGTGTTGCTGAGTAAGAATTAACTACAGTACAGACTTGATTCAAATGAGCTTCCCAAGCACATCCAAGAAAAACAGCAAATGAAATTGCTGTAGTGAAATAAATGGAAAAGATTTTCTTTGTCCTCTAATCACTGAAGGCTGGCATCAGCCTCTCCAATATCCAAGTGGTGAGCTACTCCCTTCTGAAGCAGAGTTGAACCACTTGAATAAATGTACTGTTTCACTATCCTTAGTGGAAAGGAGCTGGGTCTTGCTAAGCCTAAGGGGTGCTAAATAAAGCCTTGTCTTTAGTTGAGTACTGCATCATTCAGCAGAGGGAGAAGCGGTGCATAAAGCATTTGAAGGGATGGAGGTTATCTATGTGCTGTGTATGCTGACATGCTTGTGAATGAGAGATGCCTATTTTCTTCCCTGTGGGTCTCACTTTTTTGGCAGTGTGGCTGTTGAAGCTATGTTCTCACATTCCACTCCAGTCCCCATAAGTTGTTTTCTTGTATAGAGCCAGGGTGTAGTGGAATAGAAGAGGAGCGGAGAGGATGCCTTTCCTCCTTTGCACTCTCTCCTTTTTCTTTTTTGGTTTCATTACAATCTAGCTTTTTTTCATGTTACTTCCTGCAATATGATGAGGACTTCGATGGATTGCTATGGCAACTGGTCAACCACACCTGCATGCTATATGGTGACACCTCCATGAAGGCTCACAGGGGAAGGAGATAAATGATAATGATGCAAACAAAGAGAAGAAACTCCCAGCAGTGCTACTGCTGTTACTTGGCTTCATTGCACTGTGGAGTGGGATGGGGGAACATGAGGTATGGAAGGTGGTATTGCTATTCAGGGCCAGAAATGTTTGTGGAGCACCAGGAGAGAAACATCACACTTTCCTGCTCTGCCCTCCCTCTGCAGCCTTCACTGCAAGCAGATACAGAGCAGACACGTTGGTGTGTAAATACAGGTGGACTGCTAATTTGAGGGGAGTTAGGGGAATTGCTGTAGGAAATCAGGGATGCAAATATTCCATTGTTGGAGCTTGACAGTGATGAATGGAGAGGGGAAGAGGGGCTGCATGAGTTGAGTTCCTCCTCTGGGTACTTCTGTTACTTGGTCTGAGCCTGGTTTTGGGGAGAGTGGAGCAGGAGGCGGAAGTGTAGCCCAGCAAAAATGCCTCTCTGGTTTGGGGCAGTAAGAGCTGACAGTGGGGTTCATCTTGTGTTTAATGAAACTGGGCAGAAATGTTTGTCCCTAAATATCTGGCAGAGGAAGCAGGGAGATGGGGAAGGAATCTGTTCTTCCCTGCATGCTCAACCCTCATCTGTCTGCTATGTTGGGTGTTACTCTTGTTTCCTAGTGGCAAGCCCATATGGTAATTGCTCCTCCTTGTGACTGCAGGAAGCCAGTCTCTTTGCCAGAGATGAGGGGGGAATATGCAGAGGGAGGGAGGGAAGGGGGGAGGCTAGTGTCGCTCTTTGGGCCAGATGTCCCTGAACAAACTCCAGCCTCCTGGGGTGATTCATTGTGTACAACCCTGGGTCAGACCTTCTCAGATCCTTTATCTCTGCTTTTCTCACCCCAGCCTGGTGGTTAATGTCCTTGTATCAGGGACCACTTGAACCTGGCACCACTGTTAAAAATTCAGTGCACTTTGATCCCGCTTGAACTTTGAGATTTACTAGGTGAGTGGATGTCCTCACTGCAGAACTGCAACTTAGGTAACTGTGCAGCATCATTGATTGTCATTCACAGGACTCCTGTGTTCACAGCCCATAGCACTCTATGCTATGTTAAGATGAGTAGTATTGAATACATTTTCCAGAGAGTTTGTCAGTCCTAATGTACAAGAAAGAATTAGCGAGCTATCTGTCCTTGAATGATTGAGTAGATTTGAGTAACCAAAATGAGAGCACCTGTAATATTGCCTACCCTCCAGGGCTACACAGTAACACACTGATGAAGTTACTGGGGGGCTGCTCTTGGTAGGCTTGCTGTTTACCTGTAGCAAATCCATCTCATCCTGTTGCTAGGTGCAGGGCCTTCAAAACTGATACACTAAGTGAAAGATTTGCACCACTGATTCTTTCCTCTGCTCCCCTGTAGCATGCTTTATCACTATGGTATCCCTCCTGCTCTGTGATCTGTGCCCTAAATGGTTGTCACCACAGTCCTCCCACTGTCATGTAACTGGGTAGTGTTTCACATATTAATGAAAGTACTTCAAAAGTTTGGAGATGTGGTTCCTATGCATCTTCAGAGTGGCACATGGGGTTGAAAGTAAGAGGCAGAGCCACCCTCCTGTCTTTTCCAGTGGTGATGTTGGGAAGACTTAAGTAGCAAGAAGGATCCTGAATAACTGTGATGGTAATAACTACCTAAATACATATGTTTAACTTTATAAAGTTCTTTGAACTGGGCGCAGCTCTAACAAGTGTTCTCTATTAGTCTTATTGCTGTACTCAAGCCCCTTTCAGTGTGGTAGCTATGTAAAAACAGTGGATTCAGCTCTGAAGTGCTGCAGAGGCTGGGCAGTGCTGGTTCCAAAGCATGGTGCTGGGCAGCTCTATACAGGAGACAGGCTTTGAGTGCCAATGTTGTGTTCCCATGAAATTCAGCATCCTTCCAGAAGTGGACTTGAACTCTGTGGCCCTTTCACAAAATTTTCTTCTGCCAGTTTCAGTATGTTGTTATTCCATTTGTGAGGCTGTACCATGCTCCCTGTGGTTGTTAATTAAACATGCTGGAAATTCTTGTGCTTTCATTTTTGACCAAAGACCTTAAGCTGGCTGGCACAAAGGAACACAGTTTGCTGACTTTGGTGAGGAGGCCATGAGTTCAGGTTCTATTCCCTTTCTCAGCACTTTTCTCTTTCTAATGAAAATAATAAAAACAAGAGATATGTGATCAGAAAGCACTTTACAAATACAAAAATACTGAAAATGAGGTGTTTGCTGCAAAAATGGAACGAAGTTAGTACAGGCAGAGCCTTGAAATGGGCCAAGTTAAATAGACATCACATCCTGATAACTTGGCCCCTTTTTCCTTCGATTCATACACCCACATGTGGGATCTCAAAAGGGTGAGCCAGTGTTAACTCTAATTGTGTCTTATTTATCTTGGCTGTTTAAACAGCTCACCATGCTGTAACTTGGCCCCTTCTGCAGTGATTGCATCTTTATACAGTTGACCTTTTCTTTCCCCTCCAGGCTTTTTTTTTTTTTTTTTTTTTGTATATGCTACAAGTTTTCATGTCAGATATAATTATCTGAACCCCCGTAGGCTGTGAGGATAAGGTTTCAGCCATTTTTGGCAATGAGGTTCTTTCCCAGGGCTGCAGATGGTTTAGGTGAACCAGATGTACTTGGATAAGTTTGTTGCAATTTCTTTGTTTTTCTGGTCCTGCTTCAAAGGGTGGCCCTTGTGCTTCAGGGTTAGTTGCCTCATAAATTGTAACTTAAACTTTTGCGTTTGTGTTGAGTGCATTTTTTTGTTCCACTAAAGCTTGGCATTAAACCGTCCTGTTCTTGCAGCTTCCTCTCTAGAACCTGAGATGTGGCAGGTGAGTGTGTTTGATGCGTGCAAGTGCTTGGACTCAGGCTGACAAAATATTACAAGATGTTTGGGAATCCAGAGGCAGCTCTGCTGCTGCAATACTCTGTCACTGCATCCAGCTCCATGTAAGGGGCTGCACTGTGCTGGCACCAGGCTTACTCCAGAGGTAAGGACTGCCTGCTTATCAGTCCATCACTGTGAAGATAGCCCACCCCACCGCACTCAGCTGCTCCTGCAATTGCATCTTAACCTGATTCTTACAGATTACTGATGTTCTGGAAAGTAGACAGGTTGGTGAGCTGGTTAATTCATTCTCATTTATTATTACCGTTTATACTGAGAAACTACAAAGAGCTGTCTCTGGTCAGCTTCCCCCCTCCCTTCTGGCACTTGAAAAGTCTGTGGGCAGGAGGCTTTCCAATTTAATTTGGCTTCTATCTCACCAGAAAATAAGAGAAAAAATGACTTCTTGTGATTCTAGTTTTGCATGGGGCTAGAGGGAAGGGGCAGAATGAGTCAGGGATTTGGCCAGAGCTGCACAGACTGGCTGGGTGGGAAGTAACATCATCTCTCCCAAAGCTACTGCAGGGCTTGTATCTTAGGGGATCCTTGCTTCTCAATGAGACCTTCTATTTTTAAATTTCTCCATCTTAATATTCCCTTGATTAGTAACAGCAGCCTTTCCTTCCTGCCTGCCTCACTCATTTCGTCTCCCTGGTCTTATTGCCACAATTCCAATATCCATGAAGAACAACAGCATCATTTTGGAAGCAGAACTCAAAATGTGGTTTAGTGGCAGTGCTGTTCAGCTGCACCACTTGAAGGGGTAAAAAAAAAAAAGTGTGAAGAGCTCACTGGCTTTTTTTTTGGTACATGAATTGCTCTTTTCTCTCTTTTCTGCATATGCCACAGAGGAACAGTCCCACTCTGTGTTAAAGCCCTGTTCCCTGTGCACAGAGCTGTTGAGTCCAAATTGAGCTGGCTGAAGATGGTCAGAGCTCTGGTGCTCATACCCCTGAGGAATTGGCTCCACTTCCCTCCCTCCCCCCCTCAGTTTCACGTTTTTGTCTATTTGGGTAGTGACCAGTGGCACTTGATATGGGTCAAGCCTGGCAAACTGGTCTCCATGGCAACCCTTAATGAATGCCATTGGCTCAGTGGTTCCGTCCCTGCATCTCATTAAATTTCAATGACTTTCATGGGGCTTGGACATGTAATTAATATCAAACACATGGTATTCTGCAGGATAAGGTTTAACAGCAGACAACTTCTGCACTATCAGGAGTCTGATGCAGGGGAACAGGGGACATATTTGGGCTTTGTCCCCAGACTCCCCAGGATCAAGCAGCTCATGGAAAAGAAGCAGAAGGTAGAGCCTGGCTGTTGTGCTCACAGGTCACTAGAACTGTAGATGGGCTCCTTAGCCCTTTTTGCTGTGGTGCAGACTGGGAGACAGCTCTGTGATAGGGGCTGATGGCAGCATGTCAGAGTGGTTCTTAGTTGCTTTGTGACCAGCAGCCATCTTGCTAAAGGCACTCTAGTCCCATTGTTACAGGAAATAAGGAATAATATCATATGTGCTGGCCAAAAGGAAGCTCTCCAAAGGCCAGGAAGAGTAGAGGGGACTGCACAAGGCAGGCAGAAACCTCTAGTTCCATACTTTTATTTATTCTGATCATGTATAGGTACAGCCTCATCTGTGGCTTCTGTGGCATATAGTGAACTCTCCCTATCACCTGCACAGCAGCACCACAGACTAGCTTCCAGAATTCTCACAAGAAATTGCTGTGGACTCGGAAGAATCTTGTGCTTATCATAAGGCTTGAGTGTGTGACACAGTGCTGTGATGGCAGTGCAGAAACTGCCTGACCCTGTGTGCCATGCAGCTGTGCAGGGCCCAGAGCGGGCCCATTCTTCAGGGGAAGGGATGGATGCTGAAGTACAGAGCAGAGTAGTGAGAAGTGATTTTTCTTGTTTGCTGAATTGAATTTGAATTTCCTAGGGTTTGTATGCCTCTAGCAAAGATCCCAATCACTTCTACTGTATAAAAATCTTACAGCATCTTATCTCCCATGGACTAATGTTATCAGACATGAAATGAAACAAAAGGGAGGTGGAGAACAGAGGAAATAACCTCTGCTAATTACTAATGCAAAATGAGTAATGAGATGAAGAAATTATGTGCTATCAGATACAGTTCTAGGGTTTATAAAACAAATTATTTCATCTTTAGCTGTGCTGCTGCTATTCCCAGGGGAATAATATACAATTCTCACAAGGATATGAGGGTATAATTCAATGGCAGCTCTAGCGAAGTTAAATTCAGTTTAATGAACGGTGGGAAGCCAAGATTGAATTACTGCCTGAGTGCTCTGTCAGGTTGCCTCATATTGTTACACAGGATATAAAGAAAATTATTATTGACAATACTAAGGAGATTCATTTTATCTGAGTGAAGGAGGCAAGGGATGTACTGAATATGTGGTGTAGTGGAAGAAGTTAATATTGACTGTAATGTGGGATGGGGAAGATCAGTTGTAGGGTGGATAGGGAACATTTAATATCTGTGACACGGCAAGGGATGTTTTACCGACTAGGGTGCATGGAAAGAGACTGAGTTGGAGGCAGTAACAGTGGCTTACTGCGTGACTAGTAAATACCAGTGTGGAAAGGGTGGTATTCAGGGATCCATATACCCACTAGAAAGAGCAGCAGTGGCTGGAGAACAAATGGAATTTCTTACAGTTAAGCTTAAATTTGAGTCCTTTACAAGTGTTGCAAATGTAGTCTTAAGTTTCACCCAATTGCTGCTGCTTCTCTCTTGACGTTAGGTGGCAGCATCTTGATGCACAAAAGTGCTCTTGGAGGATTTACTGAGCCCTTTCACTCCAGGAGTCTCAAAGGCGTCTCCAGAGGTTTGTGAGTTCAAGCCACTATCACTTAACTCCAACCAGGTTGTACTATGCCCAGGTTCCTGATGGGAAGTCTGAACAGCAGAGTCGTAGTCTCTATGAGAAGAAAAGGCTCAGGGGAGACGTTATAGCTCTCTACAACTGTCTGAAAGGAAGTTGTGGCGAGGTTGGGGTCAGCCTCTTCTCCTGGGTAACTAGCAATAGGACTGGAGGGAATGGCCTCAAGTTGTGCCAGGGGAGATTCAAGTTAAAGGTTAGGTTAGGAAAAATTTCTTCTTTGAAAGAGTGGTCAGGTACTGGAATGGTCTGCCCAGAGAAGCAGTTGAGTCACCATCCATGGAGGCGTTCAAGAAATGTTTAGGTGTTGTACTGAGGGACATGGTTTAGTGGGGAGATACTGGTGGAAGGTGGGCAGTTGAACTGGATGATCTTGGAGGTATTTTCCAATCTCAATGATTCTAAGATTGATTCTATGGCATAGAGCTGTGAGTGAGGCATGGTGGAACTAGAATATAGATTCTGCTTTTGTAGGTCCCAAAGCTGTGTCTCTGTTTTCCACCTGTGTTACTGTTGAAGACTTCAGTCACTTGCTGGAAGGCAGATCTGAGGCTGAGAAAGGTGGCTGATATGGGGACACAGTGACAAGCATCAGACAAAGGAAGACAGGATCTCTAGGCATCCCAGAGCTGTATGGACAGTTGAAACTTGGAAGCTCTTGATATAAACTGGGGGGATGGCAACAAACAGGATGATGATGTTTTCTGAACTGGCCTTATGCTTGGTCTGCACTCTTATGTCTCTCACTGGAATAGGTACCTGGCCAGTGGCTGTGGTTGCACATAGACTCGTAGAATGACTTGAGTTGGAAGGGACCTCAAGGATCATCATGTTCCAGCCCTCCTCTCACAGGCAGGGTTGCTAGCCACTAGATCAGTTACTAGATTAGGCTGCCCAGGGCCTCATCCAACCTGGCCTTAAATGCCTCCAGGGACAGGGATTTTTGCAAAAGTTTTCTGTGCAAAACTGTGCAGATAGCAAAAGTTTTTGCTAAAATCAGATCTGTCATCTGTCCAATGTATTTGATATTGACAAATGAGTTCGACTGATATACAGTCTGTAGTATATAGGTGTTAATCTCACAGTTAATAGTGAGGAAACTTGTACAACGTGTAACAGAGCAGAATTGCATAAAACTTGTTTTCTTAGGAAACCAGCCTATAAGTAATAGATACTTTGCAAAGAAAGATCTGAACTTTTTCAAACTTCCAAGAAAAGTTTGCTCAAAGATAAACATGAAAAATGCTTTTTAAAAGTTCTTATCTAATATCTTATCTTGTCCATTTGTCCGCAGGAAATTCATGACTTATTTTTCAGGATTCTGTGTCACAGAACTCTAACCAAAATCTCAGTTGCACACACTTAGAATGTAGAGCTCATTGACTTGAGAGTTTGTTGATTCATCGTACTTTCCGTCTTGAAAAACGTAGCCTCTAGTTTTGAGTACCATTAGGGAAAAGGGATGTTTGGCTCTGGAGTACTGGCTGAGGCTCATCTTTAGAATGGAACAGAGTTAGTAGCTATTAGAAGGAAATAAATGTATTGGAATCCAGTGGAAAATACTATAAGCAAAGTAGCTGGTGATCTTGTTTCAGCAAATTCCTTTAGCTTGCAAAATAGGAGATCTGTCCAAAAATTCTTTTCATGTTTGTTCTTGCCATACACAAACAACTTCAAAAACAGATTAAATTCAGTCTCTTTGGACTTGTCCACTACATTTCACTTGTACAGTTTTTTCTCCAAGAAAACATTAAATGAAAAATTGAGATGATTGTTTCCTTTTCTTAACCTGTCACTCAGTGTTTGATGTGTGAGTTCAAAGTGCAGTCACTTGCAGTCAGCGTGTTTCCATTACAGACAGGAGGAGGGTCTGATCCAGACTATCTAGAACTTTTCCAGTGAAGAGACTTCATAGCAACTTGGATCATCCAATTGGTTTCTGCTCTGCTGAGTGGTAGACAAGAGATACAGTGACAAATTTTCCACTGGTCAGAATACAAGATACTCTCATAAACAGAAAATAATATGGGTTAGAAGAGACAGTCTTGTCCAGTCTTCTGCTCAAACTCCTCATCACACCTTGAATTTTGATACTGTAGATCTCAGTGTCTCGTTCATACAGTAGGAACTAAAATTTGCTGAAGTCACATGGGTAGCTTCTTTCTAAGTGCAGTTCTGCTCTGAATATCTTCTACAGTTGATATTTCAAATACCAAGAGTGTCCTCAGATGCAAAGTTTGGATCTGCAGTCAGAATCAGTCACAGAAAGTTCTTGTACTGAAGGGAGAATGCATATCAGTGGCTGAAGGGCAAAACAATGCAGATGATGTTATATTATCATTCCAGAAGTGGGCATCATATGCCCAGGAAAAGTATTCAAAAGTGTTCAAATAAAATAAAGAATGAAAAATAATCTGAAAATAACTGGCTGTGTTCAGTTGGGATCACTTGGAACATATGAGATTTCTTAATGGGCACCAATTTTAATTTTTGTGTCTAAGCCAAGTAGTCTTGTATAGTTTATAAATTCCCCAATAATTCATTGTAAAACCAGAATTTGAAGTTTCTATTGAGAGAAAATACCAAAAGATGTTAGGTTTTTAGGAACATCGTTTAACAGTGAATTCTGCCCTGAACTTGTGTACATTTTTGAGGGATGAGTGGAGGAGATCTGTGTAAGTGATGCTTCCATGCTTTGTGGTGTAGAAGAGTGGCTGCATCACACCAGGCTCCATTTTGAGTGCTGCAAGGTGAAGGTGTTTGCTTAAATCAGTAGCAGACTTAGTTTGAACAACAAAAATTAGAGGTTGCATGATATAACTTAATAACCAAATAAATGCTAGCTAAGACAGGTGACTTAGAAATGCCATAACTTCATTCACTTGCAAAAGGCTACTGTATCTTAACATGCAAAAGCAATGAGGTTGGTGAAGCTGCTAGGACTGAAAAGGGGAACCATGATGGGAAGATGCAACCTGTAAAGATCCATTACTCTTCCTTCTAGCTTCAGGTCAGATTTTAATTCTCCCGTGGCTGCTGTAGGATGCTTGTTCTTTGCTCACATTTCCAGAGCATTATGATGTGCCTAACACAGAAGCTGTTTCCTGATGAAGCATGCTGCACTTGTTTTCCATTTTCCCTGAGAGTATTGGTGGAAGTGAACTCTGAATCTGAGAATCACCTGTGTCCTAGATCTCATGCTTAGCACTCATGTCATTGTTTGTGAGAGGAAATGACCCTCCTTGGCTTGGTAGAAATCCTCATTTGAAGAAGGAGCACAAGTTAGCACAGCTTTGTCCTGGTAATAAGTGATGAGGAGGAAGCTAGGTGCTCCCAGAGCTGCTGTCAGCATGGAATGAGAAGCTGGAAGCCCAGGACTTCCCAAGGCTCATGCCAATTATTCCAGTGAATGAAGGCTTGTCACTGCAGTATAACTCCAGCTTCGTGTTTGGAAAGATGTCCAGGACCTCTTGCTATGTGAAAATTCCTTGATGGTGTATCACTTTGTTCTGTTTTTCTTTCTGTATTTTTCTTCGTTATGTGTCATCCACACAGCATGTTTGGGAGCCCTATGCATTAATTAGATCTATGTGTTTGATACTTACTAGTTTCAAAGATTTACAGTGCCCTGCTGCTGTTGCTTCCCTGGGGTGGTAAAGAATGTGAAAATCCTTCAAGGGAATGGAAAAAATTAGGAACTTGAAGTCTTCCATTGTTTGGAAAATAGGCTGAGGAGGTAATAAATATGCATTCTCTGGATGCCACCATACTAGGTGCATACATGCATGCATTTTGGGATTGCACGTTACATGCATTTGGGGAATGTGTTGTCTTAAAGGTATGTTTCTCTCTTTCCTCTCTGATTTAGGAGACATTTAGACAAGCTCTGGTCTATAACCAAAGGAAAGTTCATTGTTTTTATATGTGTGTGTATATATATATATATATATTTAAGCAGTGATGCTTTAATAGAAAAAGGCCCTGATTTGTCAAGGTACAGCTCCTTTTAATACAGCATCACCATTTTGTGTCATCTTCAAAGCTCTTTGTCTTGGAGCTCTTGGAGGATGATTACAGTTACTGTAGAAGCGAAGGGAACATAAAGGGGAATTTGAGAACTGAAATGTTTTGTGCATGAAGCTTATTAGCATATTTCTGTCTGGGTTTGGTGCAAAAATGACACAGATAGTATTGCCTAACAAAGTTGTGAGGAGTTAAGGATGCAACTTAAAGAAATTGAATTTAAGTGATCCGTTTTGATGTGAAAAGGAAAAGAAAATCATTTTGGACCACGGGTTTATAGTAGTGAAGGAGTTAATGAATTTTGTTCTAATTCTGGTTGACTTAGGTTGAACAACAAAAATTAGAGGTTGCATGATATAACTTAAGTTCTCTGAAGTTGGAGGAATCGTGGAATTGTGTGGAAAACATTGCAAGTGACAGCACAAGGGTATGTCACTATTAATAAAGGCTGGATCTTAGGCAGAACACAACAAAGTGCTTTTTAGTTGGAACTTGTGTTAATGAGTGATGAGGACAAGAAAGAACTACATGGTGAATGGCAGTGCTCTGCAAGGTTTGTCCTCCAAACACTGATCTCTAGGCAGAGATCTCTGCATCAAATCATGAGAATTCTGTTTTCTTCCCACATGTGACCTGTTCGAGTGACCCTAAAAGCAAGAACTGGGCAGCCTAGACACACTCTTAGGTGTGCAGACTGCAGTCTTGCTACCAGACAGACACATACTGACACAAAGTGATCTGTGGCAGAGAGATTTATCTTGAAATCTGGCAGCACAGAGAAAATTTTTGAATCAAACTGTGAAGAACTTGCCAAAATGCCCTTAGGGCCTTAGCAAATTGCAGCTTTTGAAGGACTGAACTGCTTTTTTGGCTTGTGATATAATTTGAAGAAACCCATTGCAAATAAAAATTCCTTTATAATTGGCCTTGTAACCTTACCTGCTAATTCAGATCTGATCAGCATAGTGAAGACAGACTCCCAAACTTTTGTTCACGGAAAGTCCTGAACATCTGTCTGGAGGAGCAGGTAACAAGAAGCCTGAAAAGCAGATCCTTTATGTGCAAGGTGTATAATGTTGCATACTTCAAAAGCAGGATCTTCTGGCTGGCAAAAGCCAATGCAAGGAGCTGCCAGTCTGAGCTGTGCCTGGTGGCAGCAGGGTCTGCCAGCTCAGAACACCCACAGGCAAAGACTTTTCAGGAGAGCTGTTCTAAGTTTGGAGACTTCTATAATCTGATTTCAACCAGTTCGCTTTCCTACTGCAGCTGTGGCCATGAGGCCCCATTCTCAGTTAAACTAAGTTGGTGCTGATTGTACTGCTAGCACATGGCATATTCTGTGCCTAATTACAGAGTGACAAGGTTTCCCACGTCGCCATCTTCTTGCATGGAAGTGCAGGCTTATGCATTTATACACTGGAAAGCTCCTTTCTTTTCCTCGTCAGTTTTGCACGCATCAGTGCTCTTTTCCTATATGAGCTGAACCCATCTTACATGTGTTAGGTTTTAATACCTTTAAGTAATAAAACATCACAGTGTAGGTGGTTGCTCTTGCCTTGAACAGTCATTTGCTAAACTAACTTTTCAATCCTAAAATCAAGAAAATGACAAATGAAGAGGGTTTCTATTAATGTAAGGAAAGGAATGCATGTGTGACAGTGAAGAAGTGTGTCTGCACAGACATTCTTGAGGATCTCTGTTGTCTCTGAATATTTATATTTATTATTCTAGACATAAGTGTTTAGTTTCTCCTGCTTCTGTTAGCTCAACTTTGCTTTTTATGCATGCCTCATGACACTGAACGTGCCAATTGATGTCAAGTAGTACATAGATACATTTATGTGTCTACAGCCTTTGAGGATAGAGCTTTTCTCTATCCCATAAATGAAATGCTGGCTTCAGGTTTTGTGTAGATATATATATATACATAATACACTAGTGTTGTTTGGTCAAAGGTTCATCAGCTCTATTTTGCCGTAATCTGTCCTACTTAGAGCAAGCACGCTTTCAGAATTGTGGAGAGGCAGATAAATTACTGCCTTGCCATCATCCTACAGTCTGTTCCCTGGCACTGAATGAGTAGTGAACACACTGATTTTGATATCCAAAAGCCCCCCATTCCTTAAAATGCTGGGAACAGAGGAGAGATGTTTGCCAGCACAGTATTCTCTAGGATAAGCATATTTTAAGCCAATACCTTCTCTGTGTATTCGTTCTTCTTTGATGTGGGTCCAGAGAAGCTGCACCTGTGCTAAGCACAAGGTTCCCTGGTGGTGCAGGAGTTTACCAGCATCTTGGAGCAGCCCCTCTGGGACTGTCTGCTGCCTGAGTGTGTCTTCTGACACACTTCAGCCTTCTGACAGGCTTAGGCTTAGAACAGACACAGGAGATAGATTCCTACACGTGTGGCAGGAGGATGATCAGGATTGTCTGCAGCTCTGGCTCATCTGGAAAAGAGGTGTACAGAACCTGGCTTAAAAATTCAGCCCTGTTGAAATCAATGGGATTGTTTCAGCTGCGTTATTTAATTACTTAGGTTCATCTCCGGCAAATACCAAAGATCTATTGATTTATAGATGCCTTTTCAGCAATTCTTAATGGATTTGCAACAAACCTGTAAGAGGACCATTGTTCCATCATAATCTTTTCATAGTCAGTACAGTTCTACTTTGAGATAACTAAAAGCTTTGATTTTTATTTTTTTTAATGGATTTGGATGTTATATTATAGGCATTACATCAGTATATGTTTAAGAACATCTGGCTGCATTTATACTTTTTTTTGTAGGTGAAAAGCATTCTTTCAGAACCAATTAGAAATACATAAGGAATATAAGGACAAACAGTAACATCTGCTCATGAGAGTGGAGGTCTAAAGTAGTTTTTTATGCATAGATTGCGTTTCAAACTAAGAAAAACTAATAACATACAAAAGACTATTTATGGCTATTCCCTACAAAAACCTCAGACCTGGACTCTATCACCAGCCATCTGAGAAGGCTGCACTGCTGAGGTATAGGAGGCGGTCTCAGGTTTAGAACTTGCTTTTAAAGTTCTTCCCTTGTGTGTTGCAGGGGAGCTATTTAAAATACATATACTTTTCTTAAATATTACACCCTCCTACCCAGCTTCCTGTCTTTCTGGAGTACCCAGCGCTGTACATTCAGTTGTCTGTGCACTGCTCAGTTCGTACAGTACACTGTGGAACATCTTTCCTGCTTCCCCAGCTGCACCACAGTGAGTGCTGGTATGCAGGGCATGCTCCAGTCAGTGTGCCACGGAAGGGACTGGGAGCATGGTGCCTGGGGAGCTGCAGGCTCTGTCACCAGCAGCTCTGCATCACTCTGCATGTGTAGTTGTTTCTTCATACTTCTAGGACAGCTGAAACGAGCTTCCAAAGAATGAAGTCTTAAATACTGTTACTGATACTAGTTGTTGATAATAAAAAAATACCAGCTTTCCAACACTCCAACTTGAGCTTCCCAATTGACAGATTTACAGTACTTCCTTCTTCTGTCTTCACCAAAGCCTTGAAATGTTGGCAACAAGCTAGCACAGCCAGAAGCTTTTGGTTATGTTAGAAAGCATGACCTGTTCTAGCTGCAGTTGAGACACATGTGGCAGCAATACTCCTCTGCATTCCCTGTGCCAGCTCAACAAGCATCACTAAGTTAAGGAGCAACTGTAACTGGAGTAACTACAACAGATCGAATGGGTTGTGGCAGGACCTGCACCAGGGAATTAACAGCACCATTTATCAGCTGCATGTAGAATAAGAGATGCGATCAGAGCCTGAGAGGCATTGCCAGCCACTGCACCCATCCTCTGCTGAAACAGGTTCCACTTCTCATGGACAGGATAATTCTTATGTGATCTCACATAAGAGCCAGAATAATTTTCTACTTGCCATCCAAAATGAGTGTGCAGAAATAAGTTGGTTTTAAACTGGATAAAGAAAAAAAAAAAAAAGAGTAAAGCAATTCTAATCATATCTTAAAACTCTCTTGCTCTTGTAAAACACTGGGGTTTCAGTGGGAGTACTTTGAAATGCAAGTTGGCAAAGCCTAACAGCTGAGCTGAAAACACTGGTAGAGTCACAGAGCACTCACTTAACTATTTGATGTCAACTGCGCCATCAAAGACTGTAAAATGTGTCTTTCAGTTGTTTTCTTATGTATTTAATGCTGGCCAGTACTAAATCAGGCGCAGTGGGTAAAAGTCTGGTTCAAGGTTATGTGTAGCCTTTGTCTTTTTCACTCAGTTCAGAGGCGTGGTTCTTTTGGTCTCTTTAAAATACTTCATTGTTGGACTCTATTTCCAAGGTTCAGGAATTGCTGATGAGACCAAAACCTACAACTTTAGAGAGAATGCATCTGAAGAGTCAGCAGCAATACTCTATTGCAGGCTGTTTCTGCTCATGCCTGTGGTAGGAGGTTAGTTTTTCCAGACCAGCATAATGCAGCAAGTTGATGGAAAGCCAAGAGAGATGCAAGCTTGGCTAATTGGAGCACTCCTGGGAGGACGTGAATTGCACAGTTTTCATAATGAGTTGAGAGAAAATATAGTTTACATCCCCTAACATTACAGTGTCGGGATAAGATTAATATCAGAAGTGCAGCAGCAGTGTATGTCATATCCTCCTTTATTAAAGGAACTGAATTTTGCTAATGATATTTTGCTGTTAGTCAGTAGGCAAAATCCCTTCCCTGGGTCTCCCCCCCAGCTTTCTTATCACCAAAGCCCAAGCTTAAAATGGCCACAAGAACACAGGCTTTTCTGTTATGAGATGCAATTAAATTGTAGGTCAGCTCCAGAACTAAGATGGAAGTGGATTCATCTCAATGCACAATAGTCCATGGATCTTTCATTCTGCAGCTTCTTTACACAGGGCTATCTGAGGAAAGTTGATAGAGAGTCATTTATCTGAGGCTTGGGAAAATTGTCTAGATTTGTGTAAACACATCATTTTCTTCCATGTTTTGAGTGGACTGTACAGTCTACCTGTGCTCTCAGGGATGCTGAGTCATGTCTCAACCCTAGAGAATATTTGTTCTTTCAACTGGAACAACAAAAATTTGGAAACGTTACCTCTGCAACAAGTTAGCTTTGTTTGGCAAATGTTGGCCTGGAGTAGCAGAAGGCACTGCAGGTCAGTGTGCATGCGCCAAATTGGACTGGGAAACCTCAGCCCGGAGAAGCGCTGTAGGATCAGAAACAAAATGATCATTTTGCCATAAGCTATAGGAGATTCTGGGGAGCCCAAAATTCTAAGAGGTGCTGTGAATCATTCTATTGTCACAGTCTCTAGTTACTTATTAGAATATAATCTGCGGTGTTGTTTATAGCCATGGAGGGAAAAGATCTTTGGGTCCCTGCTGCTCTTAATAAGATATATACTTTCTCTAGTTTTGGGGAAAATCCCAATTGGCCATTTCCTATGATCGGCGCTGGCAAAAGAGATGCGTATTTTTTGGCAATCTTGTTGGCAGGAAATGCCTTAGTCACATAAACTTCTTGGTTTATCACTAGATGCCAGTACACAGTAGCTAAAACCTAGTTACAGGCCTAATCCTATGCTGATGAAATTAAACTTTCAGAGCTAAATCAAATGAGTTGTATAAGTGAATCTGTTACCCCTTCCTGAACAGACCTATGTATCTATTGGTGGACACTACCAACAGCCAAGATGCAGGACAGTCATTGTGCCAGAATAACTGCCATTTCTGATGTGTAGGTAAGCTTAGAGGCCTCATTTTACTCTGTCCTGTTTTTATGGAGGCTTGAAATGCTCCAAACTTAGCTTGGATCAAGTTAGGAGGTGATTTTAACATGCAATAACTGTTCCTGAATAATCCTTGTAGATACTCTAACATTCAGGCAGTGCCCAGGGAGGTCGTGGAGTCGCTGTCCCTGGAAGTGTTCAAGAGGTGTCTGGATGAGGAGCTGCAAGTTACGGTTTAGTAGCCTGTGGTAGCAGTGGTAGTGAGAAGATGGTTGGACTAGATGATTTTATAGGTCATTTCCAAACTTGTGATTCTATGATTATTCAGGGAGAACTCAATGGCAGTTCTGTGTTGTATCCTGCAACTGTGAGAGGGGAAACATTTGAAGCCAAAATAACAAGAAGTCCTGAGTCTGCCAGAAACAAAATACATGCAATCATCTGAAGAATTTTTCAGTGCAGTTAAACTGATAACACACCTACAAAGCAAAGAAACTGAGGCTTTGGGGATGCTTTGAGCATACAGACCTCTCTCCCATTATACTCCATGTCTGCCCCCAGAGACAGTCATTTAACCACCTACCCAGTTTGTTCTCATGAGTTTGTTTCTTGCTGCAATTGCCTGAGTCATCTCAGACTGCCAGTAAACTGAGCATGTTTCCTTCACTCTTCTATTTTTATTAAAAAAAAAAAAAAAAGAGCTACAACTCAATATTTATCACTCAAGTTCCATTAAAAGTACACACGGAAAAAGTTCATGAATAGTCTGCATCTAATGAAGAGGCACACTTTCGTAACAGCCCATGTTCAAAGATACTTTTAACAACAAGAGTGAAGGATTTACGATGTAAGTATTTTAGTCATTAGAAAATTGGAATTGTTTCTGTGGAGAAAACAAACAGGCTCTGGGTTCTTCCTAAAGCAGTACGAACTCAGCAGCTGGCAGCTAGTTAGCCCCCCTGCAGTATGTATTAATGATAAAACTGCTTTCGTTCAGAAGGGAATTTTATTGGGCAGGATGCCGGGTACCAACACAATGAGGTCTCCAGATGCCCCTCCCCCTAGGGGTCTTCAATTACACTTCATAATGAGCACTGTTTCATTAGTGAGGAAAGAAAAAGTCAGCACTAATTAAAATTAAATTAGGACACACTCAAGTTGTGTTGCACAGTGTGCTGAGATATTAATAAAAAAAGAAGCTGCCTTGAACAAGCACAGACTAAGGGGTCAAGCGATAACAATTAGAATACTGAATGTTATGTCAATGCTGGATTTTTAACACTCCAATCTTGGCTGTGCATATGGAAAGATGATGTCTGGACTGGTTTATTTAAGTTGGAAGAGGCACTGCATCTACATCTGTCAACATAATGTCTGACAGAACATTTTCCTAAAGCTTGCCAGAGTATTTCACAACACATACATATGCACATGTGCCTGCAATCTGATGTTCACACACACTGCTTAGCTGATGCGTGATTTAAAATAAGATTTACACTGCACATGAAAACCCAGCATAAAGTACTGCTGATATACAAAAGGTGTCTTGCATGAGTACTCATATAGAGAAGCAGGGCATCTCTAGTAACATATGTACGCTATGAGATGAGCATGTATTTTTGTATGTATGTAGAATCATAGAATTGTTTGAGTTTGAAGGGACAACTTTTAAAGGTCTCTGGCCCTTGTGCTCATGCTGGATGGCTTTGGAGCCTGTTTTGCAGGCTAGTTGCTGTAAAAATTTCAGAGGAAAACTTGCTGCCCAATTTAATTGCAGTGTTTAATTAAGTTGGTTCTGAAGGTATTTGAGGAAATGCTAAAATATGGTTGACCTTCAAAATTGATTAAATACATATGAGGTTCATTAGGCAAGTTACAGTGAACATCTGTATGTTTTGTGTATGTACATATGTGGAACTTGTTGAACTGGTGAATGCTTATGAAATATTTAGCAAAAATTATCATCTGGAAAAGAATTTGTTCTTCTCAGTGAACATATTCTTGTACATTAGTAAAATTCTAGCCAAGGCTCTGCATGCAGTACATATCTGTTTGCCAGTAGAACAATTACCATGTTCACTATGGTACAGCAGTAGATCATGCATGAGGGTTGGGTGGAAAACACTATAAATATTTTCCCTGCATGGTAGCAGCATCGTGCCAGGGGTTCAGGCCAGCAGCCCACCCGAATGCCCGTGTCTGAATCAACATATTTCAGATAACTCTGGGATAACCTCTGGACAATATGACTTCTTGTGTGCAAGTTTTCTTTTTGAACTGTTAAGACAGTTGGTTCATTTAAGCTTGCTGCTTCTGTAAGTAATTCCTGTATTTTCTAAGTATTTCCTATGGTGGCAGCTACAAAGCCCTGCATCCTGTGGAGGCTGTCTCTGTCTGAGGTAGAGGTGGCATATACTAAAGGCCCAGCACTGAAAGCTGACTTCTTTCATTTCCTTAAGATGTATTTACAATACAGATCATGAAGCCTGTAAATATGTGTTACAACAAAAACATCCCTAATATGTAAGTAGTTATGGCAAAGCACTAGTTCCACATGGGCTGTTACTCTCTGTGAGGACAATAACCTGCATTTCAGTAATTTCCTAATGTATGTCTTAACAAAGACCCTGGCTTCAGGAGGTCATTTGTTTACAATTCTGTAAATGCTCTACCTCTTGAGTGTAGTCAAAACATGCATTTGCAGATGCTGTGGCTTTTTTGTTTCTTTACTGGTTGCATTTGATTGTAATGACATGTATTTGCACTCTGCTTTCTATCCAGGAGGCAGAGATACAGCTCAGATAAAATGTGTGCAACTGCACCACCAACACAGAATTCGTGGGGCACAGCATCCACTGAACTCTGCACTCAGACCAGATTAAAGAATTTTAAGAGCTGCGTAAAACCCCATATCCTGCACAGAAAATCTCAGCTGACAATCCCAGGGTTGGTAGAAGTGAGTGTTAAATCTTTCAAGCAGGGCATTGATCCTCTAGGGAAAGATGCAAAGGGGAAAAGTTATCAAACAGGTCACCAGAAAGCATTATTTAGCACCTTAGCTTTCTAGATGTCTCCTTTCACGTGAAACCTGATTAATTCTGATAGTAATTTCTGATTGTCCTTGAGGCAGGACAATTTGTGAGGCTAATGGTTTTGTTCAGCGCTTTGAACTGTTATTTAGCACCTTTTAAAATTTGTACAGCCTTAAAGTCAAGTACCAGCCCTACTGTTCTTCTCTGAGCCCCAGTCTGCAGAAAATGAGTAGTGTGAAGTAAAAATCCACAATCCTACAATAATGAAGTCAGCAGTAAGAAGCTGCAGAGACCTCTGTGATTGGTCACCTTGAAGGAAGTGAACTTGACAAGTCTCTGACCTCCATCCCCTAGTGGTACCCCAGATGTGCCCACATCTGTTCTAGGTGGGTCTGACTGAGGGAAGGTGCTCGCATTACCTGCAGCAGGCAGGCTCCAGATTTCAGGCTCTAGAGCTGACAGTAAAGCACTAAATCTACCAAAAAGAAAAAAAAACAGAACAGATCTCTGTACCAAAATACATTTCTAGTCACCATGTTTTTCCCTGTTTTAATCTGCTCATTGAAGGTGCAAGCAGTCTGCTAGGGGATGAGTGAGCAGTCAGTACATTAATATGCATGCACAACACTTAATACACTGGCGTGCCTTGCACAGGCATTTTCTTGCTAATTCCTCTTGCCTTTTGTTTAACTTGCTGCGAATTGCAAAGGAACACACTTTTGTGTTTGCTTATATTGAATCACTGGATGATAAGATCTTTAGTCTGTCACCTAAGATCTTATGGTCCCATTCAGTAGCACAGCTCCTTGTACAGGAGTGCTTGCTTTTGCCTGCTGCAGCCCTTTTTTAATGGAGAATGGAGACTGTGGGTCTGTGCTTTACAAATCCCCTTATACGCACTCCTTTGGCAACCTCTTTTATGAAATTTTTATTAGTATGTTCAGCAATGTGCATGTCCTCAGGAATAACAAACAGCAAGGAGAGAATATATAGCCACTCAAATGGTCCGGGATCTTGTGATGGGAGGAGAACAATGCTACTTAAAATACTGCAGGATAGCTTACAACCCTGAGGGAGGAGGTGTGGGGGAGGAGAGGAACAGCAGATGGACACAGTGTCCATTTAAGGTGGTCTGGCGCAGTTATTGATCAACAACAGTGGGATTTTTATTTGGAGGCTCCTTCCAGTCCCTTGCAAAAGAGCTGAAGCTGGGGAGGTTATGCTTATGTTGGCAGCCTTGACTTGGAAAGAAATCACCAGGCTGTGCTGCTTGTATCTCTCCAAATCATATTTATGAGTTCCTTGCTTCATTTTGAATGCAGATCTCTGAAGTCTGGGGAGCAAAGAACTTGTAGATAGATTCCATGGAAGAAAAGGAACCTTGTATCTACTCTACTGTAGATATCTGTCTATCCTGGTTTATCTGCTCTTTATGTTTGTTGAATAGGCTTGTAATCGTGTTTCTCAATTCTCCTCTCCAAGTTACCCATTAAATCCAGTTCACGGACTCTAGCCTTTTCTCTACTGAAATCCATGTCTTCCTGTAAGTTGCTTCTCATAATCAGCTCATATGCTTATGCTTCCATCTGAGGTGGAGGATATTCAGCTCAGTGTCCAGTAAATGGATTGTGAAGACTAGAGATATGTTGCTGTTCATGGCACATCTTTCACTCACCATGTGATCCACCTGAAAAGCCTTTGACTTCTTGTCTGTTTTTCCCTGTCTGCAGAACTGTTTATCACATTGCAAGGTGGTGTAAAGCTCAGTGCAGTTCCTTGTGGGAAATGATATATTAAGGCTGAGAAGGAACATTTATACCCACATGAACGTTGATATTGATAACAAAATTATAGCCTCATTCCTCTAATTTTCTACCATAATAGTATCAGACTCCATAATAAATTGAAACTGCCTGTGTAAGAATTCTGGTTTGTTTGCACTAGGATTATTCTGTTAATCAGCATGGCAGCATGATGTAGTATCACATAGGGGAATTAGAGATGAGCTGTTTTCTTAACTTCCGTGTCTCCAGGTACATGTGTGTGAAAAGACAGGCAATGATCCTTTAATGGCAAAGAGAATTACCAGTATTTGTATTCTCTTAACTGTGAAATGACAATACACTATTAAGGATTCAGTTCTTTGTGATGCTGCAAGAATAATGGGAAAGGAACATGACATCAAGCTGAATTGAGATGGAATTCTGGGGGAGAAGCCGTCACTTTTTATAATGTATGCGCTGTTTATAGCATGATAAGTGGTGTGTCCCTGAGATTATTAAGCATTCCATCAGAAAAAAAATGTAATTGTCAACCTTGACTGCCTGTGTGATGAGATTTGCAAGGAATGGCCTGATATTTTAGGGATTTACATGCAAAATATTCAACAGTTGGTCATCTGTTGCTAGGAAGTTGAATTTCATCCTTATTTACTGACCTCAGGAGTCCTTCAACTGTTCTGGGTTCCTTAGACTGTGACAGCAGGGGCTGTGTGACAGCCTCCCTTGGTTTTTTGGTGTCTGGAGTGTACAGAGACAATGAACACAATGGAGCATAAAGATACACCCAAGTATGTGCAGTATCCAACCACTAGAGTAGTCAAAATGGGTGTGACCCAACAAGAGGCTGGAAAACTGCCTGACACACTTGGCAAGTGGTGTAATGCTCCATTCACAGGAGGAAATTATTGAACCCCTCCAGCAATGAACTTTTGGCCTGAAGCTGGAGTTTGGATTGCACAAGCTCAATAAATGTGTAATTATCAATACCAGAAACACTCCAAGCCCCCATACAAGTAGGACCTGTTTCAGGAGTCAGGAAGGAGCAAACATTTAGGCAGTGAACCCTCTACTCTGGAGGAGAGCAGGCTCTGATCAGGGCGTGGACCTTGCAAGAGATGGCTCGTGTCCAAGAAAGTGTCATCAGTCATCCTGGGCATTGTGGCAGCCAGTCAATCCAGCAAAGTTATCAAACTTTCAGCCTCCTGCTCAGGTCTTGCTGCTTTGAATTGGCTGCTTGACAATTGTGTATTAATTCTGCTTTTACTTGGAGTCACTGACTAATTTAGATTGTAGCTTTGCCATGTAGGAGCCAGAGCTGGATGGGAAAGCCATGGCTATTGTACTTTCTCTGACATGGTAAATGTTATCATGCTGAGAGGGTGAATCTCAACTTTCATGAAATATCAGTCTCTGACCTTATTTTTTTCCTCTGTTCTCGAATCAGAGTGACTGCTATATAAGTGCAGAGATACCGGAATCACTTTGGTGGCAGAAATCTACCTGCAGCAGCTTGAGGTTCGGGACTGGTAGGCCTGCCCTACTCCTCTAACTTCAAAAGAAGAATGCAGAATTCATGGTCCATTGACGTTTCCACACCTGTAATGCAGCAAAAAGCAGTCATTTAGGTGTGAATGATTTCAGACAAACCATGTTTGTGATGTTATGGACATTGCTGCGCACGTGCAGTTTATTTTGTTAATCTTAAAGAGTAAAGGGAAATCAAATATTTTTGTGTCATTTAAACTATGTTGTTTGCTTTGAAAGTAATGCCTTCTATTTCCATGGAAATGGCAACAGACACAAAGAGCATAATAACACAATTTAATAGAGCAAATTCTCAGCAACAAAACACTATTTTTCAAGAGTTACCACCACTGGCTATGCATTTTCACCAGTGTTAAACAAGAGACTGCACTCAGCACTTTTAAAAATCTGCATGGCTGTCTGGAACATGGCTTGTCTTTCACAGTGCTGTCACCACTGCTGAAATCCGTCATCCTCTGCTTCACTGTGCTGCCATCCACTGTTTGGTCTCCAGAAATGTTCAGCACACATTGACAAATGTCAAAATGTTGATGGGTGCCATTGCTCCATGCACACTCCCACGTCAGATGCTGTTCTGTCAGAGTGCCCCTCTGCTGCCATCTGTCACACGGCAACAAAACATAGTGGGATATTGGTGGGAAGGTTCAGCCTTTGCTGCCACACCACCAACATCACCTCTGATGTCAGGGGCCCAGATAATGAAATAGAAGGCATTTCTTTTGGAGCAGCCCTTGTGTGTTGCTTTACAGCCCTGCAGACATTCTTTTACTTCCAGTTCTGTAAAGTGAGTCCTTTTGCCTGTTATTCCTTTTGCTGGTCTTTTCCATTTTTCTCTTTGAAGCATGCTGGTCTCATAACTCACAGTTTCCTTTTGTTCTGTCTGTGAACTTCAATTTGTTTTGGCATTTTTAGCAATTGTGAAACTTGAAATCAAGCTAAGATTTTTGGATGTGCTAACGGTTGTTTATGAGTGGCTTAGTAGAGGAATGTGAAAGTATCATACATAAAGTTCAACATAATATTTGTTTTAGCTATAATCACAGTGCAATATTGAAATATAGTAGATTCTAGTTTATTATGGTGTGTCACTGCAGCTAGTAAACAATGCTATCTGGCGTAATTGTTATATCAATGTGACTTTTTCAGGGATCTACCAATATTTGTACTAGAAAACTAGATTTCAAGGGTTTATAATTAATCCATTTTATGTTGCCTGAAGGTGGAACTTAACATAATACATACCAACATCAAGGAAATCTTTCTTTTTTTTCTACTATCCACAGGTTGGAGGCCTCATGCTTGGAGGAACATCTGACTCCTAGAGCTAAGGCTGTAGAGGCTTACCTTTAAGGATAGGAATCTGTGCCAATCTCTGCAATAGCAGATAGATACTTACTCTGTCCACCTTCTAATACACGTATCTTCCCTTTCTTTCTTGGTTTGCTACACACTTGACTCATATTACCCTTAAGAGAGAAAGTGTGTAATAGAGGAAGAAAGAGGACAATGATTAAGAGAGAAATTGATCTGCCAGTCTGCAAAGTGATGAGTGTAAGAAATGCCTGGAGACTGAATCCCAGTTCCAAACTGCTAGCAGCTCCCTGCCAGTCAGTGTTGATTCCTTGGTTTTCAGAGGGAGGAGGTATGATGCACTTGAATTAGTCATACTCCTATCTCCCTAACCCCAGGGTGTGTTCTGGGGAACCTTCTCCTACCCTAACCACAGGGAACCTAAATGGTATGTCTGTTGGAATTTTCTTCTCATATATTGCCCCCTAGAATTTTTTACTTCACTCACCATCCTTGAGAGCTTGGCCTTATTTTAGTTTTATTAACATCAGTCTTCCACCCTTGCCATCAGACCCACTTTTCCTTTCCGGAAGCCTGCCAGCATCACAATGTCAGATGCATGTTTGGAATATAAGAGTATAGGTGTGTACATGGATGTGTACATTTATATATTAATTACTGTTGAAATGCTTATAAAGAGCCGGCTGAGAACATGAGAATAGGTAGTGAGTCACAGAGAATATCAGTGAAGAATGAGACTCCTGATGCAAGGGGCTGATGACAGTGTTGGGAATACCCTGAGGTAGCACGCTGTGTGCGCACAAGGCTCTGTGCTGCAGGTTCCCATGGTCTAAGATCTGTATCCAAGTGACTGTTTGGGAAGGAACTCTGATCTATTTGTACAGCAGCACTAGAGGCGACATTTGGGATCCACCGGATCTGTCAGTTAGCAGTGGCATGTCCTGCAAACTTATTAAGAGAGTAATAAAGTTTATTACACTGAACGGAATCCCAAATGGAAGAATTCCATGGAAGAACTGCTAGCATGTTTTTACTCTTTGTTGTGTGCTGCGTGTGTGCAGTCATGCACAAATGTGAGTAAGTGTGCAAATCCAAGCACAGGCACTACAACCATGTCTTTTCTCCAATCCGTGCACGATCAGGAATAAATATAGTAGACCTCAGCATAAGCAAGTGCTTGCAGTAACTTGTAGGAGCAGAGCAGTGTGGGCCAGTATGCATAGGGGTGAGCCGAAACCAGCTGTTCCCAGGTTGGTTCAAGGTAATATTCTCCTTTTACCTATCCTCTCTTCCCACAGGTTTCATGTGGGAGAGAGAAACACAGCTTTGCAATCAGAACACTGTCAAATTAGGAGTAATTGGCAATGCAATAATAGGAGCACGTGCTAGGGGGAGCAGAAGAGCTGCTGGTCGGACACCCGTCATTTAAACAGTAGGTGTTGCTGGTGGCTTGTTTTAATGATTAGTAGACGTCTTTAAACCTGGAAAACATAGCACTAAGTGCATTTGAAAGAGACATTAACGTGTTTTAAAGCTTTCTGGGTGACTGGCTGTATCTCCCTGAATTCTACCTAACTAGTTGCCTACCTTAAATTATAATAGGCTTGTAAAGCACTGTTTTCTCTGTAGGAAGCAACACAAGGTAATGGACCAACTCAGAGATATTCAATCCCTATTCTGATGCAGCTGCCCAGGAGGTGAAATACATGTTAGTTAACCATCAAGATGTCACAGCAGAGTTTGTGAGAGACGCAAAATATGAGACTTTTTGTATCAGCTGCCCTGCTGAAATCTGGAATAGTTCTGTCAGCTGGAATTTTTTTATTTATACCATGTTCAAAGCCTAGCCTTAAAAATGTCTCCCGTAGCAACTACTTCAAAATGTCAGGAGTAATTTGGTTAGAAAATTGAGTCTAAAGAGATTTTTGTTGGGAGCACAGTTCACAGAGGTGTATTTAAGCCAGCTGCATATACAGGCTTGAGTCCACATATGTATTGCTGGGTTGCACTCACAGCAGAGAGGACAATATGCTTATAAGTTATTTTGCTGCACTGAAAAGCATTATGGATCCAGAAGGAGACAAGACAAAGCCTTCATATCTCATTCCACCATCACGTGAGACTTGTATGTATTCCTCCAAAAGGCATTCTCCTTCGCTGGTCTGGCTGGTTTGGTCACAATAGAGTTGTGATAGTAGCAGTCACGCGGGAATATTGGGGACTTAATTTTGCTGTAGTACAGTTTCATGATTTCACATACTGAATTACTAGAGCTGCCTGCTGAAAAGAAATTTTAGTATAAAACATTTGAGAACATTTGTTTCTTTCTACTCTGTAGGAAAAGTTCATTTTACTGCAGTCCATCACTGGTTTGTTGCCTAGGGACTTGCTCCAAAGCAGTATTAGGTCTCTCCAGCCTAGAAGTTAATTCTTCATTCTGCCAAGTGCCTTTTCTCTTTCAGACGGCTCTCAGTACCATCCACCTTATTCTTCTGTTGCCTTCTGTGTGCCCGTATCTATATGTTGCATCAGTAATCACTGTTGTTGTGATATCACTTTGTAGATTTTTCTTTCTGTGTTTGTTGTGTTGTAAAGCACTCTGTATAGCAATAGAGCATTCATTCATTTGATGAATGCATGACATACCTATTCAGTGCCATGCAAAAAGGACAGTGCTAACGTAAAAGCAAAGCTCCCCACTCAGGCATTGTAACTGGACAAACACAGACCAATCTAAGGCAAGAGCAAATGTAAAACCCATCACAGACCAATCTAAGGCAAGAGCAAATGTAAAACCCATCAGATAAGTCTACACTCGATAAGAAGTTTTGTCTGGCAAAATGAAAGGTTGAGAGAAATTCTATAAATACATCAGGACAGGAGGTGTAGGGGGGAGGGTGGTGCTAAATGCCAAGGAAGGAGAGCAAAATGATCCATGGAATGGAACACCACTCCTATGAGAACAGGCTGAGAGAGCTGGGGCTGTGCAGCCTGCAGAAGAGAAGGCTGTGAGGTGACCTGAGAGTGGCCTGTCAATATCTAAAATGGAGCGACAGAAAAGAAGGGGACAGTCTCTTTAGCGGGGTCTGTAGTGACAGAACAAGGGGAAATGGTTTCAAGCTCAGGAAGGGTAAATTTAGGTTAGATATAGGGAAAAAATTTTTTACAGTGGGGGCGGTGAGGCACTGGAACAGATTGCCCAGTGATGTGGTTGATGTCACATTCCTTGAGACTTTCAAGGTCAGGCTGGATAAGGCTCTGGGCAACCTGATCTAGCTGTGGTGTCCCTGTTCATTGCAGGGCAGTTGGCCTAGATGGTCTTCAGATGTCCTTTCCAACTCTAAGGATTCTACGATTCAAGGAGTATACAAACTGTTTAAACTAAAGGCAAAACTGTCAACACAAGAACAGATGGGCAACATCTAGCCAGTAGTAACTTTAGGCTGGTAATTAGGAGGTTCCTAACCATCACAGGACAGAGATTCTGGAAAAGATTCCCAAAAAGCAGCAGTGTTTCTTGTTTTTCTTTGCCCCTCTTGCTTAGAAATGAATTTAAGAGAACTCAGTAAACTGGCACAAGGGTCATATTACCAGCAGTGTTTGCATGTCCTCATCCTGTGTCCCAACAGTTCTCAGTAGCACGTGAGTAAATGTCAGCATCTGTGGAGCATGAGTTCATCTAGACTGTTTTCATCATTCCTATCTGGGATGATAGGAAAGGAAAAAGCCTAACGTTCTCCTTTATGTCCCTGTGGCACAAGAGGTTGGTCCCAAAACAGTGCTTGCTGGTCTAAAGGCCTAAAGATACAAGAGGGCAGAAAACCAAGATCAGGGAGTCTGTCCCTCTACAGAGCACTGTGGAAGGAGTTCTCCTTCATGCTCGAGGGAAGATACTTGGACCAAATGTCAGATCTAAGCGGCTTTGCAGCCTGTCAGCTCCACATCTGAGATCTGTAGCACAAGCCTATCTCAAGTGGCATCTCACTGATTCTGAATTACTTCTGCCGCTCATGTACAACAGGCTGATATATATTCTCACACCCACTGCTCACCTGTTTTTCTGTTTTTCTCTTTAGTAATTGTGCAAGTTGCCTGATAATTCGTGTAAAAGCCCTTATGAGACATTACATAATGTCCTCAGAGAAACCCTGTCTGCTGTAACATTGGATAGATTATTATGTAAAACTTTCTTTTTTTCAGTTTGTTTTTGAGTGGGGAGTCAGGCTGGATTTCCACTTGGCTGAGCCTAAAAGGTTTTGGGTTTACTCTGGATTGCTCCACTATTTTATTAATCTCTGTAGGCTGTGCTAGAATTGGCCTTAGTATCACAAGTGAAACAAGTTTGGCAGGGCTCTCTGGAGGCTAGGCAGCACACCTGGTTGCGCTGTGAGGTACAATTTGGCTCAAGTGGCAACACTTATTCAAGAAAGCCCCCAGTTCTAATGTGTTGATTTAATTAGTATCACTGGACCAGCTCCATGTGATAAAACCTTCCCCAGTGCCCCTCAGGAGTGTCGTGCTGTCTGTATGCTGAACAGATCACCAGGCAGGGTTGCTGTGAGCTGGTCTTTGCTGAGGAGAATTAGTACAAAGGCAGCTTGCCCACTGCATGCCCTGCCTTTGGCTCGTGTCTGGAGTGGCTGCTGAAGGTTGGAGGAGCGCTGGCCCACTCTCTCATCCCTGTGTTGCTCAAGACCCAGTAGTAGCCCTTTCTGCTCTGAGGTCCTGCTTGCCTGTGGATGACACTGAGCTCAAGGAGGTCTGAAGACAGCTTATAAATTAACTTGTAAAAGGAGAAGTGAGGCTCCCTGCACCTCTGAGCATCCTGTGGCTTGAAAATCTCCAACTCCAGCTACAAGGGTGGATGGCAGCAAGTTTCCCTGCAGCTGAAGCAGTAGCAGAGCAAGTATCAGCAGCTACTGGCACCACCACATTGTTTTGTGAGGGGCAGGGGAGTTGCTTCATTTCTGTGAGTGTCCAGCACTTGCCTATATCTTGCACTGCTGTCCTGTCCACTGTCCTTCCTGGCATCCGCAGCAGTGCAGATCATTACCTGTGCCTTGCAGAGAGACCTGGAGCTTTTAGGGCTGTGCTTCAGGCAGCATTCTGTTACAGAAATCAGGAAAGCAGTGATGAGAGCTTGAGGTGATGTTCTGGGCCATGCTCAGGAACTTGCTCTTCAAAGCCCCATGGGTTTGAGGAGCCCACTCGGGA
The DNA here is from genome assembly GCA_036925125.1 of Oreortyx pictus. Lineage (NCBI taxonomy): Eukaryota > Metazoa > Chordata > Aves > Galliformes > Odontophoridae > Oreortyx > Oreortyx pictus. Next base: position 13,794,114 of record JAUPFR010000019.1, on the reverse strand, counting down.
GGACAGAGCTGTGTCTAGGTCAGCAAAGCTAGCCAGAAACCATTTTCTCTTCAAGAACTTCTATCTCTGAAATGCTTCTTGTGGCTGGATGTTTCGAGGCAGAATGTAAAATTTTGTTTCAGCTCATAGAGTTCTCTTTGAACTGGGATTCTGAGAGAACCTTTTCTACTTGAAAACTGAGATTAAAGAATGTCATCTACTGCAGAAGAGTTTCAGATGAGAAGTATAGAAAAAAATGCAAAATGTTAGTTAAAAAAATCCCCTACGTCTTGGGGGGGGGAGGGGGGATGACAACAATTATTTCTAGCAGCTGTGTTTTTCAAAGGGAATTTTTTCCATTCAGAAAAATGTCAAACAGCTCTATTAAAACTGTGTTTCCTTCTGCTGTTCACTTCTCTTTTTTTCCCTTATTTGGGACATCCTGTAACAACTCAAAATCCAGAAAGACTTTTTTTACCCCAAAGATATGCAAACCTCTCCGATGAACAAACTTCAGGCTTGTCATGAAACCTGAACCCAAGGAAGGTTTCCTGGCTTCAGCTTTCATCCTGATGTTGCACATGGCTCTGGTTCAGAGGATCACTTTAGTCTTGGAGCAGGGATGAGAAATCCACTTGTGTAGAGGGAAAAAAAAAAAAAAAGATGGAAAGTTCATGGGCTGAAGTGTGGAAAATCCAGCAGTAGGACAGCTTCTCTGTCTCTGCTCCTAAACCTCAGTGTTATGCTGCATGCACTTCTCACCATCTCTGGCAGCTGTACTGGATTGCTGTGGACCACCTTAAATGTATTCTATGCCAGCTGAGCACAGAAAACTTCTGAAATGGGTCTCTGCTGCGCAGCGCACTCTCTCTTAGCAATGCCCTCATGGTGACTCAGTCTCATTCCCTGCTTCTTTAAACCCACAGCAGGTCAAGAGTTTAACAAAGTGACTAGGGCTGGAAGCCAAGTCCCCAGAGTTACAATCTGCAGCCAGCATGCCAGCATCTGGAAAGCGTTTGTGACCAATAAAATATGAATGTGTGGACTCTGCCAAAGCAGCAATCATTTGGCATCTCAAGCCCAGATCTTTACAAGATGATTCTTCTGAGGCTTGGAAAGGCTTGCCTCGGTGTTTTCTAATAAAAACAGTTCTGGGTTGGGCCAATAGTCAGTGAACAGTGCTATGTGTTGCCACACAAGGGACAGCCAACCAGGGATGGGAAGACTCTCCTGGAGCCTAACCTTGGGCTGGCTGGGGCTGAATGCCATCAGCGTTGCTCTCTCTTGAGCCTGGGACAGGGCAGTATGGATGTTAAAGCAGCTTCCAGACAAAGCATGCTGTGACCTTGGGTTGTTTTATCTGGTGCCACACGTCCCCTGGGAAGGGGCTGGCAGAAGAACAGGGGAGTAGTAGAGTGCCCTGCTCTTAGGGAGTGAAGCTCTTGGTCAGTCTGACAAGAGCTGCCTTAGTCTTTTCTGTGGAAACAGTGGCCTCTAGCAGACAGCAGCCACCTTTCCAGCTGGTGCATCTGGAGTGCTGTACACAGTTTCTGTCAGGTACAGCAGTAGTCCCACCTTTTTGTCAGATCATGACAGTGAAGATCAGTGAGATTCACTTACAGGCAACAGGGGAGGTCCATGTCCAGCCCTAAAGAGACCTAAGAGAAGAGAGATGGCGCACATGTAGGCTTTGATATCTTCAAGTGGCATAGACCTGCTAGGATCATTTAAAATGGAGGAAAGAGAAATAGGATGTGTGAACGCTGCCATTGATGGTTCTTCCCAGCAGCTAGCTCATACTGCTGTTGCTGAGCACATTCAAGCACATCTTGTTTTCAGGCTCTGTCCCTAGGGATGCATTGAACTCAACACCCTGCTCCTCCTTGCAGCACTCATCTAGATGGGCTTGTCCATATGAATGTTCCTTCCCACAGCTGGCTTCCTTCTTTCTCATCATTGCTTTCTCTCTCTTTTCTGGACTGGCTGTGACTGGCAGTCATTTGCAGACCTCTGTATCTGTTTAGATTCCACCACCTCATACTCAGAATCCCACTGCAAGGAAACAAACACAAATGATTGGAAGGTTAGTAATCATCTTAGAAGTTGCTGGAATAGTTTTTGTGGAGCTATATGGATGTTGTGCTGTCAGTGTCACCTCTCTGACCACAGAATCAGTGTGGTGCCATGGCTAAAGCAGTACAGCTGGAGTGCAAGAAACCCCACAGCAAAACCCCGGTATTAATTCTGAAACACTGACAAAAAAATGATACTTACTTGATCTCCTGTTTCTGAGCATGACTTTGCAGATGGATTTCTACCACAGAAGAGGAAGCTGGCATCTAAACTGCAGGATTAGATCATAGATATAATCCAGATGCTCTAGATTAGTGCATTTGTTTTTGCCTTTGAGGAACATCAATGGTGAAGTTTGAGTTAGGAGAATGTGGAATCCTGTAAGTGGAGAAATTTTAGTTTTTACATTTCAAACTGCAGGTATTGAAGTGAGGTCCTCTGGGACTCCTAAAGCAACAATTAACACTGCCATTTTACTAATTTTGATTTTGTCTCCATGTATGGGAACTGTTGAATCACGGCCTGAACCACTGATAGATCACCTGAGTCAGCTGCAGGAGCACAGGTGAAGGCAATGTACTTGTGTGATTGGAAGGGGTGGAGTCTGCCTCCTGCTCTCCCAGACCCCATTTAAGGGCTGACCACCACCAGGGAAGGATCTCTTGTTGGAGATCCCTCCCCTATGGAGTTATCGGTAAACCTCAACCATCTGCAAAAGGTGACCCTCTCTTTATTTACTGGTTGTTTGTTTACCATCCAGGTAAGCCAAGCAAAATATATTATCTTCCTCGCTCTTTTCTCTAGATACTATTCTTTTGGGTTATTCACTCTACACTCCGCTCTGTTTGTTCTCACTTGGTTCCTGTGTGCAGTAGGAAATTTAGTTAGAATTATCACGTGTCAGCTAATGCACGTCAGTGTGCTTTTTCAGATGTTTACAATGAGTAGGTTAGGGTAACTGACCCAGGGTGGGTAAAAACGTCATCACTTGAAGAGATGTTAGTGGTTTTGGTTAGCCTACGATACTGGTGAAATTCCCCTTGTGTTCCTAGTCATGGCAGGATTAACAAAACATGTGCAAAATCCCTCCAAGGAAAACTCAGCCAAATCCACTTAATTTGCCCTGGTTTGGAAACTTTAGTTTGGTCCATGTTGGCTTTAAAAGCTGAGTAACTCTTGACCAAGACCAGCCTGAGTTTAATTCTCAGAACAAAGAGAAATCCGGATACTTAGTTTTGCTTCAGAGTGTTTCTTGAAGCCCTGAAGTTATTGCCAGTTTAAAATGAGTCCTTGGGAGATGACTGGTCTGTAAGGACCAGGTTATCCAAAAATGGCAATTGTGTTTTCCTTTTGTTATTTTTCATGTCCTTTTTGTGAAAAGTGCCTTGTTAGCCCTAGTAAAAGATTTATTTAGAGCTTGTAAAATGTCTTGTGACTATTCAGCACTTCCCATGCATCCCTGAACAGTGCTTCTATTTCCTCCTGATGGAGCCTGGTTTCTCTGTCTGTAGTGTCCATGCAGCAGTCTCCTCACAGCCTTAAAAATGTTCCACTTCCTACAAATGCTCAGATGTTCTGGCCTAGGGTTGTGTTAACCCTAGGAGTGCTGCTGTACTGATGTGCCTGTTGAGCCTACCATAAACGAGCAAGGAGGTATTGGACTGTGACATCCTGGACAGCTGAGCAGTACAGATAGCATTGGTGTGGGTGCTACATGTGTAGGATGGCAGCTGGAAGGGTGGAGGCCTGAAGGTAGCAGAGGGATGGAGGGGAGGGAGCTCTGCAGTCGTGCAGAGCGTACATCTCACCAGTCAGCCAGTGTGCATGCTGCCAGGACACAAGCAGACTGTGCACCTACACCATGATGTGACAGTGATATGTGAGTGGAACATTTCACCCTGTGATGATCCTGGGACTGGAAATCTTTCACCATTTTGATTTCTGGGGACTTCCTGCTGAAGCTGGTAGCTTAAGATCATTAACCCTCTTGCACAGAGCAGGCATAGAATACTTCTGATGTTTATCCTTAAACATGTTCAAACAAAGGTGTCTGTTATGTCTAAGCATTCTCCATGGTTGCTGCAATGCCTTCTTCTACCCTACCTCTCTGACAATGAAGGGTTAAATCCCACTTTTCCCATGTGCCTGCTGATGAGCTGTGGGCGTGCAGCTAGGACCTGTTCTCAGGGTATGTCCATTTCTATAATCCAATCTTCTCCACTGTGGCACAGACCTGGAGGCTCTTCTGCGGCTTAGTATGGCAGGTCTGCTGCAATGGGATAAGAACTGTTAGGATGATTTACATAATCACACATGCAAATAAGCCAAATCAGGGTCCTTTCATTCAGCTTTGATTTTAAGGAGACTGTGTCCATGGGCTTGAGAGCAAAGGGATTTGAAAGGATGGTTTTCATCTCTTGAGCTCTTGCAAAACAGAGCACACCCCCGGAAACTGCTGTTACCAGGCACATACAGCCCAATAGGCATAAATGATTAACAGTGCAGAAGCACTTGATAACCCATCCCATGCAAATGCACCCTTAGCCTCCAGGCCTACATCATCTGTTCCCTCTACTGGAAGTGTGGACTGCATCCTTATGCAGGAAATGAAAGAAACTCCATCTCCAAGGACCAAAGGGAATTCATTTCTTCATATGGTAGAACATTTAAAAGATGTTAAGAACAGCAACAGCCTCACACCTGTTGCATACTAGATGAGCACTGGTGGAGACACGTGGAGAGGTCATTTTAATGTGTGTCCTTGTAAGGGTTACAGAGAATGAAACAGAGCACACCAGTGTCCATCGGCACTCAGAAAGGACTCCAAATACCTTTGCTCCCACTTGATTCAGTTTCTTAGTCCTTTGCAGCACCTCTGTTCTGTAGCAATGCTGGCCAGCCTGGCCTGGGCTTCAGGAAAGCTCCTGAAGGGCTGGAAGTCATTGGTGTGGTTTGAATAATTTGTGATGAGTTCACTGATCGGCTCAGTGATCTTTTTCCAGCAGTGAACTGTGTAGGGGTTCCAAAGAAAAACTCCAGAACAAATAAGGCTAATGAGGTAGCAGTTCAAGGCTGTGCATGTTCTTGACTTGAGTGACTACGATAGGTCTCAATAGCATCACATGTTTTAGCCTGGCTGATGGACTGCTCTGAAAATCTGATAAATCAATTATCTGAAGACGCAACTTTAATTAAACTTCTTTAATCCTTAAAAAGGAAAAAAAAAACATTAGTTATTCATCTTTTTCTTACAGAAGTGAGACTTGAGATAAATTGTATGTGTTAATTAAACACTGCATTTTAAAAGAAATTACAATTTTTAATACTTTTCTTATAGAATTCTACTGACTTCAAGCGAATGTGCATTTTGCTTGGCTCTTCTACTTGAGTGGCCAGCTCTTGCTTGAGCATATGCAGACTTACCAGATAGGTTTAAAACTTTTGGGAGAGAGAATATGGCCAGTCACCCCAACTACATGGCACAGATGAAACAAAACAACAACAACAAAGCAAGCATTTTCACTTTTGTCCATTACAAATTCTGATAGCTTGAAGCAGAACACTGGGCACTCAGAGGTAGGTAAATCTGTGTCTTGAGCTGTGGGCAATCTTCTCCATGAAGGAATATTAAGTCTGCTAAACAGCTTGATCATCCTGGGTTTTATAGTTGCAGATTCAAGGCTGCTGTAGGAGTGTAGTGCAGTGACATTTGTCATACCTTTCTACCCAGAGGTTGGCAGAGCTCTGTAAATAGCTACTGCCACATCTACTGTCTCAGGGGCTGAAGGAATGAAAAATTTGCCAGAGATTGCTCTGGAAGATTTCCCCTGGGATCTAGTTAGGTCACGTCTGCAGTCTCTTTACCCCATCTGCAACATGAAGTTACCACAGGTAGAATCAGAATTGGCTCCTTAGAAGTGTATAAGCTGTTTCTGCGCAACTGTGCCTTTGTGCACCCCATTGCATACAGCAGACCTTGCAGTTCTTCTAAATCAGCATTGCTTGCAATGGTCTAACACCAGCAGGTACACTAGCAGGACATTTCAGAAGAGCAAAGAACCAAACATCTTGTGCTTTTTCTAAGAATCAGCTAGTACCAAAGAAAAGATAAATGTATTTCTGCATTCCTCAGAATGCAGATATCAGATAGTAATGAAGCTGTGTCTCTGGCCATATGATGACAGTATTGAGGACATTGTGCGCTCTCCGAGGCTTCCTCCCAAAATGAAACTGAGTAGAATTACTGCTCAGAAGCAGTGCTACTGTTAAGATTTAGTCTGAGTCCTGACTTCGGTGCCTCAAAGAGGCTCCATTACTACTGAGATGTGTTGAATTTGTTTATCATTTTACAGCAACAGTGCAGGCCAGGTAGAACTAGTTAGGTGATTTGGTGTGTAACAGATAAGGGTCAATAAAATCTCTTCTTTAATGTGAGTGGCTAAACATCACGGCTACTGCCAGCACCACCTTTCTTCAGCAAGCCTGCTACCAGCTGAAGCAGGAAGGGTGGGGAATTGAAGGGTAACTCGTGTTTTTTCCTTTGGAAGGTGAGCTTCTGCATACTGAGTCTGCATGATAGGCGTAAGCTGGGTGTGCCTCTCCTGTGGTCTCATGGAGAGACTGGGTCTGCAAGGCTGAGGCTACAGCAGCCTTTAAAATGCTTACCCATGTAATTTGATTCTGTGCATTGTATCTACCAGTCACTTTGGATGTCTTTGCTGTCTCTTGATATGTATCCTAATGAGAAGCTGACCTGGGCTGCAGGTGTTACCCAGTGTTCAGTTTCTCAGTTCTGACCAAACCCAGAATGGTTGAGAAGGGTGGCATCCTGACCAGCTCTGCTTGTACAAAAAGAGGTATTAGCCAGAGCAGAGAATCTTGCAAGTGTGAGTATTTATAGGGAGGCAGATGTAAACCACATTTGTCCTGTATTTCTGGCAAAGAAAGAGCGTGAAATATTTGTGACCCAAGTCATTGGCTTTCCTGCCATTTGTATAAAAATTTCCAGATGTGACTGTTGATGCCTCACCTGGGACCAATTAAAGGAAGAAGAAATATCCAGAACCAATTGTGTACATGTGGATGCTTGACTTGTTTGTGTGTGTGTGCGCACATCTCTGTTGCAATATGTGTGTTTTAAAATAAAGCAGGATTTCAGATCAAAGGACTTCTATTTTCTCTTTCTAGGGCCTTCCTTTCGTCTACAGAACTCTTTCTTCCTCAGATTGTCCCTGTCCTTCAGCCCAGGATCTGTTTGGATTCCTTAGACTCTCATATTCATCCTCATACCTTTTCTGTTGTTTTAACTCCAAATAGCTGCTCTGTGGCTCATCTTAATCACAGTGCTCTTCTGTGCAGTCACAGCAAGTTTAGTGGAGAAGATTCCCAAATATTATAAACTTGTGGAAAGATAGAGTGACATCCCCAGTAACGCAGCAGAGACTAACCACAACAGGCTCTAGCACAACATCACTATGTGATCCCAGTTCCCTGTCTCCTGCCTTCTCTTTCCTCACCTGTCACTCCAGCTGTCAGCCTTCTGGGTCCTTATTACGCTGTACCTAGGGATTAAACTACTGGCTCTTCCTTTCCAGGTTGTGTTCACAAAGTTTTTCTTTACTCCACTATCTGGAAACTTCTTCCCATCTTGCTCTTTTTCTGCTGAATTTCTCTGTACTCTTTGTCTCTCCTCATAGGTCTCCCAGATGACATTCATCAGGCTGCCTCCTGCCATAGTTATGCCCCACTGGGAAGTAAATCTCAAGTCATCCTATCTTCTTCCCTTTTTCTAATGTTTGTTTTTGCCAAGGGAGTTCAAGCAAACAAACAACCCCTGCAGACATCTGGTGCTTTTCAGGAGCCTTATACTCATGGCCAGAACAAGCATGTGGGAGGACAGGATGAGAACCTAGCTAGTTTACAAAATTTAGGAACAGACCCAAAGACACAGACCTGTTCTAATTCAGAATAGCCATCACCACAGTTTGAACTTACTTTTCTGCCTATCAGTCATTCTCTTTAGCCACAGTCAAACCCATTTTATGTACATCCCTCCATGGCTGCTGGCGTCACCAATATTGAGTTGTGGGTACAAAGCCTTTCCCGTGCAAATGTTTCTTTTAAAGGGGAAAGAATGCAGGTTCTGGTGTGCAGCAGGAGTTATTTAACAGAAGGTCTAGAAACAGAACTGTTGCTGGAGGGGCTGTTTCTGTGCAACTTTGGACCCAGTGTGGAAAGCATCAGGTCCAAAGTGAATTTTGCTTTCTTCTGTCTCACATTTTAAAATTCCCCATAGAGCTCTTCCAAGTGGATTTGGGTATGTTTATGCTTCTTTTCAACAGAGAGGATACTTAAAATACAATAGTAAATGCTAGTAAACCTTTTTCACAGTCATCTGTTCTTAAACAAGAAGTTTCCAAGGTAGTTATATTTTAGCTCTGAATTTTCAGCCTCTACCACCAGGTGTTCGCTGCTAGACCAGGATCAACAGTGTTACTAGTTGACAAGTTATAGCAAGACGACAGCTCTAGTGTAGCTTTATCTTTTTTTCCACCTGTTTGGGAGAAGTATATATATGTTCTAAGCAGTTGATTATAGCCTTTCTAGAAGGGATACTTTTGTTTCCTTGGGGTGTGGTGAGTAGTCATGATTTATTGTGCTGTTGTGCCCTGGAAAATGTCCTTAAAAGCTAAAATTGTCCTGCTTTACTTTTGTGTCCTGCTTTACTTTTGTATGGTTTCAGAAGGAACACATTTAGAAAAACAGAATGTGGATGTCATTTCTTCAATGAAGTTTTTAGGTGTCTTGTCATCTTATTTGAAGTGATATTCTATTCTTCAATTCCTAGCTGGCGCATGTGCAAAGCTGTCAGTCTCCCTCATGGCTTATGCTGGCGCACCACTAGCCCTTGGCGCAAACAGCATCCTAAAGCGTAGATGGGTGCAGTTCAACTGTTTTGTGATATGTGGGTGTGAGACAGTCCAGCTCCCCAGTATTGAGTCTCTCAGTCTCCTCCTATATTGCAAGGGAGTAAGAAAATGTGGTGCAATAGTAATGCTGTATCTGCTGTGTTCCCTTGCAAACATTCCAGCTGCCTTGGCGTAATACCACTGCACCATGGTATGTGCCGTGCACCGCTGGTCCCAGTGAGAAAGAGTAAAGATAAACTGATACAGTGAGTTTAGCAGTGCCACAGCCAGGTTATCTCAGCTTCCTGCATGGTTTCCCTAAATTGGCTCTTAGATGCTTGGCCTCTCTGTCTTAAATCTGAGCAATCCCAGAGCAGTGGTTTTCTTCCGTGTGTTGTGAGCTGTAGCCTCCTGAAGGAAGGAGTGAGACAGGAAGTGGACAACAGTTGCACATGTAGTAGTGAAGGTGGGCAGTAGGCAGCCAGGAGGCTGGTAGCCAAGCTGCTCTTGGTTCCCTGAGCACTGGGATGGCCCCAGGACACTGCAGGAAGTCTGGGACTGTGAGGAGCTGACAAAAAGAGAACAAATGGAAGGCAGGAGTGGATGGAGGAGATTCATGGCTACACTACAGCAGAGGAGTTGAGTGCTAATATTCTGCTGGCATGATCAAGTATCTGGCAGAGTTGGTATGCAGCAAGGCCAAGCTGAATATTCTGATGCAGAAATGATTCCTTGCTTTGTAGAGGAATTTCTGCCAAGTCCTTTCTTCTTTTGGCTCCCAGGGGCTGTGTATCTCACTCAGGTCATGGTGCTTCCAACCAGTTTTCCTGGCCACTCCAGACAAAGTGGTCCGTGCTCCTAAAAAGAGCCTCTGCTTTCTCTCCCTCTTCCTCCTCATCACTTTGGTGAATTCCTGCCTCCTCCCTTTTAAGCAATGCTTATTCAACTTTCCTTGCTAGATTCTCACCCCGTTCCAGGGCATACGGAACCCTGACCTATGATGCGGAGTAAGCAATGCCGGAGTGGCCATTTTAGGAAATATTCAGCCTTCCCTGCTGTTATGAGACAGGTCTGACTTCTTCGAGTTGTTCTCTACCTCCAAGACTGCCTCGTTTGTCCCAGAGATGCTAAATGAACTCTGAAAGTTTGGATTTCTGTCTGAAGGAAAATGTGTATGGTTGAGGATCTGCCCCAGTTCCTGATTAATCGACACTGGGCTGTGTGTTAAACTGCAGCTTATGAGGCACGTGCTGACCAGAGAGGGTGAGGGCCAGGGGGCAGCAGTAGTGCCACGGGGTTGGCGTGAGTGGTTCCAGAGTGGCAGCATCCCTGGGGCTGGGGGGAGCCTGGGGGTGCGCGGAGGCGGGAGTGCCTATGGCGGTGGCCATCCGCCTTGTCTTGTCTGTCAGACCTGATTAGATGTGGCTAGCACTCGGCGAAGGCCTCCACGCTGCGAGGGGTGGAGTCCGGCTGGAGGGGCAGAGCTGGGCCCTCCTTCCTTTATGTGCTGATGAAAAGTAGTCTTTGTTGTGGGTTTGCGGGCTTTGTCCGCTCCTGGAAGCTGTGCCCCTTTCTCTGGGTTTCAGCTCCTGAATGAGGTGAGCAGCCCTGTCTTTTTATGTCAGATCTTAGCGCTGTCTTGCGTCTGCCTGGGTATCTCACTGAACCCCCAGGGGTCGAGGGAAGTATTTTTCTCACTAGTTCAGAGTTCTTAACATGAAAATGCATTTGGCAAGGATCCAGCAAGGTGTTAAGCTACTTTTAGTCTGGAGATCCCCCCAGGTCCCTCCCCTGTTTCATACAGCCTTTGTGAAAGAGCTAGAAGAACAACTGGAGGCAGAAACTCAAATAAAATCCACTGTTATGGGGCTTTCTGCAGATGTGTCCTGCTCAGCACAAGTGATCTGTAGTTAGTGGTTTCCCATGTGGGTTTCCATCATAAGGTTTTGTCACGATAGTATTAATTTCATGCAGCATAACAGACTGGATGTAAGCAGCCCTCAGTGGACTTCATGGGCACTGAGCTCAGGTGTGGATCATTGTCCAGCCCTACAAACTGCATCTGAAAATCTCTCTTCCCAAGAGCCACAAGGTGCATATATCCTGCCAGCCAACTAGGTGAGTGGGAAGGCAAAAGGTGGATGCACCAGGAAGCAGCTTGCAGCCCAAAGATAACGGGCTCAGTGGTCTTGCCTTGACTGTGGAATGGAGATGAACTGGATGTGCAGCACTGTCCAGGGATAGTCCCACTGCTGAGGACTTGCCCAGCAGACCACCATACCACTCCTTGGTGTTAGTCGTCAACTTCATGTGAAGTGTCCCATCCTGCATGGAGCATAACCCAGCACCAGGTCTTGAGGCCGTTCCTCAGCTCCCTGATGGCCACCCACTCTGTCACCAGGACAGCACCAGAAGTGTTGCTGCAGCCCCTGGAGAGCAGATCAGGCTGCCCAGGTCCCCATCCATCCCAGCCCTGGGCATCTCCAGGGATGGGGCATCCACAACTTCTCTGGGCAGCCTGGATATCAATTGACTTTACTGTGTGTTTTCATTGCTTAGATTAGACTTATTTTCAGAGTGCATTAGCTGGAACTCTGGATATCTGCCTTTAGGCAACAGATCTTTAATAGGATCTGACCCTCCTGTGGTGCCCTGGGGAACAATTACTGCCCCAGAGATTTCTTCTCTGCATATTCAAGCTGTCATTGCTGTGGGCATGCACAAAGCTTTGGCACTGCAGGAGTTAAATAGCTTGCACAGGGTGGAGGATTCTTCAGCCAAACCCAAACTGATTGCACCTGGTTTGTTCAACTTGTGTGTGAATGACACCATGGTCTTCCCACCCCCACCCCAGCAAATGCCACAGGGGCTGCCAAGGTCTACGTGCAGGCAGGGCTGTGTGAGCAGGTGTAGGGCCTGCAGCGGTAGGAGGCTCCTTGCTGAGCTGGGAGCAGTTGTGCCAGTCACACTTAGGCTCCAATTGCCATAAGCCACTGAAATGACAGTGAATCAAAGTAAAAAGTCCCCCATTGTTTACACCTCAACCTCCTGTTGAACATCTTTGTCGGTTACTGGCAGGGTGCAGTAGGGTCTGCTCCACCTGGGGAGGAAAACTGCAGATTTTGCTAAGCGTGGCTCACTCAGGCAGCTTGCTCAGGCCATGTGGCTCTGCCTGCTGCCTTTGTGCAAAACACCGGCCTGTGGCCAGGCGGGCTCCTGCCCATGCTGAGACAGGGCTCTGCACTGCGCTGGGAGTGAGGGCACTGCTCAAGCTGCTGTATGTCAACACTGCTTTGCCATCGTGGGGAGATGATGAAAGATTTGCAGCTGCAGAGTCGGGACTCAGAATTTAAATGTACTCATTTAGGATCTTTGTGAATTCTGAGGAATTCTTACTGAATTCCTTACAGGAAACTAAGCTGTCAGTATGCTCTGTGAAACTGTTTTACTTCATGTGGGTGCCTCATGCAGCTCTGAAAGTGATCACTATCATGCATTAGAGAGAGGATTAAATTATTCCCATCTTTCCCTCCTCCCACACTCTGACTCCAGGCAGAACCAGTCCCTCCTTTTCCAGTCCACACACACAATGAGTGTCACCAGGTGATACAACTCTGGAGTAGCCCATGCTTTTTGACTTGTTGCTCATTTCTTGCTTTGTGTTCACCATTAACATCTACTCTAAATCTGTGGGTGTAAACAATGCCATTCTGCTGATTTCAGTAAAGTTTTACCTAGCTACAATGCAAAGATACTGGCCCAGAGCTTCAGAAAGCTGACTTGCATTTGGGTTTTTTTGGCTTTCTATAAAGGCTCTGAGGTGAGTGGTAAGGGCTGGGGAGATTCCATGTTGTGGCCCAGCTGGCGTGTGCAGCCACAAATAATAATTAATTGGCTCTTTAAGAAGTCTTGCAAACTTTTTTCTTGTCTGTCTGTCTTAAGCTCCTTTTAATTAACTTCAGTCATGTCCCAACACATCATCTTGGCTGAATCACAGACCTCACTGTGCCAGTTTTTCACATTCCTGAAATACACAGGCCGCCAGTGTTGCGAATGCAGCTCAGAGGCAGTGGCTCAGAGGAAGTTGGGCAGCTCTCCTGGAACTCAGAAATTTTCAGGAACTGTTGTGAAATAGAGAAGCTGAGCAGACCAGCCTCCACTTCCAGCATCCTTGCTGCCCAGCTCCCAAAAGCGTTGCTGTCTTGCAATTTATGCACTGACTTGAGGAGCAACAGTTGTACCAGGCACCTGTGTACAAGCAGATTTGTCCATTTAGACAGCACCTTTATTTGGGTTAGAGTGCTTGGGGCATGCAGCCTTTTTTTTCCCTTTAAGAAAAGGAAAAGGGGCATACTTAGTCACCAAAAAATTCCATGTGGCAACAGGGCAAAGTCTTGTGCTTCTCTACTAGAAAGCTTCAAGTCTGGTTTGAAGACTGTAAGAACTGTTTCCATCTTTACAGAAATTTGGGATTTGAGAGTGTCCATTCTCTCACTAGTGCCTGGTGGAAATAATCCCTGCATTTTTATTGACTCTAAGTTATACCAGTGCCTGTTGTCCATTGGTCTGTGTGCTGTGTCTTGAGCCACAGAATTGTGCACTTGGTAAGCCTGACTCAATCTTAGCATCTATTTAATAGCATGTTTAATTTACTGGAAAGAAGGCAAATCTTACTGTAACTTTTCAACACTTCTTATTTAGAGAGTGCAGTTTTTATAAAGAAATGGTCCAACCAGAACAAAATAGATGGGTTATATTTATTAGCTTAAAGCAGAAGCTCAGCAAATAAGAAAAGAAAAAGAAGGTGTGGCATTACAGTGGTGAGGATCTTCATCAATTTGAATAACTTACCCTTGGGTTCTTAATTCCTAACCATTTCTAAAATCATATTTGGAAGCATAGTCTAGAAGGAATAAGCATATTCAAGAAAATAGTTGTGTCAAGGTACTTGCATTCTCCATACTGAAGATGAGAGAATTGCAATCCATCTTCTGCCTTAAGTGGATAGGAAGCAGAGCACTGTGACAGCAGGTTCAGGTGGCATGCCCCAGGCTGCAGGTGAGGAGCCAGAAGTTGCCCAGAGAACTCTTTCAGCAATACTTCCATTTCTGCAGCAGTTCAGGGGTTGTTGCTGTTGCCACAGACAGAGGTGGCATACTGCATTGTTGTGGTGAGTTTTGAATAAGTGGGAGGAAGATAAATACTACAGCTAATAAAAAGCTGAGAAGATAAAGAAGTGTTTCAGCCTTTTGGGAAAAGAATAGGAAAATCAGGAAAGATGATTTACAAACAAGCACTAGGTATGAGTGTGGAAGCCATGCCTGGGTTACTGGGAGTGTACAAATGGTCTAAAGATGTAGACCCATGTAAAAGGAAAAGAAGCAAGAGCAGCACTGGGTGATTGAGAGAGTAAAACAAAACACTGATGAAGAATGCTACATAACTCACACGGAGATCCAGCTAATTTCTACTGCATCTGGTATGTGACGCTTTGCTGTGTATACAGCCTCTGACCTAGCAGCAGCAGTCACTAATATGATGCAGAAGTCATTTATGTTGGGGGAAAATCTTTATAAAGTCAGTAGCAAAATATATTGACAATGAAAAAGAGAGAACTTTGTGAGCTGTTAAGGGGCACACTCAATCCTGTTGCTTGTGCAGGATTCAGGACTCTACTGAGACGCAAAGGATTTGGGTCTTCCCAGTTCCAACCATAAGGAAAGACCTGATATGCTGCAGTTGGTAAATTAAGGAATATGCTTCCTCTGAAATACTTCAGTTCTAACTATGTGGCTTTGAGGAATGTGTTAGTAACAGTTTCCCAGTGTGACTGTCCCAGGAAGAACACTGCATTTCTCTGGGCAGCACCAGACACAAGGCAGTGCCCACTCCAGAGAACTGTAACCAGTGAGTGGGTTGGACTCCAAAAGAGGCGCATGTAAAATGCAGGCATACCTAAAGTACAGGGCTGTCTTAACAGCCATTAAAAAATGTCATGGGTGTTATGGTGTTTTTCCAGAAAGTCTTCTGCTCAGGAATAGTAAACACTGTTTTCTGAAGCTCTTTACTGGGCACCTGTCCTGGAAGAAGTGCTGCAACAGCAGAACTAATGTGTTTTCAGAGTGGGTTGGACTTGGCCATGAACCATTGAAAACCTGTTCAATTCACTGAGTGAGGTGCAAGAGGAAAAAAGGAAAACTGAGTCACTAGTTGTTCAGATTACGAAAAGAACTATCAGGACATGCTCAGTGCATCTGTTGGTAGGCAGCAGGCTTTTTCTATGAGCACATCAAGGCTTCAGGAAATCACCAAGGAGTACACTTAAACAATTTGTCATGATGATGATGTATTATTTTCAGCTATGGATTTCTTTCAACAGCCCTCCTTAGCCTGGGCAAACTATATTTTTTCCAGTGCTGATAGTAAGGCTGCTTGTCCTTTTTTATCTGCTGTTAGGATTCACATGTATGTTTATGAGTAGAAATGTAGTTCTGTAGCAGCTTTTATACTATCTATCCCTTCTTTATTGAAGTTACTGCATTTGATTAATATAGCTCTCTTTCATGACTGGTAAAGACATGATCCCATGCCTCACACTGATGTAAAAAAAAAAAAAAAAAAAAACCTTTGAAAAGAGAAGCTTTGGTATTACATAACCTGAAAAGTAAACAGTGAAAAAACCAGAAAATGGCTTGGATGGCATTGCTCAAAAACTGTGGCCTGCAGATGAGCCGCTGGTTGCCTTCAGACTGCTACAGCCTTGCTGATCTCTTCTAGCTGGTCAAATGAATATATAAAACGTTTATTAGCTTTTCTGTATTCCCAAAGACTTTAGCTCCCATTGGAATTTTTCAGCACTGTGTGTTGATGTGACAGTACAGAAAAGACTGAGGAGCTCTGTTTCCCAGTGTTATTCTGTGTGTTTCCGTCATGGAAGGGTGGTTCTCAGTGTTCTGCATGGATATGTACCAGACTTTTTCAGCCTACGTTTCCAGTTCCAGTGGACTTCAAAAGAGGAAGATACTCCCATTAATGTTTTGCATGATAACAAGTTAGGCAAGCAACATTTTTTTTGATCCAGTTGGTGGAAGACTGCTTACTCCTAGTGCCAAGTGGGTGTCATAGTTGAGACTATCAAATGATGTCTGCTGTATTAAATGCTTTGTTGGATTTCCTGCTTGGAAAGTGATGCATGTGCCAGACAAGCAATATTTTCTGTTTTGGCATTAAGGCGATCTTGGCACCCAGTGCAAGCTGTTTACTTCAAAAGCTTTATTTTAAATCCAGTTTTGGAATACAGAACACACTTAAAATGTCTGCAGATGAACAGCAATGGAGAGGACAGCAAAGCATCCTTATTTTTACTCCTGTGTCCCTTAGAAATACTTCTGTCTGCTTCGTTTATGTGAGCTGCTTCTGATTTGTGTGTAATTTATTCATGCACTGTCTCTTGCTGGGTTGGACAGAGAGTAGAGAACATGTAACTGAAAGATAGCTTGAACCGAGAGCACAGAACATAATGGACAGTGAAATTTAAATTCCTTCAAGTATTGTTTAACTTTCTTGTGATACACCACTGATGGAAGGACAACATGCTCCATTTTGCTGAGTAGTCAACAGAAATAGTCTGTGCTAGGATCTGGAAGGGCACTCTTCTGCTGCAAAGCCAGTGGACATGCTGACATGCAGTACCATTAATTTTCACCTAGCAAAATGTTCTTCCGAATGCCAAGTGTGACGCCAGAATACAAAACACTTAATTTATCAAAGCCATAAGTAAGAAATGCTGTGTTTTTAGTTTTAGAAGTAACTTTTGTACATTTATGACTTTTTCCACATTAAACATCATTTATGGTTTGGAAATTGTTCAGGCAAGAGGCATATGGTTTCTGCTCCTGAATATCAGCTGCAGTTTTGCTAGGTTGAGTCTCTTTTACGTTGACAGTTTTTTGGCTTTTCATTTATCTTTTGGGTGGGTCATTATGGAGCAAGCTGCCTCAAGGAGAACCCATAGCCTTCTTTCCAAGGAGAAGGCTGCATGCTCTGCTTTATGTGAAGAGGATGGCATCAATATAGAGAATTTGGTTTTGGAAGCCAGACTTGTGTAAAGTGCCTTGTGAAGAAGTGTGTTTTCTGGGATGTTCCTTCATCAGAGCAGTTGCTGGAACAAGTTGAGAAGTAGGAATTTCACACCTGGACTTTGAGACACAAGTTGAGAGTTTTTTCCATATGCAATGTGAGAAGTTACAGGCTAGCTGCTGAATTTTCAGTTAATTCTATTCCTGCAAATAAATGGTAAACGACTGATGCGAGATCTTGGTTTATGACCTAGGAACTCCTTTTTACAAATTCTGCTGAGACTTCAAAAGCCTTGTTTTGCAGGCCCTTCTCTCTGTAAATGCACTGCTTGAAGTGGATGGAATTGCATAAATATATTCTCTGTGTATATCAAAGCAGAGGAAACTGTATGGATTGGGTATGAATTTGTCCGTTTAGCACTTTATATTCTAGCATTACTTCTTTCTTAAGAAATGAATGCCAACATTTTTTGCCCTTCTGTGGTCAGTATTCTGTCCTAGAAGAGCAATGCTCTTTGCCCTGTCCAAGCCTGAGGGCCCCAGTTCTGCTCCATGTTGCATCCCATTACTCCATAGAGTTACTCATGATGAGTACATGCTGCTTTTTTGGAGGAAGTGATGGTGCAGCTGTATTTTTACCTTTGTTGCCTTTTTTATTATTCCATTGCCAACTTTGTTTAACCATTTTTTTGTGCTGAATGACAGCAATGCAAAATTCTAGGGGGAGAAAAATGGCTTTTGTTTTGTTCCCTCACTTGGCTCGATGTGCTACTTTGTATCCCTGCTGCTTCTGCAAGTATGTCTCTCAGAGCAATTATCTCTGGCCTCCCATAGCAGAGCAGCCCATAGGAGCAGATTGTCACTCCCTTTGTCACCAGGTCAGGACCATGAGCTTACACTTGGTTAAGCAAGCCCTCCTAGCTTGGTGCAGAGTGTGATTTGTGACAGGTTAATAATGGGAAGAGATGATGAAAGCAAAGAAAGAGGCATATCTGAGGTATCTGAGGGCTGCCAGGGCAGCTGTTAAGGATCTCTGAATCAGATGGAGGGGGAACTCCGCCACCCTCAGTTTCCCAACTCTCAAACAAGCCATCTCCCATGTGCAAAGCAAAATGAGCTCCACCCCAGCCCTGCCATGTTAGCTGAGCTTTGATTAATGCATGGCGAATTCCAAACGTAGTCCTGTCAGTCTTGCTGACATCCCCATTGGTAATATGAACCACAAAAGTGCTCCCCTGCTCTTCTGATTATTATTGAAAGAATTCTGCTTGATTAGGTCATTACTGAGGGGAAATGTAGGAGAAACAAATATTCCAGGGAAAACGCAGACTTCAGACAAGAGGAAAAGTTGCACGTTTCCATGGTTTGTAAAACGTTTCACCTGATAGGAGAAAAAAAGGTCTGTGATTGTTGTTCTCCAACACCCATCTGAAGAACATGCATATCTCAGCCTTCCTTCTTTGTTTGTAGCTCACTCATCATGTTGGAATGAGCAGCTCTAAGCCAATCAAGTGCATGTATCTTTGAAGTGTTAGAGTCTTTGAGTGTGAAGACTCAAAGACAGAGACCTTTATAATTGTTTCCTTGACAAGCCTGGCAAAGTGAAATTATTGCAGTTTGGGATCTTGACACAGAGTGGAGGGAGAAACAGTTTCTTTGTCTCAACCCTACCATATATTCCTGTGCCATTCTCTGCTGAGGCAGAAGGTCTGGTGTTTGCCTTAAGGTATGAGAAGAGGATCTGGGAAGTTTAGATGGGGAGAGCAGAGAGAGCCTGAGGCTCTTAAACAAGAAGAATGAGGGAGAAATGTGATAGCATCTTGAAGCAGTAAAGGGCTGGAGGGGCAATACAAGTAATACAAGGATGATGGGTATAATTTATTCTCCATATCCAGGGTACAGAGGACAAAATGTCAAGATTTTTAACTACAGTGTGGCATTAGGAAAAATCTTCCTAGCACTAAGGCTAATGAAGCCCTGGAACAAAGTGCAGCAGTGACTATGGGGTGCATGAAGGCAATGTTTAAAACAGGATATAAAAAAATTCAGTCTAGAATTGCAGACTGAGTTGCCTTGTCTTGGAGCAAGCAGAAGGTACCTTTCTGTCTACAGTTTCTGTGGATCAGTGGGTATTAATATGAAACTGAGAGCCTGCTTGTAGCAAGAAGCTCCTCTTGCTTACCCTCGCTTAGGTTCTAACTTATGGGAGAAGACAAGAGATGTCAGAGATGTATTTTATCCTGTGGTTTTCTTGTCTCTAAACCTTCTCAGAGCATGAGATGCACCATCTTCTGCGTGGCTATTCACACCCAAAGTTTGTCACCAACTTCAGAGTTAGTTCTGGGTCCTGCTCCCCTCTTTGCAGAGAATGGTTAGTAGCAGGAGTGGCCTTTATTTTGTAGTAAATGCTGCTGGTTTTTCTTAGTCAATAGCCTTTCTAGAAGATATGTGCACAGAGCAGTCTAAAGCCTAGCATGATATAGACTGTTTTGTGAAGTGGTGGGGATCAGTGTATTAACTAAGGACCAATATATTAATTTAGCAAAAGGAATCAGTGAGTGTGAATGCTAGAACTTCCCATTTCAGTTTTCTTGGTGAGTGAACAGCCTTGTTTTCTCCTATCACCTGTTGCCAGTATCAGTGTGCGTGAAGATATCAAGTTACACAATACAACACCTCCTTGACGTGGAACAGTTCTTGGGAGGGAGTGGTACTGATTTTGTGGGAAGAGTGTAAAAGAGGTGACGAAAATAAGGAAAGATCTTAACCCAGAGCAATTTGGGCACCAGTTCCTGTACAAGAAACATCTCTAATCCAGTGAAGAACTTTCAGTGCTGGTCTGACACAGGGAGCTTCCTATCAGATGTACTTTATTTCTCTCCTGTTTGTGCCACTGTGCCCCATCTTAGACCACAGATAACTCTTTTAGGCATGCTCTGAATGAGGATGAGGCTGGATCCTACTGGTAAAGCAGGCCGTTGAGGAGATGAAGCTGCTTGCTTTGAAATGTCTTCTCCAGAGCCTCCCTGGCATCAAATTGGTGTTGGGAATTCATTGGCAGTTGAGCAAGGATTTTCAGGCTTTTATTGGTTCAAAATGTGGAAACTGAAATCCCTGAGAAGTGTCCAAATTCCCATGTGGCTCCAGGTTATAGTACCTTTTCAGATTCTTTCTCTTTTCTCCCTTCAATGGAGCTTGCATCAGCAGTCTTTTGCCTTTTTCAGTCTGCCCTTTAGAAGAGGACTTCTCAAGCATGAGTTAATATCATGCTGTCCTGAATGGTCAAAACCCTGTAACATGCTGAGAGACCCGGCTCTCCAGTCCTTGCATTTTGTTGTATTCCAGCCTGCAACTGTTCCTTTTCTGAGAAACCTAACCACTTTGACTCCTTTATTCCCTCCCTCTCAGCTCTCTAGACACGTCTGCTGCCATGAGATACCTCAGCCAAGGACTTTGAGCCAAGATATGAGGGAAATGGTTTAACCAGATGTGTGCCCATGTCTGCAACACAGAATTTTAAGATGCTGAAATTTAAAAGCTTGCCATCATCTCCCTTGCCTCCCAGCAGCAAAGTAAATAATGGGTGGGACTGCAACGCATATCCATTAAAACACCTTTTTTCAAGGGAGAAGATAGGAGGTTACAATTGGTTTGTAGAAATTTGCTCCAGGCTGAAAACTTGGCAAACAAAAGCTTAGCTTAGAAATGATTAAAAAGGAAACAACGAAAAAAGCATAAAATAAACCAGGGCAGTCGCTCTGGGTGGAGATGGGGGTCTAGAGCTTAGAGATCATTCTTTAGTGGGGGAGGAGAAGGAATGGCTCAAGACAGAGTTGTATTTGGCTCTAAGCCCTATTATAACTCAGCCTTTCAGAGCCAGGAGAATAAACTGCAGCATCTGAATACATGTTCATTCCCTGGCCTCTCTCTTTGCCTATTTATCAGAGGAAAGTTAAGGCCTCCCCTACTCTAAAGCAGAGGGGATGCAGATATGGCGGCAGTAGCTGAATTCTTCCTACTGTTAATTTCTGAATGTGGTTCTCCCTGTAACTTAAATTGTAAAAGCAAGTAAAGAAACTGAGATTCAGCTTTCCTAGAGAAGAAGAGGTGAGTGAGTTACTTTCAGTGCTATGGAGCTTCTCAGACCTCCCTCACTCAGTGCTTTGTCACACCTGGTGCTCAGGATCCATGCCTTGCTTCTGCTTTTTGCATCACATAGTGCCACCCCTGAACAAAAGCATGATCCCTTGAAGCCTCTAATGTGGGCTGACTTCTGCATAATTCCAGTTTCACAAAGCTAAGGAAGAAGGAGAGCTGGCTGGCTGCATAGCGGCAGAAACCATGAGCACAGAATGGGCCCCTAGAGGGAAAACTTTTCCAAAGTGTTATCTAATGTGCACACCACATATGTTTGGCAGCATCGTTTCCAGAGGCCTTGGGAAACAAACACAAGGCCTAGCCAGTAACCAGTTCTTTTCTCTGTCTTCATCTCAGGACCCCTTGGCCTTTCCAGTGAGTGTGCCCACACATAATAACATTGTTGGCTCCCTCTGTAGTGGTGTCCCTGTGTAAGAAGAATTCATACTTAGAGATTTTTTGAACATGAATGGCTAAAGCCTGGAGCAGCCTGATACAGGTTTGCTAACTCTCCTTACTGCTATGCACACTTCTAAAACAGCTGTCCCCTCAGCAACTTTATGGAATGCTTCGTCTGTAACAGGCACCAAGTTACAAAACACTAAATGAGTGACCAAAGGCATAGAGATCTAAAAGATCCTTTCTGAAGTTTTCTCTCTCACCCCATGGTTCATACATGTTCAGTTCCATCAGCATAAGGGCAGCCCTAGTTTAGGTGGAACGTTACCTAGTGCTGCCTCAAACAGGCCTCCTTCATAGGGCAGCACAGCTTCAACTTCTCTGGCTTTTGTAACAGGCTTCATCATTTACTTGTACATATCTTCATATCTGTTTGCGGATCTTTTGTTTAAGCTCCCCAGTGCTGTCTGGAGAACTTAGTGCTCTCAAGCAGCAGATTCTGCCAGGCTTTGCTTCTTATAAAAGAAATGCACTACAATTCCATCCTTTCTTGGGGCTTAAATGAGGCAGGTGGAAAAAGCCAATAAAGGAACATATAGGACTAGGCCTATTGGTTGAGAAGGCTTGGAGAAGCTTTCCCTTTTGCTGCTACCTAGCCAGGTAACATCATTGCAGTATTAAGAGATCTCTAATCAGTGCTGGTGAACTGCATAATTTGAGATCAGGCTGTCAAAACAGTGCCTTTCTGAATGTCTCAGTAGGGTCAGTTCTACTGAGGAGTGGAGGCAGGCTCTTGGAAAGTTCTTGTTAAAGTGCAAGAAGAAGTCTGGCCTTTTAGTCTGCTCTTGTATTTCAGTACTGACACTGTTTTTATTTTCAGGGAAGACTGGAATCAGTGAGAATGGAACGCAGTCCATCTTCTAGCTCTCCAAATGCAGCAAGAACATTTATGGGCTGATCTTCTGCAGCTTCTCTCAAGCACTGGAATTTCCAGGTGCATGTTTTTAGAGCACAAGCAACCTCAGGAAAGCCACTTTTCAAAAGGTAGGTCGTCTCTTGCTTAGATTGAAAAAACTGAAAAGCAAACAGTGAAAAATGGGGAAAAAAAGACCTTTGGTATCAAAACAAAGTAGATCTTTCTTTTCTCCAAGCTTCTTTAACTTGCCTAATGCAGATCAAAGTGGAACTGTAACAGTGAATTGAGGAGATGTAGATGGTAAAAGCGAGGTACTGGCATTGGTAAAATCAGATTCCAGCAGAAAGAAGATGGTGGGGGAAGAAGTTTAACAAGTTTGCTTTATGTGCCACTGTGTCACGCTTCCTTTTGTTGCTCAAGAATGTTGCCTCACTGGTTCCTAGGGTGTGAAAGGGCTCCCGTACTGGGAAGATGTGCCCCACAGACCACCACATGTGAGCCACTATTGGACTGATTCTGACTGAGTGATCCTTCTGAAAGCTGTTTTACTTTTGTTGCAGTTGTACTGCAGTTGTACTGTAGATCAGGAAGTGATCTGGGCTTTGTGGTCAGAAGTTTTCTGTAGTGCAGAAGTTTGCAGAACAGTACTGTGCAGTGCAAATGCATAATGAGAGTAGGTAGGCACTTGAACTCAATAAAAGGAAGTCAAAATGCCTCTCTAGAAAGTTCACAGTGATCAGGAGGTTTGGAAGATATCTTTGAAGGAGGTTAGGAGAACAAGCTAAATGCTCTCTAAAATAATGGAGTTCCCTCTCACCTTCGCTACTTCCAAAGGAATGAAACAGGACAAGGGCACTCATAAACTGTGTTGTGCGTACACATACAAAGCTAAGCACAGAAGGAGTTTGACAAACCTTGTCAGGAAGGGGAGAGTGCACAAGGAGCGTGTGACAAGTTCTGGCACATGTATACCTCGCTAGTACTAACAGTGTCCTGAAGCCTGTTAGGAGTTTACCCCATGAACTGACATTTATCCGTCCTTTGTACACATCCTAAACTGCTGTTGCACAATCTGGTGTGAGTGGCACACTGCTAGGAAGAGACTCAAGACTGGAAAATCAGGCTGTATCTTTCTGTCTGTTGGGCAGGACTGCAACTTAACTGCTAGAGGCATCTGAGCCTGCTGGTTTTTCTTCCTCCTGTTCCTAGCCAGGCCCCTCTACTGAAACAAAGACTCCCACAAAAGCAAAGAAATAGCTGTAGCAGAAGATTCTCTAGTTGCTTCCCACATGTCAACTGCTGCTGCTACAGTCTGTGGCTTGTGTGATCGCAGTGCTGATTCAATTAACTGATTTTTGAATCCTTCCTTTCATGACGTTTGTGTGGACATGCAGGCCAGTTAGAATGTCCAGGAACAGATCAAGTGTAAATTTTTTAAAGAAAAGGCTGCTTCCCTTCTCTTTTTCTATATGTTGCCTCTACCTATTTGCAATCTGGCAGTTTGGTGAGAGTGCCCAGCTGTTTTGCCTTAGAAGTGGTTGTTAACTCCTTCTGGAAAGAAAAAGCGATCAGCCCTCTGCACTATTTGTCCTACTCTTGCTGACCTCAAAGCCTCTTCCAGAGCAAATCTTTGTGAGTTCCAAGGCTGTTCATCACAACTTTCCCTTCAACCTATTCCAGCCTAAAGACATGCAAGACCCAATACTTTACAGGCCTTTACAGTAAAGGACTACACTTCACATGTAAAGTCAAGGTATGATTCCCGTAACAGTTATAACTCTGACCTTTCTGCGCACATATTATTTTTAGTTAATGTAGATGGTGTTAACTTTAATGCCTTTCCCTTAACCCTTAAGGAAGCTAGCTAATTTCCAGGTTGATATGAGCTGGCTAATTTCCAGTGTTTTGGGGAGACAGCCAAGATGTGCAATTCCAAGGTGCTTCTGGCTGCTGGTGTTCCTAAGTGGAACACATCTGGATCTGTGCTTCATCTCAGGCCTCCTCCCATTGTCTGTCACCCCCACCATACTCCACTTGTGCTGTTGGCTAAGTGTGTTTAATGGCTGGCTACAAGTTACCCCGCTGCAGCCACGTATCATGTTACCATCAATCAAGATGCTTATGCGGCCTAACAGGCGGCTTGTTAACCTAGCCAGGCAAGGCTGGTGGCATGAGTAGATAAAGCCACTAGGAGTTGTGAATGGGTTTGATGTAGCAAAAACGTGATACCATCTCCCATGTACCCACTCACTGGTAATGAAATGTGAGTTTAGATAGGAAAAGACTGTGACAGGCAGGCAGAACAGGAAAAGGGAGGAGGGAGTTCAAACACCATGGCATAAAGAAAGAAAACCATGTGTTCATGCTTGTGTCAGTAGACTGTGTGCTGACCCCAGGCTCACCTGAGCCTTGGCAAAGCTCGCCTTTGTTCTGTGCTGGCTTTCAGAATCCAGAGTTATCCCGTAGCCATTTTGTGACCTGTTCCACACAGGCAGCCTGGCCATGATTGCTTCATAAAGCAAGACCCAGGAATCAAAAACAGGGCATGCTTCCTGAGCAGAGATGGAAAACAGCTGTGCTGGAAAAAAAGGAGGGGTTTTCTGGCAAAGCAGTGGAAAATACAGATCAAGGCCTGGTTGTGCAATCTTCTCTGGCTGGCCTTTGGCTGCTGTTGTGGCACAAGATGGAGTTAGCAGGAGACTGGTGCCAGGCAATGGAGTAGCAAGTACCTCTTGTGACTGGAAGGCTGGAAACCCAGAGTTTAGTCCTAAATGTTTCAGAGGTGACAAGTGTCACCTAGTCATGCTGTCCTCTCCACTCTGCTGCGATCAGATTTGTTCTGCCAGTCCCAGTTAGCAGTTGAGTGGCCAGGATGGTTACAGTAAAAGCACATGGGCTACAGATGTGCAACTTTGTCCAGGTAGGAGTTTGATTCCTGCCTAGTGCTGATGAAGTGCTCACTGTGTGGCCACAGTGAGGGATTTGGTTAGGTAGTCTGGCCAGGTTCCTGCATCTGAATCATCCATGCCCATACTGGGGTGCAGATGCATGCCAAACAAGACAGTCCACACATGCTGTGCAGGGAGGCTCACCAAGCACAGAGCTAGCAACTGCTTTGCCATGACATCCTCTGAAGTCAAGGGAAGGCAGTGCCGTATGTTCAGTGCCGTATGTTCACTAGCCTTAACTGCTTGTTGCTTTGAGTCAGGCTTCTGACTTCAAAATCTCAAACCAAAAGTAAATGAGCCTGTAGATTTAATGTGACATCTGGGTCTGAAGCCATGGGAAAGGGGTATGGAACTCTGTTGAATATTCTTCTTTAAATGGTTTCAATCTAATTATTGTGTACAAGAAGGAGAGGATGGACGAGAACAGAGATTTAGACCTTTGCTTCAGAACAGGATTATCAAAAAACTTGATACCACCTGCCAAGAGAGCCCTGAAATATCTCTCTTCTCCCAGTGGTCCTCTATGTAACTAAGGAAAAAGCTAAGGGAAAAGGTAAAATGGTGAGAAGGCAAAAACCAAAATAAGTTGGAAGAACCATCAATCACCTCCTGAGTTGACACATACCAGCTACACTGGCCTTTCTTCTTAGCATCTGGAATAGGAAAAGACAGTACGATGAGTATTTTTCACCCTGTAGTTTTGGAGCCATGTGGAGTCCCTTTCTATGGATAAATTCAAGACCTGTCTGGCATGTACCTGTGCGACCTATTGTAGGGTACCTGCCTTAGCAAGGGTGCTGAAGTCCATTCCAATCCCTGTGATTCTATAATTGTGGGGAGATTGTGCTGTCTTAGAACTGGCTCAGCATACTGAGCTGCAAGATGGAGGTTCAGATCTTGCACTACAGCACTTTTCAATCATGCTTATCAATAAGACATGCACAGCTGCAGAGGAAAAGAAGAAAACAGCAACAACAACAAAAAAACACTGCTACAAGAGCTGATAAAGGGAAAGGGTGAAAATTCGGTATGGCGACCTGCGGGAGGGAAGAATCTGCAGAACTGAGGCAAGAGCAGTGCCAAGAGTAGTGCAAAGGGAAGCAATTTTGTCCCAGGTAGCAAACTTTGGAATATTTCTGGCCTTCTGTGCCAAGTTTTTGAATCTGGGTACTTCAAGGTATTGGGTAGGATGGGTGACAGCTTCAGATGCTACACAATCTTAAGGAAACCAACACCAAGATGTACTACTGTGACCAGAAGCAGGCTGTTGACAACTGTCATATGCAGACATGGATGAAAACAACATTACGTTTGCAGTGTTTGGGCTGGGCTTCCAAATGAATGCGACCACTGCATTGTTTGAGTTTTAGGCATTTTTCTTCCTGCCATAAAGAATCATAGTCCCAAGTAGAGGGATGAAGACACCAGACAGAAGGTGTGAGGGACCTATCAGCTGCGCTGACAGAAGCCAGTTTCTCCAGTGGGAATCCCTTCACCTCGATTCTCAGTGTGCAGCTTATGCAGGACTGATGGAGGTGGCTCCCACTGGCAAGAATCTTGCCTGTGGCTCCTACCTGAGCATAAGAAAGCCTTTTCTTAGATCCTTCTCTCCTATCTCTATATGAAAAGGGTCTAGGGTATATCTAAGATATTTTGAGAATTTCTCTCTCAGAAGAAAATTAGAAAAGACGTGTTTAGATTTTTGTTCCTGTAGCACTCTTTAAAAGTACTTTGTAGACAAAGACTGATGACTTTTGCAAGGTGAAATGATGAATTTTAGGTATTGCAGATAAAATCAGTTAGTTTAAACTTGGGCAATTTTGTAATACATCCAAACAAACAAACCCCAGAGAGATAGACAAAATTAATAGTTGGTAATAGCTTCAGCATTCTTAGAGATGTTGAAACTTTGTTGCTTGCAGATAAGGCCCTAGTGCTTCAAAGTTTATTTTCAGTACAAGACAGGATGAAGGCATATTTTGGATATAATTTGCTAAGTGAGGTGCTAGTCTTTTGGCTTATACTGACCTGAAATTGTTCTTTATTTTTAAAAAAATCTCCTTCATTTTAACTTCTTAATATGAAGTCTCTCATCACAGTTTTTATGAAACATTCTGCATCTGCATGTACTCGGCAGGGTCAGAAGTGGATATCAGTAGTGGCTAAAACAAAAATTAATTTAACTAAAAATTCAGTTTTGTTCCCATGGAAGAGTTTGAATTTTGATGAAATTCATTTCCCTGTGAAAAAAGGAAAAACAAGTCCATCACTTGCAGTTTTTATCTGATGACTTTGCTCTTCAAGAGGGAGAAAGGCAGTGGAGAGAAAGCAAGTTTTAGTTAATGAGAAAATAAGTCCTACCAATAAATGGTGGCAATGAAAGCAGAGGAAAGAAAGTACAAATTCCCAGGCATTCCAGGAATATCTGGTATCCTTTACATCCTGCTCTGTGCACATCATTTGTACAAATCCCAGTGTTCCACCACAGAGGCAGCTGCATTTCAGTTGTGTTATTATATGAAGAGTTTTGTATAGTTGTCACATGAGGCAATTCATACTATGAGATGAAAAGGAGCTGACCACAGCAACTGAAAAAAAATAGAACATGCAATCTATTAACTATGCTGGAAACCACTCATGCCACAGAGAAATGGGGGCCAGGAAGCAAAAACTTCCAGAAGAAATTAGGTAGGAAAAAAAAGAGAGAGAGAGAGAAATGTCATCGGTTGCTGGGAGAAGAGTACAGGCTAGTTACCACATCTGAGCTGCTGAAAAACAGCCGTTGGCTTTCTGTAACTCTTCATCTGTTTTTCTGTTCATTTTTGTCCTTCTCTTTAACCTTGCTGGGTAAAACACATCTCCAAGGACAAATAAAAATGATTTTCTTACCAGCACTGCTGACTTTGCAGCCTGTCAGAAAACTGACTAAACTCAAAACACCCTCAGACAGTCACTTTAAAATATGGTCAGCATTGTGTTGTTGCTGTTGCTATTGTTTTTTTGTTGTTGTTGTTGTTGTTTTGTTTTTTTGTTTTTTAAAGAAGAACAAAAGATATTAATTCAACAGCAGGATCACTCTGCAACCTAAATTAAGGCTCTAGGTGAAACAGCAAAACTGTTGCGATGAGTTGTGTGACAAGGGAAATGTTGTATAAAGCTAGACTTGGTTCTTGTGTTACAGTGCAGATGCTTAGTTATCTTAATTGAATATATGTTATATTGAAGGATCTTGAGATCCAGAAAGATAGCCCGGTAACTGAAAGATGCTGTTACGAATCCAGACCAAGGAAATGTTAATTTCTTTTGCTAGGTTCACATTTAACCTGTCCAAAGAAAAATGTTTGGTTCCTAGTATTTGAGAGGTTGAAATCTGCAGGGAGTGCTTTTGTCATTACTTACACCATCTTCCCTGGAAACACTTCCTTTTTTTTTTTTTATTTTTACCTGTACCATATGTGAATGAAGATCCATAGTTTATTTTTGAAAACTTTTCTGCTTCAGCTGTTTCTCTGATCCTCAGAGATGTGCTGATGGAGTTAGACTTATAGCCCAAATAGGCTGAAGGGATCTGCAGATCTGTAGGTGCACCTACCATCATTGTCCCTGACAAACACTGCTTTTAAACTGTGGTTAGGACGTGAGAGGAACGAAGCAGGAGAAACTGTACGAAAACAGCCTCAACTTGCTCAGGATCACGAGAAAAGATAATGGAGGTATTTCACCTTTGCCTGCACGTTCAGTTATGCCAGGCTGGCTACTTGTTCATTCTTTCTTATATTCTAACAAGCACCGGATTTTGGCTTGTGAGTAGTAGGTGACTGAAATGAAAAGTTGTGTGTGGCTACATACACTTCATTTGTTTGTGGGAAGGGTTCTGCTTTGTGATATAGGTCATTCAAATCCCTGGGCAAGAATAAATGACAGAGGAGAAAAAATAGACACAGTCAGAGCAAAAAATCTAATTTTTCAATCAAGCTTTTAATGAAAAGATCATAAAATAACAGTTTCTCATCACTGTACATTAAGACTGCAAATTTCTGAATGCTGAGATCATATTATACTTTCTGTATCTTTATATGACACTTGAGTTGAAGCCACAACTACATGTGGCTCTGACCTGAATTCAAGCTCTTGAAGGAAATGAACAGAACACTGTAGCAGGAGTGTCGGCCTTTCCCTTACCCTCCCTTCTTCTCCCCTTCCCCAGGAAACATCCAGGGCACCTAGACTGACTGGAAGTTAAGGCTTAAAAGTAATTTAAAAAAAAAAAAAAGTGAGAGATGGGACATCCCTCTTTTAATTGCATTTAAAATACTCAAATAAAATGGGAGAAAACATCTAGCCAGTCACCATAAGGTCCTGTTCTCATTAGGAAAGTTAGAACCCTTGCAGACATTGGAGCAGCTGTCCTAGGTGCTTCAACTGGTAACTTGTGAAGGAAGAAGTCTCAAAAATGTCCCACTTTTCCGGAAAAGCAAGCACTAGAACATGTGTCCCCTAATTGCCAGTGAATTTTGCTGCATGAAATACTGTTTTAAACCCTCTCTCCATATGGCATCCTCCAGGGTCTATTCTGTTCAATAAATGCTGATCTGCTGATCCCAGTGTGTTCAAATCTAGGCTTTGAAATGCACAGGCAAACTGGAGAAAGGAGGGAAGAAGAGAATGATTACAATTGCTTGCCTGTTTATCTCCTGCACTAAAATCAGGGCAATAAGGTACCATGGGACTTAAAACAGTGCAACAAATTCAGGAAAGAAACTTCCAGAATTTCTTTTTCAAGAATATGACAGTTCTTGAGCACAAGAGTAAGCTTATGAAAAGGTATCACAATGTTTGAAGAAACTTTGTTGATGTTGAGAAAATCATTGAATTCAAACAAAAAATAAGAAAAAATAAGCTAAAATTCATTTAAATCCTTCAGGATCACAGAAAGTGACAAATATCCCCTTTCTTCATACTAATTTTTAAGACTGTCACAGGTCCGTAACTGCTAATTCTACTAGTACTGGAATGAGAGGCTTGTGAAGTAAAGCTTTTCCTAGGGACTCTGGTCACCTTACAACATTGAGGCCCATCACAAGATGGCACAGATGCTGCTGAGTTTGGCACAAAGCTTCCTCTATCTATCTTAGGCATTGACTCTCCACTTTTGAGAGCCTTATTGCTTCCACAGTAAACAGTAAGTAATGGATGAGAGAGAGTTTTAAATAAAAGAAGCTAGCTAGATTCTGACCTTCAAGCAGGATGTGAGACTCATCTCAGTCACAAGCTGCAACTGGAAGCACGCAACTGTTCCTCTGATGATTTTTACATACTTCAAACTTTGCCAGTGTTCATCTAAAAATTTTCTTGGTTGCACTGAGTGCACTGGATGTTTCCCCTGGTCAAGACCCATACTCCCGCTTTTCAGAACTGAAGTGACAAGGTAAAATACTGCGAACCCAGACTGAACCTGCACTGCTTGAAAACAATGCTTTCTACACACATAACAGAGGAAAACAAACAAACAAAAAAAAAAAACAGAAACAAAATAGGAATCTTAAAAAGAGTGACACTGTTACTGGAAACATTTAAATACAGCAAAACATAAATTCCTCTTCTATGCAAAGCTACAAAAGTCCAGTCTTTGTATTGTCTTCACAGGTTATGGTTTATGGCTATGCTGAGAGTCTCTGAGATTCTTTTTTTTTTTTTTTTTAATATATATATTTTTTTCATTTTTTTGAAATCCTGTAGAGAAGACCCTGCAGACACATATTTGTGTTTGCAACTTTCTGAATTACATTGCAAAACTGTGCATACAGAATCTGAGAAATAAATACATTCATTACTGCACATACATCTTGATACAAAAACAACACTGTCAAATAGTGTTTGCACCATCTTTGTTAGATATTAAGACCAGGCAAAATTAATATTTCATTTTCCATCAGCCCCTCAACAAATGTTTGAGGTGGCTTTGGTGTAGAAGGTAAAAGCTACAAAGGGTCAAGACTAATGATGGAGAGGTTTTCTAAAAAAAAAATCCTTCTTTTTGGCTTCAGCAGTATTTTTGCAAACCCATCTTCATTGGTCATCATTAGACTGTTCTAACATGCAAATCTAGCTTAGGTTTCACCTAGAAAGCCTTACGGGTTTTGATTGGTCTCTTTGTGTGTGACTGTAAGGTATGGAGTGAATCACTCCTGCTGTTTAATTAGAAGGTGGCTCAGATAGTCAGCAGCGTAGCTCAGGCCCCAGCACAACTCTGGGCAGAAGAAGGGAGCTATGTGTCTGCACTTGCGCCCTCACCCCGGACCATTAAAGCTTCCCTGGCCACTGCTGCATTTCATAGGGAGATGCTGCCTCTGCCCAGCTCACGCTGGCACAGAATGTGGCACAGAGTTGTGCGTACTCTTCCACATCAGCAGCCACAGAGCCTCACAGAAGCTGCGTGTCAATAGCTCTTTGGTGTTTTCTGTGATCTTTGTGGCTCCTGCTAACTTCCCCAAATGCACAGAACTGGGCTTTCATTTATTTTTGCCAGGAATTTGATTTTGGAGGTCTTGCAGTAAAGGCTGGAAACTAAACCTAGCTCAGACATGGCTAGCGCGAGGAAGATGAGCTGGCTACAGAAGCTCCCTCGTTTCTGATGACACCTTTCTCTCATCCCCAGAACTTCTCCCATCCCTCTGTTCTCAATATGCCCACTCAGGCTCCTTTGAGGAAGAGGCTGGCTGCTCCTCATGGCTGCAGGCTGTGGGCCTTAGCAGCAGCATCCCTCATGGGTTGGAGACAAGAATCCCTAAATCTACGTGTGATGATTCTGAATGCTCTCCCTCCCCGCCCTCAGCGAGCAGTGCTGGAATGCAAGCTGGCTTGCACGTTCCCCCCTCCTGATTTGAGGAACCTGCAGTAGCCTTCAGAAGAGAAACCAATGGAAAAAGCAAAGATTAATTTTGACTGGCCCCTAGATCTGTTGAGGTCTGAAACTGTCAAAGTTTATGTAAACAATGAGATAAATATATTAGTACTTTTCTGAGCCAAGTGAGGTTCCATACTCATTCAAATGTGCTTTGGTTTAAAAAATAGTTTTGTGAATTTGGGTATGAGCTTCTTTTTTATACAACTTTCACTATTTTATCCTTTTTTTTTTTCCTGTTACTCCGAAAACATTCTGGAACTAAGTAACTAAAGCATATGCTTAAGCTGCCAGGCCTCTTTTTTCCTCTTTTATTTTTTTCTTTTTTTTCTTTTTTTTTTTCTCTTTAAAAGTTGCATTCCTCTTGAGGCTCTCTGTGTATCTCAAAACAAACAAACAAACCAAAAAAAAACCAAAAAAAAAACAAAAAAAAAAACCTCCCTCCCCCCACCCTAAAACTCTTAAAATCTTAAATATGAAACTAGTGTTTTGCTTTCTCATTAAAATACAGAAAAATGTTTGATACAATACTATGTCGTACAAATGCAGTTGAGTGTTCAGGCCCCAAGCAGGCCTTAAACAGTCCCTGAAGTTTTGAGTATTATTATTCATTATTACTGTCATAATTTGGAAAATGTTTATATTCAATCTACGGAACACAACTTTACATAGCTACTTGAAAAAAGAACAAAATTTCCTTTTGTACAATACTCTTGCTGTACACAGACTTTATGTCGTATTGTTTAAGTGCTGAGGGAGGGGGATAAAGTAGAAAAGCTGCTCTGGGGGAAAAAACATTAAAAAAAGCACTGCGTCCTGAAACTTCAAAATGATTCTCAAAGCTTAAGAAACAAATGAAGAGGGGACCTAGAAGGGGAAGGAGAGGCTATATTACTCACACGCATGCTTGTAAAATTGGAATTAAACAAGGGGGAGCAGGTTGGTTACCCACTTCAGATCTGGCCGTGCTTCCCTGAGCTGTGGGTGCTCCATGCCATGGCTCTGCAGCCCCAGCTCTGGCAGCGACCCAGGGCCTCTGCACAGATGTGCTCCCACTTACCCCATCACTACAGCAGACTGTGGGGCTACAAGCAAGGGGGGAAAAACGGTATCCAAAACCTACTGCAGAGGCAGAGCTCATTGCCAACTGCGTGTTTCTCACTAAGAGAGCTAAAACTCATTGTGAAAATTGGGACTTAGTGGGTTCTGAGCCAGCCAGCAGAAAACGAAGCTCTGCTGTGGCAGCTGCTGAAGCTAGCATGGGATTGAGCTCAGCTTTCAGACGACTGCAGGGAAGGTAAAGGCAGCGTGAAAGTGCCTTGGAACTAATCTTGTGTGGCAGTCCCTGCACCCTGCTGGGATTTACTTCGAGGAGAAGGTAGATGGTAAGGCCTTCCCTGTTTTCCCCAAAGACGGTGTTGGGGATATTCTTAAGGACAAGGGTTAGCAGGGAACTGAGGGAAGAAGAATTCAATATAAATTCAAAATGTGGAAGTGCTAAAGACACTAAAAACACACCTAGCCCCCCAGAAGAAAATAGCATGCTTCAGCACAATGAGAAACGAAAAGTCCGTGCACCCCTCATGCCCCCAGCTCGCAGCGGGGCAGAGCAGGCAGACAATAGCACGAGCAAAC
Source organism: Oreortyx pictus (assembly GCA_036925125.1). NCBI lineage: Eukaryota > Metazoa > Chordata > Aves > Galliformes > Odontophoridae > Oreortyx > Oreortyx pictus. The sequence goes on along the minus strand of JAUPFR010000019.1, from coordinate 13,760,137 downwards.
AGCACAGCAGAGCGGGCAGCGGAGGGGCAGCGTGTTCCCTGTAACGTGACACCAGGCCAAGGCGCAGCTTATTGCTCTATTGCTTGGAGCCTGGATTCCAGCTTCCTCAGTTCGTTCAACTGACCCAAAAACTTCTTTTGGACTAGTCTATCTTGAAAAAAAATAAAAATAAAAAATAATATCAATAAAAAAAAGACAATGAAGCTTATATTTCTTTGTTTCAGATCAACGCGCTCACTTTTCTCTTTTTTTTTTTCTTTCTTTTTTTGGTCAAAACTTAAAAAAAAAAAAAAAAGGTTTTACTTTTTAAAAAAGATAAAATGTGAGGTTTGGTAAACCCTATGCAGAGACTATACCAGTTTGAGCAGAAAAAAAAAAAAAAAAAAAAGAGAGAGAGAGTAAAAATACAAGTGTAAACTTTTCAATTCAGAAGGGATGATTCTACTGGCTGTGAATTTTTACCACCACAGTCACGAGAGGCTTGAAATAAGCCATAGCTTTCCACAAGGTCATGCCAACGAAGTCAAGGGGGCCAAGAATCAGTGGGCTAAGTTCTCCGTCTCTTCTCCTAAACCAATAGCAGCTGTTGGCTGTGATGTCTTATGCAGATGTTGCAAGAACATTTTGTTTCATTTTCTTTTCATTTCTCTTTCTTTTTGTGCGCGTGTGTTAAATTGTGTAAAAGGGAGGATATGAAACACTTTGGTTTGCTTTTTCCTCCTCTCCTCCACCTTATTGCACTCTGGATTCTAGTAAATTATAGGCTGCTATGCCCTCACCCTCTGTCCTGCCAGGTGTTTACAGACTGACCCAGACGTGACGGGGGAGTGGAAGATGAGGGGGGCATTTTCCTCTTCCCATAGTATCCAGATTCAATAAACAAAGCTGGAAATGGCCCAGAAAGCTCAGGGAAGTTTTCTCCTTTTATCTCAAAGTGACTGCAAACAGCCAGGAGAATGTAAGCGAGCCAGTCCAAGCAGCCAGCACAGCTTCTGGCTCAGCATATTTTTTGCTCTGTCTTTGGCCGAGCTTTGCTTTAACGTTTCTCTAGATGACTTCTGATGGAAGGACAGGGTGGTAAAAATCCCTTAACTTTAATTTAGCTTCTACTTTTATACATTTAATTACTTACAATAACAGAAAAAAAAAATGCCTAATCTTTCACTAACCATCTTATTGTTCTCATGAATTCAAGAGGTAGCAAAGGTAACAAGTCTGTCCACACAGACTCGTTCTTTAGTGAGGGAGGAAAGCTAAAAACATACACACACAAAAAAATAAAATAAAATAAACAATAATAAAAAAGTACCTAAGGAACTTGTAGCAAGTCCAGCCTACATCAAACCCCCTCCCCACCCACCCACCATAGAATTAACCTCAGACCTTCCAGTTCAAACATTCACATAAACGTTACAATGGTCTTTCCTTTAATAAAAGTACCTCTAAGCAAAGAATATTCATACGAAACTACTAGAAAAGTAAAGACGACCCCCTGCTCACTGAAAGAAATTCCCAGGGCATCCAGTCCCTGTTCAGTCATGGGTAAGGCTGAAGAGGTTTGCTTGTTTTGTGGGAAAAGGTGGCGTGTGGTTACTTGTGCCAAGGATAAAGATCAAAACAAAATGGGGGAGGGATAGTAAGGGAAGCATCACCATTTCTTTAAGCAAAGCACCCTGGCGGTGAATGCCTAGGTAGATGGCCATCCCCACCATGGCCAGCGCAGCAGGTTGGGTTGTGGGTTCCACCACTGCTTTGGCTTTACCACGGCATCCAGAGGGGCTGCCAACCCTGCAGGATGGTCCACAGACACAGCTTCTGCGTTTGTGAGGGCAATGCAATATTTTTTCACAGATGTATGCTATTTTCTTTCAAATGGCAAGGAATACCCTACTGAGTTTGATTTTAAGAGAGGACATGAGTAGGGCAACAGCACCATGTAGGAAAGAGGCAGGGACAATGGATCCATCAAAGACAAAAGTTCCCTGTGGTCCTCCTTCTTGCTTCAGATTATCAAAATGACAGTGAAGTCAGTACACATGAAAAGAAGTGACATTTCTTTCTAGATCACAACGATTTTGAGGGAGAGTTGGACTAAATGCATCAGCTTGGCTGTGGACGTTTCTTTTTTTTTTTTTTTAAATGAAAACAACTTTTTTTTAAAAATGTTAAAGCTACATTTGTTTAGGCCTCCCATGACTGAACAGAGTATGGGGAGTTGCCCCCTTTTTTGTTGGTTTTTTTTCTTGGGTTTTTTTTTTTTTTTTTTTTTAAGCAGCAAGTCTTACAGAAAGGTAATCACTGCGGATGGGCTCGAAGCTCATTCTGGAGTCTTTGGCTTATGTGGGAGAGGTATGCATACGCAGGTGGCTGATCAGATTGCGCTGCTGGGTGAATTTCCCACCACACAGTTGACATTCGTAGGGTTTTTCTCCTGAGTGGACACGCATATGCTCTGTCAGTCGGTACTGCCGGGTAAAGCGCATCCCGCATTCCTCGCAAGCAAAGGGCTTGAGCCCCAAGTGGCTGCGCATGTGCCGTGTCATGGTGCCCCGTTGTGTGAACATCTTGCCACAGATGTTGCAAGGGAAAGGCCGCGTCAGCCAGTGAGTCTTCTCATGCTGTCGCAGTGTAGCTGGATCCTTGTAGCTTTTCTCACATACGGAGCACTTGAAGGGCCGTGACTCTGCAGAGTAGGACTGGTTGGGGTTGGACAAATCCTCGGCTTCATCTTTGCCTCCATATGTGCCTTCCTCTTTTATGTAAAGGTCTTCCTCAGTGTGTGTCTCCACATGGGCATTCAGCTGCTCAGAGCTGGGGAAGCCTTTGCCACAGGGAATGCAGACGTACAGGTTGTCACCATATGCCACTGGCTCAAACCCCTCCTGCCGGTAGACATAGTTGGCACTGGTATGCCCGCCACTCTCATTCTCACTCTGGCCACTGTCATCACTGTTCTCCTTACCATTTTCAACCTCCTCCTTACACGAATAGGGCAGGTCTGTGCCGTAGGTTCCAGCCAGGCTCCGCTCCACAGACTTGGACAAGGGCCCCAGCAGGATCCCATTGGGGAGCCCTTCGCCTTCATCCCTGTCTTTGCCCCCGTCCTTTCGGTCAAAGGCGTTATCTTTCTTGATCCACTCCTTCTTACGGGACGAATGCCGGAGGCCCTTGCGCTGGCTGCTCTCCGTCAGTGAGTGGTGGCAGTCCTCACTCAGATCCATCTCCATGGGGTCACTGCTGTCCGCTATGCTGTGAGGGGCTCCAACTCCAGACTCGTCAAACGATGAGGCACTGTTGGCTGCAGGGGCTGAGGCAGATTGAGGAGATCCATGCTGGCTTTCACTGTGCTGCGTGTCATCATGGGAGGCTGCAACAGGGAGTGATGGACTTTTTTTGGACAAATCGAGGCCTAGCTCCTGGTCACCAGTGCTCCCATTTGCACTACCACCCCCACCACAATTCTTACTGGCTCCCCTGCTTAAGGAGTGACAGTTCTCTTGATTGGAGCTGCTGATAAAGACCTCATCATCAGAGAGCTTTCCCTTTGAAAGCTCCTTTGAATGTGAGCCCTTCAACCCCTCATTTGACCCTGAATAGCGAGCTTGAATGACAGAAGCAGTGGAAAGTCTCTGACTCCTGGCAGATCTTCCAACACCAAGGCCACTGGCCTTGCCAGCAAAGGACTTGCTGTTCCGCTTCAGCTTCTTTCTGCAGAGAGCTGCCAGGTCGTGCAGTTGGAGGTAGCTTGCTGCGGTGAGGAGAGCACTGAAGTTCTGTTCACCGGGCTGGTCAGTCGTTAAGAGCTTACCAGTATAAATAAAGTCCAAGATCTGCCGGAACACGGTGGGGTTCACCATGTCCGTGTCTAAGTTAATCAGGTTGTCATGCAGGACAAGGGATTTGAAATACATGCTGCTGGCTGCCAGGATGTTCTTATGGGCACGAAACAGAGCATTTTCAACCACAATGATCACATCACAGAGGAAACCTTTGGCTCGTTGCTGGTTCAGCTGCAGTAGCAGTTGTTTGGCATGATTTGGCAGTTCCATCTCCACCTTCTCTTCCTTTCACCTTCACTTTACCACCTGAAAAACAGGATGATGGGAAGCGTGAACCTACTGTTTCCACTCAAATAAGTCTATATTTAATAGACTGGCTTAACAGTCTTCAGTCTCTGTTCAACTTGACACTGTCTAAGGAGCTCTGGGTATGATCCAGCCTTGCAAGCTGTGATCCTGCTTGGAATATGGAGAGAAGTATTACTCATGCTAAAATTTCAAGTCTCAAAAGTAGTATCTTTACAAAACAAAATAATCACTGACTGGAATGACTATTCAAAAGACCCTAGCGAGAAAACAGTAGTTATGTATAGAGGAAAGCCGTTTGCCTTTCCTAACACCAATCTGAAGGGAGAATAAGGAGAAAGGTAAAAAGAGAAGGAAAAAAAAAAAAAAAACCATCTATCTCTCTGCCATTTGCATATCTGAGCATGTAAAATAATTAGCATGAGCTTCACTTTCCCTGCTTTAACGTATAGTTTGTTCCTTGGCTTTAATATGTTGAAGTTTTACAACACCCAGTGGCTCTGGGGTAAAGAAAATGACATATAGCAACTGAATCCATTGGAGATGGAATTAATCACATGAAGGTGTCAATGGGAAATCTCCTTACGAAAGTCTTCTTTAAAAACCACCCACCAGGCAATGTCCATATCCTAATCCACTAACATTAAGTGCTAGAATCAGCCCTGGATGGCCTGAAATTCAGAACACTGTGCTAGACAGATGCCACCAAGTATATTCAACATTTTGAAACTGTTTTCTTAACTTAATTCCTCTCCCTTAGTTTTGAAAGATTTTTGTCTACAATGATACAATTCAAGTAACCTATCTCAAATCACAGTCTCTCTACCCTGAAATGCTAGGAAGAGAGAAATATTGTGGTTACCTCTGTTTAGTTCATGTATTTCAGGAACAGTATTTACAATATAATTTATTTTAGATATTTATATTGATTTTCCCAGTAGTTTGGCCCCTATTAAACAGCTGATTTGAGGAGGATCCAAACTAACTGCAACTTGCAAATTTGATAGATATGAGAATGTATAGAAACTAGGGGCTGCAGTCAGAAGTCCAAGATCAATTTTGTCTCTTTTGTTGCTGTTGTTGAGTTTTTTGTTTGAAAGTGTCAACTACTACTTGTAATAGGCATTTATCTGTTAATTTAAAATTTGCTTAAAGTAATTTCTAAGGTTCAAACATAAAATAGCTATCTTTAGCATCCCCCGTCTCCCTTTCTTTCCCAGTTCATCTTATTATTGAAATAGATTTTTCATTCTGGAGGAGGGACTGGCCCTACATCCATAGAAATAAAGAGATTATTCTCTTAAAATCATCTTGACTTAATGCTTTTATTGCTTGTGTGTTCCATTCTGTCACATCAGATTTCAAATGATAAAGCATTAGGCTGATCTAGACTTATCTACTCTTTGGGTCAAGTATGTGTACTCAAGAAAAAGAAATAATGAGTGATATATATGAAAAAATAAAAAAATAAAAAGCCTCCTTCCTACCTGATTCTTACTCACTGGTGATGAATAAAAAGTTTTAGTTTTGCAGAAAGGTGTTAAATTTACATCATCTGTTTCTGTACAGCAAAAGGATTTTTCTTTACAAAAAAAAGCCACCAAAGATTAAACTAAGACAAATTTTCCTTCCAGACTGCTTACTCACTAGAATGGTACTTCTGCAATTACCAAAAAATCCACCAAGCAGGTGCCGCCTTTCTTCCACAGGACACATTTTTTCAGGTGGCCAGCATGCAGTTCGCCTAGGGATTTGGTAGGATTTTGCAGCCCCTGTTCCATGCATACAGATCACAGTGGCTTTTCACTTAGACCCATAGCTAAAATGGTCGTTCTGCTTCTCTCTTCTGTTCCTACTCATTTCACAATGGATGGGATCCACCGTAAATGGCGGATTCACTGCTCATTAATTATGCTCCCCAAGATGGCTGTCTTTAAAAGGGTCCTAGCCAAAAAAGGAAATACAGGCTTGCCGTGGTTTTAGCCAGTTATTTCTTCTCTCTCTTTAGTGTTACTATCATAGACACTCATTCTGCCGCTTCTCAAAAACATAGAAAAAGGGATTACCACCAGTGAATCCTTTAAAAACAAGTTTTGCTGTAGGTGGTTACATCAGAGCTGCAGCACGCAGGCACTGTGTCTGGCTTTAGTTGCTTGCTTCCAGAATTGACAATTAAAAGGAAGAAGCAACAAGAAAGGCACCGAATACCCACTTTTATCTGACCAGGCCACTAAAAGCACTTACTTCTGGGTCACCAAGATATATTGATAGGGAAGGACAAAAACTTGCCTTGCAACATAACTGTCTGTCTCTACATATGAATGCATTCTGTACAACAATACCAAGAGACCACCTATTACTACACTGCAAATATAATGGTACTTCTTGCATATAATATGCAAAATCCCTCAATATAGTTATAAGTGTTATGTAAAGAGGAATGCAGGAAGAGAAAGGAAGACCATACTCAGCCTTTTTTTCCTAAACAGACTAATAAAAAAAATGTGTTACTGAACTAAAAGTGAACTTATTTCCCATTCATGTGGCACGTGAAGGCCTAGAAATCTCTGCATGCATGTTTGTCTAAGCCTTTGCAAAAAGTCAAGGCTTGTTGCAGCTACAAATGGGAAATGGGTTTGGTTTTTATTTCTGATTTTCCCTTCTGCCTCGAATGATTTTGAAATGAGGTAATGAGCCAGCAAGGAAAGCCCTGGAAGCAGATCTGGAATTACAGTTTTGCTTTTTACTGATCTTTATGAGGAAGATAGTGTTACTATTAAAACTTAGTATGTTCTGCAGCAGAAAAATTAGCATCATACAAGGTGTTTAAATTGCCTATATTTATCTCACTTGTCAGATTTTACAAAAGTGTTCATGTCCAGTAGGACATAACTATGAGGTTATTACCTTCAGTAGATTTTAAATGCAGTGGTCAAATTTAAACACTATGACACTGCCTATCAGATTTGAAGTTGTTAGCTGAAGTCTAATATGGATTTAGCAACCCTACCAAGATCAGTGTAATAGAACAGGACAGGGAAACCTTCAGCCAAGTTTAGAGCTCCATATATAAAAATCTGTCAGGAATTGCGCACTGAGAATTTTTACCAGGATAGCAACATGGGTCAGAGAACACACCTTTGACTGACATACCTTTGTTGGCAACAGCTACATAGCATCAACCTGGCTTATGTATCTTGTACAGTTCTGGACACAAATAAATTCATTCCAGATGTTTTCCAGAGTTGACCAATTACAAACCCTTCTTTAGCAGTGATGCATTTTGTGGGTAGGGGAATGTCGGAAATCTTGTTAGCCAAAGGAGAAGTATGCATTATTCCTTGACCTGTGGCATTCCTAAGATCTTGTTTCTGGTGGAAAGCGTGGGATCAAAGATAACTACAAGGTTAAGTCCTGAGTAAAACTGAGCAGATCTTCCCAAACAAATGGCAGGTGCAGCTTTACAAAGGCCTCCCTATCCATTAGTTTGCAGAGAATGGTTCTTAACAAACCTTGAAGATGTGGATAACACTACCACCAGTAATAACAACAAAACTCCCTGAAAAATCACAGTGGTTTATATTTTGTGTATCTCAGTATAATTTTTAAGAACCTTTCTTTTTCTGTTTTCTGCAAGAGGATAAAAAACAAAAACCCAATTTCCCCCTCTCGGTGGGAGTTTTCTGATAAAACAAACAACAACAACAACAACAAAACCAAGAATATATAAATATTCCACTGAGGGTCAGAATCTTTCAGCGCTGAATTTGGTGTGCAAAATTTTGTGCTTTTGCATTTAAAACAGGATCACAGAAGACTTTGGTCAAATAGCATTAGAGCCAGTTTTTCAGATTTGAGCTTGTTTCCCAGTCATTCAAGACACGCACTTTTCAAAGCAGAACTTGCTTAAATATTCTTGTGCAAGTAAGGAAGAAAGCAAAACTGAGGCTCTCCACTACTCCACTACCCATGACACTGAGACACAGCACATGCAAAGGTATGAAAAATACAGAGCACAAATCACAGAATACAGCAATGCTGCAAGCAAATGCCACACATCGAACAAAGCTATGCAAGCTAAAAGCGTTTTCACAAGCAGGAGTGCCCAAGGAGCTGGGTAACTGTGAGCTGCTGTGCCCAGGTTGAGCACACAGTCATCCAGTGGGCATGGAGACCGTGTAGAACACACCAACAGCACCAGGAGCTTTGCTGCTCTCAGTACAAAGCAGGAAAAACTTAATTTGCTCTCAATTTCTGTAAAGGCTTCGGAAATCACTCAAAATTAGGTTGCAAAAATACAGAAGAGGAATCCCTTCTCTCCCTTTAAATAGTATAAAATCTACATATTGTATACAGATTTGATTCTCTTTCTTTAATATTCCTAAATCTTTTCCTAAAAGTACTTCCTGAATAAATGCTAAATGTGTTATCTTAGCAAGTAGGAGATGCTATTTGATTTCACCTCTGTGTTACAGATTTTAGCATATGAATATTCTTCACTTTTTAAGAAGCAACAACAGTGAAACAAAGAGTCAGTCAAAAACAGATCTATGGAATCACTCATTTCATGTAGAGGATTTGTGGATGGATGAGAAGGCTATGCACCAAGCACCTGAACAGTGACCTAACAGTACTGCAGATAAAAAACAGCAAACAAATTAGATGTGATGTGTCAAACTAGATGCTATTAAAGCATTAGCCTACTATGCATGTTATGTCAAATTCAGGAAAAGATAGTGGCCTGCTTACTTATTACTCTTCCTTGCTAAGCAGTTCTGCCGCACTGAGCAGACATGCAGTAGTGAGCAAGGGGAGGAAAAAGACAGACAAAACCGTTTCCTCTGTTGCTTTTTCCCACTACTTCCAACGTTAAAAATGCTGTGTCCAGCTACTGCCGTATCTAGGTGTAACTGAAACAGATGATTTCTTCACCCTTCAGTTTCAGAGGAACTAACTTCTTTAGAGCATTGGAAGACTCTAGTGGGAAGAGCTTTCCTATTGTTCACTGGCTCATCTGATCTTTCTTTCCGCACATCCCTAGAGAACTTTTTTCAGTGACTCTCCTGTGGTATTGGTGAGGTGGTCTTTCAGGGCTGCTAACCTTCCCCACAGGAGCTGCAGCTGACAGGTCATTAGCCCATACCTTGTAAATGTATTCACATTCCAGAGCAGCAGAGGCAGACAGAGGAATGTATGAACTGTGTTAGCTCAAATGGTTCTCTATTCCCAACCCCTGTGAGAAGGCAGACAGCAGAACATTGAAGCAAAGGAAAGAACATGCACTTTTTCATTATTGGCAGTGGAACAGCAAAAGCTCTTTGGGATGGTCTCAGGCAGAAAACTTGTTTTTCACACTGGAGTATCTCACACTTCAAAATAGGTAGGACCAACATGTCAAGTTACAGAGGAGAGGTCTGCAGAACTGGGGAAGGGAGAGAAAGCAACATGCAGGACAGAGCAGGATGTGCAGCTGCTGTTGCAAGTGTGGACATGGAAAGGAGGAGAATGGAGGATTATTTCACAGAGGATACTACATCAGCAAACTTAAAGTGGCCCTTATCTAGTTTGTTGCATTCCATTTAGTGCCAGATAGATCTGCCAGCCTGTCTCCCTCAAGCAACTTGCAAGACACCCGCAGAAATGCTGTAGCTTGTTTTAGGGACACAGGCACCTGTCTGGTACCTTTGTGCAGCAATGTTTGAACGTTTTGTATGTGGGCAATACATGCTCAACTGCTACCAGATCCTGACCCAAAAAGAAGATAGAGTCAGGTGGTGTCCCCAGTCCCTTCTTTTTCCTGTCCTAGAATAACAAGCAGAGCCTGACATGGCTAGTTCCTTCCCTGCTGCGTGGCAAACTGTACAGTGGGTGAAGAGGACAGAGGCCCTATGTGCATGAAAGCACTAACATCAGGAGAGCAAAGTGATTTCCAGACACTGCAAGGCTGTAGCAAAGCAGGAACACCTTGCTGTACAAGCCGAGACTACGAGCAGTAGAATGCAGATTAACCGCTTGGTTGCCGCTTACCATGCCAGGTACACTGGGCTAAAGGCACCTCCATCCAGTGCTGCCCGACGTGCCAGGTACATCCCATGATGTTCCATTGAAATCACAACAGGCCATCAATAGAACGTGGCTGCACGGATGCAGAATGGAGAACCAGGCGCTGTTAAATGCAATTAAAAAACTGCAATCAAAATTGAAACGTACATTTTAAAATGGCCATCTGCCTTAAAAATGTAACTACTAAAACAACCTCCCCTCCACCCATCTCCCCAGAGCTGAACTGTGATGGAAAGAGAGCAGAAGGCTTCTGCAATTTTCCTGATGACTTGCTGTCCACCTCCATTCAGGACTCTAATGGCACTGAGCATCAGGGGGACCAGGGAACACATATTCGAGATCAGCAGATCCCAGGCTATCTGCACCAGCTTCCCTTCTTCCCAGGAATTTGGGCAAGTAATACCACCACTTAGAAATGCTTCTACAATGGGGAAAAGAAAAAAAAAATGGTGCCAGAGCTTCTTGGTCTTGTTACCCACATACAGGCAATGGAAGAAGTATTTAAATGCCGATCCTTTCTGGTGTTCCCTTTTCCTTGTTCCCATTCCCAAGCCCTTAAAATCCTTCTCTCATAACATCTCTAGGCATTATGGCATGGATCCAGGCTGAGTCCTTTGGCTTTTGTTACATCTGTGTAGCAAGGACGGAGGAATGGAAAGAGAATACTGAACCCTTCTGTTTATGATGGTGCTTCACTAATAATTATAGTCTCCATTCTTGGAGGCTGGAAATGATGTTGACTCATAGTGAACTGCAGCTCATACACGAGTCATGAAACTTAAGATGTATAATTCCACCCTTCCGTGCCCAAAGGAAGAATATCCTTTTCATGCCTAGAAAAAGCACATCCCACTGATGCACTCAACTTGTCAAACCTAGGGAATCTTCTGCAGTGCATATCTTCCTCTTCCAAAGAGTTTCTGCAGTCAGCTCTGGCAGGGTTATCAAGGAGGATATAAACAGGTTTGATGCTAAGTACTGGCCTCTCTTTACAATTGTTGCTGCTCTGAGTGAGTAAAAAACCCAAACCACCAGAAATAAACTTGTAGCCTCGCTGGGGTTTGAGACAGGGTTTTAGACCCTCATGGCAAAGTGATGCTTTTTGCATAGAACATATCACATTGAGGCTGCATGTCTCCATCATTGCTGCTGCAGATAGAAGTCTTACATTTAAAAAATTAGAAGAATATTGATTACCATTTCAACCTTAAAAAATAGAAGGCTGAATGGAAAAGACAGTAATGAATCTTATCTGTATGAGAGTGAATGTAAAGGACAGCAGTGGCTTGGCATATAGAAAGTGTCTTCATGAAAAGGACACTGAATGAGGAGATCTTAATTCCTTTTGGACATCTGCTGGGCTCAGACACGTCCCATCATTCCTATCTGCATACTTATACTTATCCCCCCAGTTCTGTTACTTAATCCCTTCCACAATGAACGAATAGGACTTTTGTACTCAGACTGTTCTGTTCTGACTGCTCTGTACTGTAGATTTTTACATCTTATCAGTACAACGAAGAAGTGTTTGCCCACTGACCTGGACTATACTGAGCCAAGAGCATTTGCTAAACTACAGACCGGAGCTCCGTTCTCCAAGAGCTCACACTGCATAAAAGCAACACACTGCTGGCTACACCTGCAGCATCAGGGCTCTGTGAAACACTCAGCAGTACCAGCAGTACTCAGTTTAAGAAAGGCTGAATGCTGCGTGAATGTATTTATTGGACTGGTTTCGAGACAGTAGCTCTAGTGCAGATTAACACACAGATTACAGCGATTCTTGCTACTGTGAAGCAAGAGACTCTTCCCAATAGTTGTGTTTTCCCTTTAGGGCAGAGATTAGCAGAGAACTGCTTTACACAAAGGTGTTTCCTGCTGCTAGAACATCAGGCTGCAGTCAGAAATTAAACTTCCTGCCAATTCCTAAACAGAGCTTTTGTATACTATACATTTATTTTCACTGTTGACAGGAAGACTACACAAACCTTTTATATAGGAGGATATTATTCCTATTTTCTTTTTTTTTCTCCCAAGAACTGTTCATATACTCCAGCTTGTGCTTCCAGATAAATATTTGCCCCAAACACTAGCCTGCCCTCAGATTCTTCTTATGTTCTTCACTCCTGTTAAGTTTTTCAAGTAAATCTCTGTTTAAGAATTGGTCCTCGCAATGTCAAGACCCTGTCCAGCATCCTTCCAAATCAGATGCTTAACTGACCATCCTGAACCTCATTCATGGGGTGCTTTGTGACCACAATGTGTTTCTTCAGCTCTGAGCCTGCCAACTGAGAGGATGCCAGAAAGCCATTATTGCTTGTAAATGCAGAAGGCCTTACAGACTCAAGGTCCTGCAAACTACCTGCATTGCAGCCAAATCCATCCAAGATTAAGATATCCTGCGGGGAAAGCAGGGCTTATGGTGAGATACTTGAATGCTTTGTAGAACTTTACACACATTCAGAGTTCTTCCTGTTTCCTTGGCTTCTTCTTCAGATATTACTGGTACCTCAAACTCTCATTTCATCTGTCTTATTCCTCTCTCATCTTCACTTGAGACTACAGACTTTCTTTAAACTTCACTTACTAGCTGCAAAGTGGTGACTCTACCTTTGCTTCCAAAGTCCTCCTCTTCCCAGCAAGGCTTCCATGTACAACAGTGGTCCAGGGCAGCAGATATCTCAGGTACATGTGGCCTGCCTTCTCTGTCAGGTTTCTCAGCTTCAGGGGTTACAGCTCTAGGCAGTTATGAAAAGTGGCCCAACATTATGGGATGTTGAAAACTTTGATACAACCCAATGACAAGTATCTTTCCTCCTCTGCACATTATTCTTGTCTGTGTCAAGGATTTTCTGGCAGTTCTCAAAACACACAAAGTATTGGTTCTAGACATAAATCAAGATTCAAAACATGTCTCCCGTAAAAAAAAAAAAAAGTGTAATAGGAGGGGAAAATCAGAGAAAAAGGTAATTCTGGCCAAATATTTGGTTTTGAAAAGGAGATTGGCATCCTGTGCATGTACTTTTAACGTGTAATCTGGAAGCTCCTCAGGACAGGAACCCCAAAGAACGTAATACTAAACCATACACACACCTCACAGCAGAAGAACCAGCAGCTCTCTCATCAGTTCCAGTCTGCTCAGCTTCTAGATCAATACTGCCAGAAGGCAAGACTGTAACAAATTAGCACTATTCACAATTTGTTGAAGTTGCTGTTCCACTGTTTATTTATTTAAAACACACAAACACGCACACTCGCACAAGCTGTCTCTGCTGCTATCACCCAAACTCAAGATTTGTAGTTACAGAGAGACAAGCAGAGGCAGTGGATTAAACTCATACAAAGCTGCAGTCACTGCACTGGAACTCTGCTTGGATTTTGCTCTTTCACTGCAAGCAAAGCAAAAGAACCCCCACACTGTTCCAGCCTGGAAGACAAAGGTGTGCTAATCCTTATTTCAGCACTTGACTAGAAAAGAGTTGTTACAAAAAAAAAAAAAAAAGAGCCACAGGATTGAAAGGACCCAAGCACAAACATGGGCTGGGCGGAGAATAGCTTTAGAGCAGCCTTTGGAAGGATTTGAGAGTATCAACTGATTGAAGACTCAACATGAGCTGACAATGTGCTCTTGCAGCCCTGAAGGCCGACCATATTGAACCGTGGTTTGAATCAAGAGCTGTCTGACCAGCAGATCAAGAGAAGTGATTCTGCCCCTCTACTCTGCTCTTGTGAGACCCCACCTGGAGAACTGCATCCAGTTCTAGAGCCACCTACACATAAAGGACATGGAGTTGTTGGAGCGGGTCCAGAGGAGGGACACAAAGATGATCAGAGGGCTGGAGCACCTCCCCTACAAGGACAGGCTGAGAGAGGTGGGACTCTTCAGCCTGGAGAAGAGAAGGCTCTGGGAGTACCTTACAGCAGCCTTCCAGTGCCTTAAGGGGCCTACAGGAAAGCTGGAAGGGACTTCTGAAAAGGGCATGTAGCAACAGGATGAGGAGAAATGGCTTTAAACTGGAAGAGAGTAGACTAGATATTTAGACTGGATAGTGTGAGGAAATTCTTTACTGTGAGGATGGTGAGATACTGAAACAGGTTGCCCAGTTGTCTGCACCCCTTATCAGCACACAAGATGATAACTGCATAATATAGGAAACGTCTTATTTCATTAAGCACTGTATAAGTTTACCAAGCACAATATTTGCAATAGTAAATAGTTGTCAGAGTAAAGCAAAGAAGTGGCTGTATGACCTGTCAAAGTACCAGTGCTCCCATTTCTGAACCCTGGATAGGAATGCTGTAGGATAAGACCAGTTGTTCTGACATGGTTTACTCTGATGTGCCAACCTGTTTTTATTTTAAGAGATTATTTGGGAGGTGTGTTATGCTTTTACTCACACCGGAGAAATTAATATTTTATCATGAGATGAACATGATAAGGATGAGGTTAAAAGCTGTAGGAGAGTCTTATCCTCCCACCAAATACAGTCTAGTTTGCCAGCCTGTATCTGGGTTTCACTAACGATTCCTTTACACAGCATTTGTATCTGTAGGCACTTACCCTATGCAAAGCACCCCAATATCTGACTCATTGCTCACCAGCTGTATCATGTAGTCTATAGAGACAGCTTCTCTTTCATTTCTGTTGATTTATACTACCTTAAGCTCTGTCATGCTGCAAGCTAGTTTAAAGCATAGTAAAGTTGGCATAATCACCTGAAACCCTTACTTGCTGCCTTTTTTCACTGTTCATTTTAAGAATGTTTTCAGGTTTATAATCACTGTAACAGAGTGCATCCTCTGGCTTCTGTGTCACATGCTGAATGATGGCTACATCATCCAAAGCATATCTATTAGGTTGGCGTGAGCACGATTTTGATTTCTGTACAGGTGAATGATGAACTCCGCAGTGGAACAACTGGATTTTGTGCTGAGATTGAGACCTCAGCATGGAATTCTTTGGGTTCCAGAGCAGTTGGGAAAATCTTACAGATTTTAAACCCGAGATTTATCAAAATGTTTAAATACTTCAGTTTAAGTATTTCAAAAGCTATTCACTTCACAGATGTCACATAAGGAAATTGCTAAGTCATTTGTGCATTTTATGTTCCGTAAGAAACAAGCCTAAGAGAACAGCAGAATGTATCACCCTCCCTCCTTCAGCACTATTAAAACCGTATCATTTGGTAATTATTCTCTTCAAGATGGGTGTGGGGAAGCGAAAAGCTGGAGCGGATTATATTCATAGCAGATAACCTTGGGAGAAACAGGAGGTACCAGCGAAACAGGCATGAGGGGTGAAGTTGTGACAGTACTGAAACTATCAGGAGGCACAGGTGTACAAAGTGTCTGTTCCAGAGAGCTCTGAGAATACAAATGTGGCCACACCTCATGCAAGATTTAGTCTTGGATGGCAGATCTCATAGGCTCAGATGAGAATTCACAGGGAGAATTCACATGTTTAAAACCTTGAGCAAGAAGGCTATTTTAAAATTTTGTTAGTTTACTTCCCACAGAGCTCTCCCCTCTCAGCAAGAAAAGTGGTTAAGGAAAAAACAAAACATCAACAACAAGCAAACAAAAACCCCACAAACAGAACCAAAACAGCCAAACCAAAACAGCCAGAGGGACTGAAACCTCCCTTACACAGATGCAGCAACTCAGCAGTTTAACAGCTCCATAAATATGATCAGGATCTGTCCAAAGGAGTAAAGAATGTACAAACTACTGCTAACAGCCACAACAAACACTAATTCTAGAACTTAGACGGGAAGGGAAAAAAAATCTTTACACTTTGAGCAGAATCCGCTAACATAACAAGCATCAGGAATCCCAGCTGAGCTACAAGTATGCTTAGTGAGGATATGCTTGGACTAAAACCTCTCTTTTGGTGCTGTGCTTTCCCAAATACCTGTATTCAGTCTCATGCCCTCAGCTGCACATTACTTAGCCACGTTCAGTTCTTTCTTGGAGAAGGGCTCAATAAGTCACAGCACTGTGCTCCAAAACATGCAGCTCCTGAGGCTCTTGAACTAGACAAGATATATTCTTCATCTTCCTCATAAGACATGGAGCGTTTTGATGCCATTAACTCTCTCTGACTCATCAGGTCAATTAATCTAGGATTAACCCATTCCCTTCATGCATTTTTTTGGCAGACACCTTGGTAGAAGTTTTTTTTTGGCAACAGGAAATACACTCCTCCAAATCCAAAAACAAATAGTATTCATCTCCTGTGAAGAACTTGAATTTTAGCACTGATGGCATCCTTCTTAACATAGAGATCCTCCACATTTCTTGTCTAAGAGACTGTGTTCTTCTGTAGGCACCATGGTGGCACCCAACATGGCTTCCACACACTTTCTGTCTCTGCTACCTCAGAGTAAGAAGACTCACATAATTAGCAGGCACTTGCCCGTAGGAAAAAAAAAAAAGTATATAGTAATTTATCTAATTGATTTAATACAGCCCAGCTGCATGTAAGAATGCTGGCCCTTTTAGAGATGGTTCCAGAACTGCACATTTGCTTTCAAACAGGCAAGGTGATTTGGTGCAACCCACATCCTTAGAAAAGGCTGGTTTTGCAATGCTGGGAAAGGACTTGGATTTTCCAACTCTAAGTAGGAGGCAATTCAGAGAACACACCCAAGACCCTGCAGCAGACACCGCTCTAAAATTTGTCTTCATTATGTTCTAATTTCGCACAACTTTATATTATTTGCAGTAGCCAGAAAGTGATGATTTTTTTTTCTTTTTTTTGTGCGTTTCTGAAAACAGAGGAAAGGTCATGAAAGCACCGTTACACACGATTTGTTCCCTCTTTAGCAGCAGTCTGTGAAAGTGCTGGCCCTGGATTACTGCTCACATTTTCCCTGTTATTCTCGAGCCCTCAAAAAATCAAATATGGGTATCAGGTTTGGTGGGCTTTCAAGCAAAAAGTTTATGGAACTAAGTTTTGCTAGTTTTTGTCTATATGTGTTTATTATGATCTTTATAAAACTTAAATATTATTATTAGAAGCTGTGTGAGGCATACCAGAACTTCAGAAAGAAGCCTCAACTCAGAGCATCTCTCACTTGAAAGAAAGGATGATTATTACAATCCACATTTTTCTTTCTTTGTATTGTATTTTCCTCATATGGAAAAACTTTTTTGATCTTTTTTTTTTTTTCCTTAATCTTACTATTTAAAGGAACGACCGAGGAATAAATAATCTAAAGAAAGTTTTGTTGGGGGTGAAAATTAGAAAATCCCCATGACACAAATCGCCCTCTCCAAACACAGGACTTGTTCATCCTGCCACACACACTCACTAAAAGCTCTTCTGCCTTCTTCTGAGGGAAGCAAATCCAAAGATCTGCCATAAAAGGCTGGAAGGCACCACGGTCAGCTGGGCACACAGGGGGGTGGTGCCAGGAAGTAAAGGAATAGCTGAAGTTATCTGGGAATCACAAGCTTCATGGAAGTTCCCCTTGGACAGAGGTCGGCATGTGGGAACGATGGATCAAGATGGAGTGTTTGCATTTCCCAGTCAGATACAAAGATATCAATGCTGGCATGCCCAGGTGTTCTGGTGCTCCTCGGAGGGAGCCTCCAGCCATCAGAACTGTATGTGTGCAGGGCTCACCTACTTGTAAGTCTCTCTCTCCAGAATCACACGCATTTTTTATTTTTTTAAATATGTGATCTAGGTTAGTGCTCATAAAAGTGAAGGATTAACACCTAGAGCTCAGCACAGGAATCTGGGCACGCTTTGTTGTCAGACCCTGCTGTCACTATCAGCTCCAAACCCACACTGTTCCCACCCACACGCAGTGAGTGGTGGGGCAAAGAGCTGTGTGTTGTCACCTCTTCTTCCAAGGGAGACACAGAGCGTTCGATCCATTGACACCTGAGCCATCAGGGTGCAGGGCTGAATCCTTGCTGGACATGCTTTTTAAGATGTTGTACTTCTCTATCGCTGCCCTCCTCAACAGATATCAGTGCTCTTCACTTCTCTTTTTTTAAAGCCAGCATTAACACTGCAAGCAGAGAAGACAAGTGCATTATTTCCCATTTTTCAGGTCTGAAAAAAAAAAAAATGACAGAGAAACAGATCCATAGCTACAGATGATGAGGCATCCAGGTCTGTTACAGATCACCCAAAGCAGGGATTCCACTGAAGAGGCAAGGTCTTGTCCTCCTCCTCCATTGAGCCTGGGCTTGCTCAGCCTTACAGCCCCATGGCTCATGGTGTCACAATGTGATGCAGCCAAGCAAACAGCAAAGCATAGCCAAGGACCAGGAACACTTATCAGAGCTGGCTGTAAAACCAAATCCTCTGTGTTGGAGGTCACAGCAGTAATTGAGGATTGTGCTTAAACTCCAAAACATCCTCCACTATCCAGGAAGGCTGCTGGCAATAGATGGAATATGGTGGTGAGACAGAGGAGCATTGAAGACAAGAAAGTTAGTGAAAATTTTTGCTGCTTCTGGATGGTGCCTGTGCAGTGAGGAGACTCTGGAGCAGAAGGGACAGGGAGGGACTCCTGCATGCCTTTGGGACTGGAGTTCTCCTCTGACACCACAGTCAGAAGTGAGATCAGTGCCTAACAATGCGAGATGCTTCCCCTTCGTAGTGATCATCATTTCTAGATGCTCAATATTTGTTGGCTTTCTCCCTTAGAATTTTGTAACGTCCCACCAAGAATGAAAGTTTGGATGTTCTCCCAAAAGTCCTCAAAATGCATCAGAAACCGGAATCTGCTGCAGGGCTGCAGGGTGTTGTCTCACCAGATTCAGTGGGTAAGAAGAGGTCTTAAATAAAATGTAATGCTCTTTTCTGCCCGGACTTGCCAGAAGATCTTAATGCAAATACAACTCAAGGAAAATTAGGGTGGACTCTAGTAGCTGCCTCTCCCTCAGGCCTTTTTTTTTTTTCTTCAATCCTGCCTGATGAAATTCATTACAGTTGCATTTAAACTGTGATTTAAATTTACCAAAGCAGGCAGGACAGGTTTGAAAGCCTGATATATCAGAATTTATGCATTTCCTGAAGAACTAAGGTAAATAGCAGAGTCCTTCCAAAGGGATGCCCGATTGGTCCTCTCAGCCCTTTCACAAGTTTGCTGTCAGACGGGGCCACTGGATTCCTGGCAAGTCCAGAAGACGTGCTCCTTAAAACCAAGCAGCCCTACATTCAAGCATGCCAGTACTTTCCTTGGAGGTATTTACAGTTTACTTTTTAGTGCTACTTTAAGTTCAAAGGGGCTAGTAAAGCCCCATTAAGCCATTTACATCAAACTGGTTAGTTAATTATCCTGTTGCAGGCTTTAAATTAGCAGTTTATAACCCCTTCCCTAGAGATGCTAGTATTTGGAAACAAATGAGCAGGGACATTTTGCAGTGGGGTGCAGTTAGGGAACAGAAAAAAAAAGAAATGGAATAAATCTCTGTTTTAGTTGAAAGTTGATTAACTGTTTGAGAATCCAGTGGGGACAGGGGTGGGAGAGAGCCCAACATCACCACCTTCCAAGGCTAGAGAGGCTGTACCTTACAGCCATGTCTGTGCAGCAAAATTCAGTGATGTGCAGAGATAAAGAGCTAGGCTAAGTCTTGGGGGACACCACACCTAGCTGAGGATGAGACTTCCCTTACAATGAGATATTCTGCTCCATAGTGTCATAATCAAAGGTGTTTTTGCATTAATCCATACAAAAATGTGTCTACACAAGACTGAAATTACTATCTGTCCCCAAGGAAGGAAACGTATTTCAGACTTTGGGGCTGGCAAAACCAAACACCAGCTTGCGGGGACTAAAGACCATAGGTTTTTGTCAGCAGATCTGCTCACCTATGCAGGCAGGGAGGCCCTAGCCACACTGCAGGCACTTTTCAGATAAGGATTAACAAGATTCCAGGTTTACATCCCCATGCCATAAGAGTCAGTGACCTGCTCGCAGTGAGGCTATCTGATGGGCCAAATGAGAGTGGAGCCAAGGAATCTCCAGTCCCAGGGCCTCCTCCCTTGCTGCCAACATTTCATTTCTGAAATGGAGAATTTGTTGTCCCCTCGGGGTCTGGTTATTGCAGATCACCTTGCTCAGAATTCAGAGCTTTTATAGAAAAAAAATTAAGCTAACTGCCAAAACTAACCAACTCCTAAAACAAAACACGCCTTTCACCCTGTCTACTTTATTTCCACCAACCACCATAGTTCAAAACCAGATGGCATACTGGATGTTTACTAGCAACTTCGGTTTAAAATAAAGATGGGAGGGAAAGACCCTCCAGTTGCTGTTATTTTCACACAGCCATCTACTGGGTACAGGAGAAATCTTGTCCCCAATCCTAGATGCTGTCCCATAGTGACAAGCACTTCAAATACCCAGGGTCAGAATGCATGGAAAGAGGTGGCATAGAGAGTGGGACCAAGGCAAACTGAGAGATTCTGCAATGACATCCAAAAAAGCACATATAAAGGTCTGAGAGAAAAAAATTCATTCTACTTGAAAGACACAAAAAAGCAATAGCTACGATCAAGTCATATGGCAAACTCTGCAGCTTTTTTTCTCCATCTTATTACATCCCCTTTTAAATGGCAAAAAACCAAACCAAACCAAAACAAAAAAAAACCCACGCCAAACAACTGCAAAATTAACTTTAAAAAGAGAGATAAAAATCTAGGCAATTCAATTTCTTTATACCACACAACTGTGAGACTTATTTTGCCTTTGCTCACTTTTTCTTCTCTGTCAAACGTGGCAAAAATCCCCAGTTCTGGGGATGGGGATGTAATTGGAGAGAAGAAAGAGAAAGTTACTCAGAGGTTTCAAAGCAAAGGGACAAAATGTTTTTGTGCAAAATCTGCTACGTTTATATCAATTTTATGTGATCTACTGCTCCAAATTGCATGACAGAAATCTTAAAATAAAAATACAAGTAAATGCAACATGAAATCTAAATCGTGTAAAGGACTGAAAAACCCAGCCCCACACATAGACGACATTCTCCGAATTCTCTGCCCCTTATTGGGAGTGGTTACACCCAAATCACCACTCAGTCCAAAAGTTGTTCTCTCATGCTAATCACTCCAGAATTGCACACTAAGGTAAAAAAAAAAGTTCAGATGCAAACGCTAGCCTGGCCCTTGATACAGCTCGGTGCTAACAGGCCGCAGGATTGCACGATAATAGGGACATAAAATAATGTGAGCTGTGGAGGAAGGAGAAAGAAAAGCCCTCCTGTGGATGAAATGGAAGTCCTTCCTGCTCCACCAAAACCTCCCATTTCCAAGGCATGCATTGCCCAGGACTGTGCCTAGAACAGGTGTGTCCCCTTAAATACCTCGCATGTCACACTTGTGTCTCATGGACACAGTCCTAGGGGATTATATTAGTACCAGTGCATACCAGCTGGAGCTGCCCCCGGCGGTGTCCTGTAACTTCGTGCATGGGGGGAGCTGCTCTCCATGATGTGGAGCCCTAGCCACATAACTTTCTGGAGACAGACAGCAGCCCTGTAAGGCAGCCTCCAGCATTCATGCTCCAGTGGTTGGATCAGCTCAGGGGCGAGTGAGAGACCTGCAAGAACAGCAAGGTCTCTCACTCTAGCAACGGAGAGGAGGGCTCCAGGAATTATTTTCTTTCCCTCATCTGCACTTATTACTAGCAAATTCTCTACTGATTTATGCCAAACAGACACTCCAAAAGTCTTGTTTAACTGAAAATAGACGCATGGCTAACAGAGAGAAGCCAGCTCAGCCATTTCCAAGCACAACGTGCTGACAGGGCACAAGACAGATATGGCTAGTGCAGGATGAGGAGAGGACAAAGAAGAGTGAGCCTCGTACATCTCTTGAAGTCAGTTTGGGAAGAGACACCGCTTGGCAATTTCTACCTAATTCTTCATTGAGCCTTGGAGGATACTAGCTACTGGCCTGACCAGTTAAAAAAACCAACACAGAAGTCTTTAGGACAGCAAATGCATTAATGGCATTTTCTATACCACATCTTTGTGACTGGCACAGATAATAAATAGAGAAAAGATACCTGATTTTACTATAGCTCTGCATCACAATGCAAAGGTATTCTTCAGCATGAAGAACTACTCCCCTGCCACCTATCTCATAAAAGGCATCTTGCCCTTGACAAGCAGACTGAACAAGGATGGAGGCAAGAAGCTGATGACCAACAGGTGGACACAGAGGTAGAGAGCTGCAGAGCCCTGCTGCATCCTCCTGTCTTATTCCTCCTACATTTTCCAGCAAGTGATTCTTATATTCAGGGAGCAGCTTTTAGGGGAAAGCACATTATTTAATCCAGTGATTAATTAATTCAGGTTTCCAGGTTTGAGCGCACATCAGGTTTGTCTGCTCATCCCTGCGACAAATGGCCCCAGGTACTGTGAGCAGCTGGCAGCAGTGGAGATGGCGCCAAAAAAAACACATGCTGCTGAAGTGATGTAGGTGGGAAGTGATGTAGGTAATTTTTCAGGCTGCTTCTGCTCTGTAACTCTTTTGAGGTCTGGGTGACCCAGAGGGTTTGGTGCACGCAGCTCATCAGTCCAGCACAGACTGGAAGCAAAGAGCAGTTCTCATGTGCTCCATTTATTCCAGTCCTCTGCTCAGCCTGCTGACCAGCACTGCTCAGATGAATCCCAGAATAAGGCCATTTATGATGCATCCTTCTCAGATAAGCAGGACCCAAGACCCCCTAAATCCATCTACTAATAACAGGTACAGTTGTCACTAGTGCCATTTCTTATTTGCCGGAGGTCTGAAGTCTGTAACCATAAAAATCTGCATCAGGCAGATGAACTCTTCAACCACTTATTACACCGGGTCTTCGAATACAAAGCAAACATCTGTTACAAATGCCACCTCATGTTCTCAGACAAGAGGAGTCTATATGTTGTGCAGAATTTCTTGGAGAAACAAAATAGCTCATTCCAAGCAGGAGCAGCTGAGAGCTGTCCACCAAACTTCCATCCAAATGCTCAGCTCCCACTCTCACCAGAACTTGTTCGCTTTTAATCCAACAGAGGTTCTTCACCAACCTACAGCTATTTCATGACATGTCTGTCATGGGGCATAAAATCCAAGACAGTGTCCCCTTAAATGAAATGCTTGCCTTAGGTAATTGAAGAAGTTTTACAGGAGAAAATGGCAAACACCTCACTATTATTGAGTAGAAAATTAGCCATGCTAGTGCATAGTGATGATTAACCAGAAAGCTCTCCTTTTGTATTGAGGAACCAGATAAGTAAGGTGATTTTTTTTCTTGAAATACATAAGCAAATTAATGAAGTTTTACACAGTTAATCTGCAGAACTTCAGAGTTCAAATAAATTACAAGCTATTTCACCATTGGACTGCTTGCCTCTAAGGTCATAATTAATTTCAGTTTTCTGAAGATATAGTACCAATCATGTGACCAGGAGTAAGTCAGAAAACCTCTCTTGGGCTCTCCTGCAGTTTGCATCAAGCATACAGCAGACAGGAACACAGTAGGCCAGGTGCACTTATCTCCAGAGGCAGCTCACACACACCTGGAGAAGAATGTAAATCATGACAAATTTAAAATGCAGTTGTCCATTTTTAATTTTGGGGGATGGCAATGGAGATGAGAGCAAAAGGAAGGGGAGGTAAGGGGGACCAAACTGTCAGTGACTGAATGCATGAACACAGAGGAAGTTCTCTGTCACAGAACAGCAGATACAGGGAAATCAAGGCAATGCCTTGCCAGTAGTTAATGTTACTTGTTTTGTTTTTTTTCAAATAGCATTAAGTGATGGGGAAAGGGTGGATTTAAATCAAAGTAATTTAAAGCTACTGATTTTAATCTTGTTTTACATTTTCACTCTCATTTTTTTCATAAAGGATGATCATTGCCTGGTAACTGCTGGGCCATATTGATTTGCAACTAAATATAGCCTGCTCTCTGGTATTTATGCTAACTGGAGAGCCACACTAGCTCCAGCTGAAACTGCATTCTGTTTTATAGGTATTTATCCAACTGACATTTTTCCTCTTTTTTTTTATTATTTTAATAAAGAGCCAGAAACAGTTATATGACATTTTATTTTTCACATTTGAATCATGCTGCCTGAAACTTCAAAAAGTAACCATCCATTGAGAATTTTCTGACTTCATTTCCTCATCTGCTGTACTAAATGTGTAAGTCAGAACATATTTAACAATTAAAACAAACTGATTTACAGCTGAGGATTTAAAACTGCATTCTCGTTTCCTCATGTTTCAAAATTTAGAGCTAGCTTTATACCTCATCCTTATTCCCTTATTCACCAACTTAGAAAAGAAAAACAAGCACCCCAAGTTCCTCAATCTTTCCTTGGTCTCTCAGCTTTGAATGAAATCCTTTATTATATTAAGGAGACTAAAATGAAAAGAAGTATTTTGGCAGAAGCAAATTTAAAAGTCAATAAATATAGTGTCCCCGCCATTGCATAAATGTCAAAGCAAACTGAACCATTTGTTCCTGAAGTCAGAAGACACCGATCCTGTGATAAATGCTTTGTCTAATAGTTCTCAGTATGTGAAAAAAGTGCAAACTTCACCTGACTGTCCCGTGGCTGCTAGAAGGGTATCAGTGACTCACTGCCAGAACACAGCTCAGGTACATTTCAGCTCTTAAGGTCCCTGTTGTGCTTCAGCCCGTCCAGCAGCCCTCTCACTGTGAGAAGTGCCTTACACAACCCAGCCTGGCTCTGAAAGGTGGAGCTCATCCACAGCCGCAGACTGGCCGTGCAGTCACCTGCCTCCTGGAATGTCAGCAGGAGAAGCAGTGGATTAGACACGGCACAGTCCTACATCATGCTGGATGGCCCTCCTAGATGGAGCTTGGCCACTGAGAAATCCCCCTAATCTCCCAAGCATATTGCTGGTTTTAAAGTGGTGGCTAGAGATCAAGTGTGCAGAAGGAGCAATTTAAAAAATAATGTAGGGTTTTGATGTTTAAACAAGTTTTCTCAGCAATTACTTGTTAATGGCATCCAGAGGCTGCAAGTAAGGAGCTGGACCCATTGTCCCAAGCACTTTATAGTAGCAGTGCATGGAACAAGGCAGAGGATTTGAAGGCAAGGAGAATGCTGGGAGTAGGAAAAGGGGGGAGGCTTAAAAACCACAAGTAAGACTGTTAAGTTTATCCAACAATTAAACATTGGAATAAAAGCCAATGTCATGCTCCAAAGCCCTCCGGAAATACACACTTGAAAAAAAGAGGCTCATTACTTACTTGTTTGCCCAATCAGATCAGACAAAGCAGCTTTCCTGCAGCCTGGTGTAACGCCCAAGCTTTTTGCTGCCCCTCTGGTAGCTCAGTGCCCTCAGGTACCTGGGTGTGGTAGGCAATGACAGCTGACAGCTACTAACTTTTCCCCAGAGATGCCTGGCATGTGGACTCAGAAGAGCTCCATACTGAGTAAAAGAAATCATCAAACTCCCCAAAGGAGACAAAGCTTAATAGGAGAAAGAAACTCTTGCTATTCTGTGTTAAAGACCCTCTTGTGGCACTCCTCCATGGAACCAAGTTGCACTGTGCGTACGGTGCTTCACTCCGCTCGTGCTGCAGTCCGCACTCCTTGGGGCAGAGAAATGCCGTGTTGCAGTGAGCTCCCAGGTTCAAGTGGAAGTGTTCCAAGCTGCTAGGCTTCTGACAGTTCTCCAACTGCTCTACCATGCTGTCGTGCTTTACATTACACTGCTTTCCCTGCCAGGAGGTACTGCTGTATTACATAACAGTCGTTTAGCAAAACGTAAAACTGATTTTTTCACCTCCAAAATACCAACTGTTGCCACTGAAGTCACAACTACAACTATACGCCCTGCTCTGTATTAGACTTCCCTGCTTTTATGCATGTACAAAAGATTTTAGTATATCCTTCCCAAATCACTGCTCCTTTTCCCTGCTGTGCTCCCCAAAGCATCCTCAGCTTCCAGGCAAAGGTGTCACTGCTTCATGAGTACAAATGGCAGCTCAGTAGGTACATCATCAGGCAACCTGACCAACTGTAGCAGCAAACACAAGGGTGGGAAAAATAACTAGAAACATTATAGTGACTCACTGCTTCATTAACCAGACAGCTTTTTGTTAAGTCAGAAATTGCATGAAGTAAGCAAGCTGCGGAGATATTTCATAACACAGAGAGATTTTTAAGGTATTAGGAGGCATTTGGCTGCTAATTCTCTTCATTTTGGTGTGCGTTTCAGCACTCTTAGGCTGCAAGACAAAACCAGTTCACTGCACTGCAGTGTAGCCAGTTTCCCTTCTACTTTTCAACTATGAAAATAGCTATATTATAATAGAGCAAAAGGTTCACTTTCTGTTCTTCAGGAGGAGACAGAATAGTGTCAAAAAATGCAGTTTGATAAAGTATAGGCAGTCTTTTCCCTTCTTAAACCCTTTGCAATTGTTAAAGATTTGCTGATCCTGAGGTTGCATCCAGGCCATCACTTTTAATGAAAATTTATCTGCCCTTCATCAATTTTTGCATCCATTTACACTTCTGCTGTCCATAACACCCTTTGGCAACAAGTTTCAGAAGATAACTGCTGCTCAACAGCATGTGCTGTGTTCGGCTGCTTTGATTCAGCTTAGATAAGACAACATAAGAACTGTGAAGAATCACTCCTCTTCCCCATGCAATTTACAAAAGCATAGAACAGCTGCAAATTCTGTAATAAGTAATTTCTTTTCTATGATGAGGAAGGAAATTCTGTTGCCTGACCTGAGATCCATCGTTGCTGATCTCTGGATCCTCCATTACCTTTCAAATGTGGCAATCAGAACTGAGTAGTGTATAAGACGTTAGCACATAGTGAATTTAGACAGCAACATACTGGTAGTTTCTATTTATTTTACCAGTCTGGGTAAACACCCAGAGAGTTTGCTGATGGCTCACAGAGTGCAGTATTTCCTCTCAGCTGGCCCTTTGTCTCTGTCAGAAAGTTTTGGAGGATTCACTTCAGAGAGAGCTCTAAAACACTCTGCTGAGATGGCAAGTGAAAATTTGTGTCCTCCAGCAACTGCTACCTGAGATCTTTTAGTTGTTATCTATCTATCTATCTATCTATCTATCTATCTATCTATCTATCTATCTATCTATCTATCTATCTATTGTGTGGGCATCCTTTTATTTTTTAAATATATGAGTCTTAAAGTAGGAAAAAGTTACTAGGAAAATAATGTACAGTCATGAAGAGAATGGCATTCCAGAACGGTCATGGAAGAAACAATTTGTCATTATCTGCCTAGGGATGCATGCCAAGATTCTTCCTAACTTCCCTTAACTCACATGAAGCCTTCTTTGCCTAATTTAAAGAATTACATTTTTTATCCAGACGTGAATTGTTTTAGAATCACCACCACCCACCACATGCTCTCTACCTGTGACTACCTGCCCACAGCAGACCAAAGCACACAGGGTACTTGCTGGGAGCTCCCCCAGGGGCTCAGGTGGTCCCTCTGGCTCTGGGAGAGTACAGCACAACACAAAGCTAGTTCAGAATGAGCTCCTTCTGTCACCACTGGCCAACACCGGCCAATCCAACCAGCGCTTTTCTGTATTCAACTCTGTAGCCTGTAGAGGAAGAAGCAGCCTGAGGAACACGTCCCCCTGAAAACATTCCCTAGTTTTGCCCTTCTTCAGGTCTCTTCATCTTGGACTTACTTAATTCTTTCCTATCTATATACAAATAGAATGTATTTTTTTCACTTAGGTCTCTATCTGATTTTGCCACTCCATTAGATGACCTTACGTAAGACCTTCCAACAAACCTTGCCTTCTTTACCTTGCTTAAAAACAAAAATAACAAAAAAGGTGATAAGGAAGTTACTGGCTGTTGGGTTTTTTTTTAGCTTAAGTTCATCTTTGATGCCACTTGGCAAGTATTTAATCAATCCTGTACTGTCAAATATCTACCAAAAAAAACCAAACAACAAACCAACAAAGGACGCTCCACCCCCATGTCCCCCAACTTTCTGGTCTGCAGTTGCTCAGTGCTATGGCTACACTTGGCTTAGGGCTTCACAACCAGCAGAAGACAAACACCCTCTTGCATGTTGGGAGGTCACTGTGGTCCCTTCTCTTCCATCTTCTGTTCGTCTGTTCGTCCCCACAAGGAGATATTTCTCCCATATTACTTGGGAGAATACGAAACTGTGAACTTTCAAAGCACTGCCACCTCCTCCCCCTCACTCCATCCAAAATCTTCCCAAAAGCATTCCAGTTTGCAGCTCCTATAAGCTCACAGTTTCTTTTTCCATTTGTCCACTCAGAAAGCCTCACAAACCAGAGAAGCAGAAAGTATCAAGCAGGGAGAAAAACTGATGTGTGAAAATATACAGTGCCCAAACAAGGAAATGTTCTTAAGCTCATCCCAGCTAATATCCAAGCCTCAAGAAGTTTCCCAGGTATCCCCTTCCTAATGAGTGCCCTGTGAAAATCAGTCAGACTTGGTATGGTGATGCACAATTCACTGTGCAGCCTCATGAGTCTCTGCTAATCCCAAGAAGCATGCTTCCCCAAATATAGTTGCTCCATATAATTGCTTGGCTTATCTCTTCTCTTCTAACATGGATCCTAAAGCCCTTAAAATTAACGACAGATACGCTTGCAGACCAAAATCTTCTGTAGTGCTATGTGCATCTCTTGTTCACAACAGCACTGTCAGTCACAGTGCTCAGATAAAATTTTTCCATGCTTCTTAGTATCTGCTCAGATACTGCCAAATTAGCAAATGCTGGGAGAAACAACAGAGAAGTTTGTTTAACCCTATTTTAGAATTTCTGGGAGGCATTTTAACACACCATGAGAAAGATAACACAAAACAAAGTTATATCCCTCTCTCCAAGGCGAGCCCTGATTGCTGCCTGGCAGGTACACACCGTGATACACTAGGCCCCACGATCTATCTATGGGGTTTAGCAGAAAGTATCCAAGGTATCTATCCTGGCAACATCTAAATGCAAGTAGCAGAGCACTTTGCAGACAAAAAGGTCTTTCCCCAAGGCTGTTCAAAATTTGCATGTTCCTGAGTAGCTCTGAAGATAGCAGCAATGGTGATTCATTAAGATAATGATTTAAGTAGGAGGCTTAAGAAAGCCAGGGTGGATTAACATCCAGAGCTTCTCCACTCCATCCCACCACCTGCCCTTTTAGGAGAAAGGACAAATTCCAAAAGCCGGGAGAACAACTATATCACGACTACAACGTGTTTAATTACAAGAGTACCACCTCTGCTTCAGCACATGTTTGTCAGGGTTAACAAAATGTCACGGTAAAGGAAAACTTCCTTTGGCTTTAAAATTTTTTTTACTTTTTTATTTTTTTAAATCAGTTTGTTAATATAGGTAATCCTCCAAAAGCCTGTTGCTTTCTTTTTTGAAACATTTTTTTTTTCTCTGACCAATTGTCTTTCTCCACTATTGAACAATGAAACTGGTTTGATAGACTGATTGCTCCCCACATAATACTGTAAGTATACACAATGAAAAAAAGCATCCAAGTCCTTCCCACATCCCAGCATTTAATCCAGTTTGATCAGTTATAAGCTGAAACACGCTTTCTGGCCATAACATGGGGTTAGCGTTCAGATGGTGATAGGCAGCGAATACTTCATCCCTGCTAAGAGAGAGGCCTTTGCACGATGATTTTGATAGAATATTTTCAATTGC
Source organism: Oreortyx pictus (assembly GCA_036925125.1). Classification (NCBI taxonomy): domain Eukaryota; kingdom Metazoa; phylum Chordata; class Aves; order Galliformes; family Odontophoridae; genus Oreortyx; species Oreortyx pictus. The sequence continues at coordinate 13,730,316 of JAUPFR010000019.1, read as the reverse complement.
CTTCTGGAGAGATGCACAGGCAACCAATTTTGCTGATCTCTTGCTTGTTCATTTTTGCAACAGGGCATCCCACTGTATATTGCCCCACTCACTGTTAGCTGTGCTTGGTCTGAACATCTTCTAGGCACTCTATCCCATGCTGATTCAGTACAGAATAGCTTTCTAGAATGCAATTATAGAAAGAGTAAGGGTTTGTCTTAAAAAGAGATCATTCCAGAACAGCTACTCCCTGTTGATCATTCCCAATCACTTGTTCATGAGGACGATGAAGTTAATTGGGAACAGATCTTCCACTTGGACTTGTAACTTACCTCGGCCTCAATCAGTGACCCTGTTTAGATGTGCCCTTGGTTAGTACAGCATCATGCAATCATAGTGATGGATTCGTCAATAAAAATAGACTAATAGTTGCAACAGAAGTAGAGCTGCTATATGGACACAGCTGTTTGTTGTAACTCAGGATCAAGAACTATGTTTAAAAAAGAGTTGTTCCTGTACTGTTAGATCATATCAGTACTAGCATGTGACATTTTGTACCTTACAAGTCTCTGGATCTGCTTTGTTCAAACTTGGTTTATTCCTTAGATATATGGAGACCTTAACACCAGGGAAAATTTGAGTTCTGTAGCTTCTTTGTTTGTTAAGTTCTTAGCTTGCAAGATTTCTCATCCAAAAAGGGCTGAGAAAGTACCTGGCACATCTTGGATGCTTACTGAATGCATTAAATAAATCAAACGTTTCGTGATAAAATTCCACTCCCCCACACCTAACAGATGTAGGTGCAAGTCAAAGAAGGTTGCAGATTGTACTACATTGATTTTGCTCCAGTTTTCCCCAAAGGAAAAAAAATTACATGTGGCTTGAGACAAAAATGTGGAAATTTCCAGCTGTCATGAACAACTGAAAAGAGAAATGGAGGAAAGACAGAAGTCAAAACTAAACTTCACAAGCATACTGCATAATTTATATCCTCTTTAGTGTTCTGCGTTAGAGGCATTCCTGGACTTAAACATAAAATGAAAGAGTTTCCTTGTGCTCATCACATTTACAGAGAAGACACAGTGCCAGATAGCCTAATGCTGGAAGCTTCCAGGCTCCTCGGGGGAAATCACAGATCCATGGAAAAGGCTCTTTGCTTGATTTCAGATTCTGAGATGCTGGAGAAGATAGGACACAACGTAGTGAAAATGACAGACACAAGACTGGGCAGAATGTTACTTGAAGGTATTCATGGAATCCTCCAGCACAAAAATCCAAGAAAAATCTTGTCCAACTGCCATGTCCACCAGACCGTTTCTTGTACCCCTGTAACTCCTTGTCCATCTCTCACCTCCCACATTCACACTGACAAAGCTGCTCCATCCCATACACTGCGAATCAGGGATCTTTTGTCAAAAACTAACAGGTGATCCAGCCCACAATTCTTGGTCACGGTATCTGGGTAACTTTCTCCCCCTGCATACGCGCAATCTTAATGCATGTATTTAGATTTTTACAAGAAACTTCTATGTTGTTCTTTTTTTTTTTTTCTCCATAGATGGAAAAGTAAAGAAAGAAGTTAAAGAAAGGGAAAAGGACAATTATACGTATATGCAAGTCAGATCACGAAAAAACAAAAAAAACAAACAACAGCAAAAAAGCCAACAGAACAGCTGAAACCACTTCCAGTCTCTCTATCAAACAAATTCTACACTCTCATGGTCTCTGGCACCATTTCACAGTAACCCCAGAAGGTGTTCACCTCCTCTTGCAGCAGTAAGAAACAAGCAGTGGAACAGGAACAAAGAAGCTCTCACCTATGACCAGCATAGTCCCCCAGCAGCATATCATAGAGAGAAAACCTTATTATCATTAAATCTGAGGAAAACCAAACGCACATACGCACACACACAGCTCTGCTGCTGTGCACTACAAGCATCCTCCCCATTTTCTATATGCATCTAATATCAGGGGATTTATATTCGGGCCAAAAGCTCACGCTGGCAGGAAAGTACTTTGGAGAAGAGAAGAGAAGGGAAGAGGAAAAAAAAAAAAAAAAAGCCTACAGTTTCTTGGCTTGTGACCAGCAGGCTGGATGCGTTCTGTGGAAGAGGGCCAGAGAGTTAGTTATTATATTCAGGAGAACATCTGAATCCCAGCTCAAGGGAGCCGAGTTTGCGGCTCTCATTTGTGCTGTATATCAATTGAATATCAAACCACATTTTCTGCCTTCTGAATAATGAAGCTTAATAGTTTGGGACTCCCATATGGTCTATTGTTAAAATATTTGCAAACACTGGCTGCTGCTTTATTTCTGAAGTAAAGATTTCTCTTTGCTTGTCAAGCTTTTTTTAAAAAGATGCTTGTTAGCAAAAGCTGAATATGTTCATTTTCTAAATATGTCCAGGGATCTAAGAAGGACTGAAAAATGAGGGAGTAAGGAAAACCAAATACATTTTTGAAATTGGATTTTTTTTTGGTTGGTTTTTTTTTAATGTCACATGCAAATGTTTGTTTCAGTCAGAAGCAGCTGGTACCACCGGGCTCTGCTGCTCAGAACAGAGGATGCAAGAGCTTTCAGGAACCATGAGCTGTTCAAACAAAGAAGGACCACACAGGCTCAAACCATTCACAAAAGGATCCTGGCCGATTATTTGACTATTACTTACAGGGAAGCTTGACCAGTAATGTAGCCAGTAAATACTGGAGAAACCTGTTCTGTGCATAATGTGGGTTCATCTTTTCGCAAGTCCTGCTCTATAATTAGCTACTCATTCCAGGAAGGCATTGTTGATGGACGGAGTGCATCAGTTTGGTATACTTTAAAAAATATAAATTAAGAACCTTGTCAAATAATAAAATAATCAGCATAATAAGCAGTGCAGTGTGTTAGGAATAGGAACCAGTGCTTCTTCCCAGTCACACCAGAGAGAAGTATTCTGTTCTTTTTGCAAAAAAAGATACAGTGGCAGAGAGGCTATCTAGGCTGTGGTGCCCCAGGCAGCGCGCTCACCATCCGGCCGTGCTTCCCCCAGCTCAATCAGTGTGGAAGGAACTGGCTGCTCACTAATGCAGAAGTGAAACTACATGGCACTGCAGGGTGGGTGCCAGAGCGTGGGTCTCTGCCACTTGCCCTCACTGCATTGAGCCCCAAGCTCTGCCTGACAGGAGCCCTCAGTGTAGCACCAGCTGCATTTCTGACGGTCACTCCGCAAAACTGAAGGTGCTGTGTCAGGCATAGGCCAAGAGTGAAATGCCAGAAGAATGCAGCAGTTCCTACAGCCCAGGCAGCTGAGCAGAAACTTCTGTTCTCTCCTTTCTCTTCTGTTATTGTCTACATTGCAGCATCTCGTTCCCACCTCCGGCTGCCTGCCCACTCTCCCTCCCCATCACCTGTCTGCTCACCATCTCCTTCCTTGCTCCAGTGTGCAAGACCTTGGAGCCAGCTGTACTAATGCTGAAGACAGTTGGTCATGTGCATCATCTGCCTTCTCCCTGGGCAGGAAGAAATTCATTTCAGTGTTTCAGCATTTGCTCCCAAATCAGGGAGAAAAACTGAAATTAGAGACTCGCTGTAGGTGGAAGTTCACAAGCTTCTTTTTGTGGGCTTTTTTTTTTTTCTTTTTTTTTCTTTTTAAGAGAGAAACCTGTTAATGAACTCATGAACTTAAGTGCATTCTATCTCCAGCTGAAACTGAATATTTTAACTACTGAAACCAGGGTTGGCTCATTTTGGTTTGCTGGCCTGACCCAAGAAATTTTGTTCTGAGTCAGTACACTCTTCAACTGTTTTTATTCCTACTGCTGTGCACAGCCTCACAGGCACAGCAGTTTGACAGCCCAATAACCCTGCTTGCAGGGCGGAAGGCAAGTCCCATAGCACAGAGGTGCTCCGTGGACAGCCATAAAGGCTTGGAGTCCAGAAGAGGATGAGTTTGTCAGACCACTGCTCTCTGAGCAGCCATGCTGCAAATACAGCACAAGGTTTTGAACAAATTCTGAGCAAAACCAATTAGACCAGCTGAAGAAAAGCAGAAAAAAGGGGTATTCCCATTCAGGCAGCAAAGACCTCATAGTGTAATATTTCTGTTAAAGAGCATGGTCATTAATTTCACAGGTGAATAGAAGTCTAGAATTATATTTTTCTACAAAAAAAGAAAAACCTGCAATTTCAAAGAGCCTTTTTTTTTTTTCCCTGACAAAACCACTCCAAAGGAAAACTCAAATCAAGTTCAGACTGACCAGAGCAGCACCTGCCTGCCAGCATTCTCACACACTGTCTTAAAAATAATCATGTGAACAAAGCTCACTCTTACAGAAAGTTCCCCAGCAGGGAACTTAAATTGCAGCAATATCAGCACTCCTCCACCTTATACACAGCTCCTGCAGTGACCCAAGGACTGTAGGATGGAGTTCATCCACAAGTGTAATGTCTAGTTCAAGCAGGGATCGAATCAGAGGTTTTGCAACAGATGTCTGAATCTTGCTGCTTTTAGCTGAGGAACAGGCATGATTCGTACATCAGTTAGGCAGAAACAAGTGCTGGTGGAGCTGAAGGCTTTGAATTCTGCCCCAGATGTTTGGAGTGTCACCCACTCATGCACCAAACAGAGGGGAAAGATTCTCTGTGAGGTTATGTTTCACAGAAAGTTAATTCAACAGTTTTGCTGCAGAATCTATAGTGATAGCCTTGTAATGTGTTTTTACTCTTAGGTCTCTGTACCTGCGAGAAGGCTGAATACATGTGCATCTATGGCTATGATTTACTTTTTGAGAAAGGAGAGACACTTAGCCTGTAGTCTCAGTGTTGGAAACTGTAGTAAACCTCTCTTTTTAAAGCACATAACCTTCTGACTGTTTTATAGTTATATGGAATCATAACCAAAGAAAGATATAGTCCCGCAGTGATCTGCCCTCAGAGACATTAATCTGTCATACCTAGTAGAAGGGGAATAAGGAGACGAACCTTTTCTCTGTAAGATTCAAACAGATGGTGCGTGGCTCCGGTGGGAACTTGCTGAAAGGTGCCCCTTTAACAGGGGTAGCTGTGCAACCAAAGAAGCTGGGAGTCAGTGTGAAAAGTATCTGTCATGATTTACTTGTGTTTTAAAACCTGAACTCTTTATGATCATTTCTCATCACTTCTGTGGTTGATACATCCAACCAGCTTTCCACCCACTTTTCACCCCCCTTTATGCCATTGAGTCTTGTAATTTTTACATCTTCTCAGGGTAGTTATTTTGGGAAATCAGCAGAAGATAAACAAGTGTGTTATGACAACACATTAAAGCTCTTTTTCCTATCAAGACTTCAAGGCTTCAAATATAACCTCATTTGTCTGGTGTTCTGGTATTCTTTCTTACCTCATAACGCACACTGAAGTCTCCAGAGTAGTTTTTCTTTCCCTCCTGTGAGTTATGTGGGAAATAAAGGGTTTATTTTCTCTCTTCTCCCAAACCTCAATCCCAACCTGCTCTTTTCTGGTTTAATCAGTAGAGTTCTCTCCCTGCTCTTAAGCACCGTGTTTCTCCAGACTCAAGTGAAAAGCATGTCTGGATCATTTCACTCTGGATTCCTTAATGTCCTCCAGAGAAGCAACAAATGGCTTCTGGGACACTTTGCTTCGTTTCCTCTCCTGGAAGAAAGCCAAAGATTACTCAACTCTCTTTTCCTCGGGTCTGCCACTGAGTGCACTAACCTATCCCCATTTTCCACCCACACTGAAGAAGCTGTGAAATTTTCAAACTTGTCTAAAGAGCTTAGCCCTAAATTCAGCTCGTTGTCCTATAAGAGACCAGACATGAAACTAGCACCAATGCTTAAGAGTTCTCATTATATCTCAAAGCAGGTGAAGACCCTTATTGTCAGATTCTTAGCATGCAACAAGACTGGTAGGGAGCACTGAGAGATATGGGGTAGCAAGAGACCAAATTCACTCACAGTTGCAGTCCACAAGAGCATACTGAATTTAGATGCTAGTTTTCCAGTCCAGCCACAGGAGGTCTGGTGTTGGAAGGCCTGAGATAATCCCCAGATTACCCCTCCACACAGCTAGTGAGAGAAAATGTCACTTTGCATGGTGAAGCCAGGGAGCGTGCTTTGATTTCATGTTAATGAACATTACCACGGAGACCAATTTCAATCCCCTCCCTATTTTTATTTATTTGGGGACCAGAATGAGCACTTTCTTTCATGCCACAACAGCAAAATACCACAGCACTCTGCAGTAACAGGAGAGGGAGAGAATGAAGAAAAAAAGCCAGGTGGTAGACACTTACTGCTCTGGCCACTGCACAAAATGAAGGCTTGAGTGCACATTTTTGCCTGATTGCATAGCTGTCTCTGCTACCCATCTAATCTGCTTAGAAAACTGGTTTTGAAGGATATGGTTCAGACATACCATACCACTTGCACAGGGGGTGGGAGGGGGGTGATGAAGGGAAAAAAAGTGCTGCAGCTGCAAAAGATAAAATAGAGACAACTAATTTTCTCAGAGGTTGCAACACAACCTCTCCCCCTCCTCCACATGCAGTCACTGCACTGGCAGGATAAGCTGGAGATTCTCCAGCGTAAGCAAGAAGGCACAACAAGGTGTGCAGGCCCTTCTCCACCCTTATACCCACAGCCCTTGGGGGTACCACAGAAGGCAAAGGCAGCCAGCCAGCTGAATGGTGACATTCCTCCACCTGCTCGTTTCAGTTGCGTTACCATTTTTAAGGGGGGTTACGTGAGAAATGCATTTTACTGGATGTTATGCAGAGACAACAGTGAACACAAGGAAGTTGTGAAGTCCTGTTGTACGAATTGGTGACTGGGTTCTGAACCTTCATTGTGTGATCCGATTTCCCCTGTCATCCAAGCCATTTTGCAAACTCCATGCATACGCTCATTTAAGCCATGTGTCCTGAAACTGAAACAGCTGAAGGGGGTGGGAGGGGCAGGGAGAGAAGGGAACCACTGGATTTCTGGTGGCAGTGTCTAAAATACACATTTTCACAAGGAAGACTCATGTTCGGTAGTCACTAAGCAAAACAACTGCTGCTGATAGGCAAGAGGTACAGTTTCGAGTGACTAACAGACAAAAAATAGGCCAAATAAATAACTGCAGTCTAAAGGGAGTGGATGTGTATGTTCCCACAAAAGTAAAGAATACACGTGGATTACCAATGGGTGACCCAAAGCAAAGATGAGCAGACCCTCATTTCAGTTACACCGTAGCAGTGATATTACCGAAGATCTAGCAGAAGCAAAACTGAAATCAGTCTGACCCAGGATGTCAGAAGGGCAGCTGCTTTGGGTATTTAGTGCCTAAATTTTCAACTTGGTTTACTTTGCTTCAGTAGTGTAAGCTGCCTTTGCAGAAGGGCTAGCAGTTTTGGCTATCTGGCATGTGATCTGGAAGGATGTTTTCTAAATGGAATTGGACTTTTTTGGGATGGGGATGAGGGAAAGGAGGTGGAAATTGTTTATTGTGAAGGCAGTCAGCATGATAAGTTTATTGAAAGTATCAAAAATGCCAGTTGTGGTCTTGGTGGGGTCTTTGAGGTTGCACTGTGTGAGTGCTCACTCCCTGACTGAAGTGAAATACAAGGTTTTTCTACATACATATAAATAATTTTTCAACTTCCTAGAATATTAGTTGCTTACAGAAATTAAACATCTGCAAGTAATAAAATCCCTATACAGAAGAGAAGACAGTTTCAGTCTGACTAAAATGCTTTTCTTTGGTAATTGCTAAGAATACCACTTTCATATCATTTACAATGGTAATTTCATTAGTTCTCCAATTACCAAAATATTTCAGTCCTTTCTTTTTCATGATGGAAAGGAAAAGATCCAATTCCCATATCCGTATCAACTCATCAGGCTGTTACATCTAGCCAGAGAAGAGATCAGCTGTGTGGGGAGCAGAGTCCACCTGCAGACCTTCTTTTCTGTCCCCTTACTGCCCACAGTCCCCCCAAGGACTCTGCCAGATTTTCTTAAGTACTATGCCATGGAACACAGCTGCTGTGGCAACTAGGTACTGCAAGTGCAAAGAGGAGCCAAAACGCTGATAACATGAGAATGCTTAGAATAGCTGATGTCAGGGGGAGAGAAGGGGGACACCAGCTGAATGTGCATCACACAATGAAACAAGTCAGTTGGGTAAAAGCCCACATAAGATTGCTTGGGGACATAGAACTAAAAGGGCTTTCACTGTTTCAAGAACTGCAGATCATCTCTCTCTCTACAACTTTGTACAAAAATGGGGGAAAAAAGTTTTTTAAATATAGCATTTCATTTTACAGGAAAAGCACTAGTCTTTGCTACATTCGAGAATCTAAGAAGTTAGTTGCAGTACTTGTCCTCTATCTGCAATAGGGAAGAAAGGAGAAGACCAGCTCACTCAAGGTCAAATGGCAAGTTCAGTACATAATGATGACAAGGACTTATTTACATCTAAATCCCATTCAACAGATCTACCCATTAGATGGAAGAGATGTTAAACGACCCCATGCATCAAAAATTACTAATGTCCTGCCAGGTTGGCTGTAATAGAGAGCTGAGAACTTCCACGTCTCCTTCCTCTGACGCCCACCCCACTCTTCCCACTCCAGTGTCATTCCAAAGCCCACATTATGATATTTTCCTAATCAGCAATTAAATAGTTAATGGTTAAATTACAGCAGATGGAACGGGAGTTGCTGCAGGGAAGGTATGCAGAGGGAAGGAGGAGAAAAGAGAAAGCAAAGAGGAAAAAGCAGGCACAGAAACAATCCTGAAGCAAAGCAGTTTTCCCATTAAAAGGAGTGATTGGTTGACTAGACAATGTAACCCTTAAGACTTAGTCTAGACTAGGATAAAATGCTATATTGTTGAACGTGTTTGAAAGGCATAGTGTAAGCAAGGCTCACAGCCTTTGAGCATGTGGTAGCCAAGGTAGATGCTAATTAGGACATGTTCACTAACACGTCTTAATGTTCCACTCCTAAATCCTTGTCTGAGAACTCAAGACTATGCAAAGCAAAGGTCTCTGATGTTGTCCCAGTGACTGTAAGTGCAACTGTACGAAATATGACAAGGTGCAAAGAAATCAGGGTGCCAAGGAATATCTGTGTCTTACACCCATTATTTTCCATTCGATTGTTGAATGTCCATGAACATCTGCATTGTAAAATATTTACCTACATTATACTGAACAACATGCTATGATATCTTTTCCTCAAAAAATCTAATCAAAGCTCCAAATGCTCCTATGAAAAGAGACTCCAGGCTAAGAGCATACACTCTTGTGAAATTTCTCCTTTTGCTCAGTGTTTGCTCAGGCAGATTTGGGAAGGAGGGGGTGGGGAAAGAAAAGAGGGCAAAGAAAAGTGTGCCCCGGGCCTTAGCAACACCATCATTTTAACAATCCATTACCAGATTTGTAATTGAAAACAAGTCCCACTTCACTAGGGGAGCCAGATACATCCACAGAGAACTTCTTTAGAGACATGTTACAATAAATACCAGGAGAACTATGAATGTTGCAGCTTCTTCTTAACCCTTCAAGCAGTATTTTGGGAACTACCTGTCAGTTTGAAAGACTGATCGTTTTCCTCTTGGCTTGTTTTAGGCTCTAGGTGTGCCCCTAACCAAATAGGCTTACCACTTAAAAGCTTAATTGCACCTGTGGCTTAAACCTTATCCCAGACAGTATTTGGGAGCATTTGGATTTGGGCGTTTCAGGTGTGGGACTGGGGCCTGCATTCACAAACAGCTCAACAAGTCAGAGTAGGAGCCTGCAGACTACGCCAGGCAGCAAGAAGTGAGGAAGGAAGAAGTGCTTTTTCCATTTTGATCCCATTTATCTGTATTTACATTTCCAAAGTTGGGTTTGACTAATGTCCACCTCCTTGTTTGTGACTGAGGGCAGGTTTCACAGTCTCAGATTTCTTTTCCTTGACATAGAAGATCAAAGTTTGAGCCACTTGTGCAACTTAGGTGTTTACAGTGAACTGGTCTAATCGCATGGCAAGCCCTCCCTCCATTATCAAAGTCACACTCAGCCAAGCTCCCTCCTTCCACATGCACCAGGAAGGATCAGGAAGACAGCACCCATGTCAGGCTTGGTTTATAACCCACATCCCTTTTGTCTGCCCTTACGCTGGAAATAAAACACAGCATGCTAGGAGAGGTTCTAATGCATTCCCTTGTCTTCATGGCTGGCAAGTCATCTCCTGGCTGTGTTTTTAATGAAGCTTTTAAAAGGCAGCAAAATGCAGTGCAAAGAACCAAAATCAAAGAGTAAGTTCCTTGAGCTCACCCTTTTTGTATCGCCGAGGTAGTACAGATACACAGTGCATATTACTGCCTGAGGAAACTTGAGTAAATACAGCATAATAGGAGTCCATGCTTACAAGCATCGTCTTTCCTCATCTCATTCTATTCTCATGAAAGGACATACAAACTTTCTGGGTCTCGGTTTTGTAAGCTATAAAAAGTGAGTTAAAAGTTAGGGATTTGTGAATTTGTTTTAATTAATAATCGCAAAGCACACATCTTCAGATGGAAGGAACCGTATCAATATTAATGAGTGCTGCCTATTGGCAGTGTGCATGTCCCTGAGGAATCGTAAGCATCATGGATGGATCAAAGAGGGCATGTAGCTCTGAGAGACGGAGTGCTGGGAGTTGGCTCTGTGTTTAACTATTTGTTAAAGTAGATCCTCAAGACTGTTGTGGATAATCCCTATCAAGTTACAGCAGCTTTCAATTAAAATTACATTTTATCCTTAGGCAAAATGCAACAATGTACCCTTTAATATCAGCAGGGCACGTTTTCAGTCATGTAGATCTTTCTTCTACATACATAACACCAATAGATCTTTGTAAATAGGGGTCAAACCAACTGGGAAATAGAGATTTTCACTCAATTCTGATCTAAATAAATCCCCCTTACCTAGCTTCATTACCAAATGATTTCCTGCCCTACTGGCTGTACCTTGGCCAGAAGTGGGATGGGGGATGTGGCAGCTGTTTCCTTCATGATGTTAATGAGACGGGGATGGTCTGGCAGCACTTCAGCTATGGAGAGCACTGTGTGGTAAAGGTGCTGCTTCTGTTTTCCTAAGCGTCTCCCAAGCACACCGAGCACAAAGCAGGGCTCTGGATGGGCTCAAGGGAAGGCACAGTGCTGGGTGTGAGTGCTTGGGAAAGCATGGCCAGGTCCAGCAGGAGCAGCAGGCTATGGCCTCCTCAGGAATGCTGGATGGCTGCGGTCCTCTGCACTGTTTTCCAAAGAGGTGCTTATGTTTCTTTCTCTAAAGGGTCCAGCAAGCCTATGGGGCTTGTTGCTGGGGTCTGTGGTGGGGAATGGGGAAGAAATGCTTTGTCATGGTTTTTTTTTGTTTTGTTTTGAAACATTAGAACACATCAGGGAACAGGAACTAAAGATCTCTTTTTCTCTGAGGAAAATTCTGCTGGCTGACTTCTCACCTCTTTCAGCCTAGAGAGACCTTACAGACACTTTCTGCCCACTGCACAGCAGCTAGGGCTTCCTGGGAGCTTTACGAAGTGGAGATGTGGTCAGCCAGAGGGTCCTGCCTGCTATGTGGGGTCTGCAGCTCAGATCCTCAGCGGGCTAACACCAATGCCCTGAGTCCAGCTGATCCCAGCCAGGTGTCCACAGCTTCTGCTTTTTGCAGTTGCTGCTAAGGCTGTGCTGTGGCTACCTCTGGATCTGTCTACACTCGGGCCATTGGAACAGATTTCTTAGTGCTGGTAACTGCAAAATTGAACAGCATTGGTGCCCTGCGGGTGACTGTAATTGTGTCCCTGAACAGAGGGAGTGGATCAACCAGATGGTGAGATGGGGTTAACAATACTTAACACTTACTTGTCAAAAAGGGGAGGATTTTGGAAGATGCCCAGGGCAGACAACATCTTGATATCCAAGGGAAAAGAAAAAGAAAAAAAAAAAAAAGCCCCAGAAATTAATTTCCTCTTGGGGTATAGTAAAGACTGGATGCTCACAACGTACGCTGAGTGATCAGCAAAACAACGGTCTATAAACACTTGGATCTATTTGCCATGTTCTGCTAAAAGATAAGATAGAAAACAGAACTGCATGTTGACACCAAGTAACACAGATCCTGCCACAGTGCTAGCAGTCTTTAGGCAAGGGACTGTGAACCGAAACCAGAGGGACAGATTAATTTCTTCCTCAGCCGCTCTAGGGAATGTGTAGTTTTTTTGTAGGAAACTCAGGCACCAGGTCTAGCAAATACCTCCCTATAAACTCTAGCCTGAAAGAATTGCTTTGGAAAAGGTTGTACCACCTCCTGTTTCCAGAATTAAGTTAATTAGCACTTGTTACTCTCTGTATAAGATCAAGGATCCTCCCACAAAGGAGGTACACAACCAAATCATTAAAAGATGTACATATGCTGCCTTAAGCAAACAGGCTTATTTGTAGTATCAGTAAGATTACTTCTGGTCATCCCTATAGAAAAACATTCCATGGGAAGGAAAGCACACTGGGAGATTAGCATAACCAATGCTTTGCAGGTACGAGGATCACAGTACTGCTCAGTAGGCATGCTGATATTTTAGTTTCAGGTAATCTCTGTCTGGATGACTTTTATCAGGTACAGCATCAGCCTTTCATGCAGAAGGAAATATTTGAACCATAGAAAATTTCTCTTACTGATTTTGAAAGATTTGCAGTGCTTTTTCTCTTCTGACACACTTTGTTTTCCTTATTCCATCCAGGCATTTCTGCTGCATACATTACTGAAGTATTTCATTTCCCCTCCATGTGACCAGCTACGTGCACTGACAGAAAGTAAATCCAGGTAAGACCTGCTATCAGTTATATCTGGGTGCAACTGAAGTTTGATCAGCAATGAAGGTCAATACACTGATCTGTATTTTCTGTCCACAAAAAAAGTTACACAGTTCACTTACTGAAAGCCTAGCCTACCCTGTGGTTCTTTGGCACAGAAATGTCATCATAGAGGCCTGCCGCAGTACTCACTGCTGGTTTGCAACAGTTGTTTAAAGACAGAAACTCAAACCCAAGTGTTTAATTACAGACATGTTGAGCATAATCTAACTTCAGCATAGCATAAACTACGCAGGATGCTAAACCCTACTTCTTAAGCTGGGAGCTTTTCTGACAGACAGCCATGACTGCTTGTGCTGAACACAGCCTTGAACCTGCTAAGCAAGAAATCAAGGAGGACAGGCTCCAGTTCCCCGGGCAGAACACTGCTTTGCAGGCCCATAAAAAGGGTCCAAAGACTATTTGTGTCAACTCCCTAAACCACAAACCACAGGTAGCCCTCCCTCTGAAGCAGTTGCACACTGCTCCTTGCAAAGCTGAAGCAAGATGTTTTAGCATACAGATCACCTTCTCTGGGGGCCCACCCAACCTTTTTGGTCTCTTTCCATTCCTTATCAAAGACTTTCAGACCTTCTGCCTGGGAAGTAGCAGAAAGTAGGGCATGTTTGCCTCCGCATTTGTCACCCTTCTGTTTCACTGTTGCCATGTTCTCCTGACCAGGGTGCAGCTTACCCGCCCATACTGTTTTCTGTTACCAAGAGTGGGGCAAAACTGAGAGAATTACATGTAAAAAATGAGAAAGTGGCAACACTGGCATTTGAAACAGAATGGCAATTCAGGGTGCACTCAGTATTTCAACTTCAAAATAAACAAAGCAAACCTGAACTGTAGCAAACAGCTTATGGGCAGTTCAGAATTGTCCTACACTTTTGAGCCAGTCATTTCCCATAAATAATCACATTTCAAACATAAGAAAGGGGGAGAGGAGACAAAACAAACTGAGTCAACTGCTTACTGCCTTTCTGATTCAGAGTCCTTAGCAGATGTAAGACAGAAAACTCTTCTGTGAAAAAGTTCCTTTTTTATGTATCTGGGACAGCCCCCAAAATTTTTACCAGAGGAGGACAAGAACTAAACTGCGAACTTGTCCACACCCTAGCAGGAATTCAGTCATTTTTCACCTCCCACAGGTATCATTAGCATGCTACCGAGAGCAGAAAAAAAAAAGCAGCTGAGATCAAACACAAGCTAGTAACAAAGCTCTTTCTCTTGTCGTCCTGCGATGGGACAGAATTTCTGGCTGCAGCTAGTCTTTTTCTGAAAGGCTGGGTTAATTCAGAGTCCCTTTTTAAAAGAAGTGCCACACTACGAACGTGCTACAGCTGCAGCACAGAAAGTGCAGAAGGCAGGAAGTCTGACGTTCACACCAACCTCGGCCCCTTCACTCACACCTCTTTTCAAATGTGCTTTAGCACATGGAGCCCACATTTTCACATTCTCAGAACTAACTTTATCTATCACACTGCAAGCTGGAGAGAATTTTTAAAATTGTACAAATCCCTCTTTTCAAATTCAAAGAATTACTCTACTGAGGGAAACTTTTGAATTACAAAGACTACAATCTATTCACATCTCTGATTTTTCGCATTAAATTGCTCCACTCTCTTTTTAAGTAATCTATTTAATTTTTACAAACTAAAATACAAATGGAAACACCATACCAACTGTTGTCACAGTCTAAAAATGTCCGGATTTTCAAACTTAAGTCCACCCCTGTATAAAAGAGCCACACACATGTAGGTGTCAATCAGATGCTGTGGCAAAACAGAGGGACCCAGGCTGAGATCTCAGAATGGCACAGACTTTCCTGGACAGAATGAAAGTGCCCGTAATCACCCATCTGGAATGATTTCTGCATTTTAAATGGCAGACTTTTGAAACTGACCTGAAAGGCAGCTTGCTTGATTTCTGCATCTCCTGGTTTGCAGTGTTGATGATACAAGTGAGAAAAGAGGGAAAAAAAGACGAGTACAATGTATACAAGGCTACACCAAATTTATACATAATATTATGATTAAGACTGCCTTTGCAGACAACTCAGGGAGTCTGTTCTGTGGCAGGAAATTCTATAGCCCATACTGTGCATTTTTATTCCATTCTTTTAAAGAAAATATCTCCATTCCCCTCCTCTCGGGATTAAAATAAAATAAAATAAATAAATAAATAAATAAATAAAGTATTTGTAGAAATGGCTAACAAATGGGCAGAAACATCTGGAGACTGCTCAGCAGCAGAAAGCCACAGGCAGAAATTAGCCATGACAAGTAAATGAGGACAACAAAACGCAGCATTGTCCAGCACTTGGACACTCAGCAAAAGGCTGATGGTGGAAAGAGCCAACCCCACATGGTACTGCAAGGTCTCAAGTACTGTTTTGAATCAGGTGAGCTAACATCTCCTGTACCTGCTCTAAACCACACAGTAATACGTGGTCTCTGTTTCATTTGTTTTCTTCTTTTTCCTTATGGCTGTCCTCTTCAGAGTAGCATCTATCTTGGAGACTATCTTGTATTTTCTTTTAGTCTCTGAAAAAGGACCCCAAACAGGTGGCAGGGGCACACAGATTTTGAAGCTTTGGCATGTTTATCTTTACTGATAAGCCTGCAATCTTTGCTGCAAGCGCATCAGCTTGTGTCTGCAGCATAACTTTATTCTAGTCAATGTCTTCCTAGGAACAGGCTTCCTCAGAACTGGGCAATATGTTTAACCCTTCAGCAGCTGATATACAATGGCTCTAGTGCGGAAAACCAGAGATGCATGCTGTTTTCATACATCTTTGAAAAGCAAGCCAGCAATTAAGACAGGCCTGCTCTGAGTCAGCAGCAATGTAGATTACAGATACTGCCAGGGAAATTTAAACCCCAAAGAGCTCCATCTTCTCAAAACCCCGTGGTTCTGTGCAGATCAAAAGTATTGTCCATTTAAAATAAAGAGATGCAGCTATCTAAATTGCAGATTGAATGGATGAAAATTCATTAAGAGCACAGGACTTTTTGAAATTATATTGTCCTATTAATTGGAGACTGTCAACCGGATTTCTAGAGCTGGAGAATCAACCGCAATTCTAAGCCACCTGATCTTATTCTAGTAGGCTGTATATACCCACTCATACAGATTTGTTAATAGTTGTACTCTCAACTCAGACACATATTTGTATGCCAAGGACAAATATCCAGAACATTAGCAGGGATTTCCCAAAGCTGAGATGTGAAGAGCTTGGACAGCCTGAAAATCACAAACAAGTGGCTTTTCTCTGGCAGCGGGTTCCATTTATTTCCTCCCACTTGCTCTTTCTTCATCTCCTTCCTACACCCCTGAGTCAACCTCCACCAGGCAAGTTTCAGGTAAGCATGTGCTTTGCCAGGGATGTTTTTAAATCATGTTTTTAAAAGTTTATTTATAGTATACACGCACAGTGCCTTCATCATTTCAGGCATGAAAAGCCAGGTGGAAGGAACATGAATTCATCAACTGATCCATAGAAAACTACCTCCCTCCTTTGTCTTTTTCTGTACTCCAGCTCAAATGTAGAGTGAAAGAAAATATCTTTTCATCTTTTCCTTATTAATTATAACATACATGATCAATTTCCAAGTGAAAAATTCTAGAGCAAGCCAACTTTTGGCAAAAACAGACAATACAAAGATTCTATGAACAATATCCCTAGAGCTGGAAGATAATGCAGAAAATAGAACTGAGTGAAACTTGCAAGCAAAGCTTAGATGGACCAATACTCCTTGCGTCTGGCAAACTGCAAGTTTCATTAAGCAGTGTTTGTCCTAAATGGACATACCTGACCCAGATGAACAGTTCGTCTTCTCATAAGAAAAGCGTAAATTGACCACACGATGATTTCCAAGCAGAAAACCACGTATGCACAGAAGCAAATCTCTGAGCCCAATTCCAACCCATGAAAATAATTTTGCTAATGGTTTGGCTTTTCCATCTAAGTGCAACTCAAGACAGCTTTTAGGGTTTAAACTTCTGCTACTGCAGAGAGATGGCACATTTTGTTTCTCATTCTGTATCTGGCTAGGAGAATAAACATGCAGTAGCCAGGCCTTTCAAATCAAAGAGTGTATTCATGGTCAGTTTTAACATGAGTTTGACTTTCCCTATTCTTAAACAATGGAAGTTGCTGAAATATTGTTTCCTCAGCTGCAAGTAAAAACGGAACAAGTGTTCAGAGTAATGGTTCAGAAACCTCAACATTAGGAGGCAGCACAGAGGTGTTCCTGAAGAACAAAGGGATGTGCTAGACAATTTGTTAATCCCCAGAAATTCTCCCGGAAGAAGCTACCTGCACACCCAAATGCCTCAGGACAGGGCTGAGTCTGTCCCTCTTTCCTCAAGAGCAGCTTCCTAAATAAAGAGGTCTTTACACGCAGGACTTTGGAAACTTAATTCAGATTAACTAAAATTGTGAAGTTAAAGCAAATTACCTAAACAACATTATATCTCTGTGTAGGACGCTCATTCTGTATTAAAACGAACTTCAATCTTATTTAGTTTTATTGAATTTTATTGAAAAGCATTTTAATTCTGAGTGCCCATGCAGGGATAAGTGAGCTGAACAAAGAATAAAGTTACATGTTATGTTGGAGTTCAGAGTGGCATAGGAAGTTCCCCCACTTCCATGCTGAAGTTCCTTCACCCACACACACCTTAAAATAAGCTAATGAAAATTATATATTCAGTTTTTCTAAATATCCATGTCTCAATCCGCATTAAAAACAAACAGACAAAAATAAAAACCTACCAACAACCAGAGAAGAACTCTGGCTCTAAATCTGTCTTTTGCTTCCATCTACAAGAGCATGACAGACAGGAGATCCCAGCCACGACTGTGCAACAGTTTGCTATGACCTGGATCTAGGTTTGAGGAGTGGAGAGAGGAGAGAGGAGGAGGTTTGAATGACAGCTGCCTGGAGTGATTGCTGGTCTGTGGACAACAGTGTCAGTGATCCACTGAGGAACAATACCATACCTCATTTTCCCTGCCCCACAGAAAGTTCAAGGCAGAGCCTCAGGAGTACAGTGGTGCAGCTAACCTATGGGGCTCCTTGGTCCCCAGTTTGAGATTCAGGGAGTCAAGAATCAGCAAGAATGGATTAACTGCAAGTACACTGTACATGAATGAAGGAAATTACCCAGCTAACACAGAACACTCATGTAAAGGCTAAAAACTCTCTTGCCTTAGGGGATAAGCCAACCACTAACTTCCTCTATGGGCAAGTTATTCCTTGGCTGTTTGTTTTAGGATCTGTACCTTTCCCTCAAGCTTCTCGTGCTTGCCTCTCTTCGAGAAAGGATGCCAGACTAGAAAGACTGATCATGGCTTCTTTCTGGTTTGGCAATTACTGCGTTCCAACATGGAAGGGGGAGAACACACTGGGGAAAGCAAAGAATGTTAGATAGCAAGTTCCAGTAATGCGCAGCTCCATTAAATAGCTTTCCCTCTCCATCTGGCCCTGCACACTCATGCCAGCATTACACTGGGAGTACACAGCAACAGGGCATGATCTTTTAACATCTTCAGAGCTCTGTGTGCAGGGTTCAGCTCTCATCCTTGTCTTCATACATACAAGAAGCAGGATGTTCCCATGTAAATAAATGTTCTACAAAACAAGGGGCCAGAGCAAAACTGGTCTGTAGCTCTAGTTAATATAGAATGCAGTATTTTAAAAAACAGATCTCAGTAGACACAACTGTGCTTCCACATCACTGTTCTGTATAATTTGTGCTAAAAAGAGTCCATCAGAGTTTACCTACAAAACCTCTTCTGTGCAACCTTTGAGTAAGCCATCATCACATTTCCAGTAGAATAGTATAATAAATGCTTGTATCAGGCTGTAACTAGGGGCTTGGGATAGCATATATACTTGAAATGGGCATTTTGCAAGGCTCATTCTTCCTAGAATGTGCAGG
This sequence comes from Oreortyx pictus, assembly GCA_036925125.1. Lineage (NCBI taxonomy): Eukaryota > Metazoa > Chordata > Aves > Galliformes > Odontophoridae > Oreortyx > Oreortyx pictus. Next base: position 13,711,542 of record JAUPFR010000019.1, on the reverse strand, counting down.
AACCAGAAGGATCCCAAGTCCCCCAAGACAACTGCAGTCTGGGAAAACCCAGAGACACCATTCTAACAGAACACAATTCCCTCTGTTGATTTTGGCTTTCTGCCGGTTTAACCTTCAAATCCAGGTCTCTCAAACTGTGTGTTAGCAGAAACTGCTGATAGATATCTGTCCAGATTAGCTGCCCAAGCACCATCTCATTTTTAACCTGCTTCATGGATAGGCTTCTTGAAAGCAGCGTTTATTCACTGGAGCCCTCATTTCTTCACTGCCAATCTTCTGCACAGAAGGCAGAGCTAAACAGACAAGACACAAATAGCCGACAGGGAAGACCTTGCCACACTAAATAATAAAAAGCAGGAAGTCCAAAGCCTGCACCTACCTTTTGAATTTGTTCTGGTTTTTAAAAGCAGCAAAAGAATGTGGTTAAGGTATAGTTGAATGACTTACCTAAGTTTGGATGAGTGGTATCTAAATAATGCTATTTTAGCTAGCCACTGTAACAACTATGAGAATTGATTTAATAACTTAATGTTGGCTTTGGACAGTAGAGGTCTGCATCAGTGGACCAAAATGCTAATGCTCTAATCTTATCAAATCACTGTACAATAATAGAACTATTCTATGCACTGATAGAGTGGGGTTTTGCTCTGCATCAGAAAATAAAGCCTGAGAGACAGAAGAGATACCGTTCTGCAGGAACTTCTCATGACTGGGTGCATAGCTTTTATTTTCTTTCCTTTCCAAAATATTACCTAGTATCATCTTAAGGTATCACGTGACAAGAAATTTCTTCTAATCTTTTATTTTGTGTTATTTAAATGCTCTTTATGTTTCTGAGAGGCAGTCAATACAATTCTCCAAAAGAATTAAGTAAAAGGGAAGTAACTACTGGCGCATATGCAAATCTGTTCATTGTAAGCCTGCATTAAAGTTTTTCATCAAGGTACAAGCAAAATAACTTACTGACATTAACTGGCAAGTGCTTTGTATTCATACTGTATCTTTCATCTACAGACTTCAAAGTGTCTGGCAGGATGCAGGCAGTTGTTTCTCCATCAGTCCAAGGAAGAAGCCAAAGAACAAACTGGCAAGGTCTACCAGACAAGGTAAAACCATTAGCAGAAATCTAAATTAACTGATTCTCAAACCTTAAAAAATAAACTGCATTCCTCGCAGGACAAGTTACATTTGCACCAGAGGGCAAAAATACCACTCACCCACACTCCATCAATCCATCATGTTAGGGATCCTTTAAGAATTTAAATCACATTCATTAGAAACTAAATAAACATGGAACACAGTACTCTTCTCTAAACAGAGAAAGGATGGAGATCTGAAACCATTCCAAATCTTAAGTTCTGTAGTGCACCGAGGAGGAACTCCTTGAATGAACCTGCAAAAGCACAGGTCTTCATTCATGAGGAGAGGAATGGAAATTTTGCTTCATAACAGTGCAAGTGTTTAAATAAGCCTGTTCAGATGAAGATATATCCTCTCAGGAGGAAATATAAGACTATAAGAAAGGTCATGAAAATCACTTAGAAACTGGCATGTTAAGAGAGCTTTGTTTCAGCCCTTCAACATGTTCTCATAACTGAAGAAATGCTAACTGCCTAGCGTACTCGTCAGCAGAAACATTTTAAACATGAATATAGAAGAAAAAAAAAAATCCCTGCACAGTGTTGTTTTAAAAGAAATGTATGGATTCCTCTAAGTTTCAAAACAAACAAACAAAAAATGATGCTGAGGCAATCTCTGGAGCAAGCAGTCTTTTAGCATTTAGACTGCAACAGAAATATTATGAAATACACTCCTTAGATATGAGAACTCCCATGGCCTACAGAGGTGAATAATTTTAGAGGCTACTAAAGTTTATTTTTCTTAAAGTTTTCACTTCAAATAAAGCTTTGTTTTAAAATGTATAAGGGTAACTGTTAGTGCATTGAGGTCCTGGTTATTAGCCAGCTAGAGCCCATGAATTATGTTTAGTGAGAAGTTTATTGGCTCAGTAAACACCATTCCAGTTCCCCTCACCCCTGAACTGTGGAAGCAAAACCAAGAGATATTCAATGCCATGTTACTGCTAGCACCAGAGCAGCCATTATCTGATTACAGGCATTTTATTTTTTGTGAAAAATTTGCTATTGCATCATTTAATTCAAGGAAGTCTTTAAATTTACCAAGGCAACACACAGAAAGTAACTGATCCTGCTTACCACCATCTGAAGCAGGAATGTTTGTTTCCATCTCATAGTTTTCTTAGTGCAGGCACTACAAGAAATGCAATCCCTCAAATGCTTGGTAAGACAGAAGTCTAGCAAGGAACTTCAAACTATCAAGAATAGGGTGAACAACCACAAGACCTTTCTGATAAAACCATCCTATGGACCCAAGGCAGAGTGTGGGTTGGTAAGAAGTTATATTCATGTAATCTTATATAACTTTATCACAAGGGAGACACCCAAACAGCGGATCCACTCTGTGTAGGTGAACGATGATGTTCTTTGTAAGATAAACAGTCTATAACAGCTTACAACATCACACCTTAATCAGAAAGCTGGTTACAGCTCAGGTAAGATGCACATGAGACCAAAACCAGAACTAGGGCAGATTCATATGACATTATCAGTGTCTTGCTTTACCCTTGTTGTGGGAGGCACCAGGAAGCAAAACAGAAGACAAGCATCACCAGAATTAGCAAGACTGACAGGTAGCTGTGCAAAACCAGAGGCAGCTTCTGTTTGTGTGGCTGTCTTTCTCCTGGGCACAAAGCTCTCTTATCTGGTTACCGTCCACTGCCATGAGCTAAAGACACACAAATACTGAGAGTAAGCAATGATTAGTCAGTGTGCAGTAACTTGTTCGTGTGCTTGTTGTTCCAGTTCCGTGGAATTCCTAAAATATACCATATGACTGCACAGGGATGGTGTCAGTCCTTGAGGCAAGGAAAGTTAATTTAGTTGGACTAATAAGGATGCAAAAGAGAGTGCTATGATAACAATAGCCTGTTCTGGTAGCAAAGTAAACTCGAACACAAGGAATTTAGGTTCTCTTCCTAGTCCTTTCCATCTGTCACGCAACCTGCATTTCAAAATGCAGCTCTTCACGGCTCTGCTTCCTTTCTCACTTTTTGCTTATCCTGTCCCCTTTCAGGGAGCAGATAGTGTTGTAAAGCACCTAGTGAAAGCTTTAGGGCTTTGCAACCCCTAAACTAAACAGCGCTTTTGTATTAAGTCCTTGTTACAGACCAATTTGTGTACCACCAACTACAAAATCTCATATTCTTATGTAAATGCTTCTTCTGATGCCCTGATAATCATAATGCCAGAATCTGTCCACCTGAGAAGGAAGGACCTGTTCCATATAGATCTTTAATGTCCAAGCAATCCCACAAGGACATGCCAAGGCCATATTATCACATCCATAAAGAAGCACCACCAGGGAGAAGGCACAGTTAAAATCTTTCCACCCCAGTAGTGGTGAAAGACAAGATACCCTTCTCTTTAAACTTAACCCTCTCCCTTCCAAAGAATGCCCGGAATTTCTGCTATTTCCCAGCAGAGACTGGAAGGCAAAGACTTGGCATAGGGCAAGACAGATAAGAGCAGTTGCCTTCGTAGATTTTAACTCTGCCTAATTGCTTAGGGCATGTGATGGTTGGAGAAAAACACATTCACATCTGTCAGAGAGACTACAAATGGCTAGTATAATTCCAAGCAAACAAAGTTTGCATGTGGCTGCAGTATATAAAACACATCTGTAAAACTATAGTATAATTCATCTGCTGCAGGTTTAATTTACAACACAGTGACACTGTTTTCCCTCTCAAAGACTGCCATTTAGGATCACTAAGACGTTGAATAAAGTCTTCGCTGTCTTCTGAGACACATGGCTATGGTTGATTGCTGTTGGAAGCCTCTCTAAGCACGCCACGTTTAAACACCATGTTTAAATGGTGAGCAAAAGGGCTCATATTGTCTTGCATGTGAATTCAAGCCCTTTTATCAAAGTTGGGTCAGGACAATTTGCTTACATTTGGAGTTCTTTTCCAAAACTAATGGTATGTGGGATTTGGAGTTGTAGATATAAGGCAACCGGATAAACTGCTGTTATCTGCTCTGCATCATGTACGTACCATGTATAGTTTTCCTCCTAAGCTTTGTTCACATGTAGAACCCACTTCTACAGCAGTTGCGCACTCAGCATACAAACTAAATTATTCTTGGCCATCCTGTTAAACTCCCCAGTGTAAGTTAAATGCACAACAGGGGACAGTGATGGATTCTCAACAGTTTTTAAATGGCTACAGATGATAGCTGGGCAAGGGTGGAAGTTTTGATATGTAGTCATGAAGCTGAGAGCTCTTCTATTCAAACAGGGTGTTGGCTAGTGCTATCTCTGTCACTTATCTGGTGAAACTGGATTACCAAAATGTACTATGCTTAGGGCTACGTCAGACTGCCACTTGGAAGCTCTGGTTAGTACTACATACAGCTGCCAAATTGCTTAGCTAAATTTCACATGGAGATCACACAGAACAACTGTGGTTCTTGATGTACTGTTTGTTTCACATTGCCATTCAAGTAGGTATATTTGCATTATTAATACCTTGTATGACTTGAGTGATGGCTGTTTCAGAGACTGTGTATTTCAGTGTATACTGATAGGTAGCTGTTAGCAGGATCCTAACCCTGCAGTGGACAATTTTAAGACTCTCTGTTCTGCAGGTTTGGGCGATAAACTATCTGCTCAGGATTCTCACACAGAGCTAGGACCCTGCATATATTTATTTTGGTGCCTCTTGAAAGAAGAAGGAAGGAAAGGAAGGAAAGGAAGGAAAGGAAGGAAAGGAAAGGAAGGAAAGGAAGGGAGGAAGGTAGGAAAGGAGGGAGGAAGGGAGGAAGGGAGGGAGGAAAGGGAGGAGGGATGGAAGGAGGAAGGGAGGGAGGGAAGGAGGAAGGGAAGGAGGGAAACAGGTAAGGAGGGAGGTAAGGAGGGAGGGGGAAGAGAGGGAGGGAGGGAAGCATAACAGAAATTTCTGGAAAGCTAAATTTACTGGCAGAACTGTCCTGCACTGTACAGAACATTAAAAAAGAATTATGATTTTTGATTTTTGAATTTTCACATAATGTTCCTCTAGGTACACAATATCATATATTCTTAATGCAAGTCACTAAGGAGCAACAATCAGTGAAATAAATTAAGTTCAATAAAAATACTGGGTTTAGGATAAAAATGTGATTCCTACCTATAGACTTGTAAGGAAAACTCAGCACAATTCTACACTTCTCATAGGTAAATTCTGAATTCTTATCCCCTTGTTCACAAGCCAGGCAGAATAAAAATATCCACCTACATTAAACCAAAGGGAGCCACTCATAACCCAGACACAACCACAATAGACATTCTTGATAGTCACTGGCTTAATAGAACATTTCTCTGTGGTTATATCCACCACTAGGATTTCATATTGCAAGTTCTAGCACACTTAATTTATTCCAGGCTATACATCAAGTATGGTTATTAAAATTCAAGATGGCATTTGATAGTAAAACTTTCTTTTGCAGTGTGTGTAGAAGGAACATAGTTGGGACTGTGGATGCATGAGTATATGTACATAAACACAAACTTGTAGCCATCACTGAAGAAAAACAGTTGGTCTTCAAGAAAGGAAAAAAAGTTGTAAAAATGATCAATTCCATTAAATAGCTCTATAAATCAATTCCGCAAAAATCAATGGGTAGCTACATCCATGAAGTACCAGGCACCTCCCACACATCAGGTGCAACTGCCCGTGACAGTGGCCCTGCAGCAAGTGCTGTCTGCTGGGGATTCAGACAGTCAAGGGCTGGAGCAAGAACCCCTCACTGCCCATGCTCCCCTACAGCACTCTGTGTCCCACCTGCACAAGGTGAGCTGCATGTTGAGGTCTCTGGGGGAGGTAGCAACACCACTCACTTCCAAGGCCTGTATATCTGTATGACAGAGCCAAAAATGGGAGCAGACTCATTGTAAAACTCCTCACACCATAAAGGACACCTGAGGAAAACTCATGTTACTCATCAGAGTCAAGCATACCACGTGCCCAGGTGTGAAATGGAGCAGGACTCAGGGATTTTTCAGCAGGCTTTGAGCCACATCCATCCCCTCCCGAAGGGAAGCTGCCTTTTGTGCAGACCTTACAGAGGTGGCAGAGGGACAGCCCCATTTGGGATGGAGGGACCAACAGCCATCCACACACAGTAAGTGGCATACTGGCTAAACAAATCACTTCTTTTAAGTACAGTTCACGAGTTCCACTTTGCGTCAGTCTTGACTGTTCAATGACTCCCCATTGTCTGCACCACACCACTGTCCTCTCATTGTCAAAGTGTAGCCTGGTTGCGTTTTCACATTTATAGGCAATGGGTGTCCCTGCAATGACTGGATAAACCCTTGGGGCTTTCATTTTGCACTGGCAGCTCTCAGATGACTTTAGAAACAAACCCCCTGGGGCCATGTGGCAGAGAAGGCATGAAGGCACAGAAGATTGTGGCTTTGTTAAAACTTGTAGAAAAATGCATGTCCTCTGTCTTCCCCTTCAAGTGCTCCACGTGTGCTGTCATGTCTCTGGATCTGTTATAGACACACAGTATTTAAGAAATTCAGGCATGGCATTTTTGCAACAGAAAAGCTTGATGAGTTGGCCTCTGCTACTCAGCACTAAACACAAGAACTTTTTTCCTGTTGTAGCTGAACACTAAGTGTTCCACACAGGAACACTTGTGTCGGGTACTATTCTCTAATATTTATATTAAAGAAAGAGTGCATATGTGTGCATACAATAAGTAATAATGTAATGAGAAGACTCAGTGCTATCCATAGCACGGAATGAGACAACATGGCTTCTCTCCAAGCTTTGAGACCCAACTGCAGCAGAGACCGATCTGATCCGCACATTGCATCTTGGCTGTTAGGCTTGACCTTATCAATGAGCACTCTCAACCTACTCATTTCAATAGAATTTAGAGTATTTGATATCAAACCCTCCGTTAGTCACAAGTTCCCCTCATACATGAGGGCACGTAGTCCTGGAAAGCAAGACTTTGACACATGCTGAGAACAAGTGGGAATTGTACAAGCAGACACTTCAATCTAACCACTGGTATCTAGCAAGACAAAGCAGCAACACATCCAAGGTCATCTCTCCTGAAATTTTCCTTAGAACTTTATCATATGACTCTTCTGCTCCAGAAGAATCAAACATTGAAAAGTACACTAAGGGAAACAGAAGGACATCTTCAACAGAACTGCAAGACACAGAATTACAAATTACAGGGGTTGGATTATGTAGTCCAACCTCCCTGCTAAAGCAGGGTTCTCTACAGCAGGTTACACAGGAAGGCATCTGGGTGGACTCTGAGTATGTCCAGAGAAGGAGACTGCACCACCTCTCTGGGCAGCTTGTTCCAGTGTCCTGTAACCCTTGCAGTAAAGATTTCTCTCATGTTCAGATGGAACTTCCTGCATTCCACTTTGTGCAGTGGGCCTGCACAAGAAAAGAGCCTGACCTCATTCTCCTGACCCCCACCCTTATCAGTATTCACCAGATCCCTCCCTTGGTCTTCTCTCCTTCAGGCTGGACAGTCCCAGGTCTCTGCCTTTCTTCATATGGGAGATGCTCCAGGCCCCAAATCATCTCTGTGGCCCTCCGCTGGACTCTGTCTGAAAGTTCCCTGTCTTTCTTGAACTGAAGAGCCCAGAACTGGACACAGTATTCCAGATGTGGCCTCACCAGGGCAGAGTAGAGCGAGAGGATCACCTCGCTTGACCTGCTGGCCATGCTCTTCTTGATGCACTCCAGGATACCACTGACCTTCTTGGCACACTGCTGGCTCATGGTCAACCTGTTGTCCACCAGAACATCCATATCCTTCTCCACAGAGTTCACAGTAGATGTTCTTCACTTTCCATCTCCCTAAAAGCATCTACAATGATGCTTTCGAGTTTACTGAGGTCTCAGTTTGATACAAGTCAGGAAAAAAATAATAATCCCAAGTTTCCTGCAAGTATCATAGTAGACAGATGTTTGCAGACAGTTTTTGGACACAGATCTCATTCTAAAGGGAATCTTCATGCATGAACAGATGCTACATCAGCTCTTGCATGGATGTAGCTCAAGTCTATTTTGGTGACTATGAATTTCTGGAGTAGCTTCAAGTGAGGAGATGACTGTTATATTTATGAAGGACAGCCCAGAACATGGTGCAAAGTCTGTATGGAAAGAGACAGAGAAAACAGATAGGAATGGGCAAACACCAGAGAATTAACTGATTACAGTGATAGGGCAAATATGTAGAAATGGTTGGAAAAAGCAAGTATGTGTGCAACTGAGAATTCTCAAGAAAGTAAAGAATCGACCGAGTCACAAAACCAAAACAAAAATTGAAATAAGCAGGCTCTATGGACTAAGAGTTGAAGCTAGCACTGGGATCTAACACATCAGCTTGCATTTAAAAACCATCATGGCTAGTCGTATATCAAATTGCATAATGGGTTGGAATAAAATTAGTCTAGGCAAATAGAGGGAGGATTGTAAGGAATTTTATTGTTTAAATCCTGCTCCTCAATTCTTCTACACTCAAGGAAAAAAATACCCAAACAACTTAAATCCCTTTTCCTGCCTTTATAGGGCTAAAAAGTTAACACTGTATTTCATAGCGGTTAACACAAAACCAGACTGCTGTGCTGACTTGTTTTTAAAGAGCAAATGCATTCTAAAATCTCTGGGAAGGAGGTAGATTTTTTTCCTAACAAATCCTTTAACAAGAAGCTGAAGGATGAAAACATATTCCTCTCTAAGACTTTGGGGGATGAATAGAATGTAAAGGCTTGTTACCCGCAGTAGGTCTGTGTACTCTCCCACTTGGATTTTTTTGTTCAATCATTTACTGTAGAGACCAACTTCCTGTGAATAATCATTCTTCTCTACTCATTTGAAGTGCTTACTCTATTTTCAGTGGAACCAAAAGAAATGCTTGGTTTATTCCTTACATGTTATGCTTTTTAGATAAGCTAGAAAGGCTTTATAAAGAAGATCTAAGGAATAACTTCTTAAAGCCAGCTAACAAACTGTTTTGTTGCAAAAAGGAAGATTCAAACCCCTAAACAAGCAGATATCCCAGCCACAAGCCTCCTTTGGCACAGGAGTATAAGAGTCTGTCTGGGACTTCTATATGGAGAGCAGTGAGGCAATGAGCATGTGACATACATCCCACTAGACTCGTAAGGTCTTCCCCATTTTCTCTTTGAGAACTCTGACCTCACACAAGCAAATCTGAGAAGAAAATACATGAATCAGGCATTCACTCAGCCAGGCTATGGTTTTTAACCCAGGGACCTAAATCAGCTCTCTCACCTCCCACTTCTTTCCAGATACAATCAGTCAGTATCTGCCCTTGCAGTCAGCCCACTGCCTGGGTGGCGGTATGGGGACACAGAACAAGCAGCTCTACTCCCCCTTGCCCAGTGTCACATGCTGTCCTGCTGCCCGCTTTCCTAAAGGCTGCAGAACAGTGGAAACAGCTTCTAGGACACCGTCTTGCAGAAGCTGGCATCCCCTCATCACAGGTGGGAAGGGAATGGAGCTGAGAGCAGCTACCCCCGTGCAGCCTCCTAATTCCCTGCAGCAGCCCAGGCAGGTTCAGACCCATCCCAGCCACACCTCTCCCCATTTAGACCTGAACCATGCCAGCTCCACACACCTGCTGGAGGCTTCCCCACATTTTAAAGGAATCCCCAGAAGGAGATTTGCAGGTGCTCCACTCCCTTCAAATTGTTCAGGCAGCAAATCAGCTTGGGAAATTGGACCCATAGTACTCAATGTGGCCCTCTGACCTTTTCCAAAATGTTCTCAGCCCATCAGGCTGGCAGGACTAAACATCATAGCTAAGCATTTTCAAAGAAGGGTGTGCTTTTTTAACCCAGTTGGGTTTTTGTGTTGTTTTTGGGGTTTGTGTTTGTTTGTTTGTTTGTTTGTTTGTTTTTCTAGACAAACTTTACAAAGGCATCACTAGGATACCCGCAGGAGTTTTGCAATTCTAGATTATGGGTGATTAAGAATACCAACAAACAAGCAGGCATACAAGACAGGGTTAGAAGCAGACTTTTACTTAACACCAGCCTCACCAGGCGCTTGAAAAATAAATAACCCCCCCCAAGAAGTTCTGCTTTACCCAGCAGCTATGAGGCTCCAGTGCTGTGCCTCAGGCTGAGTTGTGCAAGCTCTTACTGCAGGAGTCACACTGGGTTCAAGCAAAGTGCTTAAGTAAGCATTTGCAGAATCTGACTCCCCCCACCCTAGTCAGTTATCTATACTGCAACTATTTGTGCCTTGTAGTGCAAGCTTCTTAGCTGGGGACATGGTCTGGTATACTGTCAACTGCAATGTGCTCCATCTTCATTTATGGCATTAAATCTAATTTTTGGTGCCAAGTGTAGCATTACCCTTACAGCGATAACTATTAAAGACAGTTTCCCTTCAGGATCCTGACCAACAACAAGTTTGTGCTGTTCGTTACTTTATTTTATTGCAAAACCACAATATTTATATTACCTCTCCAGTTCTTCAATTTCAAGTATTTTGTTAAAAAATTGTAAGGTAAGCACTGAATTATGGAAATCCTACACACTGGTGCTGCACTGACTTCCTTTCAGATGCTTACATCCTTTCTTCCTTGAAAATTTAAAAGAAAACTGGAAACCAAAACCAAAATGAAAGCCACAAACGTGGCCGACCCATCTCCAGTAGTGAAAGGTAAGCAGGGGCAGATTGCCATCCATGTGCCAGTGGGAACATCCCTGCTGGGTGCCCTAATGGAGACGAGGCTGAGGGTTGGGACAGCAGCACAGCACAGCAGAGTGGTTCATATGGAAAAAAATCCCTAACTTCCCCTGAACACTGCATCCTGCATGTCACAAAGGACAGCTGCTACCTTCGCTGTGACACCAGCCAGTCTGCAGACCTAATGCTGGCAGATGGCCTCCCACGCACCACTGCTGATGGTCACAGCCTTTGTAATGAAGCAGCTCCCGACCACCTCAGAAAGGGCTACGTTGGTTTGTCTCCAGGAAGGCTCGGGGTAAGACTTGGGTGGGGTTCTTTTGTTTTGTTTTGTTTGTTTGTTTGTTTTTGTAATTTCTTTCTATTTATATATAGTTTTGGTTTGGTTTTGTTTTTTGCTTTTTGATAAGGGTGCAACCCAAGCTGCTTCAGACAAACATAGAGGTAGCACAGGTCCACATGTAAACATGCAGGAAGTGAGCACAAATAGGCAAATACTCTGAATAATGTCAGGGTAGATACACATGGAAACGTGCTTGGACTCACCTGGACTCTTTTTCCTTTTTCTTGTCCAACCAGTTCAGGGCTGGGGAACATCCCAAGCCTCTGGCAGATGGTATTAGATGCTCTGGGTATGAGGTATAAAACTACTGATAAGTCTCTTGACGTGGTACATCTGGTGTCACAGAGCCCATGTTCCATTTCAAGTAAACTTCTCAAAATTTGGAAGGGAACAGGATGTTTTGTTTATGAGAAGCGAGAGAAACCGGAGTGCTCCATCAGTCATTTGTGTCTAGTGGGTATGTGTCTACTTGTTTGGCCATGGCTACTGTTCTGTCCCATGCAGCTTTCAGAAAGTCATAAAAAAGGTATCAAAAAAGCTGGGCATAGCACTGTTACATGAAGATACCAGAGACAGAACTGTACAGAACTGGATTAGGAAAGCATTTTGAGATACTGGAATGGAAAGGATCTCTTTGCTGATTAGGTAAATATTTTAATTCTGTATTCCAATTATCCCTGTTCAAGCAGGATCCTTAGAATATATTGGCCTTCTATGACTGTCTTCTGTTCTTAGTTCTACACCACAAAGCTTTTAAATAACAGCATGGTTTCCACCACAGCAGCACTATTAAGCATACTGTTTTTCTGTGCGTTTTGTTCCTCTTCAACATCCATGAATTATTAGTACAGCATTCAGAATGAAATCCTCCTGCACCGTTAGCGGGACAAAATATTAGACCACAGTGGCTACTCCTGTTATTCACTGTTTGCTGAATGCTAACAGAAATTCAGCCCACCTTCAAACTGCCGTGCCTTTACACGTGACAATGGAAAGGTACAAAGGCATGAGATTATTTTTCCAGAATCAAACAGCAAACCAGTGGCAAACATACTGAAGCCCTTGTTTTAGTCATGGTAATACAGACTGTCAGAAGTAAGATAATGGTGAACAGTCCTCACAATTACAGCCATCACTTAAAATTAACAACCAGAAACCGAAAGGCCTAGCAAAACTGGGACGAGACAGCTGTCTGCAAGCTCCCGAAAAGAAGCCCACACTTGGGGGAACACTCAGACATTCCCTCTCCAGCGACACCACCCATAATAACAGGCCAGCACCTCTGCATCTTGGATGGGTATGCAGAACTGCATATATTAAGCTACTCTGAGTTCACTTAATGCTGCCAGCTTGTAAACAGCAGAGTCAGTTTTGCTGCCAATATAATTTTTACCTAGAGCAAACGGAAGTGCTTATCCAAGAATTTCCAAGACTGTGGCATCATGCTGTACACTGGCACTGCACCATGCAACACACGGAGGAAAGACAAAACAAAATAAAAGCTGCTGCTTAGCGCATCCTGGAAGTGATTATGTAGAAGGATTTATTTACTTCCAGGAAGAGACTGGTTGTGCAGAACAGACCTTCCAAAAAATGCCAGTGTTCGCTGCAGGGGAATGTTACAGCTGGCGTGTTTCCATTTTTGGGATAATTTTGAAAGCGTTGCTGGAGAAAGTATAATACGAAAGAGAACGGTAGCTTACTGGAAGGACTGGAGAGCTATCTACTTTGTTCTCTTAGCCCTCCCTGTGTATTGCATGACACTATAGTACAACTTCACCATTTTGAAGCTCAATTAAAATTAAGTGTATGATGACATCATTTCCAGTCCCTTCCAGTGAGGTCAGGGTCCAATTGTACAAACATTTAAATATGATGAGCATTTATAAGATAAATGCACACGACAAAACAAGGACATTGTATTCTCCATTCCTTAAACATGAAGCAGACTTAAGTTGTTTAACTTCCTTTATGACCACAGCATGAAAAATTTACATCAGTGATACAAACTGAACCCAGAGTTCCCTAGCCCACAGCTCACGCAGAAGAATTAAATGCATGCATGCATTCATCCACTGTTGTGTACAATTCATGCATACATGTTCAATTCATAACGTTAAGTACTTAAAACCAAGTTTTCAGGGAAAAACATTCCCCAAGTTGTAAGTTACCTTAATTAAAGCACTCTCAGCCTGATACCAGTTTGCTGCCATCTGTAGAACTACAAGAACTACATCACTCTCATGCCAAAATCCCTTCTATTTAGCATTTTGGTACCTCAGTCCTGGCTATGCACACTTTATTAACATCTGCACTTCTTAGTGCATTTTCTTCCAGGTACAACTTTGGAAGATACTTTTCCAACCTGGGACACCCACATTTTTCTTTGATGACTGAGCATGACCATGTAATTAATATCACATTATCAAAGAACGTCTGAACTTCCAAGAAAATGAACACAGAGCCTTTTTCAAGGACTTGAGAAGTTTGGTGCAAAAAGTTCCACACAAGAACCATTCTGAATACATTATAAGGATGTACAGAAATTAAGAATAACAAAGCAACTCCCCTTCCAGGAGCAGGAAAAAAAAGCATTAAGTAAAATCAGCACAAGTTCAAGCCTGGTATAAAGTCAAACATTCTTCTAAATAGCTTGCATTTAAGACAATGCCAGTTTTCTGCACGCATACACACAGACACACACACAGTGCTTGCCAGTGAAGTTCAAACCTAAGCAGAGAAAGCCACTATATTTTTTCTTTAAATTCCTGTCATTTACCTAACCTCTTGCACCAGAACTCTCAAGTAAAGGGACAGAGAGGATGGCTTCTTTCTGTTTTAGTTTGATAACTAACTCTTCCAGAGTTGAGGAAGCAATTGAGATTTGGGAAGCGTAGGAAAACCAATTTCCCTCCAAATTAAAACTAGTTGTTAGAGACAAATAATTGCTAGTACTAAGCTCATAAAAAAGCATTGCTAGAAAATAATCAATTTCCTTTTGCTCAAAGAAAATGTTCTTTGTTTTGCATTTAAAAACAGCTGGTAAGAATCACAGAATAAGTGAAACAAAGAACTTTAGGAGGTCAGCAGAAAGTATTTTGATTAAAAAAAGTATTTTACATATACTGTTTTTATTTAGCACATCAAAATACTGTTTTAGCACCAATTCAAATCAATGCTTAAAAGAAGCTGCTTGCTACATTTATCAGAAACAATAACACAGCAAAATAATTTTGCTTCTGGTTTGCATCTCAAATCATTACTGCATCCTCCTGTTTAACAGAAAAAATGCCAAAATTACTAATTTTATTTTTAAGTCATACATCAACGTGTTCTACTAGATATAAGCCAGTGAGATCCTACCACACAGGCAAGCAAGCAGGCTTTAAAACAAGGTTTCATGTTGGCTAATTTCAATTCCCAGCATAAGGTGGCAATGCAAATGGCCAATTCTGTTCTGCTCTTCGTTGGACAGAGAAGACTTCCCAACTGTCAGACTGGCTGGTGGCATCTTGACAGCTATGGAATTGTGATAACTGGAGTCCTACATTACAGTGTCTTTATGGGACTCCTGGAAAATTGAATACACACACTGAAGCCTTTCTTACACAATAGGAAGTGAGCACACATTTAGGGGGAGGAAATCTGCTGTACACCCTTGTCATCTTAAACCAGTTATTGAATAAATGGGACTAGCCCAGTATCAGGAACATACTGACATTGCTCGCCCTACACAGCTTCTTCTCCAGTCACTGTGTCATGGCTCTCATTTCAAACCCATGACAAAAGACTGACCCAAACACAATTTTATCTTGCATATTGTTTGGTTCAGTGGGGGAAGGGAGAGTATAGGGCAAACTGATATATTATTAAAAGCTACCCGGTCTTCCTTTACCCAAGAGACTGAAGAACAGCTAATGCCTCAGGCCAGCATACTGAAGCAAAATGTTTTCTACCTCTCATCCAGAACCTGAATAAGGATACCACTGGCATCTTTATTCATCCAGAAACTAAAACTGCAAGAATAAGAGGTTACTGTTATTAGTTCCAGCACAGATCTCTCAGGATGTCTTACAAAATAAGCAAGTATATCCCATTCTCAAGGCCATTTTTATCAGGAAAGCAGCCCCTGATCACTGTCCTGAGCAGGAATCTCCTTGCACTTCTATGAACTCTCCTTACTCTCTGCTGAAGACTGGGGCCTTTTATCTCCCTGCTTAGCTTTCTGTGATGTTGAAGTGTGTTTTCTGGAGAAGAACTAAGCAGTTTTGCCCTGTCTACATTAGAAAGGAAAGCCCATGCTGAAGGACATCCATTGCTGAAAACCACTTCCCACAACAGGTCTATGTCCAAATGTCCACTTGAAGTTTTCAGTTTTAAGATCATTCTTTCATACCTTCATATCCTGTGCATATTAGAAAATGTGATCCAGTTCATATGTGTTCCTGGATAGACTAGATTCCCCACCTCTTTCCATTAAGTCAAATCAGTAACTACAATCCCTGTTCAGGATCTGTGATTAGAAGGATCACTCTCCGCCCGGCCCTGGTCAGACAATACAGGCTCTAGGAAAGCATGAGAGCTGTCACTTCAATAATGCAAAAACACTGTTGGTTCCACTCCAGAACAGCTGACTTGAAGTGCATGCTAGACTGCGCTCATTAACAAAATGAGAAATTTGATATATAGAAAGAAAACACTATGTGAGGATTAATCCTGGATTGCAGTTTGTGGCCAGCACTGGGCCGCCATCCAAACACAGACGAAGAACAAAACTACTCCCACCTGTCAACAGAGGTACAGCTATTGCAGTGTTGTAGTCTCCCTCTTACAGCTGCTGTAACAATTTCTTTTATATTAGCTTAAAATGCAGTACTGACCTCACCATTTTGTTTCTTCCTTGTTTCGTGGGAGCCAGCACTGGAGGGTGAATTTTCTTTCCAGGAATTACTAACAAGACGTATGAGTAACTTACAAGTTTGGACAGCTAGCTTGTAATACTTGTACACTTCAAGGAAAGAAACCCAGCTTCAAATTGGCATTCTGTTGGAAGCTGGACATGCTAACAGGAGAATTCAGCTCTCAGGATCATTTTTTCTACACTGTTTTGCTGCTTTTGAGAGGAGTAAGCATACTGCTACAGCTGATTAAAAAAACAAAAACAAACCTAAACAAGCCAATGCAGCTGCCCTGCCATTGAGCTGCAGCACAGCAGACTGAAATCACTACTGCAATATGCTGCCCTTGCTCCTGTTACTACAGCAAGATGAAAACCTATTTAAGCAGCTTTAGTGGTTTAATCACTGGTTCAATCCACACCAAAGCAAAGGAGAAGTCATCTTTATTTTTCAGAGATACCCTCTTGGTTGTGGTTGGGTCGGGACTCTTGTTGCAATTCCACAGCTGAGCCCTGTTCATTTTTCTCCCAGTCCAGCAGGGTGAGCATGCCCACTGATGCTGAAAGGGTCCTCCTTCCCACTGAGCTTTGCCTGTCACTGTACAACAGATGTAGTGCCTGTGTCACAAATGTGTTCTATTCTCTTCCATTCTAAGACTGCTTTTGCTGCTACAAGAAATGCCACTTTGTGGTAACATTCTTCCACTGATACTGTCAGGAACTGCAGCTTTGTTCAAACGCTCCATCAGCCTGATTTGTGCAGGGGACCAGAAGACTGGCTTTCTGTAGATGAAACATGACAACCTTATCATACCAATACCTTCTGTCTTTCAAGCTATGGAACATTCCTCAGCCTGAATGAAGGGTTAAACACTGCACTCGGCACACGTTACAGTCCTGATATGATGTGCTTCAGTTTTCAAATATCATCCTATTTCACTACATTTATCATCAAGGGTAACAGGAGCTCAAAAATAACCACGTACTATTTTCTACACAAGGAATGCACAGCATGCAGTTTATGTTGGACAGTTCCTAATTACTGTAGACTGTAAAGATGTTGGAAAACGTGAAGCCTTGTTGCAAGATCTACTGTTCACTTCAAATTTTATCCTGTGACCACAGATGTTGGTTTACAGTGGCTGTTCTAGGGAGTTGCAGTCCATGACACAGCCAAACCAACTAGGTTCTGTTCTAACCAGAATAAGTGGAAGACGTACCCTCCTAGAATAAGGCCTCCAACGTCCCCTTTCTCTCTCCCCACCCCGTGTCACTCATTGGCTTCTGCTGAACAGTTTGGCACTGACATTACACCGTGTCACACGATACCAAGTGGTTCAAGCATCATGCAATACTCATTACTATCTACACATCTGCACGTCATTCTGCCCAGCAACATATGTGCATACAGCAGCTACATCTCCGTGCATTAAAGATCTAGAGCTCACACAGCTCCTTGGAAGATGTCTTTTCCCCAAACACTAAAAAGTCACCCCTGTTACGTGTGTGCAGCTCATCTGCATTTCACATTATTAGGAAGCGTTAGGTAAGAAAACCCTCCCACAGTGTGGCACTGTCCCAGCCCTCCTGCCCGCACCCCTCCAGCGACATCAGCCTGCCGTGATTAAGTGATGTATGTTCGATGCGAAAGAACAAACCACTGATGTGGGGTTCCCTTACTCATGTTAGAGTGGAAAGTAACAAATGCAAGAGGCTGCTTATTCCTAATGCTGATCTCCTCTGGAGCTAAAATGATATGTCAGTAGCAGGTGGCAAGTTTGAAGAACCATTCCCTCCCCTCTTTTTTTTTTTTTTTTTCTCCTTCTCTTTTCTAAATAAATATAACAAAGGGCACAGATCTGACCTGATGGGTCAACCATCAAAAGTTAAACTGATTTAAATAATTAGACCTAGAATGTCAGGCACCACTGCAAATAATTGCTCCCGCTGATTTCAGGATTAGATTGCTATTGAATAGGTGCAAAAAGGAGGCCACTTGCAGTTGTGGAAATAAGTCCGTTTCCTTTCTATATATCATTTTTTCCATGCATAGTTGCTGTTAAATCCTAAGGAGCAATTTACAGCTTTCTCTTCAGAGCTGCTGTAGCATATACAATAGTTCTGAGTCTTAAATAGTAATAAGTCATCTCGAAATACTGATGTTTATGCATTGTATTTATCAAGCACGGCAGACATCTGCTCATGGTTCTGACATTTTCCAATGAAAGTGACTATTGCACATTGTTTTCCCCTTTTAATTTGTGGAAAAACATGGAAGCCACTCAAATACAAACAGCATTCCACAACAAATTTAAACCAGTTTTGGTCCAAGGACGGCTTATTACCAGAATGCACTCCCGATGATCCTCTCACCGCTCGCAGTTTTATTCTAACAATTACACGACGTCTAGGGACATCTCGGGAGCCGCCTGCTCCAGCGCTCGCTGCCATACATAATTCATTCGCGTTACGGAGGGGCACTCCCTCGCTCAGCTCGCGGTTATCGACCCCGAAGTTGGCGGCTCGGGCGCACGGCCCCGGCTGAGCGGGCTCGGCAGTGCGGGCAGCGGGTGCGGAGCGGGCGGGCACGGCACGGCACGGCACAGTGCAGCGCAGCTGGCGGCCGCGATAACGGGCGGGGGGTTGGGGGGGGGGGACGTGCCGAGAGCCGCCCGCCCACCGCCGTGCCCGCTTCCACCTGGGCCGCGGCCAAGCAGAAGTCAATAATTCACTTCTCCCGCCCTATACAAAAGGGGCCGGGAGCAGGCAGGGGGCTGCGGGCGCCGCGGGGCTCCCCGGCTCGCCCCCCCATACCCTTCCGACTTCGCTTTCCTTTTACGCGCAGACAGACGAACAAAAAGCCGAGCTGGCACCGCCGGGAGATGCGGAGCGCGGCCGGGAACGCTCCGCTCCCGCACACGGGACCGGGCAGCCCGCCCGGCTCTGCGCTACAGCGGTACGCGCTTCGCAGCGATATCGCCAGCGAATATGCGCATCGAACGTTCATTATTTCACATTTACGCATCCAAACGTAGCTCTGTGTTTTGAGCGGGGCGGACGGCGCTGCTCCGGCATGGCGGGGCCGAGGCCATGCATTTCCTCCGGGGGCACAAAGCCGGGGGCAGGGTCCTGCCAGCCCCGCGCCGCGGGAGGATGCGCGCTGCCGCCTCCGAGCGCTCAGCCCGCACGGAGCTCTAACAAAAGCCGGAGAGCCGCGGGCAGGGCGAAAGGAGCTGGCGGCCCCGTCATCCCAAAGGGCCGAGGGGGGCAAGAGGGAGCCGGGGCAAAAGTTCATCGCGGTCCCGGTGGGGGTACCCGGTGGGGCAGGGGCTGGCGGTGTGCCCGGGGGCTGCCGGCCCGGCTCGGCGCCTCTCAGCCCCGCGGAGAGACGGAGGAGGGGGAAGGAGGCGACGCGAGTCCCGGGAGCCCCTTCCCTGCCCTCCCCTCCACAATACGGCCGGATCCCCGGCGCAAACACGCCCCCCCGACACCCCGAGGCTCCGCTCCCACCCTTCGGAGAAAAAAAAAAAAAAAAATTAGAAAAATTACGGCTCACTTGCGCAGGGTGAATGGAGATGGACAGACGGCTGCTCCGGGGCTGCCGCTCGCTCCCACGCCGGCCGAACCCGGCGGGCAGCAGCTGCGGCCCCCGCCCCGAGCCCGGCACCGCGAGGCAGGGGCAGCGCACGCCCGTGTGCGCGCACGCATACACACACACACTCACGCACACACACACAAATAGCACGAGAGGAGGGGAAAGTTTCTAGCTGCCGCAGCCGAATAGCCCGCATCTGTGATCCCCAGACCCGCACGGTGGCAGAGGTACCGCACGCACGCCCCGGCCCCAAAAGCAACGGGGCAGAGCGAGGGGGAAGGGGCCCTTGGGCACGGAGAGAGGGCGAGAGGAGAGCAAATATATACGTATATATATCCCATTTTGTTTTCCACGGGACTGCCGCCGGTGCTGGGCACGGCTACCACAGGGCACAGAGCGAAGGGCCACCCCGGCGGCTCTCCCGAGCGGCCCCGTGAAGATGGGCAAATAAACAGGGCTGCAAATAAAGAGCGGGCAGAAGGGCTGGGCTGCAGCGAGCCCCGCAGCGCCCGAGCGGCCCCTGCCCCCCCGCCCCGCGTTACCTTCTTAGTGCATCTGGAGCAGTGGCTCTGCTTCCCCTGCCCCTCTCCTCCTCTCCCTCTCCTGTCCTCTCGGTTTATACCAGCCTGTTCCTCATCTCACAGCCTTCCTCCCAGCGCCATCTTGCAAGCTTGTGACGTTGGGAGCCGCTCACCCCTGACCCACATTTGAATAGAAGCCAAAATGAAAAAAAGAAGAGGAGAGAGAGAGAGGGGAGAGAGAGAAAGAGGGGGAAGAAGAAGAAGAAAGAGCGGAACAAGGAGAGGCAGGGAATGCAGTAAAGTAAGTGCTATGCCAGTGTGGAACGGCATCGGCTCCCACTCCCTTGCCAGCTAGTTTAATAATAAGCGATTTCCTGCTTTTGCAATAAATGTTGCCGCGGCGGGGCTGGGAGAGGGATGGGAGCCGGCTGTTCCCACCGAGTGACAGGGGCTCCCCGAGCCCTTCCCTGCACCCGCACCCCAACACGCAGCCCCGACCACCAGCACCCAGCAGCCAGCAGCCCCGCGGAGATTTGGAGCGATGAAAAAGGCATTTGTGAGGATTATCTCCCCCATCACTGATGAAGTCTCAAGTGCGCGTTAAGGGAAATTGTATAGATTACAACTTGTACATGTATTGGAATCTTAAATGAGCTTCGTACACAAAAAACCACGCTCGTGTGTAACGTAATTTGCATATTAGCTTTTTGTCGCTCCGGTCTGTTTGTTAAGGACTGACAGTGCGCTCTGTGCCATCCGTGGCACAGATGAAGACACGGCCTTTATGCTCACGGAATCGGAAGAAATCTGAAGTTTTGTTTTGTGTTGGTTTCTTTTTAATGCATCTATTGGCAGTATATTGAGGGGAAACGCTATTCGTCGTTTGCATCCCTGCTCCTGCGAAGACGTTCGTGCACGCTTCGCTTGAGATATCACGTCAGCGATGACTGAGCGAGCAGGGGCTCTCCGGATGCCTGCACCATGCGTGTGCGGAGCTCGCCAGACCGAGCTGCTATTCTGTATAACGTGAAGTGAGATCGCTTTGATTTTACTGACTATTGACACAAAGTACATCAGAGTGCAGAAATCTGAACTGTGTCTTCGTTAGACTTTCCCCGGCAGCATTATAAAGACAGCAGCTAGTTAATCTGCAATAACAAGAGCAATGAGTGTAAACATTTTTATTGCAATTATGCAGAGTTCTTCCATTGTCCCATGCGAAAGTCACTGTATTAGCTGCAAGCCAATAGCTAATAGCTCTTTTCTTCTGTGCCATCACTGCCACCTATGACCAAAACTCTCTGCGGCCGGAGCAAGGTGATTAATTAGTGAAGTGGAGCCTACCATTTAGCACATCCCTAAGAATTCCCTAATAGCTTCAACACTTGGCCACTTTCTGTGCAGATATCAGCAGCTTGCGTGCACTTTAGCTGTATTGCAGCAGCATCATAAGCTCTCTGTCTCCGATAGTAAAGGTATTTGCTAGTTGCTCATCCTGAGTTCAAAGTTGCTTTTTTATTTTTTTGCAGAAGATGGTTTCTCCAGCCTTACCAAAATGGCTCGAGAAGCAAATAAAGATAAGGCAGATCACAACAGCTGTATCAGAAAGGTCTGGGCTGGTGGTTTATTCACAGTGCACTTTAACAGTGGTGAGAACAGCAAACCTGACTGTCAGCACAAGACCCAGTGAAGTAGATAAGGAAAAATTCAAGACTCTTCCCCCACTGGGAAAGTTAATTTAAGATTGGTGGTGCTGCTGCCAGCTGTGTTCTGAAGCTAAGTAGCCTTGCAAATAGCCAGGGAGGCGTAGGTAGCCATTTGCTCCATGCTGTGTGAGAGGAATGGGTAAGCAAATACACAGAAGTCCTTGTGCTATGTTATCTAAACAGGGAAAAATGCATCCTGGAGTTATTTCAGGCAGGTTTAGGCAGTTGGGTTTAGAAGGACCTGGTTTTGTAAATCTCTGCATGTCATTTTGAGATCTCAGCAATGCCACCGCCTGCCCTCACTCTTCCTTCCTCCCATGGAAGCTCTCTGCCCTAGAAACAGTCAGCAGAACAGCCTGTGTGCCCGTGCCAGTTCACAGGCACATCTTCAACCCGCTTTGATCAGATGTAGGAACAAAGGTGCCAGGCTCTGTACAGCAATGGCTTAATGCACAAATGTTTCAGTCGGTCTGCCAACTTTGCTATACAGATTATAACCTCTGAGAGTGAACAGAATGAAAAGGTGGGAAGATGAGGAGAAACATCTTAAAATCTCACCGCAAGATTTCTGAGTTGTCAAAGAAAAGGCTCTGCTTGTATTTCAGTCCCTTCAAGATTTGTGGGCAATCAGTTCCAAGTGTCCCTAAGGAAACTGAGAGATAGACACATTCTCAGTGAAGACAAAAAAAAAAAAAAAAAAGGCAGAAATTAGGCACCTGGAAATGATACGGTAGGATGTAACTTCGTGTGCAGTTTCATGTGTGCATGATAATTATAAGGCTGAAAAAGAATTAATGAGGAAGCTAGACCTGGTGTTGTCACTGGAGGCATGGACATCTGGGGAAAATCTGATGAGCCAAGTAGGAGCGTAACCACACCTACCTGGAAAACAACTACAGGCATGCAAGGGAGATGCCACGATACCTGCAGTGTCTCCGAGCATCTTCAGCCAGGGAGCTTGCCATCCAAACAGAGGGTACACCCTCAGCTTCCAAGAAATCACACCCGTGTGGGCATGCGTGGCACTGGGTGAGACCCGTGCCCATGGAGAAGTAGACACGCTGCTGTGTAGAAGACCAGGCTGAAGGGAGATGATGGCTCACAAGGTGTAGCCAGGATGGTCTGAGCCATGGATACTCTGAAGGCACTTCTGCTTCCATCTGTGCCTAGCTTGGTTTCCAAATTTGGCTTGATCGTGTTATTTTTTAACAGTTGTTTCAGAAAGGGCACAGTGGAAACGCAGCAGTTGTGCTGGGTGCTCTGCAGACATGAACAAAAGCTTCAGCTTCCTCCTCAGCAGACACATGTTCGTGTACCATCTTCGTGCGTCAGCCCTCAGGATCTGCTCAGAAGCAGCTTTCTAATGCTGCTTTCAGGCAGAGAAATTTAATTACACTTCACCTACATTCCCAGAGTTAGTTTGGGGAAATACTCGTATTCAAACTAAGCTGATGACAGAAACCCAGAGGAATTTGGGGCCTTCAGCCTGTTTTTAATTGTTTTTGACCAATTGTTGGATTCAGAAATCCCTCCGGTCCTTCGTAGCTATGCTGAGAGCAAGTTTATACTCCTCATAAAACAGGAAGAGGACATGAGTAGAATTGTTACTGTCAAGTCCGTGCTGTGGATGAGGAATTAAGTAATCTGAGCAAAGAAAATGCCATTGCAGAAAGCCTCCTGAAGGGAGGCTGTGGTGAGGAGGGGGTCGGCCTCTTCTCCCAGGTAACTAATGACAGGACAAGAGGGAATGGCCACAAGTTGCGCCGGGGAAGATTTAGATTAGATTTGAGGAAAAAGTTTTTCTCTGAGAGAGTGGTCAGGCACTGGAATGGCCTGCCTAGGGAGGTGGTTGAGGCACCGTCCCTAGCACTGTTCAAGAAGCGTTTAGATGAGGTGCTAAGGGATTTGATTTAGTAGCTTAGTGGGTAGGGATGGTAGTGTGAGGATGGTTGGACTAGATGATCTTGTAGGTCCTTTCCAACCTAATGAATCTATGAATCTATGAATCTATGAATCTATAAATAGAATAATGAGCACAGGGTGGCCGTGCCCCTGACGGCACTGCGGTGCCACCTGCCTTCAGGCCGGGGCCGGTGGATGGCCAGTGCCACCTAGCAGGCAAAGCCGTTGTTTGCAGAGGAAACTGCTGGGGGAAGGTCGGAGGAGAGGTTGGAGAGAAAAGGGAGAGTCCGTGATTCGAGGAACTCAGCAAAGCAGGGCAGAGAACGGCAGCACAGTACCCGTATCTGAAAGCAAAGTGAAGGTGAAGGCCGACCCGCCTGCTTGTCCAGATGTACAAGGGATTTTCTCCAATGACAAAGCGAGTTTCTTAGCAGTGGTTTGCAGTTCTTGCCTCTGCAGTGGGGTAGTCTTGACTGCCTGAAAAGGCAGGGCACCGGACATCCTTTGAGGATCTCAGTGATCCTAGCGAAGCTTGGAAATTCTGCTTGAATAGGAACAAAGCAGTCGGTGCAGGTCCTGAGATGAAGTTATTTTGCTCCCTCCTCAGTAGAAATGTCTCTCCACAGTTAAACGTATGTCTGAGAAGTCTTTTCCAACACGCTTCAACATGTCAGCGGAGGAGATCAAAATGTTATGCTGATGCATTTTGGAAATAGAATCATAGAATCCTTAGGTTTGGAAGGGACCTCTGAAGCTCATCTTGTCCGACTTCTCTGTAAAGCACGGGGACACCACGGATCTTTTGTTTCATAGCTGCAGATGCACCTCTGTATGAATATACTGCCTGCAGTTAAGCCTCTATGTAGTGCTGGGTGAGGTGTTTCCCCCACTGTTTTCTGCAGGTGGTGGATGGACACAGAGAACATTACATTCTGACCTATCTATAAATATACTTTAATTCCTCATACCATATCCTGTTGTTACTAATTCAAAACTTGATAGAGCACAAATTCTAAAATGAATCTTTCTACCATTTTATTCTAATGCAGCTGAAAGTCAAACTGCAGTCTTTTAGGAAACTTACAGGTAATCAAGGAAAATTGGGATCTAATCTGAAACCTCAGTGTCAAAAATAACACAAAGGTCCCCAGAGCAGAGTTAGAGCTGTGCTGCAACTTGTCGTGGATTCACTTAGCTCTGCATTGGTTTGCATTTTAAAGGTTCTTTTCAGAATCATGGGGTTAGAAACACAGTGACAGTACAAAACAAACAAACAAACCCACAACACATAAATGAATGCTGTGAAAAATGAGGCTGGTGTTGTAGTGCTTGTACAAGTTACTGTTTTGTACACTTCTGCTTCTGTTGTGTTTTTAGTGATAGAAAGTTTTAACTTTCTTGAAAGAAGGCATGTACAGTAATTTTATTGCAGCAGGCTGAGGCTTCTTGCTAGGCAGTCTGGCATACACGGGGCTGATGCAAGGTTTTTTGCAACTCTAATCAGATAGAAACATTGCTTCCATTATAATGAGATCTTTGATTTCTGTTGGCCCATGAATTTCATTGCTGAACATGTTTGCTCTGTATCTGCGTACAAAACATCTGTATTTAACTCTGTCTCGCTGTTAGTTAATGTAATCCATGCAATCACATAATTTCACTGCACTATCGGAGAGAAGGTAAAAAATAAGGAAAGCAGGTGAACAAAAACACTGTGTGTGCGTAGAATGAAGTGAGGTTTGGCCAACAGTAACACTGAAATAGGTGTCAAAAGGAAATAAAAAGAAAAAGAAAGCATATATTCATCCATGTAAATAAACTGGGAACAAAGAACTGGTGCTAAAAAGTGTGTGAATGAGTGGAAGGTTAAAGGTACGAGGACTTCTCCGAAAGTAATGCCTTCTATTCCAGTATCTTGGCCCCTGACATCAGAGGTGATGTTGGTGGTGTGGCAGCAAAGGGTGAACCTTCCCACCAATATCCCACTGCGTTTTGTTGCCGTGTGACAGATGGCAGCAGAGGGGCACTCCGACAGAACAGCATCTGACGTGGGAGTGTGCATGGAGCAAAGGTGTGTCACTGAGCTGATTAGCTGACTTAGTGAGTTTTGTAGGAAAATACAATTAAGAAAAAAAAGATAGCAAAAGAGAAGATAATTGGGATAATATACGACCACAAAGCTGCTTCTGCCAGGTATCCTGAACTATTTCTTTACTGCGATAACTGATTTTCTAAGCAAAAGGAAAAGTAGTAGATCTTTTCTATGTGGATTTTGATCTAGCATTTGATAAGATACCACATGGGAAGTTATTAATTAAGATTAAGAAGATGGGGATTAGTACATAAAGAGTAAAAAGCATAGGGAATTCTCTGAGGGAGAAGTGCCAATAGATTACTATTGGGATAGAGAGATTACTAGTGATTCAAGACTGAACTTGTTTGATTTTATGACGATCTATTTTCATTTAAGCTGGAGAGTGCTAAAGAAATTTTCCAATGCTATGAAGTAAAAAAAAAGGGAAAGCGGAACACATTGGTTTATTGGTGGTTGAGTGCAGCACAGGAGGCAGTGACAGTCACACATCGTGAGGCTCTTCCAACAGCAGCAGAAACTTCTGTTTGTAGTCATCACAGAGGTTGTTAAAATGCTGTGTTTCTGAGTATTTCTGGTGTTGACTTTCAGGATACAGGTAGCTTAAAAATCTCTTCTTGTCCTCACATTAGATACCACTAATGGGGGAGCTACCAAGGAACCCAAATTTGGTTGCACAGAGAATCTTTCTGCTTTCTTTGTGTCTGTGCACTCTGGATGGCAGTGCGCACAGTGTGTAGAAGTAATTAATGTTGCAGGCTGGAAGAATGACTTATTGTCAGATGGAGTTACTTGCCCCACAGTATGGGCAAGTAAGCAGTTCCAGTAATAATGGTGCATCTAGGAGGAAAATATAACAGGGAAAAAACTCTACAGGTTGCCAGATCTGTGTTGAAGCGCTTGTTGCCAGCTGGCAACCAGGGGACAGCAAGATTGATTTTAGCTGAATGCTTCTGAGCTTACATCTTTACCACCACTATGAGAGTGCTTCTCCAGCACTTAAGCAAAGAGCATAGGCCTGACTTATAATACTTTGGGCAGTGAAGAATTAACTTTCCTTACCTCCCCAGCTTGACATTTTCTCAGTTGCACCTTGGTGGACTGTCACTGCTGACACAAGCTCAGAGTAACGTGCTCCTCTCCAGCAGAGAATCTGCCTGGAAAAAAAGTCACAGCAGAACTGTCTTGTCAGTGTGAGCTCTCCAAAGCTGGCACTGTGTCCTGTAATGCAGAAACCCAGGAAAGCTCCAGGTTTGGTCAGTTCACTGCACTGGCTTTAATTAACATGGTGGAGAGATAACCACAAGATAGAAGGGCAACAAAAAAGTTAATTTACATATAAAGTGGAGAGCAGAAAATCAGGACTTGAAGCCTATCTGAAGATCTCTCCTTAAAGCCGATGGACATGCAAATACACAGAACAGTGTTCATGTTACACCATAGAAATTACACGTACCAGACAACAAGGATGGGACCTGTGCTTGTCAGTTACAGGTTGGTACAGGTCTCCATCACTACATGCACACGTGTGTGCATCAACCACACGCTGGTGGCCCCCACACAGTGTCACACACCGTGCACACGCAGCACACACACACTGGGGTACGGTCCCCGCAGGGTGCTGCTATCTGCCCTGCTCTCCTATTTGCACATAGATAAAGACTGGCATGGAAGGGCCTGTGGGCAGCTTGGCAGCACTCTGGAGCTGCTGGTATCAAAGGTCACTGAGCACTAAAAAATCAATACGTTCCAGTGCCAGCAGGGCACCGGGGAGTGGAGGTTTTTCTGTTTCTCTGCTTCCAGAGAGACATTTTCTTGTTTGGTATCAGTGTGGACTGTATTTACTGTGATTTTTTGTGTGGCTTTTTCTGTGGGACACAGATGTTTCCAGCAGCACTTTTATCTGCTTTTACGTCCATCTTAAAACTGCAGTAAGCATAAATAGTTCATCTGTCACCTGTGTTTTTCTGCTGAAAAAGCAAGAATAAGATAAAATAGATTTATAAAAATAATATAATAATAATATAGATTTATAAAAATAAGATAAAATATTTTCTTTTAAATGGGCTGATAACCTGTTGAAAACACAGGTATGTGTATTGCTATTGCTGCTTTAAACAAATGGCCATATTTTGTTCTTAATTAAGAATTAAAGGTTTTATATACGTGCATGTACAGTGGAGACCCCTGAGTGATTCCAAGATGAGGGCAAACTGTGGGTTATCTTTCAGCTAGTTGGTTTGAAATTACTCACCACTTGAATAGCATCTGCAGCAGAGTAAGGCACTGAAGCAATTTTTCTTTTGTAAGAAGATGAAAAAGAAATAAAAAAGGAGTCAGAGTAAGCAGGCTGAATGGGCCATTAGCACCAAACTCTAAAGATGTAGAAGTCAAATAGAATAGAAGGGCCCCATAAATTTTTACAACTCCTTGGAGAAAAACACCGTGATTATTAAAACATGAAACCTTGCTTTTCTAAAATGCTTAAAAGATTAATATAGAAATGTCATACTGTGGCTGCTGGAGGGATTATCCTTAATGGGAATGTTTGGAGTTATTTTAATGTAAAGCAAACATAGCCACTGAAGAAAGATCAAAAGTAGAGCAAATTCAGTGCACTTAGTTCAAGGAAAATGAAGTTTGTCAAGAAACTATTTCTACTTTGTTAATTAGAACGAGCAAATTCTCCATAAATACTGCATATATGTGACATAGGAAGTGATGACCTCATCTAATTAGTCATTACCTAATCCAATCACTAGCACAGGAGCAAAGCTTAGGTTTCTTTTATGAAAATTTTTGTTCTCTTTCTGGCTTGAGAAAAAAGTGCATTTTTGCAAGTGCACATTTCTGTGAAGTCATGTGTGACTCCCCAGATCGGACCATAATCCATCCGCCATGTGGGCAAAGGAAGGTCATGTGGCCCAGGGGCAAATGCTCACACAGTCCGTGGTCTTTTCTGTGGAAGGGTAAATTCAGTGGCTTTTTGTTTTCTTTTCAATCCAGCATTGTTACTTTTCAATGTAAACTCACCTCAGAGCTGCACACTGCTTTAGTGGCAGCCTATGCCTTTGAAGTCTAAAGGAAAGCTTCAGTGTTGCTATCTTAGAGCAAGAAACAGTAGTTCCTTTGCTGTCCCGAATAGCACTTGGCTCACCTCCTGTCCGTGTCCAGTCCCTGCTGCTGTCAGACACCTGAGTCCGTGCAGCCCCCAGCGAGCAGTGTGCAGCCATCGGTTCCAGAAGCACTCATTGCTTTACAGATTGTGCCACCATCTACTTCTTCCTTTCTACCAACATGAGGCACAAAACCATACCACACCGCGCTCCGGTCCCAGCACATTGCTGTCTTTGTTTCTCTGTGAAAGGGTCGGGCTCATAGAACACAGCTTCTTTTAACATTTGGATCTAAAAAGTTCCATCATGTCCAAGTCTGCCAATTCTGTAAAAAAAAACTTGCTAAAAAGTGCTAAATCATTCCAATTGGTGCAAAAGTTCATGGATTCAAGTGCACAGTGTCATACATGAGGCAAGATATTTCTTGCAAATACTTGCAAATACTTATTGGGAGGTTTGGTTCAGATTCCCAGACCTGCTGCCTCCTTTGCTTGCCTTATCCTGAGCGCAGGAATGGATTTCACTGAAATTAATGCCATTTTTTACCTGCTTGAAAACATGGAAAGAGCCTGCAACTTTTCCATTTCCAAAATAGTCCGTTTTCATACCTGACTTGACAGTAAGTTTATTGAATGTTACAGCATTCAGAGCACAGACACCCCACGTGCCAATACCTGTGTGTTGCAGCTGTGTTACCTAACATCCACCTCTTCATGCAGCCTCAGCATCCACGGCAATGGCTCTTCCTGAGTATGGAGCAGAACAAGCAGGTCTTCTTTAATTCTTCTCTTTTCCCCAGCCTCTTCTGATTTTCTTAGGTCTTAGCAGATGCTAAGGGGAACAGTAAGGTGGATGTCTGGAAACGTGTGCTGCAACTGCCAGGAGCCCCATGGAGAATAAAACACAGCTAACCAGATACAGTGAGATATAATAGAGGAAGCTGCATGTAGATACACAGCAAGTGAGTTAGCAAGCTGTAATGTAGGGACCTTGGGAAAGCTATGAAAAGGGAGAGGATTCCTCAATTTCTTGCTCACACCTTTTCATCAGGAAATTAAGGGGCACAAGTAGGAGGCTAGGTAACCCAGGGGAGAAGCAAGCTGGACCAAAAATGACAGCCAGAGCTTGCAGTCTGCTCCTTGGGCTGTGTCAGCACAGCAGGAGCAGTACAGCAGCAGCAGAGCAGCACAGCCATCTCCTGACATCTTGTGGCTCTGCTGCAGAGTACAGGAGCCCCTTCCCCCCGCAGCCTCAGGCAGGATGTCAGCTGGAGCTGACCTTGGCATTAACCACAAGCACTGGAGATCCTTGTATCCACATTACTCTCACAAATGCAAGGCCGCTTTTTTTCCCCTCCTGTGCAAGATCCAAGTGCAGGTTTGCTGTCATATCCCCCAGCCCCACGTGCTCAGATCCGTGCCTGCTTTCAGCACAGTGTGTCTTGGCGTCTTTGCTGAAGAATCACTTCTTTCAGGCCCAGGTTCAGTGCTCACCGTGTATGATCTCCAGGGGAAATGGCAGGAATTTTAAGTATTCCAGAAGATATATTTATTTTTGGATATAGATTTTCTTTAAAAAAATAAAAATAAAAACATAGCTACTAAGGATATTAAGAGTACACACACACATCCATGCAATGCAGTCCCAGCCTCTGTCATCTGAAAAGCATTGTCTGTTCTTGAAACATGAGGAGTCTTTTGTCTCCTCCTCTAAGTACCTGTGGCTGATTCTGGACTTGACCTCAATTTTTTTCCAAACTGGGAAAGAGATAAACCGCAGAGAAGTTTTTAGGTAGAAATCAAGTTGTTTTCTGGATGTTGGGTCCTGTTGAATCTCCTCTGAGTTCCACAGCATACCAGGCTCTTGCGCTGGCTGGAATCACTTCAGCAGGACAGAAGACACCAGGGATGGAGCTGGAGCATTCAGATGCCACCCACTGGAGTCTCACCTTCTTGTAAGACAAATTGCCCCTGAGTATGTGTTACCAAAATTATGGCTACGGTTCTTGTGGCAGTGACTGCGGGACACTCTTTCCATTTCTGGTTCAGCTATCTCAGCCCTTTTGTTCACGTCTGCTGCCAGTACACAATTGACTTTTTGTGGCTTGTGGCTGCTCTCTGAAGAGAAGTTATAAGCTGCAAGTGATACCAAGAGTTAAACAATGGGGAAACAAGCAACAAAATGGAAGGTATTAAAACCTAAAACAATCCCTTCTACATATATATAATCAATATCTGCAGGTGTAACACAGGCACACATGTACACAAATGTGTTTCTTTCAGCAAAAGAGATTAAATTTTGGAAAATAGAATAGTTCTAATGCAATATTTTGTTCCTGAAGACCAAAGTGATTTGTTCATCCTGAATGCTAAATGGGAAAGGCAGCTGCAATGTGAGCTTGTCTGCCTGGCCAGCTGGTTGCTTAGGGCAGCAGCCAGGCGGAGGAGGTGGGTTACCCCACTGGCTGGTCTAAGAGTGGTCACTGGAGCTTTGAGGTGACATTGGCTATGGTGCACAGGAACTGCTGGGCTGACATGATCACTATTACAGACTTTGTTAATTGAGACTGAGTGGTGGCTGGAAGCTCAGCACTCGTAACTCCAGTTCCACACACTTACTCAGTGCTCCCTGTATGGGAAGAAATGCATCACTTTTTCTACACTTTTCATTTCATTTCTCAGCTGTCTTTGAATGACTGTAACTGTCAAGATGCTGCATGTGGTACTCGGTTGCACAGGCCAGAAGTATAGGATCATGGTTAGGAACTAGGATAACCAAGAAGGTTGGGTGCGGCTCCTTATAGCTCCAGAGTGTTTTTAGAGGACTTCCTGCACTTTATGTGTAAAAGGAAGAGAAGCATTACCTTGCTTCAACAGCTGCATGCAGTGAACTGGCACAATGGCATGTATAGGGGTCTCATTTGAATGAGTAACAAGAAGAAAGAGATGAGAGGGGGATTGTGATTTGTATCCATTTCATTATTTTCAATGACAAAGTGCTACCAAGAAGCGTGCTATGCTGGATTTCCAGGTGCTGCAGCCCACAGACTGCCCTGAGTGATACCTGCAGGGACCAAGCCCCTCGTAGCACTGCACAGTGACAGCAGTGTGTGACCTATCTGCCACCACTCTGAGCTGGCCCTTGTGATTTCTATATGCATCATTTCCTGCCCCAGACTTCATGATTTCCAAATGTAAAAGCAGTATGGCTCTTAAGTGGCCATGTGGAAAAGCACTGTCGAGCAGCTACAAATGCAGCGTGTCTGGATGCACGGCCATATTTTTCTCTGAAGAATTTGTTTAGGTTACACAAAAGGAATAGGCAGAAATCCATGGGTTTTCCGTTGGTGGTTCTCCCTCTGTTCTGCTTGGCTTCTCAGCTTTCAATAGATCCCAAGGTCAGGCTGTTATTTGTTGCTAGGCCGAGGTGGCAGCCTCCCACCCTAACAATGCCACTATCTTCATATCATCGCAGCTATGGGGGCCACATTGTGATGCTTTGGCAGTGTTGCTAGGGAGGTTGCTAGGTTAGATTGATGTCACTATGTGGGTTATAAATTGC
The DNA here is from genome assembly GCA_036925125.1 of Oreortyx pictus. Classification (NCBI taxonomy): domain Eukaryota; kingdom Metazoa; phylum Chordata; class Aves; order Galliformes; family Odontophoridae; genus Oreortyx; species Oreortyx pictus. The sequence continues at coordinate 13,678,987 of JAUPFR010000019.1, read as the reverse complement.
CTTTACCCTGCTGGCCCTAACTTGCTCCCATAACACAATGATGTAGTAGATGGCATCGAAGTGTTCAGATGATGCATTGGAGCAGCATCTTCAAACCCTGAACTTGGCAGCAAACACATGGCATATCGTGTCAGCAAAGGAACCCACTTGTAATTTAGAGAAGAAAATAATTGCTTAGGATAGTACAACAAAAATAAAAATGCATTCTTTCAGGTCCAGAAATTAACTAAACTCAGGTGAAAAATTACTGACTTGCACATGTGCACCAAAATCGAGCTTTCCCTTGGCACAAGATATGCATGCCCTGCTGTTCAGAAGAGGGAAGTTTTATAAAGGTGAAAGTGAGAGCTGGGAGAATGAGGAGAGCTGAGCTGAGAGCTTCCCAGCTTTGAGCAGTGTGTGTCAGAACCACAACTTGACCAAAATATACCACCAATGCCTTTATTATTACTTGTGTTCATTCTCACAGTAAAGTGCTGTGCCACATAGTGAAATGATTTGCATGCTTCTGGTTTGTGTCCCCAAGGGACATTTTTATCCTGCTTGAAGCAAAAAAAAAAAAAAAGGCTGAAGAGTCATTTAATTCATTTCTCAATTTATTAATATATCGAAATGTAGAAATACTCTGTTCTGTAGAATATGGATGCACTTGCATGTGTGTGTGTGTGTGCGCGCGTGCGTGTGTGCGTTTCATTTCTTTTAGAAATGAATGAATAAAAATAGATAAACACGCACGCCCTTCAGAGCTGTTCTGGTTTAATGAGTAAATACATCATTAGGGAGTCTTTTCTTTATGCATGATATCTCGATATTCAGGGCCTTAGCTGCACACCTCTCATTAGTGCTAATGAAATTTATTTGGCTAAATCCACATGCGTTGTGTTGAATATACACCTTAGTATATTTGTAATTATTTTCTTACAGACTGCCTGCATCTCAAGACAGACCAGAACACAGCACCAGCCGTGCCGTGTGTGTCCATAGGGTGTATACATATTTATAAACGTTTTCAAAATGCATATTATGTTTTACCAACAGAGCATAACATCTCTGCTGGGTGGAAACATATATTAAAGAAGGTAACAAAAATCCAGCGGAAATGTCTTTGAAAAAATAGTTAATACACATGAGCTACAGCTGCCTTTTAAAGATTAATTTCTTGTCCATTTTCTACGTGTTTTTTATTACCAAAAGACAATGGACCATATTACAGAAAATCTTGCTTTGTAAATGCTTCTTGGGCCTGATCCTGTCACATAAAACTCAACAATTTTGCTTCCAGACTTACATCACTGCAAGATCCAAACTGGAGACTTAGGTTGTCACGGGGTTAATGCTTGCACTCCTTCATTGTCACTGCAGCAGGCAGTGCTCCTTCTGCATTTGTTGGTGCTGTTCAAAGATGGTAAAAGATGGAGATCTGCACCTTTGCTTAAAGGTAGCCTGTAATGCTGTAAACACAAGCTTAACTTCATAAAGGTAAGCCAGAAACATGGGTGTCAATATTTCCATAAATTAAATATGTAAAAAACTTTATAAAGCTGGGATCATACTTTTAAAACGTGATCTTAATGAAGCTGCACTATTTTGGACTGGAGTGCTTACGATTTGTTTTGGTTGATTTCCTCAAATATTTTAAAATTAAGTGAGGACTACCTTGGCCGCACAGATACTTCGTTATTCCTTCTGCTGGATTTCCCAGCACGTATCTCAGTGCCATATACTCCTGTGTTTCCACATGGGACTGGGCAACATGAAGAAGTACATAACACCACCAACACTGCAAATCCTGACCTGTCTGCCTCCCAACCTCTGAAGAGCAAAGCCTCCGACAGGCAAAGGGATTGGTAGAGTCCATCTTAGCATGCAGTGTGTTCAAAGGTGACCAGAGATACCGATGCAAGCCTTTGATGATACAGTGTCTGCATTAACACTGAAATTTGCATTTCTTGGAAATTGTTAACATCTAATACATAAATGTTGGGGTTTTTCAGTGTGCTCCTGGGGCTTTTTTGTCTTTGCCAGAATTAAGTGCAAAGGGAATTTTTACAGACGACTTGTAAATTCCTGACAAGAGGAGTTCATAATAGATGTGTTGACATAACCTCAGCTACAGTGACAACTGAAGCTGGTTTGTTAGGAAAACAGCAGATAATTTTCTCACAGGACAGCAGGAGTTGGGCAGAGAATGTGAGGCTGCTAATTTTTTTTCTGAGAATCCCCAGAGGCCATTGTGTGAGACAGCATGTGAAATGAAGCTGAAGCCAATCGCAGAGCAGGCAGAGGAAGAAATGGTCCGGAATTTGTTCATTTTCATGAAGGAGAAGGTGCAGTTATCCTCTTCTAAATTTTACAAGGTCCCCTCTGAAGTCATCATGAGGAGCTGATAGCAAGTCAGTGTTTGCTTTGGCCTTACGACTGGTTCCTGCCTTGCTTTGTCCTGCAGCATCCAGGTGTGAGCTCTTGCACAGGAGCAGGGACCATCCCTTTGTCTGCCACGTCTGTGCCTCTTACAAGCAGTCATTTTTTTAAACACCACGAAACCAGATTTATTTCCTTGAGTCACCTGCAAGAATTCAAAACCTGAGAACTTCAACACCCAGCAGGATGCGGAGAAGCTTTTGTGCAACGAGGCTGAGCCATGACCTCAGCAGTTGATCATTGTGGCCACACACCTGCAAACTAGATCTATTCATAGAAAGAATGAATTTGGGCTAAGTCTGAAGCAAGGGAGCACGTGCAGAGCTGATGTTTAGTGCCCCTATTTCCCAAAGCCAGGGTTTTTTTCATACCTGCCATTTCTCTCCTCTGGGTGAACATAAGAGAAGTTTTTCATCTCTTCTTGCGGGCAGAGTGTGGATGCACAACCAAGTGCACCTTACATCCTTCTTATAGTTTTACATGGGGAGAGGCATTGGCAAGCAGCAGGGAGATTTATGTGACATGGGTCCCCTTTTCAGACCATCTGCCCTTCCTCTGGTCCTTCTCCCCACCCCTGCACATATGCTCACTGCTTCTGCACCTCTAGAAGCCACTTGGAAGTGATGGGAACATCACTGCCTAAGGAGCTTTCCTGTGAGCTTTCTAAAACTGGAAAGTGATGTCATAGCCATGAAAAGAGATGGGATTGAGAAAGAGACAGGCAGGAACGTGAAGGAATGTTAAAGGAATTCCAAAAAATAATTGTTTGCTAAACCAACATCTGACTGAAAGGATCAGATGCTAAGGGTGGCAGGGACTGTACCTCCCTGTGGGAGATCGGAGAACTCTGCAGTTCCATCACAGCCCATGCTCTCTGGTTGTGCAGTGGAAAATCTTAGGAGTGATTTCTGCAGTTGATCACTGATTCCCTTTTTGGCTCTTAGCAAGCTACTTCTGCTCCTGGGCACCACTGCTACTTGGTCTGAAAGGAAGGCATTGTAGATTCATGTGGACAAAGGAGAGCAGAGACTTCCCCAGATGATGACAAATGAGGGAACCATATGGCTGGCAGAGTCCTTGAGAAATTACCTAATCTGGCATCATCAATTTCTTTACCAAATGACTGCCCTGGTTTGTTGTTTATTCCTGTTCCGTTGCAGAGTGCCATCACAATGGTTTAAGTGCAAAAGCAACCAACAATAATATTTTATTCTTTACACCGGAGAAAGACCAATGTTGAGTGAATGTTCTTAACAAAAAAAATTAAAACCACATCTACTTGTTCTTTAAGATAAGCATGAGTTCCTTTGTCCTGGTGAGTTTCATCCTGACACCATTTATCTCTACAGATGTTTATGAGTGTTTACTTGTCAGTCCAACTCTGTAGAAATGTAGTGGAATCAAAATATGAAGGTTGCACGCACATCTCACGGGCTGCAGGGTTACAGATCTCCCAGAAAAATTACCAGCTCCATCCTGATTCCAAACACTGCTTCCTTTATTAATCACCCAAAATATCATGATGTCAGCAGTAGTTATATTTTCTCCATTCATGTGGAAGATCATAGAAAGTTCCTCTATCCAAACAAACCTACAGTGCAAATAACAACAGCAATTATTGCTCTGTACCTAAAAGCATAGTCATTGGGAAGAAGAGTTAGAAAGAAGACATGCAAGGGTTGTAATTACAGAAGAAAATATCAAAGATCACACCTTTTCATGATTAATTTCTATGTGCCTGAGCAGAGGATTGCATTCATCTGCCTCTCCTTGGCTGAGCCTGCTGAAATGTGCAAAGTAATGCACTGCCACAGCTGCTCCACAGGCAGCTGATATGGTTTTGTAATGATGCCACTACCTGGTCATCTTCTTCACATTAACTGATCCATGTCCTGTACATCCAGGAAGCACTGAGCATTTTATTAGAGCTGATGAATGTACATTGACCACTCAAACACAGTATATTCACAAAGACTTGTTAATGTGGTTTTGGTCTGCTTGAGACAACTGAGAAATAAGGGTAAAAGGGCAAACAGATAGTATCTTAATCAACTCACCAAGTAGGTTAATTATTCCAATCCATCCTTGAGTCTCACTAAAAACTTTTCTTTGATAGAAATAACCAAGAGAAGACTAAAAAAGTGCCAGATAATTTCTGAGTTGTGAGCATAAAAATAAACCTGTGTTATTTCATGCCTGAAATAAGAAGGACCTGAGCTTTCCTTATGTACGTACCTCTCTGTACTCCAGTGGTTTGAGTCTAAGCACAGCCTCCCTTTGTGTGCTCCCGGAGGGTGCACCCCCCACCACATGCACAGCCCCCACCGTGAGAGTTACACTTTATAGATTCAAGGACAGCTCTCTCCAAGAGAAGAGGAGATGTTGCCAAGATACCAGATGCAGTTCTATTCAAGACCACTCATAGGAGCAATTCAAGATGAAATCAAATTAGATGTGTTGGTTATACATAGTGCAGACTGCTCAGGATACTAAATGACAGAGTTTGCCAATAATTAAGTGAAATCTCAGAGATGATGAGTCCCCAGAGCTCTCTAGGTTATGTCGGCCTAATTCTAAGTGTCATCATTATAGCAGCAGAGCAAAATACTCCACGTAGGCCACCGAGCTGGAATTTTTACTGTGAATATTAGTTTTTCCTAACCAGTGCTACAGGACAGCAGTGAGCTTCATTACATGTCTTCTGCTATTACACATGCTTAACCTTTCCCTGTTATAAAGCTCCTGAAACCTGACTCTTGCTTAATAATTGATAGTTAGCACTTACTGTCCGTAGCAGTATTCATATTCAAAGCACTTTACAAAGAGCTCATTAATCTCTCCAAGCCTTCTCCCATCGATGTGCGCAGCACAATTACCCTAATTCTGCAGAAGGGGAAACTGAGGCTGAAAGGTTATGACATAGCCTGGGGCTAGAGGACAGTGTCACAGGTGGCACTAATAAGAGAACTAGCTGAATTTGTGGTGTCAGGAACCAGATAATTCTCAAATCCTCTTTTGGAGTTGGAGGTGCAGGGAACCTCACTCCAGCTGCAGAGCTGCTGTGCACGCTGAGCACCAGGAGGAGGCTGGAGTGTTCCATAGATGGATGGGAAAAGTGCCACCTCCCAGTGTGTGTCCTTCAACTTCACGTGCAGCCTTACTTGAGACCACCAAGATGGGCCCACCATGGGTATTGCTGCTTCTTTCCATCCTTATAGCCAGGGTTGGAAATATCTGCTCAAGGAGCACAGGGGCCCACTTTGCACAAGGATTCAGAGCATGACATTGGTCTTCCAAGGACAATGATGGCATGGAAAGGACCAGACCAACGGTGTTGCAGAACCTCCACTGACCCCATCTGGCTGTCTTCCATCTCCCTGTGGAGCGATACGGGCAGCCCTGGCCCTGCTCCCACTGATCGAGCAACACTCGGGCAGCAGAATGTAAATCAGCATCCCCAAGATGGCCAGGGGGAAGCTGTGAAATGGCTAAAAGGTTCTGATAAAGATCTTGGAGAGATACAGTCACGTTGCTAAAAGATTCAAACATAAGAGGCTTTTACTCGGATCTATCCTACCAAAGAGGTAGTAAAATTATTGACTCAATCACTAAACAAAGCAACCGAAGCAAAGAGTTTAAATGATTTCCAGAGACTGTTCTCCAAGTGAAGGTTATAGTGAGAGAGTCAGGAGTGCAACTAAGTCAAGTGAGGTCAAGCATGTTGGGCCTTTAGGCCTCTGCCTGCTTTTCAGCTTCCTTTTGTTCTTGTAATTCAATTATAAAGACACCTCCCCCCTCAAGAACCATTTAGCTGTCTTGTGAAACATTTGTAAACATTTTTATTTCTCTGTAAATTGTCTCAGGCAGTGTGGAGTGTGTACAAGCTTCCCCATGCCTTTTGTTCCCACTTGTACATGGGATGCACCAGAGATTCTCCGCAGCATCCTCTACCTGTGCAAAATGTGATGGCGTAGGATGGAGCTGGCAGGACAGAGGATTGGGAGTTGGGCCAACAATGCACTTCTCACTTGCCATTGCTCACTCGCTTTCCCCCAGGTTTTCTTTACCCCATTTCTATGTGGGGCAAAGAGAAGGAAACTTTGTGTATACCCCATTTCCTGCACACTGGATCCACATATCCCAACCCTTTCTGTCATAAATGAGCAGGAAGTTCTGCTGGCCTGAAAATCGCAGTCCTGCTGTTCACAGCATCCACTGACAAAAAGGAAAGCACCCATAATTTGGAGACCTCATAGGGCTGGGTCTCATGGTGCAATCTTTCAATCTGGGTAAAAAGGCAAAAGAAATTATTTTCTCCTTTCAAGAAAGAGAATTTGAAGAATGAAACCATTCCTCATTCACAATTGCATGTAATTGCCCATGAAAGAGGATAGAAGTCCAGAAGGGATTAATAAACTTCTAATCAGTTTAGGCAAAAAAAAAAAAAAAAATTCATGGCTTTAGGGGCTGAAATGACTTAAGGGTCTTGGATTCCTGTCTCCATCATGAGGGCCTTGATACCTTTGTAAATCAAGCCCAAAGCAGCAGCGTTCTGAAGTGTGAGTCTCAGCCCCATAGTCAGCAGCATTCCCGTTTGGAAATGAAGCCTCCCAGGTGTCACATGAAGTCCCCAGTAACAGATCACTGCTTGGAGCTGAGCCATGGACACGGTGCCTGGGACTGCAGTGGGTGGGGCCTGCAGATTCACTTGCATGTGTCTAAGCCAGCTGCAAACCCGGTGGCACTTGTTAGATGGCAAGGGGGGATTTCAGCTGAGAAAGCGCTTTTATTACTGTAAAAAAATTAATGCAAAATGTCAAATATTTCACACCCAAGCCGATACTGGCAAAAAGCCAGAAATGGTCTGGTTTCGCTTGGGGTGTGAATTTGTTTGATCATCTGTAATTCAAAAGCTTTGATTTCAAAGGAAAGAGTGTGTTGCAATAGACTTTGTAGTGATAAATATCATCTGTGCCACTGCTCTCCCAAAAGGGGTTTCCCACAGTTCTATAGTAATGTACAGTTCAAAAGGCCACGCTGAGATTTATAGAGCTACATATTCAAAAAATGGCGTACAAGTCACCATGCTCAGCTGACGTGGCTTTGACTTGCAGCCTTTGCAGCTCCACAGAACTGAAAAAGTAGCACAGGTGCGGGCTGCCAGCGGGCCCTAGTGATCAGTGCACGTGTGGTAGCTGGGTCGCTGGGAGCTGTACCGGCCCGTGGCTCCTCAGCTGGAGAGTCTGGAAGCTTTCACAAGTCCTGGACCAGGAGCTCTAGACAGTTTGCAGGAAAGGACAGAATTTGATTTAAACCAAGAGAGTCCAAGTAGCTGGTGACAGCAGTGAATTTGGCCCTCTGTGTGGATTTATTGTTGTGACAAACTGCTCTTGCATTGTTCAAAGAGCATCCCAGTTTCCTCCTGCTGCATTTTAAGCCTCACTCAGGTTCTAACCTACTATTACGGCAGTAGCTTTTCCCTGTGGATTTCAATGGAATGCCCCAAATTTTTCTGAAGACAGGAGGAAAATCTCCACTAATTATATTAGGAACACTCTTGGACCCTTAAAGAAGGAAATTCAGACCATAAGGTATGGTCCGTGACAGTCTCAACAAGTGTGTCTGCATTTGAAGCCTCTGGATGAAGCCCCACATGTAGACACGTCCTGAAGTCATTGCCCAGTATCCATTTAGAGGTTCAGATATATGCAGTATCTGTCTGTAATTTACAGCCTTCCTATCCAATTTTCATTGTGCGCCCTGAAGGACCTTGAGGTGCAGGAATTTGGGAGCCATGGGGAAATGTTAGATTTGTTAAATGGTTTGGAATTACTGGCAGTAAGATTCTATACCAAATGTGTGACTTTTCAAGCATCTGTAAACAAAAGTACAAGCCATAGACTTTCTGCCTGTAGATCTTCAGAGATTGGAACAGCCTTCAGAAGAGCAGCAGAAATTTTGTTAGTGCAGAACTTTCCAATAATTTCATGAATAAAAGACAAGGCATCAAATAAGGCTTTGCAATATCTGACTCTTGAATTGATGGAGCCTGCCAAGAACTTTCTTTGACCCATCATAACGCTCCAGTAAACAGGCTTCTCTGGACTGCCTTCCTCAATGTACTGTAGCACACAGCTGGAATGATGCTGAGCCTGCCTGAGGTCAGTGTACATTGAGATTTGCTAACTCTCAGCCATTTCATTAACTTTAAAATGAAGAATGATTTTTCTTCTTCGTTACTGGCAGCAATAATTCAGTTCGACGTGACATAAATGCATGGGAATGTGGTGCATGGGTAGCTGGCTGGCATGAAGGTCTCTCATCTATTACAGACTGAACGGGTTTACAAAAAGGCACATATGGAACTACAGCATAATTGCTCTGCTGGGTTTAGTGCCTGTGAGAGTTCAGCCAGGTTGCTGTATCTGGTTCTGGATTCTGAAGGTTGAAAAGAATAAAACTAGGGAGAGAAGAGAGTGAGAGGGAGAAGTGGAGTGTTAAAGTGTTTAGAGAACACAGCCCGGAAGGCTGAAAGAACTATCTTTTCTGACTTCAGAGAAGTGATGAGGGAAGCAACACCATGTAAATGCCATATCTATTTGACATCTGAAGTGTCAGTCACTCACTCTTTAGGATCACTGACACAAAGCAGAAGGCAGTTGTCTGATTTTCACCAAGCAAACCCAGGAGTAGGGCTTCCATTCTGAGCACATGGAGAGCTAAGCAGCAGAACAGGTTAGTGGGGAGGATGTGGAACCCTAGAGGGGGTAGTTTTTCTAAACTAAATTATTCAATGGCCTGGTCTGAGCTAATAGTCTTTTTCCTCACTCCATTTCACTGTCTGCTTGTACAGGTAGGTGGAGCGTGGAAAACCAGTTCTTACTTCTCAAGAATCACTGCTGACCATAGCTCAGAGAGCTCAGGTCATACTTTGAGGGTCTGTACAGCCCTACACTCAGAAGACTGAAAAATGCCCAGAGGTTCTTGTGATGTGCAGGATGGGATATGCGCAAGAATCCAAAGACGTCTGGTTTTTACATGGTAAAAGAATAGCGAAACTCTGAATGTACCATGAATTACACAGTTTAATTCATTTTTATTTTTTATTCTCAGGTTTATTAATTCGGGTCTCTGGGTAATTTTCAGTTTATTGTGTAGAGCTTGAAATCCAGAAGAGCTGAGCGTTACCAGTAGAATGTGATGTGAAGCGCTTCACATGGTTTTCAACTTTGTCTCTTTTGTCTTTCTGCCCCACTTAAGATGGCACACAACAGAATTCCCATTGCCTGAGAGGTTTTGAAAAGCTTGCTGGTGCTCCAGCGTCCTGTTCTAACATTATAACTGAAGCCTGTTGTGAAAACTCCAAAGCAATGAGAAAGCTGATATTGGAAACTGTGTTTAGAAAAACATATTTCACCCTCGGAACCACAGTGAGCAATACTTTGTCTGCAGTTGGAAGAAAAATGAGATTGTTTTATGTCACTGTCACTGTTACGGCGTTCCATCTCTAGATGCAGTCCCATATCTGTTGGTTTTGCTGGCCTGCCCCGATCATGCTCTATCAGCATCATAAAGATCCCTCATTTACAACACACACACCACCACTTGAGAGCATACACACTGATATGAGAAATGCTTATAAAATGGTTAGTACCTTAAAACGGAGTTTATTCTCACTCCTCAATAACAAGTGTGAGGTAGGAAGTACTTCCAAAAAGTGATCTATCAATTAGCTCTATTTTCACAGCAGCTCTGAGCATAAGAGGTCATTGCCAAATGAAAAATGAAATTTCTCACAAAATTTACTTTACAGAACAGTGGTAGCATTTTTATCCAGAGTGTCTTTGTTTCCCAGAGCTGTCTGTACTAAAAGTTATTCAGACAAATAACAAAAATCTAACAATGCAGGACAAATCATATCGGGTGCAGATGCAAAACAATTAAAACAAATTTGCCATCGCTGCAATTACAATGAATCTTGCTCTGATTGAAGTTGCAAGTACCCTGGATTTCCAGGCCCCGGGATTTCAATGAGATAATAATTTAATCCATGTGATTGCTTCTGTCTTGTTCTTTGATACTACTGTAATTGCCTCTTCTTCTTTAATCCAAAACAACTGAGACAAAAAGGAAAAGCCACATATGTTTTTATAAGAAAAGGGCAGTACATCATGTTACAAACATGTTTCATCAAAGGTGCAACTGTTTAGAATGCAAAGCAGATCCTAGAGAGGTGACAAATTCAAGTTCGTACTCAGTGTTTTTATGCAAGATCTTTCAAGTTTTCATTTGCCAGGCACACTTGTTTAATTTTTTTAATGTATTCAGTTAGTCATATTCAGCTCTCTTTAATGTCCACTTCTCCTGAATCACTTGACAGATGGTCTTCTGTGAGCACATCCCTTTGGGGAAAGTAAATTTTAAGTCATAATAAGGACATAAGACCTGCCAAACTGGATCAGAGCTAAGGTCTGTCCAGTCCATACGCTGATTCTGGCAGTAGATTGAGAGTAGTACTGGTCACAGTTTTGATCTTTCAGTGATACTGTGTCTGTGACTAAGCAGAAAATAAAAACGTGCCTGCCTCCCTATGCCTCAGACATAACTCAAGATCTCTGTCCTCCCAGAAATGAAATACATCTCTTAAGTGTGCTGCTCCTCGCAGGGAGCACTGAGGTGGTGAAACTCAAGCAAACACTGTGTGCCAATGGCAGCAGTGCATTATGACTGTGCTCAGATCTTACGACGCAGAACGGAAGTGTACAACTGACTGAACTCTAGCAATGTGAAAAGAACTTGATGGAGAAGATGAGACGACACCAGCAAGTCAGTATAGGTGCAGCTTGGGCACATGCTGAAGGCTTAGAAATTCGGATTTGCACAGAGTACACCGTCAATAGCTGAAACATTCTTTTGCTGTTACTGCAGCAGCTCTGCCTCTTTCCATGAGGACTGTACTTAAAAGTGCTTGGGGTTTATCTCATCTTTCTAATTGCTGCTGCTTCAATTAAATTTCATCATAACAACAGTCCACCTGGAAACCCAAAAGGAATTTGAACGGGTTGTGAGCAAATTAAATCGTTGTGTAAATTATAAAGTTTACCTCTTCTGGCCATCACAGGAAGTGCTGCATACAGAGTGCATGCTTTTTGTCATCCCAGTGCTTTGGGGGAATTTAAGGAAACAAGGGAGTTTCCCTGCCAAAAGTCTATGAGGATCACTGAGAATTTGTTGATCAGCATTAGGTTCATTAGATCCATGCACTTCATTATCTGATTAATTCTGAGGCAGGTTTGTAATCAGTGATGAAATGCTGAAGATTCTTCGGCTCTTGCCTTCACAACCTCCTGCAGCTCATTAGAAAAGCTAATCAGATTGAATTTTCCACCATGCTGTTTATTGTAGTTCTAATGGAAGACAATCACTTTAAAATTACATACTTGGCATGTAATTTCTAAAAGCTGTAAGCTGTGGAATCCCTGATCTCTCTTTGCTTTCCTCTGGAAAGGTAAGTTGTGGTGATTTATGTTAGAATTTGCAGAGCTATTTTGCAACGTGACATGTAATGAAATGCTATTGAAAAAAATATATATATATTTTGTCTTTGCCATTCTTCTTGTCACCTGCCTGCCCTTTCAGAGGCGTTGTGTAATGTGTGATGAGTTGAACACTCATACTTTCCCATCTTTGTGATTTGAGGGTTTTTTTCAGAACATTATGTTGGGATGAATAATATTAGTAAAAATACTAAGACAGGTTTTTGGTCCTCATGTTTCAGAGTTTGGTTGACGTAACCCACATATTGCTGAAGCTTTCTGGACTAAGTTACTAAGGACATGGCTTTGGTCATACAGCGGGGAACCAGTCAACCAGCATGCCCTGAATGTGCCAGCCTCCAGCTGGATCCTCCCTTGGGGGTTTGTCTTCAGTCACACTCATTTTATGAATAAGCACTGCTGCATAATGCCAGCTCTGCTTCCTCATCCTCCGTGGACGTGACAGCTTGAGGAGGAAGCGCCACGTGCTCTCGGGTCATGGGAGTGAAATGTGCTGCACAGGAAAAGGTCAGGGGTAAAAGTCATAGCAAAATATATCCCCTTAAAGTGGATGGCACTCCTGCTTCTCACTGCTTAAAATAAGATTGTGTTTTTTGAAAAGCTGAAATCTATTAAAACTAGGATGGCCTTCTGTGATGTTATTCTATGGGATCTGTTCCATCCAAAGTGTGCATTGGAACATAGGAATGCTGTAAGCACGGTTTGTGAAGTGGAACTGCTGGTGCCCAGCCTGTGTCTGACAGAGTATTTCTTGGAGGAAATGCTTCTGGAGTGACGCATTGTGGTTTTGGCTGAATTTTCCAGGGTTAACACGTGGGCTCCTCTGTCTGTCACTGCCACCCCTCCACTGGTAGTGTTGTGTACCTGCATGCTTATGGGGCTGAATCAACCTCTCCCTGAGACCATGTGCAGGAGCTCCTCCCTTTCAATACTCTCAAAATCCGCTGCCAAACAATGCTATCTTTGTCCTTCAGCTGCCCCATCTTTCAGTGAGTTTGCAGGTCCCTTGCAGGTGCTGAGATTCAGGACAACTGTACCGAGTGGTATTCATATGTCAGAGGAAAGCACAGCATTACACCTGTTGCTGCACTGCTCTGGCTCGTCCTGGCTCAGCAGCACTCGCTGGGAGCTCCATCCCATGACCCAGGTTTGCCCTCCTGGTGGCACACAGCCCAGCTCAGCGCTGCGGTGCCCGGCTCACTTTTCCTGCAGTTGCTGCAGGCTGATGTCTGAACTGAAGATCTGTACGAATAGGGCTGACCCAGGCTTTCAGCAACCATACAGTGCCCACTCAGCCGCCCGCCAAGCTGCCTTCCACCCTTTTCCACCTGGCCCGAACTTCAGAACACATCTGCTCTGCACCACTGGATTATTCCTTTTTTGTTTGTTTGTTTTTGTTGTTATTTCCCAAACTTGTAGACATGCAACCGGAGAAACAGATTTTTGATAGCTCCCTCGGCCCTTTCTACATTTCTTGAGTGCAGATCATCTTTACTAAAAGTTTACTGTGGTAAAAGATTCTCTATGCCTTATCTTAAAATAGAGATCTGGTTATTGTTCAGATTACGACAGCTGTGAGAAATATAAGTGATATAACACAGGAATGAAGAACGAGGCTTTTGATTAGAGTTCTCCTTAAAAATGCATTTGTAAGTAGCACTAGACCCACTCAGGACAGAAGCGATACTCAGCGCAGACGTCACGCCCATGTCAGGTGTTTGTTCCGTGGGCTCTGCTGCCATCTCATGGCTTCATCACTAGGTTCTGCAGTCAGCTGAAGTGATTTGCCTTTTGCAGGGGTAGCACTACTTTAGTAGCACGTGCTCTTTGATTTAGATTGGTTTTCTTGTTTTTTTTCTTCGTGGTTTGGTTTTATTCGATAGAGAAGTCTAGCACATTACTGAAGTACCCTTTTGTCTGTTTTTTCTTTTTTCTCCTCCAATCACAGAATAAACTGATTATTTTAGAGAAAGGGGTTGTGGACTATTTCTAAGACATCTAACCAACTGGGAACAGCAGCTGTATGCCAATAATAAGCTTAAGCTTCCCTTGAAAACATGAAAAAAGAGGGGGTCGGTCCTTTTCTGCCAACCTTCAGTTCTCCTTTTGCTCTGCTCTGTGCTCCTTTGTGCAGTGCTGACCATGGCTGGACGTGACCTCCATCTCCAGTAAATGATATCCAGGAGAAGTGCAGCAGTGTGGCTGCACAGCCCTTGCCAATAAACAGGGCACCGCTTATCGGTACTGGCATCGCAGCACCTGTCTGAAGCTGCACTTCACAAGCAGCTCGGCTGCTGGCAGCAGGTACAGTGAACTGTGTGCAATTGTGTCAACTTCTCCAGCACCTTGCTGTAAGAAAGGATTTCAACATCAGATGGCAACCTGTGAGGACAGCTGCACCCAGCTGTGACTTCTTAAGAGCTGGCTGGGCTATTGTTAGTTAGTTAGTGTGGGTGGTGGTTTTTCTTGTCAAAGGAAGTGCAGATTATCTTATTAATTATCCCAGATACTTCTGGCATTCTCTTACAAGCTATAAAAACCGTGGATTAAAATTAGATAGTAATTCAGATTTTAGTATTGCCTTTTGTACATATCTCGGTGCAGGTATGGGTGAGAGCATGAATAAGGTCTCTGAGGCACATGGTGGTCCTGGAAAACTATATAGCTGAATAAAGATGAGATGAAAACACGGCTACAGTTTTGACAAATAAATAAATACAGACGATGGCTGAAGTAGCTTGTTTTTCATGTCTGTAGATGTTTGTAAAATAAAGGACCATTCTTCCATGTCACCATGGTGTCAGACACGGGTATTTCTGAGCTTCAGTAGCAGTACTCCAAAGGAGCCCACTTAGCCAATGCCATTTCTTCGATCCTCAGTGGCACATCACAAGTCCTCAGCGTGTGCCCCTCCTGTTCTCATGCTGTGTGCACCGGATTGCTGCGCGTGGAACTCCGCAGCTGCCGCACGCTGTGCGTGTTGCACCTCTCCTGCTATCAGTACGATAGAATGAGATCAAAACCCTAAATTGGTATGGTAACAATATGGTCTCAAAGATGTTTACAAACAGTTTCAGTGTCCGTGAGGTGAGCACTAAGCTGGCTTCTACGTATGCTGTATACTCAGTTCAGTAACAAATGTTGAGGCTTGGAGCAAGAAGTGTTATAGAGATGCAAAATCTTCATTATCAAATAGCTGCTCAGGGAATTATTTTAAACGCATCGTTTAAAATTGTTCTTTATAACCAATGACTCTTGTTGCATTCCTACGAGTTTTTGAAAGCCTCCTGTAATAACCGCAACATTTGCTTTTCTTTTTTTTTTCTTCATGTTGTCTGTGTCTATGAGGCTCATTTTAAAACGCAGAACTTCGGACGGTATCAGTGCCTTCACTGCAGGCTGGCGAAGGCCGCAGGGCGGCGGAGGGCGACCGGAGCGGTCCAGGCGCCGCAGTGGGGCGTCCGATGGCAGTCCCGACGTGAAGCGGCGGCCGAAGGCCACCAATATTACTCCTGCCGTATGAGCGGAGCCCCGGGGCAGCCGCAGTGAGCGAGGCGCCCGGCACTCCGCGGGGCCGGCGAGAAGCTCGGCTGCGTGAGCTGAGGTGAGCTGGGCGGGCCGGCAGCTCCCGGCCCCGACTCTCCCAGGGAACACTTCGAGAACGGACAGCCCGGCACCCGGGCCCCTCCCGCGCCCGTGCCCGCGCCCGCGCCCGCGCCCGCGCCCGCGCCCGCGCCCGCGCCGTGCCCGCGCCGTGCCCGCGCCGTGCCCGCGCCGTGCCCGCGCCGTGCCCGCGCCGTGCCCGCGCCGTGCCCGCGCCGTGCCCGCGCCGCCGGGGGCGGTGCCGCCGCGCCCCGCCCTCCCGCCGCCGCCGCAGGAAGCACGGGGCCGCGCGCCCTGCCCGCCGCCGCCATGCATTGTGGGGCGGCAGCAGCAGAGCCAAGATGGCGGCCAGCAGGAGGCTGATGAAGGTAAGAGCGGCGCCGCGCCGGGAAGGGCCGCGGGGTGGGGGCGGTCCCCGCCTTCCCGCGGCTCTCGGCGCTCCTCCGGGCTCGGGCCGTCCGCCTTCCTCTCCCCCGAGGCGGGCGGCTCGAGCGGCCCTTCCCGTCCCCGGCCCGGGAGCGCTTAGGCCGCGGCCGTGAGGGGCCGCGCCGCCTCCCCCCCGCCCCGCGCCGCGATCGGGCAGCGCTCCGCCGCCGCCGTTCTCCGCCCGGGGCCGCCCGGGAAGGATTCGGAGAGCGCCGCGAGGCCGCGCGGAGCGGGCCGGCCCCGTGTGCCTCGGGGGGCTCCGGCGGTGACTAAGCAAAGAGGAAGGACCGAGGGGGAAGGAAACGGCGCGGCCGGGACGCTCCGCGCTCGGCCCATCCCCGCGGCGGGGTGAGGGGCCGGGCCTTCTCCGCGGGCCGCGGTCGGCCGGGCTGGGGCGGGGGGGAGGGGGGGACGCGGGAGCGCCCGAAGCTCTCTCCTTCCGTCGGCCGCCGCCCTGCGGGAGCGGCTCCCGCTGCCCCCGCCGTGGGGGTTAGAGGTGTCCCCGCCGTGGGTGGGGGCTTTGGGGCCGTTGTTTGGTGGGGGGGGGGGACCGTCGCGCCCGCGTGAGTCAGAGGCTTATCGGGATGAAGCATGGACCCGGGTTCAGAAGTTGTCTCGCTCGCCCCAGGCGCGGTGGTGGTTTTGTCTTCGGGGCGATGTTCTGAGATGAGAGGGGGCGTTCTTACGTGCAGACTCGGCCTTGGGTGTGGGTTTCAGCAAGGAGGGTGTTTTTACATTAATATGCTGTTTGGGGTGGAAATCGATAGATTCAGCGATGCTGTTAACCGTTTCCTTTAAGAGAGGATTCAGAGGTGCCTTCAGGGATGTGGACCTGCAGTAGGGCCGGGGTTCTGCAGGGGGCTGTAGATTGTTTGAGGTTACGTGTCCGTGGCTGGTCGCATCCACGTGAAAATGCACGGTCACTTTTGAGGAAACCCATAGCCCACTATTGCTTTTGTGAGACTCCTTTTGTCATTTTAGTTGTGCTGTGTGGGCACTAAAAATTAAATAGTAACTATACAATATGTGGAGTCACTCATATACGTATTAGGTCAGCATGGGTAAGGCCTCGGTTCTCCTTAAGGCTCCTGAGGAAATGGCACTTGTTTTTTCTTTCATTTCTGGTAACTGTTATTTTTTCTGTTGTAGTTTGAGAGTTATCGCAACATATCTGTAGCTTTGTATTGGAATTAGGTTCTTTGTTTTGGATAGGAAATAAGTGTAGTTTCTTGCAGGGCTGCCTTAATGGCTGGCCTGTTCAAAAGCACATTGATACTTTTTTCTGAGAGGAAATAGATCTAATTCAATTTTGGGCTATTTTAGCATAGAACACACAAATCTGAGAGGTGAGGAAGTTTGTCCCTCAATTTACAGAGCCCCTGTGCTTCCGAAGCAGCAGGTAGTGCCCTGGTCTGCCTCTGAATTACCATAAAAATGCTTTCAATGGTGTGACCTTTTCTAGAAAAACACTGGCAATTTCTTTTCAGAGGGAGTGGTGCAGGAAGGAAGGAGACATTGATGACTTCCCTCTTCTGTTTTTTACTTTCATTTTTATTGCCTTCTCTTTATGGACCGTGCATGTCATGTGCTTTTTTTCTCCTTTTATGCAAGTCCAACAGCTGTGAGATGTTCTGTCTCATAACCTGTACAGGCTGTTAAATGGGCAGCTTCCTTTGTTCCTTTCATGGCATCGAATCAGCCCATGGTGCTCTGAGTTTGCCATTCATCTCAGTAGGAATGGACCAGAGCTCTTGTCTGAGCTCACCTATACCACCCTGATACTGTTATTTAAGTTCTGAAGTGAAAGTTCACTGATGAGTACATGACTTCAAGTCCTTCGCTGTCAAAATTTTGCCCTGTGGAAGAGTGTCTGGTATTCCTTTCTCAGGGTCATAGGATGATGGGCAATTCCATATGTTGCTTGAGATCCAAGACGAAAACAACCAACCAAGCCAGTAATAAATAATGTAGGATAAGCATTAACAGTTCTCTTCTTTGGGCTAAACATCAATTTTGTCTCTGGTACCTGAGAATGACTCTTTCATCGGTCACGTAACATAAAGGCATTTCCATTTCCGTAAGGCCTTGCCAACATTTTGAAGTGCTGTAATTTTTCCTGAATATGTGTCATGCATCATAGTCACTCATATGAGTCACAGTGCCACAGAAACCGGGTGAAGTTGATCACAATAACATGCAGGCTGCCCACAGACAACTGGAAATGCTGTTGTAGTTGCCACCTTGCAGGTGGAAGTGAGTTTCCTTTTCAGACTGTGGACTCTTCAGTTTGCAAACCTCCTTGGGAAAGAAGAACTGAAATTTTGCTGTCATGCAGTTCAATTTTAACATTAAGTCAGGTTATAAAATGCATAACATTGTCTTGTTATTGCAAGCTCTGTGTGCAAATGGCCTGTCTTTGGCCAGAGCCCTAATTTATGGCCTCTTCTAGCAGGGCTTTATGCGGTGGTCTGATCTAACTGAAGTTTTCTGTTTATTCAAGTCTTTGCGGGAGCACACCTAGGTTAGTAAAAATGTGAAATATTCATTGCTAATGAATCATGCTCCAGCAACATTTGAGGTGGAGTTTTGACCTCTGAGCCACCACTACACCTCTTTAAAGGGCCACAGCTGTCAGATCTCAACTGCTTGTGAATGTGAGAGGTGGGAATAAGGCAGCCAGCATCAGGGGTGTATTGTGTTGTCATGGGTTATCCCTTCTGGATGGGACTGAGGACCAGGCAAATGCAGAGTAATTAAAAAAAGCAGCTTATTCTTAGCTTTTGGAGAGCTGCTTTGCTTTGTGACCATGTCTCATAAAAAGCAGTTTTTTC
Organism: Oreortyx pictus; assembly: GCA_036925125.1. Lineage (NCBI taxonomy): Eukaryota > Metazoa > Chordata > Aves > Galliformes > Odontophoridae > Oreortyx > Oreortyx pictus. The sequence continues at coordinate 13,660,149 of JAUPFR010000019.1, read as the reverse complement.
CCAAGGATGTGTGACAGGGAGCGTCCATCTGCAGGAGACCTGTGAGAGACTTCACTTTGTTGCCCTTGGGTGCCATTCACTGACATGGAACGAGCTGCTTTCTGGAGCTAATGCTCTGTGGAGAGGCAGTGCATAGTTGCAGAAGTGAGAGGCTGTTCTGGTGCTGAAAAGTCATGGTACCCACTTGGTGTCGGAGCAGTGTGTGCTTCTCAGGCCCTTGGCAGCACTCGTTCTCAGGTGGTGCTGAGCTGTCCTGTGTCTGCAGCTTCTTCCTCCTGAGTTCATCTGCACTGTGATCTAGCTGACGTCTGTGCTTTTCCTTCCTGGCTTTTAGGCATAGAAAGTATTTGTAGCGTTAAGAATTTGAAATAGATTTAAAGAGTAGGTAATGGTTCTTCAAATCTTCCTGTTTTCCCTCTGCCTCCATGATCTCGTCGTAGTGATACATTTATGCAACTGCTGAACTGGATAATAAAACCCAGGGCTGCACCCACGTGCTGCAGGAGGCCTGCACACCGAGCAAGGTGCTGGAAGCTGGTGCTCCGTGTGTCCGAACACTGCTGCTCAGTAACAAGGGGTGGATGGCCTGGAGCAGTATGTGATTGTCTCTGCATGGAAGGGAGAGAATAGATTCCTTTTTTGAAAATGAAAATTAAAGATTTATAATCAAAACTCAAAGGAACATTTCCGAATAAAGATCGAATGAAAGCATTCTGCCAAAAGGCAGAATTACTTGATAAATAAAAAAGCATGTGAGCGCATGGAGCTGCAGTGTCACAGTGTCTTGGTTTCAGAAACTTTGTAATAGCTCCTAAATGAGGCAGGCTCAGGTTTGTTTGGTTTCTTTAACATTTCTCAGCAGTACGCAAGGTTCAGAAAGTCGACTTGGAGCTCCTTATCAACGTCTTGGAGCCTGTTTAACTTTGTCACACATCTTTTAGATAATGTGTGAATGGATAAACAAACTGTAAACACTAGGTAAGCAAGGTGTAGTCGTTTCAGAAGACCTTTGTTTTCCTTTATGAATTTAATAGCATCTGGAGCTTAATGCAGAACTTCCTGAAGTCAATCAACTTAACTGTTTCAGTGTTCATTGCATTTTCCTATCTAGGTTGTTTCTTTTTAGACAAGTCCCAAAACTTCAAAGACGTATGAGCAAAACAGTTCCAGGATTGTGCTGAACACCAGTGTTTGGTTTTTGTTTTTGTTTTTTTAAGTCTTCAGTGAATTCTGAGGAGCTAGGAGTTCCATGCATTACTGTAATCTATGGATTTAGGCGTCAATTAGTATTTCATCTTCTAAAAGGAAGATACATTTTACTAAGTGACCTTTAGGGTCTCTTCCAACCCAAAGCATTCTATGATTTTAAGGTCATGTCACTGTTTTCTATTTCAGTCATTTGATTTTTCAATAGCGTGGCATCGTTTGTGCTGTTTGAAGCAAAAAACTGAAACTTCATCTGTGTATTGATGCTCTAGGAGAAAGGTGCCGTGTGTTTCCAGGCCTGCTGGCAGCATTCTTCCTGAAGATCGGGTGTTACCCCTGAAACTGTTTTCTCCTTTCTGTGTTCTGGGCAGAACAGTTATCTGAACGTACCCAAACTACAAGTGCCATGTTCCGAGGAACCCTGGGAAATGCACAAACACTTCTGTAATAAATGGGGAGAGCACAGCAGCCAGGTCGTGTGTTACACTGCTACCAGTGGGAAGTTGGAGGTGACTTAAACTCCTACTGCAGCATTCTAACCTTCAGTTATGCTGCTTCTGTGCAGCTTTAATCACGTTCCTTGGCAAAGGGGTGGAGGACACGAGGAATTATTCTGTTTGCTGTCTGCTTAGACTATTAATAATTGTTTTAAAATAAATATCCAGACTGTATTCTTGTACCCCATAAAGTAACTTGTGACCCTTAAAGCTTAAGCTCACGTAACTGAAGTATTAACTTCTAATCTGTGCTGTTTGCTGGCATTTCATTCACTTCCAACAGTGAGTATATACTTGAGTCTGCTTCTGTAGTTCTGAGGCAATTTAGATCTTTATTGGGGGTTTTCTTCATGTCCAGAAAAAAAAACAAAACAAAACACTCCCACCCTTTTTAATCCTGAATGCTTAATCTCTTATCAGTCCTGATGATTTAAACGTAAAAATAATAAAAATAAGAATGAGAAATGTAGCAGTGCATTGTAAACGTGCTTCTAGGATAAGAAAAGTCACTCCTAGGACAAATTGGAGCCTATCTTTAGCAGGTTATTCAGGTGAGTCGTATCTCCATGTGAGGGGAAGGACTGCCTGCTTTATGCTGTTCAGTTACTGGTACTCCTGCAGGACCCAAGGCAGCAGGGGAAGAAGTGCAGAACCTGGTCCCGACACACTGCGGTCATTTACTGCTACTCTGATTATGGAGGTGGAATCCTGGGTAGTTCCACGTGTCGTTTTAAAAGGGAATATGAACAGAGTTCCTGCTGGCTCTTCCCTGTAGTGTCTTCCAGGCTGTTTAATGCCCACTCCCATATGATGGACTTGATGGAAAATAAGGAACAATTTGTGTATTTGTTGGGATTCTTTCCTTTTGTGCAATTATTTACAGTTTTATAATGATCTATGCCATGAATGATGGCAATTCTTAAGTAGTCATTTGTTTTTTAACCCAGATCTACTTGTGAAATACAGGTGCTTCATTTGCCATTAACGCAAAGCCATTCTGTTTTTTAATTAGCTTAATAATAATGTTTTAAGTATATTGGGAAATTATTAAACATTTTTTCTTTTCCTGTTTGAGAGGCAAGGTATTTGTGTTGCACGTTCATTCATGCTTAAATGCATAGTGGTACATGGGTGCATTCTCTGTGGTCTGCAGTGGGATTTATCCCCGTGGGACCGTTGTTTTTCAGACCTGGCGGTTCTGTGTGTGCAGAGCTCCGCTGTATGTTTGCCTCCCCAGGCCTGAGCTGCTCCGGAGCTCAGCACCCTCCAGTGCTCTGTGTGGATGTGAGGTTTCAGCCTGTGGCCCCCGTGCTTGTCGGTGGTGGTTAAGCATGGTACCCCTGTGCTGCTGGGAATGTGGTTGTCCCGGTGCAGTGCTGTGCTCCTCATAGCGCTTCTTCCCGGTGTGTGTGGACACGGGGTCACGTGCTTCAGCCTGGGAAATGCTGGGAAGGTTTTACGTTTTGTGTTCAGGGACTTGAATTTGAATTCGGCTCAGTTGTCTCCACTGATAAAACTCTTGAAGGACTGTTGTTACTGTGGAAAAAGGTGGAGCCTCGAGGTTTTCTTTTTTTTGGTCTTAGAGCTTCCCAATGAAATAAAAACTAAGGAAACAGCTGCTGCAGTACGGCTAGAGTCACTTAAAATAGCATAAATACTTGTTTTGGTGATACCTATATCTAACCAATAAAAAATGATTTTACTGGTGGCTGACAGTACAGAAAGATACCTTCTTTGTATTCCTTCTTGACACAGCTATAGAGAGGGGCATCTTAATGAATGCTGTGAGCTCGGAGGTATGAAACAGCTCAAGTTCTTGATCTGGGTAAGAGGAGTATTGCCTAGATATCAGGGTTTGCATCATCTGAGTTGATCTGGCAGGGATTTATTGGTTTCCAGTTGAAATAGTTGCTCTGTTCAGTGACTTGATAAGTTTTTAAAACTATGATGAAATAGTTCCTCCAAACCACCACTTTTCAGTTAGGTAAGTGCATCCTACAGAGCACTTTATCTTCGTGCTCCAGTTATCAAAGCATGGTATCAGAGGCACTGGTTTGCATCTGAACTGTACAAACATTTTTAAATACACATCTTAAGTACTGCTGCTGTGTTACGTATGCAGTGATGTTATTAATAAGTAGTGTTGTATATCTGTGGCATACCAAAAAATAATCCTTTTCAAATAACTTGCCTCAGAGAATTTTACTTCTTGCAGGGGCAGCATTTTGTTGTGTGTGGGTTGCTGCTGCTGAAGCCTCAGGCTCCTGTAGTGCTAGAGGAACTCGCATCATCCTCGTGTTAGTATTAACTGCTGACTTAAACTCTGCTTGTTTTCCAGGAGCTCGAAGAAATCCGCAAATGTGGAATGAAAAACTTCCGTAATATCCAGGTTGATGAAGCGAATTTATTGACCTGGCAAGGGCTTATTGTTCCTGTGAGTATGGAATGCTCCTTATTTTAATGAGCTTTAAAACAAAGCGATGATCATTTGTACCACAAGTCCACAGTGTAGTGTTGCTGATGTGACCGTTAAATAGTTTTTGTACACTGACAGGATTTCTTCCTTTTGTGAAAGCTGGCTTTCAGAGTTGTTTTCTGGGCACTGAAGGGTGGTTATGGATTTAATTCTTGGCCCTCTTTAGACTTCTTGTGCAGTCTCAGGCAAGTATTGTAGTCTTTCTGTCTCGCTTCACATGAATGCCTTGTGTGGTTTTATTAGTGTCCAGTAATGTTATAAGTGTTTCTTATAAGGAGTGTGAATGAAGATGTGTACATAATTGAAAGGGACTCTGAACATCTCAGGTTGGTAGCTGGCTGAAAGCTGCGTAACTGTGGGTCTGGGCCAGAAAACGGTGGCCATTGCTGCAGAGTCAGCGACGGCTCTGGGTTGCTTGGGAAAGGTCCTGGAAAGAAGCAGGTGAATTCTGTAGTTTGTCACCGGCAGAACGTACAAAATCTACATCATAGGAGAATGCCTGAGTTACAGAATACTTCATTTACTTATCAGTTGATTTTGGTGTATGTCTTCTTGTGGTTGTTTTGATTGGTTGGGGCGCTTTGTTTGTAAATGGTGATGCTTATGTCTGGGGAAAAAGAATAGTGTTGAAGAAAGTCTGGTACAGGGAAAAGGTTTGGATTTTTACAAGTGAGCTCTTTTAGAAGAAAGCCCTTGGGCGTTAATTGCTTCCAAAAACACTAATGCTGCTGTTTTTTAAGAGCATAACAGAAGTAGATAACCACTGCATTAGTCAAACAGAGAGGGGCTCGCTAGATTCCTGCTGTCCCCTTCGTAACATGTGGAGTTTCTTGGCTGCGTGGATTTTCACCTCCCTTTATTTTCCACTGCTACGGTTTGTTTTCACTTATCACATCAACTACATTTAAGTCCAGGTCTTCGCTTCTGATTTTCCTTGGATGCTACTTAGAAGGTCTCCTGACCAGTGTAAATTGTTCTGAAAGAAACCAAAGTATCATTTTGACACGGCCTTTCTTTTGTAGCTGAAGGCCATTCCCAGACTCAGATCGTGATGTCTCTGCTACAATCACTGTGTGGTCTTTGAGGTGCTGTAGGACAGATTTAGTTTACTCACATTCTGTGAGCAATTTCCTCGAGTGGTTGAGTCCACTCTTCCTAATAAAGCAACCAGGATTTGGTGCTAAAATTTGACATGACTGAGAAGAAGTGCTTTGCAAACCACTCTGATATTTGTGGTTCACAAGAACCAAGTTAGCATTTGGGTAATACTTACAAGTGGGGCATGGTTGGTAAACATGGCTGGTGAAGCACAGCACGAGAAGTTAGTTTGCTGCTGTTAAGGTTAGCACTGTGTGGGGTACAACATCCGTTTATCACAAGGGAAGAAGCCTTAATTCTCCACTGGTAAAGTTAAGAGGGAGTTTTGTCACGAAGTCTGTGCTTATTAAAGCAATTAATAGCTGTGTGTCATAGCTGCTTGGAGAGTACTGTCGATTGTTCTTTGAAGGACTTACTATGCTTCCTCTGAAGCGTAATTTTTTTGTTCAGCTGTTGCTGTGCTGGGATGGATGGCTTGGAAATACCAAATATGAACTGGTTGCAAGTGAGGTGTGGGTTTTATTTTGGTGGTAGTGTGGTTTTTAGTTTTTTCTCCAAGTTTTCTTTTGAAGTTCTACATGCTGTTTCCACTTTTGTTCGTGTTAAGGGTTTGAGGTTCAAGTACTGTCTTTAGTAGACTAACCAATTACTGATTATTAAACTCTGTAACTAGGCATTATTTTTGTTTGCTGCTTAATTAAAATATTAAAGAAATGAAGGTTAGTATTTTCACAGTGTTCATGCAGAAGTAGTGCTCTAAAAACCTTTATGCAGCATAGTTTGTTTTGCAGTGCTTGTTGAGTTGAGAAGCATGTTGGAGGTGGTTTGTCAATGTTTTCCTGTTCTAAATTGTCCCCTGTGTTGAGACAGCAGTGTTTGATTTCTAGCACCAACATGAGGCTCCTGGCTGTTAGAAAAGGTGCTGCTGGTTTGTGGTGAATTTTATTTCACTTTGTCCGTAGCAAGCGCTGCTGATACATTTGCACCAGCAAAAGTGCATCAGATGAAGGCCAGTCAGGCACTGGCTATTGTGTTTCAACATTTGTGATTCAGACTCTCTACCTTGTCCGTAAAAGTGTAACAAATTGTTGGAGATGAATTTCTTGAATATTCTGTGTTCTGTCTCTTGAAGAGATGAGCAACTGCTTTACCTGCATTTTTAGTTAAAACTTATTGGTAAGTTATGGTGAAAAGCTGTTCTATCTGAAGGAGTCAAGCAGAAATTGGTTGTTGTGAAGCCAGGTGTGATCCTGCAGCATTTCACTGAACATCCTCACACGCCGTAGCAGGTGATGGAGGCAAGGACAAAGAGAACGATGTGAGCAGAGGGCATTGCCTTAACCTGCCACTACAGACAGAAAGTGATTTGTTGAAGTTAAAACGCCTTTAGAATTGCTTAGCTAAAAAGTGGTATTTAACTACTGAGTTATTTCTTCCCTTGGCTCAAAAAATCATGTGTTACTTCTTAGAAATGCACAACCAGACTTCTGGATATGGATAAAAATAAAATTAATGTTATGTGTCGGATAACATCTTAATAGAGTGCTCTCCAAGCTGTTTGTAAAGTATGTGTAGAACTCTGGAGCATGAAGGCAATGGTCTGATAGATAATGAGGAATGATTATACTTAACACAAACTGGAAACACTAATTCTTCAAGTGGTTGAGGAGGCTTTATGTCCTGGTTATTGTTCCTTGTAGGATGTCATTTTCAACATCTTTAAATGTGGCAGTAGCTTTTTTTCTGCCTTTCTTCTGCAGTTAGCATTTGAAATAGTACCAGCAGTCAAAAGATCTTTGCCCACTTCACAGCTCTCCCATCGTACTCCATCAAAAATGATCTGATAACAGTGGGTGCTAAAACTGCCTACGAATTCAGAATGTTCTCATCAGCAGATGCAGTGGATATCTATCTTTAGTACAAATTAATGCTCAGCAGATTTTTATGTAGTCAGCACAAAAAGGTTCTCAGAACGGTTATGGGAACCTGACAAATCAAACTGCTTTGCTGTTCGAACCACCATGTTGTGAGAGAGACAAAACAAGCACCAGAATCCTCGTGAGGTTTCCTGTTTGTGTGTCAGAAAGGGCTAACAGTGTATTTCAGAATAATAATAAATGTGGGAATAAAAGTATTTATTAGGTCTCTGAGCATGGGGAGGATGGAACTGGCTGCTTTCCTACTGGCAGAAATGTCATCCAGCTTCACAGCAGTGGCAGTCTGCTTTTCCTTGGCGAAATGCAAAGGCAACAGAGGTTACACTGCCTCTTTGTTACTGCATGAGTTTTGATCTTCATAGGTGTAGGAATATGTTTGGAGAAAAAGATCTTTAAAGGGTCATTTAATGGACTGAAGTCCAGAACATGCTTTTAATTAAAATTTGTAGTTATGGAATGCTAGATTCTTTACGTTCTGTCATCTTGTTGCAGGACAATCCTCCATATGACAAAGGAGCCTTCAGAATCGAAATCAACTTTCCAGCAGAATATCCATTCAAACCTCCCAAGATTACATTTAAAACAAAGATCTATCACCCTAACATCGATGAAAAGGGGCAGGTTTGTCTGCCAGTAATTAGTGCTGAAAACTGGAAGCCAGCAACCAAAACTGACCAAGGTAGGACTCCTTGTGGAGGGGAAAAAAAAGGTATTAAGAGACTCAGTGTCATGTGTTTGGAGCAAACAGTATTCTGGCTTGTTAGCTGGTTCTGGTTTACCCATTTTCCTGAGGTTTGCCTCATAAATATATTTTGAGTAAAGCATACAACTCTTTTGGAACGTTGTTATTAGAACATAAGGTGATGGCACTGACTTGTGGCATTTCCACCTCCAGGAAGCCACAAAACTCTTAATGACTGGAGAGTTCATTAAGATCATGTCTGTGATATTTTTAAACAATGAAAACTACCCTAAAACTACAATTTGGGAGATAACTCTGGTGTTAAAATTGCACGAGTCTCATTCTGTTGTTTTGCAGTCTTCTCCTCTTTCTTCCTGGTTTTGTTTTAGCAGTGTCAGTGTTTGTTGCTAATCCATCTTTCTCTGAACCTGCAGCAGTGTAATTACAGCCCTTAAACACGTACTTCTTTTGCTGTAGAACTCCCCTGCACTGGAAAATAAACTTCAGTCCATTTGCTGTTGTAGCTCTCTCACAAGGAGATAATGCTGCATTGTCAGTATGGTATGAAGACAATTGGCTTTGTTCAGTCAAGCGTCAGAAGGCAGAGATATTAGGCTAATCATAGTAATTAACTTATGTTTCATGTAATGCATGTGTATCTGACAGTTGAACTTTTTATTAATTGTGCTTAATATTAAGATGGGCTGTGGTAGTACAGTAAAATACTCTGGGTATTAAGGTAACAACTGTTAGAACAATATTTGTTTCCATCTTGTGTTAAATAGCCTTAGAGAAACAGTGGTGAGACAGTAACTCTGTTTAGTCAGGCTTTGCTGAGTGAAAAGGGAGCGTTTCCTTCACTATTATTTTGTTACCGTAAGAAACCCTCGTGCAGTGACAGGCTTACCCTGGGGGACCTGGAGTTTTGGGAGGTGTATTTCCCCCCCTTCCTTTCAGGTGAAGGTAGAAAAGAGTACGAGTGTGAGAAGATTGTGCTCTGAAAGCCCATTCTGTGGCATTTTTCATCTTGGGAGTGCTAAGTGTTGTGAGCACTTACACTGCAGACCTTGGGAGGGTGCGGTTAAACTGGGAGGTGGCAGACTGAAAGCAGCCCCTGGTGCTTCGCTGTTGTGGATCTCGTGGCGCTGTTAATATCGCTGTTCAGGGAAATCCATCTTCTGTGTGCTCGCTGTCTGCAGACTTGCTGAGTTACACACTGCTTTTCAGTGGATGGGTTTGAGAACTCATGGCAATTGTAACCAATCCATCACTACTGCTCATGAGAATGTGTGTAGGGCAAATGCAGCAGTGTTTTCATGGTAGCATGCCAGGCTCACTGTGTAAATACTAAGCAGGCTGGTGAGAGTGGTGTGGCAATGCTGATGAAATGGCTGTGAGCAGCAGGATGAAAAGCACCTCACAGTTCTTACCCATTTGTTTGCTCAGTATATCTACACTAGAATATGTATTTGGTAGCTCAAAATAACATCAAGAGTTCTTCCCTGTTTACAGGGGAAGAAAGAGTCACTGGGAAATAAAACTGAAAAAAAAAAAAATGGTTTCCAAAGGTAGGCCCAATTACAACTGAATTAATTTATTGTATGAGTTATTAAGAAAAACTGCTCTGTGAAAGAAATTCTGTGGCCCTCTTTGCTCAGTCCATTGCAGGTGGAGCTGTCTGTGCAGCTCCTTGCTCAGCAGGGTGCTCAGTTCTTGGGGAAGACTCTTGTTGTGCACTGTGGTCTGTATTCAGAGGTGGTTGGTTTTGTTTGCAGATGTGATTTTCCGATGTATTTGCTGTCACTGAACTAAATGCTGGCACATGACTACAGCTTACTCACGTGGCGTCTTACTCTGCTCTTGAAAAGACCCTGGATTGACTGGGATACGTTTAAATGCAGTTTAAGTTATTATTGGTGAATTTTACTGACATTTTGATTTTCTTTCTTTAACAGTCTCAGTCTCTGACCGTGTTGTTACTTCTTTTGACAGTAATCCAGTCCCTCATAGCACTGGTGAACGATCCACAGCCTGAGCATCCCCTGCGGGCTGACCTAGCTGAGGAATACTCTAAGGACCGTAAAAAATTCTGTAAGAACGCTGAGGAGTTTACAAAGAAATATGGTGAGAAGCGACCAGTGGACTAAAACCTGACACAGTGCTGTCAGCAGCGTGTGGTGAAGATGGGAGCAGTGCGTTTGAGACACCCTGTAAAGCAGGACTCTATGGAAAATTGACAAGTGCCACCTCCTGGTGTCAACTTGTGGCTGTTACTAACTTTCTACAGTTTTCTTAATCAAAAGTGGGCTAGGTAACCTGTAAAGAAAGAATTAAAAATTTAAGACGTTCTAGTTCTGCTTTCTTTGTTTAAAAATCACTGCTTCGAGATACTTTAAAGTATGCTGTTTTCTTTTTTTTTTTTTTTTTTGTCAGAATTTATCACAAATATCTTACTTATATTCTGCCCTTGAATGGAAAAGGTTGTGGCTGTCATTTCTTACTTTTCCTTGCAGTTACCACTATCCTGAATTCATTTAATTCAGCATTGAATTTTTGCCCCTCAAAGTGATGTCTTAGTAAAAAAAAAAAATACCCCACTTCTGGCAGGAAATGATTGAGTGTTTGGCAGTTCTGTTTACTCTTCTCCTTAAACATTGCACTGTGCTCTGTGGGACTTGCTGCAAGTTCCCCTAACTTCGATTTGTAACGTAATAAAAAGCAAAACCCCCAAATCCAATCAGAAATGATGTCCAGGTCTTATGTAAATCTGGCTGATGTTACCACAAAATGTTTATTAAATGGGGAAACCCAATTTCTTGTGTGCGTTATTGAATTAGAGTATGGCTTATGTCCTGCTGATGGAAAATGCAGATATTTAAGCAGCAAACAGGTAGTGGGACATGAGCCCAAATTCCTTTCACTTACTTATATTTTTAGTAGAAGTTAGCTTAAGGTAGCTTGGCTCACGTGCACAGAATAACAGTGCTACCAGTGCAGGAGCTTCAGGAACTGAGGACCAAGAGCTGTACCCAAATAATAAACGTACTGAAGGAGAAAGGCAGGATTTTAGGAATGAATTAATTTCCAATGCCAGTTGTTAGCACTGCTGGTGAGACCGTGTTTCATCCAAATGCACATGAACTAATGTTTCAGGAAATGGCACTTGTGCCACTTCCTCCCCCATCGCTGTACAGTTATTACTGAACATAGTATGAGAGTAGGATTAAGCAATAAGCTGAACACGTCACTGCTGCTGTTCCTATGTTTTAAAAATACACATTAGATTATTTAATGACTACTTCAAGTACCATTCTGACTCGGGCAGAGCAGTTTGCCCTTTGCTCCAGGCACACCCACGCATGCTGAAGGATGCCCTTTCTCCTCAGAACTGAGCACCCTTTACTGTGTCTGTCTTGCTTCTCTTCTGCCTGCGCATCCTGAGTCTGAAGTGTAGTTCCAATCAAACTGCCATACAATCAAACTGCCTTCTCCTTCCCCACCTGTAGAACTTGAGTATGTTACTGAGCAAACAGAACTCCAGAAATCCGTAGGTAGCTGGGAGTGCACATCACTTGGATTTGCAAAACGTGGATGGGAACATCCCTCACAGCTGATGGCTGCACTCCTGCAGTGGGTTTCCTGCAGCCTCACAGAGCTAGTGCATCAGGCTATAGGTCTCCTGGTTTTTACTGTGTGTTTGCTACTCCTTCATTTGCCCTTCTCACCCAGCTTTTATTTTGGATTGCGTGAACGATGACAGCCCAGCTCCTCACCTCTCTTGAAAGTAATTTTTTTTATTAGTTAGGGAGCTAAGAAATTTCATGTTTAAGTGTTCTTAGACAGATTCTTTGGCAGGTAAATGAAGTTAAACCACATTCACCTTATTTACGGAAACTTGTCTTTCCTAAGTGTTTCCTGGCTTGTGAGAGCACCTATTACCAAATTTTTCACATCTCTGTGTCTTTGGTTGCAGAAAGTTGGTACTGATTTTGTTTCCTTCACGCTCACTCAGATTCGTAATAAAATAATGCCAAATTATCTGTCGACCTGAAGTGTGTAACTTCGCATCAGACGAGCCACTGTACTCTTTGATCATGTCTGTTTGCAATGGAAACTTTCTTTAAATTTGCATTATTTTTATTATTATTTAAAACAACTGTAGCAGTGGTTTGCTGCCTCATTGCTACTAAACAATACAGCTCATGGTTGTAAGCCTCTCAGGTTAAAGACTGCATTTATTTCAGTGTGGCTTTGGATGCCATTGGAAGGAAAACGGAAGAGCTGTGTAATTGGAGGAGCTTCAGCTGACGTGGAGAGGCCTCGGGCAGTGCTGTGTTCTAGCTGTTCCCATTTCACCTATAAAGATCACGTGGAAGATGAGCATCACCGTCACTTCCCTCTGTGTGTTCCTCACAGCTCCGTTTCCAATGCTGAAGTGCACCATGAGCGGTGGCTGCTGGCTGCAGGCGGTCCACTGAAGGAAAGGTAACGCTCACACACTGTTCACTGCGGTGGAAGTCTGAGGTCAAAAGAAATCAGCTCTTTTGTTAACTCAGGAAACAAAGCTCTCGTGCTCTCCGCTCCCTAAGCCATGCTGAGCTCTGAACGTGCGGTGTGAAATCCGAAATGAGAACACACCGTTGCCCTCCACCACGGACACGGTGTAGGCTTTCTGCAATTCCATTCTGCTACCCTAATAAAAATTGCTCTCAAAGGTGCTGTGGCATGGTTTTATTTTCATTCCACACGTGGAGCATCCTTACACCGTACGCCTTTAATTGTACCCCCGTCGTGAGCTGGCATTGCTCCCCTGAGCACCTCTGCCCTCTGTGCTCCACACCGTGGGAAGGCTTCGCGCTCCCCGGCCGTGCACGGCTCCCTCAGCGGTGCTGGCGGTGGTACGCAGGCTGGCAATGGCAGCCTGGCTTCTGGGCACGTTAGCAACTGTGTGTCCTTGAAGTACAAACATAGGAACATATTAAAGATCTTGGAATGAACAGAGCTGAACGTTCCTTGCTCTGTAATGGCTCTGCAGCTCCGGCTCCGTCAACGTGTGCAGTTCGTGCAGACGCTCCCAGGACTGTGAGAAATGATCCGGTCCTGCGCCGCAGCCGCCGACGGGAGGGACGCTGGGGTACCCCGGGTGCACCATCAGCTCAATCGTCACTGCCCCGTGCTGTGGCAGGGGGTGCGTGGGCCCCCTGGACGTGACCTCCACGATGGCCGTGTCAATGGCGTTCTGCACGGCGCTCACAGACATGTTCTTGCCCATGGTACTCAAACCAATGTACACATCAGTCCACCTGGAGCCAGAGGTGGGAACACAGATATTAAAGCTAATGAGGTAGATAGACAAGAGTGGGTTATGCCCAGTGGATGAGGAATCAGAAGTAAAACCAGAACTACAAGCCAATCATTCATTCCTTATCAAAATCAAGAGACTGTTTAGAACAGCAGCTCTTCAGCCCGGCAGACAGCCCCAGCAGATCCGCAATACCAACATTCCTGTTACTACTCTGGCAGTGTGTGCACTGGAACTGTGTGGCACCTGAGAGCGTGCAGGTACACATAACTATAACTCAGTAAGAGTCCTTCATCTGAGAGAGTAAGATTTGCAGAATACTGACAAGACTTTGCTTCAAAGCAGCGATCACTTGCTCGGGCACTGCACTTCTTGCCTTCCCATAACAGACAGTGATTCTTAATGAGCTTATTTCCTGCTACTTAAAATCTTTTCTTTGCTATTTCAAGGATGTAAAAAGTTATCTTTTGAAAACTTTCCCTAAATTTTACAACTAAAGCTCCAGTGTTTAAAGCATATCTAACACTTCTAATCAAGTAGCATTACTCTGGCATCTGCAATAGCAAGAAATTGAAAGGCTGAGAAACACCTTGAAAAGAACAATCCCTTTAAGAGGAGAAGCAAGTCATCCCCTTTCAATCAGATCTGCACACTAACTTGTAGCACCTCCAGAGCTTTTATACTCCCACAGAATTCCCCTGTAAGCCCTAATCTGGAAAGAGAGCTCTTGTTCCATTCTGAAAATAAGACATTATCAGGAACCAATGAACAGTTTTACTACAAAAAGAATGAGTAATGCCCACCTTACCTTATCCCATGTTTTGTAAACACATCCACTGTGTTAAGAGAATCTTTCTCTACTCCCAAATAAAAGTCCATCAGCGATGGCTCAATCCAGTCACAGTTATGAAGGCCTGGCTCTATTGGGATACGTGTATATTTGATCCCATACTCCTCTAATACCTCTGCAAAGACATTTCTGACCTCTGTAAATAAAGAGACACTTTAGTCAGGAATCAGATAACCATCTCACATAATGTGAAAGCTGTTAGCACAGAACCATATCCTCTCCTTCTGTGTTTAAAATCATATATATATATATATATATATATATATAATTTGTCTTTTCTGCTGAAATTGTTTTGTTCATCTGCATCAAAGCCGCCTTCTAAACTGGAATGATCCGACCGCATTACTCACTCTACACCTACTGGAAATAGAAGGAGTGTCTGCTTACCCGGGAGGACATGAACATGCTGGTGTCCATCCATGTGAGGAGGCAGGTGGCCTGTTAGCTCATGGAACAGATCCACCTGGGCCTTTAGTTCCTGCTTCACCTACACAGCAGAAAAGGGTTAAAGAAAAGGCTGAGAGCAGGAGGGTGCAAGATGTGTGCTGGAGACCTTGCTTGTTAGTACTTGAGCTCTGGCACTGAAAGGCACAAAGTGCTGGGTGTGCAGTGGTGCTGGATTGCCCAGCATCCTTCTTAGGTACAGTTCTCCTCCTGTTCTCTGGCATCTTTCCTGCGCTGATCTCTAGATTCTTCACAGGTATCTGTTTCAGTATCCCTTCTGCCCCCTCAGATAAGTATTTAACAAGCATATTTGCTTATGCTTTAATGGAGCAGGGAGGAGTGAGATCTCAAAGACTGCAAAGCCTTTAGCAGCATTGTGTGTAGGACACAGATAGCTAAATTCAGATGCCAAGGCAACACAGCATAGGTCCACCTGTAAGCATGCTCACAGCTGCAACCTATAAAAAGATCTTCAACTATCACATGCTGGAATATGTGCAGGCTGAGCTATATCAGGAAATCAAGTTGTATAACACCACAGTGCAATGGAAAGCACAGCAATAGTAGCAGGGTGGCAAAGTCCCAGGCTGCAGCAAGTGAGGATAATCCCAAGTGCAGCAGCCACAGAAACAAAGGGAAGAAAAAAAAAAAAAAAAAGCTGCTTACCTTTGAAAGGCCTCTAGTAGGCAGGGATCTCCAGCAGGATACCCTCATCTCCACTGACAACCCTTAAATAAGGGCTGGGAAGGGCAGGGAAGAACTTGGCTCCACCCCCTTCCCATCACTCTGGTTCACTGCACTCACCTGAGCTCCCTGGGCTGTCCCTGCCTTCCCCCCAGGTGCCCCAGCACTGCTTCAGGCCCTGACTGAGCATTTCTGCTACGTTTGTAGCTCTCTCCTACCTCTGACATATTTAGGAGGCCTTTTGACAGAGCTGTTCTGAATCCCATTTTGCCGTGGAAAAATCCATCTTCACTGAGCAGAGAAGAGTTTGTCTTGAGTGCCTCACATACAGGGGAACCCTCAGAGAGGTTGGCGTGCAGTCCTATGGGGATGTTGTATCTGTAATAGGAATAAAGCACCTCTCAAACTTTGCACCTCTCCCTCCCTTACTGCAACAAAAGCATGAGGTTTCTGTGACAGATCTGGACTAATCTTAAAGTGTTGCGGTCACTACCATACATCCTTGGATCTTTTCTTTTTTAGAAAGGAAAGCAGAACAACACTCTAGCCCAGAGCAGAATATCTCCAGACAACAAAGCTGTCCAGCCTGTGATATTCCCCAGCAGTGTTCTCATCCTGGTTCATGTGGAGAGAACAGCCATTAGACATCTCAGAATAAACATTATACCTGTACTAAGAGCTGTAACTATCTGCACAGTATCTGTCCTGAAGTCACTCGTGACTGACAAAGAAATCTGAACATTGCAGCTGTAATGTGATGGAGGGTACAGCAACAACAGCAGGGCAGCAAAGCCCTAAGCTGCAACAAATCAGAAAAAGCCCAAATGCAGAAGTTACAGACACTGAAATAAAAGAGGCAGGACAGCATCCCTTTCCTCCTGTAACATGCTGTGTACTTTGTATGAGCTCAAAGGTAGAGGGGGAACTCGTTCTTTCAGAAATCCCAGGTTCTTTATCCTGCCTCTGTGAAGCTCTGACTGCATCAGCTGATAGCACTACTTACACCACAGCCACTGCTGTCTAGAAGAAAAGGATTTGTGTGTTACCATGAATCAGCAGATGGAAGAGTTTTTATTGAGCACTTGGCGCCTTGTGCTGCAGGAGGGCAAGCAGTGAACAGCTGGGAGCTGACTCCCAGGGGCATCGTATGAACTGCCCCCAGTTGTGCAATGCCACAGCAAAGCTATTTTCAGGAAAAGGCAAACTTTTCTGACAGGTGTGGGACGCCAAGGAGCCAGGCACTGTGTTGCACTGCATTAGAGCTTCTCCTCTGCCCGAGCTGAAACCAGCCCTGGAGCTGGAGAATGTGCAGAATGTGGAAGTGCAGAGAGCTGGCCCTGTCCCTGCTGTAAGGGGAGACTCTGACTGTAACATGAGAGCATGTTTCAGAGCTTTGGCAAACACCAGCTGAATATCTTAATAGTTTTCTCCTGGAATTAGACCTGGTTCGTTTGAGAGACTATTGGTATTGAGGCATATAAAGAGGAACTGTTGGTGTTTAACAGCACTGGGATGCTAGCACTGAAACCAAAACTCAGAACACAGAATGTGAGAAACTTCTTCAGAAGTATTCGTCTATAGGAGACACACAGAAGCAAGCCTGCCAGGAGAGCTTTAAGGACACAAGAAGGTACACATCTCAGTCTGCTTCTGGACTGCATTTTCCTGGACCCAAATAAGTGCATTTTCTCTGGATGCAGTGAGTCAGGTGATGCTCCTTTCAGCACCACTTAACCAATGGCTCAGTGTTCATCCCGAACAATCCTGACACTGTGCAAGTATCTGAAGCCCCACATGCAATGAGATGGAAATGAGAGCAAAACTTCAAGATTACGTTAACAGCTGGGCCGTGCCTCGGGGGACTGGGATCCAGCAACGCTCTGTCCAGAGCCCAGAGGCTTGCCCTTTAAGACTGAAGCTGCAGGCTTTCTTCTGCTATCAGACACACTGGACTAGCTCTTCAGAGTATTCTGGAGTGCCTCTTGCCTGACACACATCACTTCTGTAGCCAAAGATCAATAGCAAGGCATGCTGCATTGTAGGAGGGAGGGGGAAAAAAAGATAGGGAAAAAAGTCAAGGGAACTTCCCCTGCACAAACATACTTCACAGCTGCCCAGGTCTTTTCAATGGCAATGAAGTATCTGCTATTTTATTGGTAGAAATACTGAAGCAGAGACCAATACCTCAAGCAGCTCAGCACGTGATGCCACACTGGAAGCAGAGCTCAGCTATGGTGGGTCTGCCCTCGTAACCAATCCTCCACCTAAGACTTTATGAACAGGGCAGAATCTGCATTGCTTCTCATTGCCAATCAAATCTAACTGCTAATTATTCTACCCAATTCTACAACTTAAAAGGATGAGTACTGAGCTTCAAGCAACAGTTTCTGCAATAAAAGAAATATAAATTAATTCCGGTGGCTGTTTTAAGCAGCAGTGACCCTCCTCTAACCCCTTTGGAGGTGGCAGTGCAGGAATTTGCACACCCCTCCTGCTGCCCTGGAGAATGCACAGATGTGGTGACTCTGAAAAGGAGCATTTTTTGGCTGAGTATCTGTTTGTATCTGTTTTGTATCTGTTGTAGTTTGCACAGAAGTAATCAGGAGCCGTTACTTGCAAAGCAACCAATGTAAATATGGCCCTAGACAACTCCTCTTCACTGAATGCAGCCCAGGCACTCCAAAAGGTTGGACGCCCACGAAACAGAGGAAATGCAACCAGCTGAACTGCTTGCTTTTCAAGTAGTTGCTTATTTTGCCATACAAGTGCTCTGAACAAGTGCCTCTGCTGAGGCCATGGGCTTTTGTGCAGTTGCAGTTAATGGCAAAGGGTCTCCAGACCACATTTCCCCCTCCTAATTTTCTTGCATTGTGGAACAAGATGAAGATTAAATGTTATTTTTAATAAGCCTGGCCTATATATCTTAGGGGTGATGTTTTCATTGACATGATCAGATGCCAGTTTAATACAGGTGAGCCAGCAGCACCTGATTTGAGCCTTAATTAACCAAATCCCTCAGCCCACACCTGCAAACACTTCCTCCATGCATGGGCAGGATTGAATGCAGCTGCAGGAAATTACAGACAAGTAAGGAATTGTTGAACCTGGCTCGTTAATCTTCAGTGCTAACAGATGTTTCCAAAGTCACCCAGCTTATATTCTCAGAAATAGATTTAAATATATTTAATTCACACGTACAATTCAAAATTACTTCCCAGAAGAGCAGAACCGTGGCAGCAGGTTGCAGCTTCTGCTGTCACTCACCATCTAACTTGGCTCTTTTTTTACACTACTATCAGCTGTCAGCACAAGAGTAGTGACCTGGATTCAAAGATGCTTTTTAAATCTCTGATTATACAGCCTACATTCTAGCTATGGAAATGAGGCCAGGTGGATTCTATATTTAAAAGCCTGCTGAAGACCACAGCTAAAATAGCAGAGCCATTACCAGAGCCTTGGGGCTTAAAGGGCTTCGTGGTGCCTAACTGTCTGAGAGAAGCGCTGGCTTTGTCTCCTCGTTCTACATTTCATTTGTTGTACTCACTAACAGGCCGTGCCAGGCTCTGCTGCCGTTCCCCTCCCGGTGTGTAAGTTCCATCCCCAACCTTACCAACAGAACACCGCTTTGCTGCGAAGCCACACTCCGACCCTCCTGCACCTCCCAGCGCTCACTTGCACCACAGAAGCTGCAGGCAGTTTCCAAGCACCTCGAAAAGCACGGTCATAAGGGGAAGAGACGCTCCAGCAGAACAAGGGCACCGTGGCTCTCATCGTGCTGACCCTACAGAAGATGCACCTGAAGTGTACAGCCTCAGTGCTTCTAATCCCAGTGCAGCTCCTTTCCTTTCTCTGATTTCCTTTTTTTTTTTTCTCCTCAGTCCTACTGCTCCGGGACGTGCTGCTCACAGCACCTGCCCACCCAGGAGCTGAAAGCACAGGCTGGGTTTTACCTTCCAAACCTCCTATTAAAGGATTTGCTGGGCTACCCCACGAGAGCAGCACGCGCCGTGTGATGCACTGCAGACCTCTGAAGCATCCCCGAAGGAGCGAGGGCGTTACCCACACAGACGTGAGGTATTGTGGGGGAGCAGTGGGGGCTGCTTTTGATGTTTGGTCACGGGTCTGTGGTTGTGGAATGGGGGTTTTATTTGTCTTGATTTTGTTCATTCCACAAATGGATTTATCAATATTAAAATGAATAGAAATATCGATTTGTTATGATTTTTCGGCTGAAAAAAGCCAAGTTTTCTGCTGAACCTTTGCAGAATTACATCTTTCCCACATTCTGAAAAGAGCCTGGCTGTCTTTACGTTCAACCTGTTCAAATGCAGCAAATTAAGTGAGATTTAAAGACCTGTACGTTCATGTCCCAGTAGTTTTAGGAACAGCAGTTTGGTCTGAAAGTACAGCAAGGACTGTCATTCCAATGGTATGTTTTTAAAAGAATGGGAAAGGAAAATCCAACGAATTCCAAGTACAACTGCAAGTGGCATTCCGTTACCTTAACAGGACGGGCAGTGCATGGAAGAGCTGCATCTGGGGCATGAAGTACAGGTCAATGGTTTAAATAGGAAGGACGTTGTAAGGATGCCCAGGATCCAGCTTTCTATGCCTGCCTCGGTTCACAGCGGGGCTGCAGAACAGGCAGCTTCCCGAGCTTGTCGTCCTCTGTGACAGCCCGAGGCAGCTGTCTGCAAAGAAGCTGAAGAAAGCAGCTCACCTCCTTGCCAGCTCGGCTGCCTCTGCTGCAGCGCTCCCGTTGACCAGAAGGGACACGTTGGACACAGCCCTGGCGAGGAAGCACTCCACGATGCCTCGGTTTCTCCGAGGGCAATAGCCAAAGTCATCTCCAGTTATTATTAGCTTCGCCTGAAACATCCTCAGAGATCATGGCTACTGATGGGAAAAAGAGAAAGGAGAATCAAAACAATGAGCAATTCGCAAACTGGAAGCGAGGAGGGAAGGGCAGGCTCGGCCAGCTCAGAGCCAACTCTGCCCTGGAGGAGCTCCGCCTGCCGCCCCGCAGTGTGCACAGCAGCGGGACCGCCGTGTGACGGCCGCCGTGTGACGCAGCGCTCGTGCGGCGCGGCCGGGCAACCCCCCCAGGAACCCCCCCCCTCCCCTCCCCCCGGGCAGCCCCCCCAGGAACCCCCCCCCCCTCTCCCCCCCCACCCCCGGGCAGCTCAGCCGTGCGGGGCCGTACCGTGCCGGGATCGGGGACGGGCGCTCCGGGTACGCGCGTGGGGGGCTCGTGCCGGCGGGTGCTGCGGAAATCCCGTGACGCCCTTCGGTTGCTGCGGTGCGAAACGAGCCGTCCCTACAACGCCGTGGCGATGCGGCTCCTCTGTTCGCGATCTTCCCCGTGCCGCCGGGATCTCTGCCCCGCCTCGGCTCGCTGGCAGCGTGAGCTCCAGTTCCGTCTCAGAGCTCCGTTCCGGCCAGCTCCGCTCGGGAAGCGCCCGCAGCTCTCAGCTCCCGGTGGGGAAGGGCAGGGAGGACAGTTCAGCTCCAGGGCTGGATGTAAGCCGGTTCTCCATCAGCCTGCATGTACAATCCTGCTTGTCCTCGCGTTCATCTGCTGGTTTTCCTTACCGTAGAAAAATGACTCGTCATCTCCCCAGAATGAAAGTGAAAGAAAACACTGTGTAGCTCAGAAATGCGGAGTGGGAACGTTAGCCTGCACGTTAGCCTGCAGGAGGAGGAAATGAAGTTCCAGCACAGCAGAACACGCCCCTCTCCGTCTGTAACCTTACTTCAAAGCATTCGCCCATCCCCAGCAGAGCAGGAGAAACGGCACAGTGATGTCTGGAGCAGGGAGGCGGTGAGAGCTCAGGCTGTGAATGGAGGGATGCCGTTGGCCGCCCCTATGGAGCAGGGCTGCCGAGGCAGGAGGCCTGTGTCAGCACCGTGTCACACCATGTGTTCTTCGCTTTTCCAGCACCGCTGAATTATTCCGTGTGCGTGAAGCAGCAGCACGAGATTCCCATCAGATGTGCTGCTGTCTCCGTTCCCAACGTGCACCATCAGTTAATTTCAGTGGAACTCTACCTGCAGCCTGCGGCACTCTGCCACGAGCAGCAGGCCCCGTGGCAATGAGGCGGCTGTTAATTGCAGCGGCTGGTCGGCATTGATGGGTTCTTTGTTGGCAGCCGTTCTAACCCAATTATGTTTCTAAAGTACAACTGAAAAGCGTTGTAGGGAGCACCGTGTAAGTGGTACTAAATGCACTGGGGCTGAGCGACCTCCCAGAAGGACAGACAGGTGTCAGCTAAAGCCCTTAGGATTGATTTTCCACGGCTGAAATGGCAGCTACGGACATCTGTTTTTGCCATACTTGTAACAACAGCAAATGCGAGCTGCTGTCTTCGCAAGGCTTCTCAGAATGGCAAAGAAGTGCAGCATCTGGCTATCAATGGAAGACTTTTTTATTTTGCGTACGAAGAAATATACTCCTGAGACTGTGAAGTTTTAGCCCTCAGATGAACACACAGTGTGTGTGCGTGCACGTGTGTATACGTGACTGAGCTTAGGAGCAAGGCTTCTTTTAAGGCACATCTGACATTTAAGCCTGAGATTCTCCTTAGAAGTGGATGCATAAAACAGGCCAGCGTGAGGAGAAGCCCTGAGCACTGCAGTGAGCGGCATCACAAGGGCAGGACACAGCCTCACGGAGCGGTGGGGGGAGAAGGGGCCGTCCGAGCACCTGACGATGTTCCTGCTAGCCAGCAATGCCAGTATGTTTTCTAAATCATCGCTCAACAGAAAGTGCAGTGTTGCAGCCCTGTGCCGTTCCAGCGCAGAGCACCATCCTCACAACCGACTGCATCCCAGGCAGGTGCTCTGCTACGCGCTGCTGTGCTGCCAGGGTAGAGCTGTTACACGGTGCTGCGCTTCGGGAGCCCGTGAGATGCGGTCAGCGCAGCGATGCGGTTCGCAGGCAGAGGGCGATGGGCTGCGGAGCTCCTGCGTCCTTTGTCCATAGCTGCTCCGTATCGATGAAGGACACTGCGTGGTTACGGACTGCAGTGCTGTGGAGCACGGTGCTCCTTCATCCGTCCCCTTTTATGCAGAATAGGCGCTATTGATCTCTATTATCTTTGAAGAATTACCGACTCTCCGGGCCCGGATACGGCCGCGGCAGAGGGCGGGAGCTGCGCGGACATCCGCTGTGGTGGGTGACACGGTGTGACCCCGGGTGACCCCTCCCCCCCTCCCCCCCCCCCGGGGCCGTCGCGGATGTCAAAGCGCCGCAGCGCACCGTCGCGCTCCGCCCTGGGGGGGGGGGGGGGGGGGGGCGCCACGCCGCTTGCTCTGATTGGTCGCCTCTTTCCCCCTGCCCAATGAGCTCCTCCCGCCGGGCCGCGAGCTCTTTTTGTCGTGGCCCAATGAGAGCTGGAGACCGAGCGGAGGGCGGGCGGCGATTGGTCGGCTGCGGCGCCGACGAGGGCGATTGGCTGAGCGCGCTGAGGGGCTGCGGAAGCGCTGCGCGGCGGCGGGCGGGCTGCGGCGCCATGCGGGGCGGCGGCCGCGTCCTCCCGGCGCTGCTCCTCCTCCTCCTCCTCCTCTTCCTCGCGGTGCTGTGCGGCGCGCGGGAGCCGCCGCCGGGAGCCGTGACCTGCGGCTCGGTGCTGAAGCTGCTGAACACTCGCCACAGCGTCCGGCTGCATTCTCACGAGGTCAAGTACGGCTCCGGTGAGCGGGGCCGGGGCGGGAAGCGGCCGCGGGACGCTGTGAGGGGAGCGGGGGATGGCGCCGCGCGGTGCTCCGCTCCGTCCCGCGTCTCCCGTGTCCGCGGCGTGAGGCGGCCGCTCTGCCGCCGCGCGGAGCCCTGTGCTGCAGCCAGGGCCGCGGGGAGTGCTTCGGGCTGAAGGTGCCGGCGTTCCCGCTGGCGTCAGAACACGGGCTGTGAGACGGTGCCGTGACAGTGCCTGTGCGTTCCGAGCATCTGCCCGCAGTTCCTCCGGGTATTTCTGAGCTCCAGAAGCGGGTTGATTCCCTGCCGGTTAACTCTGCCCCAACAGGAAGCGGGCAGCAGTCGGTGACGGGCGTTGAAGCTTCGGATGATGCCAACAGTTACTGGCGGGTCCGTGGGAAGGCCGACGGCAGCTGCCAGCGCGGGACCGCGGTGAGGTGCGGGCAGGCGATCCGGCTCACCCACGTCAGCACGGGGAAAAACCTGCACACGCACCACTTCCCGTCGCCGCTCTCCAATAACCAGGTGAGCTGTTCTGAACCGTAAGTTTCTGTGCAAATAATGCACGGCGGGTATTGACGGTACCTCTGCCCAGGTTTTGTGTTTTCGAAGAATCAGACTGAGATGCCAGCTGCCAGAAACAGCCTCTGTGCATATGCAGTTATGGCGCTGCTTCTCTGCGTTGCAGAATAATGTTTTAAATTTCCCAACAGAGCCAAAATGTAACATCTGCCAGTATCAGTTCGTCAACACCAGCTTTTACAAACCTATACTGGTTTCTTTATTTTGCACCACTGATGCTTTGATGATTGCTTTGACGTATTTTGCACTTTTACAGTGTAGGACATTAGCCCCTTTTCTCAACGTCATGAAGACCAATCAACCAGACGGTTAATTGCATCTTAGGACACTTAGGATTTCCTGTATCCAGGTTCCTTGGTGTTCCAGTCCATTAATCTCAGTCATCTTCTCCTTGTGCCTATTTTGTTTCCCTTTGCTTATTTATTTGTCCTCCCTTGCCAGAAAAAAGTAAACCCACTTTCACAATCATCTTTATTTCCCATTTTGTGTATTTCTAGAGCACCATTCCTCACTGTAACTGTGGCCCAGCCTTATCAAATGATTGTCTAGAACTGAAAGTCCTTAAAATACAATCCAAATTTATTGGAAGTTTGTTTTTAGCAGTCATTTTAGTCTTCTGTTAGACTGAGTAGATAGATCATTAGATTCTAATTTGGAAAAGCAGCCTATTTGTAGAAACAGTCTGAAAGTGGCTGAAACAGCAGAGGTCAGCTTTGTAAGGGTAAGTAAGGTAGCTGGTTTATGTGTTCATTAAAACAGAGTAAGTGGTTCATGTTCTTAACAAAGTTTCATTTTTCAATTGCTGTGTTGTCTTTGACACTGTATGGACTACAAAAGCTTGAATTAACATGGCTCTAAATTATTAGCTTGATAGGTACAAACTACTACAGTTCTGTTTTCAAGCTGTTAATCACTTCTTGCCATCAGATTTTTTAAGTCTGTGCTGAGCCTGAAGCAGTTGGAGCGGAGCCTGCCAGGCTGATGCAGACAGAGGTTTGGGGGCACGTAATGAAGTCTGATCTCTAACTTTTGTTTCAGCAGGAATTTCTTTGCCTTAATGGTTGTCCATCTTCATTTTTTGAATTCAGCTGTCTGTCCAGTTGTGCAAAACAAAATAGCTGAGAACCTGTACTCTTGGTATAATAAAGTAGAAAAGGAATACAATTCCTTAAGAAGTTAAAATGCTGGGACCTTGTGACAAAAAGCATTTTTGCAGTGGTAACTCTGAAGTGTCGTACTACAAAATTAGTATTTACAGTTATTAATCTGTTTTATGGGGAAATTTGCATCAGCATTAGTGTTGTTTTTTTTTAAATTTCTCATCAGAAGGATTGCTCTGCTCTCTGTTCACATTGTCTTTGGTCCCTAATACATGTTGGAGTTTGGCTGCTGATTCTGGATCTGAGCACTGCTGACAGCAGTGCAGTGTTTCTTTCCTCTGCATCCCTGCCTTAAATGTTGCTGCCATTGTGGCTGATGTTCTGTGTGTGCTCTGGCAGTGTTTGCTTGTATTTTCACTTGAGATTTGTGTCTCTAACAGGAAGTCAGTGCCTTTGGTGACGATGGGGAAGGAGACGACCTTGATATATGGATTGTGCAGTGCAGTGGGACTCACTGGGAGCGGGAGGATGCCGTGCGCTTCAAGCACGTGGGAACTGAGGTGTTCCTCTCCATAACTGGGGAGCAGTATGGCCATCCCATTAGGGGCCAGCGGGAAGTGCACGGCATGCCCACTGCGAATCATCACAACTACTGGAAGGCAATGGAAGGAGTCTTCATCAAACCCAGCATGGACCTTGCAAAACATGACGAGCTCTGAACTGACAGAGGACCCTGTGAGGTTCATCTCACTCCGGTGTTCAGAGATGCTGATACTTGGTCTCTTAGAAGGTCCCATCTTTCCTGAGTGACTGACTCTGTGTTACTGAGGGGCATTAGTTCACTCTGGGAATGCAGCACTTCCATGGGAGTGGCACCTCCCAGGCTAAGACATTTTAAATCAATTTAAGAAATCCTTTCTAAATCTTCAAGCTTATTTGGTGAAACTAGATTGTATGTGTTAGCTTTCACTGTCATTTATTTTGCTCGTTACTTCTCAAATTCAAAAGAAATGGAGAAAACAAAGTAGTACATCTCTGTAGATCCAGGTACCACAGAACTTTGTATTTTGTAATCTTTTTTCTTTCAGTTATAATTAAAGATTTGGAAACTTATTTCTAGCTAGTGAGAGAATGTTATTAATGAAGAGAAAGTCTAGAAAGGGAAACTATTCCTTGGAAAATGGAGTTTTTTGGATGAGTCAGATTCAGCTGTTTCCGCATTTCAGAAAAATATTTCAGCCCATCTGAAAATTGTTTCCAATGTGTTTCATGAGTTTCACTGCGTGTGTGGAAAGCTGGAAATACTGTGTGCCTTGAAGTAAGAGGACAAGCTTTTATTTATTACCACTCTCCCAAGAAATTAGTTTTGTTTTCTGCTGATTGTGATACTGCTCATTATCAAACAGCAAGACTTCAGCTCTAGGAACTGGTGCAGAAAGCTACTGCTTGTTTAATTAATGTTAGAAATTTATAAACTTTAATGTGATGTGAATAAACTGATTTATTGTTCTTGCATGTCACTGCAAGCTCAGTGTGAGGATCCTGGTGTATTAGTAGTGGGACTTACACCTGTGTGGGGCTCTGTGCAAATCTAGAAGAAAAGGAAGAGGTAAATCTTAGAAAATAGTTTGGTGCTGGATTTTTAACAGAGGGATGATCTCTTACAGTGATAGCAGGGAATCCTCATCGAGTGACACGTTGATGTCTGTGCTGTTCTTCCTCTGTGGAGAGAGGGGAAAGAAGTCCCCACTGTTGGGCACTTTTGTTACAGCGTATTGCTGGAAATGCTGCCTAAAAACAGAGGCATACATTTCCTATTTGCTTTAAAGAGAAAAGCTCCCTCCACGAGTGTGAAAAGTCCTCAAATTCAGGTGTTGGGTTTTCCATCTCTAACTAGTTTATTGATTATGGTCTTAATTAATCAAGCAGTTAATGAAGCAGGAAAGTTACTTACTGCTTTTACTGTCACATTCTGAGAAATGGCAGCTTGTTCAATTGCAAATGTGCTTTTCTTTTTATAAAACTTCAGTATTTATAATGTCTCAATTAACATTTGATTAATGTATGTGTTTGAACCGAATTACTACGGTTTCAGAATCTCGTTCAGATGCTTTTATTCACTCGGACTGCTCACAGTTCAGCTTTCCAGGCACCCTCCATAGCTGAGGGCCAGACTTGGGGAATCTCCATTGTGTGCTGGGTTTTTTAGTTGCTTATGTTTCCATATGACTTTTATAATCTAACTAAAGATGTCAGACTTAAAGTTCTCTATGCAGTTTAATGCTAAGTAAAAGCTGTTTGTTTTGCTTCTGTTGATAGCAAAGTGGAGTTTTACCAAGTGACCGACAGGGGCACTCCGGCTTCTTGCTTATTGTGCTGTTACGGGAGCTCCGTGAGGAGGAGGTGTGCGGCGTTGCCCTGATAGAGGAAGGCTTTTGGGAGAAGCGTTACTGGGACCGTTATTTATAGTTGTTCTCAGTGAGAGTAGCTGTGCAAGGAAATCTGCTTGCTTTAAACTCTCTACTTTGAAAAATCTGTCAGATGCTGCATTTATTTAACACTGAATTATATGTGTCTACGTGGAATGATGTGAACCTCTTATGCTTTTGGAATTCTTTTTGAGGAATGCTTGTTTGAGTGCAGACACTTTTACTGTCTGTTTCCTGAGCCTTTAAAGCTTTGTGTAACTGTTTAGCATGTGATCTGAGCACTTGTCATTGACTTTGTCTTTTCAGTATAAGAACTGTTTTCACTCATTTGAAAGTACTAGAAGGGATTTACCACATTTGTTCTTAACTCTGGACATGAAGGCTGAAGATAAACTACCGTCTTTATTTCTAACATCTTTATCTTTGTAGTTCAACCTTTCCCTTAAAATTGCAGCAGGTCAAACATACAGAAGCCTGAACTATTCTAAGAATGGAGTTCACCGTGGAGTCCTCCTGCCACAGCTGTGATGCTGATCCAAGCTGCTGCTGGAGGGGTTCAGCTGCTGGGAAATGGTGTCCTGCTCCACTGGGAGCCCTGGAAGCTCTGCGATGTCCCAGAGGTAACCAAACCCCCATGAGCCCCATTACAAATTAATACATGCAAGGTAATAAGCAGCCGAATTAGTCACTATGTCTGGTGTTTTTGTTTTTCAACTGTAAGCACTGGGCAGGTCCTGGCTCTGCACAGCTGAAGGATCACGGAGTTTGGACTCAGACCTAAGGTTCTTCCTTCTCCACTCGGTCTTTGTGATCTCCATCAGTCTGAGCTTGGTTTTCTGGGATGTGAGCCGTGCTGAAACTTCCACTATCTAGGATGGATGAATTGGATTTCCAGCCTCAGCTGCACACAGATGTTCGTACACTGCTCTCTGATGCTGCCCCCTCCTCCTGCCTGCTGCCTGGTGAGGTCGGGCTGCCCGCGCCCTCCCACTGCTTCCCGGGTCTGCAGGTGCCCTACGGGGACACGTGGACCCTTCATGCTCCTGGGGTATGTTTTCTACTATTAACTCCAGCTGACCACTCCGTCCTTCTTAGGAAACAGCGCTTTAGATTGCCTGTGTAAAAACTTAGGCGGCATGGCTGCAAGCAGGGCTGCTGTGAGGAGAAAGAGGAGGGGACGGCACGTCGTGGAGGGGACGGTTTCCCCCCCCCCCCCCCCCCCCCGGCGATCCAACCTCAGAGCCGCGGCGGGGCCGGGAGCGGCCGCCAGAGGGCGCCGCTGTGCCGCCGGGCTGCGGGGGGGGGGGGCGGCCACGGCGGGCGGCGGCGCCTCCGCTGTCACCTTCACTGTCACCTTCACTGTCACCTTCACTGTCACCTTCATTGTCACCTCCGCTGCGCCCTGCCGAGTCCGGTGCTGCCGTTAGTTCAAAAGGAAACGTGAAGCATTAGTGTAGGCCGTGGGGTGATGCTTCAGGTTATATTCGCCGTCTTTCGGCGGGATCCGTATAGCTCTGCCAAGGTCGAGGTGCGTCTGCTTCAGGTAGAGGTTTAAGGCAAACTAGGCACGGGTTTCCATTTCAGTAAGGGGGGAATGAAGGACAAAAAAGAATTATTAATGGGAGGAGAAAAGAGTTCCCTGCCTGTACACGAGAATCCCATTGCATATTCTGAGATCTCGAAAGCAAAAGCTAAAAACGAAACGACTGTTTCCAGCCGGCACAAGGTGCGCGCGTGAACGCTTCCCGTCCCCGCTGTAACTGCCGGGATCGCTTCCCTCGCGGGTCCCGCGATGGGAGCCGGGCTGCTCTCTTACCGAGCCGATGATGGACGCGACCTTCTCCCCGCCGTCCTGCGGGGCTGCGTGTCCCCCGTCCTTCCCTGCCCGCACGGCTGTCATAGGCGGCTTCCCTCGCTTGCCAAGGGGGTACAGATCTTCCGTGAGTCTGCAGTGGTTCCTGAGCATCAGCCGCCTGCCGCTGCTCCTTGACGTCTTAGCGAAAAGATGCTCCCGGGGAGGAGCGATCCGCGATCCCGAGCAGCAGTGTCTGCAGGCGGCCCCTGCGGGCAGCGCTCTGTGGGTGATGGCCGGAGGCTGCCCCGCCCGCCCCGCCCGCCCCGCCCGCCCCGCCCGCCCGGAGCCGTTCTTGGACCCCGCTCCGCCGGGCGCGGATGACGTCTCTCTCTGCAGCCTCGTCCGCTCCGGGGGGAGCGGGGATCGGGCAGCGGGCAGGAGCCGCGTCCCGCACGCAGCCACGAGCGGGGAAGCACAGCTCTGCTCCCGAGCAGGAGCCGGGGAAGCCGGGCGCGGCGGAGCACGACCCGCGGCAGTGCGTTGGACGGGGGAGTTAGGGGAGAACGGAGCCTCTGCGTGCCGAGAAAACAAACAACAAAAAGAACCGAGGCAGCACGGGTCCTAGAGAGCACCTAGAGGCATCCGGAGCGCTCCTTGCCCGCGGAGATGCTGTTCTCGTGGGGATGCAGAAAAGGTTTCCAGCCTTCCCGGTCTCCCGGCATTGTGGTGGAAGCGCAATATCACAGTGCCCTTCCAGCAGTTCTGCACTGCTGTAGCACGGTACCTGCTTTAGGTACAGAAGGCACACGGGGTGCACTTGTTTAATAACCGTTCTGCTCCACTTCTATCTTCCCCACTCGCTAAAAACAGCAGATTCTTTATTCTGGACAGCAATATTTTATAGTTCTGTCGTGTGTTCTTGTGCCTCCATCGCGGCTGCGTGCCGCTCCTCCGGGACAGAGGCGTTTGCTCCTTAGGGTGCGGGTTCTCAGCTGGGAGATAACCTCCTACCCAAAAGGGAGCGGGTGATTGTGGCTTTGGAAGCGGCTGTTAAAGAGATGCTGTCCTCCACGAGAGTCGTGGTGGGAAGAAAATCCTAAGCCCCCCCAGCCTTGAGGTTTCCAGCCCCTCCACACCCCCCGGCTTTTAACGCTTCCTCACCGCGCCGCCCCGCAGCTCTGGGTCCTGCGGGGTCGGGGAATAACGAGTGGGGTTTGTGCCCGGTGGGAGGGGGCCGGGCGGGCGGAGGCTGCGTGGGACCGATCGGCAGCGGGAACGCGCGTGGAGGAGAACCGGCCCCGGGAGGAGGGGCCCGGCACTCCTAGCCCCTCCTCGCCCACCGCCGCCCCCTCTGCCGCTGCGGACCCGGCGGCGGAGCTCCGGATCGGAGCTTCCAGCGGCTCCGTGCCGCGGGAGCGGCGTGCTGGGCGGGCGGCTGCTGTGTGGGACCGCGTTAAAGTGTTCCTGAAGGCAAAATAATAATCATGCGGACCGATCGCGTTATTTCGGGCTGCTTTTGCATTCTTCTCCATGGGAATGCTGCCCGGTCTATATGATTCTTGCCAGAAAAGCACCTTGACACTAGATCGCATTTTATTCTATACAGAGCCTTAAAAATAGAAGGAAAATTATTATCTGTTGTTCATTCCGAGACACTATGGTTTATACTGGAAGAGTGAATGAAGCTAAAAAATACCAAAAGTGTTGGCTAAAGCCTTTAGTAGAGGGAAGTGTGCATAAGCGGGCAGACGGGATGGTCACTAGGGCAGAGCTGAGCGACCCAAAGCAGCGTTGGTGCCTCCTATTCCCCCTTCCACGGACGCCCGGCGGTGCTGAGCAGAGCGCACCTTGAGGGGGTGGGGGGTGGGGGGGCTCCCCCCGGCTCTGCGGGTGAAATTCGGCGGTGTCCTCTCAAGTGCCGCGTGCACGGGATCCCTCCGAAATCCCCGTGCAATCGGTTTGCGGGGCCCGGTTTCCCGGTGCGGCGGCTGTCGGGCTCGGGCGGTTAGCGATGCTGAGCCCCGTGCTCATCGGCGGCGGCGGCTCTGCCCGGCTCGGCTCTGCCCGGCTCGGCTCTGCCCGGCTCTGCCCGGCTCGGTCCATCTGCCCCGGGGCTGCCCGTGCCGGCGGGCACTGGAGGCAGAAGCCGGGCAGAGCCGTCCCGGCGGGCAGTGGCAGCTTCTTGTGCCGGCGGGACCCGTGTGGCTGCAACCCACCTGCGAAGCGTGTCCTGCTCCGACGGCGTTCCGCTGCTCGGGGCTTTAGAGCCGCGCGGTGCTCCCTCACACAGGATGCAAACGCAAAATAGCGCGCCTCCGTTTTCCCGAATGTAGCGTCGTTCCCCCGTTCCGTCGCAGTGTAAAGGCTCTCTTGCTTTGTCAGTGTCCGTGCACTGGCTTGGTGGATTTTCTTGGTTGTGTTGCTTTGATTTGTTCTTTTGTAAGCGTTTGCCTTTCAGTGGGAATAGCGGGGGGGGGATGTTGGTGAGTGAAGAGGGAAACAAGGTGGAATCGATTTTGATCAGAGAAAGTGGGTGAGAATTGAACAGGGGAATAGCAGAAGTGCTCTTGGGCTTGCTCCGAACGCTGCCAAATGCCCCCAGAATGAATCACTCAGCACTGGGAGCTGGGGGTCTGGCCGTGAGCACCTTTCATTCTGCCACTGCTCAGCCTCTGTAACAGCTCGTACATGGAAGCGGCTCCTGTACCTCTCCAGGGCTGCTGGTAGGTCTGTGATTTCTTCAGATCTGGAAGTCTTTTTTCTTTTTTTTTCTTCAGGGCAGAGACGGTTTTTGGTGGTGGTGCTGGGTTGGTTTTGCCGATTTTTCTTTATTTATTTATTTTTAATAATTTAGAGGTGTGTTTAGGGTCTATCTCTGTAAAACAAAAAACAAGCAACAGACTTTTCTGCTGTCACCCCGATCTTATCCCGAAATACGATGGAAATTCATGATGGAGGAACAAAACGAAGGCACAGTGTGATGGAGGCTTTTATACAAAGTGTGATTCCCTACTGATTCTAATTGGGTGAACTGCTGGTAAGGATGTAGCAGCTCTTGGCAAAAGTGTTCCTTCACAGCAGAGAAGAGTTTGAAGAAGGCAGGGGTTTGACGTTGTTGTAGGGTGATTCCTTAAAACAATAGCTTTATTACTGGTATATTATTATCGTTGTCACCTGAGCGCTCTGTGTCTGTTTACGAGATCTAAAGAGGTTTACAACACCAGGCACACCCACCTGCAAGGTGAGTAAGCAGGAATTCTGCCGAGCTGGTGTTTGACGCTGAGTGCTGGCAGTGCACCTGGTCCTGTGCAGTGCCACGTGGATGATTTTGGTTCTCTAGTAAAGAACGTGCTCCATCAGCCACCCACCTGCCGTTCTGCTAGCTCTTTATAGTAGGGATCTCTGCTTTTGTTTGTTTGTTTGTTTTTCCTGATCAATTTTGGCTAAGAAGGCACTAGGATTTTTTAATTATCATTATTATTAAAGTATGCCTTGTCCTCTTGCTTAGCACTTGTTTGTTGTAATTGCCAGACCATATCCTGTCTTTGGTCTGTGTTGGATGAATGTGGAGGGCTGGATGTGGAAGCAGTAGCAGGATATGGCCCTAAAAACCAGCGGCCTTTGCTTCCTGCAGGGAAATGGCAGCACTTCTCCGGGCAGTGACACCCTCCACTGCAGCAGAGTGAGGACAAGGCTTTACAGCACATGGGGGAAGGGGGGAGGTGGCTGAAATCTTGGTTTCTAGTAAATATCACAAAATCACAGAATTGCAGGGGCTGGAAGGGACCTCTAGAGATCATCGAGTCCAACCCCCTGCCAAGCAGCTCCCAGCCCAGGTTGCACAGCTCCGCGTCCAGGCGCGTCTTCAATATCTCCAGAGGAGATCCACCACCTCTGTGCGCAGCTCCAGTGCTCCATCACATCAGTGCAGAACTTCCTATGCTTCAGTTTGTGGCCATTTTCAATCGTCCTGTCACCACTCACTGCTGAGAAGAGCCCAGCCTCATCCCTTTGTATCCTGCTCCTTAGATATTTATAGACCTGGGGTGCATCCCCTCTGAGCCTTCTTTTCTCCATGCTGAAGAGCCCCAGCTCTCTCAGCCTTTCCTCACAGGGGAGGTGTTCCACGCCCTCTATCATCTCTGTGCCCTCTGCTGGACTCTTTCCAGGAGATCCCTCTCTGTTCTGTACCAGGGAGCCCCGAACTGGACACAGCACTCCAGGTGAGGCCTTTACTATGAGCTACCTGGTGTTATTGGGTCTAATCACAAGAGTTTTCCTCTTAAAGCTGTGGTTGGATTTACGTTGATCACTTTAAAACAAACCTCACAGATACATTTAATAGAAGTATGTGTAAAACCCCAACCCCCGACTAGTATTATGTAACCAATACAGTATTTAAGTGCCCCCTGTGTAAACTAACAGAAAAGCCTGCTGTTTGCCTTCTTAGCCTCTGCTGTGTATCGATCAACCAAAGCCAGGCCCTCTGTTTGCTGTTCTGATTACTACTTTAAAAGGCCAGATCCATAGGATCATGTTATCTAGAAAGTGAAATAAAACTTAAAACTCCATTTTCTGTGCTTAGAGGGCTCTGGGGCTGAGTGAGAGCCCTCTCGTGGGCTGCCCACGGTGTGGATTCCCAAGCAAGCCTGTGCTGTTTGAAAGCACGCACACGCAATGTACTTTGTCCTTTTATTTTGTCATGTTCAGGGCAGTCCTTCCCCGTGGCTTCATAACAGCCTCAGCCATGGGGTTCAAGCTCAGCAAAGGAGATGTGTTCGTGTGAGGTCATGGAGATGATGGAATATAGTGATACAGGTCTAGAGATGGGATCAGGTGAAGATTAAGAGGTGTATTCCCTCTAGCTTTGAACCAAATAGAGTTTGTAGGCTTTCCCCCTAACTCATTGTTATTTATCTGCCATCAGCTTCTTGCCCAGTCAAATCCTTTATTCAAGGTGCTGGATCTCGGGAGCACAGTGGTTTCCCATTATTGTTATAATCTTTTGCCAAAGAGATGTCCCCCCTTCTCAGTAATGCACCAAAGTGGAAGTAATCGCTCTTTTTTTCTTCTTGCATTTGTCCTTTCCTGTTTCATTCACCGATTGAAAAATGGCTAAAGAGCAGCCCCCATTTCACCTCCCCTTTTCCGTGATTGACTCAGCAGCTCCTGGGACAGAGAGAGGAAAGGGGCCTCGAGGTCACAACCTTCACAATCTTCAAAGCCCCTGCCGCTTCCAGCAGCTGTCACAGCTCTCACTGACCATATCCCCAGAAGGTCAGCAAAAAAATAAACACTGGGGCCCGAATGATCCCCTTCTCATGCAAACTGTCCATTTCCCTCCCCAGCTCCCATTCCATGCATAGCTCACACATTGGAGACCCCCTTGGATTTGCACAGAGCTATGCGAGAGCAAAATGCCACAGAAAAGAAAAGCAGAAGGGCTTCCTGGGCAGGCAGAGTGGGAAAAAGAAAAGCAGCTTCCTGAGCTCTCCATGCCCACCCACAGCTGCTGCAGCCATTTTGTGCGCACAGCCTGGCGGCGGAGCTGGGGAGGGGGCTGACTGGGAGAGGCTGCATGGAAGGACTCAGCTCTTACATCTGCTTGTGCGTGTGGGAGATGGAAGAAAGAGAATCCAACAGAAATAGGAAATTAAGCATAGACTGGAAAAGCCTTTTCATCGGAATTAGATTGCAGCCCCCTCCTCCAGCTGGTTTGTTTTTTGCACTCACCTTCCTCTGCAAAAACTCATGATGAAGCAGAAGCAGGGTCGAGGAGCGCAGGTTCAAAAAGCCACAGTGGAGAGGTCCTTCGCTAAAGGAAATACCCCCTCCCCAGCCTTCTTTTATAGAAGTATCCATTTCACCATGGCCACTAATAATCCAAGGACTGTTTCCTGGCCTTCCCGGCACAGCTCCCGGCCGCAGCACTGCTCTGATGTCCGTTACTGTAAACCATTGCTCTACGGCCCCACGCTCCCCCCATCCCCACTGCTGAATGCAGCTCTGGGGCAGGCCTCGAGCCTGCTTTCCAGGCTGCCCGGATAAGGAAGGCGCTCATTTTCCGTTTTCACCTTCTTGCCTCAAAGAACGAGCGGGCTATTAGCACGGCGGCTAAGAGCACGTCGGTAGGCGCCGCTGGGGAGGCAGGAGGGGCTGCAGACCTGCAAGAAAACCCGCCCGGAAGAAAAGGCAGCGACCGGAACGTGGGAAGGCACTTTATTTACGCGGACGGCCGAGGCACAGCCGCTCCCCTGCGCCGATCGTCCCGGCACGGCGAGCAGTGCGGGTCCGGCGGGGCGCCCCGTGCTGGCCCGGCCCGGCCCGGCCCGGCTCTCGCCGCTCCCCGGCGCACTGACGCCCTTTCATTATTGCACTGCTCGCTGCGACCGTGACAGTAGTGCAACAGGGAAAGAGGGGCAGCCCGCCCGGTGGCCCCGCCGGACTGGGGCACGGAGGGAGAGCCCGGGCTCTGAGGTGGGGGGGGGGGGGGGGGGGGGGGGGGGGGGGGGGGAATTTCCTGGCTTTGTCCCCTTGCCGGCCGCCTCCCCCCGGAGCGGTGCCCGGGAGGTTAAACCGAGGGCAGCGGCGGGGTCGGGAGAGCGGGCGGGCAGCGGTCCGGTCCGCACCGCAAGCCCGGGGAGAGGCTGTAAAGCCCCGCGTAAAGCACCCTGAGCCGGCCCCAGTCCCCTCCCACCGCCCCTCTGCCTGGGCCCCTGAGGTCCCGAAAGGGACCGCGGCGACCACCACCTGAAATGGAAGGCGAGGCCACCCACCCGGCCCGCCCGGCCGCCTCAGCCCCCAGCTGACTGCTCACAAAGCCGAGGGGCGAATTGAGACTGAACACCCCCGGCCCGGCTCCTTTCCCACGTACCTCTGTGAGCAGAGCCCCGCCGTGCCCGCACCAAGCCCGGCCTGCGGCCCCTCTGCCGGGCAGAGGCAGAGCTTTGTTCAGAGGTTCTCGGGATCAGAGCCTCGAGCTCTTGGTGCCACGCTCTGCTTCGCACAGCACTGCTTTCGGGCTAGGATCAGGCACAGGAACAGCCGTGTGTGGCTCTATATCTCCTCCCATTCCTTGGTGGGTGTTTACACCGTTATGTAAAATAGGCACCCTTCAAACATCTCAGGACTTGCACCGTTTTAAAATGGAGACGTGATGGGTTTCTGCAGCTTCCATCACTGCTTGTGCCTTTTAAACGCAAGGCCATTTTGAATCCTGTGTGATAGCATCAGAAATATGCCCATTACTCACAACTTGACTCACCACAATAGCATGATTATTTGTCACACACAACATCTCTGCACAATTACTTGCCTATCTAACAATGCTCGGTATTTCACAACTTTTCCCTTAACTTGATGGGCACATAGGATTAATTTTTCCTGCTGTGGCTGTCTTCTCTCCGTGAAGAATACCCTCAAAAGAAAAGACCCTATAAGCAATATTGCACTACTACCCTGAGCACAAAAGCAGAGGCAATATTGATAGGGTCTCATCCTTAAGGTTAGGAAGCTGGATAATGTTTCTTGAGACAGGTGATTGGAGGGAGCTTCATTCCATGCCTGTAAATGGGGAAGGGGTAAAAAGTTAGAAAGCAGCGCAGTGCCCTGCGGATTGCAGCACCATGTGCTCCCTGGAGTCTGGGATGCAGGAATGGATCAAACCACTGCCCCCCCACTTTCTCCCGGGATGTACTTAACACCATGTGGACTTTTTTCCAAGGATTCTATACCTCTGTCTTCAGTTCTCACGTTTCTTCTGCGTAATTTTCTCTCTTTCATTAACAAACTCAGTCAATTAGCTGCCTGAGCTGTTAGAGGCTTGGAAGTGATATTTATTTGATTAACCAACAGTCGTATTTTGAGCCTCTTAGTAACAGGCATCAAGCACACAGAGAACTTCCTTCTCGAGGCCGTCCAACTTGGAGAGCCCCGTGTTCCAAAATATCCCACCTTCCATTGGAAATCACACCAAAAATCAGAAAGCAAAACAGATCTCCAGGGCTGGCTCTCCAGCACTGATTTCACATTAATGTACACAGATTAAACAGTGTTTGGAAATGCACACGTTTTGTTCGAGCTTTTTTTTTTTTTTTTTTTTTTTCTGTGTGTGTGTGTGTGTGTGTTCCCTCTCCTCCCCTTCCCCAGCACCTTTCTGTCCTAGGCTGGATGACACAATCTTCAGCTGGAGCTGGCTTGGAGCTAAAGGCATCAATGGCCACAGAAAAGAACCCCAGGGAGGGGCCAAGACACCTCCTGCTTCAAGGCTGCTTTGCAGCGAGGCTCTTCCTCCGCAGTCTGGCTCTCAGTAAGCTGCCCCAGTGCTTCCATCGTACGGGAGCACTTGAGAGCACGGAGGAAGATGAGGGAAACTTCATTCCCAAGCCATCCCGAAACAGTTCATTATTTTGATGCTGTCAGATTCTCTTTCCTCAGCCTCCTTTGCAGTGGATTAAGCAAGAGCAGTAGTGGAGAGACAATCCCCTAATTCATGGTTTCCTGGCTAATTTATGCATACCACATTGATCTGGTCTTTACCATTAGAGGTCCCTGGCATTTGGCGTGCTGGTGTGAGGCAGCCCTGCGCCCTCTTTGATGTTGCTGACTTGCCCAAAGAAGCTGAAACCCGAGGACATGCCAGAGAAAAGAGAACTGGAGAAGCTCCATTAA
The DNA here is from genome assembly GCA_036925125.1 of Oreortyx pictus. Taxonomy (NCBI): domain Eukaryota; kingdom Metazoa; phylum Chordata; class Aves; order Galliformes; family Odontophoridae; genus Oreortyx; species Oreortyx pictus. The sequence goes on along the minus strand of JAUPFR010000019.1, from coordinate 13,622,704 downwards.
TTGTTTGTTTTTCTAATGGCCTGATGAACAAAATCTCCATCACCATCCTTTGCGACGATGCCTGCTGGAAACAAACAGGGATCTTTCTTCCACGTTATTTATTTGTATTAACCTTTGCTCACACTAATTAAAAGGCCACGTTCATAGAGATTGCTGTAAGAAGCTCAGAAGGAGTTTTATCAAACTTCAGTATTCCCGTTACCTTGGCAAAACCCCGGGTTTTAATCCTGCCACTCTGCATCTCAGCAGTCCCTGTGACCTAGCCATGTGGCTGGGCTGGGAACAAAAAACAACGCCACTGGGCTCAGCCTTACCTTTCCATCTATTCCCGTCCAGTCTCTATTTTGCTTATGTTTACCACGTGTTTTCCACTCTTCAGCCTCGATGTTGTTTCAAACAAGACTTAACGCTTAACGCACACAGTTTAACTTCTCCAGTGCCCAAAGACAAGCCCACTGGAGAGTTCACAGTTGAAACGTACAGTTCACACACCAAGTCATGTTGCTAGTGCATCAGTGATGCTGGGGGAAAGCACAACCTGTCAATTTCTACACAAGTTCAGAATTTGAGTAGCTGCAGAAGCTACAGTTGTAGCAGGAAAGAGTAAGGGATGTAATTAGAAACATCAGCCAGAAGTTAAGGTCCAAGGAAAGGCAATTAAGTTCCTACACGTTTCTGGATCCACTGAGAGCCTAGACGTGTCTCAGGAATTATCTCCTAGATGTGTCTCAGGAATTATCTCCACGTGGAGCACTGGCACAGCACAGCCCACATTATTTATATATTTATTTGTTTTACAGGCAGGAAAAATAAAGTCTGCTTCCATCAGCAATAATATTTCCCCAGTTTGCAAACAATATGCAAAGCCCGGGTCGATCCATGTCCTATAGCAGGGAGGCATCTCTGGAATGTATATGGGGGTTATTTTAAAATAAATGTTTAAACACGAGATTATGAAATGCACGCTATTTATACTCCAGGAGGCTCAACATCTCTAGATATGTTTAGAAACCTCTCTCGCCTTTAATCACAGTTATAGAGACTGAATGGAAATGTCACCCATACTAGGATGGAAATAACACTACATGTTGCTCAATAATTGAAGGTTTTTTTTCTTTTGGCAGTGCTGGTGGGGGGGGGTGGGATCTTTAACTGTAGTGCAGTTGTTGCTTTATGTTTAAGCAAGAGCAGTGTAAGTGTTCCTACAAAGAAGCTTTGGGATAAATATAAAGCATGGAACTGACTCTCAGGAGCTCAGAGGCCTCCTGCTCCCTGTGAGCGCAGACCTCATCTTCCCCGGCTTAGCTTGGAAGCCATTTCCCCTTCCATTCCTTGCTGTTTGTTTTTTTCTTGTGGGTAAAGGTGCCACTCTGGGCATATGTGTTTTTTAAATATTCATCTCGGTTGCAGCCCCACATAATGCCGAGGACAACAAAGCCTCAGTCCGGCTGGTTTCCCCGCTCACAGCCATCGCACCAGCCCGAAGGGAAAGAGGCCATTTAAAAGCCATCTTGCAATTAAATACGCCGCATCGCCCACATAGGTTTTCTGCAATGGAACTGACACTGCTACCAATGGTCAGAGACAATGCTTTGAAAGCAGCCGAGAGTTGATTTTAGACTTTTCCATTGTTTTACAACTGGGAAGTGTTGCCTTTCTAATTCTTCCCCTCCCCCCATCCTTTTTTTTTTTTTTTTCTGAAAGGGAATTCTTAGCATTCCAATCCTGACTCCTTAAGTCTATCTAGCAAGTTACTACAAATCCATCCATAGAAAAAGGGGATTCTTGCTTCCACGCAAGAGTCAACCTGTCCAGGTGTGAGACTCCAGAGAGGAAGGGCTGGGAGTCCTCCGCGAACACGGCCTGCTGAGCACGTCCCGCGCTGCTCTGCGGACGGACACCCACCGCCTCTCATCAGTACGCTCCCCCTGACATAGGCCGACATCCCCCCCCGAAATCAGGAAGGATTACACTCCGAAATGTCCTGCTGTTTGATTCTTGCTTATAATATTTAGTTTGTGGGTTTCAATAACCCTTTTCTCAGCAGCAACATTTCCTCAGCTGGCAGCAGCCAGATCTGCGTCAGTGAGCTCCATTAAGAGGAACGACAGAGCTCCTTAAACAGCCTAGACTTTGTAACCCCACAGTGCGGCTTTTCTGCATGGTGTTTACCAGCACTCTGCGTCTGATGGGGAAAAACAGCAACAAGTACAACAGCAACAACAAACACAACAGCAACAACAAACACAACAGCAACACAAGATGCCCTCACGGTACGAAGTGCAGGAGCAAACAGGGGGCCAAATCCTGTAGTTTGGAAATGACAGTCCTGTTTGTGGCCCTGTGTGTGCAGGACAGCAGCTCTCTCAGCAGTTGCCTCCACTGGCGAAGGCACAGCACGGTGCGGGGCCGACCTTGCGGCCCCCCAGCCACAATGGCATGGGCTCCCCCCACTAAAACCGCAAAGGCCGCGAGCAGGGCAGGGGCTGTGTGTGCTCCCCAGGTCCCATCCCTGCAGCTGGAGCCCGGGCAGAGGGCAGGAGAGGGAAACCATCAACCCCTGCCCTCCCCGGCCACCTCCCGTCCCCACTGCGCCCGAGAGTTACGAGAGCGACCTTAACACGGATGGAGCACTCAATGCAATGACTCCAAAAGTCCCCCTGAAAAAAAAAAAAAAAAAAATCGCCTCTGAAAACTTAAACCATCTGATTTCACTTTCCGCTCCAATTGGTTGTGTAGTCAGGGCGCAGGTCTGGCTTCCTCCACCACACTAGTACTCTATGTGTGCTGCCTCCACAGAGGAGGGGTTCTTTTAACAAGTTTATGCAACAACAGGATGGAGGCTCTGCCGGAGCCCTTCCCCCCGCAGCCCGACCTGATTCCCCGCATTCCTCCCTCGCCCTCCCCCTCCGACCCAACTGGAGACAAACTCTGGCATCTCCACACACATGCAAATGGTTTCCCTTGCACAAATACAGACTCCTGAAGGGGCCTTTGCTTCCGAATCCCCCCCGCTTTTTTTTTTTTTTTTTTTCGCTATTACATTCCTCAGCCAGGCAGGGTTAAAAAAAAAAAAAAAAAAAGAAAAAAGAAAAAAGGAGAGAGAGCGAGCGAGCAGGGAAGGGAGGGTTTGGAATGTGCAACCTCCATCCCAGGCCCCAATCTGCAGGGAACCCTGTCCCTTACCCCCGCACCCCGGGCCTCGCAGGGCTGCCCCGACGCTCGGCGAGCAGGACGTGGTCCTCGTCATCACCCAGGCCTTCCCTTACTTCACACGCCTCCTGTCCCCTTGCCCATGGGAGGTCTCCAATGCAGCTACCATCTTGTTTTAACTTCATACAGAAAAACAACCATGCGTAGATTCCCCCCAAGGATTGCTCCACCACCAGCCGAGGCTCACGTGGCTGAGGCCATCTTACTTCTGGCGTCAGCATCACTGAGGCTTTTGCTGCCGCCTGCTCCTGCCCACCACAGGGCTCCACACACACATGGCCCAGCACTGCCCTCGCGGCGGCTCCCAGTGCCTCACTGGGCATCCTCATTCCCTCCGTCCTCCTCGGCCAGAGGCAGCACAGGGCACTGCACCTCTGCTCTGGTCCCTGTCCTGTTCTCATGGACGGTGGAGGCAAGGAGCCCCCACCCACAGAGCCTTTACAGACTTCACTTTCTCCTACTTCTTAATTAAGTAAAAATGAGGAGAAGAGGAAAGCGCCTGTGCTAAACGGTCCTCCTCATTCCTTAACGATCACAGAAATGGCAGCCATGCTACATACAATGCAGGGATGAAGGAAAAGAAGAGCTCCAGAGAGAGGGAGCTACGCAGGGTCATGTTACCTCCACCGAGGCACGGGAAGCGTTCTGCAGCCACCGTCAGCCCCCCAGCCTCTGCCTGGGAGGGCTCAGCCTCCCTCGAGCATGGGAGGGAGGGAGGCAGACTCCGACCCCCCAGCAGAAACACGGGGACAGAGAAGGTGTCTTTTGTTCGCTCCCCGCTCGCGGAGAAACAGGAGTGCAATTCTGAGGATGCCGCTTCCCCCCATCCCTCTCAGCTGGGATCCCCCCTCAGGATGTGCTCCTCCATTTTCTCACTTCCTGTGGCTCGTCAGCATGCAGACCCCGGCCTGGCTCAGGGTGCGCAATCCAATCTGAAAACGCTCCTTTACCTAGATTTAATTTCCCATACGATGGCTCTCCCCACCCCCACCCTTTGCTCCCAAGGTAACAGCTCAAGGCTTCAGGAAAAAAAAGAGAGGAAGGTCCCATCCCCCAGCCTCCAACCCCCTTTCTTAGCAGCTGCGAGTGAAAATACCATATCTGCCTCCAACTACACCACGAGTGACAGTCACCAACATATTGTTATTTAAAGATCAATTCTGAGCGCAGTACTGCTGTTCCTAGGCCTGCATCGTCCCTGCGTCTCTCAGACCCCTTCATGTCTGTTACTGAGGCGTGCAGAGAAAGACTGTCTTTTAAGATGTATTGATTATTATGTGCCTCCTTTAAAAAAAATGCAAATGAAGGTATCAATATTGCTTTAATCTTAGCAGTAATTTCTCCAAAAGTGAAATATGATGGAATTTGAAAAATCCATCGATGGGAAGCAAGAATGGAACTGCCCATGAATGCACATGTATGTATTAAATTACTGAACCCTCTACACAATGATAACAGCCTTAGGCTCACAAAACTAATTTTTAGAGCAGGCGCGGGATAATACTCAAACTTGGTCGGGCTATTTTTAAAGGTGGTGATTGCTCTAAAGGAGGACAAGAGGGCTTTAGGATGTGAATAGGCCAGCTTTTTATTTTACAGCTTGGACACACAAACCCACGCTCGTGGCAGAAAGGGCAATCCATTTTGTACACTAAAACAGCCAAAACAGGGAACAAAACCCAAGGAATTTCCATACAAACACTCAGCTTAAACACAAACCCAACAAACAAACACGAAGGTGGGAATTTGGGGGGCAAATTCTACCAGATCTCAACACCTCAGTGCACGTGTGAGCATTCGTGGCAGTGTGTGTGTGCTCACATGCGTGTGCGAGAAATCAGAGCAGGGGGATGGTTCCCTGCCACAGTGTATTAAATGCTACCAGGATCCCATCCTGCTAGGGGCTGGGCGTGCAACAGTAACTGGTCATGAGGATGTATTAGGACTGGAACCAAATGCTTTGACAATATTATTGCACTGCTTTATTTGTGCAGACAGTAGTGCAACATTGTCAGAGCCAGCGATACCAGCAGCCACTGTCACTTCTGCACAGCTGCCCTGCATCCTTTTGTAAGGAACTGCTACGTTACGGCCTTAACCACAATAACGTTTTTATGTTCAGCCCCCAGTAAAACTCTGCATGACGAAGTTTATTTGCAGTTGTAATTAGACAAGGTAAAAAGCAAAAACAACAAAAAGTTAGTTAAAAAAAAAAAAAAAAAAAAGAAAGGGAAGGAGAAAGAGGAAGAGAGAGAGAGCACTGTTAGTCTGGCTGGTTAACCAAGCCACTCAGGGCTTCTCCTACACGCCCAGTGTATCTAGGCATGGTATGCTATGAAGGTTTTATACCACAGAATATTTTGCTACAGTAACGTAGTATAAAAGAAGGGGCCTCATTCAGCATCCCCAGATGTACACGGTTCCATAAAACCAGACTGGTCGGTCAATGAATGTGAGCTACACAATCTGTGTAAATCGCAGAGTGCCAGCCCCTTCCTGCTCTCCAGCTCTCTTAATTGTGCTGTGTATTTCAGACTAGCACAGACCAAACAGCCTGCAGTGGGGTAAATGCACACTGCTTGGATTCGCTATGGGGGCAGAACGGTACAGAAAGGATTATGTATATGGAAATATCGGTGCCTGTGCTCCCATCACATATCTGTGTGACACCGCTCAGAGAACTGCAGAATAAACGCAGCAGATTCAGAGGAACAAATCAATAGCGTTGAATCCCTCCGGATATTGGTAGGGACCACCTTAAATGTATGTGGAAGTGTTTCTGTAAAGGAAGAAGACTGTAAAGAAATCTACACGGAATTTTTACAGTGGTATTACATGGAAGCACGTAGAAATTTAATAATGAGTTCCTCACATGATGTTAGTAAACAAATTGGCTAATGTGATGCCCTGGAAGCCCCCAGAAACGTCTTGAGCTCATTTTAAATAGAAGGCGTTTAAATTATTTCAGCTCTTCAATATGTAAGTACATTCAAAATGTATAACCCAGCATCTCTCCTTATCCAAAGCCACTCCCACATGTATAAAACCTTATTTCACACACGTGCATAAATACACTGAAGGAGGCATCTATTTTAGGGTTGTTTGCCCACTCTGCAGAGGGTGGGCTGCTAAAGGGGGTCATGTTTCTGCCAGCCAATGCCCTTTTAATATTGCACTGCTCATCATAATTGCCAGTAGTACAACAGAAAAAGGGCTCTGGACAACAGCATACTTCAGAGACTTCCCAATAGAAATGATAAATCAGTTAGAAACTTCTCCAAGTGATGGCCTTCTGTGCAAGACTGACTCTAAAACACATCTATTACATTAAAAATAATAAGAATAAAAAAAGATTTCTTCAACGCTCACATCGATTCAATACCATTCTTCATAATTAGGTTTCAATATTTCACAACTGCACCCTGAATTAACCTCAGTGAGAACTCAGCTGGGTGTGCACCAGGGACAAACGGAACACGGGGACACACAGCCAGAGCCGATTGCCCTCCACATTCCAGGACCTCAGCACGCTGCAGAGCGGGTGCAATGAATGAGACTCAGAGTTATCTTAAAGGCACGATGCGGGAGAAGTTCTTGCTCTTTCTGCTGCTTTTATCTGAATCATCTGCTAAGATGATTGGTATTTCTAACCGACACGCTTGCTAGCAGTTCCAATAGCTTGTATTTATTTTGGAGTACTGGGGAAGCTGTGCTATTTTACACAAGCATCCAAACAAGCTCCCAAAACAAGCGCCAGCCAGGAGGGGCAGACCTGAAAAATCTCCTTGTACCCGGAAAGCATTACTACTGAGAGTTTCTTTCCTTTTTCTAAAAGGAAATGCAGGCACTACGGAGAAAACACCGGTTAATAATTAGAAATTAGACATTCCACACAATTCTAGCAAAAAAGAACATTGAAAAGACAACTTGATCGTCCTTAGGTTTCAAACTGTTTACCATTTGTTCCTTTAAACAACTTCCAACTTAAAAGGGCTGGACAATGGAACTCCCCACCAAATGAGATCACTGCGGGGATCATAAAATACTTTGATTTCAGACTTCAAGAAAGGCAAAGAAAACACGTGCAAGGAAACCCAAACCTGAGAGCCATCTTCCATAAGCTGTACAGACAAGTGAGGGTCTAAGTGCTGACGAATTAAACTGAAGTTTGGGCTGAGCGAGAAAATACACTAAATTAATTCTAATTGTCAACTTTATTGAGCAGTATTCACAAAAAGCCGATTGGTTTGGACACGTCCCAACCCAATCACACTCTTAAACTGTATCATTCTCTCATTTCGTTTTCGTTTTTTCCTCCTTTTTTTCGTCCAGTGATTTATCCCTAACCCAGAAACACAGGCTAGTTTGGAGATGTTTAAAAGAGGAAAGAGAGAAGGAGGAGGGAAGAGAAAAAAAGAAAAGAAAAGAAAAGAAAAGAAAAGAAAAGAAAAGAAAGGGAAAAAAAAAAAAGAAGAAGAAGAAGAAGAGGGAACGAGAGGAAAGAATGTGCTTTCAACGTTAGGAAGTCGGGTTTCTGTAATTCCGGTGCCCCAGGTTTGTGTCCGAGGCTGCGAGCCTCCCTTCCCCGACCCGCAGACCGCACAGTGCAGGGAAACGGCGGAACTGGGGCAAAGTGCAGGAACGCCAGAGGTGCACGTCGGGCTGCGCGCCCTGCTTTACTGCAGAAACTACTGAAGCAAAGCATTCGTTTTACGAGATTTAAATATTAAGCCAGTATAAGTACTCGCTGAAGACAGCAAGTGACGTACCGCCTCGCTCTTAGGGGGGAGGTGGGGTCCAAGCAAAATAAAAGAAAAAAAAAAAAAAAAAAAGAAAGCGAAGGAGATCGAGATCTGTTACCCGATAATAACAACAGCGGCGTCCGCGGTGCCGGCACAGCGGCTCTGCGCTCCCGCCCCGCGGAGCACAAAGCGCGGCCCCGCCGGGACGGACCCGATCCGCGGGCTCGTGCTCAGCTTCTCAGAAGTGTTTGCAAAGGCGAAATGTTTGCGAGAGGAGGAACGAAACCCACAGCAGCTCAGCCCCCTGCACCGCCGCCCCGCCGCGCCCGCAGCCCTCACCGAGCGCTGCTCGCGGACGGACGATCCCGTCCGCTCCCCGCTCCGTGCCGCGCTGCCGGGCTCCGCGCCGCCCCGAGCTCTCCTCCCGGCCCCGCTCCTTCGCCCCTCGCGACGCTCCCGGGCCCGACGTCCCCGGGAAGAGGGGATCCGCTCCGGGCAGCGGGGCCGTGCCCGGCCGCCCCCCCCACCCCCCACCCCGCCTCTCCCCGCTCCCCGGCCCTCCGCTCCCGCCCGGCCGCGGCTCCCGAGAGGCGGCGGCGGCGGAGCCCGGCGGGCGCCGCTCCCCCCGGAGCCCCCTGAGCGAGGAAAGTTGCCAAAAGAGGCGCAAAAGAGGCGGCGGGAGCGGCCCCGCCCGCACCGCACACCGCGCGCACAGGGAGCGGGGTCCGCCCGCGCCGGACAGAACCGCGGGAAATGCTCCGCACCAACCTCATGGCCGCGCCGCTCCTGCCTCCATCTTTGACTAGTTGACATTCAGCTCCTGCCTGACCAAGTCCTCATTAGCATACCGCCCCGCCATTGGCCCGGCCCCGCGCTCGTTTTTGCCACCGCCGCTCCCATTGGCTCGCGGCGAGGATATTTAAAAATCTTACCCTGGCGCCCATTGGCGGGCGGCTGTGACGTCACGGCACGCTCTTCATTTTAACAATGAACGCGCAAACACATTCTTCCATTCACAAATTTCGGCCGGCGCTTTGCCCGCCTTTTCTCCAACTGCACTTCATTGATTGTTTTGTTTCAGCTGAGGGAGTCCCGGTTGTAAACAGATAAATTAAAGGCGAACAGGAGGGGGACCCGGGCGAGCACTGCTTTCTCTCTTTTGTTCGGCACCGGCGGTGTTGGGGGAACGTTCCCGTGCGGAGCGGCGCGGTGCGGAGCGGTGCGGAGCGGTGCGGTGCTCTGCGCAGCGCTGCAGTCCGCAGCCGCCTCGGGCACGTTGCGGAGCTCCATCTCCTCCCCGCACGTAGAACAGCGTCGCACAAACAAACCGCGCTGGAGGAGCGGTGCCCGCGGTGCCCGGGGCAGTGCCGCTCTGAGCGCGGGGCTGGGGGGGTTTGTGGGGGGGCTGCCCGGTGGGGCGAGCTGTGAAACGGAGGGTTTCCTGATAAAAGATGTGTAAAGCGGCCCGGAGAGAGGCTGAGACGCAGTCTCGCTCTCAGAGACGCGTCTCGGTGAGTTTTGCAGGGACTTCTGCTGTATGGTTAAGCAAAACCGCGGTGAGCGCGGTTGTTTTCAGCTCCGAAACAAGCAGCCCCTCCCGCGGATCAGCCATCCAGCAATCGGTTTCAACAGATGTTTTTAAATAGGATGGTTTTAATGCTCGAATGAGACCAACTTAGCAGCAGATGAGCTGCACGAGCTTTAGGAAAGCGATACCCTTTTGCAGGTAAAAAGCTGTTGCGTTGGGTTTTTTCCACTTTGATAGTTTTTTATTGATTAGTCTGCACTTAAAAAGGTGTTTCTCTCTAAACCATTGAAGGACTTCAGATAAAAAAAAAAAAAAAGAAAAATCTTTTTTCCTTTCATTTGTGAGCTACGTTTACGCTCAGCCCGACTAAAACACGACCCGTGGGCATGGGAACTGGAGTTTTACATCAGGCAAGGAAAAGGACATTAGGTTTTTGGTTGCGTGTGTGTGTGTGTGTGTGTGTTTTAACAAACTTAACTTCCTTTGTGCCTATTCTTGGGCTTGGGAGTTGGTTCTGATTGGAATGTTTTCTCCATATATGTATGTCCATGTATGCATAGCCCCACGCACAGATGCCGACCCCGAGCTGGGTCTGGGTGCTAATGGGTGGGGACTGCGAGCTGCGGATCTCTGCAGTGTTTTTGGAGATGGGAGAGAGGGGCAGTGGGCTGTGAAATCACACATTCCTGTCCAATGGAGCTGAAATAATGGTATTGTTCTCTGGAAAAGAGGTTGCTTTTCTCTTCTCCATTCTTCCCCTGATCTGCAGGGACCTGATTGTGCAGTTAATCAGCAAAAAAGCGTTTGATGTAAGGCAGGGCGTGAATTCAAAAGGGCCAGGGGGGATTCGAGAGGGATTCTTGTGTCTGTTAGAATTTTTTTTCCTGATTTCAAAATGGTTGGCGTTTGAAAAGCTGCGCTGGTCTCTCTTCAGAGATCCGGGTTTGTAGTGGGCACCAGCACTAATTATATCGCTTTCTTTGTGGGTTTGGCACTTTACTGCTGGGGAAAGAGGAAAAAGAAAGAAGAAAAAAAAAAAAAAAGATATCTTACAGCAAAACAGAAAGATGTCTTTCCTGGAGCAAAGGTGAGCCCCTACATCCCCGCAGTTAATTCCTTCAGCTTCAGCTATCACTCTCCGGAGTGTCTCCTTACGCTGCCCTGCTTCGCGTTTAGCACTGAACAGTTCACTCTAAACTAAAGACGTGGGGATCAGGTAAGAACCAAGTAGGTTTAGTAGCTCTCTGTGGTGACCTGTGCCCTGGTATGACATCCAGCTCCCTGAAGCTTTCCTGTCCCACTCCGGCTCATCTGTAATTTCTCATTGCAGCCTTGTCCCAAACGTGAAGAATATTTGAAACACGTTTCTTATTTCAGTGTGGTTGTTTCCCAAAGTCTTTCACAAAACGCTTTGTGCTGATTCCTGCCGTCGTATGTGTACAAACACCCCTCTCCAGCTCACAGCATCTACACGCACAGAGACGTGAATTCATTGAGACCCTTGTACTTGGTGTATTATTGTAGCTTCACAGGAAATGACACATCCCAGAGAAGGGCAACTGCCGAGGATGTTTACGTGAGAAATGCGTAGCGTTACAGCCCGCTCCGAGCAGGTTTCCCGGTTTCCTTTTGGCCAGGCGCTGCCTGCCCGCTCTGCGGCCGTGCCCTGCCCGGCTCCGTCCTGCCTCATTCCGAACTGCTCCGCGCGTTTCAGGGCTGGGGGACATCGGGGAATTCTGTGGAATTTGTTGCTGTTGTTTTGCTGCAAATGCGCAGTGGTGCTCTTTCCTCCCTCCGGGAAGGAAGGCTGACATAAAACATTTGTTCTGATGTGTGTTTGCTTTAAAGAAGTGCTGCTTGCTAGACGACCAATGCTGGAGAAGAATGGCGTTTTTATCATTTTTAAACATCAAGGAGGGGAGGGAGAAAAGCCGAGGTTTTTCTCCCCAGATCTTGGGGTGTTTTGCGGTGTAACTCAATCTGATGTCACTGGGGGAGGAGTCTGCGCTGCGTTGGCTCAAACCGGAGCTGCCTCGGCTCAAGGCCTCGTGGCTGGAAGTTCTTCAATCTGCGGCAGACAGGCATGACTATTTCTTAATGAGACCCCTGCTGCAATAATGCGTTTTTTATTTTAATCAGCTCCTTAATGCTATTAATTACGATTTCTTTAATAACATTCTTCCCATCTGCGAGGTTAGCGTACTCTCACATGAGCACGGCAGTAACACGCTCCACCAGTACCATCTGTGTGAAAACACATGTACAAACTCATATAAAACCCTCCTAATTAGGTCTCCAACATACATATGCTTTGTGAATGTGGGTGACAGACAGAAACAAAGAGAAAAGAGTGGGGCAAGGGAAATTTCACAGAAGTTTCCAAAGATATTTACAGAGGCTGTTATAAATTAACTTTAAAATCCAGCCTAGTGGAAGCCTGCTGCATTTAGGAAGAATAGATCTGATTTTTGTGTTTTCTCTCGCGCTTCCAGCTCCCAGGCTGCAAACATTTGCTCCTGTGGACGAAACTATACAGCTGGATTACCAAAATGAAGTGGTAAAACTCCATGGGAGACGGGAACAAATGGATTCATAAAATGCTCACAGGGCAGCACTGATCAGTAATGTTTAAATCCGATCAGATTGGGGTTCTGGTTTACCTGAGCACCAAAAAAACCCCGGCACCCCCACATGGGCTGCGGGCAGAGCCGCCTCTGGGCTCGTCTCAAATCCCAGCCTCCTTCGAATGTTGCACGACGACCTTTTCTTCTTTTTAAATCACGCAAAATTGAAATACAAAGTGCACCATTCCTACAAACACGGACTTGAACGATCCTACAGGTTGCCCTTCGGAACGTGAGATTTCACCTTCCCGTACATTGCAGACGAGCTTTGTTTGGACGGGCTTTGCTTCCTCCGCAGGAGAATCGAACTGTTGAAAATCGCTCTGCGTGTGCACCCCTATCCACATATGTATCTCTGTATCACTGGAATTCACATCGTTCTTTTATTTTTTTTTTTTTCATTCTTTTCCGGTGAATGCGGTCCCTTAAAGCATTTCTAAACGAAAAAGATAAACAAAAAAGCCATTCACGCCACAAAGGAGAGCTCCGAAGCGCCGGACTCATTTAGAGCCGTCACAAACGATTTCTAAAAATGTGAAACCCACCCACATTCCCCCACCCCGAACACCTCTCTGTGTCGGCTGAACGACCCTCTTAATGTGAGAAAAACGCAGAAATTTCTTAATTGCATTTTCCTATCTTCGGGATTCAAAATAAGAAAGCCGGAGAATCCCCACGTTCCTTTCGACAAAAAGAGAGAACCAGAGTGGTTTCCCTGCTAGCAGATGGCCAGAAATACCTTTTGTGTTTCCATAAACATGTCCCATCGATTGCTTCGAAAGTGATTGAACGGAACCAACACGCAGCCAGCCCAAAGATCTCCCATCTCTGCGTCAGAGCCACAAAGCGCGCTCTGTGCTCCTCTGACACGCGGAGCGGGGGGGAACATGAATGAGAAAACTAGCCACTAAATGCGAGTTCAGAATGAGGGATTGGATGGGGAAAAAAAGAAAGAGAGAAAGAAAGAAAAAAACGTGGGGATACACAAATACAAGCTCGTGCCAAAATCGGTGCCGTTGCACACTCCGCACACCGGCGGCTTTTCCCGGAGCAGCAGCAGCAGGGCTTCGTGCGGGGCGGCTCTGCTCGCCGCTCCCCCCAGCGCTCCCCTTCCCCTTTTGTAAATCACAACGAGGAGGTTTTATAGTGAGTCTAATTCTCACTCCCTCCATTTCCTTCCTTTCTGCATTTTTTATCCCCCCGCAGCCCGCCCCTCCCCTGCCTGCAGCCCTGCTATTGATTAACCACTTCGCTGCTCCCCGCGCTGCCCCGGCCCGGCCCCTCGCAGCCCCGGGCCCGACTGCCGCGGCCGGGCGGGGGGGAGCGGGCGGGGGGAGCGGGCGGGGCCCCGGGGCGGCCGGAGCCCGGAGCCCGGAGCCCGGCCCCGAAGCGGTTAAGGGCGGCGGGATGCATTGATTGGTATTGATGGCTTTGGTAGTTTTAATGGATTTGTTGTTGGTGGGAGGTGGGGAGTTTTTGCCTCGCTTTGAATTCTAACCCCCTGGCCGGGAGCTCGCTCCTAATTGCATGCACAGCATTCCTTCGGAGTGGGTGGTATCACCTTTTACTGCTGCTCCCTTCCACAGGGAAGGCCTGTAAAAAATCCCTTTCATGTGCCCGAAAATCAATACCCAGGGCTCTGGATGACTGCCGTAAAAACAAAACAAAATCCTGGCCCTCCCCTGAAAAAAAAAAAAAAAAAAAGAAAGAAAGAAAGAAAGAAAAGAAAAAGAAAAAAAAATAAAAATAAAAGTAAAAAAAAACCCGAGGAACAGTAGTAATAACAAATGTATGAACAGAAAGGAGAGCCCCTCGGAGCAGCACCCACCCCGCAGCCCAGCGTGGGTGTCCGGGTCCCCGTCTCCCCGGGCCGGGCTCACGGGGCTCCCCGCTTTGTGCCGCGGCCCCGCACGGCAGCGGCGGACGTGGCTCGAAAATGCCTGCAGCAGGGGCAGGGAGGATGGAGGTCAGGAGCAGTGCTTAAAAGGTTAAAAAGGATGGAGTGAGTGGGAAGTTACAGCGTTATGGGTGGAGTTACCCACACTTTAAAAAAAAGCACAACGGAGTGAAAAAAAAAACATCTTTCAGTGAGTGTCACAGCGGTGTGCGTGCGCTGAGCCTCGCTGCCAGGCTTTGAACGTGAGCAGCGAGGCTTTTCCCTAGGAAACTCTGAAGCAGAGTCCATTTCTCATCGCGCCGCGGAGCGGTCCCGGGCTGACGCCGGATCCCGCGCTCACTCCTCTGCGCTGGATCCTCATTTCTGTAGCACGGAGGGAGGGTTCGTTAAGCGTTTAAAAATCCACTCAAAATAAATCACCGTGTTCCTGTCATCTACATTTCGATTCCGTAGCCTTGTTTTCACGGAGCTATTTCATTGATATGGAATAACTCACCTGTAAGTAATTAGGACTGACTTTCTAGCAGAGCCCAATACAGGGGATGAAGGTGAGCTCAGAGGAACGCTGCGGAGCTCTGGCACGGCTGTCAGAGTGAGCAGGGCTTCGGAATCGGCAGTTAGAAGAAAACCCATAGCTGTGCCCGAAAGCTTCATTTCAACTGACAAACAGAAAGCAACGGGGCTGCTCCGTCAGGAGGACGTGGCGTGGCCGCACACAAACCAAAGTCCCTCTGCCAACCGTGTGAGAAATCCGCCATCCTCACGTTTCAGTTTGTTTGCTATTTGTTGGTGTAGTTCTCCTTCTTGCTGGGGCTGTGCTGGAGCCGAGTTCCGTTTGTTTGAAATCGGTGTAATTCTGAGAAATGAGGTTACCAGAAGTGCACTGCTTTGGGTGGCAGAACTGCAGTGGGGCAGCGCAGAGGGAACAGCCACCGCGACAGCACTGCGAGTGCTTGAAGCTGTCATTTCTTTTCTGTCTAATGTTTTAAAGAGAATGTTCTATGAATGGAGCGCAGTACAAGCTCTATTTGAATCACAGTTGAAATGTTTCCCGATTTCCTGACTTCAGCCCGAGCGAAGTGCCCCACGCCCGCGCTGACTGTCGGCGGCGTGCACTGCTTCCTGCCCTGCTCACGCTGTGCTCAGGAGCCTTCCCAGGCTATTTTCCATCAGACAGTTCCGAGTTTCTGACTACCACATTTTGAGCAGAAAGAGACTTTCTCGGGATCGCTGGCCGCTCATGCCTGCAGGAGCTCGTGCGTGTGTGCACTCCAAAACAAAACGTTTACAAATACGGTCCCTCCCTGTAATGCCCGGGATGCACTTATCTGCCAAGTGCTGTGACTGTGCGCTGCAAGCTCTTATCAGGACACAATATAAATCTGCTTTCCTGCGTCAGACAATGAGAGCGTGCTCATGACCGGCCAGGGAGACAGCGGAGCTGAGCTGCGAGGGACTGGGAGCGGTTTTTGGAGTGCACTAAAGTGACGAAGCACGCTTCAGGATCTCCCTTCCTTGTAACATCATGAACATTCATTTCCTACATGCGTTCTAGAAAGAAAATCCACAAAACTTGGTCAGAATCCAAATCTGGGGTTCAGTTCTTCTCCCCAGATGCGTTTCCCAGGTGTTGGTTTTTAAATAGCCGTGTTTTTTTCTTTTTCTTTTTTATTTTTTTGTAACAAAACTAAACAAAGTGAACAGAGAGCAGAACAGGAGCTTTGTTTCCTGCATCCATGAATTTGATAGTAACAAACAATTGTGGAATTTCATTGGTTTGAAATCTCCAGCATATTTACCCTGCAGACATCTCAGCACATGGATCTGTTCTGCGTTCGAGGGAACCAACAGAGAGCAAACGCAGCCCCGCACGGCAGCGCTGGCACCGAGCAGAGAGCTCTGGGACAGCGACCGGAGGGACACGTCTCTCTCCAGAACCAGGAATTTAACATGGAAATAGACCGGTACAAAGGTTTCCTCGTATGTTATCTGTGAAAGCAAGAGGATATTGGTGTGTTTGCAGAGGCACGAGCGCAGCCTGTCTCTGCGCAGTGTTAGTGGGGGCATTTGTTTCTCTGATAAATGCTGGAAACAGGGTTTTCTAGCTATAAAATCCCACCAGTAAACACTTGTGCAGATGCAGTTTGTGCATTTAAAAGCAGCTGACCTACACAAGTGGATTAAGGAGTCATGGTTTGGTTATCAAACGAATGGTTTAGTTCAAGAAACTTAGGAAACTTCAGCCTAAATTTGGGGGCTCGGGGGGAGCACGTGTCTGTGAGCTCTTAGTTTGGCTGTGTCACAAACTGCCTCCCAGGAGGAAACAGAGCCTGAAGAAAAGTGCTCACAGTATTGCTCACATGGCTGCTGAATTGCACGCTGGAACTGAACTGAGGATTCATTTCCATTGCTTTTAGCTGTTAACCAATATCAGCTTGTTTTAAACCCGCAGACTTAGTGCGTGCTTCCAAAGTTAAATCTACTCTTTGTGTTGTTCAGTAGCACCCACGAGGCTTCATTTCAAGTAATATTATTAAAAACTTTGTTTCAAGATGAATTTCCCATTACCTTAAGATTCGTGTGGGTTGCTCATCTCACACACTCAACACAATTAATATTGCCATTTAGTTAAACTATTTTCTCTCCAGCTGCACACCTACCACTGAAGACCCCCGAAGGTTTGTGCTCCAGCTCCACGGCCGCATCGCCTCAGTTCTCATTCAGCTTTCTGACTGCTTAACTGAGCACAACACCTCCTTTAATTGTAATCTACTGATCCTCATCGTTTGGAAGGAAAGATATTGAACTAGCCAAGCCAGCCTTTGTTGGCAGAAGTGGGAAATGAAAATAAATGAATTAACAAGCCCTGAAAACTGGTCTTTGCAGTTACAGATCTTCTTTGGCTAATATCTCACACACACTGCATTTAACTGCAGGGAAGCGGTGGGTGCTTAAGGTGTAAAAGAACCTTTAGAAATACTTCAGCCAACACCTCTAGCTCTTGCACACGTTTCTGTACACCTTTCATGTCAGTGGGGAAAAGTAGCAATGACATTTGTGTGCTAGGACACATAGAAACTGGGAAGTGCTGCTTCGGTGCAACAGCCTGCAGCTGGGAGCTGCTCTGTGAGAGCTGAGCTTCACGCTCATAGAAACCTACACCTGGAAAATAACAGCCCAAAAGGAGAGCTCATTCTGCAGAGTGCTCAGACCCGTTCGGAGCCCGTGACCAAACCCAGGACAAATCCAGAGGGGTTTGCTGTAAACACTCATGCAGAACTGCAGCTTTCCGTTGGCAAAGGTGAATTTCTACCATAGAAATCATCTGTTAAGATCCGACAGATAACAGTATCTTTTTGAAACGTTAAAGAATATTCCTTATCGACAATGTTGTCTTCCTGACTTTAGTCAGCGCTGTCGGGAATATGGACGTTAGCTAACAGAGAGCAGAGGGTCCCTGTTTGTCTCAGTCCTCCAGATATTCCTCGCAGTGGACTGAGTCCACATCTAAAACATTCAAATGCGTTTTCTCTAAACGACCCCGAAGACCTTTTAAATCAATATTTAGAAGATCAGGGAGCAAATGTTTGAATTGGGAAGGGAAGGGGCAAATACAGCCCGCGCATGGCTGCTGCGGCACGCCGCGGGCGGGGGGGGGCAGGGCAGGGCAGGGCTGGGCTGGGCTGGGATGGGATGGGCTGGGATGAGATGGGATGGGATGGGATGGGATGGGCAGGACTGGGAGAGGTGGGCGCCCCGCGGCGGCCGGGGAGAGCGAGGGGCTGGGGGCTGCGGCTGGCAGCTCCACTGCGGACACGATCTGGGGGGGTATCACAGTACCGTCCGGAAAGCGTGGGTTTTTGCCTGGCTAATAATGATGGGGAGCTGGAGAAAAGGGTGAGTGACTTCGGAGCATCGTCATTCACCGGTTCTCCCGAGTACTTCAGTTGATGGTGCCAGTGAAGAGGGAGAATCACAGTTTGTGTCACTTTTTGTGACCTAAGTTGAGAAAGAGACTCCTTGGGTACCGTGAACACGATTAAAATCCTTTATGTGGTCAAAATTTTAAGAGAAAAATCACTCTCTTAAGATCTGACAGACATATCTTCTGAAATCCTTATGTTTCAGCTCGCTTTTTCTCTTTCCCATGTAAAAATTTAGGAGAGGAGAGGTGTATGTGAACAGTGATTTTAAAAAAGACCAACAGCCCCAATAGGAGGACCTGGAGAACGTTTGAGACACACTGCTGGGGTCTCTTCCAAGCGTGCACGTAAGCTTTGTCCATCGGGAGTCGATGGATGAGGTGCACAGTTGGCTCCTCGCTCCCACCCGGCTCCTGGCAGACCTCGCCTTGCCTTCAGCACAGCCTTCAGGAGTCTCTGGCTGTTTGTTCACCTCCTGGGAAAAGGCAGCCAGCTTCTCTCTACTCTCACACTGAAGATGTGTGCTCTGGACTTCTCATTTGGAATTAAATATTGCACTAAAAGAAATCGTCAGAAGAAATCCCTAAAGCCTTCAGACTCCTTACGTGACAGGGCGTGTTTTTATTAGGGGGATGTTAAACTCTCCCTTTCCTATTCCTGTAACAATCAAGATAACGCCTCTTTGAGCTCCATTGATCCAAACTCTTACAGACCCACACTGAGAGACTGCAGATGGATATGGTGAAGGATGGTGCACACTTCAAGCACACTTTGAAACAGCACGCTGCTCCAGAAGGCAGTCTGCTGAGAACACTCTCACCTTGTCTAACTGAAATCAGTCAGAATTAAACAAATTCTCAGTATGTCAAAGGCAACTGCAAAAAACACAATGTGCATCACAAACCCTACCACCTAAACAGCCATTAGCTTTAAAGGAAATCTGTGATCTGCAACCAATTAGGAGCAAAATGGTTGTAAAATCTTTAATTTGTGAGTAGCATTTTAAATTCAGTAACAGCTCCAGCAAAATGGGTAAGTAAATGACATTAATCACTCTTGATACTAAATTATCCCTATTTTGCTTCTAAGACAGGAATCAGACTGGCGATGTTTCCTATTAGTGAAACACATCCATAAGGCAGTGAAAGCCTAGGAGGCCATTTAACTAAGGGGACTCCAACATTCTCATTGTTCCTTTATTTTGTGTACTTTTTAAAGCTCATATAGCTGTTTTAAAGAGTCATCCCTTGGTATTTCAGCAGAGGTAGTGAGCGCTATTTTCCCAGTCAGAGCTGCCTCGGACAGGCAGAGCAGTGCTTCCTGCAGCTGAGACTGAACACCAAGCTCATCTGAAGTGATTTTCACAGCTACATGGCCCAGAGGAAAACACAGCTCTGTAGCCCACAATACCACTGTTTTGTTTCTATTTCTTTCTTTCTATTTTTTTTTCCTTGCTTTTGTTTCAAAGGAGAAGATTTTTTGGTGGATTACATAAAATAAAGCAAGGAAATGTGAGTGTTTCCTTCCCCAGCGGAGCTATCACTCCATTCCCAGAACAGTCTTGTGTTTGTTTTTAATAAATGCACAACAAGTGCAGCAAAGTGGGTGCAAGCACGTGTGTGCTCCCGGGGCTCCTGGTGGCTCCGGCACGGCCCCACGCTCACCCCTTCCCCAGGTTCTCCTGTGCCCTCTGGCTGTGCATTTCCATTTCTCATTCATGAACACTAACGTTGTATTTTTAAATATATTTTAAAAGAAAATAAACGTATTTTTAAAGCCCGTTTTAATTCACAAACCTCTCAGATTAGATTCAGCTTCTCAAGATGAATTATTTCCTGCTTTCTTTCTTGTAAATATCTCCCACCACCAACCACCTTCTGCAGATAAAACTTTACCAATTAGTCATTTACAGACATAAACTCACAAGGCAAAAAACAGCCTTTGCAGCTTTAGGCCTCTTTGATGATGATGATGATGTTTACAAATGCTTTCAGTGCTGCTCTAGTAATGTGCACTTTGCCATTAGCTCTCTGAAACTGTTCAACACACAAAATGTGCCTTTCAGTAAGTCAGACGTAAGAAAGATTGTTCCTTTCATTACATGCGGGACACTTATAAAATAAATATTGGCCAGGGAGTACGTACCGCAGCCTGATTTCATCAGGCTGAAGAAAGATGTCTCTTTCACCCAGGTCACCCATGTGAAAATCTGTCGGTGAGATTTCTCCTGTCCCTGTGTCACCACCAGGCCACCAGCAACGGGTGAGGTGGGGCTCTGGTGCCAGGGAATGGCTGTGCTTGCTGTAAGTCAGCCCATGTCTGAGAGATGCTGCCAAAACCCTCTCTTTCTTTTCAGTGGTTTCTTCAGTTCCTTTGACAATTGCAGCTCCCTCCTTTTGGTGTCAAGCTCTTCATCAGGACACACTGGTTCCTGTCAGTGCTGTCATACATGGCAAATAAAAAGCTCTATGTTTGATGGAGATACGGGAGGTTAAAAGGGTTAAATCAGTCGAGAGACGTGAGTGATCTGCACTGCCTGAACAGAAGCACAAGTGGGTTCCTGAACTGTGCAGCTCACAGGAAGGGTCAGTGTGACAAATGTCAGAACACAGAGAGTGGGAGCAAGCAGCAAAGTTCATACTGCTTGAACAGCATGGGTGTTAGAGCCCTTTTTATTGCTGCAAGCACACTCAGGTAAACAGCACAGTATCCATTTGGAGTCAGAACGAAGAGAATGAGGTATCCTCAGCTCCTCTGTGCACTCCAGTTTTCCTCCATTCATCTGCTGGGACCGACTTTTCCCTCTCCTGGAACTGCTTTACAGCTCAGGGCAAGGTGTTCATCCCAGTACAACCAGGTTCTGCTTTACAGGTGACCTGAACACTGAGTACAATGAGAGCAGGCAGCATGTTTCACTTTCATCTGAGTACCAGGCACTTTGAGGAAGGCACAGGTGAGGAAGATGAATCAGATACCCTCTCCACTCTCTTCCCCACTCCTGTACTCCACAGGATTACCTAATCATCGTCTCAGTTTTGGTTTGCTGAATGTCTACCAAAATATTTTAATAGATACATTTGCTATTTCAAGAAAGAGAATAAGCTGGATTAAATCCTTAACCCTGTGGTGCAAAATCTCTCCATCACAGTTTTAATAACTGCTTTAAAATGAAAGTCAGAAAGAGACAAATACATTGTAAGAAGAGAATCAAACTCCTCCAGTGGCAGAATATCCCTCTTTGTGAGATGTCTACAGTGTGGCTGTGCATCATAGTCCCTGCTTGGATGCAAGAATAGGAAATGCTCTGAGTGATAGCACGTTCCTGTGAATGCATCACTAGGGCATATATTTGCTTGTCAGAAGAGAAAACATTACCTTGATTCCTCCTGTACTTACATAATGTGGGGCAAAGCAAGCACTGTGATCTCTGCTCCTCATATCTGTTGTCAGGTTAGATGTGTGTGGGGAACGAAGCTCTCCAATCTCAATCTGCAGTTGAAGTTTTGAGTACAGATATTGAAAACTATCTCTGGGTCAATAGGAAAGTAAATCAGAGGATCCTCAGAGCATGGATCTGCTTGAATAAACATCCTTAGTGCATGACACTGAGATTGCTGTTGACCACAGTACACTGATGCCTTCACAATCTGGTGTCCTTTGTTCAGGACTCTTGGATTTCGGTTATATTCTTTTGTCTCATGCTTGCAGCCAGAGGGGGAGCAGGATTCCTATGGTTGAACTCCCACAAAAAATCTCTATGATTTGGTGTCTCTGTCCCTATGATGCACTGGCTCCTCTGGGGACAGTAACTGAAGTGTCTTGCGTTCATATGAGGGCTGGACAGAAACGTGAACCAGCCTATTTAATGACAGAGCAAAATATTGACCTGATTTAATGTATTCAGAAAATGGAGATGGGGAAACCCCTGTCAGTCTCTCCAGTCAAACTTCAGTCATTGGTGGCAGGACCTGTGCAATGAGAGACAGAGATCTCATAAGAAATCTCTCAGCAGCAGGTGGATTAAAAGCAAGAACTGCTTTTAGAAATCAGGAACATTTCCCATAATCTTTACAGACGTGGATAAGGCCACTGGAAGTTGACCAGGTTTGGCAGTAGAACTCTGTGTGAAGGAGCGTCTCTCCTGGAGTACTCTCCAGGTACCACTTTGGTGCTTTTCTGCACAGTTTTGCTCTCTGCATTGTGTTTGGAAGTGATTGATTGGTCATGTTTTAGAACAAGACAGGGTATCACTGTTTCCAACTCCTTCAACACGGATGATGCTGATTCATTCCTAATTTTGCCACTCTGTTGAAGATTAAGAGCTTGGAACAGCTTCTATTTGAAAGCAGTGGGACTTCATAGCCAGCTTTGAACGCAAGTAGAAATTACACCACGAAGGCTGTGCAGGGGCAGCACCAGAAGTGCACCAGGGTGCTAATGAAACAGCCCTTCCACTGCAGCCCAGACCTGAAGTCTGGAGAGCTTTCAGCTCCTATCCAGACAACAGCATCTTCTGTTGAAGTCAGTAATGTGGACCAGTGTGAGGACTAAAAATGCTTCTGAACACAGGAATACAGCTTTCACAGGAATACAGCTGGAGGCTGTGTGTGTCTCAAGGGGCACTACTTATTTGAAGGAGCAGGACTCTGTCTTCAGGGCTTGCCACAGCAGGATTACTTTTGTGTGCCACGTCAGGAAAATAAAGTGCCAATACCATATTCTGATGGTCAGGGAAGGGTTCCCCTAGGAAAAAAAAAAAAAAAAAGATAAAGAGGCTGAGATCACACTCTGCTGCCCGGAGCACAGCAGTCCCAGCTAGAGGCTCTGGCCACATTTCACACTGGTGGCTTGCTGTTCCCTGTGCTCTCAGGCAGAGACCCCTTTTCCCTTGCTCCTGCAGAGGAGGTTGTCCACACTCACTCCCTGCTGCCATCACACCATTAGAGCATTATTCTGGCAGACACTGCACAGGGCTGCAGCAAGAGGCCAGCAGAAGTTTCCTGGGACAGAGGCTGCTCACACACACCAGTCCAGGAGCAAGTACAGAAAGGTCCAAAAAACCAGACTGGTTAGTGATTCCTTACGTTTCCTTTCCTCTTTCCAGTAAGCAGTGTTGTGGCTTATCTTGCCCATGCCTTAGGACCACCTGATGTTAATGAGTTATTTGTTAGAGCAGACAGATCCCTCAACACTTAGCAGCTGCATGAGCCTACTATTATCAGAACTTCCTTCCCAGGAATCCCTGTGCATTTAGGTTTTAAGTCTGTCAGGTCCACTGCTTCATCCCTGTAGGGGTATCTCTGAGTGACTGTTCTCTGCAGAAGGCTTCTCTGTGTTTGCAGGTGAGTGAGTATCCCTCACTTTGTGCTAAGCTCCTATGCTATCTCTCCCTATTTCCTTCCTCCCCCTTCCTTCTCTCTGTTGTTTTATTATTTTTATTTTTTGAGGCAGCGTTTCTCTCTTTATAAGCTGTGGTTACCCAGGGCTCTCAGAGTGCACAGCACTCGCTATTAGCACCTAACACAGATCAGTGTAGCTAAGAGTAGCAGTTTGCCTTTGTGAACCTCAAGGTGTTTCATGGAAGTGATTGTTGTACCCACGAAGCGATTGTTGTACCCGCTGTGCTGTGTGGGTATTGCTGCTAAAGCAGAGAGAAGGGAAGCTGAATGTCCAAGGGTGCACATACAGCCTGCAACAGAGCAAAAGTCAGAGTGTGCTGGCAACTCCTGCTCTTTGTTTGTCCCCTGGCTTCACCACGCTGTGCTGGCACTGTGCAGCACGCTCAGTGCGATGTCTGACACCCACAGATGGAGAGATCCATTTCACTGCTGTTCAGAGCAGTGATGGCACAAAGCTCGGGTTTCCTCGTGAAGAAATCCACGTGCTTGAGTCCTGACAATGAATATTTGGTACCAAAGAGTTCCACTGTATTCATTGCTTTCTTCAAGCCTTCATTCTTGCAGCTCTTAACATCAGCGCAGCTCCTGATGCCGTAGTCACTGTGCTTCTTCCCTGGGTTGCCCCGAGCTCAGTTTTCAGATGATGATGGAATGTTTCAGGTGGATGAGGAAGGGCTGTACGCGTGCAGGTCTTGTACTGGTACCCAGCTGAAAGCCAGCACCATTTTATTTGTGTTACTTTAGTGCTTGTTTTTGAAGGAAAGATTTCCAATGCCATCAGCACTCGTGAGCAGTGAGAGAGAACGATCAGGTGGCAATGTGTGCTCAGTGAAACAGCTGCTCTTCCCATAGCTGTGGGTCAAAGTCTGTTTGACTGCAACATTTCATTGGAGCTGGCTGGAATTTCGCCTGAATAAGGTGCTCAGGATTTTTCTTCAAGTAACTTTGCAGTTACTCAGCACAGAGAACTGGGAACCACGTGGTGTTCCTGACACTGTATTATGTTTCCATTGTTGCTGCGTGAACGTACTCATCTGAAGATTAAGTAGAACTTGCACTTACAGCTCGTGCTGAAGGCAGACAAAGACCTCGGAGCTTTTGTGTAATTGGAACTCGAGTTATTTATTCAACTGTCCACCATGGCAGGAATTTTTCTGCTAGATATAGAATTCCCTACTTTTTTTTTTTTTTTTTCCTCAAACAAGAGAACCAGAGGGTGAAAGGGTTGAAGATTAAAATGTAAACAGCAAAATTTATTATAATTACAAGAGTGTTTCAAATTATTTCCTTAAACTGCAACATAATTTACCTCTAGTCAAGGTCTCTATTGGTGGTGAAAGAGGAAACTGCTTGACCTTGGGGCGACCTCTGGCCCCCGGGGGTCAGCGCCCGAGGAATGCGCAGATGTCACGGTTCATAAGCAAGGACAGAAACTCTCAGGTTTCCCAGGCAGAGAGGCGCCAGTTAGGGGATGGGGCCAATATGTGCACCTCCCTTTGAACCAAACACTTGTACCTGAAAGCGCATGGAAAACAAGGGTGAGCAGGGCGAGGGATGGGAAGAGCCCGGGATGGAGGCCCGCACCAGGAGCAGGAGGAAGCAGCAAGGAGCTTGTAGCAAATGTAAGGGCTCACCCAAAGGAGGGCCTGGGTCCGCACTGCCAGGGCTGGGCAGAGCTGCAAACGGACGTGGATTGCAGGGCAGCTCCACGTGCAGCTCCTGGAGGACCCACGCAGCTTGGCTCTGCTGCAAAAGTGGTGTCCTGTGCTCTTAGCAGTGCTAACGAAGGAGAACCAGAAGGATTTATTGCCCACACTGTGTCAAGAAAAACTGGGCATGGGCTGAATTAATGCAGTGCAAATTGCTTTTAGGACTTGTGGAACATCAGCAGAGATCCCAGCAGCAACCCTGCTCTGCTGCCCTCGGTTTGCTTTGCCAGACAGTTTTCTTTTACAAACAAAAAGAGGCAACCGAGAGAAAAACATCAAGAAGTGCTGTAAGAAAATTGCTCTTAATATGTGCCAATAAATAAGGAAAGTTAAGTCTGAGTTAAAACAAATTGTGTGGTGAATATTAAGCTGAGGAGAGAAAATTATACCACCACTAGTATTCAAAGAAGTAATGGGATGAGGGGAAAACACAGACACAAGGTTAATTTTAATATTAAAATCGTACCTTATGTATCAAAATAAAATTTATATTCAAGGAAATTGTGAACCCAAGGGTTCCTTTTAACTATTTTCAGTCTACAAACCACAAGTCGTGCTAAGCATGATCAAAGTACTTCGCAATTAGTTTGGTCTTAAATCACTATAATTGTCAGCCCAGGTTGTAATCAGAGAAACATTGTTCTGAGGCAGCAGCAAACTTGCCCTGGTTGTAATCTGGGGAAAATTCGAGAAAAATGCTGCGGCGTGGTTGATTCACAGCAGCGCAGCATGAGTGCTTGGGGACACTGTGCTCACCACGTTAAGCACCAGAGAGACTGCCCCGAATCTGAGACAACCAGGCTGCGTTTCCACCGGTGCCAGGGCCCCTCTGCTGCTTCTGAGCAGATCTGTGCCTCAGTTTCCTCTGTGGGAAAAGTGGGGATGGTACTAAAAGACCT
The DNA here is from genome assembly GCA_036925125.1 of Oreortyx pictus. Lineage (NCBI taxonomy): Eukaryota > Metazoa > Chordata > Aves > Galliformes > Odontophoridae > Oreortyx > Oreortyx pictus. The sequence goes on along the minus strand of JAUPFR010000019.1, from coordinate 13,596,770 downwards.
CATAAAGAGCAAATGATGAACTGCTACTGAACACACGAGCTTCAGGTGGTGCTGGGAAGTGCCTGCACATGTCAGTTGTGGGTCGGTAGGAAGAGGCAGCTGGGGGAAGCACTGCACAGAGCGCTTGGATGGAGGAGGACGCAGGAGTGCCAAGAATGACTGCAATGTGAGCAGAGCCTGCTCACACTGCTCCTTTAATGATGCTGGCAGCACGTTATCTGGAAGCCGCAATGGGTTCTGAATAGATCGCTTGGATGTTTCAGGTTGGAGAGCTCTTCTGAGGGCTTTGCCAACTGCACAACAGAATAGAGGAAAAGAAAGCTCAAATGCTTTCGTAATTAGTAACGGTGTATTTTTTGCAATTAAAAAGGTCTTCCAGGAATACAGGAAATAGAACTGGTCTTTGAAGGAATCCTGCTTTCTAGACATTAAAAGGGAAGAGGTAGCTTTAATCTGGACTTTGCTAGGGAGAAACTAAAGGGCTTCCCCACTGGAAACCTTGAAAAGAGAACTTGCTCAGCAGTGCAATAAAACAACAGGGCTTTGTGCTGGAGGATCTCAAAGCGCTTTCTGATCTGCACCAGGAAATGTAATACCTCCTGGGAGCTGCACTAAATTGGAAACAGGGACACTGAGAGCTCACTCAGCTCTGCTCCGGCTCCGTTCAGCCACGCTTCCACCCGTGCTGGTGGACCAGAAAAGCAATGTTTTGACAACTTGAGTCTTCAGCCGTGACTTTTCTACAGGGGTGTGGGAGATTAGCGGGCAGTGTAGGTTTAGTGAAGAAGCAGTTAAAAGAAGAGAATTAACTTTGCCACCTTGCATCCAGCTGAGCATGAGGCTTTCATTGGCCTTGGAAGAACTACCTCACCTTGGTTGTTTTTGACTAGTGAAATCTGTACTCCCAAAAATAAGGGTCCCAGCAGGGTGGCAGTGAGGGAGAGCTCTGGCTGTGGAGGGTTTACGCTGCACAGGCAAAGCTTCCCTAGCTCAGTGTCAGAAGAAGCAGACCTGAGGGAAGAGCTAACACCATTTACCACTTCAGTCATCTTCTATTCACTGAAATGTGGTGAAAAGCAGACAACAGGACTGTGAGCTTGGAAGGAAATAATTATCATGAGAGATGGAAACCCAGAAGAACAATGATTATCTAAATTCTTCATTTGTGGAAAGTAAACCATTTCTCCAGAGACTATTTGGGCTCAAGGGGCACTGAAAAGAACCCCAGAAGATCTAAAATCTGAATTCACTTTAAACAGTTGGCAGTTTTTTATCCAAACTGTGGCCATGTGGTCGTGCTCCTGCTGGACTGCCCAGCGCACCCATCAGGATTTCTCCTGGCTTTGCTATGTGTCACCTGGCAAGAGCAAAGGCAGGTGGTAGCAGGATGCAGCCCAGGAAGTTGGAGAGTGGGAGAACTGTAGTAATGCAAAGAAGAGGTGAACCAAGGCAGCTTCTGGTGTCTTTTCCTGGTTTCATGAGAGGGAATGGAGGGACAGACAGCTTCTGGGATGCGGTGATCCCACCCTTCCCACGAGGAGCCGAGGAAAGCAGAGGGAAAGCGGTGAGAGGGCACTGCAGCCCTCGGGCAGCGCTGGGAGCCGCTAATGGGAGCTGTTGGAGCAGGCAGAGCCGGGGCTGCTTCTCCTCTGGCCGCTCTAAGATTTTCATGCTGATGGGAAGAGCTTCGGTGGGAATGGTGGGGAGGGGCTCTGTGTGATTCTTCCACTTGAGTGTAGAGAACAGAGAGCAGAAGGTGCAGACTTTTAAAGAGGTCGTAGAAGTGGGAGGTCTGATTCTGTTTTCCAAAACGTGTCTGTTAGACAGGAGTGCGGGGGGGGGTCGCTGGAGCTCTGCTGCCCCGTGGGGCTCAGGAGGCACCACCACCCCCTCCTGGGGGGTGGGGGGAGGGGCTGCTCTGCTCAGCTCTGCTAATGGCAGCTCCAGCCACGGCCAGGCACTTGTGTTTAAAATCACACCATTCGTTTGTGATGATGCTAAGGGTTACTCTGGAGATGAGTATAGCTTACTGTTGGGGTTTTAAACGCAGCAGTCACTTTTTTTCAGTGGTCGCCTAACATCCTGTAATGTACTGGATCTAAAAATTAGGCGTTTTCTCAGAGCAGAAAATCTAACCTGTACTGAACAGCGGGCATTAAGGGCTGCTCTCCTGGCACAGGCATCTCTGCTGCAGCCTGCGAGCTGTGCTTCCTCCCCAGCCCTTCCCAGTTCACTGAGTGTTTCATGGGTAGGGGACACTGGGGCTCCTCATACAGGTTATGGTTCAGTGTAAGATTTATTTCTGAGGATCAGGCAGATATACCTGTTTAGGTGGTATTATCCTGACCTTATTGGCATAGATATCCTCTTGGACAAAAAAAAAAAAAAAAAAAAAAAAAGCCAGATGCTCCCTCTGCATGGACACAGTATTTTGCCTTTAATCGTACTCCTCAGTGATGCTGCTCACTAATATTAAGATCCTTGTTGCATGTGAACCAATCCATGGTTTGCCTGTAATAGTCCACAAGCAAAGACAAAAAGGGACAGATTTGAAAGGGGAGATGTGATAGGGTCTCAATTTAAGGCTGGCCATGGACTGTATATGACATTCTTGTAAGTAAACTGACAGTGTCCAGGTTTATAATAGCTAAACTCCTCAGTTTCCTTTATGTAAACATTTCACTCTAATGGAACATTATACCCAGGGCTGCGCTTCAGCAGACACGCATGTATATGAATTGCACAAAGATAGACCAATAGACAAATAGATATCTGGATTTAATAAACACTCACATTCTAACACCAGTGGGCTGGTGAAATCTTACAGAGAGGGAGACGGAGACTGAAGGAAAATACAAAATACTGCAGAGAGTTTACAGATTGGAACAACTGGAAGCACTCAGCATCAAAAGAATGAGAGGAGGGGAAGGCCGAGATGGAACAGGCAAATTCAGCATGAATAATATTATCCCGTCTTGCTGCAGTGGATGGTGAAGGTGGCAGTGAGGGAGATGCTTGCTCTTTCTACAGAGGTAAAGTCATCATCCAATTCAGTTTATCTCACGAACTGTGGAAGTACAAGGATTCAGATGAGTTTTTGTCGGAGTCAGAGGGTCTCTAGGGATGTATTTTCCTTGAAAGTCGGGTAGGTGCTTCTGAAAATTTTATCTTTGATGTTTCTCAGAAGCAAGAATGCTTTTCCACTGGGGATAGACCTTCTTCTGGATGATTCCTGTACACTTTTCTTGATATTGTCCCTGCTGTCATTCACCTTAAAATAAATTATTATTAATAGCTGAATAAAGTCCTCTGTTCCCTATCCCCTTGCAAACATTTATCTCTTCCAATACTTACTCTTCAAACCAAAATCTTCTGAGATTTGTTAAAATTGTGCCACTTCATGGAACATGCTCCTGGTGCTGGCACAGTAGGCAGGAGGATCCCATGTCCAAAGAGCTGGTGTGGGAGGGCTCAGATAATCCCCTTCCATTATTTCACAGAATCACAGGCATTGGAAGGGACCTCAAGAGATTACTGACTCCAGGTGCCCTCCTAAAGCAGGCTCCCCACAATAGGTCACACAGGTAGGCATCCAGACAGATCTTGAAAATCTCCATAGGAGACTCCATGGCCTCTCTGGGCAACGTGATCCAGTGCCTCATCACCCTTATCATATAGAAGAACTTCTGTGTGATAGTACAAAACTTCCTATGTTCAAGTTTTAGGCCATTGCTCCTTGTCCTGTAACTGCACACCACTGAGAAGAGCCTGGCCTCATCCATTTGCCTCCCACCTCCCTTCAGATATTTATAAACACAAATCAGATCCCCCCCTCGGTCTTCTCTTCCCTGGGCTGAACAGCCCCAGGTTACTCAGCCTTCCTTCATGTGGGAGATGCTCCAAGCCCTTAACCATGTTTGTTGGACTTCTTCTAGGAGATAGCTGTCTTTTTTTTTTTTTGAATGGAGGAGCCCAGAACTGGACACAGTATTCCGAATGCAGCCTGACCAGGGTGGAGTAGAGGAGGGGATCACCTCCCTTGACCTGTAGGCTGCGCTCTTTTTTGTGCTCCCCAGGATACCACAGGGCACACTGCTGGTTCATGGCCAGCCTGTTGTCCACCAGGACCCCTAGGTCCTTCTCCACAGAGCTCCTCTCCAGCAGGTCATCCCCCAACCTGTACTTTGCATGAAGGTTAGCGGGATATTCCCTATGGCTTGAGGCTTAAAGACATGTAGGTGGGAAGAAGGAGTATTTTCTGCCTGTAGATAAGTAACAAATCAAAGCCCCAAATTGGGCTTAAACTGGGAAAATTAATTTCTAAGTTTCATCTTGCCCACTCCAGTCTGTCTTTTAGTCTGGTGTCATCTGTTACATAAGGTCAACACAGCTATTGCCTCAGCCTTGGCACCCGTTTTTTGCTGTTTTTACAGTGCCCCAGTTTATTTTTCTGCTCTTTATTTGACTCCATGCCATCACGTTGGCTAACGTTCTCCTTGGGCACACAGAACAGGGTACGTCCCATCCTTGCTACATCTGCAGTGTTTGTGAGGTCCACGAGCGACAGAGCATTCTTCCCAAACGGCTCTATCTGCCCCATACAGATCTTTGGAGTTCTGGGGAGCCTGTGACTTCAGAAGCAGGCCCCCTCTTCAGTTGTCTTTTATTGTCGCTTTGAGCTAGGCTCAAGGAAAGAGTTCCCTCCTTTAGGAAGAAAAAAGCAATAAAATAGAGGGGGCTGCAGGGTGCAGAGCTGGGAGCACGGCGCAGGAGGAGCCCCACACGCGCGGACACTGTGTTCTCTCCCACCAGGGATCTGGCAATCTTGCATGCATGAGCTGCCTTGCAACGGCCGCTCGGCTGTCATTCTGTCAGGCCCATTTACAAATCGCATAACAGGTTTAATTTTGAAATCTCTCTTCCCTCCCTCCTCCCCCCCCTTTATTTTTGCTGAAATGGATTTACAATGAAAGTATTTGAAAAGGAATAATTATCTATATGAGCAACAGAAGCACAATGCCTGTGGAAGGGGGGTGGGGGAGCCAGAGAAATGTGTCCTTAAGCCTGAAATCTGTGTTTGTACATGCCTACGTATTTACAGAGCTAGGTGTTTGTAAATAGCTAGAAAATATCTGGTGGATGTGTGCATGGTGTGATTTTAAATTGTCAGATATGTGAAACCCGATCTCAGCTTTTGTTTTGTGATAAATGCCACGTTTTCAAGTAAGTCTCCCACCTTACGACTACACTTCATATCTGAAGCCATATTAACCATGAGATTGGTTACCGAATCCTCAGAAAGATTTTTCTGGAGTATTTATGCTTTATATTTTAAAAAAGGAGAGCTCCCGCTCCCTGCTTCATGCAGCACTGGTCATGAAGCTCAGGCTTTTTCTATAGTCTCTGTCCATTTCTCTCGGTGAATTGAATCCAGTCAAAGGTCAAACTGGCCAGAGGCACTTTTATTGTCATGGTAACCATGACTTAATCAAACAATCCTGAGATTCCAGGTTTGTGGGAACAGGCAAAGATCTGAAGAGACTGGAATTAATCAATCAAAGGGGGCAGGGAAGAAAATCCTAAGATATATGACTTATCCTGCCAAATCTATTACTCTGCCCTTAAACACACAAGAATTATGCCTTGGACAATGCTTCTTTTCAGACCAAATACCTCTGAATTTTATTTTCTTGTTCTTTACACCAAATTTCCTAACATATCTCTGTCCTACAGCAATTGAGCCTCAGCCCAGATTCACCCAACAAGAAAGAAGAAAACTACAATGTAGGGAAGATAAAGATTATTTTGTAAAAAGATACTTAAAGAAAGAAAAAAAAAAAGAAAAAGGAAAACAAGAGAAAATGCTAGCAATGGAATAACTGCATTTGATTTAGAAACCCACTGAAGCTATCTAGTGTAGATCCACAGGCAGTTAAGTGTATTTTTAAGGCAGCCTTGACTTGGGGACTTCGTTCCATTTCTCCCTCATGCTGCATCTTCGTGGGAAGGCGAGGATGGGGACTTGCTGTTTTCCTAAGACATTCAGCAGTGCTGAGTTCATCTGACCTCTGCTCTTTCCTGAGAGCACAGCTGCTCAAAGACTGTTCTGGTGCATCTTGTGAGCACCAGGGGTTGGTATATCTAGAACTCAGCTGGGGATAGTCTTTCATTTTGTGCATTTTTGTTATTTTTGAAATCAGTCTGCTTTTGTCTTAGCTCTTGCAGGAGGAGATGGGCCCACAGCTTCTGGTCTCCCCTGTTAATGTCTTGTGTTTTCCTGGGACCTAACTGCAAGCCATGTGACATTGAACCCAGAAACTGATTACTGATTTGGTTTCTAGTAAATGTGATCTGCTGCTTTGCCTTCTTCCTGACCACAGACGTGATAAAGAAAACAGTAAAATTATGCTGGTATGACAAGAGTAAGAGGGTTTGCGAGTGCTGGTGGCAGTAGATCTGCCTTGAGAGCCCTGGTGGGGTGGAGGTGTGCCTGTTGTTTTCCGGTTTCAGAGAAGAATTAACCAGAAACCTGAGATGTGTTTGCTGCTGGAGGCCTTGCAGAAACTGGTGTCTGGTGGGTGGGATTAGTTGCCCAGTATGTCTGTGAAGGCACTTGCTCTGTGGTACGGAGTCATGTAAATGTTGAAAAGCTGGTGGCTGCTAGGCCATGCTGGGAGGTCGCTTTTGTGTCTGTGCATAGAGATGTTCATCTTTCCACCCTGTTTTCAAATGCGAGGCAGGCCAAGAGGCAACTGCCTGTCACCTGATGGCTACCTGGTCTGGGAGACTGCTGCTGAAATTCTGCTAGATTCATGTTCTATGGGGAATGCAGGTAGTTTCTTGCAAACCCCAAACATAACTATTTTAGTGGCAATCAGTGCATGAAAAGAGCTGATTGCTTCTTGTTCTAACTCTGAGGTGTGAATTGACCTGGAGGAAAAGCTCTTCTCTCACTGCCAGGTGATCTGGGACTCTCCTGCAGAGGTTGTTGTTGATAGTTAAAATACACAGAGAAAATCCTACGGTAGAGCATAGCAGATGGACAGAAGTTCATGGAGGACCAGAGTACTGGCAAGATAGAAAATAAATGAGTGAAGCCTGAGCAACAAAAAGGGAAAGGGAGATTTGGTAGCATAGGAGGTCTGGAAGGAAGAAACACTGACCCACACTCAGGGATGTGAATGGAAAAAATCCCCCTTTGAGTTGGCTGTAAAGAGGGGCTGCTGGTACCTCTGACCAGAAGAACGTTTTGAAATGGAGACAGTTGAAGCCATGTGGGGAGAATGGAAAAGGCACTTAGCACAGAAGAATGGCAGAGCTTAGAAAGTTAGAAACAACAAGAAGGGTGAGGCATAAGGCTGATCGCAGTAAGAAAAGCCTCTTCAAAGATCTACAGACATGACTGCAAACAAAAGGAATGGAAAACAAAAGTGGAGGTGGGATGGGAGAGGATAGAGATGAGGAATGAGAAGCAGGAGGTTGGATGGGCAGCTGTGGGGCTGCTGATGTTCAGGGAGCCTTACTGAGTGGCACAGTGAGAAAAAGTGCTAGAGGATGACAAACTGTGCAGAGCCTGTTCTAGGGGTAGGAAGGGGCCGTGGCAGAGAACTTGGCATTATAAGAATAAAAGAGTATTTTGATGGGTTTTGATAGATAAATCTCCTTCATTTCTTGTCCAGTGTGTCAAGACATCTTTAAAGACCAGGGCAAAGTGCAACACTGATAGAGATGAATCACCTCCTACAGGAGTGCTGGGCACCCTTTCTATCAAAAGTGCTGGGAGCAGTGGGCACTCAGCACTGCTGTGAAGCCTTAAATCTTCTTTGCTCCTAAATCTGTTGATCCTCTCAGGACAAGGCTGGGGAAATTGGTGAGATGAGGCACCACGGGCAGGTTGTGCACAGAGCCAGCACTGCACATGACCTGTGCTGAAATGAAATGCAAGTCTGGGAGGTAAAAAGTGCTGTAAAACTCCACCCCCTTTGCAAAAATACACTCTGAGTTAGCTTTAACACTAAGTACCATGGTTCCTGAATGCTACCTTTAAAGGTTAGTGTTCAAACTATAGGAACAGCCAGGGGCAAAAAGAGGCCCATTTCAATTTGATATGTAGAGGTCCTGCAGAAAGCCAGACTGGGGGGTCTCAGAGCTCTTTGTGCTTTCCTTCCCTCCTAAACCTGAGATGGCTTTGAGGCCCACATGGAACTGTGTGCCAGTATCTTTCTTTTTCTTCCTGTATTGCAGTAAATTAGCCATTTCCAAAGGGCTCATGCAGGGGAACATTCTCCATCCCTGACTTGCATGCTGCACAGGTCTGCTCTGCAGGACAGCACTGAAAGTGGGAAGACTTTGGTGCATGGAGAGAAGACATACAGCTCTGCCAGGAGCTCACAGCTTTCTTTGCTGTCTGCCCATCTCTGTGCATTTGCCCCTAGGCAGGGGGGGCCATGGGACAGTCGGGTTGACCAGGATAACTGTTTGCTTCAGATTTGAGTATCTTCTTCTGGAACCTTGCTTTGTACATATGGGTGAGAGGGACACCTGCGTTCCCAGTCCAACAGCACACTATGATGAGCAGCAGAATTTTAATGTTTCCCAGTCTTTATCTTGTCCCTGTTCTCTGGTGCAGGCACAGGACTGACACTTAGTGCTCAGTGCACTTTCTAGCAGAGTCAGCCCTGCTCCCAGTCAACGTATGAGGTGTTACTGCAATATAAACAGCAGGACTGTCCTGGTGTACCACTAATGTTTAGCTTGCAGAGATATGAGAACACTCTGTGGACTTTACCCCACACTGTAATCAAAAGAGTTTATTCCCAGCTAAGCCTTTCTGAAGGCTGCTGCTTTCTACTCTATTATCTGCCCCGATAGCAACAATATTAATAGCAGGAACCTTCCTTGCAAAGAACCAATTGCGGCTATGAGGTGGCTCCCATTGCGCTCCTTGCTGGCAGTGCTATCACTCTGTGCAAAAAAGCACTTCCAGGTTTACTCCGGTGGTTACAGTTAATGCAAATCTCCATTCCTTTGTCCTGTATCAGCATAAACAGTCCTATCTGTAGGTGGTGCCTGCTGTCAGCTTCCACCCTTTAAAACAATGCTGGAACTTCCCTGAGCTCAGAGGTATGAACCAAGGCCTTCAATGCTTCCTAGACAAGAGCAAGGCTGAAGGTGGCTCTTGAGGAACAGAAGTGCAAAATTTTCTTTCTTGAATCCTCTGCCACAGGGAGAGCTTCTTCCATTGTGCTTTTTCTTTTTAGAAGAGATCTCTTTGAAAACCTTTAAAAATACCTGGGGGGATTTGCAAGTGATCAGTGAAGAGGTCAGGAAAGCCCAACCGCTTGATAAAGGTCATTATTTTCATCTTTAGTGAAAGAATGTTAATACTGGAAAGCTGGCATGTGCAGCTGTAGTGTTGTCCTTACAGAGAGATGTCATCTTCAAACTGCTGCTTTTGGGAGTAAAGAATAGCTGTATGTGGCCAGAGAAGCTTTCCAAGGGTCTTTCCAAAGCTTAGTTTTTTTTTTTTTTTTTGCAAGAACAGATAATGCGCTGAGAACCGCTCTGGGCCCACATAGGGAAAGAAGGTGTCATGGTTTTATGATTTTTGGTATTGGTATTCCACATCATAACAACATGTAGTGCATTAAGAGTTAAAGAGTTAATACTCCAACTCCACAGATCATTGATATTTTCCGGGTATACCTGGCTCAGAAGAGAAGAACTACATTCCCCAGAAGACTTTGCGATGCTTTGCATTTTTACGTATTTTCCGCTCAGAGGGAAAAGATAAAAACCGTCTGCGGTCACGGGACACTCTCTTTCCTTCGGGATCGACTCAGCAGTGGGTGCTCGCTGCCGTATCGCCTTCAGCGTTAGCGTAAGGCCTTCGGTTTATCGGACACTCTCTCTTGCTCCTTTTATTTGATTTATTAGCTTCAATTCCAATTATATTGTATTATATTGTGTTATTTTGCTTTCTGATATCTTATTTAGTAAATTAGCTTTCCTCCTCAGATCGTTGCCGCTGTTTTGTTTCTAGGCCCATCTCCCTTTTTTCCTTTTCCCTTTTCCCCCTTCCCCTTTCCTGGGGCGTGGGTCTGTGGGTCCCCCACACCAATCGTCACGGAACCGGGCCGATCCAGCCCGGTAAACCGTTGACAGAAGGTAATGAGTAAATCTGAGTACAGGTAAAATGCTTGAATAAAAGTTTGGTCAACAGAACTATACTAATGGGTGTGATGGATGCATGCTTCTCTGCAGCAAGCAGGACTATTTCTCTAACCAGCTGTTGTTGAGATTCTCCCCCTTGCTCTGCTTCTCCCCTGGCTGCAAATGTCAGACCTGGAAACGTAACCCACCTCCTTGTCACTGTTTCACCATATCACTCAAGAAAGTACAGTGCACTTCCCTAAAACATTTCTAGAAGTACTCTTAAACTTCTCCAGGCAGGTCAATGGGCAGCTGGAACAGGAATGCCCCAGAAGCACTGAGTTATTTTGCTACTTTTTTCCTTCCTCACTCCTCCAATCATTGTTTTATTTTCTGCTTTCCTTTTGATTAGTTCTGTAATATACTCAGATTGTAAAGTGAACTCAATTTTCTCTCTTATTTTATCTGTAGTGCCTCATTAGCCTCGGTACTATTATAACCCCTCTTTGAATCATCATTTGTCTACAAATGTTTGACATATCAGCTGATTCTCTTCTTTTTCCTCTTCCTTCTGGAAGGCAGTGGAGTTATTTCTGTTGATACTCAAATGTTTCAGTTCCTCCCACCGTCTCTAATAGCATAATGGCATTGTGGAGAACTCTCCTGAAGTGCATTTCTGTGTGATGCATTGCAAGCAAGGTGGAACTTAGAGAAAACATTGTCAAAATTACTCTCTTAAAACTCATTCAAGAGTGAGCAAGATGTTTAGAGCAAGCAAATGTATTTGGTCTGTTGTTGTTCCTTTTCTTTTCAAGGACCAAGTGTTGACTGGAATATTCATGGAACAGTTTTTACCAGGGCAAACTCGATATGGCAGAAAGTGCCACAGTGTTTGTGTTCAGCTCTCCATGATGTATGCTGAACAGACAGAAAAACAGATGCTTCTGAGGATCAGCATGGCACAAAATGGGCCCTGATTTCACCATTCTCATAGGGTGTGGGGAGGATATTTCCCTTAGGGTACAGAAACATTCCTCCACATAAATGCTAAAATAGGATTTTGCGTCTCCTGCTTCTACATACTGGGCAGCCAAAGTTAAGTTCTCCTGAGCTTAATCTCCTGCACAATGTAGCAGGAGATTCTTGCATACATATTACAGTATTTTTGGTTTCTTGTGACTACATTTTTGTTTGATTTTATCTTCTTCCAGAGACCTTTGTACAGAGAATTGCCATCTAATCAATACAACTCGATTAGGAGCACCATCATTTTTAAACAAGGGGCAATAAATGTTGGCAGCTTGTTAGCACTTGGTATCCTACAGAAACTGGCACTGCTTTGCAAATGTTTCCAGACTTAGAATAGGTGGCATCAGCCCTCTGAGCTCAGCCAGAGCCTGGCAGAGAGGGGAACACCTCGTGGTCTGCAGTGCCGCTCCTCAAGAGCTGAGGCTCTGCAGGAAGTGCAGATGCTGCAGTGTGGCCTTCAGCAGGCAGGGCGTGCTTCCTAGCTGGGCTGGAACAAGGGAAGAAGGAATTCAGACTCCCTGACCCTGGTGAAAATGCCTAGGAGTTTTATAGGGGCTGGAGGAGGGAAACTCTCCTTCCCTGCTCTTCTCACATCTGCCCGGGAATCCAGCTGCTCTGTGGGAGGGCCTAAGGTAGAGAAATATTACTTTGTTAATGTCTTGAAATAGTCAAAGCACACTTGCTTCTGCAGCTTCCTACTTGAACAAGGCTGCAGTGTTGATCAGCATTGAGCTCAGCCCCTTTCCACATCTTGTTCAGTTTCTACTGGAGCCTTTTATTCATCTGTGGGTATGCAGCACATACAGCTCTTGAGAAAACATTGAATTTCTCTCGGAGTATTTCCCCTTCCTCCACTGGCTTTGCACTGACTTTCACGATCTTGTTTCACTAAATATGATCTGCATTTTTCTAATATTTTTCTTTTCTCAGCTTCCCATTCCATGTGGTCTCACTTGAGTCTTGGTTTAGCTATGATAAGTTCTTTTGTTTTCCTATTCATCTTATCTTCACAGCCATGTTTATTTTGCTAAAGACAGGCAGAAATTTCTTATTGCTACAGAGCTGATGTAGAAAGCTGGAAAATTCTTCTCAGGAGTCCCAGGTCAGTTGGCTTCCACACAAGTGAAGTTGTGTGCACACAGAGCACACACTTTGCAGGACTGGGACTTCTTGACACAGTTCTGTAATGTGCTGGAGCTGCAGCAATGGGATGCAGAGCCATCAGGTGTTTTTTGTTCTGTGACCTCCTGGGAAACAGTATGGGTATGAACTATCTCAAAAGACAACCATATCTACAAGACCGGGGAATTCGTTCTTGTGTTACCTCTGCTGGATTTCAGTTTTGCAGAGTTTTGCTCTCGGTAATAAACATACCAGTAGTGAAAATATTTAGGGGATGACTTGAGTGGAGAAGTGCTTGGTGAGGACAGCCTGCCTGGGGGCTGCCTTGCAGAGTTACACTTTAACTTGTGGAGACACAAGAAGGCTCATTTTCCATGCACTTGTTACTGGTGTATTTTTGCTTTTGGAATGGCTGAGAATGTTTCCCTCTCCTGAGCAACCACACTGTTATGCTGGGGAAGCTAAAGGAGCCAATTACCCACTCCTGTGATGTTGTCTGTAAAGCAATTAGAACGGACAGTGTGATTAAAACCAAGAAGTTATTACTTTTTCTCTTGGAGCAGGAAGAGTGACTGTTTATAGATGAATATGCACCAAATCTACAGTGGGAATAATTTCCTCACCCACTGTGTAAGCTGCTCTACTTCATTACTGGCCGAATGTATGTAGCTGTATAGTGGGTTTTTGTTTTTGCTTTGTGGATGAATTAACGCTTGTAGCTAATAGCTGTAAACTCACAAATGGACTATTACTTTTTACAGCCTTTTAGCAGACTCAGCCTAATGGAGCAAAACTGTTAACAAATTAAGATACATTTGACAGGGCTTCAAGCAGCAACCAGAACCCAGGAGTCACTGTTTGGAACTTGGGCGGAAAGACCTCTGCAGAACCTGCACGCATCACAGCCAGCCTGGTGGCAACAGCAGAACAGTTAAGGCAACAGTTTCTTGGTCTCTCTGAAATTTCCAGAGCGAGAAACTGACTTCCTTTAACATTAGCAACAAGCTTGCCATGTCTGGAGTGCTACCAGATACAATATAATAGTAATGATAGTTAGAGAAAACAGGAGAAGACTTGAGGTGGACAAATGCAACCTGCAGCAATGTAAATACCTCAGGCACTGTGAGATGCTGAGGCTGCAGGAACATCTCATTTGAAGGCAGTCCTTAAGCCATGGACAACACATATCAGCACAGTTGCAGGGCGGCTGCATTGGTTGCCTGAGCAAGAAACAAGCTGGCAGTGAGGATGGCTGCGAGGACTGCCAGATGTGCTCAGAACGAGCTGCCTGCTGTAGCAGCTCTGCAGCAGCCCGACACTGCGTGGCCTTCTGGGGGAAGCACGTGCCTTTGGCTGCTGGTTTTTCAGAGCTGAAGTGGAGGTGACTCAGCCAGGGCTGGACGTGTGCCGGAGTTAACGTAGAGCAGCTGCATGCCTCTGAGCTTTCTGCCTTTCCAACTGCAGCTTTCAACCCTATAATTCTGCTTCTTCTTCAGGATTTTTGTAGTGTTTAAGCTCTTTTACCTCCACCTCAAAGCAAATGTTCTGGCCACCTCGAACCTTCTGCTTGCTTTGGAGCTGGTTGATGGGGGACTTGCATGTGACATCGCTTTATTCTTCACTTAACTTTTGTACAACTCAGTACTGTATGTGGCAGTAAGACAGAGATGTGACATAAGCCTCAAAACCTCAGCATAAGCTGTAGACCCCAAAGGGGTTTTCTCCTGTATGTTCTTATAATGAGGGCTTGTACTGTAAGTAGCATCACAACGGGCACACACACATGCTCCTGGTAGGGAGGTCAGCCTATGGCACCAGCTCCCCAGTTTCTGTGCTGATTACTAACTCACAAAGCCCAGGCAGTAACATTCAGACATACTTCTACTCATTTTTTTCCTATTTCAAACCTTCTTCTCCTCCCTAGGCCTGCTAAAACTTCCTTTGCTGTCATGTGAAGGCTTGTTTTCCTAATACCTTGTGATATTCCCCGAAGAACGTTCAGTGTTACAATTCCAGCATAATGATATTTTCCCCATAGGTGTAAAATGTGTCTACATCAATGGCTTATTAAAAGAGTGTAATAAAAATTATGACCCTGCAGTTCTGCTATTGATATAATGATACAGAGCCAGGAAAACTCCCTGATCCTTCTCACGCATCTGCTGTAGAATGATACAAGAGCAGAACATCTTAAGTCAGTTTAATCCCCTCTTTTCATCCCCTAGCAATATATGTTGGCCCATGAGAGTAACATCAACTAAAAGTTTAATTTATTAATATGCGATAGTGATAATGTCAAAAGAACAATATATAAAAACCCACACAGAAAAGGATTATGCAGCGCAGAGGGGAAAGCCTAGAGCTAATATTTAATACTGGAAAACAGAGCCAAAAATAACTTCTTATCCAAGGAGAAAAGCAGAAGTGTGCAGGGATGGAGGTGCGCAGAGCCCAGTGAGCAGCCCTGCACCACAGAGACCACAGACTGAGGGTGGCAGCTGTTGGGGCAGTGACCAAAGTCCCCAGCTGTCAGCTTGTCAACCTTAGGCTCTCACAGCTCAAACTGAACCGCACGCAGGAATCCAAGCAGCAGGCACAAGTGACACACGTGGAGAGCAGTCCATGCCCAGTGCGCAGGGAGCGGGGAGCCTCGTGGCTCAGCGTTTCGGTAAGTGAAGCGTGAAACCAACTGTTCACTTCAGCTAAATTGTTCACTTAAGCTTGGATGATTAAACTTCCACCAGCAGCCAATATAACCTGCAGCCTTAGGAGGCATACAGACACATTAGCGTTTCATGAGCTTCGCCTTAAATGAGCAATTTGCCCTATAGTCTTAAACCAGTAACATTCTTGGGAGTGGAAAATGTTTCAGCCTCCAAGGGGCTGGCAGGTTTCAAACACTTTCTAGTTTGCTTTCTTGCCACTTCCCTAAAAGGAAGAACAGGGGAGGGGGGAACAGATGTGGAGGAATAAATCCCAGTACTTTCCCATCATTACTAAGCATGCAATGTGCAGCCCCTATCAGAAGGGCAGAACTTGCTGAGATCCAGGTCTGCAAAGGGAAGGTCTGCAGAGGGCTCTGCATGTGAGGTACAGGATGGGTCCCAGTGTGGCTGCAGTTGGCACTTAGCCTTGGTTCAGGTTCCAACCAAAGTGTGAACTGCAGACCAAAATGTCTTCTGGGACTCCATCTGAATGATTCTAATGGTGTAGCTGAAAATACAGATATAAATATTGGTAAGGAATGGACTCCTAGACTGTGGCAAAGTACTGGATCTTAGACCAGAGGAAGAATGACACATCCTCAGATGGAGGAGCTAGTGCTGGGGGCTATGCAGAAACCATCTGTCTCATGGGTGTCTATGGGGTTGTGTTCCATGGCCTCATGGACCAGAGGAATGTGAGTTTGGAGGCAGATAATTGGGCCTCACTTGTACAGAGTTTTATCCAACTTTTATACCAGTGGGTCCTTGACTAACTTCTGCTCTGCAGCTAGGTAAGGGGGGGAAATAAATCAAAGAATCTGGCCTGGATGGGCACTTTACATTTTCATGGTTCTAAATAACTCATTGCATTACATCAGTCAGGTGCAGGAGTATGGTGGAAGGAGGAAAAAGAACAGTGAAAGAAAATGAAGAAAAATGCCATCCTCTTCAGTACCAATGGTTCTTCCCTGGGCTGAAGAGGGCAGAGGGAAAAAATTACAGACAAAATCTCATCAGCAGCTGAAAGGCAAACCTGGTAGGAGCTGAGAGGAAACAGGAGGGAGTGAGTCTGTAGTAAAGGAGGGAAAAAAGATTAAGATCTGACCTAGATATAAAAATCACTCCTATCCTGCCCCTCGTTTGCTAGGTCAGGAGAGGTAACAAGAAGAGCAAGAAGTTCCAAGCACTGCTACAAAATACCTCCTAGGATCTGAGTCCACCGCTGTGCATGCAGCTCTGCACCTAACACCAGGTTCCTGCTGCACTGCTGCGAGCTGTGCCTGTGTGCTGGTAGGAAGTGCTTTGGCCCATGAGTGACACAGTTTTGCTCGATGTTTTTTTTTTTTGTATCAGCATCTGAGCTCATGTGCAGGAACTGACCTCACTTTTTTGCGTGTGCTTTTCCCCTGCCTCAGGAAGGGTCAGGCTCTTTCTGTTGTCCACCTCAGCATAAGTGCCTGAAGCTTGGCTAAACAAACTGCCAGCCAGTGGGGGTCTGAAAATACAGAGGATGCTTCAGGAAAAATGGTAGAATAGCAGAGCTAGGAGCAATACAATGAAGTTGAAAAAGGAACAGTCACCTGAAAACCCTGCTGGAAGGTCGACTACACTGAGCCATAGCCTCTGGGGTAAATGTGAGCCTTCCTACAAAACCTTTCCTAAATTATGTGATCTGTTTGCTTTTAAAAGCTGTGTGGTGGAGACAAACATCAACTCACCTGTTAGCTCCCAGTACTTCCAGGTTCCTTTCTCGTCTATTGTTCCAGGACCCCTATGACAAGGCTTCCTTACGCTGACAAGTTAAGCCTGGTTCTCTATATGATCTGCACCAGCAAGACTTGCTCTCCACAGAGCTCATTCACCAGAAGTTTGACAAAAATATTTCTTGCTCAAAATGCAAACTCTCTTACTTGAACATTGATGCTGTACGTTTGTATCAAGGACTTGAATTAAATTAAAAAAAATGGCCCAGGTGATTCCAATATTTAGTTCGATTTTTAAAAGTGATTTGGGCATCTCAGCCCATGTGGATGTGGGTCCATTTAAATTCTGGGCAAGGTCTGGGTCACACATTCCTGCAGCCAGGCTTGGCTCCCTGGTGGTAACTGGATCCAGAGCTTTGTGCTGAAGCTCTCCAGTGTGAGCTGAGAAGGAAGAACACCCACGTGGACTCTGCTGATAAAAACCTTTGGGTCCTTGAGTGAGATAATTAAGTAACATGAGGGAGGTTTGTGGAGAAGCATATTTGACATTTGTTTTTTACTGACAAAGAACACAAGAAATGATGCATGAAACACGAAAATTCAAGTTTTATCTGCCAGCTTTCCTCAACAAGGCACACAATGCTGTTTTTCCACTGCACAATTTGAGAAAACATTGATTTGATCCATTGAAGTGGTGAATGCTCACAGAATAAAACCTTTTTTTTTTTTTTTGCCTGGAGTGATGACCTTGCGCCGATTAGAGCAGCTAGGTAAGAAATCCAGCAAGTATTTATCAAAGGCTTCTACAGCAGTGCAAACTCTAGCGAGTTCAAAAGCGAGAGACTTTTCGTCTTCATACAACTGACAGGGTTATAACGTTTCAAGAATGCCAGGAATCCATGTGGCTGTTCCATTAAACACCTCTGATTAGTGAATGTGCTGATAAACTCTGGGAGTCAGAGGTCAGAACTGTGGAGCCGAAGGTACCCCAGGTATCTGAAAATGTCTCCAGGATTCCCGGCCCTCTTTCCCAGTTAACCCCTTCCATCACTTCACCCATGGAGGCCTAAAGTGGAGTGTCTCTGACACAGTATCTCCCAGACAGTTCTGCAGAGATGTTAAGAGTTACTTTGAAAACTGTGGAAAAATGACCTCAGGAGCTTCCCATGGAGATGTTCTCAACAGCTGGCTGTTCTTTGATTTCAGCTCCAGCTCCTAATTAATATATGTGCAGAATGCCATGTTGCCACTGGCCCATCCAGCCTCTCCCTCATCAGCTTCAGGTGATACGATGATGGCAGCACTAAAATACCTCCGAAGCTCTCAAATTGCAAAGAGGAATGCAATCTCAAAATACTCAGACAGGAGCAGTCACACCACCCTGTCACCGTGGAAAGCACTCTGCTTTGTTTCCATTTCGTCCTAAGAGCTACAGCTCTACTCCCCTCGAGTGCCTGGACCAACCAACTGGGAAACCCAGCAAACACAGATTGTGCCCGGCTGTCACTTTGCAGGACGTTGGTCGATCAGGAGGATCCCAGGAAGCTGAGTTATCCCAGCAGGGTCCCAGACCATTTTTCGGGCCCTTGCCCTAACATGCAACCCATCCTGACGCAGAGCAGCCATTGCTTTTGTCTCTACCTCCAGGTGGCAGCTCAGGGCTCCAGGTTTTACACTCCTTTTCATTCCACACTCCGGTTATGAGCTGCTGGAGATGCTGAGGATTCATCTCCTCCACTGAGCTCATCGGTTTCTTTGAAAATCAATAGGAAAATGCTGAGGAATGCAAAGGAAGCAGGAACAGTCAAAGTAAAGACAAGTGGTGTCCTGTAATGGCCATAATGATTCTGAAACACGCAAGGTCACAGATAATTAGGAACCTAATTCTCCTTTGAAAGAATCTGTCAAGTTACTTCCCTACCTCAAAAACAATCGCTGATTGATGTTATTTCTGGGCTAACAAACTCATTGAAGGTAGTCTGAATGGGAGGTGTACGGCCCTTGCTCTCCAGGTGGGGTAAGGTAGTCAGAGCTGGAGGATAGAACTGGAGTAAAAGAGGTTTTCATTGCCATAGTAATGGTCTTAATAGAATCTGACTCACAAAGGTGCCAGCTCCTTCCTCTCTACATTTCTACCCACTTGTGTTCCTCTTAATTTTATTTTATTTTCACTTATAATTGTAAAGAGTGAGGGAAATGCTGGCCTCCTGTAGGAGGGAGGGAAGGGGTTTTCTAACACCCACAGAGAGTGAGTCTTCCCTGCCCCTGTGTGTGCCCAGTGCTGGCTGCAGGGCTGTGGAGCTCGTGGCAAGGGAGCTATGGCATGGGTCCAGAGCCATAGCAGCATCCAAACAGTGGAGATGCAATGTGGACTTCAGCACAAGCACACACGTTAGCTGAAAATGTATACCACCACTGAGTCACAGCTCAAAGGGCATGGCCACATTGGTGTAGCAGCAACCCCACAGCTCCAAGGCAAGGAATTGCTATTAGCGCAGATGATAGATGATAGCAGGGGATGTGTGGTATGGATTTCAGATGCTCACCATCATGTTGCCTTGGTTTGTTTTTGCTCTGTTTTTCTCGTTGTTTTGTTTTCTTATTGCAGACTGCATTTGGAGAGGAATTATCCAACCTGGACCATGGATTACTGTCAGTGCCCAAACTAGTCTGGGTCAGAGTCTGCTGCAAGGCCAAACCTGAACGCAGTATGTGTGTTCAGTTTCTCGTTTCATCCCCGTGGATCCATTCCCATTCACGTGAATCCCTTCCACATCCCTCCATCCATTTTAAGAAAGCCTTAAAGTGAGAAGAAATGCTTCAGATGAAGAACGGACACTTGTAGCTTCGCAATCTGTTCAATCTGACGTGCCCCCCCACCATTTCGGTGGGTGAGCCTTTCTGCCCACCCAGCCCTGCATCAACTGGCAAACGCACGCTGGATACGAATGGGACTGAAGTCTGGATATCTTCTAACACAGAGCTTTGGTTATCTGTGAGCTTTTCCATTTCTCTTCATATAAAGGACTGCTACCCAAGGGGAAATTTGGGTCAAGAGCCTATGATATGTTGTGTGTGTATGTCCAGAAAGTCAAAATATCCTACTGCAGCCAGCATTCACTTTCTTCCTTATTCTTTCTTTTCTATTGCTATTATTATTACTATTATTATTACCATTAATGTTTCTTATAAGGAGCACATAAATTTTTGCTTCAATACAAAATACTTTGGGAGCTGTTATTTCTCTGTATGTTGCCTCTATCTCCAGTTTCCCACCTCTGAAGTATCTGGAGACCAGAGTCGTGCTCAAGATTTCGGGCACATTTTTATGGCCTCGTAGTTCTTTATTAGTTCCAAAAAAAGAAGAAAAACAGTTTTTTCATCATCTGCATTTTCACCATTTCTAATGGCTGTGGTATCCATCTAGATGTGTTTCTGCCTGCCCGATCCTCCTGTCGATACTTATTAATTTCATGACCGTCTCTTCAAGTGTGTTTGGAAATGAACAGGGCAAAGTCACCCTGAGGCCAAGAATGAGCCAAGAGAAGTGAAAACAGGAGTGACTCTCCACAATGGTACTTCCGCAGGTTTTCCTATCTTGCCCTTAAAATGTGCATTGCAAACGGATCTGTTGACCGAGGCTCCAGGCACCGAGGGGTTACCGCTCAGAGGCGGAGCCCCGGGCTGCAGACGCGGGGTGAGCTCTTCTGCAGCGACACGGAGGACAGGACGAGGGCTTTAGCTGCTTAAATAACCACCCACTGAAACAACCCAGGAATAAACGGTGCTGGAAAACACAGGGCTCTACAGGCTCAGCGAGGACGAGCTGGTCCCGGCCCGCAGACGTTTTCCACGCGGCTCCGAGCTCCGCCCCGGGACGGCCCCGGCCGAGCAGCGCCGATCCCGCACCGCCACCGCTCCCTAGCGGGGAAATGCCCGTGGGGCGATGCCCGTGGGGAAGTGGGCGAGGCACGGGGCTGCTCGCTGCACTCGGGGCCTTTGATGCTTTGGCCACGGGGAACCCGCTCGGTCTGTGCCCATTGCCCGTGGTCGCGGCACCGGTCAGTGCCGGTGTGCAGAGGGTGGCTGTGGAGCTGGAGGGCTTTTTGGTGGTGGTTAACCTTCACATGGACCCGTGCAGCCGAAAGCAGCGATGGGGCAGCTGCTGCCGTGCACCTCTTGTGGCGGCTGCGGAGATGGAGCGGCACGGCGGGGCAGAGGAGACAGGGCACAGGGCAGCACTGCGCACCCTATACCTGTTCTGGTCTGAGAACTGACCCTTAATCAGCATCAGTTTGTTAATGAGCGCAGGCCGGCTGTGTGTCTTGCCCTGCATCTTCGGGAAGAGGCAACACCCGCCCCGCGCGGGGCAGCCCGGGCTGCACCACGCGGTGTAACGTCCTGCTGCCCGAGCTGCTCACACGGCCGGGCACCTTGCGCTGTGACACCGTGTGACACGCTGTGACACCGTGTGACACCGTGTGACACCGTGTGACACCGTGCTGCTGGAGCTGCTCACGATGTCGGCCTGTTAGATCGTCCAGGCACAGCGGGGACGGGATAAGCGCTGCACGCTGACAAAGGAGAACAGGCGGTGGGTTTTGTACACGCTGATCGTGGAGGAAACTGGAAAGTCTGTATGTGACATCCCTGAAGGCTTCGCGTTAACGTGTGTACCCAGATGTCAAAGGGAACCGGGCACGGAAGAACACACTTGTTTTAACAACTCATAGCTTTGCCACGAATAAAGAGCCCTGGGTTCGCAGCTTTCCCCGGTAACACGTGCATCCAAGCACGTCACCCATCCGACTGCGGGGAACGCGCTCCTGCCGCTGCGGTCGCGCGCTCCGCTCCGCGCCGCGTCCCCCCCCCCAGTCCTCCACAGCGCCAGGGGGCGCCGGCGCGGCGGGCGGGCCGGAAGGTGCCGCCGTGCCGCTCGGCTTCCGGCGCCGTGCCCCGGCAGTGCAGGCGGGCGCGATGGCGGCGCGCTGAGGCGCGGGGCGGGGAGGCGGCGGAGCTCGTCGCGGTCCGCAGCTCCGAGCCGTTCCCCGCCGGGAGGGGCGGGCCGCCCCGCGGCTGCTCGTTGCCGGGGCGGCGTGTGTGTCCTCGGGCCGAGCACGGCGGTTCCGCCGCGAGCTGTGGGCGCCGGGAAAGCGAACGGCCGGAGCCATGAGGACGGTGCTGATGGTCGCGGAGAAGCCCTCCCTGGCGCAGTCCATCGCCAGGATCCTCTCTCGGGGTAGGAATGGCGGCTCCGGGAGTTGGAGGTGCGGCGGGGCGGCCCCTGCAGCGCGGGGCCCTTTCGGTTCGTTCCGCTTATTTTGGCGTGCTGGTGTTTCTTCAACTCGAGGACAGTGAATGGTGTTGGTTAGCTCTGGGCAGCCTGAGGTAGTGCCCGCTGCGGTTGGCAGCCCTGCTCGCGGCAGGAATGTCGGAACGACATACTCCTCGAGGTCCCCTGCAGCCCTCGCCCTCCTGGGATCCCCTTCGTGTGGCTGCGGTGTGTGTTTGTGCGTAGCTTTTCTGGAGAGTGGCGGTCAGGTCGTGAGTTTCTGTCCTGGGATTTCTGAAGCTGTGGTAAATGTTCAGTAAGTTCCGTGGATAACAGAAAACGAGCTGCATTTGCTTAAGGATCTCCTGGTGGAGAAAGATAAAGGAGATTCTGGACAGTTTCAACTGAAAACAAAATATGACAGAAAAAGCTTAAAATGATAACTGGCTGGAACAGCACCTTGATCAAAGAGTAGAAGTGCACGATCAGGAGGGTCCTGGTTGTCTGATCTAGGGAAAGGGGTGTAATTACAAAAGAAATAACGATTATTCCACTGCTTTTTTTTTTATTGCTTTTTAATTTTTATTTTGTTGTTAACTGTGGTCTTATTCTCTCAGGAAACATGTCTTCTCGCAAGGGACTGAATGGTGCATGCTCTGTGCACGAGTACACTGGATCGTTTATGGGGCAGAGTGCCCACTTCAAGATGACTTCTGTATGTGGCCACGTCATGACTTTGGATTTCATAGGTATTTGTCTGTTCTTTATATGCTTTAACTGATGTGGTTTGTGAAATCTTGAGGGACTTGATTATTTCCATGTATGATGTTTCCTTCAGGAAAAGCATTAAGGAGAACTGGAGTGGAATTGGGGATGACAGTATCATTGTGGCCATCAGTTTTTAACTTTCGATTCTAGCCCCCTGGCTTCCTGTGTGACTGTGGGTGTGCAGCATATCTTTAGTACCTGAGTTATATTGTGAGTCTAACTCTGCTAACTATTAAAAATGTTTCGGTACTTTGGATGGAAGGTAGTTAAGGAATGCAGAGTCCAAAGGGATATTCTGTAAAGCACTCTAGTGTGGCCCTGCAAAATAGGGATGCGGTAAGGATTGAGTGCAGCCAAGCCTGACACTAACTTGTGTTCAGTCACTCACATGAGTGCTCTGTTTCCTGTAATGCTAACTGCCTCACAAAATTTGGGGACTAAATTCTGAGTCATTTATACAGTGCTTTGAAGGAGTACAGTGTCATATAATTGTTAAACAATGTTATGAACAATTATTTCTATATATGAACGAATGCAGTGATATGAGAAGGTGGCCCTGCAGGATGCACTGCAGTGCAATAGGGCTGAGGCACAGCTGGCCATGAGTAGTGGAAAACAGAGTGCAGTGTGCACCTCTTACAGCACTGTGAGAGCCAGGAAAAATAGCTCCCTACCTTGGCCTGATAAGTGACTGCAGGAACAGGAGGATTTTCAGTAGCTCACATTAGCATTTACGAAAGGTGGGTAGTGCATCTTTTTCCTTCTGTCTGCCGTGTCTCAAAGATATAGCTGGAGTTCACACAGAGAGCTAAGGGGTCACTTGGGATCCAGTAAAACAAGATACACTAGGATAGAAAGCTTTCCAGGACGCAGTTTGAAAGCCAAAGTGATGTTCTGGGGTTTCTACTGTTTATTTACAGCTCTACTTTAATGCGCTTCTGCTTTTCAGGAAAATATAACAGCTGGGACAAGGTGGATCCAGCAGAACTTTTTAGCAAAGCTCCCACAGAAAAGAAAGAAGCTAATCCCAAACTGACTATGGTGAAGTTTTTACAGGTATTCTTTCTTGTGAAATGTATTTGAGATGCGTATCAAACCGATCCATACAGGTATTGGATGCGTGTTTGGCTTCTAACAGCATGTGGAAGGCCTCCTTTAATTATCTCTGCTTTTTGGTCATTTCTCACATGCACCTCTCTGGGAGGAAAGCGGTAATTTGGATCCTTTGTCAAAATAATACTCTTTCTGGAAAGAAGGTGTTTGATGTAAGGCTGGTTTCTGTTGGATGAGTTTAGCCTTCCTTGCATCTTTATGAGCTAGAAAAGTGGTTCTTGCATGGAGCAGAAGTTCAGGGGTCATCCGCTGCTGTAGAGCCAAGCTGTTGTATGGATTTTGTCAGATCCTGCAGGAAAAGATGTTGTAGGCAGACTTGTGGTTCCATGAACACAGCTTTCTTCTGTCTTAATCCATTCTGCATGCCGTTTTCTTGTCACTTGCTTTCTTCTTCCAACTCTTTTTTGCACCAAATAAATTGCATCGATCTTCAGAGCTGTAAAACAGAAACAAAACCATACAGTTACTGAAGAGGTTTTATTTTTTTGAGTTGCTGGTAACTGCTGATTTCCCTTACAGGTGGAGGGAAGACGCTGTGATTGCATTGTTTTGTGGCTGGATTGTGATAAGGAGGGAGAAAACATCTGCTTTGAAGTAAGATTTCTAAGATTTCTAATAGCATAATGTATTAACTTGTAGCATATGGTGCTGTCAGTATGTTGTTCTTTGGGTAGATGATCAAATTCAAACTAAGATGAATAAAAATTCAAATGCATGGAGAACCTTGGTGGAAAAGCTGATGTGTTTGAGCTCTTAAGATGTCAGTAAAGGAGTATAATTGATTTTGTTAACGTCGTCCACCAGAGATGAAGAATAAGATCACTTAAATGTTCAAACGTATCAGTGCTTTCAGTCAGAATCAGTGTGTTTCACAGCTGGTTTGATTCTGTTTTTTTCCTCCAGAGGGAAAAACTGACTTAAGCCCTTAGCTTTCAGTTACTTATAAAATCTCCTTCTGCTCCTCGTTAGGTCCTTGATGCTGTTCTTCCTGTTATGAACAAACCTCCTAGCACCGAGAGGACGATTTATAGAGCTAAATTCAGTTCTATCACTGACACAGACATCTGCAATGCCATGAATCATTTGGGAGAGCCCAATCGCAATGAAGCCCTTTCAGTGGATGCCCGCCAGGAGCTGGATCTTAGAATTGGCTGTGCATTTACAAGGTGACAGCACAGACTGCACACGGTTTTATGAAGGGCTCATATGTATCTGGAAAAGTTCCTGAAAGTTGTTGCTTTGCATGGGAATGGGGATATTAATGTAGTTGTTGCTGTATTTTTTTTTTTTTCCTCTAAGATTTCAGACTAAGTATTTTCAGGGGAAATATGGAAATTTAGACAGCTCCCTCATCTCCTTTGGGCCGTGTCAAACACCAACACTTGGATTCTGCGTTGAAAGGCACGACAAAATCCAGTCATTTAAGCCTGAGACTTACTGGGTGCTGAAAGCTAAAGTAAGCTCTGTGTTACTTGTTTGCTTAAAACATGATTTCCTTCTTATATACAAAGAAATGCACTATGTGTTTTCATTCTGTCCATTCATAAATTTGTAGCTGCTGACAAGAATTCACAATGCCTACAATTTGCTTGTGTATTTTCATTCAGTTCATACGTGTCTCACCACTCCAGAACAGATTTGAGGATGTCAGTTCTGTGTTCAAGTGGTTATTGTATGCTGCTTGTAGAACTCATCAGTGCTAACCATCTAAGCTTCGACTCAGCCAGAAAGGCTTCTTAAAATGGCTTGTTATTGTTCCCTGGGGTCCTTGGACCAACTGTGGTGTTAATTTGAATCCAAGAATTAATTTGTCTGCCAGCAACTGTTGGCATTGCTGAGTATTGGAATTTTAAAGCAAATAAAATGTCCATTGTGTTGATAGTTGAGTCCTCTGAATACTTTGGCAGCTTCTGGCAGTTTTATAGCCTTGCTGCTGTCCAGGCTCTAAGAGCAAACCAACATGGTTTTACTGTTTGTGATGACAAGGATTGTGTACATAAATAGGAGATGGATGGTAAAAAGTCGCCATTTTTAGATGTTAAAATTTAAAAAGAAAAGAAGGTGAAATTCAGTGTCTGTTCTTACCTATTTCCTGTTACATCTCCTTTATGTGTGTCATGCTAGGAAATATTTGGTGCCTGTTTCCAGGGAGTTTCATGCACATGCATTGATATTTATTTTTGGAGGGGGGACTTGGAATGTGACCTACATACATTTTATTCTTAATGCAGAGAATTAATTTTGCTAAGACAAAATGATGAATTTTGAATTTCTGCCCATTTTGCCTTTATTATTCCAAGAATTAAAAACAAGTACCACATTTCAGTTAACTGCAAGAATAATTCCAGTCATTCTCCTGGCCCCAGAACTCAAAGTACTCTCTTTCTGAAAAGCCACAGGAAAAAGAGTACACCTGCATGCTTGGAGCTCCCGTAGAACATGTGTTAGTAGGGTTCACTCTCTGGATCCTTGTTGGAAATGTGCATTCTGCACTTCTAGTAATAGTGTTGATGGGAATTAATCTGTTATTGTTGTTTGTTTTTAATTCACTAGGTGAACCCTGAAAAAGAAAGTTCTCTCACTTTGGATTGGGATAGAGTGAGGGTATTTGATCGAGAGATTGCTCAGATGTTCTTAAACATAACAAAGATGGCAAAAGAAGCAAAGGTATTTACTTAGTGTTGGTAGAACATATTTCACAAAGGAAATACTACTTAATAGTTCATCTGTTGTATGTTGGTTTTGGTGAAGAAGGCTATGAAATATCATCTGTATCTTTTTTATTCCATTCAACTTCATATAGGTGATCAGTCAGAAGGTTCTTGATCGTAGTTTGTATCGTGTTTGTATGGTCATCTCAGCAGAAAGCCCATTCTTAATATTGTCTTTGGAAATGGTCATCATTCATGGTAGCAGTCAGCAGTCTTCATTGCTAATCTTGCTGAGAAATGCAGTTCAGAACTCTCCAGGCAGACCTCTTATTTCCCACAAGACACTGTATAGGTCAGAATTTATAATAACAACATTCCTGCAGTTAGATTTTTAATTGTATACGGTACAGTCTTTTTAGCCAACTAATTTGTAGCTGTGTTCTGCTCAGTACTTGTTTGGCAGCATGTTGGGATGTAAGTGTTTACAGCTCCTGACATTCAGAGGCTGTGTGAAGCTTTTAAAACTCTAGATTGTTATGTTTAGGACCATTACTTGGATTAAGCACTGAATCCTTGTAGCACTGACATGTGCTGCTGAGCTAAATGGAAAGTGAAGATAGCAATGAGTGACTCTCCTGCATATCCAGTTGTAGGTGTGATCTGGTCCATAGCATGAAGAGACCCCAGGGCTGCAGCTTCAGCGTTTGGTAGAACCGTCTCCAGTCAGATTTCCACCACATTTGATGGTTACTGTTGTAAGGAAAGCAATCAGAACAAATCATAGATCTGTCAAAAGCAGATCACGTTAGGTATACCACGTGGTTTTAGTCATAATGGGAATTATACGGTTATCAGTTACCAAACTTCAAAACTTTTACTGGAAAAATGCTATTTTCTAGGTAGAATCTGTGAGTAAAAAAGAGAAGGTGAAGCAGAGACCACTGGCTCTGAACACGGTAGAAATGCTACGAGTGGCCAGTTCTGCTTTAGGTACGTGTAAAAGTTCAGATTTTCACACTGATTTAGAGCAAAATACTTTGGCTTCTCAGCTGAAATAATCAAGCCCATATCAAATATATTTTGAGAAGTCTCCTCTCCCTGCGATGTATCGCTCTGGGGAAACAAGTTTAGCAAGCTTGTCAAAAGGGAAGTGCTGGGTCAGATCAAGGTGACAGAAGTCCCACAGAAAGGACAAACTGTAATTCATAATTTATTTGAATGCTTTGATAAGGTGTGCTGTAAGACACTGCAACCAAAACCATCTACAGATTGCTGTATGATTTTGTTCTCTCCTGTCCCATCTCAGGAATGGGTCCACAGCATGCCATGCAAATAGCAGAGCGTCTGTATACGCAGGGTTACATTAGCTACCCTCGAACAGAAACTACCCATTATCCTGAAAACTTTGACCTGAAAGGATGCTTGAGACAACAAGCTAATAATCCTTACTGGGCAGAAACTGTAAGTACATAAAGCAAAACCTGTACTGTTCTACAGATGGTTCTCTAAGTGTGTGTTTTAGAACATCTTACCTGCTATGTCTTGAACCGTAGGCCTCTGCAAACAAATACCTGTAATTGCTTTCACTCACAGATATTGTAGTTATGGATTTGATCTCAAAAAAACTTTTAACCTGACAGCAGAGACCTGCTATCCACTTCAGCTTGTTTTCTCTGTCTTGCTTCACCCAGGTAAAGGCACTACTATCAGAAGGCATCAATCGACCAAGGAAAGGCCACGATGCAGGGGATCATCCTCCTATCACTCCAATGAAAGCTGCAACAGAAGTAGAATTAGGTACAGACAGGTTGAATAGTGTTAGAACACTGAGGAAATTGGTTCCTGGAACTTATAAGCCATATTAAAAGTCTCTGTGTTTTAGTGTAAAAAAAGAATTACCTGATTGCAAGAACTGGAGAGAGAGCAGACTTTATCTGAAGTTAAATTTCTAATAATGGTGAAGAGCAGAACTCCAAGCTGGCAGTGTCTCAGTTGCCTCTGAAATGTCATTTTCGTATTTAGCTTAGGGTGACTTCTAACAGCTCTGAGCAGTAGAATGTTTTGTTTTATTTTATTTTTATTTTTTTCCTACTTGATCCTCTCTTTCAAAGACATTTCAAAATCACGTCATGAGCTGCCTGAGTTAGCAGCTGTTCTCCAGGAGCATCTCCATGTAGCTCTTGTCTATGCTAAGCTAGTTTGTCAGGCAGCCTGGTTGATAACATACTTACTTAAAAAAAAAAAAAAAAAAACAACAAACAAGTACAGGTTAATATTACATAGAATTCTAACGTGTGATTCTATGGGTAGGAAGTTTTAAGGGGGAGGCTGGATGGACTTTTGGATCTTCTTTTATATACCAGATTCCCTGTGGTTTCTGTGGAAATCTGATATCTTAGTGCAAATTTTGTGTGGTGCTGCAGGACTTGATGTGTGGGAGTAAGATATTGTTTATCCTCAGGTGGAGATGGATGGCGGCTGTATGAGTACATAACCAGGCATTTTATTGCCACTGTGAGTGCTGATTGCAAGTACCTGCAAACAAACATTTCCTTCAGTATTGGGCCTGAACGTTTTACCTGTGTTGGAAAAGTGGTAACTTCACCAGGTAAGAATAACACCAGGGAGTAAGTAGTTAGCTACAGTTTATTATTTTTCTCATTAATACATTAAATAGATATAAAAGTGAAGTTTTGGAGGCAAATAGAATTACAGACTTTTTCTGGAGCTTATTTAAGGTCACAAGGACTGAGTCTTTGTGTTCAGTTCCTTACTTGTATTACCCTCGAGTAGGACGTACTTTCCATGTGGCAGTCTGAAAGTTTTAATGCAACACTTATCAGTAAAGACCTTTTTTTCAGACTGCAATTGCCTTTTTATTTTTTATTTTTCCCTTGAGCCTCGGGAAAAAGACTGTAGTACCCTCAGAGAAATGCTCACAACGAGCTGTCCCAGTCATCTGTTGCATTAATACAACTTATCTTTTGCATTTTCTTTTTGAGAGACTCTTCCCAACCATTTGGTAAGACTTGTGGCACTGTGCTTTCATTTGAGGAAAACCTCGGTTGTTTGGGTTTTTTTTTTTTTTTTTTTTTTTTTGCTGTATATTTTTTCTCTCCATATATCAGCTGGACTCAAGTTATCCACAAAACAGTTTTGGTGTAGTGAGAGATCCCTTCTCTTGATATAGTATTTCAAATATTGTCTGCGTGGAATGGCAAACAGCCTCTCAACTTTGATGTGCATACTGTGGCACATGTTAAAATTAAAAATATATGTCTTGGCCTTTTGAAAGCTGTGAAGATAAGCTCTCATTGTCTTGTTTACCTCCAGGGTTCACAGAAATTATGCCTTGGCACAGCATTGCATTAGAAGAGAGCCTTCCCTGCTGTGAGAAAGGAGATCTCTTTCCAGTTGGGGAAATAAAATTGCTGGAAATGCAAACCAGTCCTCCTGACTACCTGACAGAAGCAGAACTCATCACACTGATGGAAAAGCATGGCATTGGTAGGAACTTGTTTAGCATACATTATCCTGTGATACATCTACTAAGAGGGCAAAGGGTCTGAATTGCCCCTCTGGACTTTCTCTGTTGGTAATGACCTTTCAGTATTCATTTGAACAAGTCCAGTCGTGCTCTCTCTCCCATCAAGCCACAATGCCTGTCGCACCTCTTAGTGGATGGTAGATTCTGCTTTCCCTGTATTCCAGTCATCTTATCTTTATCCCTAGTTTCTGGCCGAAGCAAGATCTCTTCATAATCTCTTGTCATTTCTGTGTCATAAAGAGCTATTGCTTAGAAGAAAGCACCTCCTGTTGTTAGGAATGATTTCCTGTCTTTACAGCCTGCCTCGGTTTCACTGGCTACAGTAGTCCTTAACTATTCCATTGTAGAATTTATCACAATATTATTTTGCTGTCTAGGGACGTCAGTCATTTGTAATTCAGTGAAAACTTTGATGGCTATGTTGTCTCCCTTTGCATGGCAGGAACTGATGCAAGTATTCCAGTTCACATCAACAACATCTGCCAGCGAAACTATGTCACAGTGGAGAGCGGTCGAAGACTAAAGCCTACAAACCTCGGAATTGTTCTGGTTCATGGTTATTACAAAATAGGTCAGTTAAATGCTCTCATTCAACTTTACCTCGTGTAGGGAACCTGCTTTGGCAGAGTGGTTGGACTCGATGATCTCTTGAGGTCCCTTCCAGCCCCTATGATTCTGTGATCCTCTTACTCTTTGCCCCTTTCAGTATGTCAGGGGCTTTTGTCATTGTATAATGTTTGTCTAAAACGATACACCCATCTAGGATAGTGTTAATAATTCTAAAATCTGAAAAAATCTAAATGTATTTATTTTGGTATCAGTTTATACGTGGGCAGTTTCTTACCTGTGCTTGTGGTCTTCTGTTGCTGCTTATCTGCTACTGTCTCTGGTTTTTCTGGTAGATGCAGAGTTAGTTCTTCCTACGATCCGCAGTGCTGTGGAGAAGCAGCTCAACTTAATAGCTCTGGGTAAAGCAAATTACCATCAGGTCCTGGAGCACACCCTTGACATCTTCAAAAGGAAATTTCACTATTTTGTGGATTCTATCGCAGGTAAAACTCGTCGTACATGTGAAATTCCCTACAACTACTTCATTGTTGTAAAGATGTTATTATGAAGCCCTTACACACGAGGTTGCTTTTAGGGGTTTGTTGGAACGTTGTGCCAGGACTGTTGCTTTCCAAAATGAAGTATATTAGATCATGTCTCCATTCCACCTCTAATGTATTTTGTGACTGTGTAGTGGTGAGTGTTGAAAAGCTTCAGATGAGCTTTTCATCTGAACAAGGAAGCGTATTGTGAATTCCAGTAGTTGTTTGCTGGTCCTGTAAATTATAGTGTGCAAGGTTTCCTCTTAGGAGTAAGAATTCTAAGAAATGGTATTCTTTTTTCTCCAGGTATGGATGAGCTGATGGAAGTGTCATTTTCGCCCTTAGCTGCCACGGGAAAACCTCTTTCCCGCTGTGGCAAATGCCATCGTTTTATGAAGTATATTCAGGTAAGTTCACATCATGTTTGTGTTTAGATTTCACTGGCTGAGCAGCACCGCTCAGAAATTCTCTTGCCATTATTGAACGTGGATTCAAACGTAGTTGTCAGGAATGCACTTGATGGGCAGGAGGTGGAAGAGCGAAGCCTGACGCAGTTTTTCTGTGCAGTACAAATCAGAGTGGTCACAGCTGCATTTCCTGCAAGTTTTGAACCCTGCTGACAGTACAGTTGTTCTGAAGGTTTGCATTCTCTTTCCAGGCCAAACCAAGTCGTCTGCACTGCTCTCACTGTGATGATACCTACAGTCTCCCACAGAATGGTACAATTAAACTCTACAAAGAGTTACGTTGCCCCCTTGATGACTTTGAGCTGGTTCTGTGGTCATCTGGATCCAGAGGAAAGAGCTACCCACTCTGTCCATACTGTTACAACCATCCTCCCTTCAGGGACATGAAAAAAGGTAAACAATAAAAATAAAATAAAAAATAATGCAGGGGGTTGAGCTCAAGTATTAGCAATCTTTGTGACAGTACCCTGTGTATTTTCTGGAATATGAGAGAGGCTGCTGTTACTACATTTGCTGTAAGACAGAAGAGAGAGGCTGGTGGGCTTCTGACTACTGTTCTTCCTTCAGTGGTCTTGGAGTTCAGTGAAAGCTGCTTTCACTGAAATAGCTGCATTTTGGGCACGACATCAAATATTGCAAGGTCAGCCATTGTTTAGAAGTCCTCTTTTTCTAAAACGGCTGATGTGGAGCTGCGGGAGAAGCACTTTGCTGTTGGTCATGTGGCCGTGTCCTGAAGGTTTTAGGAAAACTCAGAATGTTGAATAAACCACAACAGATTTTACGAAGAAAATCCAATATTAACTGATCTACGTGCACAGAAGGTGATCCTTCTGACTCATATGGATGAGACTATGGATTAAGGATAGGCCTGAGAATGGGGAAACTGTATTCTGATACAGAGATACAGATGGTGTGTCAAAAATTACTGAAGGATATAAGAAGGGGCTAAAAAACAGCAGTTACTATACTGTGAGATCAAAGGCTATTTGAGGCAACACTTGAAGGCTTTGAATGAGTAGCAGCAGCTTTCTGGCATCTTTTTTTTTTTTATAACTAAAAATGTCTTATGCTAACAGCATACAGTGTAACTGTACAAAGCAATTAGGAGTCATACATTTAATTGAAAATGAATGCTTTTTCAACACTTAATTTATCCAAACCCTCTGTACTGTACGGTGGCGTTGTCTAGGAGCCATTACGCAGTCGGGAGCAAGGGGTTATTCTGAAGACATGAAGACAAGTTGCCTTTTAGAGTTATGTTCTGTTTTGCAGTGGTTTACAAAATGTGTAACACGCTGAGCTGTCCTTCAATTCTGTGTCTTGCTTTCTGTGAACTGAGCAGTGGTAACACAGAGGGTTCCACAATGGTATAGTGTCACTCTTCTTCCGCCAGGAATGGGATGTAATGAATGCACCCACCCCACGTGCCAGCATTCCCTTAGCATGCTTGGAATTGGGCAATGCGTTGAATGTGAGAATGGAGTTCTGGTGCTGGACTCAACGTCAGGTCCCAAGTGGAAGATGGCCTGCAACAAATGCAATGTGATTGTGCATTTCTTTGAGAACGCCCACAGGGTGCGAGTGTCGCCTGAGACCTGCGACCTGTGCGACGCCGCTCTCGTGGACGTGGATTTTAACAAAGCCAAATCTCCTCTACCCGGTGATGAGACCCAGCACGCAGGCTGCGTGTTCTGCGACCCTGTGTTTCAGGACCTGGTGGAGCTGAAACATGCAGCCATGAGGCACCCCATGCACCGTGGGGGACAAGGAAAAAGGCAAGGTCGAGGGAGAGGAAAGGGGCGGAGGCCTGGAGGAAGACCCAACCCAAAGAAACCCAAGGACAAAATGGCAGCTCTGGCTGCTTACTTTGTATAACGGTCACACAATGCAAAAAAAAAAAATTAATAAACTTCTTATAGAATTTTTTTCTCTTTTATGTTCATTTTTAAGTATTTCTATTCCTCATCATTTTCCTGTTCTGAGAAAGTTCAGGTATGCAACAATCCAAGACTAATCATGAAAGAAATGCTTCTAAATGATCAGTCAGTGACTAAGCCCTCAAGCTTTTAATTAGAACAAGAACAAGAAAACACAAAGCAGTGCAGCTGGGGCCTGCTTCCCCTGATCTGCTGTTACAGTTACAGCTCAAACATTCAGACACAACCTATTTCAGGTGGATTACTGAAGACACCCAGAATTAGCTACAAAGCTTTTTATTCTTTATTTTTCTTTTCTGTAGTTCTTGTTTGTTTATATCCTAAACATTAAATATTCTTTCTGGTAAAAACGATCTGTCTTTGTATCTCCCTTAGCCAGGATTGAACAGCTTTTCATGTCTTGAAGTCTGTCGGAGTAAGGCCTTAGAGCCGTAAAGATGAGCATAAACTGTAGCACTTCTCTGGGGTGACTGTATTGATTCTGTTGTTCCTTATCTCCTGCAGCCTGCTGGGGCGTTCCAGGATGAGCTCTGAAAACATCTGTGCTCAGCTAGCTCTGCCACCTGGCCGTAGGTGTTCCTTGTGCCTTTCCACTACGGTCTCCGGGCTGCAGGAGAAAGAAGGCGCCAAGCGGAAGATGGCCTGCAACAAATGCAGCGTGATTGTGCATTTCTCTGAGAACGCCCACAGGGTGCGAGTGCTTTTGCCGTAAGGGCGAGTAACCGTACGGCCGCGTCAGCGCCTGAAGTGAAACGGCACGTCTGGTCGTACGTACCGGGAACGTCTTCCGTTTGGAGGACGGGACGTTCCCGCCCGGGGCCGCCCCGCGCCGCGCTGGGGGGAGGGGCGCCCGCCCCGTCCGGCCACGTGCCCGCCCGGCCCCGCCCCGCGCGCTCCGCTTAAAGGAGCCGTCCCGCGGCCCCTTCAGCGCCCGCGGCCGTCCTGCCGCCATGGCGCGGGAAGCGGAGGCGGCCGGGGCTCCCCTGGGCTCCTTCCTGAAGGACTTCCCGTCCGCGCTGGGCCCGGGGGAGCCGCTGCCGTGGAGCTGCGCGGGGAGCGGCGCGCTGAGCGAGGCCGAGGCGCCGGGCGCGCTGTCCGAGCTGGCGCGGAACCTCCTGTGCGGCAGGTGAGCGCCGGGCGGGGCGGGCGGGGCCTCTCCTCGGAGGCCCCGGGGGAGCGGGGCCGCCTCCCGGGGCTCGGCCCCGCAGCGCGGGTGCGGTGCCGGGGCTCGCGGCCGGGTGAGGCCTCGCGGAGCGGTTCCCGTCGCCCGAGCTGCGCCGGGGCGGTGGCGGCGGAGGGGCGGCCCCGCTTCGTGCGGCGGTGAGCGTTCCTCGTACGGCCCCGCGGCGCCCGGCGCAGCGTCGTGCGGTGAGCGGTGCGCTCAGAGCGGACGGGGACAGCTGCCCTGAAGCCTCGTCTTTGTGTTTGGCTTTTAGTTTTTATTTTCTCTGTATTAATCGTTATTATAGATGTTTGGGACGGAAGCGGTCGCTGTGTTCTGAACGGAGCCGCGCCGCCCTGGGCCGCTCCTCGTGTCCCCGTTATTGCTCCCGAGGCGGAGCGGTGCGGGCGCGGCCCTCACACCGCCGCGGTTGTGGACGCGGAGTTCCTCGGCTGCTCCCGCGCGGCGCTCCCGGTTACGGCGAGAGCAGGGAGAGTGCTGCTCTTGCAATACTTTCACCTCACCTGTCACTGCTGTGTGTTTACTCGGAGCGGAGCCTGCCCTGTCAGAAGCCGCATTGCTCGCATTCCTGCCCTGCGGTGCTGCGCGGGCAGCCTGCTCTGTGGGGGCTCCTGGAGCTGGCAGAGAAAGTACAAACAAAGGGAGAGGTAACTAGAGAGAGCAGAACAGAACGAAAGCGTAAACGTCGCCTTATTTATGCTTCTTTTTACAAAAGGGTCTCGGAAAACAGGGATACCTTAGGGTAGTGTTCCTAGTGTTTTCTTGGCTGCCTGTTGGCAAAGAGAGGCTGTTTGCTTGGCCGTGGAACAGTGTACGTAGGAATCCCGAGAGGCTTTCGGCTGTTTTGGTCTCCTGCTGAAGGGAGCTCTCGTTTTGCAGACATTAAGGCACTGTGTGGTCAGTCTGTTGGACTGGCTGCTTGCACGTGAGGGAGAGCGCTGCAGGGAGCGAGGCCGGGCCAGGACCCCGCTGTCTGTGAAGTGCGGGCCCTCGTCCCGTGGTCTGTGCAACTGAGGACCAGAACTAAGGCCTCGGACTGTAAGGAACTGCCAGATGTTAACTCAAGTACAGCTTACGGTTAAGTAAACTTTTCAGTTAACGTGAATCCCCCAGCTCCTCAACCAAAACAGATGAGGGGATGTCTGAGGGCTGCTCTGAAAGTAACGCCTCCTGTTTTGTTATGTTGGCCCATGACACCAGAGGTGGATGTTGGTGGTATGGCAGCAGCGGTTGAACCTTCCCGTTGTGTTTTGTTGCTGTGTGGCAGGTGGCAGCAGAGGGGCATTCATGGCATCTGTCGTGGGTGTGTGTGGAACTGGATTCCTCTGTGTGGAAAAAATGGCACCAGTCAGCATTCATTGATGCTTGCTAAACGTTTCTGGAGCACATTGCCCGTCTTGGCTGGACTGTCCTACCACAGCTGAGCTGTTGTATCCCTAGGGCTGCACACTTTGCCTGTGTGGAAGGAGCTGGACGTCTGGAGCTAACCTTCTTGCATGGCTTTCTATTCTGAAATGAATTATTTTAACTGTCTTCGGTAAATGTAGCTAGCACTCTGAGACAGATAATGTTTTTGCTTCCTCCCCGCATTTAGACTCTTATCTACTGAATCTTTGCAGATACTTCTACTTTGGATAATTTAAGTCATAGGAACTGCCTGCCTTGCACAGAGTTAAGTGCTTATGTAGAACTCTGAGGAGTTGGGCTGAGCTTAAATCCTCTTGTTTTGCAGAATTTTTATTAATAATCTTCTGCTAAGAGCATTCCTTACAACAATCTGTGAAAATGAATCAATGCGAATGAAAAGTCCGTTAACAATTTCCAAACATTTAGAAATTAACCTGAAATTTTACTGCCCTGTACTGAAACAGAACACAATGAAATCTAGCCTTTGCCTTGATGGAAGCTGGCACTTGTAAGACCATCCTGTGACACAGCAGAACAATGTGGGTTCCCAGCAGGCTTCCTGTGTGAGCAGACTTCACTGCAGTAAGAGCTGTGAGCTGCAGCTTTCCGCTGTAGCCCTTCCTGACCCGTTTGCTGTGCCTCATCTCTCGGCTGCCTCAGCATCCTGTTTTGTGTCTGTGCTCTGCATGTAATGCTTACGCCCTAGATGTCGCCGTGGTTTATTTGTTTTCAGCTGTTCCCTGCTGTTAGAACTGTTAGTTCTGCAATTCTGATATTTTAATGTTTTTATGTGACGTTCTCGTGAAGCTGGGGGAGGGATTTATCTCACGACTCTTCTAAAAGCAACCTGTAGTGTCCTCCTCTGTGAACGCTGTTACTATCCCAGCACTCAGTGGATCAACATTTACTTGGGAAGATAGCGATAGGACAAGGAGGAGTGGTTTTAAGCTCGAGGAGGGAGAGTTTAGATTGGATGTCAGGGAGAAGCTCTGCACAGAGAGAGTGCTGAGGTGCTGGCGCAGACTGCTGGAGAGGCGGTGGATGCTCCATCCCAGGGGGCACCCAAGGCCAGGCTGGATGGGGCCTTGAGTAGCCTGGTCTAGTACCAGGTCTGGAGGTTGGGGGTTGGAACCTGGTGATCCTTGGGGTCCCTTCCAACCCAAACCGTTCTGTGATTCTGTATGTGGAGGAGAGAAATGAAAGTCACAGACTGGGGAGAAAATACTGAATACAAGCAGCTTTTGTTCATTGGGAAATGTTATGACCTGGTGTTATTTCAGCAGCGTCAGAGACTTGCTAGAGAACTGCTGGCATTTGCAGATCTGCATTAAAAATGCTTTGCTGATGCAGCTATAATGTGCTATAAACACACTCTGAGTCTGCTGAACTTTTGCTTTAGTGTCAGTGCTGTGCTGTATGTGCTTTTCTGATGTTACAGCCACTAATGAGAGCAAAAATGTATCTTCCCCCTGCTACTGCTCACTGAAGCTGGAAGCGTTTGGTGGCAGATATCACATCTCTCCATCACACAGCCTGTACCTACTTCTCTCTATAGCCTGTGTGTGTATATATCTCGATATATAGGTGTGCTGAAAGAAGAGGATTGAGCATGTTGGGGAATGTGACTTGTTTTCCTCCCAAAATAAGGCAAAAACATTCTGAAGGCTTTGTGTAAACCTTGGGTGCTCAGTGTGTCCTCACGAGGCTCGTAGCACCCTGCACCAGGTCATGCAGAGCTTGCTGCTCTGCTCCAACAGCAGTTTGGAGTCTGCCCTCTGTTGCAGAATGCTGCTTTCTCAAAACTGCTGCAAGCTGTGGGCACAGAGCAGGACTGAAGGGCTGTGGTGTGTTTTCAGGCCTTTGAAAGAAGTGAAGCTGTAGCTGAGGCTTTACTCTTTGACTTGATGCTTTTATCTATGCTCAGGTCTTCAAGAAGATGAGGCTTAACTCTGTATTTTCCCATGGAGTAGCTGGAGGGTATGAACTCTGCCCCAGCCACCGGTGTTCTGACTTCAGCTGGCACTGAAGCTGCAGTGCTTCATCTCCACTGTTACAACATGCATTAATTTTCTTCTGGATTTTTATTGTGGTCAAAACACACCCTTCTTGTCGGCAAAGAAATATCCCATAGCAGAGGAATTCTAAGGCTTGTTCACTGGCAGCTGATGTGGGCTGAGACTGTGTAATTAGTGTTGTGTATGTCGTAGAAATGGTACTGTCATGTTTCTTCTAAGGCTTTTAGAGGATGTTGCTTCCTTCCACGAAACACACCCCCTGACTTCCCTCTTCCTCCCAGCACAGTTCTGTTCTCACTTAGGAAGCAGTTATTACTGTATCTCTTCCCATGAGCTGTGCTTGGTTCAGCCTGGCAGCAGGGTGTCCTGGGCTCTGTTGCAGGGAGGATCTTGACAAGAAGTGACAGTTGTCTTTGATTACAGAAAAGGTTTGAGGTTTGTTATTGTAACTGCAGTGGGCTTTTGCTTTTGCAGTGGTTGCCATAGGTACTGCCTCTGCTTCCAGCCTTTCTGCCAAGAGAGACCTTGGACTCCACGCTGAAGAAGCAGTTCTTACTCTCCTTTAGTTCTGTATTTTGTTAGCTCTTGAAACTTTGCTTTAGGGGATGAGATTAGAACCAGTAAACATCTAAGCAGAATGGAAGATAGCATTGCCCTGAGCGTTACTAAACAACAGGTTTACAGGCATGGTAGCACTGACATTGAGAGCTTGTAAAGCAATCTGGAGATGTGTTCTGTTCAGAACTGAGGTTTAAATGGGTAGGATTGTGGTGGGGTTTTTATTTTAAACTTTTATCTTGTGTCCATGAGAACCAGCTGCATCTCCGCTGTTTTGTCTGCGTAACAAACAAATTCCCAGTGAGCTTTATTTTTTTTAATTCCCAAAACTATGGGGATGGATGAAGCAAAAATATGTAGGAAACAAAGCTCAACGGCACATAGCAGTATTGAGGAATCTGAATTTCCTTCTGATGAACTGGGTGGCAACTGGACAAATTTGAAGGATGTGACATAATACGCTGTAAACCTTTTCCTTGTTACTTCTTGTAAGTAGAGTTTGATGTGGGGCTTGTGAATGAAGGCGTTACACACATTGCCTTTTGGTTCGAGGTTCAGCAAGGGCTTTGTGGGAAAGAAACTGATTCTACTGAACTTACTATTTATTTATTTATTTATTTATTTATTTATTTAATAAACCCACTTTCTGGCTACCCATGATGTGCTTTGATTGCAGCTAGTGCTGCAGGGACTGCAGGCGTGTTGCTGTCTATCTGAAGTGCTGAAATGACTCATTACAGTAGGCCATCGCTGCTAGTGAATGCAGCGTAAGGCATGCTTCTGCTGGCAGTCTGCTGACGAGCACGGTGCTCTCTGTTTGCTGCCATGGGAAGTACTCGTGTGGCTGTGAGGATATGACAAGGCCTTTTTCAGGAACACAATGGCAAAATAAATTTCAGATTGTTGTCATGGGGATCTAAAAGCTCTGTTCTCCCCCCCCGCCCTCCTGGCAGCTGTCTGCATGTCTGTCTTCAGAGTCCAGTCACTCCTGCCAGGTATTACTCCTGAAAACCCTTGAACCGATGTTTTCTGGCAGAACAGCATCTTGTCCTTGGTTTGTGCAGCTGCCTTAACGTGTTATTTGCTTTGTTTGTGTGATTTGGTGCTTTGTGGGCATCGAACACCCCATGAACAAAAGATAAATTTCTTTTTATGGATGTCCACCCTTATTTTTCCTTGTGCTCATAAAAGATGTCAGTAATGTGTGTCACGTACTGTAATTGTTAGTGCAGGCCACAGGAGGATAGCGAATATAGATTGAGTCATTTCTCAGTATCTCCATTTTGAAGATGGATTCAAAAGCTCAGAGGCAGGAGTGTGTTTCCTCTGAAGCTCTGTGTAAAAAGCAGTGAGTTGGTAGATCTTACAGCGTTATTGTATTCCAGGAGTTTGCAGGTCAGCACTCAGCATGGCTTTCAAAGATATGAGTATCAAACATGGTTTCTTCTACTAGTTTACTAATCGTGTTGAAGTTACCGTGTATGACATGTTCTTAATTCTGAGCTGAGGTCAGTGGTCATACAGCAAGGTTGTAGCTCAACCTAAACTAATACTGTTTTTCTTTCCCTTGCTTTTGTCACCAGCAGAGGTGTTCCGCCACTCCTTGCAGCATCATTGATCCATGCTGCCGTTGATGAAGTTCTCCAAACAGACTTGACTGAATTTAAGAAGGAAAATGTGGAAAGACAGGGAGAAGGAGATGAGGAAAGGTTCACCTGTAAGTATACGTTCTCCTTCTGTGGTTTTCTTGAGGCTGTCTGTTGGAAGACTTCAGTGTTTTGACACGTTTCCCAGGATATCTGCTCAGACTGTCCGGTAAGCAGCAGTGAACAGAACTTTATTTGCTCCTGCCAGGTATCTGTGGGATGAAAGGTAGCTGTGCTAGTTCTGTGGGCAAGATGCGAACGTGCTGTCTGGAGCCCTGGACTCATTGTGAGAGCTGGCTTTCTGGAAAGGGAAGAGTTTGTCTTTCCAAAAATAATTAATGAGTGAACGAGTCTGCAGTGCTTCCCGAATTTAGTTAAGGACTTCTCACACAATGCCAAAAACCAGATCATTCAGTCTGATGAACACTAAGTTTGGATTAATTGATCTTTGGGACCAATCCAGAAACGGATTTGAGTGTCTGTCTGCAGCTTTTTTTGCACTGTGCTCAGTGGGTCTTTATGTTTTCTGCTCTGTCATGACAAAGCAGGAAAGTCGCAGGTTCTTTTCTGTCCCTTCAGCTTTTACAGCCCTGTGTGTTTAAAAAGATGAAAACGACAGCTTAAAATTTGAATCTGCTCTGCTCAGCTGTGAGTTGAGCTATTGGCCTCAACAAAACCTATCCTTAGACTTCCTCACTGCTGAGCTGAAGTGGTTCAGTATGCCACCTTCTTTCATGTGACTGTCTGGACCCTTGCAGAGCCCGTAGGGGCAGAGTGCTGAGTGTGTGTTTGTAGCTCTGAGGAAGGAAACCTGAAGGAAAGACAGGGTAAATGACCAGGCGCAACTTGCTGTTTTGTCTTTGTGCTGTCAGTGCTGGACGGAGAGTCGCTGCAGCGCTGCTTCTTTAACAGACTTCGGGACGTGTGCTCTGAGTGGCAGAAGCAGCTGCCACCGCTGGCACCGCTGGAGCGCTTCCTGCTCGTCTCCATCCACGCCATCCGGAACGCGCGCCGCAAGATGGAGGACCGCCATGTCATCCTCCCCGAGTTCAATCAGCTG
Organism: Oreortyx pictus; assembly: GCA_036925125.1. Classification (NCBI taxonomy): domain Eukaryota; kingdom Metazoa; phylum Chordata; class Aves; order Galliformes; family Odontophoridae; genus Oreortyx; species Oreortyx pictus. The sequence goes on along the minus strand of JAUPFR010000019.1, from coordinate 13,555,344 downwards.
TTTGGATTAGCAGTGAGTCTGGGCAGCGCTGGGGAGAGCAGCTTACTCAGCTTCTCAACACTGCTATCAATACAGTAATCTAGTGATGTGCCATCGGTGAAGTGGGAAGGACTTGGTGCCATGAGGTATTATTGTGTCTGTGCTGGAGCAAGTTCCTGCTCTGCTAATGGCTAATTAACCTTACGAATGCCCCGATAAAGAAGGATCTGTGACTTCAGGTTTAGCTTTTTTTGTAAGTGTTGTAGAAATACTGGAAGTTATGTATTGCTATGATGTTGGAGATGCGATATTTTTCTGCCTGAAGTGTTTTAATTTAAAACAAAGAAAAAAATGAACAAAAAGAACAGCAGTTAAATGAGGACGAGAGCTAATAAACGAGAGTGGAACTACGTAACTAGCTCTGTACTGTTTCAATTCTAGAATCTTCAAGAATGTTACATTACTAACACCTACTAGAAAAAAGGAATCCCCTGCAGAGTGCCCACTTTATCCCTTTTGCACATGGCCTAGCTGGCTTAAGTTGTCCTTACCTGTGCAGCATCGTATGGAAAAGAGTCCAGAACAGAAATTTGCTTGCTGTTACCACTGTAGGAGCTATTTTATTTTTGAACACTTACAATTCTTCCTCTTTCTTCCTCCCTGCAAAAGGATGGCATCGATCGTGCCTACTTTGCGGTATTTGACGGCCATGGTGGGGTGGATGCTGCCAATTACTCAGCAACACACTTACATGTAAATGTTGGGCTGCACAAAGAGATTGTTAAGAATCCAGCTGAGGCCCTGAAATGCTCTTTCCAGAAGACAGATGAAATGTTTCTTTTGAAAGCCAAAAGAGAGGTGAGTGAGTAGAGACTTAATTCCCTGGTATTCAATAACAGTAAGAACTGTTGGACAACACAGCATTATCCAGAAGATTCTGTCAGCAGAGTGTCTTTGAAGTACTGACTTATTTATGAAATAACACTGCATGAAAATGTTTGATCAAATTATTTCTTCTTTGAGGAAAAGCAAAATGACAGTGCTTGTGTGTGAGTGATCAAAAGTAAGTGTTAAGTGTTTTAAATAACCAATTATTTGAGGGAGCACTGCTCTTTGCCTGAATTAGGCAGTCTCTAAGCGTTCTGTCCTACTTACCTCAAGAGATTTCATCTTCTTCCTCATTCTTACTACCTTTAATGTAACAGGTGACAGTAAGATGAAAATGTATGCTGTTATTATAAAAGTGACCTAACACAGACTCTTCAGGTATTGATCTGCTTTGAATCGAGTTGGAATGATGAAGACGTTTTTCTTCAAATCTACGCAATGGAAGGATGGTTTATTATTCCAATGCTTGTTATGAGAACTCCTGATAGAGCAGTAACTGACCAGTTCCAGAATTAATAGCAGAAAGGGGAGACAGTGGAAAAAGGCAGTATGAGCTATCCACATGCTAGAATAAATAGTTTATTTCAAATGTATGTGTAGGTCTATATGCACCTAATATACATAGTACCTCTGTGAACGCTGATCTTCTGCACTGCCTTTAAGTTCCATTAAATTTAAGTTTGTGGTTTTGCTTTGTAACTCAGCAGTGCTTGCTGAATATTCACCTGACTCACCTGCTTCCTTCTGCAGAGGCTGCGGAGTGGTACAACAGGTGTATCTGCATTGATTGTGGGCAACAAGCTGCACATAGCATGGCTAGGGGACTCGCAGGTAATGCTTGTGCAGCAAGGAAATGCTGTGACATTAATGGAGCCTCACAAACCAGAGAGAGAAGTAAGTCTGTATCTTTTATTTATTATTATTATAATTTTTACTTTTGTGTGTGTTGTCAGAATTTGTCTGAAACTTTTTGGAACCAAGTGTTACATGTTTCATGATCTGTATAATTTCTGTAGTGTGGTAGGATGTGGAGAATGATGATTTTATTTCCAGCCCTCGCCCCCCCATCCCCTGCTGTGTTCTGGAAAGGCAGTCTCTACTTCATGAGTGCCTTGAAAGTACCAATGGTACTGGTAGTCCTAACTTTAGTTCCTATTCAAACTGCTTTTTCAAAAGACTCGGTATAAAATATGTATTCTACTGTTCTTCAGGATGAGAGAGCACGTATTGAGGCTCTGGGTGGATGTGTAACCTTCATGGACTGCTGGAGGGTTAATGGCACTTTGGCTGTTTCCAGAGCGATTGGTAAGCATCAGCACCAGCACAGTTCAGATCAAACTCTATTGAAACATACCACCTGAGACTGTGTTACTGTAAGTAACGTTTTGCTCAGCATTGATCAAATAGTGAACCACCTTGCCATAAGGTTAGAACTTTTAAATAGTTTATAGCTGTCTACTCTTACTGCTTTTACCATAAGCGTGGTATGCTGTTCTGTTTCACATACTAGAAATTACAGCCCAAAGTGTTTAAATCTTTGGCTTCATGGAAGTGTCTCTGGCACTGTTCTCCATTGTTCTCCAACAAACTTAAGAGTATTTCTTGTGTTAAAGTGGAACAAGTAAAAAATGTTCATCCAGGCTTCTTTCTTTGTGTTAAATGTCCATTGTATTTTTGGTTCACTCTTGACTTCAGCTTTCAAATCAGATTGCTGGCATTCTACCTCGAATTCTCTAGTTTTCACCAAGCCAGTCCAGTGGCAGATATTTCTGGAGTATGATCTGTCTGTCCTTCAGGACACTGAAAGCAACTGTGGGTGAAGAACTGTTTGCATTTGAAGTAATGAAGCCTTTGTTTTGGTCATTTGTCATAGGTGATGTGTGTCAGAAACCTTACATCTCCGGTGATGCGGATGGAGACTCATTTGACCTGACTGGTTCTGAAGATTACTTGCTCCTAGCCTGTGATGGATTCTTTGATGCTATCAAGCCATATGAGGTTGTAGACTTAGTCCTAGATCATTTAATGCAAACCAAAGGAGTGGGTCTGAAAGCAGCAGAAAGACTGGTGGCTGCTGCGAAGGAAAATGGCTCCAACGACAACATCACTGTTCTAGTGGTGTTCTTGAGGGATCCACAGGACATCTTGGCAGACTGTCTCAGGGACACTAAGAGCCATGAGGCTGGGGGTGATACTCGGAGCTCACCCTTTAATTTCCTCAGCTGTGAGGCAGCAGCCACACAGTGACAAAATCTGTTTGATCGAGAACGTTCAGAAGTTCACTTAAGGAACTGCTTTCCACTGAAGAAGGCAAAATGCGTCAGGAAAAATGACAAATGGACAGATGTTTAACCAAAAGGAAAGTCTCCTTTTACTGAGTTCCCATTTGTCTTTTCTTTCTCTTCCCCTCCGTTCACAAAACACTGGAGAGACATGGAGGTTTGTATGGCTCTTTGGTCTCTGGGAGCAGAACTCTAAAATGTGTCCCAGGACTGCTGTCATATCCCTCTGCTCTGGAGGTGCTGAGAACTGTGTATAAGCTAGTGGGTGAGAGTGCCTGTTTGTAAATGCTGAGTGAAAATTTGAAGTAATGCTGAGAAAGAGTGCTATATGTTATATCTGTGATACTGCTTTGGGGACTGAGAGTGGAGCTGTCACTATCAAAGAGAAGGTTGTTAGTGCAGTGTGTAGGAGCAGGCTTGATAGTGCACCACGGTGCTGTGTGTTAAAGTGGAATACTTCTGTTTTGTACCAAAGATGATGGTAAGAGAATGATATCACCTCTTTCTTCAAGCAGAGACATTTAATTTTGTGTGTATGGACGGGGGAAAATGAAACTGAATGCTCCAGTGACAGAGCAAAAAAGCTAACTATAAACATCCCAAGTGAAGATGACAGAAAATCAGCTACTTTCTGGGATGCTCTGGTTAATAAACTGGAATCCAGTATTTAACTGCACTGGATTATCTCTAACAAATGCATTTTATTGGCTGTCTGGAAGCCTGAAAAGGAAGGAACTGTATTTGAGAGATCCTTGTGATGTGTATGCTCTAGCAGTTAATATGTTCTGTTTCTACTTTTTTGTGTACTATAACAAATATGGTTTTTATTCTAGCTTCTGAAACTTACAGTTGGAATATTTTTTTTTCTTTGCAGTGTTACTTTATTTTGTTGTGGTTTATTTAAATCAGAATTTTAAAGTGGCATCTTTATTACCTGGTTTTAAAAACTGACTGTCCTCAAGTGCCTTAAATATTTCCCACAAGGGTTGCTGGCCTCCCCTCGTACTCTGAGGAGCCAGCTTATAGTGTTTTCAAAATGTGACTTTATTTCATTAATATTAAGGTGTGATGCACTTAACTCTTTCTTAACTTTTATGAATGACTTCAGTGGGAGCTAGGTTTGAGGAAAACATCTCGTTTGTTGCTGCCAAATTGCATAACTTGTGACATGAGCTTCGCAGCATGTCCTGTGACTGACCCTGCCCCGAGTGGAAGGGAATCGTACAGTAATAGTCTGATCTGCCTTGACTTTCGTTTGGAAAGAAATACAGGTCCAACCTTCAAAGAAAATTCAGTAACATAAACTAAAAACATTTTAGCAGTAGTTCTTGATTACTAGATGATTAATTTTGCCATACTTCTTGAAATTTGGGATCTAAATAGCTTTTCATGGAGAAGTGAAGCTACAGTAACAGTGTCCTTAATGAACGTGTATTTTGTTTTGCAGCTCTTAGATCCCTTACACCCTCGTGCCCCTGGCTGTGTTTTCTCCTGCTTTGCTGGCCCAACTGGCAGAGCTCAACAGGATGTGAAGGCTTAATAGCAAATGTGTTAGTAATTCCTGTACCTAAACAAGAAGTGCATTTCATCTGGCAGCAAGATTGTATGCCTAACTTAGGAGCACATGATGTTGCCATGTGTCAGTCCTGTGGATCAAAATGTGTTGAAACGGAATGTCTCTTTGGGAAGAAATTTAGATAGAAGGTCGAGATGACTGAACAAAGGCAAGAACAGCAGAGCTGTTTCTGTCTGTGCCTCTCTGAGCCGTCAGCTGGTGTGGGCAGTGCCGTCTGTGGGGTGACTGCAGCCTTTGTTGGTCAGTAGGGCTGATCGTAGGGTTTAACACAGTAACTCTTCTGTGTGGGAGCTGCCATCTCCTGTAGCAACTCAGGCAATTACTTTGTTTTGCTGTGCAACAACAGTTGCTTTTCCACTAACGAGGTTGTAACCACTTTTCCATCCTACTTTTTACTGTCCTAAAATGTGTTAAGCTTTCTGTGAGGGTGACCCAGCAGGGGAGGTGTTAATTTTTGGAGTGAGCTTGCTTCAGTTCAGGAAGCCTTGCATGACAGTCCCTTCAGATTTCCCATCTCCCATCACTATGATTTCTAACCTGGATGCTCAGAGTCATGCTGAATTCTGATGACCACTAGTGCCTCTTAGTGTCTTGGAAACAGAGTTCTTCTTGTTAGTATAGAAAGAATAATACAGAATTATTTGATTTCATAGCTGTCAGGCTTGGGAAAGCTGCTGTGTTCGTGAAAGGAGGTGTGAAGTTTTGTGGTGTTCACAGTGTGGTTCACTCTCTGAAATTTGTCTGGTTTCCCGAAGCATTGGGGTGCTGAACAAGGCCAATTCTTAGAAGTGATCCTTTTATTCCAATCTCTTGGTGAAGATTTACAGTACTGTAGAAGCAAAGTAATCCAGTGTGCACTTACAGCTGTGTGAGAATATCCAGTCAGATCTGGAGCTGTATTTCCTTTTACTGGAAGCTAAGTAAAATGCACCTTTAAGAAAACTGTGGTAGTCAGAAACCTAACTCTCAAGCTGTGCTGTAGGAGAGAGATGATGCACTCTTTCACTTGTGATGTTAATATCACCCTTAGAAGCCAGCAGCTGTGATGCACAGTACTGTTACAACAAGTGTCAGCAGTGTGAGTGATGCTCTGCAGAAGAGTCCAAAATACGGAGTGGTGCTCTGTTTCGTGTTTTAGGGCTGTTGTGTGTTTCTGTTTGTTTGGTTTTTAATTCATAGTACTAATCTGCTACACTAGCTTCTCTTATCAACCCTCTGAAATATTCCTGGATTTCGGGGGGTGGGTTTGATTTGGTTCTTCATTTTTATTCACTCTCTTGGTTTCAACACAATAAAAATTCTCTCAGGTGAGAGAATGATCTCGCCTCTCTAGGCCTTACCAGTGTCCTTGGTGATACAGCAGTACATTCGTGCTTGTCCCCCACTGTCCAGGTGACAGTTTGCCTCTTCCCTCTTGGTTTGCTGATGAACTTGCATCAGAAGCAATGCTCGAGTCCAGCCAACATCTCTGAAGCTGTAGAAATCAGCCGAAGCATTCAGGACAAATGTTCAATGAAAAACTGTCTTTGTATTTTCCTAGATTTCAGTTGGCTGTCTGCTGCATTTTTAACATGCAGCATCAGAAAGTCAGCCCTTAAAGGTGCCAGAATCTTTCAGTCACAGCACACTGCAATTCTGGCATTGTGCTTGACTGAAACCTAGCTGTACTCATCGTGCTTAGTGGCTGCAGTGCCTCTTTTGATCATGGGTAATTCGTACCTCCACTTTTCTTTCCTTTCCTACCCTGCCCTCTCTGGCAAAAAAAAAATGCACCTGGGTTAGTAAAGTCCTGGTCCGACACAGATGAGATTACAATTTTTTAAAATCACTTTTTTTTCTTTCCTCCTGATACAGAGGATAGAAAGGCAGGGAAATTTTTAGAACAGAGGTAGATTAAGTAAAATCCACCATGTAAGTGATGGAGGAGTGAAAAAGAGAGAGGAGTGCATTTAAGTATTATTAATGCCTATTTTAAAAAGGAAGTGGGCTGCAATGTAGAGCCACAGACGTCGCTTGTTCAGCATGAAGTACTGGTGCTTTGGAAGAATTAGAAACGCCCATTAAAAAGACAGAACTCAGATGTGGTAACTCTGGCTTCAAACAGCCAAGGAAGGGATCACAGTGAAAGCATCTTAACTGACTTACTCTGACCCCTCAGTGCTGTCTTGGAGGCTAATGCTGCCTAAAGGATTTTTTTTTACGTGTCTTTACGTGTGAAGTACTGCTGAGAGGAGCAGACACTGGTCACTGCAGCTGCGGCTGTGAGGAGCAGCACGGAGCGTGCTGCTGAACTAACGCTGCTGGGGAGCTCTCACAGGATGAGTAATTGGGCAGAGTGCTTGCAGCAGAGCTGGCAACTGAATAGTGCTAATCACAGTGATGACTTTAATAGCATTTAATAGACACTTATCTAAATTCAAAGTCAGAAGAGATATTGCTGTTTTTAAAAGCATTTGCAGTGCTATTAGCTTTTTGTCATGAAAAGCCACTAAAGTGTCCTTCTTTGCCACTGAATACTTGCAGAAGTGCTTCTCTTGCTTTCCCGGTTCTGGAGGGATGTTGGCTGTCTGCTGTGGGAAACCTTTCTGTTGGCAGCTTCAAGCAGCTGCTGGGGGCTGAAACCTCTCCCAGCAATTCTTGAAAAACAAACAAAATTGTGCTTCCAAAACAAGTGTCTGAGGAACAGATGCATTTCTAAACGGTGCTGCACGAGAGACCATATCTTTAAGGAACCAGCAAGTTCCTTCTGCCCATAGCAGGCAGCTAGCTGAGCTGCCTGAAGGGAGATGGCTCTGCTCTTTGTGCCAGGTTAGATTACTGGGATTCTTGTGGGTGCAGATCTGGAACACATGGCACCAGACATGGTGTACTTTGTTCTTACAGTACCAAAACATCAAGCAAACACTTTAAGGAGAAGGTGGGGTGAATATTAGCCACAACAGTGCGGATTGCAGAGGATTCTTGTGTAATTTAGCTCTAGTTTAGCCTGAATTAAGTTTCCCTACTTAGTTCTGCTACTGTCCCTTTTACAACTGGGGCTGTTCAGACAAAGTCCCCCTGGGCAGTAATGGTCTGATTCCTTTTTTCGAGGAGCACACAACTCCTGATAACCAGAATGTGTTCCAGGAAGGGCTGGAGAGGGAGAAAAAGGAGCGTTCAAATGAGTGCAGAACTTCCTCACCTGCACCATTTGTGTATTCTTTCTAAACAAGGTTATGGCGTGTGTGCAGTTGTGTTGAAAAGCAATTCATTTTCTGCCAAGCTAATCACTGACAGCACCAAAACTGAGGTGGTCCTCCCTGCTTCCCTGGGTCTGTCCACCACACCAGGACTGCGTTCTGCAGCTCTCACAGCTCCAAGCAGAGCCCTCACTTTGTGCACAGTTCTGTTTGTTTCTAATATATTAACTGGATTTTGCTGTAGATAGTTTACTGTTGGCTTAAAACCTCAGCAGCTGAACTTGGCTGCTTTGTAGTATTTGCTCCTCAGTCAGGATTTCATGTTTTACTATGTGCTGTTCAGTCTGAAGAGGGGAAAAGAATATTCATCTCCTCAGAAGGTTAAATTTATCTGGGCTCTGTGGCTGCTCTGATGGAGAGAATATTCAGTAATCTGTGGTGTTTTCACCCACTTGCACTGTGTTTAGAGGAGCCCTCTGAGTTTCTCCACTGCTTCTCTGCTCTTTCCTGCCCTAGCTGGCTGAGCAGGCAGGCTGGTAACTGCAGTGCCACGTGGCTAATCTGCCTCTCCCTCAGTGTCTGCTCTATATTGCTTCAATCCTTCACTTATTTAGAAGTTGGATTTCTGTATCTACTCCTGCTGACATAAAAACACGTCCTTATCAGTATTAAAATAGTCCAAGAGCAGAACTGTTGCTTTAGGCACATTTATTGCCACTGTGTTGGCTGATGAACCTTGAATGAAAATGAGATGGCCAGTGACTTTGAAGTAGGAGCTGTTAGGTAAGTGTTACAGGACTGTGGTCTTTATTTATTTTGTACATTAATCTGCACTTGTGACTCAGAGCAGCAAAGCTGCAGCACAGCAGGTTTTATAAGCTGTGGCTGAACCAGTTTCCAGTATCTTAAAGCTCTGTTTAACTGACTGGCTCTGCACGCCGGCCAGAAACCCATGGTCACTGATCATCATGCTGTGTATGTCTGTCTGTATGAACTATCCCAACAGTGCTTCTGTGTATTATGCCACATTACCATATTTTATATATAAATATATTTGTATGTCTGTATTGCATGAGGTTTAATTGTTGGGTTTTGTATTGTTGCTTTTGTATTCACACAGTGCCTCATGTATACTTGTGTATGTCAAGAAATGGCTTCAAAGCAGTGACTGGAAACCAGTGAGGAGAGCACCTCTTCGCTGTAGGATCTGGTGTTTCTGAAGTATTAATAAAGCATAGTGATTTCAGGTGTTGTTTCTTTTCTTCAATGTACTTTTCACTTTAATCCATCAAGCACCACGATGCACAGTACTGCATTATCTTTGGGAGGTTTCCATGTCTCTGGTGAACGTCTCCAGATCCTCCTTCCTTCCAAGGGGTCCTTACAGGAGGGGACACCAGCAGATGTGCTGGAAGGACACAGCCCCTGGGATCACAGTGGTGCTCTCCCGAAATCAGGATGCTACTGAACCCATTGCAGAGATCACCTGTGTGCTTCTGAGTCACTGGTCTGCTTTTCTTCTGCTTTTCTTAGCAGCTGACAACAGTAATAACACAAGGTAAGTTTGGCCTAGTCCCTGATGGCTTACAGTAATGGGATAACGATCAGAAATCCTGTGTTTCAGCAGAGAGAGCAACAATTTGCTGCTCATGATGTACTTGTTAAAGAAAAGGTCTGGAAGCGTGTAGGATTAACTTAGTGCAGAGCATAGAGGGAGCTCTGAGTAGGGAGATAACTTTCAGAATATAAGAATAGCTTGGAAACTGAGCTAATCTGTTCTGGTTTCTGAAGTGCTGGTTTTCATTTCCTCAGGAAAGGAAGATGTAAGGACAGCAGGACAGTGATAACGCTTGCTAATCTGAAACAACTCATGGGAATCTGAAGTATGCAGCCTTAGGCAGATTGCTGAAATGCTACTGCAGTTATCTTAGTGAAGAAGGAAAATGAAGTCTAGTAGGAGACCAGGATGCTGCACCAGAGGAAAGCAGATGAGGCACTTCCTGACGTACGTAAATAAGTGTTGAGTAGATTCTGTTTGAAGTGCTGTGGGTGTACTTGAGCATAATTCAGATCAAACCTCACATCTCCTGAAAATATCTTCCATTGTACATTTCTATTCATTGTCAAGCACCAGACAAAAACTTTTCTGCATCTGGATCAAGATGCAGGGGAGACTTTATCCTTCTCCACAGCTATGTGAAGGGAGATCGTGGTGGGGTGGGTTTGGGTGTGAGCCTCCTCTCCCACATACCTAGAGACAGGAATAGAGGGAACGACCTCAAGTTGTGCCAGGGGAGATTCAGGCTGGACGTTAGGGAGCGTGCAGGGACACGGTTTAGTGGGAAGTACTGGTGGGAGGAGGACGGTTGGACCAGATGTAACTTGTAAATTGTGTAGGGATTGTAGAGGACGTTAACTACCTGTTTCAACAAACTGATTGGTAGTGCAAATCTGTATATGCAGCATGCCAATAGCTCAGGGTCAGCATCCCAAACACAATTCGCTTTTTTTTTTGTTATGTTAAGTTGTTCTTGAACTTTTCTGCTTTGGATATCTTACCAAATATCTTACCTCTTGCACTATGGTAACTCCTCAGGTCTGGCCAGATGCCCTTTAATACTTCTTAACTCCAGTTATCAAGTTTTGAAGTTTTTGTTTGCCACGTTCTCCTGTTATTATGTTGAGCTGTTTGAAAAGAGTCTGTAGTTCTCATTGGAATAAGAAAATATTTAAGTGTTTACATATCAAGCCTTCAGACAGAAGGAGCTCTTGAAAGGAAATATTTTGAACGTGCCTTGACAAATGCAAACCTGTCTGCTGGATGCAAGAGTTCACTGTGTGCTCGAGGCATGAAATGAAGCTAGAACAAGAATTCTGTGTAGCCTAGAAGAAGAATCCTAGCTATGCTGCGGTGTGCCTGCCTAGCTGCAGAACCTGAATCTGCAGTTTGGTGGATGTTCTGTATTCTCTGAAAAAGACTGCACCAACAGTAGGGAAAAAAAGCACCCTTACTTTCCACGTGTTCTAGGCTGTAGAGGAAGCACTTCCAGGAAACAGCTTGTAATCTTCTGTCCAGCCTGGCTGTTCTGCATAAATGTGTGGTTTCAGAGTCCTGGTGAGTGACACAGAGCTGCTGCGACCTCAAGGAGAGGCAGGAGGGTCTCGGTGTGGAAAAAGCCAACAGACCTGGAGTCGGAGAGCTCCATCCCGGACTTTGTGTTTGTGCCCCTAGAGGGCTCCCTCTTTCCTTTGGCCAAAGCATCACAAAGGCCACAGGCTGCTCAGAAGTGCCCAAAACGTTGCAGTTAGCCACTGGAAAGCTGAGCCAGGCGAAATGCGTTGCATTGTGACACCTCATTTCCAACCGCATATCTTTTAAGAAGTTGCAGTGATTCTGACACCAATTCTGTTTTGTTTCCTTGCTGGCTGAAATTCAGGCAGTTGGTTCAGGCTGGGGTGCACTTGTCCACACCAGCTCTCTGACCACGGCTGCCAGCAGTCAAATGGGGAGAGTGAGAAAAGCAGGAGAGGAAATTCATATGAACAGTGGGGCCAAACGAGTGCTGGTTAGAATAATGCTCTTTTTTGCATCTCATCTAAGAGATTAAAGAAGTCGTCGTGTTTCTCCTTATATAAAAGATATCTGTGTGTGTGTGTGTGTGTGTGTGTGTGCTTATCAGCCTATTTAAGAGACCTTTCTTTCAGTTGAGTCCACCTCCTTTACAAAATCAAGCTCTGGTGTCAGCGTTGGGAAAGAAAAAAAACAGAACAGCTCAACAGTGCAACAGAGGACACTTCAGGCCTTCTGTGTAATTAATTACAGTAACTTTAAAATCTTGTGCAAAGTTTGTGCTTGAAGATGTTCTAAGTTACAATTAGGCCAAGCTGCTAATGATGGATCTAATTGTTGGGTTACAGACAGGCGCAGGTAACACGAGTTGTGCCACTGACATCAGATATTGCATCTAACTGCTTTCTGTTGATGCTTCTAACCCCACACAGCTGTTCCAGCACGAGGTGACGCCTGGATGGCCGTCAGCAGTTTGCCCTGGCTGACTTGAGTGACCAAATGTCACTGGTCCCTAAAGGTGCCATGTCTTTACTCTGTGGGCTCACCAAAGCTTCCAGGGAACACTGCTTCTTTAGCACTGCTCTTGCTGGGCCCCTGCTAGCAAGGGACTCGAGGTGGGAGAAGGAATTGGGTGCTGGAGTGGCTCTGCAAAGTGTCCCTTTCTATAGCGGCAGTCATGTGAAATCTCTCACGTATCTGAAGAAATGAAATGTGCAGTTGAGGCAGAGGCTCAGCAGTGCTGCCAGGCTTTGTTGTGGTATTGGTGCGCCTGCTTTTAAGATTAAAAATGAGTCCTTTCTTCCTCTCTCTGTTCCATCTTTCAGAGGATTTTCTTCTCTAAAACGTTAGAAATGTTGCATCATAATGGAAATACCTTCCTTTCTTTTACTGCAGAACTAAGGCTGAATGCCTTTATTGGTAAAAGGTACCAACGTGAGCATCCAACCTTGGGCATTTACTGTTAAGGTTACGTTTGAAGTCCACGTTCAGAGTGCTGGGTGTTAGCTGCTGACCCATGGAAGCAGCCCTGCACTGTGCAAACACCAGAGGATCATGGGGAAAGTGTTATGTTCTTGTTTGTGGACTGACATTAAAAGCTTTGGAAAACAGTTTCACCTGAATCTATTTTTGCATTATGTTCTTCCTCATTTCAACATTTAAAAGATTGCTTTTGTGTTTTGGTTTTGTCTGCTTTCTGAGGTGTGGAATTATGGATCTTTATTCTCAGTCTTAAACCTCTTTGTAACTTTTGGCTGTTACTTAATCTTCATTTATTTATTTGATAGTGATAGAGATGAGAAAGCAGGTAACTTTTGCAGGGTAAAAAAGACAGAGGATCCAGCAATTTTGCATCTTCTGAGTAGTTTAAGGAAAGGCTAGAGGGTAAATCCTGGCAGAAACGCTTATGAGAGCTGTTCATTTCTTCCCCCTTCGCTTCTTGTAATGAGATGGTATTTTGCAAAGGCTCGCCCTCACCCTCAGAAAATTGTCTTCTAGTATTTTCTTGTTAATGAAATTTTAAGTCAATGAGCTGGTCCCAATAGTAATAGGCCGAGCCAGGATGTGCATTAGCAGGCTAATGGCAGGTATCCTCCCCTGCTGAAGGCAGAGTGTCTCAAGGCAATCCTCTAGGAGTTGGCTACATCACTGGGAGCACTTAATGCTGGCTCTGCTAAAGCACTTCTTGTCCTCCCATCGTCTCCTCTGGGAGAACTTCTCCATTGACTAATAGGTCTCACTTGTCAGGAAGCCTTTCCTGTTCTTCAGTCCTACTGCTCTGAGCTCTAATACATCGAACTGTAACTTCCTTGTCTACTTTTTAATGAAATATTAATGAAGAGAGGCAAAAAGCCATCACATTTCTATTTGTATCAAAAATGGAAACTAATCTGTGCTTTGGTCTTTGCTGTAAGACTCGGAGAGCTGACGGTTCAGCAGCAGCAGTTAAACGCTGCCTGCATGCGTTCCAGGCTGACAGTGGCAGGATCTGAAGCCGGCTCGCATAAACCCACCCATCAATAAAACTTCTGGGACTTGGAATCTGTCGGGGACTGGTGCGTGCGCCTGTGACATGTACAGAAGCTGGCAGCTCCTGCCAGCAGAGCTGACCGTGGGGCTCCTGGGACGTGCGTGGGGTTGCACGGTGTGCGAGCTGAGGTGTTGTGGGGCAACCAGGGGCCCGGGGTGTGGGAGGGGCCCAGCAGGGCTGTGTTGGTGCAAAGGATGGTGTCGGTGCGGCAGCAGCATGCGGAGCTCTGTGCGGTGCAGTGGAAGCTGCCTGCAGCCATCACTGCCACCAGGAGAGGCTGGCGTGCAGGAAGCAGCTGGGAGAGGTTTGCACAAGGACATGTTGTTTGGTTGCTCACATTGTGTCCGTGTTCGGGCTATTGGAAGGGATTTGGCCTTTGGGTCTTGCTTACATCTCTATTTATTTTTGCCCATTCTCAGTTCTCTTTGTGAATACCGATTTTCTGAGTCACCCAGAATGATTCCTGCCTTCATTAGGGATTCCTTCCAGCTTCTCTCTAACTGCATGTAGGCTGCTGCCCCTGCCTCCCCGTGCTCTTTGCTGCACAGATTTAGCTCTCAGTATTCCAGAACTCCTCATCTCCTGCAGCTCTGGCAGCTGAGCACCTTCATCCACATGAGACTGTTCTGTACCTTTGGCTCTTTGCACAACTTGCATTCTTCTCCTGGCCTGTTCTGCACCATCCCTGCAGCTCCCGGCTTTAAGGTGTGCTTCGAGGCCGTAGCACAGCAGCTGTGCTTGGGGCTGTTCAAATGAAATGGTTAAACCAGGGAACTGAGCGTCCAGATCCTTTAATCCCTTTCTGTTGCACTGTGTCCTCCTGTCATCCTGGATAAACCCATTTACCTACCGGTACCTTTATTTCTTTGGTATACCTCAGTGTTTAAATTGTCTACGATTTCCACAGCACACAGACAGGACTGCTTCTTTAGAAACCCAAATTAAAAGATGCAGCATAAACAAGAAGTAATTGCACGTTCTTCAGTGGGTACTCTTACGTGAGCTGCTGACCTCTGTGGTGCTCCAAAGCTTGTCTACAAGAAATCGAGAAATCGATAAGGAAAGCAACCCGAGGTGGAGGATGGGCCTCTAATTGCAGAGTGTCCATGGAGATGTCTTCACGCTGTTAATGACTGCCCGTAGTGGCATTCAAAGGATGGACGTTTGCTGTGGCTTTTCTCAGTCCAGATGAGCTGCTTGGAGCTCCGTTAATGACGGATTATTTAATGCTCATTTGTATGCAGAATGCTCCTGCTCTGAAAGTGCTCTGCAGAATTCGAGCCAGATTCAGCCCTGCAGCTCCACTGAAGTCGGTGCTCCTCTGCACATCTGCTGATGGCTGTTCTTTCTTCCTTTTTTTTTTTTTTTTTTTTTTTTTTTTGCTCGAGGAGTTATTTTCCTGTTGCACTCGTTTTATTTTCTCAAAGGCGATATCTGCAGGGGTTTGCAGTCACTTCTCCCTCCCCGGTAAAGTAGGTGTAAGAACAAATGCAGTTCTGTTGGCTCTCCCATCTCCTTCTTAAGCCCTCCAAATGAGGACAAGCTGAGCAGAAAATGACGTTTTGTGTTCTTTCCTTTCTTACTGCTTTGCACCTCCTCAGCACAGTTTGGGTGATATGTGGCACTTCTAAAAAAAAAAATGTCCTGCGACCAATCTCTGCCTGCGTCCAAGAAACTGAAACTGAGTCCCCGTGTGTGGCCCTTCTCTGGGTTAACCCATTGTGAACCGATGGAGGCCTGGTCACGGCCGGTCCCGCCAGCTCCGCGCAGCCACAGCAGAGCAGGGCTGCACCTCGCTGTGGCCGACGGCAGTGCCGGCCCGACCTGCTACTGAGAATGCAGTCAGCTGCTGGGAGGGGGGACGGGCGTTCTCAGTTCAGATGTGTATTTGACTTCAGAACTGAAATACTCCTTTAATGCAATTTTTTAACTTGACCCAGCTACGTCTTTAACGTGCACGCTGGGGAAACATCATCTGCCATTGCATCCCTCACTCCTCCCGGGTAAGGGGCTGGGGTGAGATTTTCTGCTTTCAGCACAGACCTACAGCTCTACTGCCTGCACGGAGGAAGTGGGAGTAATGGAAAAGCTTCCTTTCTGAACGTGCACGTCACTGGAACGGGCAGAGATGTTTCTTGTCAGCTGTCAGATGTCTGCTGGCAGCACCAGCACAGGGATGAGCGCTGAGATGTGGGAATGATGGGTTCGTTTCCACGCTCTGTGGGGGCTGACTCGGCGCCCCGGTGTGCGGAGTGCGGAGTTATGTAACGTGATTGTAGTACCGATTTCCCCTCTGGTTTTCCCGCAGCACGGCTCCTCCCTCCAGCCGCCTGCCCGTCCCTTCGGCCGCATCCCTCCCCTCTCTCCTGCTGGGGTAGCCGTGATCCCCGCAGGGACGTGGCCCACGGCCGCGGGTGTGACTCCGGATGGTGAACGCAGAGCGGGAGCGAACAGCGTCGTGTCACCTGGCGGGGCACAAGTGATGTGCGGGCTGCTCCTGCCGTCCAGCACGCACAAATCGGGCTGGGCTTCTCGGCTGTGTGCTGCTTCCCTGTGCATTGTGTCTGGGTGATGTATTCTCTGCTTGTGGTTTTAATAAATGTCTTTCTAAACTACTTTCTGCTTCAGTCCCCTCTGGGATAGCTTGTTCCAGCTTGGCTGCTGCAGTATGCTGAAGATGCAAAGTGGGATGTGTGGAAAAAGAAAACTTCATGTAGAATTTCCTCGGAAGTTTTAACCGTATCTCTATGAAGCTGCTGCGTGCTGCACAGCCCTCACCTGAACTTCACTGAGCGCAGCCACTTCATCATATTAACTCTTCCTCCTTTTCCTTTTTGCTTTTATGTCTGCAGACCATGCGGAAGTGTTTGCCGTGAGAATCCCAAAGTGCTGCTGCCAGGACCCAAACCTGTCTTTGCAGGTAGGGTGTTGCTGTGTTGTAGAGGACCCTGAAAATCTCCACAGCTCCAAAGAGTTTCTGTGTTTGGAAGCTGAGTTTTGTTCAGCGTAGTAAAGCCCGTGTTAACCCTGCTAGAGCAGAGCAGCCCTTTTTCTAGCAGAAACCAGAGCTGTTGTTGATTAATGTCTTGCTGAAAACGAAGTCTTTGCCATCTGTTCCGCCCCCTCACTACGAATGCCACTCTCATTATGTTGATTATGTAATTAAAAATGAAAATATATTTTGGTAGAGTGCTGCATAGGCATCTGTGCTTATTCTTCTGTTCCTATTCTCTGCCCCCTGCCCCCATCCCATACGGAGGGAAAAGACAACAATTGTTCCCTCTCCAGTGGCTTCGTAGCGAAGCTGCTGCAGTGCTGCCGGAGCCGTGCCGCCATGGGAGCAGCCGCGCCAGCCGTGTCTGAGCTGCAGCCCCTTCCCAAACCCGGCTATTGGGTTATGAGAAACCCGTGGCAGGAAGCTGACCCTGGAACTGAGGCTGCTTTCAGTTCTTGCGATGGGTTAGCTTGAATCCAGAACATGAAAAGTGAAGAGAAAGAGGCCTGGCTACTTTCTAAGTGATAGTGTGACCTCTGGGATCAGCGGGGCTGCTCGCGTTACAAACACGTCCTGTCTATCTGTCTATCTGCGGGTGGAGGAAGAGAAAGAGAGGAGGGGTGGCCTTCTTGTAAGTGGGTTAGAGCAATTACTGAGGTCTCTTACAGCAAATGAAGTTGTTAGTGTGAGTCACGTTCCCTTTTTCCCTCTGCTGCCAAGTTTTAAGCAGTAACCAGACAGGGAGCAAAACAAAAAAAGGGAAAAGCAACAATGGGGAAGAGCTGAACTGAAACAACCCTTCATTCAGGGTATTGTTTGACGTTTTAGTTCTGATTGTACACAGAGATAAAGAACCTATAAATATCCTGTCTGCTGAAATTCCTCACAGCAACATGCCTGTCAGCTGCACAAATAGGTTCGGTTCTCTCAATACCGCCTAATTACATATGCAAATACAAATGACTGATTATATCCCTGCCCTGCGGAATGAAGGCCCGGCCACTGAAGGGGCTCTGCTCTCTGCTGCGCTGGATGCCCCATCCAGGAGAGCAGATGGCACTGAGCTCTGTTCTGCTGAGCCGCTGGGATCCGGCCGGGCTGAGCCGAGCAGATCTTCATCTGAGGAGTGTGGATGAAGACCTCTTCTGAAACATCTCAGTGCTTGGCTCTGTGGAACAAATGCCTGGAAGCTTTTCTGCGCTGCTTCAGAGCTCCCGGGAAGCGCTGTGATTCCCATTGTGGTCGACTGTTTGACAGTTTTCTTATTGCTGGTATGCATCGCGTTTTTTAATGTTTGACAGCTGGAGAAAGAACTATTTTGTGCATTCAGATGCTCAGCACAAAGCTGCTGTTTTCTATTCTGCCCTCGCCTTTGTCTCTTACTGCTGATGCAAATCAGTGAAGGACAGAACTGATGAAATTACATTTGTTTACTCTTTGCTTGATAATAACAAGACACAGCCAGCCCTTTGTGAAGGCAGGGATGGGGGATATGAGGTTTGGGTTTTTTCGTACAATATAAAGGCATTTATTTGTTTCTTCAGTCGCGATTTATACGATACTGTGCACTCCTAATGTAAGTGGAATAAGAATGGAGCAATGAATGACAGCAGATTGCACCTGAAAATCTCTTAGCTTGTTATTTTTATTAATTCATCAGCACAAATGATGGTAGCACATGGCAAAGCAAACGCGGTGGGACTGCCTCTGATCACTGCTGTGTTCCTGTGCAGTGACACAACAAAGTCCACTCCACTGGCGTTGGCTTTATGCACATGCAATTGTTACTGGGCCCTGGTTTTGATACACTGGTGTGATACTGGGAAGAAACAAGCTGCAGAAGTCGGATCCCCACGGTTGTTTTGGTGAGTAATGTGCATGTCTTGTGGATTGTGTAATGCTTTTTTTTTTTTTTTTTTCTGAACGCTTGCCCTAAGAAAGCAGGCCTACATTTGTCTGCCTGACTGTGCAGTGTGCTCCTGTTTTTGCTTGTAGGTTTCTGGATGTCAATGGCTGAAAGGTTTTGGGAGGGGTAAAAGGCAGAAACAGGAGAGGAAGATATGAGCAGAAAGGAGGTGATAAAGAGGCGCCTACAACTGCTCTCCTGATGACTGTTCCCTGTGTCCTGGCCAAGAAGGAGAGAAGCACATCAAAGAATGGCAGAGCCAGTAGAGGTGTCTGAAGGCTTCTCAGCAGTGCAGCCAAATCTCCCTGCTTCACAGGCAGAGCGAGACTCAGAGTGCTGGAATCCAAAAGGGCAACCCTGGTGCTCTCTTTTGGGCAGGTCTGGTGCTTGTCTGACCCTATGATGAGTTTATGCAGCTCAATAGACTTTAAGAAAATGAATTCAGCAAAAAATTGTGAAGTTAAAGGCTCAGGAAGGGAGGAGGGGCAGATGCTGTGAGAGTTGAAACTGGAACTGCAGTGGGGGGAAGAGGTATGGATATCAGGATTTTGCTGCAGATTTGGGGTGTGCTGGAGGATGCCTTGCTGCTACTCTACACTTAACATCCCTCTTCATCTCCTAGATGGTGCCTCCCTCAGAAGAGCATGAGCTGAACACGGAGTGCTTAAGGATGTGTGGACAGTGGGGGGTGTGTCACTGCACAGCAGAGGAGGGAGCGAACTGCTGCAGGACTGCAGGAGCCCAGGAGGAGAGCCATGGGTAAGAGCAGTGGGAGAAGAATCCAGGAGGAAAGAGGATGTGTCCAGAGTGACTGCAGGAAGCTGCTACAGCAGGCACTGAGGAAGGACTGGAATACAGGGCAGCGGCCCCATTTAGCCAATCCAGCTCTTCAAGGGTTATCCTGATGTATCCAGGTATTCTTCTGAAGGAGGAATCCTGTGTATCGCCCTTATTTAGGCATACATTTACCCAAACTGGGATTTGATAAGAGGACAGCAGCTGCATCTTTTTTAATCTGAGACACGTGGCAGTATTAGCTGTTCAGAGTTCACGATGGAGATGTATCTGTATATTGGTGTGCATCCAGCTGCACTTCTCAAAGGTAAATGGGACAGGACAGCGCTGTACTGCTCCCTCTTAACCCATCTGCTGTAGAAGGGGGTATTCTGCCTCTGCAGGAAAGGCTGGCAGAATTACTGTGCTAATAAACGCACGTTTCTTGCTGCAGCATATGGGCTTCCCAGATTCATAAATCCAAGCAATTCATAGCTGAATTACAATGAAATATCCACACTTTTCCACACCACAGCGTGCAGGGCACCGGCCTGCGTGGCTGGACACCTGCTGCCTGCTCTTCTCACATACAGTTCGGCAGAGCACAGTCCCTCGACCTCACTCCACCTCAAAATCAGATTCAGAGCATCATTCCACAGATGTTCTGCCACATCCTTCCAAGAGTAGCATTTTTTAAAGCAGCCCTTACTGTCAAATAGTCAGAAACACTTTTCTTCGCTGCTGGTCTTTCTGTCAGAAGATTTCCAGGCCGAAGGTTTACTCTGGCTCTGTTAACGACTGGAAAGTCAGACATCATATCAAAGAGCTGGTAGAGACGGAGGGCACTGATGGATCCCCACGGTTTTGTGTCTCTTGTATGAGACCCATAGGCTCAGTAATGCAGTAAGATAATGTAACACTTGATTACAATGGATCTATTGCACTTACAGAAGGCATCTTACCATGGGGCTCTGCAGAGCTGAAGTAATAACTGCTGGTGTCAGGTACGAC
The DNA here is from genome assembly GCA_036925125.1 of Oreortyx pictus. NCBI lineage: Eukaryota > Metazoa > Chordata > Aves > Galliformes > Odontophoridae > Oreortyx > Oreortyx pictus. The sequence continues at coordinate 13,535,154 of JAUPFR010000019.1, read as the reverse complement.
AATGGTAATGGAAACAGATAATTTTGCCACTGTTAAAAAGCTATAGATGTCTTCATTACATGAAATTTAGCAGAGCTAGTGCTGGTGGCTGGAGGGAACATCCTTCTGAGGTTCAATCTTTCTCCTGGTCTGATCAAAGCTATTTAAAGAAGTAAGAATTCTATGTAATTATTACCCATCTTGAGTTTCCAGGCAGCAGGGTTACCACATGAAACTGCCATTCGATGTTCTAATTTGTCCCAGAAAGCTTGAACAAAGATTTATAGTCTGCTCTGAACATAACGAGGCTCCTTCAGCAGCAAAGCCCCACGGGGCAGCAGAGCTGTGTTCTGCACAGTTGTGCAGTTCCCTAACACAATGCTTGTTCCCCATGGGTGCAGCAGAAAACTTGTGTTTGTCCCCCCACGCCGTGTTCCTGTCAGTCACAGCCTAAGTCCTGGCCACTATTGCGAGAACATCCTAAACCAGTCTGCAATTTGTATTTCCTTGCCAAAGATCTTATCTCTGCGGGTGCAAGTTGCACCAAATAGATTGCTGGTGTTGAAAACGTGCACCCTTCTGTAGCACAGCTCTGCCTGTCAGGCTGGGTTAACGCAGCTAGAAGAGCTGGATAGAGCTGTCCTGTGAGGTCCACGCAGCGCTGCTCTGAGCATCACCTGGCTTCGATCGGGCACCTCAGAACTTGCAATGACTGTTCTCAGGAGCAGGCTGTACCTCTGCACCATCACGTCAGCTCTGTGCTGCACTCATGCAGTCCATGCTCTGCGTTCCTGTGTCTGCAAAAATGACAAATGCTGACAGTAAAAATGTATTCAAATTAACTGCTATTTATGTGCTTACTGAAAAAAAAAAAAGAAAGCATGCTGGGGATCCAGTGACCCCATGAGAGACGTGAGGTTTCAGTGGTACGTGGACTGGGGTCTCACACCAACAGCCCCCTGCTGCCATCATGAAAACTTCCCATTTCTAGCAACAGATGTCGCAGGGGGTTGTATGTTTGGATATTATTAATTTATCCCTTAGGAGTGTTTATTAACGAAGGCTTGTGAGCTGTATGATGTGGTGTGGTGTAAACCAGAAGCACTCCGAGGCATTGCAGGATGCTCATTCCAACTGCTTGCTCCTGTTCTGCTGTGACACCGCTTCCCCCAGGAGCTCCCATCTGCACAGCTCATTGCTGCTACACATTTGCCAAACTGCAAAAGAACCCAGTGACTTAAAAATGAGCGTGGATTTGCGAGATGGTGTATTTAAGTATTTGTAAACGGTGAGATTGTGGGGTTTTGTAATCTCCTTACTGCCTTCTTGTATTTCTGTGTATCCATCTAGCAACTGATAGTATCAGAAACAGAGATCAAGAGAGTGATGCTCAGGCTGTGTCTGCTTTGTAAAATCCTAACAGCCCGTGGTGCATCTTTGGCATGAGCAGTCACTGCAGGGACATCCTCAGAAGTCACTGTCACGTTCCCACCAGCACTGACTGTGAGTGTGCTCTGTCGCTCCTGTAGAAAACCTTTGGTTCAGTGCCTGCATCGCCCATAGCTCACTGAGTATTAAGTCTTGAGCAAAACAAAGCTAGCTCGTGAGAAGCTGGTTCTCAAAAGATACAAGCTCCAGATAAGTGAGGACGACTGAAACACACAACTATACAGAAATCACTCAGTTTTACTGCAGCTGACTGAGTGCGCTTTGAAGCTGGGAAATTTCCATTAGTGAAGTGCAGGACAGTGCTGGGTACTGCTGCTACTGCAGCTGAGAAAGAAAAGCACTTAATTTCACACAGCAGCAAAATGTCAGTACGTGAATTCAAACTGTTCTGTAAGATTTTAAGGGAGCTATAAAACAGACTCCTTGTAAAATATTGACAATATAATTGTTAATGACTTATATCAAACTAAAAAGCATTAAAAGGACTCAAAATGGCACCTAAGCTTTCAAGCTATAACATTTGTGAGCATCAGATCTGACAAGAACATGGCAGATACTGCATCCCCTTCAGCAGTGGCAGTGACAGAATGATATCCAGTGTGAGATCAAGGTTGTTATGGACAGCACAGTTCTGCAATTAATAACTGTTTGGGCTCAAAGCAAATACAGCAGTCTGTTTACCAGTTTTAAGTCCATAATCTATAAACCACCATAAGCTTCCTGCAAAGTCAGCCAGAGTGCTGAGCAGGGAAAAAGCAAATACTGAGGGGGGTGGGGGAAGAGTGAGTTCGTTTTGGCAGCAAATTGCCCAGCACTTTGGGCAAGATGCTGCTTTTAACTTCCCAATGGCATGAAATTATGGAGAAATTCTCCTTTAGGTTGAGGTCACTTTACACTGCTGAAGCAGTGGGTGACATTTACATGAACATTTCTCCCATGGGCTTTCAGCTATATGTCACGGGTTACATCAGGCCCAGGAAGGTTCTGATTAGAGGTTATTAGCATCTGATGCTCTTTATGAATCTTAGGATGGTTCCCAGCGGATCAGAGCTCATCTATGAGCAATGTAAGCTTGTGTCACATTCATCACCATGGTTCCTGACTGCTTTAGAAGTTGAAATATCTCTTTATAAGATGCCCTACGTCTTGTTTCCCTTTTTCTCCTCCATGGCTTGAAGTCTTCTTAAACGATGCTGGGAGAATTGCTTTCTATGCTGAGTTGGTTTGGGGTGCTCTGCTCCCCAGGGCCGCGTCCCTGCAGCACTGCCCCTCCCCACACAATGAGCACAGCTGTTACACCGTACTTTGACTTCCAAGGAACAGAACAAAACGGATTCTGCAGTAAGGAACCCTGTAGGGCAGCTGTGCATTGTTCGTCCTTTTCCTAAGCCTGATAATGCTGTTCTAGGAGCACTGGGGCCCTTCACACTACCTCAGTTGTTTCTCTGCTTACAGAACACGAAGCCAGCAGTTAAAGGCAGTATCTATATGAGCACAGGGAGCCCGAAGACCCCGTCCTCAGCACGGACCTGTCCGTGAGACTCGCTGGCAAAGCGTGCCGTACGCTTCTGACCTCCTGCTTGGCTTTAAGTGCATTAAACGTCTTTGGGATCACAGCAGTGGAAGCAGCGCGGTTCCTCTGCGCTTTCCTGCCCTGCCCGGTCGGTTTCCTTTTCCACACGGCGGACAATGGTGACACGCGGCAGCTCTGGGCCGCTGTGCCCGGCCGTGCTGAGCGAGCCGCACAGCGACCGACGAACCGAGGCGACGGGAGCTGCGCCCACCGCTCCCACTGCGGCGCGGAGGGCCCGGGAGCGCCGGTGCAGGAAATGGAAACGTTCATTCCCGTTGACGGCCGTCACCATTTCCCGAGAGCGGCAGCGCCGCAGCTCAGAACGCGGGAACGGAACAGCGGCGCGCGGGGCCCCGCCCGCCGGCACCGGGACGGGGACGGGAACCGCGCTGCGGGGACGGGGCGGGGAAGCGCCGCGTGCGGCGAAGAGCGCGTGGGGACGCGCGGGACGGGCGCGCGCAACGGGACAGCGGCGCGAGGCGCGGCCCCGCGGGAACGGGCGGGCGGTCGGTGCCACGCGGGGCCCGCGGGGAACCGAGCGCGGAACGGCACCGGAGCGGACGTCGCCACGCCCGCCGTGCTGCGGGGAGCGGCTGCGGCTCCGCCCGGCGCGATGCCCGCCACGCCCCGCGGTCACGTGACGCCGCCCCGGCCCCGCCCGGCGCGGGCTCCATTTCCCGCCCCGCCGTCACCTGACGCCTCTAATGGCGCCGCGCGACGCCGCCACGCCCACCACGTGACTCTCCCACCACGTGACCCGCGCGCCGCTCCCCCTCCCCGGCGGCTGCGGTTACCGCAGTCCCGAGCAGCGCTCCGCCCCCGGCGCGAGCTCCGCCCCCGCCCGTCCTTCCCCCTCACGTCCTTCCCTCCCCCCCCCCCCCCCTCCAACCCTCCCCCCATCTCTCGGCCGCGGTCGATGTGCGCGCGCGGCGGTTCCGTCTGCTCGGAGCGGCGGTGCTGAGGGGTCCCGGCGGTCGGCGCCCGGGTGCTGCGGAACGCGGCGGGGCGGAGCGCGCCTTCTTCCTCCCCGTCCGCCTCCTTCCTCCGCCCGCCCGGCCCTCCCCGCACGCAGTCGCCGCGGTTCCCGGCGCGGACAACATGGCGGCGGTGGCGGGGGCCGCGGCCGCGGGCGGCTCCGGCGGCGCCGGGGGCCCGGAGATGGTGCGGGGTCAGGTGTTCGACGTGGGGCCGCGCTACACCAACCTCTCGTACATCGGCGAAGGGGCGTACGGCATGGTGTGGTGAGTGCCGGCCGAGGGCGGCGCCCCCGCCCCGATCGCCGCTTTTCCCCGCCCGGCAGCGGGGAGCGGCCGCGGCCCCGGGGGAGGGGAAGGCCGCGCGGCTCCGGGGCGGACCCCCCCGCTGCGTCCCGCCGCTCCCGGCCCGGGGGGACCGCTGCCCTGCCCTGCCCTGCCCTGCCCGGGATCGCTGCCGCCCGTTCGCGCGGCTCTGCCCTCCCTCCCCCGCGTTCCCTTTGTGCGGCGCTCACCTGGCGGCTGCGGCGGTGCTGCTGCGGCCGAAGGGCTCCGCTCGGCCCTGCGCGGCCCCGCGGGGACGGCCGCGGTCCGCGGGCGCGCGCGCTCCGGTGAACGTCGGCCTTAAAGATCTCCGCGGGTGAGCGGCAGAATTCTGGAGAACGATCGCGAGATTTCGGCGTCGTTTCGGCGTGCCGTGCCGAGCTGTGCTGCTGGCCTGTGCCGTGCCGAGCTGTGCTGCTGGCCTGTGCCGTGCCGTGCCGTGCCGTGCTGAGCTGTGCTGCTGGCCTGTGCCGTGCCGTGCCGAGCTGTGCTGCTGGGCTGTGCCGTGCCGTGCCGTGCCGTGCCGAGCTGTGCTGCTGGGCTGTGCCGTGCCGTGCCGTGCCGAGCTGTGCTGCTGGGCTGTGCCGTGCCGTGCCGTGCCGTGCCGTGCCGAGCTGTGCTGCTGGGCTGTGCCGTGCCGTGCCGTGCCGAGCTGTGCTGCTGGGTGTGCCGTGCCGTGCCGGTGCTGCCGCACCGCAGGGCTCTCATTGGGAACTTCTCTCGGGCGCTGCCGCCGTTTCCTCGGCGCGTTTGTCGTTAGAGCGGTGTGAGCCGCGCGGCGCCGCTTTCTCCCTCTGCCGTTTAATTTTCTGTGAAGCGCAGCGCACGTTTCCCGGCAGCGCTGCCCGCAGCGGTGAGCTGTGCCGGCCTGCCCCGCCGGGCCGCGCCCCGCAGCGCCGGAGCCACGCGGACATCTGCGGGAAGGGCTGGAGCCGCGGCCTTCGCTTCTCTGTCGTGGGAAGAAGCTCCGACGCATAAAGCTGCCGTTGATGATGTAAAAATAACCTCGCTGTTGGTTTAGTGCTGGAAGTTGCAACAACAGCCAGTCCAAAGCTCGCGTTACAGTGTGATTGTGCACTTCTGCCGGCTGCGCTGGGTCGGCCGGAGCGGCACAGGCACCCCGCAGGCTGCTTTGGGCTTGCCGGCTGCTTTGGGCTTGCGAGTGCATGGGAACGGAGCTGGTGTTGCGGGTGCTAACGCTGCACGTTCCCCGCAGGTTGCACGGCGCAGTGCGGTGGCAGCCGATGCCCTTTTTTGGCCTCGCTGTGCTGAGGAGCAGACACGGGGAAGCGGGGTCGCGTTCCTCCCCTCCGCACGGTGTGCCGTCCTGTTCTGCCATGGGAGGGTTTCCTCTCTGAAAATATGGAATGTTATCATTTGTTTTTACACTTATCATATTAAATGATATCTGCTTCGAATGCTATCCGTATTCCTTATCACAAAGTTACGGATCTCCGGTGCAGTTGAAAGATGCATTTGGCTCCTTTGTTTTCTCCTCTGAAGCTATTAATGCGAAGAGCTGAATGTGATATGCTGTGCTCTAATTATTGGTCTTCTGCCTTGAGCCTGAAAAGCCAGGGAACAAAGTCTCAGTTTATGGCGTGTGCTTGATGAGGGAGCTGTTGGATGCACATGTTCCAGCTGAATGCCATAGCAACTGTAATGTGTTGTAGTGCACAGTGCGCTGACTACTATGGTTAAGTAACAGTGCTTATTGATCAGCAGAGGTAGAGGTTATGCAGATTCGTGCTGCGTGTCTCTGATCTCGCTGTGATTGCTAATGCAGTGAGATCTGCAGAGCATCTCGCTTTGGGGCCGGGGCTGGCAGAGGGTGAGCCACGAGGGTGTGGGTGGAGATAGCTCCTGAAACGCAAAACCCATGTAAATTTGTACCCTTAATGAAGGACAGCAAGGCAGGTGCTAACAGCTTTGCTTTACACCATCAGCTAAGACACAAGGCAGGAGGTGCTGGTTATTTCAAAGTGTGCTGTGCTGGAAGGATTGCTATATGCAAAACAGGTGACTTAACTCTTAGAGTCCCTCACTGCATTGTTCCCGTAAGTGTTATGTTTCTGCATCTCTGAATGAGGGAGTTTATGTTTAAAAAAAAAATAATCTTGCTGGGAGTTAAGTGGTTAATAAGTGGATGTCCATGTGAGCATCCCTTTCCAAACTGTTGTTTCACTTTTCTTGCACGTGGAACCAGGAAACGAGCACAGTGCAAACTGAGTTGTGTCAGAAATCCTCAGCGCACTGCAGGACTGTAGGATGTGAAATAAGAAATGCAGAGGGCTGCCGGTCTGGGGACAGCCACAACTGACTGCAGCTGGGAGCTGCAGAGCTCTCAGAGCAGTGGGATGGCTCTGGAAGCTGCTCCTTCCTCACTGCCTGCGCTGTGCAGCCTCTTTGCACCCACTGAGGGCACTGAGCCCTACGTTTCCAGCAGGAGCTGTTCTCCATCCGCGTGCTCAGCGCTGATTTGGCAGGGTAGCTATCTGACAGTTTAAAATGGGTAATTTTTGGAAGGAAATGGTTAATGGGAATATGATGACAAGCTTCTGATCTGTACTGTTACTTGGAACTCTTCTTGCCGTCACGCTTATGTAAATGTGAAGTGTTATCACTGCTGCACTGTGCATATAAATCATGAAGGTGAATGCAGTGGGAAGAAGATGGTTTTGAAGCATGCATCTCGTATTTCTTGGCCTCGGTTTTACAGTGTTGCTGGAAGGATGCACTTAGTGTTTTCTCCGTGGTGTGTCTGGGTTAGGCACGAGGGTGGTGGTGTCTTGGGGCCGACTGCTTCGTGGTGAGGAGCAGAGGTGGCCTTGGTTTGGTTCTGTTCTGAGTCCATTGATCTGGAGAGAATACACTGTGGTGATGAAGCAAGTGCAGAGATGAATGTCCTCCTTTATAAGTGCTTTTAGGGAGCACAGGCTCCATGTAGGCGTTGCTACCTGTTAATTTGCTACCTGTTAATTAGCGTGTTCTGTTCTCTGATAAGGAAAGCAGGGAGCTGATAGGTGTTGCCCTGATACCTCCTCATCAGTGCAGGAATTGGAGCAGAGATTTGGGGGTGTAATGGATGGTGGGTGGCAGTCCCCTCCCTCTGGCAGCTGCCTCCTGCAGTGGGGCGGTCCGTGCTGTGGGCAGCAGTTGGTGGCAGCAGCATCCCCTGTTCTGTCGGAGCTGGCCTGGGGGCCTGGGAGGCTGCACCTTGTCCTGGCTCCCCAAAGCCACAGGACGCAGGCCTAGGGCTTGGGGAGTGCAGCTCAGGGGCACTTGCATTCCATAAATAAATGCAGGTTTTCTTAACGTGGTGTGCTGCGGCCCACAGAAGCGGACACCTTGCGGGGTTTTTCCCATTATGTGTGTAGGAATAAGGCTGTTGTGCTTTCATCAGCTGTGTGTGGTTGCATTGCTGCCTCCTGTACTGCTGCATTGGGACCTTGGATCTCTTGCCAGGCCTCCCTCATTTGGTGGATGCTGAGGTGCTGGCAGACACGACGTTTCTGCGAGTCTCAAATCTCCGTGCTGTACCACAGCAGGACGGTGCTGTGTGTGTTGGAGGGGGAGGGCTGGCACACAGCAGGGCATCCTGCTGCGGGGATGTGGTGCCCCACTTTGATTGTGGGCCTCTGGGCAGCTGTGGCACAGCAGTGTGCCCGCAGGGCTGGGCTCAGCACGCTGCTCCTGGGCAGGCTGGCTGAGGGCACACGGGGCTGGGGAGCTTCTCTGTAGGCAGTGTTCTGTGGTAGCGTCCAGCTGCGATCAGGAGGGATCAGGGGACCCTTTTGGTGCTCGATGCTCCCATTTGTGGTCTCGCTGTGCGGCTGCTGGTGGAGCACAGCGAGCTGGGAGGTGCAGGCACGGCTCGCAGCCCCAGCTCAGCATCTCTGCTGTGTGCACATGGAGGCTTTGCTGTTCTCTGGGCAGCTCCTGGTAGCTATCCAGCTGCGGGCTGAAACTGCTGCTGTGAGCAGCATGAGAATTTGCCTCGATGCAGCTGGTCACTGTAAGCTCATGTCACTTTTTATCCTCTGAGAAGAGCCCCTACCTATGGAGGTGGGTCCCTGCGGTCTGTGGGGCGAGGAGTGCTGTGAGGCAGCGTGTGTCTGCACCCGGAGCGGGGTGTCGTGGGGTTCTTCACTCAGTGTCCAATGAAGCCCTGCTGGCTGCTTTCAGTAGTGCTTAAGTTTGGGTTCCCAGGTCGCTCAGACGAAGCGTGTGGAGGCAAAGTGTATTTGAGGGTTACTTCTTTTTGCTGTGCTCTGATGCAGATTGAGGTGAACAGTGTGTGTGGAGTTGGGGGTGTGTGCAGAGCCGTGTCCATCCAGCCACCCCCCGAAATCAAACACATGTTCTGCTGTGGGAAAAGCCACTCCTTCTGGGGGTTATTCTTCTGCATTTCAGCTTAATTTTCATGAAAGAGTGGAGTGCTCGGAGCTGATTAGAATGCAAATGAGCGTTTTTGTTACAAGTAGAAAGTGTTCATCAGCATGGTGGATACATTTTAGCTACTGGCAACTGCAGTTATGCTTACAGCGTGTAGTATGTGGTTACTTCATGCAGCAGTTTTTCTTGCAAGGAGCAGCTGTCCCCAGGACCTTCCTGTTATTAGGAGTGCTTTTTTTTTTTCCCTTCTGCATCTTCTCGGAGTGAAATACTGCAAACTGTTGTTCCTGAGGTTTTGTATTGTGTGGAGTCAAATAAGTGCCCTTCTGAAAAACAAGGTAATCATCCCAAATCCTGCCCAGCCCGCCCCTCCTGCTGAGCAGTGCTGTGCTCTGCAGCTGACTTCACCAAGACCTTCTGTTAAAAAAAAAAGGTCGAGGTGATGTGAGTGGCGGTACTGACTCAGGAAGGGAACGGAGATGTGCTGGTGGAGGACTCGTTTGCTCTCCCTGTTCCTCGGCTTTGTGCTGCTGTGGTCTGAGCTGGCAGTGACTGTGCTCACTGTGTGGTGAGGAAGGGGCAGTGCTGCTGGGCAGGAGCTGGGGAGCAGAGCCCCGAGCTCACCGTGCCTGTGCCGGGCTGAGCAACTCACAGGGAAACTGAAGTTCATAGAGAAAGAATATGGAAACTTGGTGTAGTGGTGGATGCTGTGGGTTTGTTTCAGAGAGAAGGACTTTGACCTGCAAAGCTCGCAAGAATGAGAGTGCTACTGAACAGCATTGGAGAGCCTGCATCTGAAATGGGGGTAAGCGGGAAGGGAAAAGGCGTGCAGAGTTGTGAGGAGTATGAGACTGTGCAAGGTCCATTCTGTGGAGGCCAACTTCAGCAGAAGAGGTAGGATGATGAGCAGGTACTTACGGCGGCTTGAAGCTTTGTGGTGTGGAAGGAGCTATGTCAGAGGGCACTGCTGTGGGTTTGCAGAGCCCTAAGGTGTGTCGGAGCACCGAGGAGCTGAGCAGCGCTTTGATGAAGCCGTGCAGAACGTTGTGTGGAAGGACCACTGCCTTTCCAGTGCTGCTGCTCACAAAGCAGGGGTCATTGCTCCGCTGCTCCTGGGGTGACTCAGCTTCTGACAGAAGGAACTTATCTCAGACGCCATTTTGCATGACTCGATGCTTCTTTTCAGGATGAGGAGCAGTCTAAGGAATGAAACTCCGAAGTCATTACTGTGTGCATGGGAAGTAGTTTAGAATTATAATGCTTTGAGAGGTTGGGTTTTACTTTGCAAATTCTGAGAAATAAATGTGTGTCTTTGTAGCGTAATAGAATGATTTGAGTAGGTGAATGAAAACAAATCTCTTACGGGACGTGCCAGGGAACTTGTGGTGTGAAGGGCAGGAAGCTGTGCGGGGTCAGAAACTGCAAGGTGTGGAGCCGGTTCAGAGGATGGTTCACTTCTGTTATGGGCAGAAGGGTTTTGTGTAATGGTGCCAGGAACCTGTGCTGCTGGGATTGGGGGGGGATGGGGTTGGGAGGGGAGGGGCAGTGTGTTGGGAAGGCTGTGCAGGTCGGGGCAGCACGGCGGTTATCTGAGAGCCCCAGTAGCGGGTGATGTCTGAAATGGGATTTACCTGTTTCCCTCTCTTTAGGAAGGAAAAAAAGCAGTAATCAAATCTGTGATAAATACAAGTTAAAGTAGCTCACTTAGGTCATCTTCAGTTAAAAACAAAACAAAGAGCCACCAGAAGATTGTAGTGGGGCTTGATTTGGTGATGAACAACTTGGAACGGGGGTAAGAGCATGGGTGAATTCATGAGGAGTTCGTGAAGGCTGACCCTGCTTTGCCAAGGAGTTGTGATAGCAGACTTAGAAACAGGGCTGTGTTTCCTTGGCCTAACGCAGCCATCTCTGTAGTGGCACTGGAGTGCGTCAAATGAAAAACTTCAGAGAGAATGCATTTTCAAATAGCATGGTGAGGAGCTGTCAGGCAGGCCCCGGTTCACGCTGCTGGGAGCTGAGTTGCATTCACCTCTTTGCTATTGTCATGTCCTCTTGTTTGCTCTTCTGCCTCAGTTCTGTAGCATGAGATGCAAGGAAATGGAGAGGGAGAGGCGGGGACTGCTGCCGTGTGCTACAGCACTGCACTTCTTTGGCTTTTCTTGACCAAAAAAAAGGCTTAAGAGAGATGTGAGGTCATCCTGTGCTCGATGAGCTGAGGTTTTCTCTGACCCCGTGCAGTCGGATGTGTGTGCGGGTGCTGTGCTCCCTCCTGCTGTCCCTGCTGCTGCTGCATGGGCCGTGCAGCGCAGAGCCCGAGCTCTGTGTGTGATCTCTGAGTACTTGGGACAGCTGCTGGAGCTGGAAGGGCAGGGTTTCTTATTTTCTGTTTTTCACAAAGCTGAAACAGAAGCAACTCTCTGCTTTCAGCTGCTCTGTGAGTTGTGTTTTTGTAGATGGAGATCCATCAAACTGAGGGAGATGCGCAGCAGTGGAAGTGTGGGTGATTCTTTTAAAAGCAGGTGCTGATTCTCTGAGTTAGTACTGGTGCTTAGGTGAAGAACAAAGTATCGAAGACTTCTGTTAACCTTAGGTGTTTACCGCTGGGGGACTGGAGTACCTTCTGTGTTACCAGGTGGCACAGCTGGGTGTCACTGAACCTGGAGCTGCCTCCTTTTGTCTCTTCCAGTAGTTGTGTAGCTGCTGCTGTCCTAGCTGGCTGCCGGCACCGCAGTGCTGTTATTTGTCGTACAGCAGTCTGAAAAATAAGCCCAAGTGATTTGCATTGTAACTTGATACGTATCAGCAGGTTGTGGAAATATCTGCAGTTGAGCTGAATTCAGCTGAGTGAAAAGGCTGAAGGCCGTCCCATCTGCACCGTGATTCCCTGTCCTCGCGCTGCAGGCTGCATTGTGCAGTGTTTCAGGCGGTTATCTCTGGCTGTGCCCTTGGAATCTTGTTTCCGCAGCAACACGAAGCCGCTGACAAAACATCCCTTTTCAACCTGAGATGGGTCAGCCCCGCATTGCCGCGTGGCACAGCCCGCAGGACGTGGTGTCAGCCCGCAGGACGTGGCACCGGCCGAGCTGTGCGGCCGTACCCGCGGGCTCAGAGCAGCGTGGCACGGCTCTCTGTGCTCATCTGTTTGCTTTGTGCTGCTGTGCAGGACATTCTGTTTAGTCAAAACTTTGTCGTATATTTACCTTAAATATATTACCTTAGTACTGGGGATGATAAATGGTAGTGCAGGGGCTTGCACCGATCTGTACTTGGTGTCTGGAGAGGATCTGGGTAATGGTGCCGCTGTGGGCTGTCCCAGGATGGTGGCTGCAGCATGTAATCAGAGTAATGTGTGTGCTGGAGTTGGGCTGCTGCAAAATGTATTTTTAATTTTATCACATTACAGATAAATAGCATTCGCAGCTGTGCTCGCATCAGCTGGTGAAGCTGCACACCATGGTGGGTATAAATCCTTCCCTCCGAGTGCTTAGTGCTGGGGACAAGATGCAGCACCACGGGGATGCCCAGAGCCCGCTGGGGCCCGACACGCAGCGGTGGGGGTATGCTGTTATGGGTTATGAGCTGGAAGCTGTGGGCTGGCACTTAGGAAGCTACTAGTGTGGGACCTGGTATTCCCAGTTTGTGGGTATCTGAAAAGCCAGCAGGTCTGTGGCTCTGGGGGCAGTGCTGGCTGGCTGCTGCCGTGGAGATGCAAACACTCACGAGACCCAACAGAGCCCAGCTGGGCTGTGCACAGAGGGACAGTGCTTCCAGAATGCGGATTATCTAAATTTAGGACGTGCTTTGGAGGGATGTATATGTGAAGCTATTTCTTCTTAACTGTAGGGGGAGCCCAGGCGATTGTTTGTCATAAAATTAGATCTCTAATTCTGGCTCAGGCTGATCAAGATGATCCTGTGTTAGGTGGAAAGCAAGCTGTGCATTAACTGCGCTGACTTTTTTTCACTGGGGCTTTGGATTTGTTTTTCAGGGCTGTCGTTTTTCTTAGCACTATGGATGGACTGTGAGCAGCACAGCACGTCCCTGATGAGAAAGGATTGTGCGGAGCAGGAGAGGCTCCGTTCCGTTCGTGTGCGGTGATTCCTGCGTGGATCCCTTACGTAGGGATGTGGAATTTGTAGGTGGCCGTGGCCGTGGTGGTGTGGGAGGGAACTCATGCCTCCAGTCGTACTGCAGTGCAGCCTAAGAGGGCCTTTCAGGGACAGGGACTTTGCCGGAGTTACAGGCAGGAGGTTGGAGCTGTTGGTGGCCCAACCTCATTTCTTCAGTGTCTTTTAACATCAGCGTCCCGGCCATGGGGCCGCAGCTTCCTGAGGGCACGCAGAGCTTCCTTACGGCCGTGTTTGTTTTGAGGGCTGCAGCTCTGAGAATGTGAAGCTGTGCAAACGTTGCCATCATTCTCTGTGTACCTGTACTGTCCGTGATAGAGCACTGTGCACAGCAGACGCGTGGTTAGCTTCCTGCCCACAGAAAGCAGAGTCATCTTTTCATAAGTTTAATCGAGTTACAAAAAAGACAACGTTTGAGAAAGGTAAGAAGGGAACAAATCTGTGTGCTCTGGATATTCAGCTGGGTGTGGTTTTACCCTCCTGAGCTGAGGCTTTGTGCTGGCAGCAGTGCCTGCTTAGTTACAGCAGCGTGGTGAGGTCTGTGCCAAACGCTGACTGCAGAGTGTGCCTTGGCGAGGAAATTGGGAGCATCTTCACTGCAAATACTTGGCTTTTTTTTTCCACACAAATCGTGAGCAGATTTGCCCATCTTTTTTTTTAATAATCTAAACATTTTGTTAAGAGAATGCTCCAAGAGCTGTGTGTGAAACTGAGCTACAGGAGGTCAGAGAAAGGCATACTTATCTGGGCATGCTTAATGGGCAGGTTCAGTGGATCTCAGTGACCCACCTCTGTGTGAGAATCAGCAACTTAGAACCTATCCAGTATTGCAGGGATTGGGGTTTTGTTAAGCAGTGTCAGCAGGTGCACATAGGGCATCTTGCCTTGCTCTGCCCTTCATAGCTCCTGGTTGAGATGTCCTCTTCCAGTTGGACTATTTATCTCATCTGTTTTAGCTTTTCACCAGGTGCAATGTGAGGGCAGCTCAGAGGGTTTCGAAGAACGCCCTGGGATCTGGTGGTGAGGAATGTGTGTGATGAGGCCGGGTTGTGTGGGATGCTGAGCTGACAGGGGTCGAGATACAGGCTTGCATGGTATTTGCAAAAATTCTGAGGAATGCAGCAGTGAATAAAAATAAATTTGAAAGGAATGAGAAATCTTTATATATTAAAAATCATGTATGCATTTAAATTGTAATTACATAAAAGCACGTGGTAATGTTCTTAAGAGCAATTATTGTAACGAGGTGCTTTGCCATTCATATGAACAAGGCCATGAGGAAGGTCCTGGAGCAGCCCTGTAGCTGTTGGCAGCCTTTTCACCCAGTGATAACTCGAGGCCATGCAGTGCAGCTCTGTGCCTTCTGGAGCTGCTTGTTGGGCTGGGAAGGACACAGTCCTCGTGAGTGGGAGGGCATTCTGAGCAGGAACCCAGGGCCCTGCACTGAGTGCTGCCCCGAGCTTCTGCAGGGCACTGCTCCTTGCTCTCGCTTCGTGCAACTGCTTTATTTTCTGCAACTCTGTTGTCTTTGGAACAAAATGGGAGAATCATCTTCACAAGTTGCCTGTTCCCTTGTTCTTCGGTGTCTGCTCGTCGTGGGTGTGTGGGAAATGTAGTTTGGTGGAGGAGTGAGGCGTTGTAGGATTCTACCGCTTGAAAGATGACTTCTGAAAGCTTTTCTGCCCACCAAAGTGAGTGGGTTAACCCAGGGTTAACTTCTCGTCCAACATTTCTTCTTGATCACAGTGTACAGGACAAGATTAAAACTTTTTCTCAGGGTGATGAAGGAGGTGAATGTGTCTGTCTTTGTTCAGGTACTTGGGACTCAGCAGGTGAAAAGCTGTCTGCAAAAGGGCGTGACTTGTAGGTTCCCAAATGAGGTGAAGATCAGGAAAAATATTGTACTGACATCAGCTTAAGAGATATTTGCTACTGTCGCCTCTTGGTTTGATAAAAATAAATGCACAAACAAGTGGGCAGTCCTTGCGTTCGGTGGGATTGACATCCTTGCTTTCTGAATGGAATGAATGGATTTTAACTTATAACAAGTATTGTTGGTTCTATTCCAGTTCTGCCTACGATAACGTCAACAAAGTTCGAGTTGCTATAAAGAAAATCAGTCCTTTTGAGCATCAGACGTACTGCCAGAGAACTCTGAGGGAGATAAAGATCTTACTGCGCTTCAGGCATGAGAATATTATCGGAATCAATGATATCATCAGAGCTCCAACTATTGAACAAATGAAAGATGTGTATCCTTTCAGACTCTGCTGTGCTTAGTCATTGATTCCTTCTCTGTTTTCATTAGAGCTCTCTTTCATCCTCATGTGTACTAAGTTTTAAGAGCTGCCTTTTATTACTGTAAACTGGAATGGAAGTTGATAACGTTTGATAGATTTGTAGGTATGGATAGACAGCTTTGGTACCTTGAAAAACATGACTTTTGTTTGGTTTGTGCCAGAATGAAAAAATAATTCCAAGGCAGAGAACTCAAGGCACGTTTAATGGAGTCCATCTTTAGACTGCAGTCACTTTGAGTAGAACCTCTGTTACCACGAGGAGAAGAAAATGATAAAGCTCTGCTGTAACTGTCTGAGATTTTCTTAAAGAATGGAAAGGATCTGTTTGGGGGTGGGGTATAAAAGAGGCCAAACGCCCCTCTGCCCTCACTCTAGTCTTGTAGTGCTTCTTGCATATATGGATTGTGAAGCTACACATGAGCTGGTAATCATGTACTTGTTGTTGGCTTCACGTGTGTAGCTAATGTGTCGAGCTGTTAGAGCAGAGAGGCTCTGCCCCCGATACCAACCCTAGTTTGGAGCCAACTTGGATGATTTCTCTGTCTGTGTATGTTGTTTCCTGTGGGCTCCCCAGTTTTTCACAGATGTGTGCCTATTTAAAAGCATAAGGCATTGAATTGCATCTAGGTCAGATTTGTTGAAGCAAATAAATAAAAGAAAGAAATGGTTTTAGAAGTTTCATTTGGTACTGTATGTTGATGTGTAATGTGCCACCAGCTTTGTTTTGCTACCTTACATCTGCTGCCTTACAGATACATTGTGCAGGATCTGATGGAAACAGATCTTTACAAGCTCTTAAAGACTCAACACCTCAGCAACGACCACATTTGTTATTTCCTTTACCAGATTCTGAGAGGGTTAAAATATATCCATTCAGCCAACGTGCTTCATCGTGACCTCAAACCTTCGAATTTGCTGCTTAATACCACTTGTGATCTCAAGGTTAGTGGGAATTTCTTAATAACTTTATTCCTATGGTCTTCATCAGCTGTATGATCTGCTGTAACTGTGAGCAGCTGTGAATGTGACAGTGTCACTGGGGATTAACATGATTTCTTTTTTGTGAAAAGATTGCCAAATCACTATCAATTTTCATAAAATAATGATTAATGTTTGAGAACTCTGTGCTCTGTTCTGCTGTTCTGATGAACGCATTGCTGTTTCCATCTGGAGGCTGACTTTGAAACAGCCTCTCTAAAGCTGGTGAAAATACCCCTCTGGAACAGAACTGTTACTTGGAAAGTGAACTGAAAATGGTGTGGATTTCAAGTTTCAAATCCGTGCATTAGAACTGTTAATCGTTCTGAGTTGGAGTAGGGCTGTGCTAGTTAGTGCTGCTGATAGGTGATGATCTCAGAGCTCTTACTTGGAAAATGTTACCTCCATGTTTAGTGGCACTCAGTAAAGCAAACCAAGCGTGGAGAATGAGAACAGAAATAAAGAATAAAACAGAAATAGCACCTTTGTGTAACTTTCTGTTGTGTGATTGTAACTGTCGTGCTTCTCCCTGTGACAGTCGTAGAAAGAAGGTGGCCAGGATTCATCCTGCCCAAATGAGGAAGAGCTGCATTTAGCCTCGGTCTCTCCATCTGGGAGATATCACTGAGTGAAGAGTGAGTGCAGTAGAAATGCCCTTGGGGCGTTAACCCTTTCGTGAAAGAAATGGAGTAAAATCTGTAGTAGAAGCAGGAAATAAGTTTGAGCGTAGCTCTGAGTGTGTGCAGAAGAAAAAGACAGTGCTTTAAGATAAGTGTGGTGGTCTTAAAAAGTAAATGAAGTTTGCTGGATGGCAGAGTATGAGCTCAGTAAGTACTGCTCCAGTTTCTTTCTTGGATATTGAAAGAGAATGCCACTGCAGTGCGTGCTTTCCTAGTGGAGAGTATGGCATTCTGCATGGCAGAACAAATGTTTTTTCTTAACCTGAAGGGAACTGTGGTGTTGTTATTACCACATCTGAAGTGTAAACTCCAGAACTGAGAAGAAAGGCAGTGCGTGTTAGGCCGTGTCTGCTGAGTGCTGAATTTGTGCTGACTTGTTTCTTTCAGGGCTGTTCTGCCCATCTGTCTCTTGTTCACGTGCATGCACTTAAAACACAGTGTCCCATGAAAATGAACAGCTTTAAGTCATACCTTCAGAGGAACAAAAATAGGAAGTTTGTTCCTCTTCAGTGTTACCAGTGTTAATTTTTCTTTCATGGTATTGTGGCTGTGCTGTCTGTCTTCCTGCTTCTGACTTTCTCTTTCGAGGGAAGATGCTAAATGGCTCTGAAAGCCACGGGGCCTCATCCTCAGAGTGTGGATAAAAACCCCTTCTCCTTTTTGCCCATCCCAGTGGTGCACATCAGAGGGGTTTTTCCATGATTGGATAAAATAGTTTTCCTGGGTAAGATTGAGAAATGTTCTCTCGTGGCTTTTTTGTGCTTGTGCTTCCTCCAGCAGCTGTGATCTCTGCAGTGCACCATTATCTCCTGGTGGGGTTTTTTTGTGGGTACACTGTTGTGATGGTAGCATTTCAAGAGGAGTTTTGGTCTGTGCTTCAAATGTGTTTGTCGTTAAATCTTTTTATTATTGGGGAGCTTAATCTTTTCATTTTCTGGTGTAACTCTTAATTTAGATTTGGAGCAGTGCCACTTTCCTGACAGATAAAAAGTTAAATAAGTGGAGCATAAACTGTACGCCAGAAATGTTTTCCCTCGAGCTGTTTGGACCACTTCTTCTCCTTGACCACTGTTTGGGGCCCTATCCAAATTAAATTTAATTTCTTGTATTAACTTCTTGTGTTTGAGTTCCAAAGATCTTTTTCCAACCTTTGTGCAGTAATTTGTTTCTGGAAATCCATGCTAGCACCACTGTCTTTGGAAGTGTTACATCGTAGGTGGAGTGACTTAGTAACTTCGTAGTGTTGGAGGCTGTATGTGTGTCTAATGTACCTGCTCTTTTTTCCTTTTCAATTTGAAACCAGATTTGTGACTTCGGACTGGCTCGCGTTGCAGATCCAGACCACGATCACACAGGATTCCTGACGGAATATGTGGCCACACGTTGGTACAGGGCTCCCGAAATCATGCTGAATTCTAAGGTAAGAGCTGCAGTGCACTGCTCACTGCACCTCACTGAATCCCTTTGGAAAAGTGCATCCTGCGTATTTCAGTTTTTGCTACTCATTTGAAGCAGTGGTTTTGATCTACAGTTCTTAATTATTTCATTATGTACCAGAAAAAGTGAAGAGCGTGAACAGGCGTGGCAGATTGAAGCAGCTCTTTCAGTGCATTTGTTCTGAAGTAATGCATTACTGAAGTTATGCAAAATATATTTGAATAAAAGCGTTTGGTTTTGTTTTGCTCTCCCTGCAGGGTTACACCAAGTCCATTGACATCTGGTCTGTGGGCTGCATTCTGGCAGAGATGCTCTCCAACAGACCTATCTTTCCAGGAAAACACTACCTTGACCAACTTAACCATATCCTTGGTATGTTTTACTTCATGAAGTAACATTTCCTCATCCATCCGCCTCTCTTCAGCTTTTCTACCATTGAGTCTGGGTCACCCATTTTGTTCTTTCAGTCCTGTAGTTCCTTTAGTCTGTGCTACTCTGTACATACGGGTTGTCTTTGAGAATGGATAATTCATGGATCTGTAAATGCATCTTCTGTTTCCTGTGGTTATTTCTGCAGTGGTTTTTGTAGTAAGTCGCTGATTGGAGATGTGGCTGTGGGTGTATATTTATTATATCAGCAGAGATGTTGCAGAAAAATTAATAAATAAAGCAGCTCGTGTACCAAAATGTCAGAGTCCATTTTTAGAAGTTCTGTAGTTAAACTCATATCAGTTGGATCTTATGAACGAACTGCTGCTAATTGGAACACTCACATGCTTTTCATTTATGAGAAACAACCCACGGCCCTGTCAGTAGGGGCTGCTGAGCATTCTGAGCTGTGCTGTGCTCATGGGTGTGTGCTGTGGTTTCTCTTCCCAGCAGTTCTAACGTTGGCTTTTGGTAAATGTGATGTGATCGCTGCGATGCGGCTATCTCAGGAATGCAGTACTGTTTGTGCTTTTGTTTTCATAGGTATACTTGGATCCCCTTCCCAAGAAGATTTGAATTGTATAATAAATTTAAAAGCCAGAAACTATTTGCTTTCCCTACCACACAAAAATAAGGTACCATGGAACAGGCTGTTTCCGAATGCTGACCCCAAAGGTATTTTATGCTCTATTATATTCTATCAGAGTTTCAAAAGTGGAAATGAAAAACAAAATCAGGGGCAGGATGGGATTGCTTTTAGAACCACCATAAGAATGTATTTGAGTTGGAGTCAGTTGGATGTAAGATCATAAACAACATCAAACTCTCATTCCTAAACAAGTCAGAAGCTGTGTTGTGGTGTTGGACCTTTAACTTCTTTGTGGCACGTGGGGATCCCAGCTGTTGGCATTGTCTTACAAAGTGTAGTTCGTTCAAGTACTGAATGTTGGCGTTGGACATTTGCAGTTTTTGTTCTGAAATGATATTTCCTTCTGACTTCTCCTTTGTGCAGTTCAGGGATTGCTGTGTTAACAGCACAGCTTTCTCTTTCTTGCTCTGACACAATCTGTGTCACCTGAGTTTTTTGAGCTGATCAAATAATTTGCTTTCAGCGAACATAATCAGGTACTGAAGTGTCATGAAAAAGCTGAATTCTGCTGCAGCAGTGGAGCTGATGGTCCTCACTGAGGGAAGCAGCACTATTTGTTCTGCTTTTGTAACTGTGCTCATCAGTGGGAGAAATTTTTGCTGGGGTTTTTGACAGCTTAAATGGCAGTGATGCTGATGTGCTTCGCTGCCAGGGAACATGTGCTTAGTGTGACTGGGTAACATCTAGCCATCCAAACCTTCAGAGCCCCTTTGACAGAGCAGATGTCAAGCAGCTCTTTGCCATCATTCCAGTGAGAGGCAGTGTGCACAGCACGCAGTCAGCAGAGGCGTTTCTGGTCCTGACAGAGTTTCATGAAGATATTTAACTGTTAAGCAAGCTTTGCAACTTTTTAAAGTTGTCATTAAGCGCACTGGTTAATTTCTGTATCTTCTGCCATGCAGTGTGTGTCCTTCCAGGCATCTCACCCTGGTGCAGAGCTAGAGCCGCCGTGGTGCAGTAATGAGCCCACGTTTAAGTTTAGTATTGTGATAATAAGAACAAATGCAGTGGAAGCGGATGGTTTCACAAGGATGTGTGGAATTCCTGCTTCTGTAGCCATTATTCTCCATTTTCAAGAAAAGGACGATGTGTTAACAACCAGAGTAATCAAACAGTTGCAGTGAACTTGTGGTGCTTGTCCGGAATTTGATCAGACCTCACTCTTGGCCTTCTCCATGGATTCCTCACAAGTTGTTGTGAGCGAGTTTGGTGTAAATCTGTGCACGAATTGGCGTTATGAGCTGCAGAGTATCTCCTGAGCTGCCAGTTGTGCCTGCAGTGGTGCACTGCGGTCCTAATGGCTTAGCATTCTGTTCAAAATAAGGTATTCTTGGTTACTTCATTTCAGACAAAGTTTTATCTTGTTTGGGATTTTTTGCCAAATTTGAATGCGGAAAAAAATCTTACTTAATTTCTGCTGGAGTTGAATGTGGATTGATCCATAAGCTTCTGTGCGTTTCTTCCCTTGACATTCATTCTGGTGCTGTGGGGCCTTGTAAAGGGGATATGCTTTTCTGTACTTGGTCTTAAAACATACCATATCATGCAAAAGGAGACTGTAACTTAGGAATGCTGATGAGATGGGCAAATGAAGACACACTGCCCAACTCAGGGAGCGTTTTGCTGCTACTGCTGTAAATGGAAATCAGCACAGAACGTAGGGAAGCTTGCCCTCCCTGTGTCCTGTCAGTAGCATTTATTGTACGTTGCAGTTTGGAGTGCATATTAAGCTCTTGTTTGCTTGTTTTTTTCATCTTAGCACTTGATTTGTTGGATAAAATGTTGACCTTTAATCCTCATAAGCGAATTGAAGTGGAACAAGCTTTAGCCCATCCGTATCTGGAACAGTACTATGATCCAAGTGATGAGGTAAAAACATTGTTTTACTATGGATGTCCTGACGTGGTCAGGAGGGTAGCCATCCTCTGCTCTGTGTAAGGAGTAACTTATTGTGTGGCCCTTACAGACTGAGAAGTCTTGCTGGTGTTTGGAGATAGATAGCAGTTGTTTAAATGTTCAGTTAATAAAAATAAGGGGAAAAAATCAGTCTGATTAACTTCAATCCTTGAAATTGATGTTGTGCTTTTGTTTTGTATTTCTCAATCCAGTGCTACGTTTTGGAGGCACAGCACAGAAATAGATATATGCTGAGGAGTACTGTTGTGGAAATGGAACTCCTCAGTTCGCTATGGTTTTGTTTCATAATGGCTGAGTTGAGGCAGGAGAGGCAGCAGAGTTCACCATCGTGTTGTACTTCAGAAGGCCCTGGAACTGAGTTTACTGCAGTTGATGAGATGTCAGGTTACTTGTGAAGGAGGGGAGGAGGAGAAATACTAGTTTTCCTTGAGGGATAGGTTTATTCTGAGAAATATGATGCTTCAGATCATCTTTGTTCAGGTAGTTACTAAGATGTGAGCTGTCAGTTATTATACTCTGTTCTGCATTTTGCTATGATTTGAATTAATATCTTTAGACTAATACATGATGCATAGACTGCAAAGTACTGAGTGTTTCTGTGACCACTTTTAGGAGTTTTTCCCATTCAGGATCTTCGCTTAATTTCAACAGAACAATAACAGCTTTAAAAAGGTGAATGTTTACTTTTTTTTCTTTAATTTTATCAAGCCTGTAGCTGAAGCACCCTTCAAGTTTGATATGGAATTGGATGACTTGCCGAAGGAAAAGCTGAAAGAACTGATTTTTGAGGAAACTGCTAGATTCCAGCCAGGATATCGATCTTAAATTGTGCATAGGTAAAGTGTTTGCCTGGAAGAATTTTGGAGCTCTGTGCTTACTGCCGGTGAAATGTGTAACTGACGGTTTCTATTGACTTGCTCTCCTGCTGCTCGAGTACAGCTTGCTGCTTGTTCCCTTTACCTCAGTCCTGTTCTCTTACTGAAGCAACGAGTACTGTTTGCAGCACTGAACTGTGCATGAGGAATCCAGGCAGTTGTCGTGGGATGATTACATAATTCTCAGATTGCATTTAAGGAATGAGGATTACATTTGATTTCCTTCTCAGAATGAAAGCAATGAGAACGCTTCTGAAATGCAAATCTTACAAACAAAACCCACACTTCTCAAGGGGTCGGTGACCTTCATGTAAGAGAGCAGAATATTTTGTCTTTACAATCTCCTCCTTAAATGCAGTGTGCGAAGGAGAAATCTCTTAAACTGATCCAAAAAAAGCCTCAGCACTGTACATGTTCAGTGAGAGTTCAATTTTAAGTACCTCTGAGATAATGGTATGAGTAACGAACTGTGTAGCTGCTTGTGAGGTAGTAATGGTCACATTTGCTAGTTCTTTGAAGTTCTAACCGTTCTCGATTTAAATCTGCTGATGTTCACTGCCTCTGTTTTGTTTCAAATCAATAAAGTTGTATCCATGTACCTCGAGGCTCATGAGTCTCGGTATTTCCATACAAAATTGCTCAAAAATTGACAGTTCAGTTTTTCTCATAGTTGTGGAACAAATGTTTTGAAGTACCTGAGCTGTGTAGCTGGACAAGAAATTGAAAGAACAAAGATGGCCACCTGGTCTCGGTCGGCTCATGCTGTGGTCATAAAAATGGTTTGTGGGGTATCCTCCATCAGCACCACACAGACAGACCCTGCGTCTGACAGCCCTGCAGGAGGCTTGAGTGTGAGCCCGTGAGCTTTGTGCTGTGAGAAGCACGTGGCTCTGACAGCAGTGCCTGGGAACTCCGACACTTTGCTGTAAGCAGTTATTCTTCTGGGCTAAAAATGGGATTTGTGTCCCCGCACTGCTCGTGCCTCTAGGCACGAAAGATAAGAGGAGGGGAAAAAAAATGTCAAGAAAACTATTGAAAATAGTTTTTTACTTTTGTAAAGTAAAGGTAGGTCAGAGCTTGTGATCTCTGTGGCCTCTTTGCCCAGGCTGTGCTTAGTGAGGTGGTGTTAGGGATGAAGGGATGGGGGTGCGAGTGTCGGTGGTCCGGTGCTGTGGGAGAGCCCTGACCTGCTGGAAACTTCCCTTCCAGAGCTGCTGTGAAGAGCTGTTTTGGCTGATAACGTACTGAAGTTTAAATACATCGCTTACCTAGATAATGGTTCACTAGGAACTGTGCGAGTGATTTCTGGTCAGAATTATTAGGTATTGCACTGCGCAGTGTTTAATTGTAAGGAGCTGGCGTGCCGGTGAAGGCCAGGCCTGGCAGCTGGCCGGAGCTGCACTGAGTACCTGCTGAGTGTTTCTGTGCTCCCCTGCAGCCCCTTGCTGTCAGCCAGCTCTTCTCTGCTGTTCTTTACCTTGTACTTTCTGACTCACTTTTGGAATTAGGAAGCAGTGTGGGGAAAAAAGCAGTTCTTCAGATAAGTGCTCGTTTGGAGAAAGGAGAAATAGGAAAATGTTTGTTGTGGAAGACAATGATAAGATTTCTTCACTGAAATGTCTCTGCTTTTTTTTTTGTAGGACAAGGACTTAAAGGACTGGGCATGCTCAAACGTTGCTGTTCCTCTTCCCAGTTCTTTATTGTTGGTCATGTCTCGTGGCCTCTCTCAGCTTATCCACTAACTCCTTTGAGCCATTCAGGAGGGCGGTTCCTGGTAGTTTTGGCTTTTCATGCTTTCAATGAATCTTTTAAGCCTGAAGAATTGTAATTGACACTCCTATGCGTAATGCCCGTTGTTGACCTGTTGCAGTACTGTACTGTAAGTGCACCTACTGCTGGCCGTGTTTTAACTGCTTGCTTTCTGGTTTGAGAGATGCAGTGGTTCCTTTCACTCCTGGATTAATGTCCGAGAAGATAATTCATTAACTGATGCGAAGTTTACACCATGAACTATGTTCTTCTGACTTTACTGAAGTCGCTGGCATTTTTTTTTGTTTTTTTTTTTTTGAGAAAAGCTACTATTCAGGGCACTTTAAGTCAGTGACATCCCAGATTTGTTTTGCACTTCCTTTTAAAATAGAAATGGTTAGCATCCAGTGAGTGGGGTTTTCCATTACGCTCTGGATTACAGCATAAGTCGTGTTCGTGTTAATCTTGCTTATGCACTTGTTTGGGTGTCCTGTGCTGTACATACAGGTATTCTATACAGTGTAATAGCCACATAGGAGCCCATCTGAATTGAATTCATCTAAGAAACATTTTACCATGCACCGACAAAATTTGTACCTTTTCTTCCCTGCCTTTTGAAAAAGAGATCACTTTAAGTTTAACCATGCTGGGAGGGGTAGTACTTCCAAAGTTCATACCTTGTAGTTGAGTTTATAAGGTTTGTGCAAAGAGAACGAGAGGCAGCTTGCCAGCTGATTGATTCCCTGTGTGCTGGGAGATTAACACAGTGGCACGGTGTCCCAGTGGTGGGTGCTGCTCTTTGCGGAAGGCATCCGAGTGCGGTAAGCGAGAAACCAGAGTATGATGTTAATAAACTCAGTCTACATTCTTCATAGCAATGAAATGCTTCTCATGAGGATGGGCAGTTTCACGTTTGAGTCTGCTCACTGACGTTCATAATTCTCGCAGAGAGGAACACTGCATCTTTAAATGAGAAAGTTTGAATTTACTTTTGCTCCTACAGCATGTCAGCATCTCCGGTTCATTCCTTGCAACCTACACTATGGTGATTTGTAATCAAGCCTCCATGAGCTCGTGACATGAAGTACTGTTCTGTTGTCAAGTACTATCAAACTTTTCTGATAATGCTGAGTTAGGACAACCAAACAAAGCTAGCACTAAATAACGTTTAAAATTGTATACCTTTTAATGATCTTTTCAAGTATTTGTTACTGAAATTGTATAATGTGGAGTTTACTAGGTGTTATGTTCCAGTGCAGTGCCTCCTTTTCTTTCCCCACTGCTCTCTGTGGTGAGAAATTTGCCTTGTTTAAAATGATTACTGTGCCCTCGCATGACTGTTAAAGCTTTCTGTGCAAAGATGATTGTTTAAGTGCCACATGCCTATGATTGAGAGAAAAAAATCTATTGTTACCTCTGAGTTGTGTTCAACTGAAATGCTATTCAACGAATAACTTAGGAAAAATAGTTCTATTTTTAGCTTTTCATATCTCTGCTGTCCTCTCAATTTGTTTTGGCAGCAGCGAAGAATGGATTGTATAGACTGCTTGCTAATATGAACAAAATGCACTTGTAATTCCTGGAAATAAATTTAAATCTTATATCTTCACGTTAACATAAAGGATTAGTTTTTGGTTTCCTCCTGGGTAATGCGTTTGAACGGAAATCAGATTCAGTTGCTGCTGCAGCATTGCAAGGATGCTTGCTGGTTAATGAATCCAGGCCTCCTCATTCCTCTTAGTCTGCTGTTCAGGAATAAGAAAGTTAGCTCAGATTTTAACAGGCGGCGGTGCCCACGAGATCCCAGCATGGATGTTCTTTCGAGATTGAGTCTTGGTCTACCAAAACTAATTTTTAATAAGCAAGGGTTTGTTTTGAGGGGCATTTTCCATTAGGAAGTTCCTGTGGTACATAAATCTCTGCTGTGTGGAACATGAGGAGCGTTGTCAGGACACAGCAGTGTCACTGAGCTGTGGCATGGAGCTGACAGAGCACTGCTATAGGAATTATGCACTTGACTGTTGATATCGTGTAGAAATTTCTGCTGACGTTTCTACACATCTTTACCAAAATGCTTTCTTCACTCAGTTTTGAGAAGCTGAAATATTTCTAGACTCTGCTACCTGTACCATCGCCATCGTTGCAGGAGTCGTGGTTGGGAAGATGACTGTTACTGAAATTAGTTTGTAACACCTCCACCTGAATTTATTAAGGAAGAATTCTGGCAGCGTATTTCATCCTTTTCCCAGTTCTTTTTCTAATACTTCAGTTTTGGATTTCTGGGGAGGTGTGAACTGACCCTTGCAGTCTGTCTCACGGGGACATGCCAAGGCTTTGCTTTACCTGCACGTGGTGCTCTCAGCCTTTCCTCCGTAGCTGTGCTTACTGCACCACATTGGGTCCATGGGTACCAGTGACAGCATCCCTCAGCCTTCTGCTGAGCTCAGTAAACGTTCTGCTGAATTTGTTACGTTGTGAAGTGCAGAAGCATGACTTTCTTCTGTCAGATATTGAAAGTGTCTAAAAGAAGGTTCCTGTGACACGGTTAGTTCAGTCACTGCAGCATTTCCTCTGCTTTATCATTTTTGTGTACGTAGAGCAGAGACCCGAAACGTATAATTGATGTTTTGGGAGTGAGGAACGTAACCAGTGGGCTGTGTAAACATTCCAGCTGTAGAGCTGAAGGAAAATAGGTGAATTTAAGCTTCTCGTGGGTGCTTTGGCAAAGCTTCTTCCTCTGCTGTCCTGCTCACCAGGACCACTGGGCACTGGGACAGTGCAGCAGGTCCGAGCTGTGCAGCACTGCAGGCAGAGCCAGGGGACCCCGAGGGGCTCGGCGTGGTCATCCTCACGGAACGGGGAGGAAGAAAACCTTGATGCTGCCCATTGTGATACGCTGCGCTATATTTATACCATGTCAGAGTTGTTTGCTGAGCAACTGTACTATAGATTTAAACTTTATTAATATATATTTGCTTATGTTAGTGTCGTTTATATAGTCCTTGGTTACCGATGAGTTTGTGTTGTTACAGCACGGTGATATGGTATAAATATAGGTCTGCACACACAGCGTACTCATGGAGTTGGTCCCTTGCATAGTACTTTTGTATTTGTACAGCAATGTCTTCAAGTGATCCCAGATTTTAGGGGAGGTATTTTTGTAAATGCAGTGGTTTAAACAAAAAAAATCCAAACAATCCTTTTATTGAGTTTTAAATGCGTTTGTGATTCAAAATGGTTTAGTTCATGACTGAAATCAAGACACTAAATTAGTGAAAAGTGCACATTAGTAAAGTGAAGCATAGCATGGTTTCTGTAGCACGTGCTGTGATGAGCTCGGTAAAGTGTTGGACGAAGTGCAGAAGTTGGACTCCTTTGTCATCCTAGAACAAATGTCTGAAGGCTGCAGCTGGATTACTTACTATTGTTGCCTTTTCTTGTGTTGTATCAGTGTAGAGCACTCTTAAAATACTCAAACTGCTTTGTCTTTGCTTTGTACTGTTGGTGCCTTCTTAGTCACGTACCCCACGAGTCCTGCATAGCTAATTTAGTTAATGGTAAGTTTAAAATAAAGGAAGATTTTATATTAAAAACAAACAAACAAAAAAAACTTTAAAACTTCATTTTCTGTATGTTCTTATTCATTGTAACAATTAAACATTTATATTGTGACAGATTTGTGATTTGGTTAATCTGTATAGATCAGCTGTAAGTAGCAAAGGTTTATATTTCGTCTCATTCTTTTAATGTTGTAAACGTGTGTGGTTTTCTTCTTTAAATCAGGTAACTTAATGTTCTGTTTCATTTCTGGCATCTGATCTTGTAAAAACAACTGCAAAGAGATTCATTAAATGGTGTCCGTGTATTACCAACCCAGCATACGCTGTGCTGTGTGGAGCGGCCGTGCCGTGTGAGCACACGGGCTGCGCAGAGTGGAGGTGCATCAGCAGCGCAGAGCTCGTGTGTGTGCTCAGAGCGTGGCTGGGACGTTGGAGGAGCCGTCCAGAGCACTGCAGGGATCGCTCCTGGAGGGCAGAGGCTGTGTCTGCAGTGGGAGCTGGGAAATGGGCACTGAGAACTGCTGGGCACAGGGCTGGCTTTGGGGCACACGGTGTTGGTGCTGCTGCAGCCCGCTGCCCAGCACGTGCTGCCAACTGCTGGAGCAGTCCTTGGAGAAAAAACCTTTTCATTTTGCCACGGAAAAGGTTCTTCTCAGGCCAAGGTTTGCAACGTTCTGTGGTTTCTGGGAACAGTGCACTCATACGCTGTTGTCAAGGCATTTCTATCAGTAGTTTTTCAGTCTGAAACCCAGCTGTGCCAGAGCACTGAGATGAGGTGTAATTGGATCGTGGCAGCTAGAAACTTCTGTAGTTAGTATGTAATTAGTATGACAAGATGAGAAACGTGGCCTGAACCTCACAGGTGCTCGTCAGTAACCGGCAGCTCTGTAGCAGCACTGACTCCTGCTCCTTACTCCTCATCTCTCCATCCCCTCTCTGTTTTCTCAGCAGTGTGCATTTTTTCCCCAGATATTGAGTTGAACTTTGCCGTGTGTGCAGTTGTGCATGTTGCTTTCTCGCTGTCTGCAGCTGCCGTTGTCTTTCCCTGCTGCCCTGTGCTGTACACAGGGGCAGTTGCTTTGAAGTACGGCTGAGCTGTGTCCTGTCCCAGCAGACAGGCTGCTCATCGACTCAGAGCTGTTGAAGTAGGGCTCGTTGGAATACGCTTTGCTTTTATTTGCTGATCCTTCCTGGCTGTGACCTTGAAGGGCGATGGGTGCTGAGACCTTGGAGTCAGAGAGTGTAGGGCCGGGCTCTGGGCTCTGCAGGACGGCTGCGGTGCTGTGTGCAGGGCTGTGTGCTCACAGCAGTTTGTGAGGAACTGCCTCTGTCATAAACCACTGAGCAGTGTCGGTCTGATGGTGGTGAGCTTTGTGGAGCCACGGCCCCGGTGTTTTCTCTGCAGACAAAAGTTGCTCAAAAAGTGACCAAAAAAAAAAAAAGACAAAAGTGTTGTTGTTAAGAAGTGGTGTTGGTTTCAGTGTGTGCATCTGCTTCTGCAGGATCCTGAACAGGATCGTGGAGGGATGGATGGCACTGCAGGGCAGCTGCACGGCCGTGGGATGAACGTGGGTCACTGTCACTGCGTGTTCATTTATCAGTGCTGCAGGAGGTGGGGTTAAGGAAAAATGTAACGGTGCTCATTTCTGTAAGGCTGGAGGTGATGCAGAGGTGTTTGTGAGGGTCGTGCACAGTTTAAGCTGTTTTTGCTTGATGGATTTCTCTGAGCACACGGTGCAGTTGCTCCAGGCGGAGGTTTGTGTGATTCGTGTGTGCCCTGCTCAGGCACCAGCTTTCTTCTTGTAGCAGAACCACGCTGCACCAAACGCAGTACGTCCCGTGTGTGATGAGTGGTGGAAGCGACTCTGGCTGTGCAGCTTTTATTTTCGTCGTCTTTCCAGTGGTTGCAGCCAGCATGGATTCTGTGCTTCGACAGTTGCTCCAGGCTATTAAAGAAGTATTTGGGGGAGAAGTCCTGCATGACCCTTGTGTGCTTTCTGGAAGCTGCTGCAGTGCTTTGAAGCAGAGAAGAGTTGTGTCTGATGCTACAATGAGCTCGTTTTCTCCCGTGTCTCACCCTCAGAATGCATCCAGATCTGGAGAGTTTCTCCGGAATTGCTCTTCCACATTTTTCCTCTTGAGAAAGGCCCGGGCTCGACACCAGCGTCGTTAGAGCCAAGGATTATGAGAGCAGAAGGGCTTTTCTCTCTGCTTGACTGCGGGATTCTGCTGAGCTACACACAGCCTTATGAGATCACGGTGCTGTAAAAAGACTTGGGCAATGCCGCAACTGCTTTTGTTCAGCAGCTGCTTAACTGGAGACCAGATGAGAGCTCAGTGCCAGTGTGCCGTGCATGGAACGCTCTGGTCTCAAGTTCTGTCCCTCCTGACCCCCAGCAGTGTGCTCTGCAGGTAAACCTGCCCTGGATAACTTTCCCTTAAGAGAGGGAAGCTTTGTCTTTCCTCTGAAGGACATTCCTTTGGTTCTCCTCCCACTGCTCGTGTTTGGCTGCTGCTGTGTAGTGTTCATTGCCCAACTGTCACTGTTAAAAAACATCAGTGCTGCAGAAATAACAGCGGTGAAGAAGTGGCTCTTCTCAACCTGTGTATTCCTCCTTGCTTTGGGATGTGTAGAACGATTCCTGCTTTTAATTAAAACTGAATGGCTTTTCTGCATCCTGTGCACGTTTTTCTCTGCTGCCTCGTGTTCTAGATGCGGCTGTTTTACTGCTAATGGTGCGATGAAAGCTGCAGTGCTGCGCTGTCCTACAGCAACCTGTAAATAAAATGGCTGTGAACACACGGCGGAGCTCTTTGTGGTGCTGCTCAGTGCATCGGTGACGTTCCTCGGCTGTAAATCTTAACTGTGCTTTCCGGAGGCTCTGCCCACAGCACTCAGTGATGGCAAAGCCTATGTCTGTGCCTCTGCAAAAGCCTTTCTGCCACCAGCCTGCACAGCAGCAGCTTCCAGGAGGGTCCGGCATCCCCTGCAGTTATTTCTGCGCAGTCTCTTTGCGGCAGAATGTCCCAATGACCGCGGGTCAGCGCTGCAGCAGGCTGGTTGTGGATAGTTCTCATGCAAATAGCAATTCACGTAGCAAGGAGAGAGCACAGAATTGTTTATGGTTGGGAGGTGATAAGGAAACTGCTGCTGTGATAGCGTTTTGTCCTTGGAGCCTATCGGCTCCAGCACAGCAGCGTCTGCTTCCCGTGCAGTGCAGAACGGTGGGACAGGGCTGAGCTGGGCTGAAAAACACGGAGTGCCGCGTTTCAGTGGGGGAGAAACCGCACCGAAGCGGATGCTGTGTGCTGTGGTTGGCACAGTCAGAAGCGCAGCTCGGAGTGCTGCGTGCCTGGATGCGGACGTGTGGGGCAGGAGAGGGACGGCGGGCACTGCTCGTGGGGCTGTCTCACATAACGTGCCCTCCCCAGCAGACCCGAGGAGGTCCGGTCAGCGCTCCGACGCTGAGCGCTTCGGATCACTTTGCATCCTGGCATGCAGGAGTAGGTAAATCGGGATTTTTGCAGTGTTGCTGGGAAAAGCAGCTCGTCATTCCCGAGTTCCCGGGGCTGCGCTCACCTGCGCTGTGACAGCGCGCAGACACAGCGCGTTTCTGCCGTGCGCAGCGCAGTGCTCGCAGCGGAGCGTTGGAATCGCTCCCCGCGGCTTTGTGCCGTGCCCAGCAGGGCACAGTGAATGCTGCTTCCTGACTTTGTTGCTGTAGTGAGAACTACCAAGAGTGGTTTTTTTTCAAAGTAAGATTTTTTTTTTTTTTTTTTTTTTGTGAGATGGTACTAAAAACGTCGGCTAGCATCCTTGGCTGTGCTCGCTCGGCTTTGTGCGATGGAGGTGACGGATAAAAAGGAGTTTCTGCTTTCCCTGTGTATTGTGATGGTCACTGAGTATAGGAGCTTTAGCAGAGTGCTCATTCTGAGTAACAGTCCCCGCGTCCCGCGGTGCGAGCGCAGCAATTCGAGGGAGCGGGCGGCAGAGGGCGGCGGCAGCGCCGCAGCACCGGGATCGGAACCGCTGCGAAACGGCCGCGAGAAGCAGAGGAGAGCCGTAATAGTGCCCGGATACCGGGAGATACTGCGGGAATAACAGCTGCGTCCAGAACGGATCTCAACGTGTGAGCGGAGAGCACGGGGTGTCCGCGCAGCTCCGCGCTCACTGCCGTCAGACCGCACTGTGCCACTGCCGGGAGGGGAACCGCGGCGACGGTGTGTGAATGAACGGAAAACGGCCAGCGGAACGGCTGGGAGGCACCAGGACTGAACGACGGGGAACAGCGCTCTGAGGAGCGTTCGTGGAGCTGCGGCTGCAGTGGCTCTCAGGGATTAAGGCAGCAACAATTTAGGGCAAGGACTTACCTTGAAACTGGGAGTCAGCACTTCGTGCTCCGGTGTGGCAGGGCTTTGGTTGGTTCCTTTTGTTGTTTGCTTTCTCCATTTTTCCCTTTTCTGATTAAATGTGGGTCACGTTGATTTGTGTTGGTCTGGTCTCGTGCCGTGCCTCGCTGAACCACGCAGAACCCTCGAGTGACTTTCCTATTAGAGATCCCAGATTAGATGTAGCACAGAGATGAGGCACTGGAACGTGGGTGTTGTTGAAGCTCTTGCCGAAACGGATGGCTGAATAGTGATTCGGTGGGGAGCAGCAGGAGCAGCTTTGGCCGTTACTTTGCATGGTACAGTACCGATACAACTTCTATTCTTTTCAATATAGCGGTGCAGAAAATGATGTTGAAAACACCATAGGCAGTGTTTGTACAAACCTCTCCAAAACGTATGCATCAGTTCAGATGGCACTGCAATATTTGCATTTAATCTCTGTACAATCAGTCAACCTCCTGTCTGTCCCACTGCACTGCAGAAAGGGAAGCAGCAGTATTTTTATTGGGTTATTACTGTACACTTGGTGGCTCTCATGCTCACCGCTGGCTGCCGGTGCCTCCAGCAGATGTACACAGCCTTTTGTAGCTTCCTCCCACTCTTGATCCGATCACTCAGGATGCAAACTGTGCTGTGCTGAAAAGGTGAGAGTCCAAGAGCCGGATCAGCCCTCCTCTGCTCACCTCCCTGCGCTGCTCTGCTGAAACATGTGCACTGAAATGTGAGTTTACACGACTGAGGTGTGACTGAGGGACTTGTTGAGCTACGATGTGGTAATTTTTGGCCGCCTCCTGTAGTTTCTGCTGTCCTCTGCCTTTTCCTATGCTGAGCTCATCGTTGGAGTGCTCGAGCAGACGAATCCAGGCAGTTACCAAACATACACAGACTGAGGGGTGGCAGGACAAGCTGGAGTCTGTGTGAAAGATCAAGTGATATCTGCTCATTTAATGACAGCCACCTGAGAGATATCTGGAGAAGCAAACAAATAAATCAGCCAGAATTTTGGCAGCATTCATTACACGGGAAAACAGGCAGAGCGATCTCTGACCCGTCCTCCTACTTCTCTGCTACCAGAAACAGTCAAGCCATTCGTTATAAAATGGAAACTCGCACATTTGTTTATCAGTATTGATGTAAGAATTACAGTAAGAAGATTCGGGTAGCGAATTAAAACACGTTTGGCCACACGGTGGAGCCGGTGCGCGTCCCCGTGCAGCCGAGGCTTCGTCCCCTCCACGGCTCACAAAAACCAGTTTTAACTTTGCAGATAGAGCTGCCCAGCGATGGCCGAAGGGTCTGCATGGAGGTGGCAGTCCTACGTAATGGTGGGCTTTACAAAATGTGCGTGTACTCTGAAAAAGCTTGTTGTAATTCTTCATGCTCTACTGCCTTTGTCTTCTGCCTTAGAGAGATATGGCTTCTGCTTTCTCTATTGCACTACGGTTGCACACAGTTCCAGACAAATACCTAAAAATACGCCGGGACCAGTGCCAGCATGATTTGTTTATGAGCTAATAATGAGCTGGTTTCAATTAATGCACTGTATGATATTTTAATGTTGTATAATCAGAAGCATGTTCAACTTCTGTCTCTGTCCATACGTGATCTGCACAAGGCAATATCAGCTCTCTTGTTACGATCTTTGTTTCCCAGTCTCATTTTGAATTCCAGCACCCTTTACAATGCTCATTATCCATCAGTAGTTCCTACGTTATACACTCCTTGTCTGCTGCCATGTCATAGGAAATAGATGCATATTATTCTCCTTGGAGAACTTGGCTGAACATCGTGTTATAAACTGTAGTACCTGAGGAGAGCAAGGTGGGTTTGTTGGTATGTGTTTTTTCCGTTTCTAAGTATACATTATACATTTCTAAGTATACAGAAAATAAATTAATTAGAAAAACAGTCTTCCTCTTTCAGTAGTTTTCTTTCCGTTAAAGCAAAGAGCACAGAGCTTTACAATTCTTACACCGACTGATTTCTAAAAGATGTTGTGAAGGCCTTCAAACATTTCAGGCTTAACGTGTCCTGAAGAGCAAAGGAAGGAACAATCCTGGCAGTGTTTCTCAGTCTGGATGCCTTTAATAGTCCTTCCTCTACCTGCCACCTTTGGAGTTTGTCTAGTTTTCAGCATGCCTTAAGGTTCGGGGTGCAGTTCACCTGCCTGTTCTATTTCTATCATGCCAAAACACAAAGACAGTGAGCACGTTGTCTCCACAGTTCCTGCGACCTGATGAATCCCAGTACAGACCATAACCTTGATTAGAATCCTAATGAGAAAAAATAACACCTTCCCTCTCATGATACACAGTGATGCAGAGCACACAACAAAAACAGAGGCAAGAGTTGCCACACTGTCAACATTAGTGCCATTAAATTACCAGTGTTAATATGTTTATGATGTACTGAGGATGCAGCACAGGATTTAGTCGTCGTAGCATGACTTCTGCTCTGCTAATCGAGATGAGCCCTGCTGTGAAAGGCAGAACTCACCCCAAGAGTTTGTATCCCCAGCAGTGTGCTGAGGTTGAGATTCACGGATTTGATTTTACCTGTGCTTTTCAAGTCCTTTCACTATCTTGGTGGACTACACTCAGTATTGTCAAGCACATCATTCTTTATCAGAGGTTCATTCACACAAGCAACTTTGTCCTGCTGGTGAGGGCTCTGACTGCACCCTTGACATGTCTCCATCTTTAGAAAACTAAAGGAAGAAGGAAAAAAAAAAAGGAGAAAAGGATGGTATTCTAACAGTGCAGCTTGTGTGTTTGTTACTAGGGAAACAAAAAGCAAAGAGAAAGAAACCCTCGGTGTCCTTGTCACTTAGATCTTTCAGTGGAGAAGCAGAGCTTGTGTTAAAACAATGGAAGCATTGTTCCACTTTCAGGATCCTTTGCTGTCCTGTCCCAACGGCAGACTCCTTTCTTCCCTCCCGTTCATCTTGTCTTCTCCGAAGAGAACTGCTCCTCTGGTCAGGGTTGGACTTTTTCTTTACACAGCCGTGGGTGTGGGACAGGGAGGACCACCTCAGAAATCGGCGTTTTTATTGTGACCTTCTGCCCACTGCTTAATGTTCCTCATTCCCGACCCACAGAGGGGATAAAATCTGGAACGACGATAAACTCGTGGCACTCAGTGTCTGTAAATTACAGCATAAATATTAATCATTAAAAGGGTGAAGCAATAACTTCTGCATGGGAGCATTTCTCAGACAGTTGTGCGGCTCAGGGCTGTGCGGATGGAGCACGGGCCGGATCCCGGCGGGCCGGATCCCAACGGGCCGGATCCCAACGGGCGGGATCCCGGCGGGCCGGATCCCAACGGGCCGGATCCCAACGGGCCGGATCCCGGCGGGCCGGATCCCACGGCCGCACACGGCACCGCGCACTCCTGGGCCGCAGCAGAGCGGCTGAGGGGAGGTCCCTGAGGGAGCAGCTGCCGGGAGCACAGCTGAGGCGCGGGTCCGCACACAGCTCCACATTTCTGCCGTCCGTCCTGCGCGCGCTTCCCCCGCTCGGCTCCGGCGGATCCCGGTCCCCGCTGCGGCCGTCACCGCGCCGTGCCTCCGCCCCGCGCCCACCCGCGTCGCCGTGCAGCGGAGGCGCGGTCCCGGCGGTCACCGCCCGCTCCCCGCCGCCCTTCGGCTCGCGGCCCTCGCGCGGCCGCCCCGCAGCGGAACAAAGCGCGCGCAGGACGGGCGGTGGGGGCGGGGCCGCTCCCCCTCCCCCCTCCTTGCTCCGGGGGGTGGGGGGGGGGGGGGGAGTGAGGTGGGGGCGGGGCGGAGCGGCGAGGGCGTGCGCGCGCGCACGCTGATTGGCTGCCGGCGGCGGTGGGAGCAGCGTTTAACGGGCGCAGCGCCCCCCGAGCCGGGGGAAAACAAAACAAAGGCGGCGGCGCGCGCGGGCCTCGCGATGCCCCGACCGTCCCGCGGCCCTCAAGCGCGGACCCGCGCGCCGCGCTCCCGGCCCGGCGTGTGACCGCCGGCCGCCGCCACGCGCGCACGCAGCCCTTTGTTTCCGCTGCCCCGTTCGGCGCGGGCCGGGCGGGAGGGGCCGGTGCGGCCACCGCGCGGCGTCCGCGTCTGAGCGCCGCTAAGGGAGCGGAGCCGGTGAGTGCTGGGGCGGGGGAACGGCCCGGGCCGCGGCGTGGGCGGAGGGGGGTGTGGGGGGGGGGGGGGGGGGGGGGGGGGGGGGGGAGGAATGAGCGGGGAACGGCCGCCGCGGGGCGGGGGCCGCCGGGGCTGCTCGGGCGGGAGGAGGCGGCGCGGCGCTATTTATAGCGCCTGGAAGTGACGGCAGCGCTGCTCGCCCGCGGCTCCCGCTGCGGGGCGGCCCTTTACGTAACGGGGGGGCGAAGCGGCGCTGGTAACGGCTCCGGGGCCGTTCCCGTCGGGGCGGGGGCTGTCCCGCAGCCGGAGCGTCTCCGCCGCGCTCAGAGCCGTGTCCGTGCTCCGCTTCCCTGCCTTCGGTTTCCGGACGAGAACGGGTTTTGTACCGCTCCCTCCAGCCCGGAGCGGCCGCCGAGAGCCGTCCACATCCGGGCGGGCTTTGCGCCCTCGTACCCCCCCCCCCTTTCCCCCCCCCAACCTGTTTCCCCCCCCCCCCCCCCCCCCGCACGCTCGCGGGTGTTTGTTTACACATCCGGGAGCCGCGCGGGGCGGCCCGGCCCCGCCCCCTGACAGCGCGGCCCCGCCCCCGCGTGACGTCACGGCGCGGGGCCGGTGGGCGGTGCTGCCGTGGGGTCCGTCCCGCATTGTGCCCTCAGAACCGCTGCTGACGGCGTTCGTGGGGACCCGTTCCGTGTGCGCCTTCGTGCTGTCGCTGAGCTCACGGGTCGTGCGTGCCCTCCTGAAGTCGGAGTGTCTGCGTGTGGTCGAATCCCCGCCTGGTTTTGTTCCTCTCCTGCGCTCCTCAGCGGGGTCCGTATCTGACGCCGTCACGGGAACCGGGCTGCGGTGACCGGAGTTCAGGGCCGGCGCCCGGAGGGGCTGTGCTCCGCTCCCGGCTCCGTTCTCGTGCTCTGCCTCATTCCCCTTCTGCTGTGGCTGTACCCCAGCTGCTGTCTGCCCGCGCTGTGCAGTGCTCTCCCCATTGCAGTCCTAATTAGATGTCTGTTGTCCCAAGATAACGCAGTATTTCTTTAAATTACTTTATTAATAATTAAGATCTGCTCTTCGTGCTAACTGGGTTAACGTTTCAAACCTGTTAACGTATCCCTTAAAATGAGATTTCCTTTCCAGTGGCTGGGTCCCATCCTTCTGACCCGTGGGTGCATGCTTTGGATGGCAGTTTGCTGTGTTAGAGCTCAGGCATGTCCTCCTGCGTGCCTGTTCCTGCAGCTTTACATCTGCCTTTACAATTTCTCTTTTTAATGAGACCTCTCGCAGTCCTTTGGTCGTTGTGCACAGCTGCTGCCATCGGGCAGATTCACTCCCTGCCTTAACTTTGGCTTTGGGTCTCGTGCTCAGCCCACGTATGGGTGATTTCTCAAGGCTTCTTTAGAAGCACAGTGACTGCTTCCTACGAACAGGTCTTCGTTTGTGGCTTTCATGGCCTTTCTTTGTGTTACTGGTATCCTGCTGGAGTGGTGGCTAACTGCACTGCACAGGGTTCACAGCTGATGGTGTGCCTGTTTCAGCAGCTGCGTCGGTGCTGTAAATTCTTCATGCAGCTTTCATTGCTGTGCCTGTGCCATTGACCTACTCTGCCAGTCACCTGATAGCTGGTGACATCAGCGCTGTGTTGGTGTTTGGGTTGCTCATTAGCCTGACACACATCGCGTGGTGGCTGAGGCCCTCTGACAGATCGAGTGGATGTGGGGAATATTTAGAATCTGTGATTTTCAGGCAAGCTCTAAAAAAGGCTCTGCTTTCCAGCACAGCAGGAAGGCTTGGCTTTCTGTTTAGGCATGTCATCTTTCTTAAAGGCGCCCCAAGGATTAAGAAAGCAGTTGTGTATTCTCTTGTAGCTTCGTTAGTAACCGTTAGTACTATTTTTGCAGTGTGGGGAAGCATCTAATCAGCTTGACTCAGAGCAGCTGTCAAAAAGGTCTTTGTCTAAAGGCACAGTTCTGCAGAGCTGGAGTGGGGAGGGGGCACAGTTCTCTGGCAAGGGTAGCAGCACTCTGCCGGGGTGGTGTACAAAGCTTCTGTGGGAAGCTGAGAGGTGGCATCTGTTGTTTGTTCATTGCTGGTCCTAGTGAGAGTTTTCCAGGATACCTTGTCACTTGCTCTGTTGGAGCTGACTGCTGGCTCCAGGGAGATGATTTCTAGTCCCCTGTCTTTTTGTTGTAACTGGTGCATGCGTTTCTTAGAGCATACCTGATGCATTGTAGAAAGTGTTTTTCACATTTGTATCTCCTTCGTTGGGAGCGTGATGGAGTAGAAGCCAGTAGCGGAACAGAAGCTGCTCGTTGCTCTGTTAAATGGAACTTGAATTGAGCAGCTTCCCTGAACGAAGATGACTGTAGAACAGTTGTACATTTGCTCTCAAATAATCCTTAGTGTCTGGTATTGCTGAGCAACAAGCTTACTGTTCCTCTGTAAAGCTGCTGATTTTCTGCTCTTTTCACCTACAGGTTGTGACTGTTTCTCTTCTGTCATTTGTGTGGAAAGTGCCACACACACTCCAGAACAACAACGGCTTTTGCTTGCATATTCCAGTGTTTCTTCTGTCAGCGAGTTCAGCAAAGTTGTAGTTCTTCAAGTGCCAGCCCTGAGCTGAGTGAGGAGCCACCAGCAGAAATGGTAAAAATGACAAAATCAAAAACGTTCCAGGCTTACCTGCCCAACTGCCATCGGACCTACAGCTGCATCCATTGCAGAGCCCACCTAGCCAATCATGACGAATTGATCTCCAAGGCAAGTGGTTTCTTTAGTGACTTCACAGATCATTTCTTAAGCAAGTTGGCTACCCTTGCATCAGTGCTCCCAGTAGATAAGGAATGCAAATTCAGTGCATGCTTCAAAGCATCTTTCTGGGGTTCACTTTTGGGTCATAGGAGTTGTGTACTGAGATCTAGATACATTCTGGAAACTTACAGGTGTGACATATGCTCCTCACATTTGCAGCCTCCATCTGCTGTCAGGTAGGTATTACTTGTGAGATGTTGTACCTCAAAAGTCTAAGGAGAACTATTGGAAGAAAGCATGGATTTCAGGAGGGGAAAAGTTCTGGTTGTTCCAGGTAAAGATTATTTGAGTGAAGGTCACAGAACTCTCTGCATCCAGAATGTTCCGCTCATATTATGGAATCTGTAAACACTTTTTCTGCTGTATACTAGTCCCTAAAGAACATGATTGAGGGTATGTCCAAAATAGTTGACTGTCTAAACTTGGATGTGTGGATTGTTGAAACAGGCTAGGCCTGTCCTTAACCTGTTGCCTGGGGAAACCAAGATCTGTAACGGATAAAATATGTAGGAAAACTTGAAGTTTGGGGAAAATACTGGACAGACTGGTTCATTCGTTGCTTCAGGATGTTTGATGGATTTGCACTTAGTGGTGTCTGGAGACAGCTGTTCTTCTGATATCTTTGTATTAATGCTTTTTAATAATAGCTTTTCTGCAGAATAAATTTTTTAGTACCTTCATAACTGACTTCCTCTGCCTGTTTTTAGCAGCACCACTGAGGCACTGCTGCTCCTGAGTGCTAAACAGGTGGGAGTGAGAACTGCCACTTCTCAGCTGAGGTTTTCTTTGGGTGGGGAGGAAGTACACTTGTTCACTTACCCTTTGGAGGATTATAGCAAAAAAAAAAAAATACTGCACTTTCTCCATGTTTTCTTTTGTGTTAGTAATGCTTTTAATCTTCACTTACATATGGAGACAGCCTTTTCACTCATGGTGAAGCTGCTGACTCTTTTGGATGTATTGTTTGCTTACTCTTCTGCTCTGCCTTTGTTTTATTCCCCTAAACAGTTATTTCCCTCAATTTAGTACAGGCACAGAACTGTGAATTAAAAGAACTGTGAATTAAACTCACTGTATTGGAAACTGAGCTAGCTTCCTAGCTTAAATGGTATGAGGAAAATATTTTAAATGGGGAAATGTTCACAGGTTTTTTCCTTAGTGTTCTTATTTCATTTTAGGATCAGCAAAAACATGGGGAATTTGCAGACATACATATGAATGTGTTTGAGTTTCACTTGTTGCCAAGAAGATCCTTTAAACCACAAATCAAGATGGAAACGTTTGACTCAAACCTACAAGCAGTCATAGCTTCATTGTTCATCAAAAACTAGTAGGAAGGGGTTGTGTTCTTCTTGATCCTCAGGTTGCAAATGCATGCAGGAAGAATCAACTTGGCTAGCTGCATCTCTTAAGCTGTAGATTCATTTTCTAAATGAATTTCTAAACATGGTTAATAGGAAGCTCCTCTTTTGGTGGACTTGGGTTTTTGTATGCTGGCTGAACTGCTGCTGTTACTGCTCACACTGGCTTTCTTCAGTGTCTTGAGAGCTTGGGTCAGAAGAGTGTTGAATATCATCTGAAAGCAAATAACAAACATGTTGTTACAGCTTTAAAAATAAAGTATTTAAAACTTTAAATCAAAAGCACATGGAGATCTTTCTAAAAACTTGCTTCTAATAGAGCTGGGAAGTTTTGGATGTGGATTCTCATTTAGTCGTGGCTTCTTTTTCCTTGATAATTGTTTTGTCTGTGTCTTATGTTGAATTGTTTGCTAAACTTATTTTGATAACCCCAAAGTGGCAAAAGATCACTGTAGTCTGTAGTGCATTGTACCGAGACGACCATTCAGATGTCAGAGCACTTAATGTTTCTGGAGTACTCTAAGGATTCTGTCTTGTCCCTTACTGAGTAATGTTTATTTGACTTGTGTATCTGTTTAATGTATAATTGAAGTTGATCTGTCTTCACTTGTGAAGTGAAATCCAGCAACTGAAAAGAAACCCTTCCAATTAAAGCACAAATAAAACCCCTTGCTGTTTAGTTTCTTTTTTTGCAGTGTTATGGTTAGCTTGCAGGCTTTGCTTGAGGACGGCACTGCTAATGCCATTCTCACTGGCTTATGCTAATGCCTTCCATGCCTTTTAGTACATGCTAAGACAGCAGTTTATCTAGATATTTTCAGTGGAGTATCTAATCTAATCCTGTCTTCAAGGAATGATTAATTACATGATGGGCTTTTTAGTAGTTTCCCTTCCCCCTCCTGTGCTCTTACGTATGCCTTAGGGCAGTAAATGCATGTTCTGTTTAACTGGTAGTTCCTTTTCTCCTGGGTAAAGCAGCTAATCCTGGTGTTAGAGCTAATTATTGTTTAACTTAAGAGCATAGTTTGTACCTACTTCTGCAGGTTCATACTAGTGTGCAAGCAAAACATTTCTAAGCCTCCTCTACTATAAAATGAGTTGGTAAGTGTTGTATTAAACGATCTGAAAAGATCATAACACCAAACAATTGTTATGGCTGGCCTTAGTATAGTTCCTAAGCACAGTTTGTCTTACAGTATCAGACACTGTAGATAGTTCCAGCTGAGTTGAAATAAGAGAGGATTAGTGCCCTAATAGACCTGCTGCCTGTAGAACTAGGCAGGTGTGAACTTTCTAGGTAAGAAGCAGCTTGTAGATCAGTGCTGTGCTACTCACTGAGGACCATCAAAAGCTAGGTGTAAGGCAGGTTTGTTTTAAATGGGAACTTTGGCTAAATGGTAAATAGCCCAGCTTCTGAGTAACCATTCTCGTTGCACTGAGTTATTGATGACACACAGTTATTGATGACCTGGCACTGTGATTTAATTCATCTCTACCAGGTGAGATGCATACTCAGGATGATGACAGTTCTAATAGAGCATTCTGTTTTAGTCACAATTTCTGTGTAGTCTGGAAGTGCTGAAGAGATCTTACAAAACAGAAGTCTGCATTTGCATAGGAGGTGTTTGTTCTGTAGATAAGCAGTTTGTCTGGAGTCTGGCGTGGTTGTGCCTGCTTATCCTCAGCACTGCCTTTTAGGATGCTCCCTTCCATTTCCTAGGAGGAGCTGACACACAAGGTGTTTAACCTGTCAGTCCCTTAAAGTTCTCATTAGTGTAAATTGTACAGTGCAGAGTGTGAGAAATTCAATGCTGGTAGAAGCAAATGTTAGTGCTGAATAAGATCTGTCTGTTTTTTAGCCAGTTCACAAGCTTAGCAAGCAGTTCAGGGGCCTCTGTGAGTTGTTCTAATGGCTACTAATAGGATTCATCAGGAGGTTGAATTCCTATCATAAACTTTTCTTATACCTGCTAGTGGGTGGGATCCTATTTGTTCATCAGCACTGTCCAGTGAGTGGAGGTGTATGTGACAGATGTCTGCCTTTTAGTGGTGTTCGAATGAAGCTTTTGGTGAAAACAGCCTCCTTACCTGGCCATCAGACTTTCCTGTTCACATGGACAAGCTCTGACAAGTGGAGAAATTGATTAGAAAGACGACACGGCCCAGGAACTTCAGAACTTGTATCTTCCTAGTGCTTCTGCTTTAGTCAGCATGTGGAAGTTCTGCAAGGACGGATTGCAGCCCACTGAGAGCTCGGTGACACACTGGTGTTGTGGTGTGACACTTGTTTTGAGGGAGAAGTGCTGTGAGTGGATCAGAGGCAAGTTCTGTATTTGGGAACACAGCGCAGCAGGCTGTCACAGGCTGTGCCAAATCCTCTCCTGACGTGAAGGTGGAGAAACTCGCTCTTCTGGCTGGACAGCAAAGCAGTCCTATGGCATGTAAATACTGAATTTAGACTCTATAAACATGTATGCAGGTGAGAAAGATGGTATCAGTCCATCACATAGACACTGCTAACAGGAAACTAAGAGAAGGAGGGAGTGGAAGAGCTTCTTGTGATGGGATTTTCTTTCTAGAACTGCTGTCACAGGGGAAAGTCCTGTTTTATCCTCCTCCTCCTCCTCCTCCTCCTGAAAAATGTATCCTCCAGAAAATCAGAAAGTGCAGATGATGGCTGTTTCCGAGGGAAGAAAAAAGCCTGGGAGAGTACAGTGTATTTAGGGTAGAAGAATGCAAGAGAAGAAAAAACAATCTTTGAAAATACATCAGGATAAAAAACAAACAAAGCACACTTTTTACCCCACAGTTTGTG
The DNA here is from genome assembly GCA_036925125.1 of Oreortyx pictus. Lineage (NCBI taxonomy): Eukaryota > Metazoa > Chordata > Aves > Galliformes > Odontophoridae > Oreortyx > Oreortyx pictus. The sequence goes on along the minus strand of JAUPFR010000019.1, from coordinate 13,492,278 downwards.
TTTTTCTTGATTAGAATTTCTTATAGTCCGTTGCAGGAGAGGGGAAGGGCTGCTTTTCTGCTATTCCTGGCACCTTCCTGCTGTCCTCTGTTTCATTTTGAGAAATGCAGGGTCAAGTGAGTGTTTATTAGGTGATACTAAGTCAAGACTAAACATAAACTTGGCAGAAATAATTGCACAACAGAGTGTGAAAGGTCTCCAGGCTGTTAATTTGTTCTGGAGCCTTTTCTCTCTCTCTCTTTTTTTTTTTTTTTTTTCTTTAGCAGCTAGCTGGGGACCTCCACACGTGGTATGTGTAGTTCAAGGTGTGATTCTGTAGGGCTGGCCAAAAAAAACATCAGCTTGTATGCAGTTGGTATGCCTGAAATGACGTGTAAGCAGAGGCAAGTGAGTGTGCTGCAGGAGGCAAAGAGCACGGCTCATTGAACTGCAGAGGGTATGTGGTCCTGCTGCAGGTTGGGAAACATTTTGAATTGTAGCTCAAAAACCAATGATATAAAGTAAGGAGAAATAGCTGCAACATCTCTGTGGTTGAATGTCTTAATGGGAAAAAATAACGGTCATTGTTATGCGTGTAGTTGTTCTTCAGTTTAAGAGAAGTCTTTAAGTCAAATGCAATTAGGAAACAAATGCTGGAAGCTATTGTAAGAGGTCGTGAAAGTTTTTTCTTTAATTTCAGATCTGTGAAACAAGGAAGTTCAAGCGCAAGTTTAATGCTTTATGGCTAAGAGGACCCTCAAAGTGTTCTGTTTGCTTTATTGAATTATTTGATGCTTAACTGCAGTTTTTTTCTGGCTTGGTTTGAAGCTGACTCTGGTCAGCCCTTTGTTAGCAAAGCCTTTAATAGTGTGTATGCCAATAGATGCTGTTTTCATCTGTGGTAAGCACGCATTGTTTTTCACTCTCTGTTCTTCATTGATTGTGAGACATGGCTCTCAATTAGAGAGCACTGCTTCTTCAGTGGAAGCCACAGATCTGTCCCACTCTGCCAGTTCTTGAGTTTATAAGCATCCCAAGGGCAGTGCAGTGTTGTGCTTTTTTCTTAAGGGAAGGGTAAGGATTACTTTCAGGCTGTGCTCAGCAGTCTCTTGTTTCAGGGTCAGTAGTACCTAGAGTTTCACCTTTCACTGTATGGCATTAACCTCCTTTTTTTTCATCTTTGCTGTGGATTAAATGAAAAAAAAAAAAAAAAGATCAAGTTTCCAAATAATTGATGAGACTCTTGATTTTTAACTAGTTAAATATTAGCACTATAAGCTTCTCAATAGAATTTCTCATTTTAAAGTGAGATTTTTATGGGTGGCTGAATGTATGTCACAGCACTGTTGGTGCTGCATGCAGGAATCACAGTGGTGGTTTCTTTTGGTGCTGTATGTAATGTGGCTAGAGCTGAACTAAGTATTTACTTACAGTTTTCCTTTCTGCACTTTTTTGTGCACTGCTCTAAGTAGTTAAGGTGTGATAGTTGCTGGTATGGTGATAATCATTAAATTAGCACAGTTATCTGGTCTGATCTCAAGTGCCTTCTGAGTATATTTCTGTCAGAGGAAGCATCCATTGCAGGAGGGGCCTTCTGCCCACGGTTCTGTCCCCACTGTCACTGCGTGCAGATACTCAAAGTGGATTTTGTTTTCCAAAACTTTTCATGTTTATACACTGTGGCTTTCAGAAGAGTCGGTTTTTCGATCTTCAGTAGTGGAACTTCAAGGGTTTTTAAAGCATTTGAGAACAAACATGGAGAAAATGATTAACTTTCTTTGATACCAGGTTAGGTAAAGAAAACTGGGGAAAAAAAGGGAGAAGGGTTAGAGACTTTTGTTTTTTTTTTTTTTATGCAGCTCAGTACTACTGCTTTTTCTTTAACAAATGCAATCTTTTCTTTTTTAAATGCAGTCCTTCCAGGGAAGCCAGGGACGAGCCTACCTCTTTAATTCTGTGTAAGTATGTTATTACAATTATGCACACTACCTGCAGACAGTTTTTTGTATGCTTCATAAGCAGAAAACAATAGCAATTTGCAGTTCACTTTGTCCTGTTCTTTTTGGCAGTTTTTTTACTTAGCAGCAGTGGTTATTAAAGAGCCACGGAGCTGATAAGCACCCCAGCACTGATGTTAGTTTAAGGAGTCCTGCTATTACCTGAGAGTGTAGGGAATGGTGTTAATGGAAAATTCCTTTTGTGCAAGGCTAGCTGTCTTGAGTATGAGTTGCCATTCTGAGATAATCCAAAAGTCACAAAGTGTTGTGTGACTGCAAATTTGTTTTGGACAACTTCACCATCTAAGATTTTTTTCCACTCTGATAGATGCATTTACAGGTTAATGTTCCAGAATACTTTGTACATCATTAGTGACCTTGAATGTTGCAAACCTAGAGGCCAAAGGTATCTGCAGTTTTAGGACTCACCCTTATCATGAGATAAGGCTGATTCTTTGAGTTTGCTAATGGATGTATTTTATACTGCCTTGGATTGGTTTTTGTCTTTATTTTTAGAGCAGCTGATTATGTTGCAGCGTTTTTGGAAAAAGAAATGCAACTAAATGTCTTGGTCTATTTTAGACCAGGATAACAGAACTAAAACTACAGACTCCTTTTTATTTGTGGTTGTTTGGTGAAGCCTTCGGACGGTGAATCTGACAATAAAACAGCAGAAAGGGGCAATGCTTTGCTTGTCCTTCTGCAGTGGTGTCTAAAACTTGGTTTAGTCTTGCCTGATCTTTTCTACGTAGACTCATTCATGCAGAAAGTATTTTGATGCAGTACTTCATGGCATAATTTGTTTTTCTATTTGTCTGTTCGTTGTGACTGAGTCTGCTGCTCTGTGGCACATTGATATTTGAGACTCTTTTCCTTGCTGCTGTTCTGGAGTTTGCTCTGAATTCAGAGATGGGTACTGATGTGTTGATATGAACCATCAGTGTAAAGGGCACACATTCTTTGCTGAAGAAAAGCACAAAGTCAGAGAGGTCTCCGGCTGCTGCTTCGTGTTCTGTTCTTTGAAGGTTCTGCTATTCTGTGTGTCTTCGATGGGAGTAAGTGGGCACAGAACAATGTGATGTTTAGGCCAATAACTTGAAAAACAAAAATCAAAACTCAAAACTTGATTTTTGCCTTCTGGAGAAAAGGTGGTGGCAGATAAGAAAAGCATTCTCACGGAGTTAATGAAGAATCATTTCTCTTTATTTTTTCTCCCCAGGGTAAATGTGGGCTGTGGTCCAGCAGAGGAGAGAGTTCTTCTGACAGGTTTACATGCTGTGGCAGATATCTATTGTGAAAACTGTAAAACCACTCTTGGATGGAAATATGTAAGCAATATATTTCTGGTTTTGGTCAGTTCAGGGACAGCTGCCTGAGCAGCCCAGGTGTTAGTGATGGTTAAGTTGATGTTAGTTTTCACATACAACTGACTAGTTGTATGTAGTTTTGCTTCCTTGCATCTTCTGCAGTGTTGTAACAGATAACTATTTGGATGACAGCAAGGCCAGCATGCAGTATAGGTGTCATTACAGCTAAGCAATACTTCTGTAATATCTTTTTTTCCATTGTTGCAAACAGTATATGCTAAAACAGATGGAAGAAATTGACAAAATGGGTCTTAATTGTCTTGATTTCATGAGTTCGTTCGTACTGCAGAAATATCAGTTATGATAAATGGTAGCAAATACTGTTTTGTTGCTTGCAACTAATGTGAGCTTGATTCTGATGCTGGAAAAGCCGTGTGAATTTGCATGGTTATCTGTAAGACAGCATTTTGAGGATGTTGGATTATGGGTGTTGTGTGTAGGATTCTAATGAAATACATTTTCTGATGTCTAATAATTAACCTCACGTTGTGACTAAGTGGTACAGGTAAGATATCTCTAGAAATAAATGCAAAAGAAGAACGGGAAATGCAGCCTGGGCCAGAATTTCTTCAGTGGTTTGGCCACAGCAAATGCATTTGTAGTAAGAGTGTATAAGGAGCCTGAATCAGAAGGGATGTCCCAGCTTCGGTGTCAGCTTCCAGAAGAAGAGGCTGTCATTTTAAACTCTGTTTTTAGGCACTTCAGAGTGTCTGGAATAGCTTTAAAAAAGGAAAAGCTATTCAGCTGAATCGCAGTTAATGTCATGTGATTTTTTTCCTTGATATTATGGACTACATGTGGGCAGTTCAGAGGCCAAAGTCACCATTTGAAAACTTGTAGTCCACACAGGAAGGAAAGAATAAATACTGATGTTAATGCAAGTCTTTTCTCTGCAGTTTTTGAAGTTGTCCATCTGACTTGTACCTTTAATGCAAATTTGATGCTTAAATGCTGTATTTCCCCAACTTGTTCTAGTATCTTGATTCATTTTTCTCTTCTTTCTAGGAACATGCTTTTGAGAGTAGTCAGAAATACAAAGAAGGAAAATTCATCATTGAACTTGCCCACATGATAAAAGACAATGGCTGGGAGTGAATCAACCTTTTTCCTTCTGTTTGGACAGTACTCTGTGGAGTGTGCTTTACAAAGACTGACACAAAGCAAAGGAAGAGCGTGGCTAGAGTGGCCCTGAGAACATCACTGAACTCTAAAACCTCACAGATGAGTAGTGTAGTGTAAGTGGCTATTTCAGGCCATGTCTGCCTTTTCTCCTTGTGTAAGTTCCCTCTTTTTGTACGTGTATTATTGTGTGAACAGTTGTTTTGGAACATTTTGGATGACCTTTTTCTAAACTCTCTCAAACTAGAGAAACAGTTCACTAATTGAAAATGGATTTTACTGGTTAGCATCTGTCTTTGACCTCTGCCTTTAATGCTCCCTTCCGCTGTGCATGCTTCTTGCCTAAACACCTACACTCCGATCCTGTAGAAGTTCTATATCTGAGATGTTGAAAGAATGTATGGATGGGGTGTGAATCTCATATGTAGCAATTCCTGACGTATTTGGCAGTGAAGGGGATGCAGTATTGTAGTTACTAATTTCTTCTTAAAATTGGAGTGTACCACAACCTGTGATCATCTTGTAGGTGGATTGGTTAAAGGTACAGTGCTCTGTTTAAACATATTTCAGTTGCGCTGACTGAAACTAGCAGTCATGTTGTTAGGGTGGGTAATGCTAGAGGTCTGGTATCCTAATGAAATAGCTTAGAAGGATTTTAAGTCAATAAGGCTGTAGAACATGTTCAGCTCAGACCAGCACATCCCCTAAGGAGTTTCCAGGATAGGAAGTTTATAAAGTGTAGCTTGCAAGATAAAAAGATGGAAAAATAAATGCATCTTGTATTTTGGGAAAAAATTAGTTGGTGTATTTAAAAAAAAAAAAAAAAAAAAAGGGTACTGTACCTTTGCCAGTAACGGGGACTCGTGCATCAGTAAAGTTCTATGGCTGGTTCCATGTGACTGTATGGTCCTAATGCACTGGACAAAGAGGTTGATATCAAGGAAACTTGTTGAAGTATTCTTCTGCTACATTTGAACAAAAATATTTATTTTTTATGAGGAATGGTCAGAGCCTATGAGATGAAAACTAGTATGCTGCATGTAGAAACAGAGGTGGTATTAAGAGGGACGGGGAGTTGGACTCATTTTTTCATAAATTAACAAGGTAGTTTTTAAAATTGGAGGGCAGGGGGGAAGGGGTTTCTTGGTTTGCTGGCTAAATCATCCCCAAGTACATTTTTATAATAAAAATTTCTATGAAACTTGCCTTCTCTTTTGATCTCCCGCTATTTCTTAACTGGAACGAGTTAATGAGAGAATCTTCTAGAAGGTGTGTGTACGATATTAGACGTTGGTGTTTGTGCATGCGCATTCTCAACTTTTAAAGAAATGCTCTACGTAGATTTGCTGACTTTGTTTTCAAACTGAGCAGTCTCTGAAGACCGTTTGTATTTTAATCCTTTTAATGCTTGTGGACGTGTCTGGGGAAAGGATCTGGAACACTACGTGAGAACTAGACCTGAACAGGACAGGAGCCTTGCAATACAGAATCATTGTCTTTCAAAAACAATTCTGATGGCGCCTGCACAGTTTAGTCCCCGGTGCCATTGCTGCTGTTGTGTTTTTGGGAATCTCTGATAGGCTTTCTGAATTCTGCTGCACTTTAGAACTAATTTTGTCATGCATGAAAAAATATGCCAGTGGGTAGGGGCAATAGAGGTGTTCAAAGCCAGCCTTCAGTCCTTGTGGAGAGGAGTGAGAAGAGAGTTGTCCCGAGCGTAAACATCCTCTGATGCAGGCTGACAGAACTGCATTCAAGGTATTGAATCTATACCTGCGAGTTAAAAATTGGGGAAGTAGTTAAAGCTGTTGGTTTCAGTCCTGAGACCTGAGGCGGTGTGATCTGCCTGGGTTTTGTGGCTTACATGTTGCTACTTCATGCTCACAAATAAGGTCAGGCTTCAAAGTCTAATTCTAACAATGTCTTTGATGCAAGATGGACTTTGGTGTTGCCTGTTCCTTGATGTTTTTGACCTGGAGTTCTTGAGGTTTCCTCCCTCCATTGTAATGTGTGTTGCCAACAATAACAAAAGAAGCACTAAAACTTTTACCTGCAAAGGTTTGTGTTGGCTTCAAAGTCCAGTTGTAATGTTAATAGTTGTGGAGATGCTTATGTGAAGTCTGTGCATCTTTGAGCTTCTCTTATTTCCTGGCTACAGGCTTGTTGAAGAAGTACACTGGACTGAAGACAAAAGTAATAGCTGCTTTTCAGTAGAGAGTTGGAATTAGATAAAAGTATGTAAAGTATTAAAGATTTTTCTCTATAAAAAGGGGGGGTTGGCTCTCTTAGTTAATCCTGTCTGTAATACAGTCTGATCCTTATTTTGAAATTCAACCTCTTTCTTCAGTGCATTATTTATATTTTAAAACTGGACATTTTCACCAAAACCTTAATTAACTTTGATGCCAAAGGTTGAGACTTGATCAAGTGCTTTTAGCACGTAGAGCTTCAGACTACTGGCATAAAGAGTTAATGATATAAATGTGACGTTTATGGCTTTTAAGAGAACCAAACATAGCAATATTCTTTTTGGTCTTTTAAGAGTGGATGCTTAGAAGGAGTAGAACTAACACAATTGCTATTTCATGCTGCCATGTAACAGTTGGTTAGGTTCATTCTTTGAGGGAATATGTGAATTTTTCTTCTTGTGTTGCTTGGGCAGTGTCAACGATTATTTTCTCCCCTGGAAAAGGTGTAGAGAGTTCTTGTTATTGGTTTTGGTGAAAGTAGGATCCAGATAGCAATGGCTGCTGGCTGATGTGAAGAGGTCAGTCTGGTCACTGAACCCTCCAGCAGTCATTTGAAAGAGAAGTAAACTTACTTGAAAAAACATTTTACTAAAGCATTTTCCCTCTAACCAATTTTTGTAATATATTAAAGATTATATTTAAAGTTTGTATGTGTTCGCTCTCAGCAAGTTTACTTCCCCTCCAACTTGAGCACTTTTGTTACTTGTACCGGTTATTTTTATTGTTGGTCTTAACATTTATTTTGTATTTTGTTTTTTACAAACTGTAACAAAAAGCTTTTGTGAACCTTTGATTCTTGCTGGCTCTTTCTTGGACCAAATGAACTGACTATGAGCTGGCTTAGAAGAAATGTTCATTGGGATGCATAGGAATTTGCTAGCAGAAATGTACATGTATTGAAAGCTTTCTTGCTCTGGAACGCTCAAGCTGTGTCTGTCTGAAAGTAATTAATCATCATTTCACAAATAATATGACCACACTTTCAGTCTTGGTCCAAAATAATGGCTGGAACAAAGGTGCTCCAGGTCTGGCTCCGAGCAGCAGAGCTCTTTGGTTGGTCACTCTGACCACCTTTGTGATGAAGGAAAGGCAGTTCTGCCATCTCATAAAACTTCAGTTAAACTGAGAATTTGCTGTGACCTCAGCAGCAGAATTTATGAGGGATTGCCAACCCGTCAGTGTAAGCACTACTGCTGCGTGCTCATGGCAATCTGCTCATCTCAATTTTATCTGCCACTTCAGATGGCTCTTTTCCCTCAGTCATTGCAGAGCTATTCAGCAGCAAACTGTACTGATGGAGTGTGTTGTGATTCAGCCTTAGCTTCACACTGTCAAGGCCTGGTTCTGCTGTCAGTGTGCTGCACGTGCTTGTGGTCCTTGGGAACCTGCAGGAGTAGAGAGAATGCAGTTAGGAAATTTCTTTAAATGAAAATCTGATTCAGACGAAGTCATCGTGGTGCCCACAAACCAAATGGTCCCCCATAGCTGTAGGAGTGCCAGGGTGGTGCAGGAGCTCCGTGATGCCGTTCCCATCAGTGCTGGATGTAATGCTTCCCTCTGGGTTGTGCTTGCACTGAGCTTTTCTGCACGCTCGGATCAGCAGTCAGATGGCAGCAGTGCCTGGAGGGTCACTGACCAAACTTCTGAGTCTCCGTTCTTTGCTGATGGAGATGAGTGGGAGCTGACAGGTTGTTGTGAAACTTTCTGGGCATTCTACTGTACTCCATTCAGACTCATGTTAAGCCAACAAACGGTCTGAACGCTTCTGTAAAAGGAACGGACACTTCAGAGGTTTCTTCTTCTTCAGATGGTTTCATCCTGAGCGTCAGCCGGCCGTGGAGTGGTGCCTCACAGTTCCTTGAACTCCTTACAAGGCTTTCTTTTACAGGTGACATGGCTGTGTTGCTGTTTTGTCCTAGCAATACTGTACATCATTTGTTGTTTCACTATATTGTATCTACTTGAGGTATCACAATAAAAGCTTTCAATTGTTTTGTTGAGCTGCTTGTTATTGTCATGCTCTTATTTTGTTTTAGATTCTCATGCTCTTTTTTTTTCCCCTCTGATAATGCCAGAGAGGAGAGCCAGTGCTCTTTGTCGCTCTGAGAACTTGTAGGCAAGGGTTGAATGTGATGTAGTACGTACTTCTAAGATGGTTGCTGAATGTGTTTGTGCTTTATTCCTTTTGCCAATCTTTCCAAAATAGAGTTAAGATGCAAGATTCCCATCTCTCAGACATGGCATTAGAAGATATTTCTGTCTGCTGAACGTAGGTAAGTGGGCAGCTGTTTGGCTGAGGGCTCTCCACGTGGCAGCACTGTCCCCTTAGGGTTAAGCTGCAGTGTGATGTGTGTGGGTCTCATTGCCAATCTCGGTTACCCAACATGGGAAGGTCACAGCTGGGGCTCAGTCTGAGCTCTGAGCAGGGCCTTAGTGGGATGGCTGTGTCCACGTGAGGATCCTTCTGGTTTTGTCCCTTCCTCCACTCCTCTTTGGCTGTGTCCCTCTGTGTGCAGCACTGAGCACCTGAGCAGAGCTCTGCCCAGCCCAGCAGCTGCTGTTAGCTGGAGCTGGAGCAGGCAGTGTCCTGGCTATGGGGAAGCTCTGCTGAGCCATGAAAGCTCGTCCCTCCAGTGGGAGAACAATGGAGGTGTGTTACAGGCTGGAATTGTTTCTGGTTTTGTGCTTTGCACTGGGAAGTGAATGGCATTAATAGCCAGCTCTGCTGGAGCTGTGCTTCAAGTTAAGTGTTTGCTTAAGAGTCAAACAGGCTTTGTTCTACAGTAAAGGTGATTTAAATTTACTACTGAATCATGAAAATACAATACTCTCCCAGTGGTGCAACACTTAGAGTGAGAAAAATAAGAGCTGTGCCCTGGCTGTGCAAACACTGCTTTTCCAAAGTAAAAACCCAGTAAAGTCAGGGATCTTGTGACACGGAGTGGGGCTGCCAAGGGTGAGACGATCTGATTTTGCAATAGGGGCTGTGCAGATTGCTCCATCGGGGAAAGGAGTTGCAGATGAAACCCACGTGCAGTGAGAGCTGGGGGTGCAGGGTGTGTGCAGCAGTGGTGAGTGCACAGCCCTGCCCTACTCCTGCAGCCCGTCCTGATGATGGTGAGCAGGCACAGACCCAGCAGAGCAGGAGGAGCCTCGTGCAGATGAGCTCCCAGAAACCGCCCCATGCACTGCTGTGCATGACCATCCCTGCTAGGAGCAGCGCAGTGCTGTCCCCCCACGTCACTGTGCTGTTCCTTGCCCTGTCCTGGCTGAGCTGGCCGAGAGCAGCACAGCCCAGCTTGCCCCTGCTCTGCTTCCCCCGTTCATCTCCTTACAGGCCTGAATTAGATGTCTGTTTCCCACTGATGGCCAAACGAGCACGGTTTCTATGGGTGCGTGGCACGCTCCACTTCCTCACTGGGTAAAACAGATACAACCATAAATCTGCTTCTCGTTGTCTGCTCGCATTACCTTCTCTCCCTTTCTTCCTCTTTTAAAAGGATCTTTGTCCTCCCTCAATTCCCCACATGTTGTGAGAGCTGGAGCAGCACACGGTGGCTGTGGCTGCCCTGCCCTGCAGGGCCGTGGTGGGGCACGGTGTGCAGTTTGTGCTGTTCCCCTATTGCTGCATTCAGGCCTAAATTCAGTGCTTTTTGACCACAGTGTGTGTGTGAGCTGCAGCCCTGCAGGAGGCCGTGCTCTGCCGCAGCTCCAGGCTGATCAACCTGCTGCAGTCCATGTCACCGTAACTTCCCCTCCCTTCTTCCTTGTCTCCTGGCTCTTGCAGAGGTTGCAGACACAAATTAATGCCCTGTAATTGCCTAGCCATAACACAGAAACAAAAGTGTTTTGCAGCATTCTTCCAGTGTTTACTAAAAAGCAGACTTTGCTCTGGCAGCGCTCCCTGGCAGCCCAGCCCGCGCTGAAGGTGAACAGCTCCTCTGTTAATGATTATCTCTGTGTGCAGTGTTTTGCAGCTCAAACATGTAGAAGTGGCCGTGCAAAGGCTGCGGGTGCCTGGCACAGAGCCTGGGAGCACACGGACACGGCCGTGCTGTGCCACAGCCCGAGCTGTGCTGCCTGGGGGGGGAAGGAGGGGCTGGGGGAGAACAGAGAGCTCGGGGATGCTCTGTGCCCCTCTGGGCTCCACTGTCCCCACGTCCCTTTCCCCGCAGCATCACTCTGTGCTACGGGTTGCCGTGGCAACCCAGCGCTGAGCCCAGGGCTTGGAAAGCTGGAGGTGCAAAAGATCAGAAACGCTGCGCTCGGCTCTGAGCGGTGTGGGCCTCGTGCTGCGTCCCTGCCCGAGTCGGAGCTCACACCTCCTGCCCCATCCCTGCGCTTCCTGGAAATGCATCCTGAAGTGCACACAAATGTCACCGGGTTTGTCACAGACCCAGCAGTTTGTTCTCTGCTGGGCAGAGACACAACACGTGCTCTCCACCTCCAGTCTTAATTTATGTTCTTTTTTCTTACAGCAGAAGTTGCCAATAATAACACAGCTCCTGGGCACGCAGCTCTGCCCTGGCTGCTCCAGGAGGGCCACTGCGGTTTCCAACACAGCAATGCCCACGGGTGAGGTGGACGAGGGGTGACACCGTCCCTCTGCCTGAGCAGTTGGGGTGAGGAGGCAGCAGCTGCCAGCACTGGTGGGAATGCCACAGGGAAAGCAGCACAGCACTGGACTTCAGGACGGGAATTTTGCAGGAATCCTTGGGCACCGGAGAGCAGTGCCAGGCAGCCCTGTCTGCCCCACAGGGAATGCTCCAACACGAGCACAGCTGCAGAAGTTGATGGTCAGCTCCGTGTGCGCCGGCATCGCTGCAGGTCCTGCAGGTCCACAAAGCACAGACGGACACACAGACAAACTGCTGCTGCCTCCAGGCATGGCACAGCCGCTCCGCGTCACCTTTGCCTCCCTGACCCAGAAACCCATCTGCGAGTGCTGAGCCCACACATGTGCCAGGGACTTTGAGCGCAGCCACACAGTGCTGTGTGGCACTGATCCCGGGGAGGTGGGGCTCTGTGGGTGGTGCTCCTGCCCATCACGGCCACAGCCATAGAAATGAAAGCTTCACACAAATGGGGTGCAGACTCCCTCTGCTAAAGGCACAGCAATCCTCTGCTGAGCCCTTGGCTTTCTGGGTTTTTGCTGTCTCTGTTTTAATGGCAGCAGCAGCCTGTGCACCGGCAGAGCTGAGCCCTTGATGTCATTTGGAGGCAAACATGCAAAAGGGACTTTGTACAACACCAGATTGCAGCTCAGTGAAACGAAGGCAAAGCAGGGCCTGCACAATCACAGAGGTGTAAAACAATGGCATCTGTGGCTGGGATGCACTGTCTGAGACACAGCAGCAGACACAGGCCCGGTGCCACAGCCCAGAAGGGTCCTAAGGTCCCCAACAAACACGGGTTCCACAGCTCAGGATCAGGGCAGCGGGCAGCCCGCGTTCCCAGGCTCATCCATCCCTTTGCTGCTGAGGCTGAGGCCATGGAGCATGGCAGGAAAAGCTGAAGAAGCCTTCTGTGGAGCAGGGAGGGGTTTCTTCAACTCACACACACAAAAAAATCCCAACCCCAAATGTGTTCTTAAGGAGAAGCAAAGATCAGAAATACTGCAAGCAGTGGAGATGGAGCACCAAAAATAGCAGCCGAAATTCCCTGCGTGTGCTCCCTGCAGGCAGCCAGCTCTATATTTGTCTTCACTTGCCATTCTGCTGCAATCAATTTGCAGTTGCCGCTGGTGAGGAACCCATCTATTAAAAGCCTGGCTGGGATCTGCGGTGAAGATGTCTGCAACAAAATATTTGGCCATTTTCATAGAAAAACCCATGTGCCTCTACAGTCCGCAGCCACACAGCCCCACGCACACCGTGCAGCCCCACAGCACGGGGGCTGCAGCACACGCCCAAGGGTGGGGAGCACGATTTGCTCTGCAGCTTTGGGGGCCTGGACAGGTTTGGCATTCCCTGCCTGCCAGGGGCTCATCTCTGTGAGCTGCTGCCAGCCGTGCTAGGGAGGCTGCCTCCTCGGGGCTCCGTTGCTCTTGTGGTCAAAACAAATGTTCTCTATCATCCCTTTCATCCCAAGATGAAAGCACAGATAGAAATCACACAGCTGCTCCCTTGGTGGGCCGCCGGGAAGCCGCTCTCACTGCCCCAGAATGCCTCCATTTGGGGGATGATGTGGGGCTTGGCAAAACGGAGCTGGGCTGTGGAAGCACAACAGCACTGTGAGCAGCGGGCTCTGCTTCCCGGAGGTCGGCAGCACCCACAGCCCTACAGAGCTCCTGGAAAACAGGCAGGAGGGCAGCGGGATGCAGGCAGGGCAGGAGGCAGCCAAGCAGCACAGAGGGGATCCGATCCCGCTATAAATAGTGCAGGGAAGCAGGCAGCAGGGAGGGAACACGGCCACTCGAGCTGAAGGACAATGCTGGCAGAAAAGCAAATAGATATAATTAACCATTAAAAAATGGAGGCCAAAGATTGGAGAACGTATCTAGTATCAGAAAAGTGAGACCTTGGGAGGCTTTCCAGGGGGAAGGGCTGGGGACAGCTGGCCCCGCGTTCCAGGCAGAGCACGGCGGCTTTTTAGGAGCTGTGATGCTGTGTGCTGCCAGCTTGGCTGCTGCGAGTGCACAGGAGGGGAAGATTCAGCTGCTCTGTGACATCAGGAGCACAAAATCCTCACATGGGATTGGGAAGCTGCCCCAGCACGGCCCTGTAGGACACAATGCCAACCCCAGTGCCTCAGCCTGCAGCCCAGCATGGGATCCAGGCCCCGGGCATGAACTGCAGCATTATCTGCTCACTGCTGGGGTTTGTGGGGGCACAGCATCTGTGGGAGAAGCTTTGCTCCCCGCTGCTGTTGGCTGAGGATGCAGGTGCCCCAGTGCTGTTTGCTGCCAGCTCTGAGGGAGCGAGGAGGTGCCACTGCTTTTCATCAGAATGGCTCAGGTGTGGAGCAAAAGGAGCTGAAAGAACACGACTTATTTAAGAGCAGAAAAAAGCTATGCTAGAATCCCACTTTTTCTCTCTTCTAAGAGACAACACAAGCAGCAAAAGCAAAGGGAGCAAAAATCTGCTTGCAAACAGCACAGCAGCTACAACAGCACTAAGGCTGCCCAAATCCAGCCTGTCCCAGGGCTCAGCAAGGACAGCAAGGACTGGGAAGGCTCAGAGAGAGACACCTCTTCCCCCTCTCAGCTCAGGTAGCGGATAACCCTCAAGTGTCCCTGCAGCGAGCCGGGCGCTGTGAGCAGAGGGCTCCACGTCCCTGCCCTGCGCACACAGCTCGTGCCCTGCCTGCCTGGCCAAACATTTTGACTTGCTCTTTAAAGGACAGCTTTGTCGCTTTGTCCCTGCAGTTTTGCCAATCAGAAGAAAGGCTGAAGCAAAAACCAAAACTAACCAAACCAACCGACTAACTATGCATATGTCCAGGTGTCAGAGGGAGGGGAGGGTCAGAACAGAGGCCCAGGGCTGCAGTGCCCCACACTGACCCACACTGCAGCCCCACAGGTGGGCAGAGCCATGGGCTGCCAGGGCAGGAATGGCCGGGAAAACAGCCAGCCCAGCAGCTTCGCTCTGCTTAGAGCAGAGCTCCCAGGTTACTCTGCCTTCCTGGAAGGGAGGAAGTGGTGGCTGCTCCTGCACGGTGCGAGGCCGGCAGCCCCGCAGCCATCGCTGACTTCTGCCAGGATCATCCAGCACAACTTCTCCCTGCAGCCCAAGGGAGCCCGAATGGATCATCTGCGACGCAGACTCTGCGGGCAGAGTCCTCACCACACCCCTTCCTTGTAATCAAGAGCTCCTTTCTTTCGTAATAATCTCCATTCTCATCTATCATGAAAAAATCATTTTACTCTCATGGAGTTCATGAAACTGCCCGCAACAGCTGCAGCAACACCGTGCATGTGGCAACTTCAGAAGGTACTGAAGCAGAAGGTACATAAAAGGGATCGATACCCATCTGCCAGGAAGAGGGCAGCCCAGGAGGAGCAGCACGAGCAGCTCAGCTGAGCAAAGCAGCACTCAGTGCCAGGAACCGCGCTGGTTTTGGACCCTGCAAAACACCACAGAACAGCCCTGCTATTCTTTCAAACAAACCTGAACTTCCTATGGCTGAACGAGGACGGAATCATATCCGCAAAGATCCCCGAGCTCCCTACCCACGTCTGAAAACGGAGCAGTGAATCATTTCCTCACACGACAATCGACGCCGCAATGCCACGACCTGGAAATCACAGCCGAGCGCTCAAACACAAATACTCCAAAGAAAATAAAAGCATTTAATTGCAAAACTTTGTACCAAATCTTTTTTACAGCAATTTCCTATAAATGGAGACTTTCAGCCCTTAAACCATTGATACAAATGTACTGGTTACAAAGGTGGTTACAAAACTACTGCCTCAGCCGCACCCTGGGGGTACTTCTGTGCTCCAAAAACACCCCAGAGGCACTAAGAGTCGTGCTCAGGACGGAGCGCACTGCTGTAATGCACACTACATTTCCCAGGCTGCCATTCTGCACTTCTTAAGGCCTTCAGTACGCACCATAATAGTGAGGCTACAGAAGGAAATATCTGAGATGCTTCTCAGCTATACTACGTTGTTTTCCTTAATAACGAGGACTGATGCTGCAGCAAAGCAAATCGTGTGTTCCCCTGCAACCTGCAGCCCTCAGGAACGGCTTAAAAAAATATGCTGTGACGTTTTTTGAGACCTCTCAACTGCTCCAGGCTGTCACTCCTGGACCCAGAGGGCAGCTGACCTGGGGCAGCTCAGCCCCCCAGCTGCAGGGGCTGCAGGAAGGTCCCACTGCAGCAGGCACACTGCTCACTGCTCAGGCTCACTGCTTTCCAGGCTGCTAGAGATCACACGGGTGCAGAAAGAGCTCATTCTGGAGTGAGCGAGGCCCTGTGCAGACTGACAGCAGTCAGTCCAGCCAGGAGGCCAGAGCAGAAGATGGAATTGGTCCTTGCTGAGCATAAGCAAATGCAGCTGGAAGGGAAAGGCAGGACAGGCTGCAGCCCTCTCCTCCCCTCTGCAGAGCGTTCCAGCAGCTCGGGTGCTTCCCCAGCACCAATTCATCTGGCAGACCCGGCTTGCCTGGAAATGATTACCTGTAAAAGCAGCTCTTTCACAATACAGCTGTTCACTGAGGCAGCAGCCTGCAAGGCCAGGCTCTGCCTGGGCTGCGGCTGGCTAAGCAGACAGAGGCTGCAGCTAATCCCCAGCAGAGCTGGGCTGCCTGCTCCCTGCTCAGCTGAACAACAACAAAAGGCCTTCGAGAAAGATGCAGTTGGGGGGAACACAGATCTCCAGAAAACAAAGCCACATTAACCAGCCTTAACAAAGCAACAGTTTTCTTCCACGGTGAAGGCTGGTGCCTTCCCTCTCCCCAGGACAGATTGTCTTTCGGGCTCTTCAGGGACACGTGGGAAGCCGCCTTCTCTTTTCTGCTGTGCTGCTACCAGGAGCTGAAGTCCCCAAAGCCTGAGCTCTTCTTCTCTTTCTTTGCAGCTGTGCTTGTTGAGGGCCCGTCATCTTCCACGCCGCGCTTCCTGGAGCCAAAATGAAAACATCCCTTAGGGACTATTAACGGCTCGCTGGGAGCAGGGCAGCTGGCTGCCTTGCCTCTCCCTGCAGCAGCTACACTGGAACCAGCTCAGTCCTTATGAATCAGAGAGGAGCATGCGGCCTGGGCTGGCACAGCAGGGCTGGGGCTTCTGCCTTACCCAAACAGTCTGCAGGGACGGCTCATGTCAGGCTTTGTACACCTCCAGGAATGTGTTCAAACCCCAGCAAGCTCTCCAGGTCAGAGCTGAAGATTTAACAGCTGCTCTTTTTTAGCACAGTCACTGTGAGTTTGAGCCACAAGTGGTCCCCCACTCCTCACCCACACTCGTGGCAGCGGAAGGATTTATGGGGAACGAGGTGTAAGTTGTCTGTTTCTTGTGCTTGGAGTGCTGCAGCCGTTACTGCCATTGCCAGCCTACCCTGAGCAGTTATAGCCCTGTGGAAACACTATGTGGCCAGGTCTCGTTCTGTGGTCTCACAGAAGCCTGAGCCAAAGGGCTGCTGTGCCCTCCTGAAGGTGGGCTGAAATGGGATAAGGACCAGGAACAAAATGTCCCTCTGTACAGAGTGCAGAACAACGGTTTTATGCTGAACATAATACTTTAAGGTCCAAGCAGTCTTCTGTACCCAGAATGTTCTACTGATGTGCTCACAGAGCTGACCTACGTGTGCTGCCATGTTTTTGTTCTCACAGTCATGCAAAAGCCTGTATGTCACACAGGCACACAGAAGCTAATCTGCTGTCCAAATCTGCGTACACACAAATACATGACTTTACACAGTAGGCAGACAACTGGATGTTTGCAAATGCTTTGACAGAAGTCTGCTAAAAACCAACTGGAAGGCACTTAGTGTAATTTATCCAAACCCAACGCTGGGCTGCAGCTGAGGCAGCACTCTGTGCTGTCCCTAGGAAAGCATGCAATGCTGCCAACCCCAGTGGGTGTACAAAGGGGGTCTGGGACAGGGTGCTGTGGGACAGCCTGTACTGTGGGACAGCCTGTACAACCTGCCAGGCACCCCGAAGCTGCCCCAGCAGCCTGGGAACCTGCTGGCTGCACAGGGAATCAGATCAGAACGATGCAGGCTTAAGGCAGCTGCCTTGTGCTCAGGAAAAGCTGCTAAAATAAAAATTACCCATGGGACAGTGGCCTTAAAAAATAGCTGCAGAAGGGGAAGGGACCGGAATAAAAGATGGAAGAGGAAGTGAAGTGCAGTTCCTGCTCAAGGACTTCTGCACTGCGGACACGGATCTACAATTGTCAAGTCTGCACACACTGCTAAGGACCAACTCAATCATGTTCAAGTGCTGAAAAAAAAAACAAACAACCTCAGATAACTTTCAATTTTGAAAAATAGCAGAACTAGAGGGATCTCCAACTACTGCATGACAGAGTCTTTGCAAAGCTTGCTGGCACTAAGCAAAGATCTGTCCTGTTCCAGAGCCCCAGCAGGTAGCCCAGAGCACAGCAATGGACAAGGTCAGCATCCAGCAGGAAAGGCACCCAAAACTGAACAACAGGGGAACTGAACAGGGAACTTACGCTGCAGCCATGTTGATGTATTTTCCAATCCCCTGCCGGTAAGTTTTAGGAGTCTGGACCTCTTTCTTCACTGGGACCACTTCAGCTTTTGCTTTGGCTGCTTCTTCTTCCAGCTGAGCCTTCTCTCTTTCTGCAGCAACCTGTGGGAAGCAGTGAGCAATCTGTAAGAAGAGCTGGTCCAGAGTAAGGACACCGTAACTATAGTTCTTCAGAACTCTACAGCAATCAGCACTGCTGCACTTACAGGGTAGCTTTAGGAACCGGACCTCAAGTGCCATTACAGACCTGCTGCCTGCAGCCATTGCAACCAAACTTCTCTTCCTCACCTCCATCTACAGTGGGCACTTGGAAAGGAAGCTATCATTAAGGGTGAGGAGGAGAGCTGTGCCAGGCTGAGCTCCAAAGACCTCTCTGCTGAAATGGAAACGCGAGGCAATGCAAAGGAGCAGCCGTTCCACCTCACCTTGTGTCCACGTGGGGCAGGGGCTCCCACACAGAGGGAGGTGCAAAGATGGGGCACAGGGGAAGCACACGGCCTCCACAAGGGATCAGCCAGGGCTAAAACTGAAGTCACTGAGATGAGAGAACTCCATCCTCACCTGCGCGTCTGCCTCCTCATAGGGGTCAACAAAAACGGTCGTTGCCTGGATTCGAATTTCCTCCTGGGAGCAGAAGAGGAGAACATTGGCTCTGGTTAAGTTGCACCGTCTGCCCCAGGTTCTGCTCTGGGGAAGCAGCAGCAGCAGTGGGGTGACCCCGCCACGCAGGGCCACCATCCCCTCACAGTTACCTTGGGTCGGTCTGTTTTTGGGTCACTTTCCACGTTCTCCATAGCAGTCAGAGTCTCAAAGCCACCGACCACTCTAAGAGAGAGAGACAACTTCCAGCTGTCACAGCACAACTGAAACACTCCCACATCAATGTCATCTCTGCCCACCTACTCCACCACACTGTCATACCGCTGTGAGCAGGGCAAGGGCAATAGAGACTGTATTTGGAAGACCTGAGATAATGGCATTCAGGGTGGAAAGTAAGACATTTTCTCAGTTGGAATTGAGATTAAACTGGATTTGAGCTTAAATATAAACAGAACAAGGAAAAGTCAAATATTCAGAGAATGCAAAGACCCCTCCGCCAGACGTGGTAGCTGCTCAGGTGCACAGAAACAGCCAGATGGAGAAGGAGCAAATGTCTGTGCAAGGAAAAACAAATCCACCCATTGCAAAACGCCAGTGCTACATCCATAAATTTGCATCTCATTTGTTACTTCAATGAGCTTTGAAAACTAAACCAGGTGGGGTCAAGAAAGCAAATGTTTTCATTAACTTCCCCTGTTCTGCTTGCAGCGATGAACCTGGTGGGGGCTTTTGGAGAGCAGCAGAGCATCACATGGCGGACACCTCTCATGGTGTGCTGCATGTACAAGGATCTCTGGACACTCATTCTCAAGACAATGTATCCCAGCATTTGCTTTGAAACATTTCAGAAAGGCTAAAGGCTCCTGGGCTGCTGTGTGGCATTCTTTTCCTACCGCTCCTCTCCCAGAAAAGAAGCACAGAACAATGGGAAAATTCCAGAAAAGGGGACTTAGAAAGGATAAATGGGGTGATCCAGATAATTGTAAGCCTGTCTTCCTGGCACCTATCCCAGCAAAATAATGGAATAGTGGAGACAGGACATGATTAAGAAAGAAAGGAAATAAGTAACGGGAATCAACAAGGTTTTGTGGAAAACAAGAGCCTGTCAAACCACGTTCTGTCTTTGAGCTGGCAATGCGGTTAATGGGGATAATATGGAATGGACCTCTGGAAGGTGCTGACGCTGAGATGGGGAAAGCAGAGCGACGCCAACACAGCACGCATCTGACAGGTGTGAAAATCCACCTTGAAACAGGAACCATGAGTCGCTTTGCTTCCAAGGGGTCCTGCTGAGATCACATCTTGGTCCTATGATATTCATCAGTTTTATCCACACCATCATCATCCCCAGTTACATGTGGCAATGGCTATACTTAGAGGAGCAATAAATAAAGCTCGCTGATGCCTGGGGGACCCAGACTCTCTAGAAAGACAGGCTGTAGCTGGACAACATCTGTGTTCACACAGCCAGGAACCAAAACCACAGTCCATCAAACCTCTGTGGGACAGTGAGAAGCAGCAGTAACTCTGGAAGCTCCTGGAGCCGCAGGAGCTCAGGGCCAGGAGCTGTGCAGTGACAGGGCAGGCTCTGCTCCCCCAGCAGCGCTGGGTGCACTGCTCCACGCCGAGTCACACAGCCACAAAGACCCAGCTACCCCCAGCACTGCTGGGCTGCGCAGCACCTGCCTGAACAGAGCTCCCTGCAAACACTTTGTTGTTGTTCGAGCGCTCCAAACTTGTCCTCTCTGTTCCCCAAGGGCGTGTTGATATTCTGTAATCAGGTCGTGACTTTTAAGAGCAATTAAAGAACGGTTTATGCAGGCCAGGACAGACCATTCATTTGCAGCTGGAGACAGCACAGCAGGGGGACCTCCTGAGAGCAGAGCGGGGCTCCACAGCCCTACAGCAGCTTCAGCAAGTTCATAATAAAAACTCCATTTCAAAATCCTCCTCGGGCCAATATCAGAGCCACTTCTAACACCAATGATTAACACACAGCCTAAGATATATTCGCTGCATTTTAATTGCCCCTAAAGAAGACTTCTGATTTAATATTGGAGGATTTTCTAGCCAACAGCTCCATTCATTATCTGCCCGTGTGTTTCCATTTAATTAGGTTCTGATCATTCAGTATAGTCAGATCAGCTGTGCACTAGCAATCTCAATGGAGTAATCCCTTAGCCCATAGCTAGACTTCCCACAATATTACCCCTAATGTACTTTGGCGGTGCTCACGAATCTCCACTTGCTGTGCTAATTAATCATTACTGGGAATACTGTCACTTGTACATTTTAAATCAGTGATTGATGTGGCACTCACGGGTCAGAAGTGAAGGAACTAAGGATGCTAGATGTGGCTGGGTGCAAAGCACTTTGCAGAACTCTCTTGGATGTATCCCGGGAAATGCTGACACGTGTGGGCTCTCAGAGAGCAATGTGTTGGCACTGCCAAACCTCACGATGTCAGCTCAGCACAACGCAGCATCACAGAATGCACCGGCACCACTGCAGCCACTGCCCCACACCAACAGTGGAACCAACTGGGCAGGGCTCTCTGCCAGTCCCACAGCACACAGCCCGGGCTGAAGAAGAAATGCCCACAGACATGTAGCAAAAAAAACCAAAAAAGCCCACACAAGTTATATGCAGGAAATGCCATCAGACCAGTACATTAAAGCAGTGAAAAACCTAAAATGAGAGCACTGCTTAATATCCAAATAACCCACCAGATCTGAAGAAAGAGATCAAACCTACTGCATGAATAACTCCAGTCTCAGCATGAAGAGCCCTGCACACCATTTTCATTAGAACAGAAGGTGAAGGGCAGGAGCTCAGGCTGTGTGCAGCAGACACGCAGCACAGAGGGCACTGCTCTGCTCGGGATGTCAGCAGAGGGGGGAGGCACAATTTCCCCTTCTCCACCTCCAGCTCTGCTCTCTCACTTGGTGCTGTGCATGCTTTGTCCTAAACAGACCGTGCAAGTTTCCATGCGCTTTACACAGCGGTTCAGATGGGGCCCACAATGGAAAAGGTGACACCTTCAAGGCACCATTTACATGAGAACAAGCAGTGAAACTGAGGGCTTGCTGCCAGTGGATATTGAACAGAGAAATGATGATCTCAACTATATATTTAGCTCAGCATCCCTGAGATAGTTTGTGTGCCTTCAGAGGAGCTCGATGAACGCTGCGTTGCGTGCACGCCTGGGGGGCGAGGCAGGCATGTGCACATTTTTTCTGTTAAAATAGCAATGAAAAGAAAAATATGCTCTTATGAACGTGATAGTGTTTTACTGAACACTGAGCTAAGCCAGCACTGGAAATCTCTGCATCTCAAATTTAGAGATGTTATTTAAAACCCCAGTTCAAGTTAAGAAAACGTGGAGAAAGCTCAGCTCATCTGCAGTGTGCCAGGGGAACTGCCCTGCTCCATCAGCACTGTTCCTCCAGAACACTGCACTCCCAGCAGCCCCACAGCCATTCACACAGCCACCTGCCATCCCTCAAACATTGTTCAGAACAGGAACTGCACCCGATGCAGTGCTGGGGCAGCAGTGCTCCAACGCCATGGGGTTTCCTGAGCAGAGGACGAAACAAGAACAACGTCTGGACTTGCTCAGAAAAAAACAAACAAAGCTTTAAACTAGAAACAGAAACCAGAAAGAAGTATTGTTTTGTAAATACATTCTGCCCTCAAGCTTATTTTTATATAGAAAAAAAGAGTACATGCTCTTACACACACAGAGAACAATGCACACAGGCACAAAGACACACGCTCTCAGGACAAAATGTTTTCTATCTGTACACCCAATCCAGAATGGAGGAGCAATTCCAACTTGCCACAAGGATGTAGTCAAAACACCTCAACCTCTTCTAAGGGCTTAAGATGGGAATTGAGACACAGTGATGGAAAGCAACAAAACAGTAAAGCAACTTGGAGAAAAGCATTTGTAAATAAGACTCAACAGATGAACCTGGTGCTGGGGTGCACTGACCCATAGCATGCAGGGAATGTTACACAGAGAAACAAACACTACTGAATCATCCCTGGGTAAGTGAATAACGCATGGTAGCAGCTTTACATGGCTATCACTTCAGAGGACACGAGCACTGAACAGGTTAGGGGATATTTAATGCAATTATGCTTATCAAAGGGAAGTAAACTTTCTGCACAAAAGCATCCGATGAGGGGAGGAGGAGAGGAAAGAGAAAGTTGAGCTGAGTGTGTCAGCTACTGACAAGTGACACTCCTTCCTTCGCTCCCTCTCTTGCCCTTCTTTTAATCTGGCTGCAAACCTGCAGCCTGCACTCACTCCAGGTTGGCCATGTCTCAGTTGTCCTATGCTTCACCAGCAATCTGGAGAGCTAGCACTTCTCCCCTCCTGCTATTCACAACAGTTGATCACTTTCCACTTTTAATCCAAACACTGCTTTTCCCTTTAGCTTTGGAATGGGCTCCCCAAGATGTCCTCAAGGCATTTCATTTTCTTCAGGCCTTCTTTCTAGCTTCAAAAGAAAGTGCAAACTGCTGGTGAAAGGTAAGCTGAAAGGGTCGGTGCAGTAACTTCCCTGCACCTGTGTGCACTCCTTTATCTACGTACACAGCCAGCTGTCTGCAACAGATCGTGTTTCTGTTTCTACTTACAAGGGTCAGATGAACTTGGTGTCTGATCCACAGGAATTATGACCCACTGGAGCAATAGAAAATAAAAATAACACAGATGGGATGTGCTTACAGTTAAATTTCATAAGGCATGCAGGTAGGAATGCAAGTCTACGCTGGTGTTCCAGCAGCAGTGCCCCTGCAGCTCACACAGGTCCAATTCCTGACTGCAGCATGGCCAGGGGAGCTCCTGCACAGCAGCACAGGAGTGCAGCAGTGAGGACCTTCCCTTTGCAGCAACCACCTGGAAATACTCAGTGTCCTTTCTCTGCATGATACACAAGAGCAAACTTAAGACAGTTGCTTTACATTATCTGAGTTCCTAAACCTCTTACCAGCAAGCTAGAAGCCAACAAAAGCCACCAGTTAGATTTCAAGTTAATTACAGCATTCTCTAAATCAGGAGAAACGGTAATTACTAGAAGTGGTAATTACTAGGCTAATCAAGGCAGCTCTGCTGGAGCAGAAAGTCCATGCAGCAACACACCTCCTAGGGAAGGCTTCCTTCTCTCACTCTGCCTTTGTTTTAATTCCCCATCTCTGCCAAAGGATCTCCTTCAGTTTCAGTAACAGCTGCCTTCATGACTGCCACAGTGGGCAGCACTCGTGTGACAAGATGCTCTCCGTGTCCTCCAGCTCAAGCCTCCTCCCAGCACTGAAAAATCCCTGTGCATGAAGCCCACAGAACCTTGCTGCCTGCAGCTGGCATGTGTGAAAAACATGCTTAGCAGCCAAACATCCAACCCCTAACAGCTGCTACTATGCAAAAACTGTGCTTCAAACCAGTGGGGGCATGAACAAAATACAGCTCTCAAGAGAAGAAACATGTCAGTGCTACACCCCATATAGGAAAAAAAAATAAGGGTAAGAAGTATGAAATTACTGCAGGAAAGTTCTACACAAATTACAAACAGGTCAAATGCTGCTCTCAGAGATATGTATGTGATACTTATTAACACAAACCAAAGGTGTACAGAAATGGCTGAGGTCACAGCTGAGTTCTGAAAATGTAAGTTTTATAGTGACTGAAATTAGTAATCCTCAAGTCTATGTGTACATAAAGTCACAACAAGCCAGTAAACAGCCACTTGAGACAGCCCAGTATAACAGTTATGGAAACAAAGACTTCTCATTTCATTTCTTAACCCTATGTATTATTCCCACATACACTTTCCAGATATTATTGTACTCTAGAGTTTAAGATCAGATACAGTCACCAAATCCTGGAAACACCCAGGATCTAAAACAGCAAGTTCCACTAGAGATACAATCTCTTTAACCTTCTGGCTTTAATAGTTTTTGAAACAACAAATGAAGGTAAAAACGCTGAAGAAATCTGATGACAAAATACAGACCTTAAGAGCTTCATACACCTGATGTCTGGCACCAAAGAGATGCTGGCCACCTAATCATGACCAAGGAAACTGGATTGTGAGACCAAGGAAACTGGATTGTGAGCAAGGATTTTGCTACAGTTCAGTTGTGAGAGACAGCAGACACTTCTCTCTAGGTGGAAAATGCATCTGTTATGCTGCTTCTCATGGTATCTTCCACTTACCTTCCAAACACTGTGTGCTTCTTGTCCAAATAAGCACATGAGCGGAATGTGATAAAGCTGGAAAGAATAAAGACACAGGGGTTAGCACAGTGAGAGTCAGCAGACACCAGCTATACTCAGAAAGTGTATGGAATGGTCCTTTGCAGAGAGGGATCTCATTTTTGGGGAGTCCCACTGGCTAAACATCCCTTAATTCCTCTGTTTCGGGGACTCTGTCTTGGATTTGTGAGTTTGGATTTCCCATTCTTATACCTCACCAACATTCCCACACAGTACTGCAAACATGGTGGTTTGTACAGTGCCCAAAAGTAATCCGAGCATCTGCCTCTCCTTGGCCAGGAAGGCTTCAGGACAGCCACTGCAGGACAGTGAGACGTGGCTGCTGCCTGATGAAGGTATTCCTTGTGTATGACTGTGAGTTTGTACCCAGCAAATTCAGTCATATAACGCAACAATTTTCTGCAGGTGTAAAATTTGACCTTCTTCAGCACCTAGTATTTCCATTTCTTTTTCATTGCATTGCCCTGACTGTGATCCATTTCTCCTCAGGATGAAGCAGTTTTGTGCTTCAGGTACAAACATGACAGAAGAACACTTAAAAGTGTCAAAAGTGAGGAAAAGCTGTGAAACTTGGGTTTTAATGTACTGGGTTTTTAACTGGAGGAAGGGTATTTTGAAACTCAGTAACTGAAATACCAAAACCAGGACAATTCTTCCTGCTAAAACTTGTCTCTAAAGTAGTCCACGCCTTCTAAAGAAACGTCAAACAAGTGTATGACACAGAGGTTTCCACTCCGTGGTCTGCAGACCATGATGGCCCATGCTGGCTGGACATGCAGTGCTGGCTCTCCTTTCTGTCTCCATCTGTTACACTACAGTAGAGACAGCTAAAAATACATAAACATTCCAAAAGTACTTTTCCATATAAGCCACTGCCTCAGGAAGTTATATGATTGCATACAGGAGGGGCTGCAATCTGCTAGACAATCTATTAAAACATAGCTTGCCCAAAGGAAAGCTTTGAGATGCTGTGCAAATACAAACTTCCACACTGGGTGTACATTACAACTCAGTTTTGTGCAAAGGCTCCTTGTCTCACTTTGTTCTCAGGTATTCAATATTGAGTGCTCAGATAGATGCAATACAGTAACAGAAATAGCAATTAAAAAAAACGGAGCAGAAGTAAATATACAGAGAAAGCTTTGTGATTTGTCACTGCAGTGACAAATTGAGGACAGTGGAATTAAAAGCAGGTGCCAGAAGTCTGTAACACTGCCTAGGAAGTTTTAAAAACACGGGCAGCTGGAGTCCTGCAAGGACTCTGCATATAAGGGAATTCCATATCTCACATGCAAATGTTATGGCAACATACGATCACCTCTCCAGCAGCAATGATGTGACTCAGTACAGCACATCGTTCTTGGACTGTCTCACTTCTATCTTGGTCCCCCACCTCTCCTTGCTGATTCTCTTTTAAAGCCTCTGCTCTTCCCTAATTTAGCACCTGAGTGCTGGCAGTAACACTCAAATCCAAAACAAGCTTTACAGCAGCTGGACCCTGCACACGTGCTGAGGCTTAAGCACGTGAGTGAGTGCACTAAGGGCCTGGAGACAAACACCTGTGTTCAGTTCAATTTAAGCACACTGCTGCACGGCTTACCAGCCACGACAATGCTCAGCAGCACAGGGACCAACAGCAAGGCTCCCCTGCATGCTCCCCAGCCCCACACATAGCTGCACAGAAACACTTTCCCTGAGGTTTCCAACAGAGGAACAATTTTTCTTTTAGAGGACATGGGTGGCTCAAAGTGACATGGGATGTTTTCAGAAGACTGCAAGCAAACCTCTGTGCTTCCATCACTTAGAGCACGTTATTACAACTTCCCTATTCTTAAATTTCATTTGTTGTTCTTTCTCCTTGGTTCATTTTGTTTCTCATTTTAGTCCTCGCTCTGTTTGCTGTGCTGAGCACAGAGTCCCTTCTGACCCCCAATTCTGTGCTCTGCCACATCTGTATTGCACACATAAGAACAGTACAAAACTGCTCTCACTTATTCAGTAAGTAAAAAAAGAAGGGCCAGTAAAAAAAAGAAGCCACGTTTCTAAGGTGTGTTTGGTTCATTTCATTAAAGCCTTTCAAAAAAGTCCAGTATGGGATTAAACTTAAATGAAGTGGAGAGGTACAGTGATTTCACAGCAGTGAGAATGGGGCGACATAAGAAAAAATGAAAACTACAAAGCACAAAACAGGAAAGGTAAATTGATGTCATGAGCCTACAGGTTCTCACGGCTCCTAGGCTGGAAGCAGCTGCAGCCACCCTGATTGCAGCATGCAGCACCTAGTGACATTTCACTTGTCTGAACTTTAAGGAGCAGCTCATGAAATGCCATTTGTTTTCTTCACAGCGTAGGACACAACGTCTGAAGGGAAACAATAAAACACCAAGTGCAAGCGACTACTTACAACTGTGATTTGTTTGTGTTGGGTCCTGAATTGGCCATACTGAGAATACCACGTCCTGTGTGGGACAAGTTGGGCCTGAATTCATCTTTAAACGGCTTTCCCCAGTAAGATTCTCCTCCTTAAAAAAAGAAGATGACAGATGAAAAGCTTGTCTTCATTAGCTTCCCAATGCAGCTTACATCAGACAGTGGCAGTAAATTCCGAGTTTCTGGGGTTGCTGTGGTTGTGACACATTCCTGCCTCATCCCGTGACTCTCCTGCTACCTGAGCATGAAATCAGATGTCTGCAGCTGGCAGTACAACTCTGCCTCCACACCACTGCCATCTGCAACACAGGAGGCTGTTCATCAACAGCATTACAGATCGCGTGGCAAAGAACTATCGAGGAGTCATTTATTTTTCCTGCTCGTCCACCACAGTTTTTCTTTTTGAGACATTAAATCTTTAAGCATGTCTGACTGAAAAAAACACAGGGAGCAACGAATTCCTAATGTAATTGTGCTGTGGGCATAGCAGTGTTTCCAAAAATACAATACCAGGGAGATGGAATACGTTTACAGAATCAACTAAGAATAGGGGCTATAAGCTCAAAAGCTTAATTCCTGAAAAAACAATGAGAAATGATGACATATATTCCCCCAAAATAAACAGATATCTTGGACTAGATATGTGGATGATGTAAACACTTAAATATAATTAAGTCCATGGATGATAAAACTTTGCATCAGCTGCAGACCCAGCACTCCCAGACTGATTTCTGTGTCTGAGGATAGAATGAGGGTCTGAGAGACCTCTCTCCCTGGCTGTCATTTTTACATTATTTATGACAGACCTGACATTTTCATTTGCACTTCCCTCCAGGATCATTCTTAATAAGAAATACGAAGGCTGAGATGAGTCACAGTCTTACAGTCAAATCCATAATCTTGTTTGACAAACCATGAAAAGTATATCACCTTAGGACAGGATTAAAAATAAAACAAACAGAAGTACTCAGACAGGCAGCAAGTCTGGTCCACTGCTCACGAGTCCTCGAGAGCAACTGCACTGCTTGCAAAGCACAGGTCAGTAAAGACCTGCAGAGCACAACGGCCATTTGCACACATGACATAGAAAAGCTATCTGACAACACAGCTGCAAGAGCAAGCAGCAAATTAAATGAGAGGGTAGAACAAATTCCTACTGAAAACCATGTGTGGGAAATCACAAGTGTGCATCAAAGAGAACAGAGTTTCAGATGATACAGCGAGAACAACGGATCACGGGTGGACAGCTGCAAGTGGAATTAACTCACCCAGTGATTTTGGAAGAAACTGACCCACTAAAAAACCCAATTAATCGTGTTCAAAAGACCTGTTAATAGAGTTGAGCGCTGCCTGCTCTGCAGTTCTACAAGAGGCAGCAAAAGGGGACAGACCCTGCAGGGCTTTCCTGTAATCAGGAGTACAGAAGGAGCCATTACTTCAGTTCAACTTCAGTTCAGCTAAATTACATCAGCTTGATTCTGTATGACAGCCTCCCCCAGCAGCAGGTGAAAGGGGTACGGTAATGCTGCCGTGAAGACAGGTCCCAGCACCAGCTCTCCTGGCCAAATCCAGCGTTCAGCCTCCTGCATAATGCCAGCATTTCTCTTTGGTAACAAACCTCCCTGTATGTTCCTACAAGAGGTTACTCGTGTGGCACCTATTCCCTGTCCCATTTGGAGAAGCCCCATTCTGCAGTTGTACACAAACAAGTGGGGACCAGAAGGCAAAAGGGCCCGAGAGCAGAAGCACTCCTGCAGAGCATGCAGACCCACCAGCCACACATGTCTGGCACTCACCTTCCTCTCACTTTGCCCCCAGATAACACAGTCTTCTGCCACAGAGGAATCGTGTGTCTACCGTACTTGAAATGCTATTGAGATGCTATTACAAAAAGTGCTGTAAAATACTTGGGGGACTTCTGTGCTAAAACAAAAGGGGTTCGTGAGGGAGCAGGCAGGGCCCCACTCAGGAACCTTCTGGACTGGGGATGGACCATGGAGAGGGGCTGAGAACTGCACGTTTGGTCCTCTGTTTGCACAAAGCTGGGAATGCAGCCTGGAGCAGCCTCAGTTCTGCACCTTGTGCTGATAGGAAAGGTGAACAGAGATCATCTGGCAACAGAAGCAACCACACATTAGCAGCTATAAAGAAAAAGTCATATTTTCAAATTGTATTTCATACTAAAAATAGCTTTGTTAGTCTTTCTCCTTTCTAAAGACTTTTTCAGTAATCACCTGTTTTATTATTATTTTTGATGAATGTACAGAACTTGCATAACTTTCATACACAGAGCTGAGGAAGGCACCTGAGGCTTCAGAAATGTATGGTTCCAACAGCCAGGTGTGGGCTGGGAATCATCATTTACAACAGCTGTGATTTTAAGTAAATCCTTCCTTTTTCTGGCATCACAATTGCTAAGCAGCCTGTGGAATGGAAGTGGGAGGGCTCTGATTCACAAAATCGCTGTAACGTTCTCCTTGTCATCTGGAACAGTGAGGTACATAATAACATCTGACACTTCCACACGGCTTTCCAAGAGAGATTCTTGAATCATTTTGCAAATATGAAAGCCTGAGTTCATCCAGTAAGAGCTTCTCTCCTTTCAGATAAGGAGACCCAGCACTTTCAGCCCACCCATCAGAGGCTGGATTTCCTGAGGGGCTGCAATCCAAATGTTCTAAAGAGTTCTAACAGTTCTAAAGCTGGTTACACTTTACTGTCTTTCCCTGCCAGGAAATCACTCTGCAGAACTGACCATGTTTGACCGCAGTCTCTCTGCTACTGACAGTTCAGAGGACGATTCCACACAAACCCAAAAGCACTGTGTGCCACCTCTGAGCCTTCCTGGGTTCAACAACAGACAAAAAACATGCACTACATCTTCCTACAGGATGCGAGGAAGAATAGCTGAAAAATGCCTGAGCTGCTTTAAAAACGTCACGTCCTGGGTACAGTTTTCCCCTTTTCATACAAAGGCTTTGGGATATTAAACCTGTTTTTCCTACATGCAATTTTTCTTCCACGATTTGGAACACTGAAAATACAGAGCAGCTGTTCCATTTGCACCACCATGAGCGAGACAGAATTACTCACTGAGTTCAACCACTTTGCTGTTAAGAACAGCAGGAAAAGATACATCACAAATGCAAAATTCATTTTCAAATAATTAACCATTACCAAGAATGACCGTGACTCACAGCCTACTGCTCTGAATGCTGCCTCTATGGCTGCTTTTTTTTTGCTGAAGAAAAGAAATAAGCTGCTGCAGCACAATGTGATTTCTCACACTACTCTTATGAAGCCTGAAGTTGATGGCTGCAGAAAGTTTGGTCCATTCAGAACATCAGAACCATTCAGTGACCACGGCCTCAGCAAATGTGCAGCACTGTCACATTTATTTGAGTGTAAACTGTTTGCTTTATTGGAACTTTAGTAGCCTTGACAGCTGCTTGCAAGACACCCTGTCTACAGTACACTCATATTTAATTAAGAACGACAAGGAGAAAAACAAGACGGAAAAGTCCAGAGGTCATTACAGTCCTTTTTCAGAATAATACACGGAAGAGTTGGTTCTCCTATGGTCTTATTTGTCTTTTTCCCCCTTCAGTCTTACAATTCCTACTTCCTTTGCCATTAGAGCCGAGTCTTGACCTTCAGAACTGCTGCCCTGCCACCTTCTGCCAACCATTACTTGTGCTGTCTTACAGTAATTCTGTCCACACAGACAGTGACAAGGACGACCCCAGAAGTTCATTCTGAACTCCACCCTACAAAAGGGCAAAAGCCGTCTATGTCGATCCGTTACATCTCCTGACATCTCTTCAATTTCTCATTGTAAAAGATGTTCCTAATTACATCTTTTGGGATTTGAACTGAAACTTTCCCTCTAACAGAATCAACTCACAGTTCTTCTGACAGTCCACACAAACACAGCAGCAGCACTTGTTAACAGGCTTTTGCCATCAAAACCCAGAATATTTAATTCCTCTGTCCTGGAGCAGGCAGCAGTTGAGGATCATGTGCTGGGCAACTCACACTAATGTTATTTACAAAATAAGCAGTGCTAAAGAATTACAAAGACATCTTTTTTTTCGGATGGTCTGAGAGCACACACAGAAGAATACAGTGTTTGTGTACACAAGTGACGCATGTATGCACTAGAATAGAAATGCACAGGACTCCACAAGAGCAGAGAGGAGCTGTGGAGGCTGGTGACATCTATGAGCAAGTGGGTAAAATGTGCAAGTGGATAACGAGTAAACGTGCAGCACTAATTAGAACTACCAGATGACATATCAACTGTGCTTAGAAATAGTCTGAGGGCCCCTCAGCTGCAGTGTGTCCTGACCATTTCTGATACAACTGCTACACAGACCCCGACAGCAAGGGAGAAAGTACAGGCAGAAGAGTTTAGTGACCCTTATATGTTAAAAAAGAGAAATTGGTTTTATGAGACAACTAGCTGTGAGAACAGATGGTTCGTGGCTCTTCCACAGGCAGGCCTCAAGTATTTTATCAATGCTGAATTTGAAAGTAACAGCATGAATGCACTTCTTCCTTTGTTCTTTGCCCTACAAGCCCAGCTGCAAAATCATCTTAACTTCTACTTATTTATATTCTGTAAGAAGAAGGAAGCAAAGACAGAACGAGAATTCTACATAGAAGAGCACTGAAGTTTTACTATTGGAATACGTAGGAGGAAATCTTAAGCAGAGTTGAGATGGTCATAAAACTTTAACTAAAAAACCTCTACTTTAGAGCAGAAATACTCACAAAGTACCACAAACCATCACTTGAGAAATTTTAATCTCCAAGGTGTCTGGAAACCAATTTAACAGCACAGTGCACTGAGTGAAAACAGTTTACTTAATTAAAACACAACCTTACCTGTTCCTGTTCCAGTTGGATCACCTCCTTGAATCTGCACAATTACAATAAAATCAATAGGTTACATATATATATATATATGTGAAAGATGTTAAATACAAGCTATACTATAAAAACCAATTCTGCTTCACTTTCTCCTATACTAAGTAATGCTGACAAGTTCGCATCAAGGAAACTATTACTACTTATTTGGAGCTTCTTTCGTCAGCTGGCTGTCATCTCCTACATTACTTACCCAACAGCAAAATGACAGTTTTATACAAATAATAGGTCTCAAGGGTAAATAAGGAAAATAAGCAGTCTCAAATGGGTTAATCAAATCATCCTTTCCACTATGTGCTAGAGTGTAACCAGCTTTTTAACTGATCATGTATTGCTACCAATCCCCCACATGATACAAAGGCAAGAAATGAGAAGTGGAATCTCTCTTGTATTTGAATCCATATTTTACAGTATCCTTCTCACTGTCTGCAATGGAAAAAATTTACATGTGAAAACCATCACAACCACAAATGTAATCGCTAATGCACACACACACATATGTATAATGATATTCTGTAGTCCAGGGCCAGTAAAGGGAGAGTGACACAACTAGTTATACAGTAATAGTACACAATCACAATCTTAATGGTGAGTTAACTACTAACCAAGTCCTGCCAGAGGGAAAAAGCCCTTTCTGCCAGTGAGTCCTCTGACAGTATTAGTCAGAAACAGTTCTTACTAAGACTAGTAACTACAAATTCAGTAAGCTGGGAGAATCCTAATTCTGAAGGTTTGCTTTAATATATTTCTAATGCAAAGAAAACACAGCAACTCAAGCTAAGTATTTTGAGAGCATTGTATACCGTGTACTGTGAAGGATTTGGTCAATACTCACCACAAAATTACGAATTGACCTGTGAAAAATCGTTCCATCATAGTAATTCTTTTTGCACAACTTGATAAAATTTTCACAGGTTCGGGGTGTCTGAAAGACAAACATTAGCTTCCGTTAACCCACACCTTTAGATAACCAAATTGGTCATTACACCGTTGACAAGAGTCTCCTTCATTTGAGCCTTACAAAGACACGTGCAGGACTCTTGATGAATAAGGAGTCTCTGTCTCTACAGAAAATACAGCATATTCTTTTTTAAAGTGTAATGGAGAGACACACAGTACTTAAATTAAACCCAGACTTTACAACTAACACAAAGAGCACTCAGAGAACGTTGACTTCCAGCAGACATCATGACAGGGAAAGCAGGTATGCTCACACTGTCAAGTAACTCAGTTCTATAGCAATCCTGGTTCCAGTGGGTACTGGAAAAAGTTAATCTCTCAAAGTAAGAAAGCACCTGACTTCTCTACCTCACTATTGAAAAATGAGCACACTGAAGCTAACTGGAAGAAAAGCATTTGGTTCTCCTCACAACTTGGGACTAAAAATGGGACTGATCCCAGAAGACACTATTTTGAATGTTGGTCTAGCCACAGGAAAAATAATTAAAAAGACTAACATCTTCAAAAGTCTGGGAAAAAAAGTGTTGAAGACATTGCTCACTTCTGTTTTCCTTTTACAGTGTAAATTGAAGCTATTTATCTAAGGTTATGAGCAATAGAG
Source organism: Oreortyx pictus (assembly GCA_036925125.1). NCBI lineage: Eukaryota > Metazoa > Chordata > Aves > Galliformes > Odontophoridae > Oreortyx > Oreortyx pictus. Next base: position 13,458,605 of record JAUPFR010000019.1, on the reverse strand, counting down.
TCCAAACAGTACAGATGCTCTTCTCTGCAGTGTTCACACATACAAATAAAAGCAGAAAATATATACACAGGAACAACCTGCTTCCTATACTTGGACATGTTTTTTTTTTTTAGCTCCACAGTGGATTATGTGCACAAACATGTTCCAGCTTTACCTAATAAAGCCCATATCTAACTAATCTGAGTTGTTACAGACTTTGAAAATATACTTATTGTTGTATGTGCTTGCAAGAAAAGCCCTCATGAGTCATGACATCTGCAAACAAACACATTCAAGACTTGAAGCCTGTTCTGAAATACACTGATTCATTTTGCGTTGATATGAGACTATTCCTGGTCTTACTAAGAGCCTGAAAGCTGCAAAAGGACAGAGAGAGACTCAGACATGCAATGTGAAGACAAAAAAGAAGGGATACATTTTGAAAATAAGGCAAGTCTAATCACAGTCTTTTAAGAGTAAAACAATCTCCATCTTTTTTGAAGCAGATCTGTACAATTATTCATCATGAACCATCCATAACTTTCCCATCTACAACACAACCATTCCAACCACCAGTACACTGAAAAGCCCCTTCATTATCCAAACTCCACCTCCCACAGCATTAGGAATTCTTTAACAATTTCTTCTTCATTATTCTGTAAATAGATAGGCACTTCTCAGGCAACATAACTGGAAAAACAAACAAGCTCTTACACCAGCTGTAATCTCATATTTCCTATGTACTTCATTACGGGGCTATAATGGCAATGTTTAATAGCAGAGTGACACTAAGATATGTATTTTGGTAGTATCCTGAGGGCAAACTGGAAGTAGGTATATTCCGTTAACAATGCTTCCAGTAACAGGATGTTATTCCATAGCTGCAATGTTTATGCAGCAAAAGGCTTTGAATTTGAAAACTTTTATTTGAACTGGACACATCCACTCTTGGTACACAACCTTTCAAGAAACATTCAACCCCTGAAGAACCATTCCTGCTGCGTTTGCTTCCCTTACAAGTTAATACTGTAACAACCTCGATCCTACAGTAGTGCTACTAGTTATCACTCACGAAAAATGTCAGAAAGGATAAAAATAAGATTAAAAATTTTCTTTTTGAATTGGAAATGGGAATCAGCAGCTTTTAGCCTAGGGCACTTTACCTCACGAGAACCAAGTGCTCTTTGGAGAGAAAGACATAGTTAGGAAGTTCTCTGGGGGGAATACAGCAACTTGTAATTAAATGTTTAAGAAATGAGAAAGGCGAAAGACCAAGTCCCTTACTGATCAGTATCAAACAGCTTTAAACTTGCACTGTTGATACCCAGAACAGAATTCCTGTTTATTTTCAATATGTGACTTGTAAAACACACATTAAAAAACACTAGCCCTAGTGATGTTTGTTCTAGGCAGTACCTGTGCTGACCCTTCCCTTTAAACTGCTTTCCAGTTGCATCTTCTTCTCAGAAATGGGTTTTTCAAATGCAACTACAGAAATACTTAGTGTAAATGCAATGTAATACCATTTCACTGCGAGGTTTTCTTTAAATAATTCCCAAATTGGTTGTCATGGTCACTGCAAGCATCACACAGATTCACTTGTCAGGTAAACAGTTCCTTAGCAACATTGCCATTATCTCTCACGGTGTTTTTATTGCAGAGACACAAGCAAAAAGTTTTACATTCACTCAGCAATAAACCTCAGTTTCAGTCACGCAGTTATCCAGCGTATCAGGCTCAGATTTACTCCAAGCAGTTCATGCTCTTGTCAAACACATTTCAGCAGCTCTTTCAAGCAGCATCCCATCCACAGGAGAAGTGAAGGGTGTGAGGTTTATGGGGACTGTGCAGTACAAAGTTGCGTTCTGCACTGACCACACAAACACAACCAGGCTTGGAAGCCTTTGTTCCAGCTACAAAGGCTGATGAAAAATGTGTGTAAACAAACCCAACTTTATTACCTGAGTGTGAGACATGGTGGAAAACACAAGGCTCACAGTCTTGGAATACCAGCAGGGCTCAGCTTTTTCACATCCCTCCTCCATGCCACTTGCCTCGCACCATGTCTGAACGAGGAGGGGATGGCACCCAGAAACACACAAAGTTCAGGAGGCAAAGCTGCCTTCTTGCTGGATCCTTACTGACATGGGCTCCGGGCTCTTTTCACTCTGGCTGTTCTTGTCTCAACAGCAACAAGAGTTAACATCTCCCTTTTTATTCTTATTACATTTAGCAGATTATTTACATTATTTTATCCTGCTATGATCTAGATATACATGTATGAAAGCCAAGGCAAAAATGTCACCTTCTTTTGTAATCCCATTGATTTGAAGGTCAACAACAGAAAAAAGGTTATGTTTTAAGTCAACTCCAGCAACGATATTCTCAAGAACCCAAGCTGAAAAATTGTGGAAAGCTTTTCTCTTCGAGACTGTGGTAGGACAGAGCTGGAAACCCTCCTTTCCTCTTGTCCTGAGAGGATAACAACAGCGATCTGCCTCTGCACCACGTCCTTCAAATTAACAACATTTCTGCCCTCTCTGAGTGACAAACACTAAGGTAAAGAACATTTATACTAAAATGATTTTCACTCTGCAGTTCTCCTTTCTCATCAGTTAAAATGGGTCACTCCATTTGTAAAAGTCAGCTTAACTCACAATTTGTATTGGACAGCTGAGAGCCAACCAGAAGACTGAAGACCTGAGGCATCCCTGTTGCCAAGGTACACGAGATGGGGAAAAAGAGCTACTGAGTTGTTGCTATGGCTGCAAGGAAGAAGGCTTTACTATGTGAAGAGCTAATCATTTCAAAATGCTTCATCCCTCGAGGATCCGCATGAACCTTGGAAGAGAAATTTCACACGAAGCATTCAGAAGCTGTCATTTGCACATCTGTATAATTTCCCCGCACTAATGCCATTTCCCTTTTATTTCTTTTTGTCTCTCTAAATTGGATGAACAGTTGTAGTGGCCCTAAAATACAGAGCTTCTTCCGTTAATCCTATGCGTCAAAGCAGAAATAATCTGAAATAATGAAAAGCTGACTCCTTATGAATTGAAATCTTATCACACAAATGCCAGAATCCTGCCATTAAGAGGCATGAACTAGTGACAGAAATTTTGAAGGCTTCCAACTAAGTATAACTTTTTCATTTTAATACAGATCTCCTCTGGCAAATTTTGTTTTGCTTTAGTCTGTTTACATACTTAACAATTAAAAAAAAAAAATCAACAAAAACTCCAGAGCACATACACTCCTCTAACTGCCCGTTCTATCTCTTCTAGAATTAGCAGTTTTAATGCATGAGGCATAAAGAGCTGATTTGGTAAGGCTTAAAACTCAGTTCTCCCATCCCTTTCAATCCACAGTCCTCATAGCTTACCCATCCCATACCTGTCCCAGAGGAACAAACTTGCCCTAATAAACGCTTGGCTTTATTCAGGGTTTAGTCAGAGGCAGTGTTACAACCCTAACAGCAGAGAAGCTTCAGCAATCACCATCTATAAGGTGCAAGCATCTGCTCCCTCCACTAAAGTCACACAAATGCATTTAGTGCATTTCAATGCAAAATCCAGAAGGCAGATTAAGCTATCGTATTTCACTCTGTTATCAAATGGACTGTAAGAGGGACAAGAAAACCTAAAACTCCACCAAACCCACTGCAAAAGTGTGGGGTGAATTTCAGTGTGGGATCTCACAACTTTTCTCCTACACACACTGTTATCCCCTCCTGCCAGCTCTGCCTCCCTCTAAAACAATCCTCCAACGTGTGGGAGGGGATCATCTGCTGACAGGTTGTGCTAACAAACCTGCTGCGGTTCAGTTCAGAGAAGATGCAGTTTGGGTAAGGGAGACCAACCTTCCCAACCAGGCCAAACTGTCAGCAAACACAATTTGTGTTCTGTGCGCAGGAGAACAGCTCCAGCAAGATAGGAAAGATGATGTGGAGTGAAATACCCAGCTAGACTCCTGGTGGTATTTAAACAATAATCAGAACGAGCAAACCATGCCTCAGGTAAAAGACTGCTCACTTGATAGCAAACGTTTACCTATTTTGCTACCCCAAAGCATCAAAGTTTTCTTAGAACCAACAGTAGAACTATGGCATTCTGATTACAGAGAATCCCACTATAATTTAACTGCTATTTAGCAGAGATTAGAGCAGATTGCTACATTTCACTTTTCAGAGGCACTTTTCAGTTCTGACATTAACAACACTACTGAAAACTTTTTCAAAATCTGACATGCTCTGCTCAGACAAGTTGCCAATAAGAAATGGCATGCTCCAGTTTTAGTTTTCACATTTTGGCAAGTACAGGGACAACCAATCAGTTTAGCTGGGGACAACAGGGTATCTAATTCACTCATCTAATTTGTCAGCGCTAACTGCTAGCTCTCCAGATGCAGAGTCACCATTCCTAGCTGCAGTTATTACTTTCCCTGTAACTTTTATTTATTGGAGAAGAAAACAAACCCTTTCCCCTTCCAATCCGTGAGCCACAAGAGTGGAGGAGCTTGCCAGAGAGAGCAGAACAAGGTTGGGTGCTAGCAAATAAGACACAGCTTCACTAGGTATAGTTTCAATGAGGACCCAATTTAAACTGCTTAAGTAACCTCCAGCAGCTGCAAAGTCTGGAGCATCCCAGGTCCCACAGTGACTCCCTGGCATTTCTTCAGTCTGCAAATGGCACAAAAATCCAATTTTAAGAAAAGGCACCCTGTAATCACTGCCACACTCTACAGCGAAGCTCTGGTATCTGTCAGCCTCCCAAGGTCACCCTGCTCTCAACAGAGCCAAGGTATGAACAAGAAACATGTCAGAAAGAGATGAAGAGCAGCAGCTGTGTAACTCCAAAGCGCCTCATCCTCAGGTTTGGGATTGCTAAGTGGCAGATGCAGCTGGTATGGGACTCCTGCACCACCAAATGTCAAAAAGCAGAAGAGAATCCAATAGTGACCAAATCCCTTCACCAGATCCAGTCTGTCAAGGGTGCTACAGGGGCAGAAAGCTCCAAATGTGAAAGATGCATTCAGTTACCCAAAGCCAAAGGATACCCAGACATTGCACAGACAAAGCCAAGGGCAGCAAGGTCCACAGTGCAGGGACAGGTGTGCAGGAAGCTCAGTGAGCACCTCCTCATCCCCACAGCCAGGGCTTGGGGTGTCCTGCTGCTGGAAAAGGATGGTTTGAATGATTTGTTCAACCATATCTTTTTTTTGTCATATATTTGCCATACAGCTGGCAGAAAGTGAGTACAACAGATGTTTAATTTGGAAAGTCGCAGGAAGTCTGGAGCACCTCGTCATGCAAGGAGGTCAAAGTGTTTCTTAAACAACTCACTTCTTTGCCATTGGAAATGGATAAGAAGTTCATAAGCTTCTGATCTTTGGAACAGTTCCTCACACAGAGGGAAAGATGACTTCAAAGAATGGGGCTAGATTACACATTTATTGATCACAGGCATATTTAATAGGTCAGAGGGCCTCAAAGGATAAAACATCATTGTCTGTAGAATAACGGCTTCTTCAGATAGTTATGCCAAGACACCATCATTAAGCAGAGTTTGTCAGGTCCTAAAACCTCAAAAAGCATTTGTGGAGTGCTAGATGGAGCTTTGAAATCCATCTCACATTGCCTCAAAGCAACCTGTAGGCAAAGACAGGCATTTGTATTCCCTTTCACAGCTGCAGAAACAAGGAGTCCAGTACTGTCTGCTCCCATGCAGAGCTTCTGGGGTCTGAACAGACAGTCCGTGCTGCTGCACGAGAGCAACCAGGCATCTGTGATTCATGCTACTGTCTGGGAATTCAAAACTATACCTGTATTTATTGCTCTCTGTGAAGTGACAAACAGGATGCCACTGCTTCGAGAAAAAATATCCATACCCAAACTACCTAAATGATGCAGCCACATCACGCAGAGCATCAGTAGCCAAGGCACAGAAGCCAGGGCTTTCCAGCTCCTAACTTTCCAATCTATCCACTACACCACATTGCTTTTCCACCTTCACTTCCAGTTCAATTTGACTTCTTCCTCAGGGTGAAGCCTCCAGCCTGCTTTAGGACTTTGCTTCACCATCTACAAGGTTTAACTTCATCAACACAGCCACTAACAGCAGAATACCCACAGATAATACAGACAGTTGTTCCCAGAAGCATCCTGATTAAAGCAGCTGAAAGAACTTGAGGGAACCAGAAAAACAAAACACAATAAATCCAGCAATATTCATTGCCTTTCATCAATTGTTTCTTCATCACTTACTTGTTTGGCAATGTGTAAGACTAGAGCTGAAAGAACAACACGTTGGACGTGTTGAATCTTCTGCACCCATCAGAAGCACTCCTGGCAAAGTAGAATTTTGTGCATTTGCTTCCAATTCATATATGCAACAAATGTTGCTTATGCTCAGCTGACCTCAGCTGCCTGGAAAACCCCCAGCAAACGGCCAACTGACCCCATCCCATCCGCAGGAGCAGACTGCATCTGGATAAGAACTGGGAGAAAAACAAGCAGCCACAAAGAGCAGCAGGCACACTGCTGTGATGCAGAGAGAATGGGGAGCAGCAGTGCACCTTTACTCATTTGGGGCACAAACTCAAATGGGTGGAAAAAGATCCAATTTATCTTCCAGAATCTCTATTGCCTTCTCTCAGGTCAATGATTTACTTCACACATCATCCTTCCAGAACCTAAGTGAAGTTTTCTGCTGCTTTGAACAAGTGATTTCAGACACAGAAATACCTGGATCCCAGCCCTATTTCATGCTCTCTTTCTGTATCCTGTCACCAAGTAGCTGATGATGACTTAAATCATATTGCAGAACTGACTTCCTACTCAGGATCAATACAAAAGATTTCATGATGAGGCTTTTGGAGCTTGGAACATTCTCATCACTACCAATCTTATTGACTGGCACCTTAAGTATGTATGAAGATGCCTCCATTTATTTTTAAGCAAAAGTTTCCACACACACATAAACTGAACTCCAAACAATCCATACCTGCCAGTCCACTCACAAAGACAGGGAAAACTATTTGTTATCCAAAGAGAACTGTAATCACAAGAACTGGGGACAGAGAGAGAGAATCCAAGGTTGGAGGAGAGTGCTGAGGACAAAAACAGACTTGAGCAGCAGTGCACACTGATCTGATTAGAACTGCAAGGATATTTTGTTTAAATAGAGAGCCTATAGCTGCCAAAATGCAACCAAAGACTCCAAAATAGACATGCACTCTGTGACAGCAAGTGTGTCATTTGTGGTTCTCTACTTTGGCAAAAAGACTTCACCTCAAAATATATACTTAAGTCTTACCCACAAGACTATTTCAGAAAGTAATCTGAATGTTCCAAGTTCTACCTCTAGACACAGGTATTCATTTATCGTGCTTATATAGCAACTGAAGACTCAGGCTTCCCCAAGCACTTCACAATCACACACTTGCAGTACTCTGCAATTTCAAGCACTGCTACTATGTCTTTTGTAATAATCTGAGCACAGGATATCACTGAGCAGTTACAGAAAGGAACCTGCAGTCAGGTCAAGGCAACAAGCAGTCAGATTACACCCAGTTCTCTAAAGAAGAAGCTAGGTACCACTGTAATAGAGCTCATAAATCATAGGCTTGTTCCTGCAGCTGCTCTGCTTGAGAGTAGATAAATGAATCCCCCAAATGATACACATTTTGGCTGAATTCAAACAGCAACGAGAGCCTAATACACTGTCATCAACTCTCATTCACTTGAGTAGCACAGAACTGTGCATTGAACCCAGGGCCACAGATCTGTTGGTGTTATCAGTGGGTACCGGCATACCAGCACAGTGCTTTGGGCTGAAAACTGTTTCTCACTCATTTGTTTCTGAAAAGCTGTTACTACCCATGCCAGCTACACTGAAAGATCACCAAGGCTGAAAAGACAACCACCAAAGCCCGTGCAACATTAACTTGGGCAGGCACCAGGATACATTCCAACTCCCTTGGACTGCATTCAGGGGACTAAGCCACTGGGGCACAGAGTGCTTCACCCACATCTTTTGCAGAGAAACAAAATCCTGCATGTACACTGTTTCACTACAGAGTTCCAAATGCATCCAGGAGAGAGCATTAACAAAACCATCATGTGATGAAATCCTATTACTGTGTATATTCTCAAGCAGAGTGAATGCAAAGTGCTCAAAGGCCTTAATTTTGGCATTTCCCCATTTTCTGTGTCTGCCCTTGCAATCTCAACAGATCCACTGTAGCTGATCCACATGTATGCGTCCAACCTATTTACACATTACGCATTTGTAAGGCATCCTGCACTGAGCTACCTTATGTGCCTAAGCTCAGTGTGCTTCAGGAAAATGAAGGTTAGAAGCAAAAGATCCTTATTAAAGTAAAGGGAGAACTCATTTAATAGACCTCAGACAACGACCTAAAGTGATTGTTGTGAAAACCTCCCCAAAGCAGTCAGTTCTTCTGCCTATTCTAAATATACATATCTTCTTCCTCAAGCCAAACGTCTGCTTATTTCATACAGATAATGCTTGACACAGAGAAATGAAAGAAACAGATGGCCAGTGCTCATGCAGGTCTGGGTGTGCAAAACCATACACAGCGTGCACATAATGAAGCAGTGTGTGAAAAAGAGATGAACAGGGAATCATCCAGAAACAAAGGAAACACAATGGATATCATACAGGAAGTTTATAGTGGGGAACTGAGTGATATTGGTCACATGTGTGGCCAAAGAAACCATGCTGATACGAATAGCTGCAGTCAGTCTGCTTTAGCCAGAAGCCAGTTTCAGAACATATGGCAAAACAAATGATTCAATGCAATCTGCTCATTCTGCTGCTTCCCCCAAATATTGCTGGAGTAACATCCTCTGCTTTTTTGCCTTACTACATAATGTTACTATTTCAGAGCATGGAAAACACCTGCAGGGATGACAGAGACCTTCAGGATTACTAGCACCATAAGCTGTTGTGGAGATTCTCATATTCTCTGTATAGATCAGCTTGAGAAGTTTGCACATATCTTGCTCCTTGTTTGAGTGAGAGAAAGGAAGAGAAGGGAAAGCTGCCAGGACTGCCTTACTTGTTCATTTTCCTTTTTCCCAGATGTGAGCATGGTTAGGCAAAAAAACCCTCACTCTCAAGCTCTTGAAGCTCTAAACACAAAGCTTGACACGTTAGAAGTTGCCCCACTAAAATGTGTGACACTGCTCAAGAGCACATTTATACACACAGTAGTATAACACATAAAATATTACATATCACAGCAGATCACCCAGTCTGGACCCACAATGGATGCAGCACACCTATTACAAGATTACGTGTCTGAATATATCGTTTGACATAAAAAAAACCCTTCTTTGTGAATACCTGAAGTATTTTGCTTGCAAGATGAAAACACACCAAAATCACCAACAGCTAATTACCTGTACCTATTACAACTACACACTACTCCACATCTCTGGACATTTCCATTGCCAGCTCCTGCTACATTTGTTATCTAGAGACAAATTAGAAGTTGCAGCCTATGGGGCACACAGTACCATGTCACAGTGCAGCTCCAAGTTTAAGTCTCCTTTGTTGGTGTGAAGTCGTACATAGCCCTTCTTCTTCACATACTGGTATCTTACAACATCATCTTCAATAGCAGCTGTAACAAAGCAAAAAGCAATCGTTACCTCTGTAGAGGTTCATTCATTGATCAGCAAACAAGTCACTAGATTCTGCTGTCTGGTTTGCTCCTCTGGAGTACCAGGTCTTCAGGGACTGTATTTTGCAGTTTCTGTCCAATAACTTCACATTAATCTCTCTGTGTAAAACACTTTCCATTACAGAAAGCCACCAACTCCTTGAGAGCCAACAATATAATCTACATTTATAAGTCACAGAAACATTCAATATTATAGACAATAATGTTCAAGTAATGTCTACCCATCACAGACATTACTCTGAAACCAAATAATTTCTTGTCAGATTTGGAAGTTAAGCAGGCTGTCATCAGCCAACCACAAACTGCTGGCATATGAGGATCTATCCAGCTCTGAAAACAATGAAGCTACATTACTGGAAAGTCAACCCAGGGGATCAATCTAGAATATTTCCACTCCCATTGCATCCAATTAGTCTAACACTTTTGATGCTCAAAGATTCAGGTGTAAATCTCCATAATTCAGGAACTGAACCTAGAGAACATGCAGCTGTAGTAATACATTCAATCTCTGTTCAGGACTCCTACACTTAAGATCCAGAAGCCAGACTGCTCCCTCCACGAGGGTATGCTGACTGCTCAGCTATTTAATCCATGTTCACATTCAGTAAGGCTTATACATCTACACTGGGGATAGCAAATGAAAGAAAATCTCTGTATTACTGAAATGTAGTTTTACATAGAGTATAACTTTGAAAAGTAGTAAATCAAAAGTTCTCATTAAAAAAAAAATGCTGTTAATCTAACCAAACTAGGCTGGACAAAAAGGGTGATGAAGATTTTATATGCAAGAGATTATATTTCACCACTAACTTACGTAAGCAGATACCCCATTTTGTGGGTCCTAGGTATAGAAAATACCTCATTAATTCCAGTAACTGCTATTCAAAGACTAAACTAATCCACAATCATCCCACTATTTCCAGGATGAGATCACTAGAGAGTACATATCTATCTGCTTGGGGGGTACATTTGCAAGGCATCATCACTGACTGCTTATCAACCCACTCCTTATCCCCACGAAGGTGTGTGTTCCAGGGAGCACACTTAAATCTGCAAGCTAAGCAAACAGAAAGTACATAGCTTGGTACCTGCTTCATGGGTAGTTTCGGGTACCATTGCAGTGGAGGTGAAGGAAGCACTTACTGCTCCAGTGGAATAATGAGCCTGTTTGCAGAAAAAGCAAGAGACAAAGACAGGAGATCTCAGAACTTATCTATTTTAAATACTATATAAATATATATATGTTTCTTCGGATAACCATGAACACACAGTAACGTGCACCTGGAAGAACATCCTTTAAAACAGTCCAGAGAAAATCCTGCATTACAGTGGAAAAAATGGGGAAGCAACTGAAGTTGGTTTACATATTTGCCCCCACCAGAAATGATTTGCTTGTACTGTCCTTAAGTGTTCCCTTTGCCAGCAACTCCAGGAAGCAGCAATAAACAAATTCAAAGCAGGAGACTGCAATATGGTATCTGTTTATCCTGCAGTATTCTCTCCAAGAAGTATATTGGTGCCACAGTACAAATTCAGTCAACTTACAGCGTTCAGCTTATCCACTTTCTTCTTTTCAGGAGCCTTCATAGTAGCTGCTAGAATATCATCACCTTTGAACTCCTTATACAGCTCCAGTAACGTCTCTCGGGTCTCTGTATTTGTATTTTTCAAATAATAAGATGGATCCAATTTTGCCTTTTCTTCATCTAGATAAGACAAAGTCGAATTATTTTGAATTAGGAGAGAAATCCGATACTGTTCTCATTCAGCTTACTACATTCCTTGTTACAAAAGTCTTCCAGATAATATTTCTGCTTCTTAAAAAAAGTAACATATTTATTCCTGCAGAAGCAATGACAAGAAGCAACGTGTAACACTAAAGACAAGATATCCTGAAATATGACTCAATTAATGTTGATATGATTGTGCATAAGAAAAATCAAATCAATCACCACAGATTTCTTTACAACCAATAGAAATGGTGCACATCTATGCAAAACTAATCAAATTACTTTTATAGAACAATAAAGGCAATGGACTGTTGGGCACAACATAAAATCCTGTCCTTCAACCACTGAACGACCAGGTCTGCAGTGCAGAGATCCCAAGTGCAGAGCCTCCCTGTGACAGCAGCAGGACAGGAGGAGGATGGTGGGGCACACCACAGAACTTTTATTTTTCAAGCAAGTTCGACTCGTTCTGCCTTGGAATGCCTTCTATTTGCTGAAAGTTGAATGTTCCATCTTTCAGATATTACCCTCTAAAAACAAGGGGTAGCAGAGCAGGGGAGATGCTTCCTTGATGAATTTGCTTCTTAGAGGTGAGAACAGTTAACACTCAGAAAAACACAGCATGCTTAGCATCAGCAAATAGCCCTCCCTAGAAACACTTCTAGAGGAAACCCCAAGGACACAGGAGAGACTTTTCTTCCTCCAATTATGTAATATTAGTAAATATCAGTAAGTATTTAGCCATCATAGAATCACAAAAAAATTGCAAAGCCATTGGAAAATGTCCATTGCCATCCACACAGGACGGACAACATGCTGTCGATGCAGTTAAACACGAGAGACGCCCAGCATGCAGCAGCTGAGAGCAACCTCTGATGGGACGTAGCTTTCCTGGTCCCAGCTCTGGCACAAGGCTACCAGCAAAATATTTTTCCTCCTCTTTTCAATTCTCTCTCCACATACTCTTAAAGGACATGAAAAACGTTCTGTGCCTGTACAGCACTCAGAGGCAGTTTGTGGTTCCTAAACGAATCACATCTTTGTTCCAAAATCTACCCACATTTCTGATGAGAAAGGGCCAGTTTCAAAATTTGGGCTGGTGCCTTCTCAGCCCACCTTCAATTCAGGCTTACCTGGATCAACTACTTTTATGTTGTTCTTAACATGAAAGAAGTTAGAGACGTTGAATTTATCCAGGTTTGTTGGATCCTGAAAATAATGATTGAGAAAAACATCAGAGAGTTTCACAGGCATTTAACACAACAGATGAGCTGGAAGGGGAGACATCCTGCAGTAAACTAACAGGAAGAGACAGTAAGTACCACAAATACCACACTCTCCAGATCAGAGTGACTGAAAAAAAGACACAATTCCTTAAAATTCATCAAACCCCATAGGTGACAACCAGCCCGCTTAGTTGGCTCCTCAAGGAGCCTGGAATTCAGCCCCAAATGCAGCAGTACACACGTTTTGCCTACAGAAGCTGCTAACAGACCTAAGCAGAATCTACCTTAAGGATGGGAGATGGTTGAGCAGCCACAAGCCCCCAATCCTTTCCTTTATGCAAAAAATGCACGTTTTATCTAGAAGATCTTGCATTAGAAGCTGATCATCCTTAAATAACTGAGGACTGGACGTTAGGACCTGCCCTTTGGTGGTGCTGCCATGTCCCTGCAGACAGCTGAGCTCAGGGGACAGGGCTCAGAGCACTGCTGGAGCTGTGCCCTGTGCTCTGCAGGGACCTGGACCTGGCAGCGCTTGCAGGTCCCTTTCCAGCTCAAACAATTCTATGAATCTGTGGTTCTTAATCCATTTTTGTATTCTCTGACTCCTGAACTTATGTTGTGTGAGTAAAAATACGATCACCCTCACACACATTCCTGTGTACATACAAACAGAGATAATTCCAGCCTTGCACTGTGACAGCCAGTGAGATACATGGAGAAAGCCCAGACAAAGGGCTCAGCATGTTCCTGAAGACACAGATTGCCTGCTCCCCCCCCCAGACATTCCTCACTTATCACAAGCAGCAGCTTTTCCTGACAGGAATCACTGCCTTGCATATCAATGTGGCACCACGAAGGATGAGGTAAGGAAGACAGCTCACCCTTTCCAGGAAAGGAGGAAAATAATCTGTGCATTAACATTAATGCAGACAAACAGATTTATAACTGTGCACATTTCTGCCATTCATGGCCAAGCTGAAGGGAAGGACTGACTCCTGAAACAGACTTCTCATGAGGTACAAACGGGAGGGGAGAGAGGTCAGGAGGTGGCAGGGAAAATTAAGCAGATAACTTCTCTGTGTTCCTGTAAATAAAGCTTCCAGATTTACTGATCTGTGCACTGTTCAAAAGCAAACAGCAGCATATCGTAATCAGCACTGCTGTAAGAACCCCTGTGCACTGTGCTCAGGGTAGCATGACTCACATCAGCTCAAACTGTTTTGCAGCCACAATTCATTCAGCTATTTGCTGCCTTAACCAGCCCAGCTGCTGGCACCGAGCAGCTCTGCACACCCGTTTGTGTTCTCCCTCCTGCACTGTGCTTCCTGGGACTCACCCACACGGTGTGAGGGTGCTGCAGTGCACCCCACTGCCTCCCCTCTGTGCACACCATGACCACATCCCTGTCCTGCAGAACGTTCAGCCAGGCTGCCCTGATCAAAGCTCTGATCTGCAGTGTTTTCTTTTGTGCTCCTGATTCTGCACACCAGGAGTCTCACTGTACACTGTGCGGTGGAAAATCCACATGCCCACTCCAAAACCAGGATCTGAGTGCTGCCCAACTGCACAGACCAGAAGCTAAGCTGAGCCACGATGAGGAACTCGACCTGCTCTCACCTCAGTGTGTTTAAAAATATGTTCTCCAGTATCACAGGTAGCAGCCTCTGTGTCTCTTATTAAGGCTATGAACCATGAACTGAAGTTCAGCACGTTGCTAACACAGATACAGCCTACAAAGGGTTGCCAACTATCATGACCATTTGATGCTCTCCTGAAAGCAGACCCCTGAAAGCATCAAATCTCAAGTTTTATTCCTCTTCTCTTTAAGCCCTACCACTTTTCTGTTTCACCCATTTAGGGACGGTTCAAAGCCCATTGGTGTGAAGCAGCACCCTCACAGCCTCTCCAAGTGCAGCTCAAAGCAGTGCTGCTGCAGTTTGCTGACTTCTCAGGTGCACCACTCCCCTCTGACAGCTCAGCTGGACACAGCACTTACCAGAGCACCTCCAGGAACATTGCCTTCAAATGACAAAGTTCAGGAGCACAAAACCCACGTTACCTTCTGTGATCAAGCACAATTCCAAGCTTGGGAGCTCTCAGCATATTTTAATGAAACGGCATGGCTGCTTCCAAATGACCCCCAGGTGTCATTTAAGCTCTGAAAATTTTATTTATAGACAGCTACCTCCAAGTGAGATCATCTGAACCTGAGAACCTGAGAAAAAATAATGCCTGCACTGTAGAAAAATGGAAAGTTTGAGTGCAGTTTGTGGCAAGATCACAGCTAAGAAAAGAAAAGAAAAATACAACTTGGGGGTAAAGAGCTACAGTCAAAAATAGTCAGTAACGCTACGACCAACAGTGCAGGAAGGGGTTCAAGCACCACGTGTCCTGATGCCGTCAGCAAGATATTAAACCAGAACAGGTGACATCTTTTGCCTGAGTAACTACACCAAGCTTGACGTCAATTCCAGGTTTGGTAATTAATCTCACACACCAGGATATGGTTCTATACTTTCTGTCCTGCCCTGAGGGGCTCTAAAACATCGCACAGATTGATGTAAAGCTGCTATGCTATGCCCCACGACCTCCGTGCCCCAGCAGGGAGCAAGGCAATTCCTGTAAAGTGCAGGAAGCACTGTGGACTCGCAGAGAAGCCTGCCATAGACCAAGGACTGTGGTATCAATGACTAAAGTTTCACTTTGTTTTTTCAGTTCCAGATCCAAAATAATTTGTCCTTTTGAACAGGTAAACTAAAAAGCAAAAGGACACACACAACTGCCACTACAAATGAGAGTCCAGCCAAGGTGCTGCTCACAAAAAAGGAAACAGGGAGGGCTGGGAATGGAGTTTGAACAACATTTAGCACTGAGTACGGAACAAAAAGGATTTTACGCAATTATCTCTCTCCTGAAACAAGCAATTTTTAATTTCAGTTTTAATTACAGACACTGGGAGACAGAGGTCGTGTCTGGGGTCACGTGCCATTCTGCAAACATCCCTGCAGCTGTGGCTGTGCCCTTCCCGCAGCAATAAGGAGAAGTGTGATGGCACAGACTGCAATCATACATCACTCAAATGCTCCCCAGCACAGGTACCTCACCTGCTCCCTGGGACGTTCAGAGCCAGAGTCTGGAAGCATTATTTTCTACTGATAAACACAGCTATTACAGACAGTCCTATTCAGCTGTTATTTGCAAAGCAAAAAATGTTTTTGTAGCAACTTTCTTTATATTTATCTTTCGGACAAACAGCTGAGGCAGTGCTACCAACTCACTCCCAATCCCAGCACCCTCAGAACACAGCACTCAAAGAACAGGTGGCAATGGGAAAACAAAATAGAGAGAAATTTCAACAAAGAATTGAAAGGTTTTTTAAGAGAAGCAGGATTTGGGACGGAGCTCTGGAGCTACAGACTGAAACACAACAGATTGCAGTCACAAACTCTGGCCAAGAACCAAAGCTGCAGGTGGCAGAGCTTGGCAGGGCAAAGCCACCACACTGCACAGTGCTGTCAAAGGGAGCTTGGAAAGGAGGCACACGTTTGTCTCTTAACAATTTACACAAAGATAAGAAAATAACAACAGGTTCTTACACTACATATGTATCCATACTTTTATCACCTGGGTGCCATACCACACCCAAATGTAGGTATGGCTGCAAGTCAGCAGCAGGTGTCATGCATATGTTCAGTGGAAAATGGTCAAAATCTCTTCCAGACCAACCCCAACAACCAACTTCAACCTGGAAGTCTTACACATACAAAGTTCTATCGTGGTATTGGATCTCTAAGAGCTGGGTGTGATTCTGGACCTACCTTCCAGTAAATCAGTGCTATTACAGCACTGTTTCAGGTAACACTTAGAGAAAAACAGAACAAGTTTACCTGCAGTGTCACAATGTCTTGCCGAGTGAAGGGCTCATCTGTCAGCAGATCCTTGAAGCACTTTGGCTTTATGTTCAGCTGCTCAACTGCCTAGCAGCCAGGAGGAGGACACAGGCATTAGAAAATGAACTCTAGTACGTAAATATTAAAGTAAACAAGTGACACCACTCAAGAAGTGCAAAGGATAAAATAATTCCGCACTTCATTCTCAACTGGCAGCTGCAGTGTTTTCATTGTATGCCTGAAGACGAAAAGCCATTGAATCCCTACCAAAAGTCAATAGGTTCTCTCTGTGGTTTTAAAAATAATATTTTTTTTAAAAAAGAACTTTGCAGTCTTCATCATTTTAATCAAATTCATCACAGAAGTACCACAGAAACCCAAATCTTTGAATTTTCTTGGAGAAGTATTTTACAGATGGGAGAAGAAAGGCAGCTCTCACACAGAGCTGACATCACCCGCTGTTACAGCCAGACAAGTTTGTGAAGTCAGTCCATCTCCTTGCTCTTCATTTCCTTGGCTGTAAAACAAGAACAAAGCCTACCTACAAAGCTTTTTGTGACCTGAATGAAGCAGAGCCAAGTATAAAATACTAATAATGAAATGCAGCAGACAACATACCTCATAGGCAAACACATTGCCTGTTGTCTTGATGGCCACAATGTGGGAATTGTTGGTGAACACAGTGAACAGCACAGGACAGTGGTATTTACCTGAGGGAGAGGAAAAAGGGTTGGACTTAGCATGGTGCCCCTGCAACTGATTTGAAACAGCTGATTTCTGTTTCCCCTGAGAAGGACATTCACATTTCTTAATACGAAGGTAAATTCAGAGTGTTACTTAATGGTGCTTTAACTGTGCTTTGATTCTTCAGTGCCAAAGAGGAAAGAAAAAAAAAGTAAAAGCGACACTTCAGAGAATTATAAACCAGGCAATGAAAGAGCTACTGCCCTTAATCCCCAGACACAACTTCACCCAATGTGCATGGCACGGACCAACTACCACACTGTAATTGTTATTGCTGTAATTACAGCTCTGTACCTTAACACGTCCAGAACTCTCCTTTTGGTGCTGTTCCCAGAAGTACAAGTTTAGCTTACATCCAATGAAAGCTCACAGTGACTGCTGTGCTTTTCAGAGAGGAGAGTGTTTTGCATCCAAATGCAGCAAGCAGAATGCCATTAAATCTGAACATGGTATTCGATAAGGAACGCAGCTTCTGCTCCCACCACGCTGTGAATTTCCCCCAGGAGGGTCAGCATAAATATTAAGCATGTCAACAACGAGCACGCTGATGGAAGCCGGAGTATGAGGAGGAAGAAAAACGGCATGAGCTCAGCAGAAGCAATTAAAGGAGGTTATTAACACTCGATCATTTTGCCAGACCTGAGTGTTTGGGTGAGACTCTGAAATAACTTGGACCTGTTTGGTTCTCTTTTTCCTAATTACCATCTGAAAAATCAAAACCAGCAGGGAGGCCAGAACAGAGACTGCTCACAGCACCTGCAGGGATAGGAAGGGAAGCACCCGCAGAGTATTTACTGATTAAGTGATGGGCAGAGGAGGCACCGACCTGCAGCCTGGAGAAGCAAGCAGCAGCTGAGCAGTGCTTCTGTCATGGCAGTGAGTTGAAAATGAACGACAGATTCAGGAGAAAGTTTAAAAAGGGACTTTGAGTGGCGGCAGCAGGGTACAGCCCAGCTGACGGATGCACAAACACAGTAATGAAACGTGAGGCCTTGCTCTAGCTGCACAGCAAAAGGACAAACCACCACGATGCTAATCCCAGCAAAAACACAGTGCCTGAGGCCACACTGAATTAAAGGTGCTCCATTAAGGAGGGACTGTGGAATGGAAGGAACTGCTGTGTACAACAGAAATGCCTTCAGACAAGTATGAACAGAGGATTCTGTGGATGTAGCAATGGTTCTACATGTTAAGATGTAAATAAAGGTTTGCAGATAGACAGAAACACAATGTTTTTGTCTCCCTGACTTAGTGCTTTTTCCCTCAATTTGTTAATGAGGCAGCATTCACCTTTATATGGAAAAGAACCCTACGACTGCATGGCTGCTGTCATTCCACCCCAGTGTTATGAACTGCAATGAAAGATGGCACATTTTGTACGTTTGATCCTGCAGAAATCCAGCTGCAGGCTGCTTCCTCACATGCCACTAGTGACAAAATCCCTCGTGTTCATTTAAGACCAACTCCTTTTATAAACAAAAAGTTGCTCAAAACCAAGTGAACAGCAAATAACACCGAAGTACATTAGAAAAAAAAAGAGAAAATACAGAAAGAGACATTTCTGAAACTTTTCCCTCAAGTAAATGTTACCTTTACTCCAATAGAAGCTGTATGAAAAAGAAACTGCAAAATAATTCACAGCTCCCTGGTATAGAGAGAAACAGAAATGGGGATTTAAAGGTAAACACTGACTGCAGCAGTTATTCTACTCAGAAAACATTAAAGGCAGGATAGAGCACAAGCCACGACACTTCACCACGAGTGAGACAAACTGGGATTCAGAAAGTGTTCATTAAGAAGGAGCAGATGAGAACAGAAAGTCAGCGTGCTTACCTTCACTGTTCTTAGCAAAATTCAGCTTTATAAGCGATTTGGCATCTAGTTTCTAAAGAAAACGAAGCACGAGGGAAATTAATGACAACAGAATGTAAACATGGAGATAACAGAAATGCTAACATCAGTGTGAGCACTTCAACAGAGCATCGTGTGCTAATACTACACTGCAGGCTGTCTGAATCATGAGAACCCCAAACAGATCCCAACAAAGCACAACAACTGGGGAATAGCTGATTTACTCACTGCACTGCAGGCTGATACAGCACAGTGCTGGCAAAGCAAATGAGCCCAAGGTGGCACAGCTCTGCCCCAGCACTGCCTGAGCAGGGACACAACAAGCACAGGCACCGACTGCTGCTGAGGTGGTTTGGAAGGGACCTCTGAGGAGAGCTGCAAAGGCAGCGTGTAATCCTGGCAGTCAGGCTCGCTACCTCTTCTAAGAGAGCTGTAATGTTGCTGTTCCTCCCCCCTCAGGGGCTGTGTGCCCCCAGCAGGGCAGCACAGCAGTGTTCAGCACAGCTCCCAGCCCACCCCGTGTGCCTCCACGCTGAGCCAGCATCTCGGTGGGAAAAAAGCCCTCTGATTGTCTCAGCTATCAGGAAAGGTTTTGCTGCCAAATGGACTGTTAAAGCACACAAAGCACAGGGGCCTTCTCAGAGAAACAATCAGTCCTTTTCCCAGAACGGGCACCTGAGCAGCTCAGGTTGGTTTTCATAATGCCCAGCGTTTCTAAGGAGATCTGCCAGCTGTGCCAGCTCAGCCGTGGTGGCAAACAGCGATCACCACACCAGGGAAATGCGGCCACTGGGGTTTTCTGCCCACGTGGAACCCCTATCTCTGGCCCAGGGAGAACACACTACGGCAGCCAGGCTTGTCTGCTCGCAGGAAGGCACTGCTCCCATTGGTCACTGGTAGGCAGTGGCTGCCAGAGAGGTAACCACCTCTCTAACGTAATAGTCAGAAGTGCAATAAGAGCTAGCAGAAATCAGATGGAGAAGGGAGAAGCCATGTTTGGTGACACTGTTTTTCTTAGGTGGATTTTCCCCAGAATACACCATGCTCATGCTGGCATCTTCCTCACCAAGACCAGCTCTTAGATGTCAGCAGTAAATTAAAGCAACCAACGCAACAGTGATTGTCATGTAGCATGTGAGGCACGTGCCCTGCCTGGAGCCTCTTCAGGACGAGAGCTCTGCACGAGGAAGCGCTGCACGGACACGAGTGCCCTCCCAGCAGCTCTGCTCCCAGCACGCCCATCACAAGGAGCTCCTGAGTGCCAGCTGCGGGCTGTGCTGTGCCGCTGTACAAAGAGCCTCAGAGATGCACTGAGAGCTGCCCAGGAGAAAACATGCAGAAAATACAGTCAGAGCAACAGCACAGAGAGTGTGAGAAGTCAGTGAGCACATCTAACACCTGGAAAGAAAGACAGGAGGCAGATTCAGGAGCATGAAGACAGCAAAGCCAGGCTGTGATGCTCCAAGGGACGGCCCTGGCCTAAAAAAGGCTGCTCAGTGCTGAAACCCAACTGCAGCATTGTGCAGCCACACACAGCATGACCGGAGCAGAGCAAGGCCTGCACGGCAGCACTTCCAGCAGGGCTGGGATGGAAAATCCATGTTGGTCTTTCACAGAAACAGAGACATCTAAGAAGGATTACACGGGAAACTATGAAAGAATGTGATAAGTGACCGTACCATACCCTCTCTGCCCCACCCCACGTTCTTCATTTCATCTGAAAACATGGTTATCTCCCATGTGGGTGAATCGGCTATTTATTCTCCATCAAAAAAAGGCAAAGCTTTCTAAGCATCGTCAGTTTGTTGCCATGGCGATGTCCATTCTGCCACAAACAGGCACCAGCCCTCCCAAAGAGACAGCAGGAGCGAGCGAGCCCTTACAGGAGGTACAGCATTCGCTTTCATGAATTTCTTACTAGCAATAAAACATAAGGGAGCTGACACACTGAATGTACAGCTCAAGCTCCAAACCATTTCTGCCCCAAGCTCCCCCACACACTTATCACCCCGTGTCAGTCAGTCTCCACAGGGGGAAGGAAAAAGCAGCATTTACAAAAAATGCTTCATCTAATTAGAATTCTAAATTCGTAACAAAGATGAACAGCCACAAATGCGCAGCACCTCCCCTAAGCAGATAGCAGCCACATACTCATGGCTAAAAGTGTCAGAAGCAAGAACACGGGACAGCAGCGTGCTTAACGGCAGGCACTGCCAGATGCTGCACTGCATGGAAGGGCTCAGAGCCACCACGACAGAAACCCGGTGATTCTTTCCTCACTGAAGGGCGCTGCCTCTGTGGACGGCCGAGCAGAGGTCGTTAGGGAGCGCGGGTTAACGAGGCACAGCAGCAGCCTGAGATGAGGCACGGCCACTGCTTCGAGTCATCCTTTGTCATCGCTGGCTCTTCTGATGAAGCACCTGGACTACAGGTCTGGGTAAATCCCACCTTCTTTGCCCTCTCTGCTTCCCGGAGATATGAGGATTTGGAGAATAAATCCCACTGCTCCTCTGGGCAGGAATCCGCCCAAATGTGCAGGACTCTATGCAGGGGCCTCGAAAACTCACGGCCATGAGTCAAACATGAGCTGGTTCAGACTGCTGACTGACAGCTGACACCCAGCAGCACAGCACGGCGCGGCACTGCGTCCTGCAGACACACACAGCCCCACAGAGCTGCAGGACAGCAGCACCCGCAGCACACTCAGCCCAACGGAGGCAGAACGCTGCTGGGCCCAGCTCCCACCTGCAGATATCGACCTGATTCTGAAAGCAGCCAAAGAGAAGACTGCCGCAAATTCTCACGTTCTGGCAGCACCCCTCACACCTCGGCACAAGCTCAGGAAAGCAGCGGGAGGCCAGCTAATGAAACTGCTGCAGTTCCACAACACACCCCGTCCTCCTCACGCGAAACAAAAGAAAACAAAAGACCTTCGGTCGCCTCCCCACCCCTCCAAAGCACACCCGCCCTTGGCAATAACCAGGCACGCCCGCCTCAGGCAAGCTGGTCCTGTTTTCAGTTCACAAAGCCCCATCTCTATGCTGTCCTTGTATCTGCGAACGCCTCCAATCAAACACAGGATGTTCCCGAGGTAATCGCAGCCCGAAGCATAAACCTGCCCCAGATCCCGCACCGCGGCTGCCACCTCACGGCCAGGAGAGTACTGCACTCGCCCAAAAGGGGCCCAGCAGATGAGCAACGACTTCTGTTTAAAACTTGTGTCCTCAAAAACAACTCCCGCTCTCTTGTCGTATCAGAAAACAAAACGATTCAAACGGGGAAACACTGCCAGTATTTCCTAACCGTGGTGCTCTAGAACGTCGTGCAGAAAGCAATCCCTTCATAATTACTGTTTACACAGAAAAAGGGGAATAGCTCTACAGCACTGATGGCAGTGAGAGATCCCAGTGCGACAGTCAGCCATCACAGAAGCTCTCTGACGTATCTTCAAGGTAATTCAGATGATTTTGCAGATTAAACTATGCTTGGGTGAGCCCCACAAGTCTCAGCACAGCTGATGAGGTGAGCCAGGCAGCACCCTGCCTGCACACTGCAATCTGCTTGTACGGGGCAGCAGCAGAGAGCTCTTCTTCTAGGTCTGCGCTTTCCCATCACCAAAGCTAATATCACAATTTTCACATTCCCTATGAGTACTACTGCTCAACATTTTACTTTCACTGAAACAATTTTTTTCCCATGTTAAATAGGAAACTGAGCACAAAGAAAGCCAACGCATTGGTGACCACAATCACCATCACTCACTTCTCCCGTGATTGGATTGGTTCCATACTTCTTTATCCAAGGAACAATGCTCCTGAAAACAGAAGGGAGAAAGTTACGATGCGCACCGTTTGAAACCTCCGTTACTTTAAATGGACACAATGAACCAATTTGCTTGGATTAAAAGATGAGCACACGGCTGCAACCAAGCAGCTCAGCAACAGAGAGCTGAGAACCCACGGGAACTTACAGTATGTCAAAGACTGTCCCATCCGGAGTGCAAACGGGGTACTCAAACGGCTGGAGAGACAGACTGGGGGAAAGAAAAGACTCATTTTGCCAAGTCAGCTGGAAATGGCACTGACGACAGAAGGTAACAACACTTTGCTGATTCAGTTGCACATTGAAGAAAGGTTTATAAGATAAAAATGAAAACGCTGAGAGGCTGCCAACACCCACTGCCTGATCCTACCTAAGCGACATTAAAAACAGACCCAGCAAAAGGGTTTCAGACGCAGCTGAGCACCCGCAGGCGCAGAGCTGTGTGATGGAACCGTTTCTGCCCCACCTCTGCTGACCGCTCTCACTTCAAGAAGAGTACGTAACACGAACAGTAACGGCCCTGCGGTGTATGAGCGGCTGTCTGGGACTGCCGGTGCGACGGGCGGGGTGCCGTTGGGGATCGCGTCAGCGCAGCACCGCGCGGCGGCGGAACGCCCCGTTACCTGCAGTGATCGAACGAGATGCGCCTGAAATCGGAGCGAGGGCGGTCTGTGCAGGGAGAGAAAACACAGCGTTACGGCGCGCCGCTCCGCGCCGGCTGCGCGCACACACACACACACACACGTAACGCACACACGTACACATAACGCACACACGTACACATACACACGTAACGCGCACACACACACGTACACGTAACGCACACACGTACACACACACACATACACGTAACGCACACACATACACACACATACACGTAACGCACACACATACACACACACATACACGTAACGCACACACGTACACACACACACACACACACACGTACACGTAACGCGCACACACACACACACATACACATAACGCACACACGTACACACACACACACACACACACACGTACACCCGCTCGGCACTCACCCG
The DNA here is from genome assembly GCA_036925125.1 of Oreortyx pictus. Taxonomy (NCBI): domain Eukaryota; kingdom Metazoa; phylum Chordata; class Aves; order Galliformes; family Odontophoridae; genus Oreortyx; species Oreortyx pictus. The sequence continues at coordinate 13,434,612 of JAUPFR010000019.1, read as the reverse complement.
CCTTCTTGCCGCCGTAGAACTGCGTGTACTCGGCGCACGTGATGTACCTGAGGGCACAGCGGTGTCAGGACGCGGCCCCGCTGCCCCGCCCGCCCCGCCCCGCCCCGCCCCGCCCCGCTCACATCTTGTCCTTCTGGTGCTGCCGTTTCCCCATGGCGCCGTTCCGCCCCGGGGCGGCGCGGCACAACCGGCGAACGAACGGCTCTTCCGGTGCGGTGCAGCGGCGAACGGCTCCGGCGGAAGCGCGGGCGGCGCGCGGCGTTCCGGGGCGGAGCGGCTCCGAAGGGGGCGTGGCCTGGAGCGGAGGGGGGGGGAGGGGCGTGGCTTCGGGGCTCACCCCGTCCGCGCTCGTCCCGTTTCTCCCGGCGCAGCCCCACGGAGCGGAGCGGACACGCGGCTCAGCAGCCGCCCCGGCGCTGCCCGTGCCCTCGGTCACGGCAATGCCACGCTGTGCTTTGTTGTTTTTTAAACCAACGCAATCTTCCTTTATTTTTGTACTTACAAAAAGAGCCGCCCCATCGTGCCCCCCCCCCCCCCCCCCAACGCCGCTTACAAACATTTAAAAATTAAAAACCGAATGAGGACGTGTTAATTTGGTAGAATTACTTTGAAACGTAGGTTTTGCGATAGGAGTTAGATTTCCTACACGATGACTCTGTAGAGATAGCCTGATTATTGGCCAAATAAAATTCCATATCACAAGTTAGCAAATTCTAGTACAAAAATAGTCCATGTGTTAGAACAGCCTCTTATTACTATATTCACAGGAAAGAGTCTATTGGCTGCATAATACCTTAATCTTTACGAAATTTATGTGGCTCACTCATCTAATTTAATATAGTGTCGAGCCTCAATAAATCCTTAGGCAAAAAACCCCTAAACAGGGTTAAATACGCTGCTCAGTGTACTCTGAAACACTGTGCTTTTCACAGGACGTCCAAGAAACCCCACAAACAGTTCTCAGCTAAGTTTGATATCCAGACCCAGATCCAAAAGGACCTTCCCCCTGAAGTGCACGTCCGCACCTTCCCGTAGGAGCAGAGCCCGCAGCGCTGGTGGACGCGTCTCACTTGGGAACTGTCTGTGCTCATCTGCTCATTCTCACAGATCCACTGGTAAACTTGTTTGACAACTAAGGCAGGTCCTGAACGGACCCACAGCTCTGCCCGCTCCCGCTCCCACCGGGCTCCTCCTCCTCCTCCTGCGCCCCGGGTTACGCTGCTCAGCAGTGTCTGTCGGACCAGGCCCCTCAGGGAACAGCTGGGGAAATGCTACTTGTCTCTCAAGATGTCTAGCTGCTCTTGGTACTCTGTGAAAAGCCTCTGGAAGCGGAGGTTCTGTCCGATAACAGGAAGAAGTTCCTTCAATAGTTCTCTCTTCCGTAAACCCTGAAAAAAACAAATAAATAAAACAAGCCACCCCACACAGAGGCTTCCTTAGAACGTGCTGCTTTATACCGTGAATGTCACCCAGAGGGCTGTTTAAGGTTCATGCATTTCTTTTCCTGCCTGGGAAGGGCTATGTCTTTTAAGCCCTTCCTCTCACACTCAGAGCTGCCTCTACATCTGTGCCCTCAGCCTGGAGCGGCCCCGCACGGCAGCAGTCTGAGAAGGGGCCACAGCTCATTGGCACTCCACTGTCTGAGAGCTCACTCTGAACAGCGTGGAGACCTGAACTTGCAGCTCCGCCCCAACTGCTCCACGGTCAGAGCAGCACCAGTGCAGACACCGTGGTGCTGAGCACTGTCTACAGGTTCACACAAAATAAAACAAGTGCTACAGGAAGAAGCCTTCTTGTGGGATAGGACTACAGAGCAGAAAGGGTTCCATGATTAGCAAAGCAACATTTTCATCTACAAAGTTGATGAAATTGATTATTGAAGTAAATTTAGCCATATTTTAAGTGACATTGTTTATCCACATTCTGTAATTTCCATGGGAAACCCCCCTCAAGACTCACCATTACTGTTGATTCCCACTGACTTCCAGCTGAGTAATGGACTGGACCCAGTAAATCCTTGCATAATTCTCGCAAACGATATTCGAACCCTGAACATTATTAAAAAGAATATTGTAAGAATGTCACTAGATAAAACCTTTACACAATTTAACTGACAACATATGCAGGAAAAAAGAGTTGCAAATATCTAGAATAAGGTAGGGCCAACATGCATGATTTCTGAAAACATAGCTTATTCTTCTCAGTAAGTGAAGACTTTATCACGTAACTGTTATTAACATACAACCTGACCCCAGGTGGGCAGAGAACCAAATGCAACTCAGCGGGCTGTTCTATTAAATGAAGCAGGGGTCAAGAGTCAGAGTGCACCCACTGTGCACCCACTGTGCACCCAGTCAGCTAACCCACTCACTGCACACCTTCTGCCCATGACCAAGGCCCGCAGGTGGCACTGTTTCCCCACACCATACTCTGCAGCATGCAAGAATAGGATTCCTGAGTGCTGGAGCACTATGGGAACGTGCTTAGCTGGTGAGTCCAGGTGCCAAGAGCTAAACATTGCATAGCAAAGGTTACATGTGATCGTACATACACACCTAGATGTGTTTTTAAGAAACTGTTCACTGAGTTGTAGAGGCAGTGCAGTGTGCTGGGTCTCACCTTCATTAACCAGGTACCGTGCATAGATAAGGAGCCAGTGGCGATATTCGTGACTGGACTGTAACATAAGTGCTGCTGCTATCTGATTCTCCAGGTATGCAAGCGTTGTTTCTTGTTGCACTAAATGAGGCATGGAGAACAATCTGGCAGCTTGCCTTCCTGAACTACAAAACAAAAAATTTAACATGGCACTGTAATATCAGATGCTATTTTAAGACAAGATTATTCTTGTAATCCAGATGCTGTTCTGCACTGAACTTCCAGAGGCACCTAATGCTTTCAGAGTTCCAGCCTCAAATGACAAAGGCAGTGCTTCACTGCAGACTCCTGGGCTACTGACAGCTGTCACACTCAGAGGGTTTTCTCCTTCCTATTCTCTCTCCCCTTTGTTTCACCATTCTCCTCCTCTTGCAAAGCACAGCATTTTCAGTTCCCAAGTCCTCCCAGATATGTAAAGGAGCTACCACACCTGGCTTTACCTTCTCTTACCCCTCAGAGGGGGAAGTCACAAAAAACCTGAGGTATAAAGTTAACCTAAAGCACTCACAGCACTTTGAACAAGTAAATGTATCGATACCAGAAAGACAGTTATGAATAAGGTGCTCTTTTCCTTTCTGGAGGCTGGGCTGCTTTGTTTTGTTAAGTCTGATATTCTGTTTCTCAAAGAGAATGCTGTTTGTCTGGATGTCAAATATTTTTCTCAATCAGTTTGTTATTTCCCCCCCCACGCGAGAACAACGATAAACTTTCATTGCATGTATAATTCTCTCAAACAGAAAACCAACCATATAAACACAGACTTGAAGGGCAGAGATGGCACAGAAATCTGCCTTGGAAACATAATTCAAATCCAGGTGAGGATGACTGGTAGGTGATCTGCAGAAGCCTGCTCACTCGGTTCATTAGTGCTGCTTTCAGATGTTAAAAATACACCTCATTTGACTAATCACTCAACTTCCCCCAAAGTCTTTGTTCAACAGATCCCTTGAGGAAAACCGAGCTGCTCAAGATCTGCAAACCAACTCCAGAGAACTGGAAAACTAAAAACTAGAGTCTAAAATAAGAAATTCAGTTTTGCTAATTAAGATATTGCACACGCAGAACTGTCAAATACTTCACCCACTCAACAAAGCGGAGACTTCAACAAAGTGATTAATTTTGGAGCATGCTTTCCCACCCCCAAATAACCCCAAAGCAGCACTGCAGTACAGACTACACATGTGCAAAGAATAAAGATGCTCCATGAGCTACTGATACATCTCAGTAACAACTCCCTGATTCACACACATGGTAAGGAAACAGGAAAGACAAACAGACATGCTGGGGAAGGGAAGCAGTTGAAGGCGTACTTGGATGTTCGTCCCTGTATCACAGCTAAGGGCCCAGAACACAGCATGGCTTCTTGGGATGGTAAACTACTCCTGAAGTCTGCGCACTGCGCCAGCGAGTCCTGTTTGTCAGAAACAAGATTCCTGGAAGAGAGCAAACAAAGCAAAGGCAAGATTGAAGAGAGCAAGCAGTGACACCAGCTGGGGCAGCCTTGCTCTGCCTCAGAGCCCGACACATGCTCTCACAGTCACCAGAAGTGCACCACAGAGATGTGCTGCTGCTGACACTGAGCTGGAACAGCTGTGGTCCATACAAACCCCACCTGTGCTCTCATGGAAACGCCCCTCCCACCCCCAGAGATGACAGGATTGATCGTGCAGTGCAACGCAGCATTCACTTTGAAAAGCACAGGGAAATACACTGTCTATGTGGCATTTTATATCACACAAGAGGTCATACCCATAATGAAGACTGGGGCAGCACATAATGTGACCACTTTCACATTGTGAACTTTCCTTTAGGGAGGGCCAGGTCCTCCCCTCCCCAGGTCAGGTCATCACAGACCGCACATTTTGACACTCCTCTCCAGACATTAAGCTGCTCCTTCTTACCCAGGGAGCTGACAGCTACAGCTGACATTTCCACACCTAATCAAGGGTATCATTTTCACTTGGTTTGAGATGCCAAGGGAATCAGTAGCTCAAAACAGCACTAAGTTTAGACCTCCAGACAGCTCAGAGGTAAATGGCACAAATATTTTAAATAACCTTTGCTGCTTTATCATGTTTAAATTTGCACAACGACTAAAGGGATTGCCCTTTTATATATCTCCAAAGCTGTAGTACAAACAAACAAAGAGGCAGCAAGTTCGGAGCTTTGCCTGGAAGTCTGTCCCCTGCTCCTCAGGGCCTGGGAAGTTCTCTGCACAATTCCTCAGTCTTTCTAAACAAATATAGCTCAGGTAAGGCCCAGGGCACAGCCCTGCTCTAAATTCCAGAACGTGGAGTGAAACAGTAAACCAGAACACGTGCTCAGCTAGGTTGTAAAAGTCACATATGCAAAACGTACCACGTAGAAAGTGAAGGATTAAAACAGTATGCCTTCCCATCAGACATGCTCATGACAGGGATACCGTGCTGAGTCAGCAAGATCTGAGACACGGTTGTATCGCTCCCTACAAATCAAATGAGAGCAAGTATTACTGTGAGTCCTGCATACATTCATCATGCTAAGTAAAACACACTACCCACCACTAACTATTAGTCCTAGCAACCAACGGAAGAAGGCAAAGTAAATGTTATTCTCAAGGAATAATAGGAACTTTAAGAAATGATGGCCAGCACCAGGCTCGGAGCAGCAGCATTAAGATCGTTCTGCAGAATCCATTGTCAATCTTGATGCTGCCATTTATATGTGACGTTTGCTTAATTAGAAACATTTTTCATATCTGAGTGAAATTGTCACCAAATCTGCCATGTCTTTTGTAATCCCCAAAGCCTTTATCTTTCTTTTTGAGCATAATAAGTTATGGGATCACACAAGTTCGTCACGCACCAACATCCTCATTCAATGTTTCAACATCAGCAACGACTTCCACTTTTTACACAACAAACAAGTAAAATTATTTCTTCAGGCTTTTCATGTTTCATAAGATTTCAGCACAGTCATAAACGCAACTAAACAGCATGCTTGGCTTAAAGGTTGGCAAATGACCCTTTCTGTTACCTGATAATATTGTTTGCAAAGACTCATCTCTAACAATGACTGTCTGCTTGTGAACATCCCTAAAAAAGAAGCACAAAATGAAAAGTCTGCTGTTTACAAACAACAGAAAGTCCCCAAATCATTTAACAAATGCACTTTTCAATACTAGTGACCGGGGGGTTCTGTTTCTTTGTCATTTCCCCCATTGCTTTAAGAAAATTGTTTTGGTAAACTCAAACCCCTTGTATCAGGGCAGAAGTCAATGGCAGGGAACCACTTCTATGCCCCTTTCTATCAGGAACCCTCCTTACTGCAAACTGAGCATCCAAACAATGCCTGCAGGAGCTCTGACTTGTTAAATTAAACCTAATAATATCTCAAACTGTAAACAAGTACTGCAGTTTCTAGCTTCTCATCTTAAAAGATGCCTGGAGTACTTCTAACTCTAAATCCCTAAGGAAGCTGTTCAGACTCATGGTCAGCACAAAGTTACCATCTCCCTCACAGCACCAAATTGAACATTACGTTCCCTCTCAGAACAGAGATTTGGGATTTAAGTCCTGCCCAATTAAACCTTCATCTTGTATTCAAAATAGGATTTATGTTTGGATCTGGCTTCGTTTAAGCCACAGTTTCAACACAGATGCATCAATTCAGCAACTGAACAGGGCAACCTATACAATTCAGTCCAGCCACCCACTGCAAGGAAACACAGCACTTACCAAACAGAGAGCGTAGCAGCGGTGGTGAGAGTCATGATGTAAGACCCTGTGCAATGTAGGGTGGAAATGGGCGTATTCAATATTATAGGGGGAAGAAGGCGACGACCACAAGCCGAAAAGACCGACAGCGTTCGTTTCTCACAGGCTACACAGACAATCTCACTAAAAAGAAAGCCCAAAATAAACTTTTACATTTCAGTAAATGAGAGCAACATAAAACCACATTACCTTCTAGAGTAATCGTACCTTTCAGCCCACTGGCTCAAGTTGTAACCATCATAGCTTTAAACAAAATCCTAGGTACCAAAAGGAAAGGCCAAAAGCAGTCAGGTTATCTATTTTAGGTGCTTTCCACATCTCCTTCATTTTGTTTTAACCATGGTGATCAAAAGTGATAGGCAAGAGAAGGTTTGCAGGTAGAGGTGCTATCTTTTATTAGACTTAGTGGCATAGTTGGAAATATCAGTAAAACTCTGGGCTATTCACAAGGTCTTCTTCAGGCCCAAACTTGTATTTAACTTTGAAGAAAGTTAAAGTTACAAGTTAAGTTAGTGAAGAAAGCTAAAGGAGAACTGTAAATACTCAAGAAAATATTTTTCATCAGCTAACGAGAGTTTATGATGCTTCAAGACGCATAAACAGAGATAATATTTGGAGGGAAATTGGTCTCAAGACTGAAAGAGATAAGTATTTTGTCCACAAACATTTACTGTGAAACACCGTGCAAAGACTACAACAGCAGGGACTGAGGGAAAGGAGGAGGTGAGGACGGTAAGAGCAGGAAACAGCAGCTGACAAAACCCCCACCAAAACCTCCACAGAATAAGAAATTAAGAGCATCAGCATATAAGAGCAGATTTGGTGGAAAAAAAGTAGGAAATCCTGAGCCAAGCAAAAAGTAGTCACATAAATCCCTAACAGAAGTGATGCAGTTAATAAAAATTGCTAAATCAGTGGATAAAAATTCTTTTAAAGCCTCCACCTATCTGAAAAATGCAAAAATGTGTTTTATACGTAATTCACTTCTTCTCAAGTGTACTTTTGTAGCTCTGTAACACTTTCTGGCCTCCAGGACTATTTACCTTCTTCAGGCTCTCACTTCCTCAGAAACAAGCTCTTACCAGCTTCCTGCTGCTGTGAGAATTCGACTGGTGAGGACAGTTTCCCATTCCTTTCCTTCTCGATTACACTTCAACCTGCTCAGCTTGGAACCTCCCACTGCAGTCATTTCATTCTCCACTTCAAGATACATTGATGGATCTGAACTTACCTGAAAAAGGAAAAATAAAATACTTATTGGAAGAGAAAAACAACTCCTCAAAGAAAGCAACAAGTTACGTTAGCTTCAAGCACCAACGTTAAGAAAGTACTGCAGTATGGTATTCTGCTCAGAATCACTTCAAAATATACTGCTGTACTTCAAAGGAAGCAGACCTCTGAACATCAGCCTCGGCTACAACACAAGTACCTTACCTGCAAAGTAAACGATTTCTGTGGGATTGGGGTTGGCAGTTTAAGTGCTAATGCTGGTGCAGAGATGCAAGCAGCATCTTTTTCAGAAGCCAGTGCAGCTGGGGACTGGAGAAAAAAAAAAAAAAAAAAAAAAAAAAAAAAAAAAGCAAAGTGGTTATATTTTTCCATTAAGAAAAAGTTAAAAACAAAGATACTCTACAACATAGATGGATTTGAAAAACTTTTTAGAGATACCACAAAGCACTCTTTTTCACATTGGTTATATAAATGTATTTTCAATATAGCTTCTAAGACTTAAGCAAAAACTGAATTTAAAATTTAGTTGGAACTGATTAATGGAAGTTCTGGAGTATTTCACGGAAGAGCTAAGCTCTGAAAATTTAAACTAGAAGGACGCTTCTTTCTAAAATGACGGAAACTCCAGCGTACCTTACTGCTTCACAGTTCCTAGAACTCATAACCAGTTAAGCTACAGTCACATCAAACTCTTGTGCTCAGGCCTCTCCCCACAGAAGAACACCAAGAACTAACAGAGTTTCTTTTGATTCCATACGGTTATTTGGAATTTATATAGTTATTTACCCAATCACATCTTACACATGTGCTAAATCATATGAACCTGCTAGTTATCTTAAACCAGAAGAGGGTTCAAAGCAAGGAAAAGGGAGAGCTAAAAATGCTGACAACTCTACGTTGGGGGTATTTATTTGACTCAATGGAACAAGGGATTTATTTTATTAAATGGACACTGGAAGTCATAATGAATCTCACTTATTTCACCTGAACAGTTAAAGTTACTGGTACAAGTCTGGAGTCTTTTCGAGGTCTTCCTTTCTTCTTCTTTTCTACTGTTTCTCCCTCAAGTTCCAGCTTTCGCTTGGGTACGCTGAGTGGTTTAACAGCTGGGATCTTCTCCTCGCTGTCACTGCTGCTCTCCAGAATATCCTTGGGCTTATTGTCTTTAATTAAATTCTGGTCCTTCAGTCTGAGGAAATAAACACGTTTCATATAAGATTGTTCCAAAAGCTGCATTTTAATTTAGCTGATTACAGTCAGTTCTCTTCCCAAAGTTGATACAATTAATCCAGCACTCTGAAGTGTAGGAGTTCCTCATCTTTCCCCTTCTAATGGACATCACACTTTCTGCTTGCTCGAGCAGGACTTCATTTGTCATTATGCTGTCTATCCCCCCAACTGTTCTGAGTAATGTAAGTTGTGTATCAACAAACTGTGTGAGTGACCACAGTGCTCCAATCTCCAGTCGAGGAGTACAGCAGAAGTAGAGGAGAGAAGGTTCAAATCCCTATGAAGTTATTAAACATTATACCCTAGAAAAGATCATTTGTTTCGGTGAAGCAGAAATACTTGCACCATAACACATTACGTCACAAACTCTTAACAAAGATCATGAGGATCCAGGGTCAAAAAAGCCCTTAAAATCAAAGAGTCTTCTCCACATGCCTTCCAGGCACGACAGGTCCTCTGCAGAGGCATTCTGTCATTTGTCTCAAAGCAAATCTCACTCCTGCACACAGACACAGGCTGGCTACTTTTGTCTTCAAAGGAGCACAGATGCACGTGACCACACATGAAGGCAGGAACATACACACAGTCTCTCGTAACAGGAGGTTTAACACTGAGAATTCTGAAGAGTCTGCTCCACAAAGGGATCATCCCATAAAGGGGTAATAATAGCAAAGAATTAACCCATTTCCAGCTCTCCCCTTCATTCCAGTTTCAGAAGAGACCCAAGAATTTCCACAGCACCACCACCACAGACAATCAGCTTTCCAACTCTACATTACTGTCCTTTTGGACATTTCTTACCTGTCCACAACAGCCTGGTTTGTATTTGTCACAACAGCAGTCCCTGAGGTGGCTTTGGATCGTTCTGTAAATCTAGAATCAAACGCTTTCATAGGTTCAATCTTGGATGGAGTTGTCAACACAGAAGAAGATGATGCAGGAGGAGCAGTTGAAACAGAGGTAGCATTTACACTGTCAATAAAAGGGATGTAAGAACAAGGATTGAAAGAAATTTAGTGTTTGTAGCCTACATTGCTCATAACAACCACCAAGCATCCATTCCTTGGCTACAAATAATATTTAAAACTTTTCACACACACATATATATATATATATTTGAATTGTAATACACTTTTTCACCTTTGTGTGTCAACATATTCTAAACTTTGTCTACTCTCAAAACCTGTTTACAATGCACCTCTGAGCTAAGATCTTGCCACTTAATCTAGATATATCTAAATAAGGAGACCTTAACTAGCCCATTCTAACTCTTAACTAGCTCATTCCAGTATTTTTACCTCAGGAACTAAATTCTTAGCTGGTTCTTACATTCCCAAGCAGAAAGCTTTGCTATTTTAAATAATGAGTGGGATTTCTGGTTTTGTCCATTCTTCAGGTTATCACTTTCCTTTATAGGACTGTATTCCACTGTATAACAATCAAAGGAATTTGTGCTGGAACAATTTCATGCCAAGTTTTAATTTTCTTGCTGAAGAATCCAAGCAATTTATGATGCTTTTTCCAAGCATGACTAAGACAGAGGAATGTGTTTTCCCCACACTAAAGCATTCCAGGGATCTGTTATTTGAATAGCTGTTTACTTTAGAGATTTTTCAATCCATTCAGGGGAACAAAGGGCTCTAAGATAACTGATATTTGCACTAAAGAGCAGTTAGAAGCCCAATTTCTAAAGAAAAGGAGACTTAATTTCATCTGACAATCATTCCTCACGGCCTACCCACTCACTCTTTAATTTATGACCAATTTCAACTAAATTTAATGGGGTAGCAGAGGTTTCAATGACATCATGCTCCTACAAAATGCTACAAAAATATACTGGGGGGAGGGGAAGATCAGCATTACCACCAAGGAAAAAGCAAGTAAAGTTTATTTGTTCCATAATTAATTTGAAAGTCATGCTGGCTAATCAGTATACGTGCACTAACAAATCCAGCCACTCTGCTCTCTCTCTTCTGAATGGAGTTGTTATATAGGGAAGAAATATTACTGTGCTTGAGGGAAGGAGATCCAGGGGAAACAGGACAGAACTCAATGGAAATCAGACTTCATCATTACTTTCATTGCTGGAAAGAAAACTTTCTTCTAATAGCAATCCAGTATTCTATAACCAAGCCACTTTGTTAGAGTATTAGCTCACAGTCAACTGTATATTATTGCACTGAATTCATTTTCAGAACTAAGCATATGAATTTATTCATTACTGATTTATCACTAGGTAAGTAACCAAATACTAATAAAATCCCAATGCTCATAGGAATGCTCGAATCTTAAAGTTTTGGGGTAAGAAAATCACCGTAATGATTGACTGATGACAGAAACAAAACAAGAATTAAATCCAAACCACACAAATGAAAAACAAAACATCTGCAAATACTGACCCATCTTTATTGGCTGCATCATCTGTTGATTTTATACTGGCAGCTGTTGGCTCTACAGAAGGCTTTGAAGTATTAAGGGAGTTTGCTGCATTAGAATCTAATGACATGAGCTGCTGGTTGTTTTGAGAAGACATTATTGAGCCAGCCAGGGTGCCAGATATTGGGATGCTATTGAAAAATGCTGTAGAAAAATCCCTAAGTAAAAGACAAACAACAAATAGATTTCTTAAAAACACTTCAAAAGTAATGGAGAAAAAACCATTTTAGTCCAAAGTCCTCCCACTTCTCCCTCTGCCGTATGCAGAGGGATTTTCATTATAAGTTTTGTATACATACACAAAAGCACACATTTAAACAGACACATGGCCTAAATAAACCACCAATAACCAAATTCCCAGAGACCTTCTCCATATGCAAATGCAGATAAAGCTGGCGTTAACACAGATACGAACCTGCAATGCTTCAAGTAATGTTCACTCATCTACAGGGGCAGAGAATGAGAGTTTGCCTTATCTATGAAAAAAACACTATAGCTATAGTGGTTTTAGAAACTACTTGCAAATGTACCCAGTGTCCAGCTGAGCTATGCACAGAGGTGTGATCCTTCTCCGGCCATCTGCTGTTCGTGTTTCAACTTGCTTTTTTAAGAGATTCTGTTGGGAAATACATTTAATCATTATTTCTGATAAACAGGATGTTACTGCACATATGATGGTTCAATCTGTAAGTACGTTTTTGTAACATAACTTTTCTTTTTGTTTTAAAGTAGGTTCTTTTAAGTTCACATGTTAGAATATACAGTGGATTCTAGTCCTGATTACTGCTTTCAGGCTATAACATAGCATACATCACTTCTCATTTTCAATTCAGGCACAGCCATTTCCAATTCCAGATCTATTCAACACAAATAAGGCTGCAGAAACCTCTTCTGTCACAAACATTTTGCTACTTACTGACTTTCTACTTGATGCTATGAAGTAACTACCCAGGAGCACCTACCTTTCTAATGTCCTCTAAACTCTCTCCATTAACCATGCTCGCCACTTTGGGAGCTGAGGCTGCAGCCCCAGATGCTTCCCTTATTGATGCATTCTTCTGCTCCACCTGCTGCTGCTGCTGCCTCTGTTGATATTTGAGCATCTCTGGATTCTCAATGATGGTTGTAGACAGTTGAGCTTCAGTCATTATAGCTAGGCTCTTACCATACGTGGACTGGTGAATGTTGCTCTGTGAGTGTCAGAAATGTAACACAAAGAGTGACTAAAACTGCCAACACGACATCACAGCTGGTGGTGTAAAGGAACCACAAACACCTGGTAGAGGACACGTATCGAATCGTCCTTCTGTTATTTATAACCTAAACATTTTCTTTCCTTTCTTTACATTTTGGGCTAATAATAAATCAGTACATTAATTAGAATTCAACGCCTTAGTTGCTAATAGCAATAAGAGTTAAAAACAGCCAACGGCAGATCAGTTTTAAAAGGTTTGCACATAAGCAAGTCAAAGAGGAATTCGTAAGTGTTTTGAAGCACCCACTCCTTGTTTCCTTGGTCAAATCATTATTGAAACATAATGATGTGTAAGCAAGAGGATGTTTTCCAACTACACTTTCTTTCCAGAGTAGAAGATAACACCATAAATCCATTCCTTTGTATTTTTGAAGTAAACAAGATCACACGTTTCTATGATAAGAAAATTAGTCACTACATATTTCTATAAATATTCCACCATTTTAACTGAATCAATACACCCCTTATATACAACCACAGATCCTCAGGAGTGTTTACTGTACCTTTTCCTCCTCACTGAGTGGATCTCCAAGCTCATCCTGGGAGAAGTCTAAAAACGCCACAGAGCCATCCATGGAGCACACCAAGATACCAAGTCCATTGAGGGTCCTGAAGGGAATAAAGATTCATCTTTGTTTTTTTCTTTTTTGTTGATATGAAGGGACCATACAGTACATTTCAGAATAAAAAAACATTTTGCCTAAGGTGTATTATCACAGGAAATGAAACCAGAGAAACGGGACAGGAGGAGAAAAGGCGATGGACAGCAAGGGCCTGTGTGCTCATCCCTGAAAAAAGGCAGATCACAGACTGAACGTGGGAAGACGGCTTTAGAACTATACACCCCATGGCACAGTCAGCACCACAGAAAGCTTTCGATTGGGGTAAAAGAATATCATCTGAAACACACATTGTGAACAATGAGAGAAAAATGTAAATGTATTTGCTTCAAAAGAAGCACAGAGAATTTGTGTGCCAGCAGAACTGGGTGAAGGGAAGTGACTTCAGCAGATCAGTTGACACACTTTAAGTGTCTTAAAATTACCACTTCGGGTCACGTTTTAGAGACCCATGGAAGACAAAGTTTCATCATGCATGGGAAACAAATAACAGCATTGTGGCATTCAGACGTTGTAATGATGGACTCAAGCCCGCAGCTCCAAGCCAGAAAGCAGGCAGCTGTAGCAGAATAGCTTCAGATTTCTCTGAATTTCATCAGTCTGTTTTTAGAATTGGGCAAAGAACTGGAATGCGTTTCTGGGAATGCTCCACATTATTGGCATTTTAGCCATACATTTCAATTCATAAACAGGATATAAAATAATAAGCTTCCTGATGAACCTTTGTTTATCTCATACATCCCACAAAACTCCTTTCTCGTAAACAACAAAACGTTAACCAGCTATTACTCCCAATGACTTTATGCCATTGAAAATGTGCAATTTGCAGATGGAAAAATAAATACTACAGGAAAGCAAAGCTATTTGAAGCTATTGTACAACAACAGCAGCTCTCAGGAAACATTCTCTTTTTTGGCCGTTACATACGAAAGCAAAATGTTTTGAATTTGTTTTTTGTGCTTCTCTGAGCTTCACAGCAAAATTCATACAGTATACAGACAGTGGGAACCTACAGCAATCGTAGGCTTTAAAACTCACAGTGCAGGAACACAGTGTCACAGCTACAAACGTAGCTTTGTAAGAAACACCTTTCAAAAGCTAGAAAGCACCTGAATGAACACAACTTCTGTAATCAGCTGTGTGCATACTGTGAAAAAATACTGTTTTTATAAACAATATACAGAGCCCCTAATCCTGTAAATCACTGGACGTGTAGGTGCAGTGTTGGTTTTTTTGTTTATTTTTAATACCACTTACAGAGTGGTGCCATGTTTATTACTTGCTTAATATTCAGGTCTTGTTCTGCCCTCCTCAGAGCCAGGCCTTTGATGCTGGTTTGCCCCAGCAGTGAGGCAGCCCCGCAGCCACCCTATTTCCTAAACACAGGAGTTTCTGTTTAGTTCTGATGTCACACATGCTGAAGTGACCCTGTGATAACAGCTGATGTCACAACGACAAAGATGTTGCAGCAGAACCAAAAACTTCAGGAATTAAGTTCTGTGTTCCTACAGATACAATCTGTCCTACTTGGATGAATTTTCAGTTAATGTCTCTTCCTAAAGCTGACACTAACATTCTGTAAGACGTCAACTTACCAGGAGATATCCATGATAGACTTGTCGAATAGCTCATGTATGACAACCAAAGGTCGTTTCAGACACGTGAGCTTAAAACAGAAAAAAACAACACTCAAATGTAGAAGTTCTATGCTACCACAAACATTACCACATTAACACTTTCCCATAGTCTAACAATATTCTCCAAACAAGACTAGGCCAAGAGACAGCTGCCTCCTAGACAGCGTGATATCCGAAGGGCCAGGTTAGCTATCTCCTTACTAGCATAGAAAGCTCTGGAGGAGAAAGGCTGACATTCAATCTTCCACTCCTTTTTGAAACACAAGATGTCTTCACCAACTTAGTCCTTCTACTGCAGTCATAGAGCTTTCTACCACTCAAAAAGTAATTCCACAGATGCTAACACAGATTCTATTCTAAGCCTTATTGAGATAAGGATGTTGCAAACTGGCAGCACAAGAGGAAGACAGATTAGGTTTCATGTCTTCACCCAGACCACCTGCCCAAGTACGTGATGCCTGCCAATAGCAGAGGGAAATTCACTCACAGTTATTCATAAGGAGAATTTTTCTACACTTAACAGATCAGCTTAGTCATAAAAAACTGATCATGAAAACTCCAGTAGGCTGCTCTAAATAAGAGATTCTAATCTCCTTGATGTTAAGCCAATGAACTTGATGTTTACAGCACATAATACAACCAAGAAGAAGCAGGGGGAGACAAACTGATCTAAAAGGTTTCATGTTTGTCGGTACACAGATGCAGTGTGTCATCCCCAGCAGCTCCTTTTATGCTTCCCCCCTAGGTCTGAGCTGTATACATTCCTACAGCTCTTCGGGGTAATAACTGCCTATAACGGCATCTCTACAATACTTAGTGAAACTTCAACACCCTACATGAAATCATAGTATAAATATAGAATAAAATATACCAATAGCAACACTTGGATATGGGTATGCACTGGTAGCAAGGCCAGAAAGAGATTTAGTGCTATGCATTTAAGGAGTGATGAATAGATACCACTCTGGAATCTATAAATAGTAGAGTGCAGTTAGCAACTGCTGAGTTCTGGACACATCCTCGTTACAACCCCTTACAATCAGTTAAACTTATTCTCTACCCTTTGCAGTTACCAAACAAACCACTTGCATTAGTAGATGTGGGAACAGTCACTTCTGTCTCAGCCAGAATAACAACTTCAGTTCAGATTTTTGAGGTAAAACTTAAGCTAGAAATTGAAAACTTGAAAGTATGTTTAAAAAGCTCATTCACTTATGCATTAATTTTCACAGCAAAGGCAGAAGCCAGGGACTGAAGCCAGAACAGAGCACAAAGATGAGACATATATGCTCAGAAACAGCTGTGCTGTCCCTGCTAAACTCTCCTTGTACCTATAAAAAGCAAGATGATCAAAACTAGACTCCATAAGTGATTAAAAAAAAATAAGTGGGTTAAATAGGGAGTGAAAGTACAGCCTTTTTCTTTAGGACTCACATGAAGAACAAGTAAAGACAATGGAAGGAAATAGGGCTGAATTATGTTTATTAACTGAAGTAACATTATTTCCCTTAACAGTTCCCCCCTTTACCACTACAACATACTCTGTCATTGGCTTCTAGTTGTTCTTGGCTCTAAGAACACTGAATTCCTGAAATAAAACTACTACCAATGTGCTTCCTTTCCCCCATTTAATCCTCTCAGAACCAAGAACAAAAAAAAACAAAACCCCTAAATACAAATCTAAGTAAAAGACCTAATGCTGTATGTATGACCTTTGTGCTAAGCCCTCAAGCTATACAAACAACCACGTTAATCAAAGAAGGCAAACACACTTACCCAGACAGAAAGAGATCGATCCTTACTGCCAACAGCACAGCAGCAGTAGGGACAACTTGATTTGGTAGAGCTCCCATTCTTTTGTTTCTTCTTAAAAATTTTTGGATTGAATTTCTGAACAAGTGAGAGGCCACAAGTTTTGTTATTAGAGTGATCATATTTTAGTAGATCTGCCTTAAAAACAAGCTTTCCAGTTAGGAGTGAAAAAGAAAACCGTTCCATGGAAATGAAGCCCCCAGCCAGTGAGAGCACTGAAAGAGCCCCATGTGCTTGCTTAAGGGACTGAACACCGTACCAGGAATGCCAAAGAACTTTAGTTTTACTAGTGATCAGGAACTCAACAGAAACCTAAGTCGCTGAACAGCTATCAAAGCTGGTTCTGACAGCTAACCTGCTCCTGTATTTCCCCCTTATTGTCTTGTTCACCTGCATCCAGTTCTTGTACCACAGGAGCAGGCCAATTCTTTCCAGTGTTAAAGATGAAATGTATTAAACACCACCACATTTTAACTTACAAGCTTGCCACCCATCTCCCTCTCTCGTCCCACTTGTGCATACAATGACCAGAAAGCACATCTCAGACATTTTACTTTGGGAATAAATCACTATCATTCACTCACCACTACTGTAACTGCCTTCCGATGCCCTACAAAATCCATGTTGGTTTTCCACCCATCTCTCTCGATGATCTGAGCAGTAGGTCCAGAATTATTCATGGCATGAGCAGACACGAGATAGTGACCATCAGGTGACCAACTAAGACGCAACACGTGCGTTGTCCCTCCACACTGAGGAAATAATGCCAAAAAGCATCCTAGAGCTTAATGTGTCTGGCAAAACATACACACATTTTTTAAAACACTATTTAAACTTTAGACTTGGGAAATGCAATAACAAAGTCTTCTGTGTCCATAGAAGAAAGACTATACATACATTTCTCAGCATTGTAGCCATGTTTATACAGGTGATGTTGAACAACTTACAAAGCTCTTAACAAAAGGTATCTAGGGAACTGGTTTTAAAGGAAACAAAACACAAGCCTTTTTGCACACAGCACACTCAGTAGTGGCGTGCTCAGCAATGATCCCAGTTCCAGCCAGACACAGGGCTGCAGCACACCAGTTGCTAACAATGAGTCTTCAGCTTGCCACACATCATGTGCATTCAGACACAGTCAATTCCTAAGAGTAATTGCACTGTGACACTGTCATGTCACCATGCAACACGTTCCACTCAACAACAGTCCACTCAGCTGCAGTTTCCCCCCCCCAGAAGTTTGACCTCCTGATCAAAGTCATCAGATAAGAAGAGGCCAAAGATCCCTCCCCTAAGTTTCTGATAACGGCCAATGGAAGATGCATAGGGGAGAACGCAAAAGCAGTGCAATTAGTTTGCGTCACTTCTTCCCCAGAAAAACCTCCATGTTTCCAGGCATCTAGTTGCTTACACAACCATATACATCTTTGGCATCAAGGACATTCAGTGGCAATAAGAGTCTCAACTTAATGACACGTTGCATGAGAAAGTTTCCCACCACGTTCCCTTTTGAATCTACCACCAGATATTTTGACAGCGCTAAATCAAATGACACTAGCTAATGCTGCTTCAGAACCAGTCATTCTAACAGTTCTCATTCACTCTGCAGGAATTCACTTTGAATGGTCACGCACTCTCAAGTACCTCATCGAAGGGTTTTGTGATGCTGGTTTCCAACTGCCAGTCCATCGTCCGCCACACTTTCAAACTCCGATCATCAGCCTGAGAGGCAATGTATTTCCCAACAGGATCCCAGGTCAGCCCCTTCACCAAGCCAGAATGCCCTTTCAAAGTGGCAAGAATTTCTGTACCAACAACAACAACAACAAATAACCTTTTTAAAGCAGCAGTTTAACTGGAACTTCAATTAAACATTCAACCTTTCTTCAGTACCCAAAGATTATCACAACAAAATCAGCTTCTTACTATCTGTGACTGAAAAAAATAGAAAAGACTGCCTGGAAATATGCTACAAGGTCTGCCCATCTCCTGCTTACCATCCTGTTAGAGGAGAGGCTGAGAGCACTGCACAGGCTACGGTGAGCTTGAAGGTGTAACACCTCCAACATCAGTATGGGCAGTGACCCTAAAATAAATTGCATCGCCTGGGCAGCACACAATGGGAGTTTCAGCTTACACCAAGTTGCTAATGAGAAGTAGCCAAATACAGGCAGGTGCTCCCCAAGTGCTGCAGACCCCCACAGGTCAGCTGGGGGCTGTGGGCCCAGGGGAGCTGCCAGCACTGCAGCAAAAGAAGGAGCACTTCTCAAGAGCAAGAGCTTTTGCTGCCGTGACAGAATAGAGTGCAAATGCTCCCCTAGACCTTCTTTCTTCTATGATTCTATGATTCCCTTCATCACGTAAAGGCACACTGGTTATTAAACAGCCACATTTAAAGTGGGATAAATAAGGTAGCGGCTGCCCAAAGGTGAAAGGATGGGAAGTCCTGTGGGTGTCAAGTCTAGAAGGAAAAAAAACACATAAGTAAGTAGAAATATCAAGCTGAAGTTGTACGTAATTGTGAAATTACAGAGAAGGTAAAGAAAATTCAAGTAACAATGACTTCTTTGTAAAATCAGGAGCATAATTCAAGCGTAACTAATCTCCAGCAGCACAGAATCCATGATCACCAATAAGCAAACTTGGAACAGGGAACTCAGCATATTGCAAGTGTGTCATCTCAAAAGGCAGACAACCCATGGCCACATGGGCACTGCCAGTGAAACACACCCACAGACTTCACTGCAAAGTATTACATACTTGCTCATCTGAAACATAAGATTTCTCACCTGGAAACTTGACAGCATTCCAGATGACAACAGTGTTATCCACACTACAGGAAGCGAGCCAAGCATCATGCGGAGACCATGCTACATCCATGACATCTGTTTAGAAAAAGTTTCTGTGTAAGACACCACCAGAGAACCCAGAAATCTTTTTTAGAGGAACTTGGGCAACATTTTTTTCGTCATCAAGAAATGATGAGAGTGGGAGGCAAGGCAGAACATGGCAAACTGAGACCGAGGCCAAAAAAGTTCAAAATAGAGAAACGCAATATTTAGTGACTATAAAGGTACTAATGCATGTAGAGCACTTTGTCCTGCTTTGAACAGAAAAGTAACAGCAGATGCTGTAACACACTCTATTCCAAAGCACACGTACAAATGATGTTTATTCTACAGCTGCTCACTCACCTCCTGAATGGCTCCTGAGAATTGACACACACCTCCACTGCTCAACGTTAGTGAGTTTGCTACTAGAACCAAACACAGTGCTGGGTCCAATGTACCTAACAAAATAGAAAAAAACAGTTCCCAACAGAAGCACCTCATGTTTTCCCACACGCTTTCTAAGGAAAAGCCACCTGCACAGTACACTTCCATTCCAGAAACACTAATGGACTCAACACTATCACTGCTTGAAACAAAATACACAACTGAGAAGGAAGAAACATGCTTACGCAGCTCGCTTCCACACCATGATCAGTTTGTCATCTCCTCCTGAAGCCAAATAAACTCCATTGTTCGACCATCGCACGCAGTTCACGCAAGCTGAAATTCAGAAAAGAAAGCTTGTCAGCTGAAAAATGAGAACAAATTCTTCTAGAACAGGGACAGCATTGGTAATAGGTAAAGCTTGCCAGGAGACCTTTAAGACTTAAGTCTGTTTTTTCTGCTCAAGGCACTCTGCTTTAGGTAAATGAATTGCAACTTACCCTTAAGTGGCAGTTGAGGAACTCTTTTTTTTTTTAAAAAAAAAACCTATTCATTATTTAAAAGAATCTTCACTAAATGTAACTTAAAAGGGGGAAAGATGCATATTTACCTAACAAAGAAAAATACCTGGGGAAAACAAAGTGGGAGTTAAGAGGGCAAAGAAAAAAAACATACACCTTGAAGAAAAGGGATAGCTTGTTCAGGTATCCATACTTGTCCCAATTATGATGTGTGGTAAGAGTGGAATAATCTGGAGCTATTAATGATATACCTCACATTGTGTTTCCTTTATACTTATCCCTCACCCCATCCCGCAGAGCCTCCAGTTTCTCAGAACGTGTGTTATCAATCATGTCAAGCACTCAGCCACAGAAAGTCTGCACATTTCCAGTGCTATCTGTATTTCTCTATGCATTTTTTTTTTCAAATCTTAACATTTTCTACTGAATACCTAAAAACACACCCAGCCAAAGCATGAGACCCCTCTGCTGGCTCTCAGTCTTTGCCACTGGGCAGAACACGGTTCTCGTAATCATGGACAGATGGAATGCTTTGGCAAACAACAAACAGCCAGCACAAAGAAACAAGTACATCTACGTACCTAAGTGATTGTCCATCTGACAAAGCATCTTGGGGATATTTTCATTCTTTTCGTCTTCCTCTTTCAGGACAGGAGCCATATTCCAGATCACAACTTTCCCAGAATCCTGACCTGCAGATGAACAAGAGATCCTCCTTTTAAACACGTGCAAAAGGCAAAACAGCTGAACTTAACAGTGGCACGGGAGCTGACAGGGATTTAATCACTGCTGTGGTGGCAATTTTGGAAACATGAGAATACTGATGCCACTCTGATACAGTTACACAGAAGTACTCCTGAAAGTTCAGTGACAAAGCTGGGATAAAGAATCACTCATATGCAACAATATAACAATGCCACGTGACAACAATACCAACTACAGGCATGAACCATACACACAGTAAAACTGTACTTAACAAATGAGAGCGTACATTCAAAATCTGAAAACAATTTTGTTGGCTAAAATAACCACATATTTGTGTGATGACAGCAAATAATTCTGCATCTTGAGCTGTTCCATTTATACACCCTGATTTTTCCAATCAGCAGTTCAAGAAGCCAAACTTCACACTCAGCTCCTCTTCAAAGACAAAAGAAATTTGGCCATTACAGCCACTGCTCAGTTACTGCAGCACCACCCCAGCTGACGTCCAAGAGGATGCAGAGATCAGGAGAGGTAACCCTGCCTTCTGCAGTGATAACACACTCTCCAGTGTTCCTAATGACTGATACCCCCGAGATACAGTGATGTGTTTGTAAATGGGTCAGGAAGAAGGAAGTACTGTGAAGGCACCATCATGGCCCAAGGGTCTGGCTTCCTCAGGGAGTAAGCATACCTTGTCCTCCTGTTGCAAACTTGGTCCCATCTGGGTGAATGTCCACTGAAAAAATGGGCTTTCCTGCAGTCAGGAAACAAGAAGGAACACACTGAGCTGTTTTCACAGACAGCAGAACGTGGTAATGCCAACAGATCCATGACCCTCCCAGTTTGCAAATGGCATTTTTCTTCTAAAAGCAGTGCTTATAAGAAACACAGCAGAGTAGGAGAATTGAAAGCAATCTGAAGAAAAGAACAACAGCTATTAAAAGTGTAGATGGAAGTTACTGTGCCACAAACAGCAGTAATGAACGAGGAGACGTAATCCTGTGGGATGTGCCAAATGCCTCAAAGCAAAGCAATACCACATCAGTTGCACCAGCAAGGTAAAATCACACTTGGGTACGGAATTTCTTCCAGGTTTCTGTAGTTCATTAGCTGACGACCTGAAGTAAGCTCTGTTTTGGTTTCTGCCCCTTGTTGTTTTGCTGATAAATCCTAAAGCATTTAGCTAGATTCTCCAACTACTGGTTTACACTGCAGATACACCACCTGGCCTCCCTGACATTAAACTGCAAACAAAGCCTTTGTTCCAATATTTCTTACTGTTTGAGATATTTTCCACCTCTTGCAGTAATTTCTAAACAATTTTTTGAAGCTATCGAAGCTCTCCACAACACAGAGCACGAGGCAGAAACCAGATCCACTGAAACCAGCAGACCTTCAGACAGACCAGGTAACAACACGAGGTTTGTTACTTAGTTCTAGGCAATAATAAAATAAAAAGATCATTTTATGCAAACTTCCACAACATGAATGAAATCCTATTTATTTTGCTTGCAGCCCATCTAAGACACAACATCCTACAGTCTCACACGCCCATTTAAATATTTACCCTCCACCATTACAGCGTGAAGAGATAATAATCTCTGCGCATACATTTAAACAAAGCCAGCTCCAACTTCTACAAGGGCTACACACCACAGCACCTCGGGGTTTGCAGGGGTTTCTCAGAACTGCCCTTCCTTCCCAGGAGGGCTCAGCACATGCCACTGCTACAGACCAGGGCTCTCAGGCAGCTGTGTGCCAGACATGCACATAAAGTTGTGCTGGGTACCTTCACAGAGGTACTGAAAGGAAACTTGGGGGAGAATCAAACACCAGCTGCATACCTACAGTTGTTTCCCCTGCAGAAGACTGCACTTGTCAATATTCCTTCCTGCTCCAAGGCATGGAAGGGGAAGAGCAGAACAAGCTTTTATTGTAAAAATCTAATAAGCTGCCATTAACAGTGCAAAAAGCTCACAGAAAGTCCATCTGAAGAAGAAATATTTCCAGTAAGTACTCAGGCAAAGCAACATTAAGAACTCCAAGACAAAAACATGCAGAGTCAAAACGTGCTGAAGCGTTTACAGGGAACACGCAGCGTCTGAGCTGAGAAGCCTGGCTGCACCAGCACGCTGCCACCCCAACTCCCCACCTCTGCCATCTCACAGAGCACGTGCCTGCCAGCATCCTTAAACCACCTCCAGCATGTTCAGTCAAGTACAAGCCCAAAACTGAGCAGGAGGAGAAGGGAGGAACGACAGCAGGGAACCAGTACACACAGGAGTCATCCTGGGATCCACGCTCTTGCTCGTGGACCAACAACACGGTAGCAAGCTCTTCTGGCAACACGGAAAACAAAAGGAGCAAGAGCTACGACCAGGGAGCCTGCAGCAGGAACCACCTCCACCTCCAGGGGGGTACCAGAGTAATGTGCAGACTGTTAAAAGCGATGGGGTGGCTCATGTGTGGCAATGCCCGCGGGATCTGGAACCTGAGTACATTAGAATCACCTGACTGAGCTCACCAGCTTGATTCTGCGTTCCCTGCCCCAAGGAGAAGGGGGCAATAACGTTAGATAGCTCTGTCCGTGTTGCAGACCGTAAAGCCCTTCACTAACCAGTGATAAACGCCCAGAGTTCCAGCAGCCGCAGAACAAAGTGACGTGTCTAACCTCCCCCCAGCGGGACAGCGGCAGAATCAGGGAGCAAACCCGGGGCTACCAAAGCCCTGTACCGCATCACCCACGGGACGCAGCCTTTACAAGCGAAGCCCCGCTGCAGACTGCTCGGAGAAGGACAACGAGGTGCAACCGCCGCATCTGTTCAGAGTAACCGAGCGCAGACGCGACGAACAACTCAGGTACAGCACTTCCACTTCCTTTCTGTTCGCCCCGGCCCGGCACGGCGAGGCCGCCCCGCGGGCAGCGAGCGGCGCGCTCAGGAGTACGGGAGCTCCAACCCCAGGCTGGGGCGGCCCTCCACGCCGCCTGCAGCGCGGCCAAGGAGCGCGCAGCGGCCGCACCGCGGGCAGAGCCGTGCCGCTCCCGCACGGAGCGCTCCGCACCGCTCCGGACCCGCTTCCAAATCCCGCAGCCGCGCAACGCCGGGGCCTCCCCCGGACGGTCGCACCCGCGGCGGCCCGAACACGGCGGTCCCCGCGGCCATCTTCCCCCGGCCCGGCCGGACCCCGCTCCCGCTTTCGCCGCTCCTCCGCTCTGCCCGCGGGGCCCGGACCGGAGGCGGCGTGCCCGGCGCTGCCCGGCCCGGCCCGGCCCGGCTCTCCCCCCGCCCGCCCGGCCCCACCGCACCTGCCCCGCCCGGCCCGCGGCACCTGCCGCCCTCACCATTGTGGTTGACCCAGGTCGGCTTCAGGAGCTTCATTGTCTCCCGCCCGGGGTCCCCCGCCGGCCCCCGCCCTCGGGACCCCAGGGCGGCTCCGCCCGGGCTGCCTCCGCGCGGCCGAGCGAGCGAGCGAGCGGCGGGAGCTCAGCGGCCGCCGGGCACCGCCGCGCCGCTGTGCCCGCTCTGCCCGCCCCCTCCGCCGCCCGGAGCCGCCTCAGCGCCGCTCCATGTCCCGGCGCCGCCCGTGCCGCAGCCGCCGCCGCTCGGCCGCATCCCCCGCGCTCGGCTCCCGGCGGCTCCCGGCGAACGCCGGAACTCGGCGCCTGGCAACCGCCAAACCGGCCCGGCGGGAAACAACCGCCCCCGAACCCCCGCGTTCCCCCCCCGCGTCGGCCGCCGGGGGGCGAGATCCCGCGAGGCGCCGCCGCTCCGCCCCCGGGGCGGGACGGGACGGGACGGGGAGGAGAAGAGAGGAGAGGAGAGGAGAGGAGAGCGCGCCCTCTGGCGGGCGGGAGGTGCCGGCGGCGGCCGCGGGGCGCTCTGGGTGACCGCGGTGGGTCGGCCCCGGAACGCGCCTTATTGCGGGGCGGGACGAGCGGCACGGCGCGGCGCCGGGCAGTTCCCCGCAGCCATGCTGGCGGCCGCGCGGGGGCTCAGGTAGGGCGCGGGGGCTCAGGTGGGGCGCGGGGCGGCGCGGGGCGGCTCCTCCCGTCCCCGTTCGGCGGCGGAATGGCCGCTGTACGGACTCGGCGGCCGCGTTGTCCGATCCCCTCCATAGGAAAAGAACGCTCTCGTTCAGCCCTCGGCATCAGGCGGATCCCCGGCCCCGATGGGCCCAGGTTTGGGGTTCGAGCGACTGTTCGTGCGCTGCGGCCGCGCCGTCCTCAGTGAAGCGGTGGAAGGTGATCGGAAATCCGCCGCTGCGGACGAGCGCGGCCTCGGCCGCTCCTCACGCGTTCCCGTCTGTCCCGCAGCTCCCGGCTGTCCCCGCTCGCCCCGCGCCGCGGCAGCCACTGGGACACGGCCGTGCTGGCGGGCAGGACGTGGATCCCCGCGAGGTGAGTGTCCCCGAGAGCACCGTGCCAGCTTCGCCTCCTGGAGCTCTTTGGCTCCGGTGTGAGTGCGTGCAGGGGCACGGAGTAAATGAGCGGGCAGGACGTGCCGTGGGCTCGCTGCGAGGATTGGGTTCTTTGTGGGGCACGGCACGTGCTGCCCTGCACATAATGGGTAGTGTGGGCAGCACAGCGGCAGGGAAATGCCCGCTCCCTCAGTTTGGTTCCAGATGTGGGAGAGTTAGAAGGATGTGTGAAGCTCTGACTTCCTCAGGAATCGTGTAACTGAGCTCGTTATGTGCTCTGCTGGGTGCTGAGCGAGGGGGACCAGTTCCCCACAGTCACAGTGCGGTTTCCTGAAGTCAGAAATGCTGAGCTGTAGCACCGGACTCAGCGTTGGTCGTCTCAGGCAGATACAGATCTGTCTACAGAAAATCTCACAGATGTGCTGCTGCCTCTCAGACTGTGCAGTACTCGAGTGAAGGCAATGTCTGGAACTTCCATTGGGGACCACGTTCAGCAGTGGGAAGTAGTTCTTAGGAACATTAAGCAGACGAGGAAGCTGACTGACTGAATTCAGTATCTTTTTCTGTCTACCTTGCTAGAGCACAACCAAAGAAGAAAAAGAAAGTGGATCCGAAGAGAGAGCAAGCACAGAAGGATCGTGTGAAAAAGAAGATTAAAAAGCTGGAAAAGGCTGCTCCAGAGCTGATTCCTATCGAGGATTTTGAAACCCCACTGAAGTATTCAGACAGCAACAGGTAAGTCATGGTCTGTCACCTCGAGCTTGTATTCATGGTACAAACACACAGACACACTCCTGCTTCGTTTCTCCACCACGCTGCAGCACTAGCCCTTGTATAAAGTGCTGCTGGCCTCTGCTGGGGCAAAACATGGAAAGCAAACATCATTTGTTCCTGGTGAAGATCCAGAAAAGAGCCATGTGAACGTGCTGTTGGAATGGCTGTGGAAGCCTCCAGGACAGGCACTGCGTGGAAGAAATACGCTGTTTTTCTGTAGATGTATGGCGGGTGGCAGCGGTGGATTTAAATCCGCTTTCTGGGGCGCAGGCAGTTCCCCTGATACAGTGTCACGTTGCTCCCCACAGGGTGCGAAGCCTTCCGCCTCTCTCATTTGAGGAGACAGAAAGAAGAGTTTTACTTATGAAAAAGTGGTCTCTGTATAAGCAGAAACAGGACAAGGCGGAGAAGGAAGCGATTCGGGGCCTCGTAGACGCCCAGCAGGAGGCACTGCGGGAGCTGCGCCTGGAGTCCGAGCAGCTCTACGAGGCGGCACTGCGGCGCGACGAGGGGCTGTTCCCCTTTGAGAGGGACGGACCTAATTACACCCCACCGCTTCCAGGCTATGATCCTCCTGAAGGAAAGTGCATCGATATCACCAAGGTGTATACACAGTGACAGAGCTACACGCTGCACGAAGAGTGGGAACGACCAATTCCTTTTGCATATTTGAAGCACAGCAGCCGTGTGACTGTGAAAATCCACTGCGTGCGTGGTTTGATGTACTTGGAGCTGGTGAGGTAGGGAATAAAGCATCCAGCAGAGCCGTACCTCATCGCTCCGTGTGCTCCTGCTTTGCACAGAGGCAGGGAACGTTGCAGCCATCACATCAGAGCACACGCAGCAGGGAGGCCGTGGCTGACTGCTCACTGCCTTTCCTTGCTTCAGACTGCAGTGTTCTGTAATGTCATAGAGGGAAAGCTGATGGAAAACGTACCTTGGCAAAGAGAAAAAGTGGCTTCTTTATTGCCTGGTAAAGAACGCATTCAGTCTGTGGTAGCGTTTGCCCTAAGACAAAACACATCTCACTTCACACGTTGAAACCTTTATTTTCGTAGTAACTTTAAGTAGGGCCATAGAAACACCGGGCACATAGAAACACAGCGCTGCTGTGCGGGTGCACGTCAGCCCGCAGTGCCGTTCCCCCCGGGAGGGGTTCACAGCGGCAGCAACGAGCCCGGGCAACGCCTTCGGAACGCAGCGGGGCCGTCCGGTGCGGGGGGAGCGGCCCCAGCTCGGTTCTACCGCCCGACGCGGGACGGAGCGCAGCGCAGCCCCGAATCCAACAGCGCTCACATCGCACAACAGCGGGGCTTTATCGAGCTTGGACCGGTACCGCGGTACGGGCGGGGCCGCGTGCTGCCGCCGCTCGCCGGTTACCGCCGCTCGGCCGTTACCGCCGCTCGGCGGAGCCGCGCTCGAGCGGGCGGTGCCATTCCGGCGGGGGAGAGCTCCGCAGCGCCCACACCGCGCCGCGCCTCTTCTGCTCCAGGACCCGCGCCCGTTCGCTCTCGAGCAGCGCCTCCTGCAACACGGACACGGCCGCGGGTCGGCCCCGGCTCCGCAGCCGTCCGCCCCCCTCCTCCCCCCCCTCCGCTCCCCGCCCGGCGGTACCCGCGCGGCGGCGGCGCGGTCCGTCTCCCAGGCGCGGCAGGCCGTGTAGTCGTCCCGCCAGCGGCCGCAGGCCGGCAGCTCCCCGTGCGCGTAGTAGTGGTGGAAGGCGTGCCGCAGCCCCCGGCAGTGCTTCCACTCCCACCAGTAGTCCTCGCACGGCCGCGGGGGCTGCGGGCAGAGCGGGCGCTGAGCGGGAACGAGCCGCGATCCGGGGGGGGGGGGGACCCGCCCGCTCCGCCCCCCGCTCACCCGCCAGCCGTCGGCGTCCGCCATGCTCCCCGCGCCCCTCCCGGCGCTCCGCCGCCAATCGCCGCCGCGCTTACAGGAGAGCCCCGCTCCCCGCCAATGGCGCGGGGCGACACGAAGCCGCTCTTTACCCCTTGGCTAACGGCGGGGCCGCGCACGGACCATGTGACCCCGCCGCCCCGCCCACACGGGGACGTTCCCGAGGCCGAGCGGCCGCCCCGGATCACTAGGAGAGCTTCTATTAACGGGCACGTGACTAATTATAAAAGCATCAGCACCCGAGTGCCTTACGGTGCATCGCACCCCAGCACGCGCAGCTGAGACGGCCCCGCAGCGCTGTCCTACACACACATCCCCACACTGTGCAGAGGGAAACCACCCTGGAACTCGAGGAATTCCTCAACTTCACCTTCAACTGAAAATCAAGGCGGAATGACGGCTCAGCATCCTTGTGCTGCAACTGCAATCACTCAGACACAGCATGCTGCAATTCTCGTTTATTTTGCCCCTGCCCGACCGAGGCTTCCTCCCCTCAGGGCTTTCTTCCCTTCTTGCGCAGGGACTGACCCTCCCCGGAGAAGGCGATGAAGCGGCTCCCGGCTTCGTCCTGGAGAAGAAAAAAGTCATCACATCTTCCACCACTGGGGGAGGACCAAAGCTGAACAATTACTATGAAGAAACTCCATCACAGTGCAAAAGACCGTGCATCTCTTCCCCATGCTTAACCTCCGCAGTACTGCTTTCCTTCTGAAAACACAACACTAGCATTTCCACAGCACACCCATCTCCAATAATTTCCTTATTCAGCGCGTACCAGTGCAACCTTCCAGCAGCGAGCAGGGATACTGGAGGCTGACTGCATCTAAAGCAAACTCACTGACAGCTCTGTAACGTGAGCATTTGGGGAGAAATCACGTAGGCAGAAAGGAAACACCAACTTGGACAGCAGCCTGAACCTTCTGCTTCTGTGCACAACTGGCACGATCTGACTTCATTACCTCCTCCACTTTCTTCACCAGCGGACGCGAGTTCCTAATGAATGTGATTCTACCAATCTTGAAGTCATAGTTGGGTATTCCTCTGCCAAAGGAGCATCAATATATTAATGAGATGCTACAGACACTGATCCTTCCCTGGCTGACGAGTGACTGACAAGGACATACCTTCGAATGTCCCCTGGCTTAATTGGTGATGGACTGGGCTCAACACCTTTCTTCTTGCCATCCAACCTGTTCCCAGAGCCAGAGAACGCCTGCGTATACAGACATGAGCTTCAATTTAACACTAGCTTCTATTTGAAAGCACAGGGATATTACATTGAAAAAAACCCACACCAAAAATATAATCTTTACTTTGATTCAGAATGGGGTTTTTAGAACATACAGTAAGCTGACAAACCCTGGCTGTAGGAGCATGCTTCAGCTATCCATTTATAGGCTGGCACATTAAGGACAGCAAGTCATACTCACACTGGCTGTAAACACCACAAACACCTGCAGACAGCTGCTGGTTATCAACAACCACACCCCAAAGAACTCACAGCCATCGCTATTCGGAGCTGTTTGGAACAACCTTCCCCACGTTTCACCACATTCACAAAGCAGCAGAAAGAGGACTTACACGGAATCCTACGTCACTCACATAGCCGCTGTGGTCTGCTTCAACATCCTGGGAGACAACGAGCCAGTTACTTCCCAGAGTTGTGTTGTGAGAAGCAGAATGAACAGAAACTGCTCCATACGCTTCTAACCAAACACAACCTTAGAAAAATCCACTTCCAAAAGCTAGCAGTTGCTACACAAGCATAGGAAACTCAAGCAAAAGCATCAGGTCAGTAAGTTCTAAACTTTAACTGTTTCGGGACAAAAATACATATATTGGTACGCACTGCTCCCTCACAACTGGGGCAGATTACTAGGGAACGCATTTTGCAAAACTGAAGCTTAACTTACTGTGGTCTCTTCATGTTGAGCACTTCTTTCTGGTTCTTTGTACCCCAGAGGAGCGTCAAAATCCACCTATTTACGTAGGGTAAAGAAGCACAACTAGTATTCCTCTATTCCTCAGAACTCCACAAACTACTGTTCCACTTTAATCTAGAGTGAACAAGGAACAACTGAGGTTCTAATATTAAAAATATACACATACAACAAAATTCAGAACAAGAGAAAAAGCCTCTCCAGGGATGAACCTCAGCATGTCATTGAAACAGAAAACAGTGAAACAGAACTCAGTGCCACTGGAGATCTAATCAAGACAAGGTTGTTAAATCAGACTCTTCCAATTATGAAACATGTTGAATCTAAATATAACGTTCCAGGCACTGAAGTCACCTGATGGCACATGGAGGGCAGCACAAGACTGGAGATGTGGTTACAGAGGTACGCGGGCACCCTTCAAGGAATCACCCTCTCCATCCCATCTGATTTGACCTCTCCTGGTGTCCAGTGCTCCCAATTTATGAGGCCCCCTCTCCTTTTGCAAAGGCACAGTAAAACCAGACTGCCAACAGTGATTATAACTTACGTTCATATCACATTCTATGATGGACACAGCTTTATCAGGTTTGGTCTCCATTACCCGAAGCTCGTAGATCTGAAACAGTTTTGAACTATTTTAAGATGGCACATCTTAGAATGGATGCATCTTATCTTCCCTATAAAAGCACAGCGAACCCTTCCCTCCAGAAGCCAGCAGCTATACAGCAGCTCGGGAGATGACTGAGCTGACTCCTCTCTTTCTCTTAACAGCACTGACTGCAAAATCTGCCACCTGAGACTGGTTGCCAACAATGCTGTACAGCTCTACACTGATGATTTAGGCAACAACAAGCGTGCTTAGCCTGCAATCCCAAATGATCAACGTGTGCATGCAGCCTACTAACTTCGCCTACTCTCATCTAAAATATATATCTATCACCAGAGGTACCCAAAGTATTTATGAGGCCACAATATACCAAACTACAGAGTACTTCACATGGAACAGAATGTCTTTCACCAGATTGATGCTACATAAATGAGCCCTATGTTGAATGGTGCTTTATACTTTACCTTTTCATTGTAGTTGATGGCAATAACATCTCCAGTAGTTAAACATGCAAAGTTTCTCAATGCATTTTCTAATCTTTGGAGTACGTTAAGATTTGTTTTTGCAGTGAAATATCAAAGCTTTGCAGTTACTAAGCTATAAGACTTTGATCCTTGTTCTCTCAAACATGTTTTAAAAGTCACCAGTAATGAAGACAGCCTTTTAATAAGGTATATAAATCCTCTGTAGCTGTTCTTCTAAGGGACACTTTTAAACTCGGGGGACTTTAAGCCAAGACTGGTGCTTATTTATACTCCAGGGTACACTGTGTCAGCATTCTGCAACATAAGCACATTCTTGTTGTTGTTTGTTTTCCAGAAATGGCAGTAGAAGCCATCTACTACCAGAAAAGCATGATCCATGCCCAGAAAGATAGCTGTTCATCATTACAACTTGGGAGCAAACTTTTCTTCCCTGCTCTATCAATGAATAGGAAAGATACACAGCTTTGGGATTGGTGATGTCGAGGAAGTCTGGACTCTGTGGCTGAAATTTTGAGTAAGTGGCAACTTGAAGATTAACACTCTCCACTTGTACCAGGCCTCCCTCTTCCAGCAGCAAGTTCTGCATCATCTGCAAGAATAACAAAGATACAAACCACTGTACCAACACAGTCAACGTTTTTAAATCTCTTTAGATTGCCAAGGCTGCTGTCTTCCCGGAAATGCACCAGTTCACTGCTTTAAAGAAAACATCCTAGGTGCATCCTAAGTAACATCCTGCTTTGTTTTGCTCAAACTCATACTGAGAGAAACCTGAGCTGCGACTGAATGCTGCCATGACTAGCAAACACATGCAATTTCAGGAAACATCACCGCTCTTTAATATTACGCTGGCAGCTCTTTAATCCTACTTTTCAGGTTTTGACAGTTCAGCATAGAACAACTCACCCAGTGTGGTAGGTAACATATGCCCTCGTCAGCCACGAATTCAAGCACTCCACAGTGCGTCATACGGTCCGAATTTTTGTTGGTCAGCTTAAACAGCATTGGATAAGTAATATTAAGTCTGCCTGGAGAGAGAGGAGAAAAAAAGTATAGCACAGTTCTGAAGCTTTCACAGACTGAACATCAGCAGAAGCGTGAGCCATGGCATTGGAGAGGACTTCCATCATGCCATTATTTCAGCTTCTCAAAACTACAAACCCAGGAGAGAACGGAGATACACGAGTACTGTACTGCCATGGCACTTTGAGCTTAAATGCCTCAGATTACAGTGAGATCAGACATGAGCAATCACACTGCCCCAAGTTCAGAGATGAGCACGCATTTGGTATTTTAGTAGAGAAATTTGTTACTGTTGCACCCTTCTTCTATCATCAGTCAGCTGCTATCAAATTCATTTTAACACTTCCTGCCTATTTTAAAGATAAATCCCGACATAATAATTTGAGAATAAGTGAAAACTAAAAAAAAAATACAAATAAACAAACCTGACTTAAGGAGCCCAATAATCACCCTCAACTCTTCCAAAGTTCATTTTCACTTTTTTCTTTTTTGAAGACAGAATTTTCCTTCAGATGACAGCATTCACAACAAACAGGCTGATTAGAAATCATTGCTTAACTACTCTGTCTTAAGGCAATTAGCAGTAACACCGACCCACTCTCACCCAGCACCTCAGGTGTCCGTACACGGCTCCTGGACCCCAGTGCTCACCAACACACCTCACCACTACGTGTTCTAACGACCTTGCTTGGAATCCTTTATTCGAACAGAACTCAGCAGATTTCCAAACTGCCACAGTACTTCCAGTATTTGTTACTGTATTTCTGCCGTTATTCTTTAATATCGCTGCCATTCCGGAACAAAACATTCACTTACTGAGCTGATCCAAAGCAGACGGCGGCATAATGACTGCAGATACGAAAAAGGAAACAAGATCAGGAAAATGACGACTG
Source organism: Oreortyx pictus (assembly GCA_036925125.1). Lineage (NCBI taxonomy): Eukaryota > Metazoa > Chordata > Aves > Galliformes > Odontophoridae > Oreortyx > Oreortyx pictus. The sequence goes on along the minus strand of JAUPFR010000019.1, from coordinate 13,401,498 downwards.
CACAAACAACACGTAACGCCATTTCACTGTCACCACGATTACACTCCCGCAGGTTCGCTTCTGAGTAAGGGACCCCAGCACGGTGCCGCCGCGGGGACGCGCAGCTCCGCCGGGCACGAGCCCCGAGCGGCCCCACCGCCCGGCCCGGCCCCACCGCCGCCCCACGAGTCACGGAAAGCAGGCACGTACTCTTCCCGCCTTTCTCCACGTCTGACCTATCGTTCGGCCCGGCCAGCATGGACACGGAGAAGCAGCGGTACTGCGTGGAGAAGCGGTTCTGGAACACGCGGGGGATGGGGTGGTCGAACATGTTGAATGAGAACTGCGGGAGGAAAACAGCCGCGTCAGCAGCGCTGCGGCCCGGGCGGGGTCCCGGCGTCACGGCCCCGCGCTCCCGCAGCCCCCGGGCCTCACCATGGCGGCGGCGGCGGAGTGCGGAGCGACGGCCGCTGCTGCTGAGCGCTCCGCCGCCTGACGCCGCGCCCCCGGCACCGCCCTCCGGCCGCCACGTCGGGTGAGGGCAGGAGGCCGGAGGCCGCGCCGGTCACCGGGGCCGTCGTGGCGGCGGTTTCCGACCGCTCGGCCGCCCCGCCGCCACCGCGCGCAGAGCCGGGCGGCGTTCGGTCCTCCGCCGGCGCGTCTTCGCGGCCCAGCGACAGAACTGCCCCTAACAAAGATGGCGGCAACGGCGACAGCGCCTGGCAGGTGCTTCCGGCAGAGCCGGGGCTGCTGCGATTGGCCCGCGTCTCTCTTTTCGAGTCTCATTGGCCAGCTCCCGGAAGACAGCTCGTCCAGTCCGCGTCGCGAAATGGCGACAGCTGCTTTTCCACTGGCCAATCGGAAGCGGCGCCGCTTTGGCGCCCACTTCGAGTGGGGGCGGTGAGCGACGGCCGCCGCTCCCTCAGCTCCGCGTCCGCCGCCGCCATGTTCGTCACCGACTGCCGCCGGGAGTTCTACGACGTGATCGTCAGCCAGGTGCGGGCGGGGCCGCGGGGGCGTCGCGGGCTGTGTCCGCCGCCGCGGGGTGAGGGGCCCCGAGCCGCGCTCGCCCTTGTGCCGCACCTCTGGCGATGTTGCGTCTGACCGGGCCCTGCCGCCGCTTTCCTGCTCGCTGCGTTTTGCTCCGTGGGGATAACAGTGCGCACAGAGCCGCGGGCGCTTACTGGGTGTGATTTCACCACTTCGAAGTTCGTTGTTGGCGTTCACTGGGATCCAAGTCGTTTCTTTTCTTCGGTGCCTGTATAGATTCGACCCTGTTCCATGCTTATAGTCATCTCTGCCTAAATTCCTCCCTTTCTCAGCCCACAGCCACGCGCTTCACATACCAGCTCATGGATTTGGCCCATTTGTTAATGTATTAAAGCTGTGACTCTTATTTTGCAGCGAGTTCTTCTTCTTGTGGCTTCAGACGTTGATGCCTTATGTGCGTGTAAAATACTTCAGGTAAGAGTTTGTTACCGCTGTAGGCTAACACAAAAAAAAAATCACTAGGGTTCTTTTAAGAGGTTTGAACTCAGGAAAGGGTAAAAGTTTAAAGTGATGTTGTGAAATGTTTTCTCTGTGAATCATAGTGTGGATGCTCAGCAAGCCATGCTCCCAGAGTCGATGTCGAGTTGTCACTTTGGATGTCTTCAAGATACAAATTTGTATGAAATACAATTTCAGCACAATGCAGTATTGTAGTAGAGATTGTTTCCCACCATAGCTGACAGCTGTTTGCTTCATTTCAGGCTTTATTTCAGTGTGATCACGTGCAGTATACACTAGTCCCTGTGTCTGGATGGCAAGAACTTGAAACTGCCTTTCTTGAGCATAAAGACCAGGTAAAAAGAAAAGTTGCAGCTCGTTGTATATAGACGTGAATTTCTATCTTTTCCCCAACTTAAAATGTCAGCTCTTCATGCAATTCCACTAATTCTTACCTCAACGCAGTGGCTATATTTTAATATACTGCTTCCAAATTTGTCGAGGTCTTTTTATTATTATTTTTTGTGTCAGCTCATTTCTGGTTGATGTGGGATGTGCAAGGTGGTGGTATTGGGTGTCCAATGTCCTAACATAATTATGGTCTGCTGTCTTGCATGTTGTTTTCCTCCTTTGGGTCATCTAACGCCAGGAAGTAAATGCTGCTCCTGGCAGTGGTGAATGCTCTGGGGGTTTTATATAGGAGTTTTCAGTCTTACGTGTTTCGTGCTAATTGAAATGAAAAACATTTGTTTTGTTTTGGTTTGCAGTTCAAATATTTTGTTTTTATTAATTGTGGTGCCAACGTTGACCTTTTGGAGATCCTGCAGCCCGAAGAAGACACATTTTTCTTTGTGTGTGATAGCCACAGACCCATCAACGTAGTGAACGTTTACAATGAGACACAGGTGGGCAGAGCTTTTCTTAGAGCTTGCACAGTAACACACTTCACGTGTTCCGTGGTGCTGGTGCCTTAGTGCTCTAATGTTTTCCTGAGCTGTTGGCAGTCAGGAGAGGAACGTTACTGATGCAGATATCCACTGATATTGTAAGATCAGAAAAACTGCTGATGGAATGATAAAAACTTATACTGCTAGTGGTGTGATAGCTGTCAGCTGTAAGCACCTGCACAGTTCTATTTCTACAACTCAGACTGGTGCAGACTAGAAGATAAACATCCTACAGTGCTTAGCAGCCACACATAATTTTTTCAGGCAGTGTTCTATGATTTTCCTGCTGAAGAAGAATGCAGTTCCCACTCTTACACTGGATAGATAAGCACGGTCTTTGTAAAAGCAGGAGTACTGCTTTTTAATACAAGGAATGGATAGCAGCCAAAATGAATTTTTTGTTTCTCTTTTTAAGCATCTGAAGCTTTCTTGTTTGTCATTTGAAATGGTGCTTTGCTGAGATATATGCTTTTATTCTTGCTAGATTAAGCTGTTAGTTAAGCAGGATGACGATCTTGGTGTTCCTGCCTACGATGATATCTTCAGAGATGAAGAGGATGAAGAAGAGGACTCAGAGAATGAAAGCGATGGGTCGGAGCCGTCAGATAAGCGTAGGCGTTTTGAAGAGGTTTGTTTCTGATGCTTCATTTCCTGAAAGGGAAAATAAAGCAGTCATTACATGTGCTTACGGCAGGCTAATTAATAGTAATAACCTATTAATGGTAGAAAATTAAGTCTATGACTAAAAGATAATCTGCTATAACTAGAGTTCCACTTGCACAGATTGTTTATTTCAGCTGCCCTGAAATATTTTCTGCTCATCAAAATACCAATATCAAAAACTTAAAACTGATTCTCCATGTAATGCGGCCCTCATGCAATTGCTTAACGGAGGACATCCATCTCTGGTTTTGTGCTCTGGGCTTTCGAGTTCAGCAAAACCACCAATTTGGATATAAACTATGTTTCATATATTTTGAAATAATTGCTTGAGAAGATAGAAGCTCACAAACAATTTAGAAATACATTTTGTCCGTCTCTGGGGCAGTACACTATCACAAGTATGTGTGGTATAGGCATGAAAAAGTACATTTGGCATTTTTGTTTGTAGCATGGTAGCCTTGTGGTAAAAAAACAGATAACAACACTGGTCCAAAATCAAAGACAAACCATAACCAGCGCGTGCAAAGCTGCTTCTGAATCTGAAGTACTGCAGAGACCTTTTAGATCTGAGTTAAGATGGTGCTTTTTAGAGAGTGCAAATACACACTGAGTTCCTCTGTTCTGAGCTTGATTAGTTATCTTTGTTTTTCACCAGTGTCATTTTTATGTCACAGAATGGTCAGCTGCAGTGTTGTTGTATTGCGGTTCCTTTTGTTTGTGTAGGTGAGCTCAAATGCTAGCAGAGGAAGGCAGGGCTTGAAGTGTTCCTTGGAAAGCGTTCGGTGATAACTCTTCCCATTAAATGTCATTAATAGGAATAATTCCTCTTGTAATGAAGATTCAGTCGCTTCAGTAACTGCATGAGTGCTAAGTTACTGGAGTGGGGCTTATAGCGTTTTAATGTCCAAATTAATTTGCAGGAAGTAATAGAGAGGACAATGAAAAGGCGCCAGAGGCGGGAATGGGAGGCACGCAGGTGAGCTTCGGTTGCTTTCGACTTGTGCACGTGTGTGTGTTCCTTGTGGATGTTGGCACTATGGTACTTTGCAATGTGCTTCAGTTTTAACTTTTTTGGAAAATGGAAAGACATTTACTGTATGTATCTATAAAAAGCTAAAAAGTTTATATGGGTAATAATTGTCAATAATCATTTATAAATAAGAATAGCAAAAGGTGCAGAGCTTCACTGTTAAGTAGCACTGTCAGCTTGTCTATCTTAGGATGAAATTTGTACCTCTTTCTGTATAACCCCAGTATTCTTAAATGGAAAGGTCAGGAACAAATGAAATAATCGTGAGGAATCGAGGAACTAAGGGTTTTTTTCCTTTCCAAATCTGTATTTTTTTCATTGCTAAAGTGAAATTAAATTATTTCACAGCCCCAGGTTTCTATTTTGAGTTGGATGAGAAGTGTAGTTTTCCACTTAGTCGGACTTATTTTTTCCTCTTTTAGGCGTGAAATTCTGTTTGATTATGAGCAATATGAATACCACGGGACGTCAGTAAGTATCAGCTCATTCTCCATGAAGTTGCAAGGGTCCAGCATAATTCTGGAGCTGGATATTATCCCATCACCTTTATTGAACACAACTTGTAAGGCATTATTACTTATTTACATTGTTGTCTTTTCTATTTGTGGTAAGACTTCTTTACCCTCTCCTTTTCTTCCATGCAGTCTGCGATGGTGATGTTTGATCTGGCATGGATAATGTCTAAAGACTTGAATGACATGTTGTGGTATGTTTCTGTTACCAATTTCTTGTAAAGGCTGAAAATCAATTCCACAGTAAAAAGAGGCAAGATCTTCCAGAGCTGTGACTTCAGTGTGAGAGAGCAGTTTGACTGCAGCGTGAATGACTGCCTTAGTTAGGAGGGCCCAGCTGCATGAACTGTTTAGAAATAACTGTCCAACTTTGTTGCTAACATCTATGCACAGCTGATGAATAGTGTTTCTGACTTGTTCCATTACACACTTAGATATTTAAGTATAACATGCCTTCCAGGATTTTTTTTTTTACTTTTTTTTTCTGTTTTTTTCCTGATTTCAGGTGGGCTATTGTTGGCCTGACAGATCAGTGGGTCCAAGATAAAATTACTCAGTAAGAAAACTTTTTTCCTGTTTGTTTGTTTGTTTGTTTGTTTGTTTGTTTGTTTGTTTGTTTGTTTTATGGAGCAACTAGTAGCAATTAATAAAGACCATGAAATGTGGGAATTTAATGTCGCACAACTTTTAAAAAATGGCATTAAATATTTTAATAATTAAAAAGGTGATCTTATGCCTTATAAAAACAGGAGTATACTTCAGAGAAACTATGTTTTCTTTTTCTGCTATTTAGAATTTTTAAACTCATTTGGCTTTTATAGTATTGTGCACAATAACTTCTAGTCTTGGAAGAAATGGTGTTCAACTGTAGCTTATATGACTGATACTGTTTTTTTTAAGGGAAAAAATCTGTTTGTTCTGCATACTCCTGTTTCCTTTCCTGTTTCGCATGACAAGTCCAATTCTTTTCCTTTCCCAACCTGTTTCTTATCTCAGATAAGAATCAGAATTCCAGTAGTACTCATGTAGATCTTAATTCTGATATTCTATTTTTACTAACACTGACCTCTCTGACGAGCTAAGTGCAGCAAGTATCTGGCTCCGTGCTCAGTCTGCCTGTCTCTCCGAGCTGGATTTGTTTTAGCTTTAATTGCCTGGTATGCAGCTGAGCACTGAAAGGCTGTTATTTAACAAGTGGTCTTTCTGTTTATCTGAGACGTGCCCGCTGTGCTCTGTGCTGCTCACTGATGAGTGTGCAACCGTTAGGAAGCACTTTATGTTCTCCTGTTCAAACATAAGTAAAAATAAATAAGTATGTATAGCCAAATGTGTTCTTTTTTTTTTAAGGATGAAGTACGTGACTGACGTTGGAGTTCTGCAGCGCCACGTGTCCCGTCACAACCACCGCAACGAGGACGAGGAGAACTCTCTGTCAATTGACTGCATGCGAATAGCGTTTGAGTACGAGTATCCTTACCTCAAATCTAGCAAAAGCAACCTGCCTTCTTGATCCACCCCAGCTGAGCTTATAGCAAGGATAAAAGATCCGAGAACAGAACTAGGAAAGAACGTATGGATGGTTTGTTGAACATGAGTCTGTTACGACATCTCACATCACTTCAGCTTAACTGCAGACTTGGTTAATGTCAGAATTTCCTGTCTTGTGGTGTTAGTGTACCCACACCTTTTTACAAAGTTGAGGCATCCAATCTGTAGGGACAATTGAAGGCACCTGCTGGTTAGAGTTCTGTGGCTGTCTGTAACTTCACACAGTGCATATGCTCACAGTTATTTTCTGTAATTCCCGAGCAGTCTGCGCCTGGCGCTGTATCAGCACTGGTCTCTGTATGAAAGTCTCTGTAATACCTCATATACCTCTGCTAACCTTAAGCTTTGGTCTGTACAAGGACAGAAGCGGCTGCAGGAGTTTTTGGCTGACATGGGGTGAGTGTTAAAACTTTGGCTCTCGATTTAGGGATCATATTTTCACCTAATTATATAAAAACATTCAGATGGGAGCAAAGTTCTTTAAGCTTATAGGAATTCAGTATGTTGTTTTTTAAATGGTTCTGAGTCTGCTGTGGAGTCCTTTTGAGCTGAGTTGTGCAACTTGTGCCTTACTGCATGAAGAATAATTCAGCTGTATGCCTTTACTGAATAGTAGATTTGGAAGTAACTTATGTATTCTTATGTCTGCTCTTCAATGGCTAGAGAAAAATAAGTTTAGTCAGACTTTGCTTGCTAGACTACGTGATGCTAACGCCCTATGAAATGAAGGTAGAATATTTGTCTCTTCTGGGTGACTGTTGGGAATGTTTCCTTCTGTCTTCAGTTTGCCTTTGAAGCAAGTGAAGCAGAAGTTTAATTCCATGGACGTGTCTTTGAAAGAAAATCTACGGGAAATGATTGAAGAATCTGCAAATAAGTTTGGGTAAATTGTTTTAAATACAAATGCTTTATCTGAAAGTATTTTTCAGTTAAATTCAGATGTTTTTAAAAAGAGACATTACATCCACTTCATATAAAAACATGTGGCATTTCTACTGATAAAGTATTAGTCTCTTTGCAAATGTTAGAATGAGATTCTCATGTTCTTAACACTGACCAGCTGAAAATACTGACAATTTTATCTCATTTTACAGAATGAAAGATTTAAGAGTGCAGACCTTCAGCATTCACTTTGGCTTTAAGAATAAGTTCTTGGCAAGTGATATAGTTTATGCCACAGCTTCTCTCATGGAGAGCATAGAGAAAGAGGGGCCCGAAACCACTAATTTCATTAAGGCTTTGGACAGTCTCTCCAGGTACAAAAAATCTGTGTTCTTTCTCAGTTTTAATGAAGAAAACATCCATGGGGATAGTGTTTAGAAATGTCCCACTTGTGTGTGGAAAAGCCTTGTATTTTTGTATAAAACATTTGTTTTTCTTCTATCTTTTGCAGGGGTAACTTGGACAAACTGCACCAAGGACTGGACCTAGCCAAAAAGCAGTTGCGTGCCATTCAGCAGACAGTAGCCAGCTGCATTTGCACCAACCTTGTAATTTCCCAAGGGCCTTTTCTTTATTGCTCCCTCATGGAGGTCAGAATTCTGTTCTTCTGCCAGCTCATATTTCAGTGTCATATTTGCCTTTCCCTGGTTTGAATAAGACTGTTCTCCTAACTGTTTGGCTCAGTAATAATGATACCAACAGAAAGTATCTGTCTACACTGACTCTGATGGGTCAGTATATCTGCTCTGTAATTCACAAAGAAAGAATCAGTTTTCTCAGAGGAGCTTGGTCGCCAAGTAAGGTGGGTGATGACAAACTCCTTTACTGTAGTGACTCCTTTACTGTAGTGGTTTTTCTTAGTGTTCTTTGAACAGCACAAAACTTTTCTTTCTGTCAGTGCAGATCAAAATTTAAATCAATAAATTGAACTGTTGTCTTCTGTTGTGATTGAAATAATTCAGTAGTTCTTGTTTTCCTAGGGTATGCCAGATGTGAAGCTGTTTTCTAAACCAGTATCTCTGTGCCTGCTTAGTAAATACTTGCTCAAATCCTTTGTTTGCTCTGTAAGTAAATCAGAAAGTTTAATGTAACTTTTGCCCTTTGTAATGGTTATTGTGTTTTCATGAATAAAAATCTTGGCAACTAATTGAACTGCAATTAAATTGCGTTTGTATTAAGAACTACTAGTGGCATAATTCAGATTTTTTTTTTTTAATGAGGTTTTAATATGGAGAACTCTCTATAACTATTTCTCTGTGGAATTTCTCATGGCTCATCCTGGTCTCATTTTCAAAGTGAGCTCAGGTAGACGTGGTCTGATGAGGTGAACAAGTTGCCAGCTGCTAGGACCAGGACAACTTAACAAGAACTTGTTGTGAAATGTTTACTTTGAAATGAGAACGCTTTAAACAAACTCCTATTTCTGAAGTATCTAAAAAAGTCAGTATCTTCAACATCGTCTGCATTTGTTTTGTTTTTTTAATTGTTTGAAGAGCTTTTTTCATCACTGTAAATTGTCTGTTGTCTCTCTATGTCATACCTGTGCAAGATTGGAGAACTGAAATCTCCACTGGTCCTTACACAGACTTCTATAACAAAGAAAGAGGGCAGTTGCCTTGCATAATCTCTTAATTTCTATATAGCTGCATTACTGATGTATCCTTAGGTGAATATACATAATGTTATATGTTGAGCTGGATCTAAATTGTTGTCTAAGTTTTGTCTAACAAAGAACCTTTCTGATTTCCAGACAAAAAGCAAGCGCTGTAAATTACTGCCACTGGTAATGGCTGCACCAATGGATGTTGAACAGGGAACTGTGATCATGGTGGGCATTCCTCCAGAGACAGAAAGCTCAGATAAAAAGAAGTAAGGATGCTGTTTAAAAGCTCTTACTAAAAGTATCCGTAGAGTTTTCCCATCCCTGAAACAGCTGAATCTTTCCTGTACCTACCTCACACTGCACACACTGACTTGGCCTGCGTCCTTGAGAAGATGCTTTTGCTTGTGGTATACATGAGGTACTCTGAGAGAGGACATTCATGCTTCTCAGTTTACTTGTGCAGTTTTTTCCTCCGTCTTAACTATTTATGTATTTGGCTTAAAAGAGGGTTTTGTCTCTTAGCAGATGGTAGCTTCTAGTATGTGGCTAACTTCGTATTTCATCTTGTAGCTTTTTTGGAAGAGCATTTGAGAAAGCTGCTGATAGTACCAATTCTAGGACTCTACACAACCATTTTGACATGTCAAGTAAGTAATGCCATCTTTTATTTCACTGAATTCGTTCACCATGTCTTCCTTTAGGGGTCAGTGTTCACACAGGCTCCGTAGAACGTAATGAATTTACTAATTTCTGTATGTCCTAGATGCAAATGTCGAGTGTGTGTATCTGGTAACACTGTTCCTGAGTCCAGGATAAATCCAAACTACATCTTACTTTGCTGATCTCTTTTTCTACTACGTAGCAGAGGGTTGGTTATCACTTTGACATAGTATAAAGTTTGCTCAGAGTAACGATTTTCAGATACACACTTCATTTACGATCTATGAGGATATCTGTGAGGGATTTGGTACTTGGTAGCCAAACCAGGAGTGGCATTGAAGTTACAAGGTTTATTCTTTATTGGCTCTTTGAAAAACAAGATATTTGTGCAGTGAGATTTTCCTTGCTTTGTGTGTGCTTATAAAGGAGGCAGTTTTTAGCTCCACACACTCTGAGTATATTTGCACATCGAACATAAAACAAACTCTCCTAGGTTGAAAACATCGTGGCTGTATCATGTAGTGAGCACCTAGAAGGGTGAGCGTGCTGGAGTAAACCATGCATGTTGCATTTTGCTCAAATAGTTCCTCTTTCTTTCTTAAGATTGGTTAGGAATAGAAATGTGTGCTGGGAATGAATGCTCTTTGTATGGCACCTGACTTATCTTTCAGCTATTTCTGTCTTGTAACAAAGTATTTTGTATTTCAGTAATTGAACTGAAAACAGAAGACAGGAGCAAATTTCTGGATGCACTCATTTCTCTCTTGTCCTGATGGTAAGGCAGTGTAAAATGGATTCATTCAGAAATGTATTGCAGTTCAAGTTAGTAAGCAAATGACATTCACATATAATCTGTAGAATGTTCTAACAAAATGCAGCAATTTCCAGTGATAATCAATATTGAAGGTAAGGATTTCTTACAAAGATGATTATTTTTCTTTTGGGGAGGAGGCAGACAACAGTGGCAGTATGAAAAGAATTTTTTTTTCTTTTGTGCCTTTTAAATTTCATCATTGCTGAGCTTTTCATTGCTGCAGCTTTTTGTGGCTTTTCAGTTCCTTTTGTGAAAGGAGCAGCTGTTTATGTTGTGGAAGGAAATGGAGGTATTAATTGTGATTGGCAGTCCATTATTGCCTTTTTTTCTTGTCAGTTTCGATAACTTGCTTGAGCTCAGGACAGAGTCTTGGTCACAGGAGTGCCATTCTTGGCCCTCTAAACTGTACCATTTGTTCAGAACGGTCTGTAAGATTGTCTAAAACTATCTGAAGTACCTCCTGACTCCTTCGTATCTTGGCAGAGATTTGATCTTCAGTATTCACACGTGAATTAATTCCACATTATCTTTACACTGTATGTACCAAAGCAGGGGAGTAAGACAAAGCCTTGGATGAGAGTCTGTGAATGTATGGTCACAGGCCTACCCAAATGGATATGAACCTGTTGGGAATTAATTTCTTTCTGTTTGCTCAGAAGTTAGTGAGTCAATAACTGCCGTGGTTAGATAGCGTAACTATTCGTGGCTTCTGGGATTCCTGTGACTGTCTGTTTCTTTATGCTTTGACTACAGATTGGTTCAGATTGTCTTCTGCCCTCGTCACACAGTGGTGCTTTTGGTTCCTTGTGCTGGAAGCTGAGGATCAGATGCTCTGAAGCTGTTTCAGGAGTTCCAGACTCACAGTGCTGCAATTCATCTTGCTTTATCCGAAATGTTGTGATACAGGTCTGCATTTCTGGTTGGTGTCAGGAGACCCGAGCACGCAGATATTGGACACTGCTTCTTTGTAAAGACTCAATCCTTGTCGAGGCAAAGTGCCTCAAAAAGGAGAACTTGTAAATGGCATTTCTGTTTGTCCAACCTGCTTTTATCAGTAGACGTGCTCCTTTGATATTTAGCTGTGGGGTAATGACAAAAGTAGGTTTTAAAGAAGTTCCATATTTAAATCTCCCTTTAAAACTGTCTTGAATGTTTTAAAATCATTTTTACAGTAACTTCTCGAAAACTTGTAATGAAAATCTTATTTGGTGCTGTCAGGTTGCACATTTATCCTTTGGAAATAAATGTTCTGAGATTTTAGGGATTTAAAAAACAGTACTAAGAAAGTGCCAGATACCAGGTGAGATGTGTGGGATTTCAGTGCCAGCCAGGTGTTCTCGGTCATGCTCTGTGGTGCTGCGCTGTCACTTGTAGACTGGCCTTGGCAGTAACACTCCTGGGAGGACTCTAAAGTAGTGTGATAACTGTGAGAGGACTGTGGTGTTACGAGCACTGCCAGAATGGATCCCTTCAGTTCATAACAGTTCCATTTCAGCTCAGCTGTATGAAGTGTTATTGCACTTGGGCTTATCCTGCTGTACGTTGGGTGGGTATGTATGTGTTGAATTCTTTTTCTTCTTTCAATGTTTGCTTGAATACTGTGTGACCTCAATATTTCCAGTGTATCATAATGAATATTTAAAGGTTATATATCATTACATTGCACTTGGTTATTTTAATACCAAATGTGATTAGATGTAGCCAGTGGAAAACGAATTAAACTGTGTATTTTTATCCAAACAGAAGTGGTTCTTCATGGCTGTCTTTTTATCTGAACAGCCAAATCTTTGTGCCAGCTGGTGACAGTGCAGAAGTTGTGGAGTGTTAGGGCTGTGCATCCGATGCATGGCACAGCTCTGTGGCTGAGAGGGGTACCTTGGCAAATTATTATGGCTGTTCCCTTATTTGAGGCTTTGTTATTGCTGTTTCTTTGTTTTCCCCACCGTCATTAGACGTTCTGTGTGAGTCCCTTCCTCTCACCAGTTCTCACTTGCTGTTGTATTCCCCCGTCTCTCTCTGGAGCTTTGTGTGTTCTTCATTCCCTGTCATTCTGTTTTGTTTTGCACGTCAGCATTTTAGAATATGCAGAGTAGTGCCAGACACTCCTTACATGGCTCATTCTATGCTACAGAATTTGTAAATGAATGTGTTGGTACAGTTTACTTGGAGGATCTCAGAGGAAGGTCCAACCTCTGCAGCCCCGTGTCCGTAGGTCAGCAGCTCTGATGTGCTGGGCCTGCTTCAGTGGTCACCTCCAACAGTTAAGTGTTGGACAGAGTTTCCACGCCAAGAATTCTTACCATCTTTTCATGAAGAGATTATTATGCATTTGATTTGTTTCCCAAATAGAAAACGTGGTTCATGACGTGTCATTTTAAAAGAAATAGTTAAGGCACTGAGAAATCGGCTTAGGATCTTTAGGTGGATGTGGCATTCCACGTCTGAATGCAAACAGAAACATTCCCTAAGGATTATATTTGAGCTGCAGTAACTCTTTTTCCCCCGGTGTGTTTGCTGTGAAGATCAATGCTTCGGATTATTTCTGTTGCTCCTACTTTATCTTAGAGAATGACAAAAGTATGAAAGAAACAAAATTGTCCTTCAAAAAGCTTGGTGCTTCCAGGGGATGTGCTGAGGTTCCTGAACAAGCTGACTGAGCCCTGCTGTTCTCGCCCAGTGATTCGTGACTGTTCAGACAGAGCTGAGATTGCACAGGAAAGAGCTCCTTTGGCTGGAGATGCAGTGTATCGCCTTCCCCAGGGGTCACAGGGAGTTAGCAGTCTCTGACTTACCAGATTAAGGCTGTGTAATGGTGAAAATTAACTCACTTCTGTACTGCTCTTAAGAAAAAAATGAAGAAGTACTGCAGCTTCCTTGAATGAATGAGGTACTGGGTTTACACTGCCTTAAGCATAAATGCAGCCACAGGGGGAGACCAGAAGGACACTTAATCAGAGTTTTGACCTGTAATGCCAAAAGCAGATGCTAGGGAACAAAGAAATAGCATGATGCTTCCTGCCGGGTACGGACACAAGTATTCCCACAGCCCTTCTCAAGGACGTCCTGGTCCAGATGTGGTCTGTGTGTGTTTGGTACCTGTCAGCAGTTAGCTGCAAACCTGAACCCCTGTGAGATTTCATGCTGTGCGATGCTGTGTAGGGAGCAGACGTGCTGCCTTGCCAATTGTTGGCTTTGTTGGTGCTTTACAGCCTTGGCCTGTTTCCTCTGTGCAGTCATCATTTCATAGACCTCTTCTGTGCTCCCCACAGTTCTCCCTTCCCAGTCTTGAAAGATGGCAGCCTATTTTTTCCTCTGCTGCAGCTGTTCTGGCAGCCTGACTGCTGTCGCACTGCTTCAAGTAATTTTCAGACAGACCAGAGGGAAAACTGCAGGCAGTATCTGGGATCCAGGTGCACAGGGCTTATCAGGAGCACGGTGATGTCACTCCTCTCTTCCTGTGTAAGTTCTTCACATGCTCCTTGCCCTTTTAACTGATGCTGTGCTGTTCACCTACTTAATGGCTCAATGGATGTAGCTGTTGTAACAGCAGTACCTCTGTCCTGACTGCTAGGCTGCAGTGTTTGTTTCTTTAAATGGGAAAATTGAAGTCTCTCTTGGCTCTCATGTGCCACTGTTGGCTTCAAGGTGGTCCTGAAATTTCCCTCTGGATTGGATTCAGGGACTAAGGAAAAAGTGCTGCCCAGGGTGCAGCCCTAAGTACAGTGCCACCTCTGTGCACGAGTGCCTGAGTTACAAACTTTCTTAGCAGGAAATATTATGAAACTCTAGGGAAAGAAAATGTTTGAAATTAAAGCTCACATCTATTCTCATTCTCTAAAAGCATTTGAGTTTTGTTTTCTTTTTCCTTTTTAAAGGTGGCAGAATTAGAGAAGCAAGACAAAGATGGGGCACGTTCCAAGTAGGCAAGAGATCTTATACTCAGTTGTACACAACTTCACAACTGCCCTGGGGATGTGGGTTTCCCAATCGCTGCTGTTGCGTGGAAAAAACAATTCCAGTTTTCTCAGCCGTGCCTGCTGTGCAGCTCCTCTGGCACTCCTTCATTCTGTGCCATTCCTGGACAATATATCTAGACCTTAATAACGAGAGGTGATACTACAGAAATTGAGTAATTTGGTACCGTGAGCATTTATTGGTCTGTGTGTGCAGTGAATCACTGAAAGCTCAGAAGGCTTCCTCAGCTCAGAATGAAAACTGAGTTCTCTATGGGAAGATTTCACATGCACGTTCATGTGCAAGCCTGATCACGCCTCATGAACTAACCAAGATGAGATGTACACTCACGTGAAATCACCACACAGCTCATGCACTTTCTGGATTCAGGTCTGTTTTGTTCACTCTGGGTTTTGTTTTTCATTCCCTAAACTCAGCTACCCACCCCTCTGAAGTCAAACAGCTTTGTGACTTAAGAACTGCAGGTGATTTCTCTGGGCATTCCTCAATGTTAGCTCGGTTACCTGTGTTAGATGATTAGGTACTCTGACATTCTGTTTTCTTTTCAAAAACAGTTCTAATTGAACTGATACCTTCCTGGTCCTTGAAAAAAAGCTCACGTCCCATTGCAGAACGAGGTGCTGCCTTTTTAACTGGGTAGAGCACTTCTCATTGATACAGCATGTCTGTTTGTTCAGTCCTCGTGGTGCTGGTGTCTCTTTCCACTGCTTGGCTCAGTGGAATTTACTTTCATTGAATCATTCATTTGCAGCATGTCAGTGGAAAATCGGAGGCACCTGCCATTGGATTGGAAAGAATTCTCAGGGACATTCAGCTCTTTGTGTTTTTATTTGCTGGAAGTCACTGAGGGGCTCCTGAAATGAGCATGTCCTCACTGATTCTCTCTTGTGTGACCTGAAAGCCTAGCTAGATCGCTGCCCTGTAAGGAACGGGCACGTAAAATAGTGTTTCCAAATGCCACTGTGATCAGCAGTGTAATTCAGGATTTGCACACTGGGACTGAAGAAGACATTTGTCAGGTTATGTTGTCTCATGAAAACCATTTGCTGTGGGTCAGCTGCCTAGATGTGGAAAGCTGTCGTTCTTTTTCAGGAATTGTTGGATTTCAGAATATCTGTGTGGTGTGGCACGCATGGCAGAACTGGAGGAGCAATTTCTTTTGGCTCTGAAGAGGTTCATTTTCAAACTGATACAGATTGGAATGAACAGAGATGGAGAGTGGGGCACAGCTCCCTTTTGTGCCTTGGGAAAATGTCTTCTAGGTGAATGAAGCTGTCAGATATTCCAGGAAAGGGGAATAAACAGGATTTACTTTACGTTTTAACAGAACAAACTGATCTGATCTGTGTTTTTGAAGCAGTGTCTAGCTGTTTTAGTGAACATTAAGTTGTATTATTGTTATTAGGAATCAGTGAGTTACCTCCTGGTGTTAATCCATGTGGTGGATATTTTAGTTCATTTGCTGTGAAGGATGATAGCAAGAAACTTAGTGCTTCAGATAACAGGTCACCTGTGAAGAGGTCGCAGCATTAGGGCCAGGGTAGCTTGCAGGACCAAGCTGGAAAGAGATGGTAAAGAATGTAATTCTTGGTCTTTGAAAGGATGTGTTCTATGTGTGCAGAACATCAGCACCAGCACATGCTGCTGTTCACTGTGCTGAGGAGTGAGATGGCCTTCGTGGAACCCCACTGTGCTCCCCTCCCCAGAATTATGAACAAGAAATTCAGTTAGGGCTCAGTTCTCATTTCCACTGCTGTCAGGATGGCCTCCCATTCTTCCTGCTAGCAGTCTAAATCTCCCTCCAGGTAAGAATTGAGGTTCACCCCCACAGAAGCAGCATTTGCTCATGCATGCAGTAAGCATACAGTTACCTGCTTTGCACATCCAGTGTGTGCTGCTTCATGAACATGAGATGGGGGAAGACTACAGTTTCAGCTGGTTCCCCTTGCAGAGGAGCTGTGTAAATAGAACAGCAACGGTAATGAACATATCCTCTGGGACAGACTTTGTCCTTGCTAAAGCTGCTGAATTGTGACTCAGCCCTGCTGGCTCCTATTGTAGGATGCCCTTCGGCAGGCTCTCTGAGCATAGCACACTGTCAAAGCTTTCCAACTGCTGCATAAAAACTGAGAGGAGAACCTGAAAAAGACTGAAAATGACAGGGTGAAATTCCAAAATAGAAAATAAAGACTAACAGGAAAAGTCTGAGGAACAATAGAGGGGAGCAGTAAATCCGGCCTGCCTTTCTGGCTCAGGAAGGTGTCCTGAAATCCGTGTTGCGGGGCACCCACTGGGTGGTCACCAGAGCTCATTTGAGTGTGTGAAATGAAATGGAAAACAATAGCTCAGCAGCAATTGCCTTTTTTCTTCTGATGAGGTGTTCCCTGAATTACCAGCATGAGTCCTTGATTTAGCAGTGAATACAGCCAGGCATTTCCTGGCACGGCAGCGCTACGTGGCACTATTAGGAATGCTGAGTGAAAGGTTCTGCTGTGAGGAACGAAGGGGAGGAAATAGGACCCGGGAGCACGTCCCACTGAACGTCACAACAAAAGGGGGAATAAAATGGAGTGCAGCTGCACAGGGGCCCTGTACCAGCACTGGAGCCCTCGTGTCCTCCTTGCACAAAGGGATGGCTGGAGGGAAAAGGTCTGCTTGGAAGGAAGGTCTGTTTTTGGAACCAGGAGCTGATACCAGTATTGTGTGTTCATCACTTGTCTCTTTTTCCATGATATCTGCTGCACTCCTTTATCTCAGTGCTTCTCTACAGGGGATCCTTGCTGGTAGGTGTCAATATTGTTCACACTCTTGGCCAAAGTCCCATTCTGATGATCCTCAACGTGTGCATCTGCTGTCTCCAAATGACCAACAAACGTTTCCTTCTTAGAGAAGATTTCTTGTCTGAACCTTTCAAAGACAGCAATACTGTACGTGGCTCCAAGAGTACTGCACTGACTTGCCAGAAATTACACACAGATTGCCTCTCCTCCTCCTCCCCTGATTACAGTCCTTGGGAAAAAAATGTGATGACCTCTCATGTTTTTGTTATTCAGCACATTTTTGTGGTCTTTTATTTCATTAAATTTAAAACTGTTTTCATTTTCTCCTCGTCTCACCTTCTATCAGCTGTGTGGATGTTAGAGTGCCTCTGATTCAAATGAAAAGGGAGATCCCAAAGGATATTAATGTTGCAGATCAATTAGTAATAATTTTTTCAGTGATTATATTAGGTGAATAAGTGAGCAGTATCAAGAGTGTCAGCTGCAACCTACACACAGCAACTGGTGCTGGCTTTATAATCCAGTGTCACTTATTAATGACATCCTTTTGCTTTCAGAGCAGAACACTGGTGTGTTGCTGTGCTGCATCTTGGACAATGTCATGTACAGAATTATACCTGCTATTTTCTCATCTAATTGTTAAAATTAGAACATCTCCCTATTTTACCTTCTGAATTTTTGGCTCCTGAAACAGACTGGTTTTAGTCCTACATTTTAAGCTGAGCTCTGACTTTGTCTGCCCTGGATGGGTTCATTTGTTTCCCTTCTTATTTCTGTTAATTACTCAGCAGCACGTGCTGTCCCAGTAACACCTCTGGGGGAAGTTCCCTCAGTTTGATACCCATGTGTGGTAGCATCTTACCCCACCTTTGCTCACTGAAGCACTTTCAATATCTTTTTCTCTTCTCTCATCTGAGTTAAGACCCTTCTGTTGGATTCAAACTCATTAGCAGGGTCAGAGGTTTGATGGCAATTTAAATCCTCTGCGTCCTGCCTGCTCGTGACACTGTATGGTGCAGCAAGATCGTGCTGACAAAAAGAAAACCACTGCTTGCTCTTCTCAGCCAGCTCGGTCTGCCCAGGCAGTCTGCTGCTCCCCTCCACGGGGCTGACCTGCCTGGACAGTGGCAGTGTGATGCAGCTCCCGCTCTGCCAGCTGGATGTCTGCTTGTCCCCACCTGCTGCTTCACAGCTCCTCTCCGCAGTGTGTTCTGTTCAGTTTCACCCTTTGTGTGTTCTTTGCTTTTTGTTATGTCTCTTCTGAGGTGTTGTGCTCTACTTCCCTTTGGAGACTTCTCTGCAGCTCTGTCCATCTTTTTGTTTCTTAGGTTTCTCCGGGGTTGTCGAGGTATGTGTGATGTGCCAATCCCCTCCTCTTGTTACTGCAGGGACAAAATGTGCTCTCAGAGAGTCCCTGCAACCCTGGACAGGTCTAAGTTGTTTTGGTTCAGAAGTGTGGTTCATCCTTTTCCTTTGTACTGCAAAGTCCAACAGCTGCTAAAGCTGAAGTTCTCATTTCCCTTTTGTGGCATTGCTCAGACTTGGGCAGCTATTCTGGGGAGAGAAATCTGCTATTTTATCACCCCCCACCCTGCCTTTGCCCCGGACTTGTTTTCAGTGCACCAGCGGAGCTCAGTATTAGCACAGTGAAAAACCAAAGGGCAGCTTCTGCAGGGCTGTGGGTGTGTCTGCAGGCAAGAATCAAACAAAATCACTAATCTTGTGAGAAGAGCACGAGACAAAGACATGGTTCCCACCACTGATAAGCAGCCTTTAGGACAGGGCAGCTGCCTTAACACGACCACCACCGCTGGGTAAAATCCTTTCCCTGAAATGCTGCTCTGTCCATACTGGTATGGTAGACCAGGACTGACTTTATGGAGAAACCATTTCCATGTATCTGAACTGCTACTCTTCTTTTGAACTCTTGGAGTTCTTTTTCCATAACATACACTGCACATAACACATATGGAAGTTGAGTTATCTGAAATCGGTGTTTAGTGGGACCTGCTCTGTTGGGTAAGACAAGAAAATCAGGAGAAAAATAATTTTGGGGTCCAAGAATGTGATGGAATTGAGGGTAAATGCAAAGCTTTAAAACCTTCTGTCTTGCTTGTGGTTAAATGTCAGCAGTGTAACAAAAATAACATAGATGTAAACCATTTCAGAAACAAACAGTGAGATGTGTTACGGTGCCTGGATCTTGGCCGTCCGCACTAACGAAATAATAGGAGGAAATGATAGAGGAAAAAAGCGGTGAAATCACACAGCAGCCATTGGGTATTCATGTGCGTCTTCAGTGTTGAGATAATACTTCGGTTTATTTGTGTTATAGAATGAAAGATTGCTGTTATAATTGGAAACTGTGGAAGGTTTTGTAGCTCGGGCTAAAGGTTATCCAGGCTGCTGCAGCAGATATCCTAGTTCTAACAAAAGCTATGCAGTAAGGACAGAACAGTACAACTGGAAGGGTAATCTAAAAATATACAAAGAACAAGAATTCTGCCGTGCTAGGCACTTGTTAGAGCTGATAAGAGCTGGGATTGTTGTTTTTCTGCTTGTTCCTTCAAACATGTGAAGCGATATTGAAACCAAATCACGTTGCTTTGAGGTCTCACGCGTGCTCTTGGCCGAGAGTGAATACTTTTCTTTCCAGAGTGAACTCTCTTGTGCCCAAGTAGCAGTGTGGAATCGATTGGAGTTGGAGTGCTTGAGAGTGAGAACAAAGTTGATGGGTGGCTACGTATAGTTTGATTAATTGCTGGAGTGCCTGGAATGTGGCAGATCAATGGCATTCAGACCTCTATCAGCTCACCTGGTTGGCTGAAGCCGTAGGAACAGGACTTCTTGGTGATGCTCAGCACCAGGAGAAGCTACAAGCTGAAACACAGGGAGTTCACCTGAATATGAGAAAAGCTTCATACTGTGAGGGTATGGAGTGCTGAACAGGTTGCCAGAGGGGATGCAGAGTCTCCTTCTCTGGAGACATTCAAAACTTGCCTAGTTGTGATCCTGTGTGATCAGAATCGTTTTCGAGAGTTATCTTTTGTTTAAAATAGCTGGGTTTTACAGGCAAACATTTACTTTTGTCCTCCACTGTAAATAAACATGTGCTGGCTTGACTCATCTGTTTGCATATACAGAGCACCTCCCTGCAGCATGCAGGCATCCTGCCTGGTGCACCCTGCCTGGTGAATCCTGCCTGGTGAATCCTGCCTGGTGAATCCTGCCTGGTGCACCCTGCCTGGTGAATCGCCTGGAGAGCCCACCAGAAGAGCTCCTCCCTGGACTTGGTATCACAGGGATGGATCTACCTCTATTGCTATCCATGATAGCACTAAGGCACTTCAAGCTTGTCTAAACCAGACACATTTTGTCCCAGAGAGACAGAGAGCAGTGTGAGTCCACCTGCGCTGGGCTCTGGGAACTTCTTGTGACTGTTGTGGACATGCAGCCAGCTGCTGCCAGACCTCTGCTCGACGAACGGCCTTTGCTATTCAAACTGCTCCAAGGACATAGGAGTGAGGGATGCAGATTTATTTGTTTTCTGCCTGCTTTTCTGGCTAGCTGAAGTCTTTCTGTACCCTCCTGCCCTGGGTGTTGGAGGTATTCTCTCAGTTTGCTTTCCTATGGTAATGTTGTCAAATTGCAGTTTCATGTTGGCAGCTCTGTTGGTCATAAAGTGCATTTCTGCCGCTTCCAGAAGCCACACTTCAGGACAGTGTCAGAGAGCCTGAGTTGCAACTGGAATCGAATGTGATGAGAAGATTGGTACAAGCCTTGGGCAGGTGCTTCCCTGGGAAGCCGTGCTGCTTGTCCCTCCCTGTGCCAGTGCTGAGCCCTGGAAGGAGGGGAAGATTCAAGTTGTAAACAAAATCTGAAAATGCCACCAACAAAAGACACTGTTACATTGATTCATGGCAGAATGTCTCAGTTTGTGGGTAAGAAAAATAAAAGGTGAAGCAAGGCTCGTGTAACTAAGCAACTGCAAAGCCTTTGCAGTTGCCATGGGAGGTTTTATTAATGACGCAGCAGCTGAAATTGTCCTTTTCTTGTAACTGAAGTCAGTGGTAGGAAAAAGAAGGTGTTTTGTAGACAGACAGCTCCTTCCTGCAAAGAACTGATAAGAAGCAGCAGAGTCACACACACACACAGATGTAGCACAGCTCTGATCAGAAGAACAACAACAGAACGTTACTTCTGAAGTACAGCTCTGAGCTCTGAGCTCTGCTCCAGGCTCTGCTGTCCGAACGTTTTCTCCCACAGTTAATGCACAGGTAACACAAATGCAGCGTGTGATTTGGGAACTCAGCTGCGATCTTCTGGCTGTTCTAACTCAGCAGAAATATTTGCTGTATGTTACAAAACAGATTTACAAAAGCAAATCCTCACACGTGCTTAATTATTTTCTTTTTTAGTACACAAAGCAATGACAAAGGATGCAATGTGAGCACACTATGAATCAACTGCTGAATACCTGCAGGGATGTGACACTCGTGGCGATCAGCTTCTGCAGGGCAGGGCTCTCCTTTGGCAGTACAGATGTACAGATTGGTCCCAGTTTGAGGAAAGGTGGTTTAAGAGAACATTTATTTGCTTTTGTGGTTTAAAAGATGGGCAACAAATACGAGTAAATGCCTTATTTGGTATTGGACTGAGGAATAGATTCACAAATGGAGTTATGGTGGTTTCTTGATCGAGAGTAAAATGTTTCATTCCTGTTCCAAAGAGCAGATGCCCAACAAACATTTCTGTGCAGGAAAAGGAAACGTTTCCTTAAACATCCTGCAGCAAACGTGACTGATGGAGCTTCCTTTTCCCTCTGCCTGGTGCGTTTCCCCTCTTTACACAGACAGGATCTAACCAGATCTGCAGGCCATGAACTGAGCTTACTTCCAAATTCATAACTGTGACATGTTCCTCCCAGCAGGACGAGGGCAGACGCCCTTCTGCAGCCCAGCATGTGCACAGCATAGGAGAGTGGCAAGGAGCTTTTGTTAATCTCAACCAAGCTGGCAAGAATGCTGCAAAACGAAGTCTTTGAAGGTTCCTTTTCTTCATTTTTAAAGCAACAGATCAAGAAAGCATAACAATCTTGCCCCAGAAATCTATGAAATGTTGAAAGACCTCCCCAGCAGCTGGGGGACTTGGCAAGGTCCCCCAGCAGCAATCAGCCCCTGCAGATTCCTTTAACAGACATCTTTTCACAGGTTCTGTTCTGATGCAACTAGGAGAACGTTTTTTTTCCCCAGCTTGAATAGACTGAACAGAAACAGATGGCGGAAAGGATTTAGGGTATCAGGTCAGGCTGGGGCTGATCCAAGCAGCAGTGGGCTTTTTTTCCCCCCTTCTATTTTGAACGTGTAGCAATTGAAAGCTTAAAGAGCTTCATGCTTAGAGCTGTTCTCGAAACAGTTGGGACTCGGTCCACCTCCTAATGTGCTCACATCTCAAGGCCGACTGCCCCACTTTGCTCTTTTGTCTGAGGCCCCACTGGAGGGCTCAGGTGCTGACTGCACGAGGGATGGTCCCACTGCCCCAGGGCTGAGCCAGCTCAACCCAGCAATGAGGGGGGGTCACCCACCTCTGAGCCCGAACCATCCCCCTCCTTTCAGAAAGAGCAACTCCGTTCAGGGATTGGTTTGGATGTTTTTATTTTTATGTGAAATTATAAATACAAATAAAAACAAGTGCCACAGATGTCTATTTCCATTGGGATGAGGTTCAGGCCTGCTCCTGAGTGCTTTCAGCCCTCAAGCTTCAGGACTAGATCTCTGCTCTCAGCAAACAAATCAGAGCAAAAGAACCTGAAGCCATTGCCACGGGTAGCAGTGCTGACGTGGGTGGCTGGTTGTTGTTTTTGTTGCGAAGTGATGCACTAAGTATACTGAAGGATCGGATCAAATGCCGTTATTCCTTTGAGTAGACGTCGTTGGGCACTACCCTGTGAGTTCAGTGCATCCTGACACGTTGGCGAGGAGCTACATTTTGGATAGGATGAAGGTTCGTCACCCAGCGCACACGGATAGCACCGCTCCTTCCATGACGTCGTACTGCGGGGTGTTTCCAACTTGGTTGCCAGTGGACCCAGCCCTGCCACGCCACAAAGCCATCAAGAACTTTGGATTGATAAGAAAAACCCTATTTGGAGGTGCATGCTTTGCTCCCCCCACCCCCAGCACAGCAGTTGTGATGTGGCTGAATATTTGCAGGGGGCTGGCAGCCGTGCTGGGGTCAGTGCCCACATCCAGCTCTGCCGGAGCGCACCATGCTGTCTCATTCTTCCACCTGACACAATGCCATTGTTGTAGCAGATCACATCAGTGCACAGTGAGTTCTGACAGATCTGAGCTAATATCCATGGACTCTCCTCGCTTGGCAGCAGAGAGCTGAGTGGTGGTAATGTGGCTGCAGGCAGGGCTGGGTCATGGGAGCAGTTGGACAGTAGCACTGAAAATATAAACCATGAAATAAAGGCACCAAACCACCTCAGCCAACTCTGGTACATCTCTTGCAAAATATGTGCATTTAAATACACTGACAGTTTACAAGGTTATGTGATGAAATGTGGATATTTCATTCTTGTACCAAAGCTGCCTATCCCATATAACAACATCTTAGGTTTTATTTAAATGCAACCTGTATAAGAACTGCACCTCATGGTGGAACAGAACTGCCCAGACAACGTGCTGCGCTCTGCAACTGAGACCCTGCAACGTGTGTGCTTAAAAATGAAAGCACAGCTTCACACCATCACACCACTGCTCAGACACTCACAAGCTTCTATCTGCAGTGTGAAGGGGAAAGCTGCGTGTCACTCTTCCAGGCCGCACTGAGATTTAACGGCTCCGATGAGTTTCGTTGCCCCGCGTCCTCCTCGCGGCCTGCAGTGCTGCAGGAGGAGCTGCGGGGTTCCTCAGAGCCGTAACCTCCCATCTCCACACCAGTCAACATACCTGGAGAAAGTCTCCTAGCATTTGACTTATTTGCCTGTTTTATTAAATTAAGGCACACATTACCAAAGTTACAGTGGGGAGCCAAGCGTGTGTATGTCCAGCTGAGCACGTGATTCCCAATTGGCAGCGAGCAGCGCTCAGCAAGGAGGCCACGAAGGCCTCCCATGGCCCAAGCATCACGAGCGAGGGATTTACGTTTCCAGTGTCCTGAAGAACAGATGAGAGGCACAGAGATCTGCCCTGCTGGAGCCAGGGCACGAAGATCTCCCGCAGCTCTGCTCCCAGCCCTCCCGTTCCTGGCGGCCTGCAATGAGTTTGTATTCAAGTACAAGAACAGAAGCTGATGAAGAAGTGATGGAGAACCTGGAATCATCGGTTTTGCTCTCTGCTAAGCAACAGCAGCTATCTGAAATCACTTCCACGAGTCCCAAAGGCACATAGAGCACTGCGCTCCTCCGCGGGCCCAAAACGACGGAACAAAATCACGCGCCCCTCCTCCGAGCAGTTATTTACCTGCGTGATTAAGGACCGAGGTCGGAGCCGTCTTTCAGATAGGACCCCGAGTTCAGCTGCCCGCAAAGAGGAACAAAAGAAAAACCCTTGACCAGTTAAAGCCGCGGCAGAAGTCACACAGCTGCAGGTTTTCAGGAGAGAGAGAACGAAGAAGGGAAGCTTCTCCTGCCCGACGGGGCGCGCACAGAGGCGGCGGCGGCTCCGGAGCCGCGGGACGGGCAGCGCTGCCCGGGCTGCGCCGGGTCCGACGGACGACGCTCCGCCCGGGGCTGGGGGAGGGCGGGTCCGGGCCGGGGAGAGCCGCGGTGCCCCTGGGCCGAGCTCAGCGCGGCCGCTGCCGTCCGCCCGTGTCCCCGCACGGCCGCGGGCGGCCCCGCTCACACGTAGTTCTTCTTGTCGTACTCGCCGTTGGAGGTCGGCCGCCGCGGCGCCGAGTACTTGACGGGGAAGGAGGACTCGTCGCGCTGCGAGCAGGAGCAGCAGCAGATGAGGCAGCCCCCGAAGAGCAGCAGAGCCGTGGCCGCCCAGCCGATGTACAGCGCGGCCCCCATCTCCCGCTTCTGGGACGGCGGCACGGAGGGGTCGTAGAAATCGCTGATGACGATGTTGGCGAACCAGCAGAGCGGGATGAGGACCAGGACCCCGCAGAGGATGTAGATGGTTCCTCCGGCGATCACGATGCGGGACTTCATCTTGCCGGGCCGGATGCAGTTGGTGCACTGCGCGCCCACCACGGTCACCATGAGCGCCACGAGCCCCAGCAGAGCCACGATGACCGTGAGCGCCCGGCCCGCCTGCACCTCGGGCCGCAGCGCCAGGATGGAATCGTACACCTTGCACTGCATCTGCCCCGTGCTCTGCACCACGCAGTTCATCCACAGCCCTTCCCAGATGGTCTGCGCCACCACGATGTTCACGTCGATGAAGGCCGACACCTGCCACATGGGCAGCCCGCAGGCCAGGATCACCCCCACCCAGCCCAGGATGCCCAGTCCCAGCCCCAGAATCTCCACGGCCGCCGAAGCCATGCCGCCGCTGCCGCCGCTGCCGCCGCTCTTCCGAAGCCCGCGGGGAAAGGACGGCGGCTCCGCTCGTCCGGCTCCGGGCACAGCCGCGCACCGCTCCGGGCTCCGGGCAGCGCTATATGAGCCGCCCTGCCCCTCCCACCGCCCGCCCCGGCCCGGCCCGGCCCGGCCCCTCCCGCGGAGGGGGCTCGGAGCCATTGGGCGGACGCGGTACCCCCGCCCTGGAAGCGGAGCTCCGCTCCTTTGCTCCCGGCCCGGCTGGGGGAGCGCTGCCCGCCCCGCACCCCGCACCCCGCACCCCGCACCCCGCACCCCGCACCCCGCACCCGGCGGAGCTCGTAGGGAAAACCTGACGGCTTTGGACCGGACGGATTTCTTCCTCTTAGCGCCGTTATTTCTGTATTCCCTATTTACCGATAGAGCCCGCCGTTAAACCTGTGCGTGAGCTCCCGTCAGGGCGCACGGCAGCGCGGGTTTTAATGATCAGAGCCCAGTTATCAGAACCGAACGGATCCATTCGTACCAGGCTGAGCAGCCAGCACACGTGTCACACAACCTGGGCGTTGTGACAGGGAAAAGAGCAAGCCTGCTAGCACCACCAGGAGCCACCAGGAAAGGAAAGAGTTTCATGTCATCAAGTTTGCACATCATCTGCCTGTACCAGTGCTCTTGCTTTCAGCGAGGATCATCGCCATTAGTTGCAGCAGTCAGGAAACTGGCTTGGATAATGAAGCCAAGAGCAGGGCATCCTGTTTAGATACATTGCTAAACACATTTCAGACTTGGCTTTACTGTTTGAATTGCTCAAGTACATTTTGAATCTTCACAAGATTCAAGATCTTAGCCAACAAGCGAAGCATCAAAAAGAGCGTTTTTGCATCATTACGCCACACATCGATAGGGCAGAAGTTGGAAGGGTCACATGCATCAACAGCTGAGGTGGTGGGCGATGAGATAGCGCCGGGCAGAGCCCTGCCTGCAGCCCGGCAGCCCTTGTGAGGAACCTCCTGCTATAGCAGCAGGGCAGCAGTCGGCTCACGGCCCGGGGCAGGTGGCCTTGCAACTTCCAGCAGGAAGGAGAATGCGGCCACAGACACCCAAAGGAATGAATGGAAGCATCGTCAGCTCTGTGGAGCATCATGATGTGCGCGTGGTAATCCGTGGCAGCAGCAGCCTGACATCGAGTGTCTGCTGAGGAGCTGACAACGTTTCTAGCATGGGAAACATCTTCCTAGCAGAGGCATCCCGGTGGATGGAGTTCAGAGGAGTTATCCCTCTTCCAGCTGTACATGAAACACATACGGTTCAGTTCAGTAGTGTAAAGCTGTGCATCCCAGTGGCGATTCCAGCAGGAATGTGTGGCTGGGGCTGCCTGCAGCAAGTCAGGAGGGTCCCTGGTGTCAGGGAGAGCGGACTGAGCAAAAGAACCGGCTGCAGGGACACAGATATCTCAGAGGGGAACTGGAAGGACCCCAAAACCTGGGCTGGAAATGAAGGATGTCTGTATTTATGGTGATAAATTATGTAGAAACCACGGAAGAACAATTAAAAAAGGGGGGAAGAAATGGCAGTTATCCTAGCCTGTAAGCACAGGAAGGCCCCACCCTTGCCACTTGCCCAAAGCACAGAAGTGCAGTTTCCTCCGATAGATGCCTGCGAGGTCTGTGCCGGGCGTGGTGGGGGCAGCACGGCTGCCAGGGCTGTGTGCTGGGAAGGGCAGCAGTGCTCGGCCCCCAGCCCCTGCAGCCCTCAGCCCCCCGTGCTGTGCTGTCCCCAGCAGCCCCTTCCTCCACGTCACTGAAGCCATTGCTTCTCTGGGGCAGCACATGCTTCACAGTCACAGAGCAAACCAACATTTCTTCCTAAAGAGGCATTTCCATGCTCGTGTTTGTTTCCTTCCTTCACCCAGGTACTGCCTTCAACCCAGGCCACCCCGTTTTTAATTAGCCCCTAATGCTGAAGGTGAGATCTTACTGCATGGCTTCCCAGCTCGCTGCTCTGGGTCCTACTGCTGCTGGGGGGGTCAGGACCCCATCAGCATCAGCACACGTGGCTCCTGATGGCGTTAATGTCACAGTATTGGGAATGAATTTATGCTCCCCAGAATGAAAAGGTTCTCATTTCTTAGAAGTGAACACCAGTCAGTGTGGAGTTCTGGGATATTGAGTAAATGAATCATGACTTGTGACTGGAATCCATGTTAGTGAAGTCTGTATTCATCTCCATTCACAGACATGATGTTCTCGAAGCAAACTCATTAACCAATGAGCAGTTTTTGCATCCATTCTTGTTCCAGCTACGTCCTTACTAAATCATCCTGGGGGATGTACAGGGGGCTTTGCAGCTGTGAAAATGGGAGGAAGTGGTATTCAAATGGAGAACAATCGTACAGAAACCATAGCATAGCCAGAGGGGCTCTGGGATTAGAGGCGATTGCGTTTTCACCCTTTTCCTGACACAATCCGGACAAACACCAGGCACAGGGTGACCAGGAGAGCTGCTAAGGGGGCTCGGGCTCCAGCACTGCCTGTCCTGATGCATGGCCCACGACACAGAGGAGCTGCTGTGTGCAGCCCTACAGCGTGGCCAGGGCTTTGCTCAGCCCCAAAGCAGTGTTCAGATTTGCCTTTTGGGACCTGAAATGTAGTTTGCTTCTGCTCCTAAAATGTTGAGCATCTGGAAGACAAGAAAATGCCATCTGGTGTCAAGCTTATGCACAAACGTGGTATTGTTTGTGTGGGTATGATAGGCAATGAGTCAAAAGATGAATTCGGAGCTCAGTGATCTCAAGACAGATTACCAGAGCTTTTGGATCTAAGACAGAAGCAGAAGTGAAGAACCAGGAATCCTATTATGCACTGATTTCGTGTCAGTTTTTCTCTTCTAGTGGGCTGAAACAAAGGCAAGCAGACTTACAACAGTGGAATTGTTAATTAAGTTATTCTTTATTAGTCGAGATGACTCCTTTCCGAATTACTCTTTGAAGCACAGAGAGGTGGACCTCCATGAAGTCCCTGTGCAGCAGCAGTGCCACACGTCTTCGGCCAGCGTGACACATCAGGGGGCTGACATGAAAGGATGAGTCCTCGTCAAATGACGGGCTGATCACAGAATGGAAGTACACGATTTCCCCATCACATTTACCTCAGCTTCCTTTATTTTGGAAACAAGACGGAACTGCCACTCCCTTTGTGAGGTGATCTGAGCAAAGAGAAGCTGATCTAAACTCTGCACCAGCATTTTGCAAGAGGGACCCGAAATGCAGCATGAGTGGTGCTAACAAAGTGGCACCCAGCAATGTTTTTAGTGCAAGTGTTGCTGCTGCCCTTTGGGGTTGAGAACTGGATGCCCACGCTGCTCTTCACCCTGAGTGGTAATGTGACACAGCTCATCTGGAAGGAAGGAAGGAAGGAAGGAAGGAAGGAAGGAAGGAAGGAAGGAAGGAAGGAAGGAAGGAAGGAAGGAAGGAAGGAAGGAAGGAAACAAATGTTGCTGCAAAAATAGATGAAAGAGGTTACAGATCTGCTTCTAGCCTTCATGTCCTTGCTGCTGTATTTCGCTTTTTAAACCATGTCACCCTGGCCCTACATCAGTCCCTGTACTTTACATGCGTGCCCTCCCTGGGCTTTCTCTTATGGGTTGCCTGCTGGCACTGTGAGGGCTCCAGGAGCTGGGAATTCTGTCTAGCCAGCACACCACATCAAGAATGAGGCAGTGCTATGAGACCTTCCTCCATAACGAGGAAATTAATTGTGCGTAACAGTCACTAGAAGCAAGTTCCACTGCAGCTCTGGGTTCGTTGGCTTTCAGGGCTGTCAGTGTAATGAATGGTGAAGATCCCTTTCTCAAAGCTTGCCACATCTCTTTGCTCAGTCAGTATCTGAGCAGCCCATCCCAATCAGCAGGAGAGCTGCTTGTATCCCTCAGCCTTGTCGGTTCCAGCACCTCTCATTTACGCTGTGGACGGCTCTCACTTATGCTTGAACAGGCAGGGGGAAAGAACTATAGGAAATATACATTGTTTCATGGCCAAGAATCCAGTCTATGTCACATTTCCTACTGGGAGAACTGCAGTTTAATTTTGTCCTCTCCCAGCATTAGCCTCCTTCCACAGATTGTGGTAACCAGGACTCCACAGGCCAATCTCTTTCCCATGTCATTGTTGAGAAATCACATCAGATGCCATTTGGTAAAGAGCAGCGTCAGCAAGGACAAATGTCATTGTTTTAATATACACTGCAGATGTTGAATGTAATTAATAAAAACGTGACCTTGGAGATAAGTGAAAACTCTCCATGGTCAGTGATGGGAAACACACTGTACTTCTCACGTGTCCCAGGAAATCTGAGTCCCACAGAACATGTGAGAGGTTTGGGCACCTCCTCTGAGTGTAAGAGATTCACTGTGAGCAGCGCTGCCCCCATTGTGAGCGAGGTGTCTGAGACCAGCCCCGTCAGTGCGAGGAGCGTGTGTCCGTCTTGTCAGCCCCAACCTCCTTCTTCAGAGTGAAGCTGGCTGCCAGCGATACAAGAAATGGAAGGAAAAGCAGTAAACGTTTATCTTTACTTAGAAATATCACTTTGGTACAACTTAGTGCTTTGGTGTCACATCTCTGTCATTTGGGGAAAACAGGAGATGAGGCCATCAGCAAGTGAAACATCCCTGTCCCTCAGGTGTTTCTGAAGCTCTTCAAACAATGGCTGTTGTCAACAAAGGATCGGAAATGTTTCTTATTTCTGAGAAATTTCACTTCCAGGGGACAGGGACAGTTCAGGCCGTTGGTGTCTCCCCAGCGCAGCGACGTCTCCGTGAGCTGCTCCTACAGCACAGAGCAAACCATGGCAGCACAGCCACTGCAGCCATCACACACTGATGTAAACCCCAAATGTTCTGCCACGCGAGGAACAGACACAGCTGAAAGAAAACAGAGTTAAAAGAGATGTAACTGAAAGAAACCATCTTCTATTCAGTTTCAGTTCAGCAGATATTATACCGAGGAGCACGGGGCTGTTCTCTGCATCAGAACTCAGTGCAGCCTCCAGGTGTTCGGTTATATGGTCATATTTCTCTTACTATAATCAGTGTCATTTTCTCTGCTGGTTAACAGAACAAAAGATGCATAATGTTTTGGAATGCTTTCTTTTTTCCTTTTTTTCCCTGAATGTGTGAGGTTTTCTAACTTGCCACGATGTCACTGCACACAAAGTCAGATCTGGATTCAAGGAGGGACTCTGTGCTTTTGAGAATGTAAACCTGAACATAGCAGGAACTTGTACGAACTTTCATACTTCTGTGCTTTGGAGGAAGGACTGGAACAAAATTCATTCAGAAGCCATAGGAATGAGTGAGTGAGAGCTGTTCACACCACCGTGCACTGAGGGAACTTTTCTGGACCGTTGAGCACTTGGGAGGAACTTCAGAAGGGTTATGTGTTCTGTCTCAGCTAATAGCAGTGAGAGAAATAGAGATGTGTTTTGTGGCCATGTGTTCTTCATGTTCCTGCAGTGCAGCAGTTCTCTATTAATGTACCAAACAGTTCCAGTTCTGCTCAGTGCTTCTGCAGTTCTGTAACAGAGCTCACAACAGGTCTGAAAAGCAGCAAGAGTGCATCCTCATAAAGTGAACAGCACAGAGCTCGCTGTCACAGGATGCTCCTCGTGCCAGAAATTGAGACGGGTTCAGAAAGAAACAAAAAACATTCACGGGAGAAAAAAAATGAAGATAAAAGCTGTGGTTCAGGAAGCCGCCCAGCTCCAGACTGCAGGAAGCACATTCAGCCGCAGCACCGCTTTGATCCCCGCAGCACCTGTGGGGCACTGGGTGCCCCTGCTCCCCGCTCCCCGCTGCCGCACTGTGACACACGCGGACGGTCTGGGGAGCACTGTGACTTCCCTGAGCCCTTTGTGTGTGAGCTGGTCAGCGTCTGCTTCACCACGGGGAAATGATCTGTGTGCCTGAGTTCTGAGGCGTTTTAAAAGGCTTGAGAATTTCACACTGAGTTGCACCGTTGTTCCACTGGTGATAGTGCAAAACAGCTGCGCTGAGGGGTAACCCACACGGAGACTTTGCTTTCTAGAGGAGACTGAAATGCCATTTTTGATTCCTTCAAATGATGATCAGAACGCTGTGTTGCAGTGTTACACGCTGTCCTGGGAAGCAGAACCCAGTTGCTCTTTCTTTGTTGTTGTCTCACTGCTCTTCAGCCAGTGTCAGTGCTCAGCTGATGGTATGAGCGCAGTGTGAATTGGCAAATAATGCCGGGCTGCCTTCACTAGCACTTCTTTCACTTTTGTGTTTTCTTTATTTGCTCAGTGGATATAAATGCAGACAAAATAGAAATGTGCTTCTTAGTAATTCAAATGGGAAGGCAAAAGATTTGCCTTAGATCTGGTAGCTCACACACTCAAAAGGTGCCTTCTCTACAACGTGTGGAGGGTCCGCCTGAATCCGGTCCTCCCTGGGGGTGACCCTTCCCTGCCCTCGTGCTGATACTCTTTTACTTCTCCAGCCTCGCGCTGAAGCTTGAGCCGTGTCACACTGTTCCACCATTAGAAAGCGATCCGGTTCTGTAATCTGACTGCAGATATCGATTGCACTCTGGGTTTATATGCATGGGAGTCCTCGATGCCTCCGGGAAGCTGCGAGCTGTGCTCCTGCAGTGACACCAAGCACGGGTGAAACGTCCCCCACTGCATCAGGAGAGGTAAAACAGCGGTCAGTGTGGGTAAAACAGCGGTCAGTGTGGGTAAAACAGCGGTCAGTGTGGGTAAAACAGCATGTGTCTCGCACAATATTTTGAGAGAAAATGTGCTTCACGCATAGAGAAGCATTTGCAAACGCTCAAAAGGAGCTCGGAACCAACTCGACGCGGGGATACTTTAAACACAGTGAGCTCACGACCCGTGCCCGGGCAGCTCCGACGTGACACCGTCCGGAGGAGATGGACCGCGCGGCAGCGGACGGACGGCAGCCGAGGCCGCGCGGGACGGACCGCGCCCACCGCCGCTGCTCCGGGCCGGGCCGGGCCGGGGCCGCCCCGCGCGGCTCTCCGGCGAAGGAGCGCTCCGCCCGCGGGCACGGAGCCGCCCGGAGCCGCCCGGAGCCGCCCGGAGCCGCCCGGAGCCGCCCGGAGCGGGGGGCGGTGCCCGGCGCGGTGCCGTGTGGGATGCGGAGGCCCGAGCGGGGGGAGGCGGCGGAGCGAGGCCTGGCAGCGCGGCTTGGGCGGCCGCAGGCTGAGGTAAGCGGGGCAGGCCGGGTCCCTCCGTTCCGCTCGGCCACCGCCTTCGTCCGCGGCCGGGAGTCGGGCCGGGCCCTGCCGCCGCCGCCGGCGGGCCGGGGCGGGGCGGGGAGGCGGGCACGGCCTGGCCCCGAGTCCCGCGGAGCCCGGGCCCGCCCCGGGCCCGGTTAACCCCCAGGCGCCCCGCGTCCGTGCTGCGCTTCGTGGGCATCGCTGGGTGTTGCGATGGGCGCCGCGGGGAGCGCGGCCCGGAGCCGGACAGCCCCGGAGCCGGACAGCCCCGGAGCCGGACAGCCCCGGAGCCGGCGGCCCCGGAGCCGGACAGCCCCGGAGCCGGACAGCCCCGGAGCCGGCCCCACCACCGGCGCGCTGCTGCTCGGGCTGTGGGGCTCCACGGGGAACGGCTTCCGATAGCGACACGTCCCCGTTTCTTAGCGTTAAGCATAAGCTGAGGAGTTCATTGTTGTGTTCCCGCTTTTGCTCTGTCCGTGTGCGGTTAGAGGTGAGCCCGGTGGCTGCGAGGTGGGGCCGCCTGTTTCCTGGTCGCTATCGAGGTCATCACGGAGCTGCTCTGTCTGTAAAGCCCTTTGTGTGTGCGGGACTGATTTACGGTGCTGCTCTTTGATGGCTCTGTCATTCATGTAATGCTGCCAGCAGCTGCTTGTGCAGGAAACACGTAACTGCTGAAACAAAGCCTTAACGTGAGCAGTACCGCTGCCTCCCCTGTGCTTCTTGGGTGACTGCGTTCACTGAAGTAGCAGCAGAGCGTCTGCAGCAGTGCAGTGCTGCCAGCATCGATCCCTCCACAGAACGTCCCGGATCAGAGCTCCGGGTGCGTGCGCTGCTTCCTGCAGCCCGTTTCCTTTTAAGGATGGAGCTCATACATCATTCTTGGCTCTCACTTTCTCACTCCTTGCACCCCCTTGCTGTACATATGCGTGTTGTTAAGAAGTGTAACGCAGTGCATTTTCAATGTGCAAGGTGCCACACTGCTTGCTTTGTGACCAGGAGGATGTTTAAGGACATGGAAGCGTTACCGGCTCTGATGAATAACAGTGCCTTCCCTGGAGCAGGCAGGTCTGTGCTGTGTGTCATTGGAAGGGCGTACTGTCAAAAATAAAAACAGGTGAAGCTTCTGTGCACCACATACAAATGCAGAGACAAAATGATGGCGTACACCTGCAGCCCACGTAGCTGCATGTCTGCTGCTGGTCGGTCTGCTGGGTGTCCTCTGGTTGTTCCTTCTGCTGTTAGATTCAGAGTTGTGTGTTTGGGGAAAGGGATAGTGTCATTTGGGGCCGTGCAGAATGTAGTAGTGCTGTTACTGTGTACAGGGGGATCGATCCTGCTGGTAACAGCCGTTTCTAAATGGGGGAGTGGAGCTGATGGGCTGTGGGTGTGGAGGGAGTGCGTGCTCCTCACTGGGACCTCCTGAGGGGGCTCAGCCACAGAGATGAGGGTGCACACACAGCACAGCGGTGCGGGCTCTGCTGGGCCTGCTGGCGTTGGAGTGAATTGGGTGTTTGTGCAACACAGATGACATGCTACAAAAAGAAGGTTGAGTGTTCTGCGTTTGTCCGTGGCTTCAGTGTAGGTTATGGTGAGGTTTTGGTTTTATTTTTTTTGCATTCTCCTGTGGGCTGTGGCGGTGAGTGAGGGAGCAGCCTGCGATCCCTCATGGAGCTGTTCTTGTTCTTCTGCCTGCTTTGTGCCTGAAAGTCAGGCATCAGTGTTGGAGGTGTGAAGGCCATGCTCAGCGCTTGGACACCTCCTTAAACTGTTACTGCTTCCCATGCTGCCAAGCTCGACTGTCGTGCATACTTTTAAAAGAGAGTCAGTTATATGAACTTAGAAGAAAAGAAAGATGACTCTCTGGGTGAATCAGGTGGTCTGTTCTGCTGAGATCACACAGTGATTGCTTTAAGATGTTGCTAATAGCCGCATATGGGAAGGCTCCTCGTGCACTTCTCATAGTGTTTTCTTTGTGCTGCTCGGCATTAAGAAAGTCCCAGACTGCCTGTTCCTCAGAGCAGGTCAGAGGAAATGACCCACTTTCCTTCCCCTTTCTTTCCCTCTGGCTGAAGTCTTGCTTCCTGGCAGAGGGTGCTGGGCTGCCCCGTCCCCGCTGCCCTCGCCGTGGGGCAGCACGGTGCCCCCTGATCCTGCAGCTGAGGAGCAGTGCTGTGTACGAGGGGAACTCATGGAGCTGCAGAATGAAACGTTGCTGTGATATCCACTGTTTAAAAGTTGAATTTGTTGGTTGTTCTCTGGCTCAGCTTCACGTGTGGGAGCAGTGCTGTGCACACCGCAGGTAGCTCAGGGGGTTCGTGCTGCAGGAAGGCGTGTTGTGCAGTGCTGTCCTGCTGATGCTGAGGTTTTTGTTTGTGATTGTACTGCACAGCTGTGTGCTGTGGCACAGCATGGCTTCTTCCCCTCTAAGAATGTGAGGTATTTATGACTGTTGGATTCTTGTTCATCTTGAACTGTCCTTGCCTGTTGCATGGAAAAACTTGTGGATACAAAGGTAGGAAGGATAAGAAAATGAGATTTCTCTCATCTTCTTATGAGCTTTGGAGGCCAGCAGTTTTCCTGGCGTGGCAGCTGAGCTTGGCCACAGGCAGAGCCGTGAGTGTCCGTGGGGCTGTTCCATGCTGTGGTGCTGAGGTCTGAATGGTCCTTCGTGTAAAGCTTAAAGTGAAACAGTTCTGTTTTTTTTGAGGGTATTCTTGAGGGTGGCTCGAAGGCTGTTTTGAGGGATACATTGGTGGCAGAAGGAGATTAGGGTCACGGCCTCCTGTTGTCCCAGCAGTCCATGTACTAAGCTTTTGTTAGCAAGCAAATGAACTGGGAACGAGGGCAAAGCAGTTGGAGGAGAACAGATGCCCTTGCTGATGTCAACTAACGCTGCATTTTGTTTTCCAGTGTCTGGAACTCGGAGTGACGAAACATGTCTCAGTCGGGCGAAAAAGTGAAGGTAAAGAGGTGGCTGCTCAGCCAGAAGTCTGTTTTCCACGTGTCCACCTTCTGGAGGCACTTGTGGCTTCGCTGAGTGCAGCAGTCAGTAAGCAGTACCTGACTGCTGCTGCTCTGCTTCGTGGAAGTCCGTGCTCAGTGAAAGCAGTGCTCGTGTGTGATTGTAGGAATGTGCTGCTGGATATCTGCTCATTCTGTGTTTGCTTACACATCTAAATGGTGTCCATTTCATCCAACGAATCTTCATTTCTGTATTTTGCTCATCCAGGCTTGTTTTCAGAATCCTTAGTAGATATGTATATGCCTTCCAGGTGTCTTCCCCGTTGTCCCCCTGCCCCTCCACTCCTGCTGGAAGTATGGCACAGTATAAAAACTGTTCTCATTGGAGCTCATTTGTGAAGGAAGCACTTAGCTTACAGGTCGCTTAACCAAGCGGGTGCAGTTCTGTTTTAGCTCATATTGTGTCAGTGTGTAACATGGTGACATGGGCTGTTGTCCCATGGCTGAGATCTCTTATTGAAGAAGTGTTTCAGCACTCGGCCTTTTCCTGCTTTTGTGTTAGAAGTTAAATGTTGTGGAGGCAGGTGGGCAGGTTAACAGCAGGTAGCTGTGTGTGTGACTGAATTGGGCTGGCCGTTTCTACGTGCTGTTCTTGTTTTCTGCACATCAGCATGCACATTGTTTATCCAACAGCAGATGCCACGTTTGTGCAGGCATCTTCTTTACCTCTGGCTTAAAATCTGCGGATTTTGGTTTTGTTCTGTTGGTTTGTTTTCAGCTTTAGATTACAAGAATTGTTCTTGCAAGTTTAGGTATATATGTTTTACCTGTAAACTTACATTTTTACACTCTGGGAGACTTCTGTTTGTGTGAAGCCCAAAGTTCATTGCTGAATTTCTGTTAGACTTTGAGGTAGGTGGGCCTGTTTCATGGTCTGCCTTACTACAACAGCAAGAAGTCGTTTCATTTTCTGGTTTCCTATGTGCTTTACTCCTTTGCAGCTCATGATATAGAATCACATAAACTGTTCCAGTTGTGTTATTGCAGGGAAGGTGATTTCATTGGTACTCATCTTTTCTTTCTTCTCAGTTTTCAGACTCAGCAGGCTATGTGGGATTTGCCAATCTGCCGAACCAGGTCCACAGGAAATCTGTGAAGAAGGGCTTTGAGTTCACGCTGATGGTAGTTGGTAAGTCACTTGTTTAGACTTTTTTTCCCCAATTTTAACAGTGAAAAATATTTTTTTCACACAGACATCTCTGTCTTCCTAGGTAGTGATTTATGGCCATACAGAAGAAAAAAGCTCTGAACCACTCCATCTAGCTGAATCTCCATTTTGTCATGTTCATGGGGGGGATATTTGTAGTGACTAAAGATGATAACGTTATGCCAATAGGACATTCTGGTTTTTTGACTCATCATCAGATGTAAGGGATAGTTGCCTAATCTTTCTTACAGTCACATTTCCACAGCTGGTGGTGTGAATGCACACCGTGGATATCTGATGTTGCAGTGGTGACACTGTTCTTCCGTTCTCTATTGTTCTGTGCTGACTCAGTCTGATGTCATAAATCAACTTCTAATTAGCTCGTTCTGTGAATGAGCACCTGTAGGAGTCTTTGATGGAAAGACCCTTAGGCAGAAAGCACTTTTAGGTGATGTGCTGAGCTATACTGACATAGGATGAGTGTAGTGTTACACAGGTACAATTCAATATGTGTACTGTACAAGACAGTATTGTTTTTGGTTGTCACTGTGGTACAGATGGGCTGATTCTTCCAAATGCTGGCTCCTCTGATTCCTTGGGTTAGGGAAAAAAAAAGCTCACTTGAAATTCAGATTTAGTGATTGCATTTACGGGTTTAACTTTACTGCATTGATGTAGGACAATGTTGATAGGACTTGAAATTTGAGAATGATGGAACTTCTCACTGGATTTGGAATAGAAGTCTTCTTTTTCATTTTTCTGGGATGCATGTAGCCTAACTAAAAGGATGCAGAGCTTGACAGCTAATTTGGTGCTGCTTTATTTATGTGCTGTCCAAACAATGTTCCAGCATCGGTTTCTAGGTTTTGAAAACCTCAAAGCTCAAATAAACTTTCAGTGGGACAGCTACAGCTCCTGATTTGATAAGTTTCCATGAAGTAAGGCTACCTGCCTCTGGTTCTATGTGGTTAAAGTGCTGTGCAACTTCTCAGCTCTTATTATGAAATCTAGAACAGTAAGCTTAGCATTTTCACGCAGTATTTATAAAAACACTAAGGGCTTGTTTTTCCTGTGTTTTAAAAACTGCTTGGCTGAACCTTTGATGATTTTATCTCAAAAGCTTGGGTGGATCCTGACAAATCCTCTGTTATGTGGGCTGGGGGAAAAGGTGGTGCTTAAAAAAGCCTGAAATAAAAAGGGTATATGCTTAGTAATGTGTCTTGTTTTGTTTATAGGTGAGTCTGGCTTGGGAAAATCTACTCTAATTAACAGTCTGTTTCTGACTGACCTTTATCCAGAGCGTTACATTCCTGGAGCTGCAGGTAAATGCGGTTTCTCTGTTCCTTCTGCACATACATCCCTGCGAAATGTCACCATTTTCATCCTGATAACTTCACCCTCGAGACCCCTCCTTCACTCTGTCTTACAGTATTTTAGTTCTCCCAATGCTTGTCTTTAAACTGTCATTTTCTCATTTGTATTTCCTTTCAAAAACTCAAGTGTTGTGGTTTATTCATCGATTTCTATGTAAAAAAACTATCAGCAAAAAAACCCCACAGAGCAAACACAAACCTCAGACACTGTAGGTATCAGTGTTCCTAAATGTGGTTTTACTGTGTTCCCCATTTCCTCTGCTGTTTTTTCACCTGTGAAAACTGCAATCCCGATTAGAGGTGTCAGTGCCCTCTGACAAAGAAGCTAGCACCCTTCCCAGTTAGTGTGTTATTTTCTGCACATTGTTACTGACAGATCTGGTTTTGAGTTCACTGTGTTTTTTTGTATGTACAAATAAAGTGTGAATTTTGACTATTTTTTTTCTTTAAAATGGTGTGTTGTGTAGGTTATAGTGAAAGTTTTGTGTTTTCTTCGTTGCTTTCTCTTTCAGGGGTTTCTGATAGGAATATGGGACTAATAACACTCCAAATGTTCCTTTATTTCAGAGAAAATAGAGAGGACAGTTCAAATTGAAGCTTCTACAGTGGAGATAGAGGAGCGGGGGGTGAAGCTGCGCCTAACGGTGGTGGACACCCCGGGCTACGGAGATGCCATTAACAGCCAGGACTGGTACGTTTGTAAATGCTGCCCTGCTTGACAGTCTGCATCTCCCACTCTTCCAGTGTTATTAATCTAACTTCTAGAGAAGCAGTGGGGCACCTTTCTGGCCAGCAGCACGGCCGTGCTTGTTCTGTGCTGTTGACTAGAGCTTCCTTCCGCTGGAGTGAGCGCTCTGCCGCCGTGCATTGTGCTGCACAGAGCTCTTCCTGCTGATTGTGTTCTGATGCCCTTTGTTTATTCTGTTAAGATGTTTCTTAGAGACGTACGTGTTCACATTTTTCCCTTTTCTTTGTAGAGGCTTGCTAATACAAACCACTCTGTGGTGATTCAGACTCAGAATAACGTAGTGTTTTATGCTTAGTTTTCTGTGACAATAAACACAAACATACATTATGGGAACAAGGAGTACTTACTAATGCAAAATATGCAATGGATTCTAGATTTCTCTCTTATGTCATGCGTAAGGATGTAGTCTGGGCTGTGGCGCGTGTCTTTTCAACAGTGTTGTTGTGCACAGGATGTCACAGGAACACGGATGGACAGACCCTTTGTTTCAGACTGTAGTTGAGGCTAACTCTGTGCAACTGCCTTCCTTCCTTGTTTCTTCAGAGGAAGCACCAAGTTTGTATTCAGGAACCTCAGGTTGTGTTCAGGAGCGTTGCTGCGGTCCTGGTTAACCAGCAGGTGGTGCTGATCACAGTGTGTATTTCTTAAAAAAACTTCTCCCCAAGCTGCAATTGAAGAAGGCCACGTGTTTTCCAGGTGACTGATTTTCCTGAGGTTAAATCAAAGCTCAGTCTGGCATGGAGCTTCTGGGAGGCAGCAGTCACAGCGCTGCTTCAAAATGTCTTTCTCCTGAGGAGGTTTCCTGACAGAGTTTGGCTTTCAGGGATGGGAGTTATGGTCAGGTTTTATGTATTCTCTGCCACAGCAAAAATGCTGTTAGTAGTTATGAGATTATATCCTCCTGGATTGGAGGCGTTGCAGTTTTGGATTGGGTGAATGTGTTATAACAAATCTATGAAATAGATTGTCTTTGTTTTCCAAGTAATGCTGAAGTTTGAACAGTTGGTAAGAAAAGCTGGATGCTAGCCATGGTTAAGCAGAACTATGGGTATTTTCTTCAGGCTCTCTGTGAAGCTTTATTGAGGCTTAGGGCCAGCAGGAGTTCTGTACTCCAGCATCAAACCAAACTAAACCTAGAAAAGCTCCTTTGGCACCACCTTAGGCGTGTGTTTAGAGAATAGCAACATTTTTAATGACGGGGGGATTGAAGCACAGAATGGGTCTTCCATGCATTCAGACATTGGGATTGTAAGAGAAACATTCCTTGGAGACTGGAAAGAAACGATGTAAGGCAGGGAGGGGGAAGCTTCAGGCACAGATTTGGGATTAAATCTGCCATCAAAATGTTGGTTGACCCCTCCCCAAAACAAGTTTACAGCTGAACTTGTTAGCTGTTGGTGAAGATATATGCCTTATTTCGTCTTTGTTGCAGTGTACCAGGTTCTTTCTTGGCACTGCTTTCTGGCTGCTGAGAATTTGTGAATTTATTTTTATTTTGGCTTCTGTTAAATTACGTTTTGTGGGTTTTGGCAGCTTGGTAATATTGTTCATTTTCCCCCAGTGGGGTTCTTAAACGCAGCAGTTATGTTATTGCTGTTACAATACAGGATGTGTATCTCCCAAGTAATGGTAGCACAGTGGTATAAACCAGGTGTTTCCCGGAAGTCAGAAGGTACAGGACACCAACACCACATTCATGGGGGAAAATTTTAGCTGTTATAACTAGAAAACTGCACGTAAACTGATGACATTGCCAGAGAAATGTGTGATAGTTGCCTTCCCATTGTTTGTGCTTGGTTTCTGTCCTAATATTTGTATGTCTTCACCCTTGTTACCTTTCACCAGCTAAAAGGATCTAAAGATCAACAGGAACATAAAACACATTGTGCTTTTTCAACACATTTAGATATTAAGATATTAAGTAGCACAAAGGTCAAAAGCAGTAAATTCCACGTAGTGCTGTATTGTCTTCTGTAATGTGAATTTAAGCAGTGCAAATTTTGCAAAGTGTGTGCAGCTCCATCGTAGAATGTATTTCTCCTGAGTGCTGAAGTGAACTCAGCATTGGAAAACGGAATTCCCTTCAGATCTCTTCCATCCTTCTTGTTTATTTCATCTTCATTAGTGCAACTCACTCCATGTTTCAGCATCTCTGCCTGCCAGAGATTGTCAACAAGATTTGCCAACGTTGTGTTCGTTTTATTATTAATTCTTTTCTCGGTGCTTTCTCTTCTGTTTCCTCCTTAATTTCTTCACTCAGATTTTAAATTTCCCATAGCAGAGATGCTATTTTTCAGTGTAAGCGTTCTGCTTGTATTTTTTTGCTCAAGTAGTTTAAGATATGTTCATGACACAATCATCTGCCTAATCTTATCTGCATCAGTGTGTTCATTTCCCTTCTCCTGCGGTGCTTAATATAAAGTGTCCTTTTACATTAATTTTGTTTGCAGGTGTCTACATGCTCTGGAATATCTTAAAACAATCCTCTTAGTAATGCATCACATTTTCTTTTCTCTGTCTAGCCACTGTTCATTGTAACTGATTAATCTCTATAACTGTATTTTGCGTTCCTTTACCTCCTTGCAGGGCTTATTTTAATTTGCTTTGAACTAAGTAGGTATTCTTTTTCTTTGCCAGCAGAAAAGGATTCTGTAAGGTAACAAAAATAGCCAAAATCATGTGATGCTTCGGTGCATGACTTTTGGATGTATTTGTATTTAATTCAAGTGGGCTAGAATACTAGGATTTCCATAGGTAACTATAGAAACCTAGCTCCAGGTCAGGGTAGCAAGAGGATATCCGGGATATATCATTTGTCAGCTGGTTTAAGAGCAAATCCTTAGCCCCTAACCCAGGAAAAAAACATCCTCTGTTCCTGTCTCTGTTGCCTGCGTTGCAGTTATTTGTGCTTCTTTCTGAACTTGCTCTTGAACTTTTTGTCCATGTGATCAGGGTAACACTGAAAGCAGCTGTGGGCATAAACAGGCACTTGGCTGCTCTGAAAATTCTTTTTTGTATTATCTGAATACTTTTTATCAGCAGTGGATGCAACACCACAACACTGAATGTTTTAGCATTAAGATCTGAACAAAGGCATGACCCCCCCCCTTCTTATCTTTACATTGTTCGTTTTTTTGTTTCTTTGAAGTTAATTTGTGATGCATCTCTTCCTTCTCCCCTACCATACAACAGCTTCAAAACGATTATCCAGTACATTGACAACCAGTTTGAAAGGTACCTTCATGATGAGAGCGGGCTGAACAGGCGCCACATCATAGACAACAGAGTCCACTGCTGTTTTTACTTCATCTCTCCCTTTGGGCATGGGTAAGAGAAAACTCTTGTATTTTAGGGTGTTATGTTGTGTTTGTGAGTCTGTTCGCTATTTGAACTAGAAAAAAATCCTTACTTCCCACACTGTCAGTTAGCCAATGCAATTAAACAGTCCTTGGGAACTAACATCCTCTGCTTTTGTTCCCTTTCGGTGTTTAATATGGTTTCGAAGCAGTCAGTATTACATTGTTTATCACCTAGAAACATAAGAGCTTACAGTACTGGATATATCTCATAGTGACAGTTTTAATTGCTATTCACTTTTTAGACAACAGAGTTGATAAGCAAGTGCTCTGACTTAGTTTATTCTGGACATACTGTTGATGTAGATACTTGAGAAAAATCATTTTTGATACATTACTTAGTTGATATAAAGCTAGAACAAACAAAATTCACTGGAGTTTGTTTCTTTTTTTTTCCATTTGTTGGCAGGCTGAAACCATTAGATGTAGAATTCATGAAGGCTCTTCATGGAAAAGTCAACATTGTCCCTGTGATTGCCAAGGCTGACACGCTGACGCTGAAGGAGAGAGAGAGGCTGAAGAGAAGAGTAGGTCTAATGTTTGGTCCTGAGAACAGTGTGCTTGTACAGTGTCAAAGCCAAAGAGTAAATTCATACTGAAGAGGGGTGAATGACACTGAGCAAGGAGCTAATCTTCAGAAGGTGTGGGGTCCAAACTTCTGAAGTTGGCTATATTTTGGCAGTTACGCTTGATGAGAATCTGACCACTCTTGGCTTTGTGTGTCCTAGCAAGCAGTGCACCCCAACAGAGTGCATGCCAGTTTGTAAGGAAGACTTAGATCCTTCTGAAAAGCATGCAGTGTAGATCTTGTTTAAGACTTGCTCTAATTTAGTCCAGTTGAGTGAATGCTCATTAGTGGTGGGACTGTGTTAGGTGTTCTAGAACATTTCAGGTGTAGTTTCATTCAAAATGAACTTGTTTGAGTGCTCATGTGCCACATGATCTGTATTGAAGCATGGTTAAGTCAGGTGTTTATGCAAAAGTGATCAGCTTTATGCTGAACTAGGTGGAAGGAGGGGGAAAAAAGACATTTCCTGACTTAAAGGACCTCTAGATCTTGCTGCAATAAGCTCTGTCCAGGCTTTTGAGCTTTTATTTTATTCTTCCACAAATGCTATGGGGAAATGACATGTGTCATGGGTTAACTGAAAGAATGCCCTGGGGAAGTAATGCAGCAGAGATACGACTGCTTACGCTGCCTTTATTTCTTCTTTTTTTTTTCTGTGGTTATGCTGACTTGCTGAAAGATTTTCATCCAGTCCTAATAGTGTTCATGGAGCTGCTGCTTATAGTACCTGATCTTTCAGCAGTGTACTCCATGCTCAGTTTTCACAGGTACTTAATTTCTGGTTCAGTGTTGGTAGCAGAATGATGGGGAAAGAGTTGAAGCAGGCATTTAAGTGGAGCTTTAGAGAAACATTTGACAGCACAATTCACTCGGAATGCTGAATGTTCAAATGCCTAAAATAAGTGAATATGAAATGGGTTCTAGCTACACTTATCTTTCACTAAAATAGCTCCTAGGTGAAATGAAAAGGAACATGCTCTTATCGGGTTTCAGTGCATGCTGTAATTATCTTGTGTCTTTCTTCTGTGCTACTTCTATTTGCTTCTCGTTGGTCTCTCTTAGGGTCCAGCACAGCACAGTGCCCATATTGTTTGATGTTTGCTTCTGTGTGCTGTTAACACAAGCTTTTAGTTGCAGTGTGGCAGTAATGCTGCCAAACATGTTTCCTGATGGGGGAATTTGGAATTTGTACAGTTCTGTGACTGATGTTAGACTGAGAGCTTATGATGTGTGTTTATTGTGGAATATGGAGGTGAATCTCAATTTGGATGCTGTGATGAACAGATTAATTTAAAGGCAACCTCTCTTGACCGTATCCTGTGCTATCCATGCCTTTTTCTTTCCAGTTTAGAGCAAAGTTAGTGAGCTTTTAAAACAGTCTCTGCTTACACTGAGCAAAATGCTTGCACGGGCAACTAGAATGAAATCAGCAGCACTCACACCGTGGTCTGAGGGAGTGGTAGGAAACAGGTAGAGAACAGTCTGCGTTATTCTGCTGCCAAAGGTCACTCAGCAAACTGAGTTTATACGAAGTTGAATGTATAATGTGGTTCCAAAGCTTTGAAAGTCTAGCTACTGTATATTGTTATAACTCAAGGCGTCTTGGCTAAGGGAATCTCTAATCAGGAGTAAGAATCAAAGTCCTTTGCTGATGCGGCTTGAAGGATTTTTTTTTAGGTCTCTGCCATTTGGCCGTCAATCTGAAGTAAACTGCTTTTGTTGTGCTGCTTGGTGCAGAGCAGCAGAGCCAGTTTGTGGTGCTTGCAAAGGAAATGCAACTTGGAGTAATTCCTGTTTGGTCTTTCTGGAATTCAAAGTTGTTTTCTGTCCTTCTCGAGTGGGAAGAAATGCAAGGCAGTTTCACAAGCTGTGCCATGCAAGGCTGCTAAGGAAACCTG
This sequence comes from Oreortyx pictus, assembly GCA_036925125.1. NCBI lineage: Eukaryota > Metazoa > Chordata > Aves > Galliformes > Odontophoridae > Oreortyx > Oreortyx pictus. The sequence continues at coordinate 13,356,703 of JAUPFR010000019.1, read as the reverse complement.
CTCAAAAGAATGACTTCATGAGAGGGGAACTAATATTTAGACTTTTTTTTTAATTTCCCATGGGAAGGCTAATCTTTAAGAACACAGAATCCTCTGAGGCCAATAAAATTGAGATTTGGAAAAGCAAAATGCTGTTTCATTGTTAGGAGCATGAAATAGAGTTTGTTTTTATTGCGATTCTTTTTCCTTTCAGGAAAGCACTAGGTTTAACAGCTGTAATATATTATTCTAGCACCCCTTGTTGTTGGCTTTCCCGCTATTGTTCCACTCCTGTTTTATCTTTAGGATCTTGGTCACGTTAAATGTGTTTTCTTCTTTTATGCAGATACTTAAAGGCATCGCAGCAGCTCTGCCCCACCTATCCCTGCTCTGCATGTTTTCTTATCCTTTGGTATCCTTTTTGCAAAGCAAGAATAGCGTCTATTGATTTAAATTAATGGAGTTAATATAACCTATTGGCAATGCCTATTTCCATTTTTTTCCCTTTAAAAATATGACTCTTTGCTCTGGTGTGGGCTCCTCTTCTGTTCTCGGCGCGTGTGTGAGTGTGGGGGATGTTTATATACCTGCCAGGAAAACACTGTCATGGGAATTCTCTAATGGTGTGAGGGATTGTTTTCTTTTCAGCAGCTGCTTAATGATCAAGGTCTGGTTGGACAAGTTTTCTTTGTGCTGTAGACATTGGTTGCAACCACAGCAGAACATCAAGGAACCCAGTGGCACTATGGAAGATTCATTAGTACCCCTCCTGTGCACCTGGAATCTTAGTTTTAATTGTGCTATCAAATCAGTTTGTTTGTTTTAACACCTGCAGTCATATGACAGCACAATTATAGACAGTTAGGAATGTTTTCGATTACCTCCAAAAAAGAAGGAAAAGAAGGGCCCCAGCTTGGCTGTGGGGCACTGTGGGCCGGGTCCAGCACTGACTGTGGTGTTGCAGTTGTGACCCTTTGGGGAGTGCTGATAGAAAAATCCATGCATTTCGTCATTTTTATTCCACTCCGAAGAGTGTTCTTGTGGAATGTCAGAATTTCTAACATCCTCTTCAAAGCTCACATGAGTGTTTTTACTAGTATGACCACGGCAGCCTTTCCTTCAGCTCTGAGGGAAGGGTTGAGCTGAGCAGTGCCACATGCCTGGAGCTGTGCTAGCTGCTTGCCCCCCGCGGGAGTTTGTTAGGAAAGGAATGTTTGCAGGAGTAGTTCGTTGGGGTTTTGGTTAATCCTAGATGAGAGCAACAATGAAAAGAACTGATTATGGATTTTTTTCTCTTAAAGGACTTTGAATACCTTTCTGAACTTGAAGTGGGTAATTAGCTTTTGTCTTTTTGATTCAAGAAACAGTAGACTGCCTTAATTTTTGTACAGATTTTTCTTGCATGGATTGCCTTGTTGTTGGTGCTTAACTAATGCATCCCATCTCAAAAAGCATTGGTTTTACTTCTTCATATTAACGTTTTGGTTTTGTCTGCTCCGGTACAGTGCTCTGTGTAAACCCATGGTTTAAGTGTCTGCTGAGTGAAGAGAAAATGAAAAATGATGGTGTTTTCTGCATAGGTAGAAAGAAATGAATGGGGCATAAAATAGCACCTGTTCTGATCTAGTAGTTTATAAAAAGTAAAAGAACAAGAGGTAATTCCTGTTTTTTGCAGCAGCATCTGACTGCTTAGGGCAGAAGAACATGCTTTGAGACCTTTAGCTGTGACAGCCCAGTTACGTTTTTCGTGTATCTTTAATTTAATGGCAACTCTTCAATGGAATAAGAATTTATTATTTTCCTTCCTCTTTTTAAACTCCTCAGGTTCTAGATGAGATTTCTGAACACGGCATTAGGATTTACCAACTCCCTGATGCAGATTCTGATGAAGATGAGGAATTTAAAGAACAAACTAGAGTCTTAAAGGCAAGCTTCGCTCTTAATAGTTCACTTTTTTGCTGCAGTATTCAGGCCCACTGTATGCTTAAACATATTAATTCCTTTATAATGTGCTTTAGAATTTCAAATTTTTTTTCTTGGAGAAAAAGCTGATTCTGAATTATAATCCTTTTTAATCCATATTGTGACTTTCTTTTCTTTTTTACACGTAAGTAACTAGTCACTGAGAACTGTGGTTTTGCTGTCTGTTTTCTGACAGGCTGACAAGCCTTTTAAAATGCCAGCAAAAAGAGAACGTGCACATTACAGTTACTGTACTAATTAACAACTTTCTTCTTGTTAGCACAGGTAATAAAGGCTGTAATTAAATCACTTCCTGTTAGTGCTCTGATACTTCCACAGATGCCTGAAGAACATATCTGAAATTGTGTCCAGCTACTTCAGTCTGTACCTGAGGCATGTTTCTGTTGGCTGTTTTCCATGCATGGTGTTACATCAGATGACAAATTATGCCCACATTGTTTCAGCAGCAGTCAAACGTTCCTAAAGCAAAGTGTCACTTCCTTTTGAGCTTCTGCTAAGGCAAACCAATCCTAACGAAACTATAGAGCTCAGGAAGAAGGAGTTTCACTGTCCACCATGGAATTTGTTGGTTTTCTGATGTAGAAGGGTTTTAATAAAACAATTCTGTCAGCATCTCTTCTCCCCATCTCTGTTACTTAGAATATCTTTCCTTAAAAGAAAAAAGCAAACAGCTGAGCTCAAAAAAAAAACCCAACCCAAAGAGCCCAGCCAGAAGCCAACACAACAACTTGTTTTGCTGTGTCTCCACTAGGCTAGCATTCCCTTTGCTGTTATTGGATCCAATCAACTGATTGAGGTGAAAGGGAAAAAGATCCGTGGCCGTCTGTATCCCTGGGGAGTGGTTGAAGTTGAAAACCCAGAGCACAATGATTTCCTGAAGCTGCGCACAATGCTGGTGTGAGTAACGGTAAAGCCCCTGCATGTCCTGGTGACCTGAGTGTTAGAATGACCAGAGAATGGCAGAGAATGGTTATTTAATTCATTGGCAGCCCTAACAAAGTACAGACTGCCTTGTTTACTGCCTCCACCTCCCCCAGCTTGATTTACTGCTGTAACCCTCAGGTCTGACTTAAGAAAATATTTTCAGTGTTTTATATTATGAGATATAACATATCTTATGTTAACTGTTTTTATGTCACTGTGTATAAATTGCAGCTTATAGTGCCGTGGGTGAGGCAGAGGGGCTTTTAGATGCTAAAGTGATTGATGAATCCATGAAGACAGGCATTCTAAAAGCAAAGCTCAGTTTTCTTGTCAGTATAGGAAAGTCTGTGTTAAATAGGACACACCCCACCGCTGTGTCTGTAGCTGATATGGATATTCTGCCAGCATAGATGGATTTAAGTAATTTCTTGTATCCTGCTATTGTCCTAAGCTGAATTCGGTTGTGCGTTTTTGGCTTTAGTCTCTGCTGAGCAGGGACTGCCCTCTGCTGGTCATGGACTCCAGCAGCATTTCTTTCTCCTGACAGTTGGAGGCTGTTAGGGGATGTCAGCTGTTACCTTAGCCAAGCAGCTCTGCCCAGTTTTCAGTTACAAATTGTAGTTAATGGCCTTTAAGTGTCAAAAAAAAATTACTTCAGGAATTAAATCTTTTTGAAGAAGCTTCTAACACTGCGGACTCATAAACAACTCCTTTAAAGTAAGGCATGAATAAAACAACACACTGTATGTGTTTGAAGAATATTGGTGGGATGGTACTAAGCTACAGCTTCAGAGACTAGTGAGCATGAAAGCTGTGTCCTGGCTTGCCTTGTGGCAGACTGTGAAAATTATCCTTGTAGTGAATGCAGCCATTACATGAAATAAAATTGGAAGACAGAAAAGTTTTTATCTTCCTTCTGACAAGGACAGAGCTCTCAGTAACACCTTACATGTTCTAGAACTCACATGCAGGACCTGCAGGAGGTGACCCAAGACTTGCACTATGAGAATTTCCGTTCGGAGAGGCTGAAGAGAACTGGCAAGTAAGTATTTGTGTGTCTTTGTGCTTGTGGGTCTCTTCTTTTTCTCTGTGGCACCTGACATGTTTGTCTTCTTCAGTATTTCCTCTTGTTCTTCATTGTTTCTTATCAAATTTCAGTATGTGGAGTTGGTGAAACTTGTCAGATGTTTTTCTTGAAGTGTTAAGCGTGGCCCTTGTGAAGTGCATGCTGACAGACAGCTGTGCTTTCCATATCCATTCCCTCTTCTCTATGCTTGTAAGTGGAAGATGCTTAAAGAAGCAGAATGTAGACATCATGAGGTAAAACCTGTCTGAAAATAGCTGACTCTAGTGGGCATATTTATATAGGTCACAACCTATTAAGCTGGTGAGAAAAAGACTGCCATGCTGGAATTTTTTCTTGCTCCTTCATTGTGTAGCTACAGAGAGAAGTTGAGCCCAAGCCATCTTTTTTCTGTAACATTGTTGTTTTTTTTTCTTATAATGCTTCTGTCCTTGGCAGATTTAATGCTTTAAGTCCACAGCTACTCTCACTGCATATGTCTTAATAGCAACATATTCTTCTCCTCATCTTGTTCTCTAAGTGTTCTGATCTTAAACAGGGGAAGAAATAGCTTAAGCAGCAGTTCCATAATTGTTTTCATGGATGGTTGTGTGCCATGGGTAGGTGGCAGAGGGAATCTTGTGGCACAAAAATCCCCGTAGCAATGAAGAAATTACATTTTAAGAAACAGGAGGAGAATTAGAGCGAGGGTAACAGGAGCTTAGGAACAGGTAGAAGATGACATTCTACAGAAGTGATACAAACGTGTTTAAAAATGTCCCCATTTCTGCTGTGAGAAAGCATGCAGACTCTGTAACAACACAGTAGATGAAATATAAACCTTGAAGGTGTTCTTGGAGACTTCTTTGTATCTTAGTTCATCAGTGTGTTCTTTTGTTCAATAGGCCTGTTGAAGAGGAAGTTGTGGACAAGGATAGAATCCTTCAGCAGAAGGAGGCCGAGGTAAGAGAACTTCCAGAACCATTGCTTCAGATGAATCTGTCGTGCTCCACTTTGGTTGCTCTGCATCGACTACTGCATGCTGAGTGCAAGATGGGAGTAGTGAGAAATGACAGACCTAATCTGTTGTATGCAAGTTGACATACAGGTTATCAGTAGATTTATCCATGTCTTGTGCCTGAAGAGTAGAAAAGGTTGCAGAGTCCAAAAATCCGTTGATATAATTCGTGTACACGTCTCTTCGTCTTACTTCTGACTTGTAGCAAAATCCATACATTTTCTTTGGTACCACTCTGCTTATGGATTTGCAGTTTTCAATCCTTGTTTTCTTGCTCTGCTTTCAAGTCGTTGTTAAGCCTTTCATCCTGATATTTTTATGCTGAAGTTCTAAAGATTCAGAGATTGTCAGCCTGGGGTTTAAATTTAAGCAGTACACTGCCAGTGCTTGTGACCTTTTGCATGGTGGAAGTGATTTCTGCCTGTTGGGTGGTAGACTGTTCTTTCTGTTTATCATTATTTTATCCAGTTCAGCTTGGATTCAGGTACACAGTGATTTGGAGTAAGATAAAGTAATAATAACAAAAATACAACCAATTATGTGAGTTTCTGAGTTGAAAGATTTGGACTCCAGTATCTGGAAGTTGACAAAATACAGTTACTTCAGACTCTGCATTTCCTTTTTCCTTCATAGCATCCATGCTTAAAAATAGCTGACCCTGGTTACCTGGCATGCTGACATAATCTCCTGCCTCTGTATTTCCCATTAGAAATCTATTTTTGCTGTTCATGACTGTAGCATGTAGTTAGTGATATTAATTACCAGAGATTGGATGAAATAGACACACTTGAAGCTCTGCAGTGATAAAGATGCAGCTATGTTGCTGATAGTGAAGTAGTGTTCTAGAACTATTTGTCTTCAGGTTTACACCTGAAAACATTCTGCTGTAACTGTTTTTGTGGGAGCCTTTGTGTATGGTAAGCTCCTCATGATAGACTGATCTATTCTGACTCTGTGCAAATCTATAATATTTATGTGTATGAATGTAACGGAGCTTTTATGTAACGTGGTTAAGTAGTTGAGGTCTTGAATCTCTTGACAGATGATCTCTGCAAGTTCCCTCTGGGACTAATCATCTCTGAATAACTGCTGCTGAAGTTGCAGAGGATTAGGTTAGAACTTGAAAAAACAAATAGATTTGTATGTTCTGAGTTCTATTGTCCCGGGGAGATCAAGAAGCTTTGCTGAATCTTCTGTAGATAAGCTGGTATGAAATCCCTTCATCTCTGTATCATCCCAATGGTTCAAACTGGGAGAAATCTGGGGAGGAAAGAAGCACAAAGGAAATGGGCTCACATTCCACGGCCTTTGCAGAGAAAACAAATATCTATTTCCCCTCCCGTTTTGCATTCCCATCAGTAACAGTGCCTGCTCTATTTACAGTTTTGTAAGGTTTATATAACCTTGGAAGGAATGAGCCCTTGGGTCAGTGCCAGGATCATCATAATCGAAGCACCACTTCAGAATCATTTCTTCTTACACTAAAGGATGCTGTTCCTGCTCCACGATTCAGAATGGCTGATCTGTCGTTTAGGATGTGCTGCTCAGAGTGGCAGAGCTTTGTATTCACCTTTCAGTGATGGTGCTGAGCTGGGTGGTGAAAATAGAGTAAAGACAACTGTATTCCTTACCGTAAATGTGCTGTGGTTCTGACACTCAGAACTGAGCTCAGGCTTAGGGGAGCTGGGATTGCTGTGCAATGCTTCTTTTCTACCCTGGAAATATTGCATAATAAAATCCTTTCAAAGTTTCAAGAGGGAATATTTCCAGGAAAATGTTAAGTCCACAATTACGTGGAAACAAGAAACAAAGTTCCTCAGGTTACAGAAAGTACATATAGTAAATATTAGATGTTGTTTTTTGCCTGCTGAGCACCTCGTTGAGGCAGGAGAAGCTCTTTGTCTGTGCTGTGGGCGAAGTATTAGAGGTGAAATCTTGTAGGTGAAGCAGAGCTGTTGACGTGTGGTGCTGGCCCTGGTGGGGGAGCTGTTAGAAGCCGTGTGATCCCCTTTGAGCTCTGTAACCTTCATCTGGTCTTAGAAGCCTGCTGTTTCCTTTGTGTTGCTACAAGTGTTGTGTGTTGTAAGTACCTGGTGCTGACATGGCACTGTGTGTAGTCCTGGTGTAAGTAGTAAAGGAGGTGGAGCTTACACCAAGCTGAAATTTACTCAAATTTTGATTTTTATTGTCTGTGAATTTGCAGGGAACTTTCTTAGTTCACATCTCTAAATGTTGTTTCCTGGCTTCCTGCTTGTCATGTGGATCAGCCATGTGCTCTCATGCTTGTTTAGGGAGTGCAGGATCAAAATGCTGTTACGCCCTTGCTACTTGCAGTGCAGGGGACACAGACTTTGCTTTGAGCTGTGTGTGAACCTTTAGATTCCTCTTTGTTATGATGAAAGACTGTTCCTTCTATGCTGTACTTCCAGTAGGGTGAGACACAACTTATTTTGAACACAGCTCTCATTTCTCAGGCTTCCTACTTCTTTTGTTTTCCATCCTGCAGTAGTGTGGCATCTTTTTACCAGAGGCTTTCTGGTTGTTTAGCAGAAAGATGCAGATGGATGTCTCACCAGTGTGGAGTTAGCTGTAGCATGCTGTTCCTGTGATCTCCTTTTGTCAGAGTGTGCCTACGCTGCAGTCACAGGAACTTGAATTAGCCTTTGCTGAACCCTATCCAGCTGCAGCAAGAGGTGTGTCCCTGTATATAAGGCAGCTAATTTTAGGCAAGCTCTGCTGCCTCTGGCTGCTCTGCAGTGTACACATTTGTTTCTTACTCTTTCCCAGATCTGTATCTGAAACCAGGCAAGAATTGATGCAGGCACCTGTAGCTGCTCTTTCCCAGTTCTTGGTGGGGAGCAGCACCACACTACAGACTCCACGTGCGTGTACTCAGACATTCACTGCTAATTCTTCGGGGCTGAATGTAATGTACCCTCAGTGGCTAACATGGCTGCCTGGAGGAAGATACGTTATAATTGTTGGAACACAGCAGTACATTTTCAGTTGAAGCGGTTTGTTCTTTTTTTTTCCCTTTGGAAAATACATCAGTCATTCTCTAACTACTCACTAGTAATGATAGAAGCTCAGAGGCATGATCTTAAAACTGTGCAGTCACTCCTAGGATAGTAAAAACTTGCTACACAAGCAGCAGATCTGTTACGTGATCTCCAGATGCCATAGTATTTTATACACTGTACGTGGAAATTGCAACCTATTTACTTCTAATTTGTCTGGCAGTTGTGCATGTGTGGTTTCTCTGCCTGCATCTGAAACACCTAATTATTTGTGTACCACATTAGAAGTAACTGCCTATGCAGTTTGAAAAAATGACTGTTTCTTATTCTTAGGAACATTAATTCAAATCAATGTATTCTGGGTGAAATAAGTGTAATACATAACTAGACAGATAGGATCTGCTTTCTGCCGAGGAAGAAAGCATTTCAGGTTTCCTGGACCGTTGGGCTCTTTGTGCTGAAGCTGAGAGGTGGTCTTAAATGTGCCGTGTTCCTCTTACAGCTGCGCCGCATGCAGGAGATGATTGCACAGATGCAAGCCCAGATGAGGATGAAGCCTGGAGACGACTGAGGTCCTTAGGAGCTGGGTGCATCAGGTATGACTTTTCTGACTTGCCCTCACAGTACTTCTAGTGGAGCAGAGTGCTGTTCTGGTACTTAAAAAATGATGTGGCCACTGCTTTTCCATCTGTCTTTAAGATTTGCATGTCCTCGTCCTCACTGCCTTATTTTTGGATCATCTGGCTTTGGTTTTGCAAGCCAAAAGCTGATCGGAAAATTAGTTTGTCTCTATATAAACAAAAGTAGAGTGTTTGGAGGCATGTAGACTTCTGAATTGAGACAAATGAAGTTGTACACATACTGGTGAAGCAAACCAAGTATTTGATGTTACATATGGCATATTGGGATCAGTACGAGTGAAGGAAAAGAAGTTCCTTTATCAAATACTCACTCTGTCCTCAGAAATATTCATTTCTTTCTCCAGTTCTTGGGCATATTTTATTTTTTAATGCAAGAATAAATACCCAAAGGATATGAGGAGTCCTGTTGCTTAACACTGCAGTTTAATACTCCAGTTTTGATTGCTGGTCTTCTGGAATGTAAAGCTTGAATAAAATGGATTATATTATCCCTTATGACCTTGTGGCAGCTGCCAACATTCCAGGCCTAAAATAAGGAGATTTTTGTTGCCTTTATTTGAACTTTCAGTCTTCCTGTTTATGTATTTAAAAAAAATAGATATCCTCAGAAATAAACTTGCTCACTGGGCTCCTGTTTAAGCAGAAGTTGGTTGTTTTACTGTTTTGTACACTGTAATCTTTGAGTGAAGTAGTTAAGGGAAAGCTGCAGTTCAAGCTCAGGTTTTGTGCTGTTACCATTCCAAGTCTTGCAGGGAGAGAAATCTTCACATCGTGTCTTCCAACCTCCGTACTGAGATATGTATTCCCTGAGCTGGAAATCTAAACACCACGGTTAATTTGTGGCTAGCCATGCAGCTATGTGATAGCAGGGCCTGGCAGAAAGCTCTCATTTCCTCAGGCAGGAGCTGGTAATTATTCAGCAGCCTGTTAAATCCTTTAAATTAAAAGTTAAAATTGAGTCCTAACCCAAAATACAGTTAGTCTGCATGGTGGTTTATGCTGTAAAGAGGGATGGCTGCAAGTTCTGTTATTTTCTGGTCCTCTCTGAATTGGGGCATCTTTAAAGACTTAGGAGTTAAGGGAGAGTTCACTGCAGGCGGCTTCCTTTGCTTTTGAGGCTAACAAGAAGCATGGCAGGGTGACGTAGGCAGAGATTTTACAAAGACAACATGCATAAAGCTTACCAAGAGAATATATGAACTGAGCATAGAGATGTTTGCAGCAGGCAGTGAGGGCACAGCTGGGCACCAGGATAAGGTCAGAAAAAATTGGAGACATTTTTTTCTGAACTTTTGTTGTACCAATCTTACAAGTCCTCGTGAAGCTTAATAAAGACTTCAAGATGAGTTTAAGTTTCCTTTATAATTTTTTTTAATTGTCAGGATGAAAGATTGCTGTGAAGCGGCAGGGGCCTATTTCTTCTGGTCACTGACAGTCCAAATAATGGCTCAGAGAGAAAGCAGGGGAGGAGTGGGGAGAAGTTACCAGAAACTAAAACTGATTTAGTATTATTCGTTGGTTCCAATGTGAAATACAGCCTGTAGGAATAAGCCTGCTGCCTTTTTGTTCTCCCAGCACGTTCACTGGCTTCTGAAGCAGTTATTTTTCAAGTGAAATGTTTATTGGTAGGGCTTTCTGCTCTTTTCTGCTTCTAAAAGTAGAGCTCTTTGCAATCTGTTTTCTCCTCGCTCTTACAAGTCTGAGTTGCCTATCTTACACATAGCTTTGGGATCATGCTGGGACACAGCAGCAACAGTCAGTCTGTGGAAAACAGCCAACTGGAAATGCAGTTTTGGTTGGGGAAATGCATGTGGGGGAAAAAAGGCTTTTTAAGTACAAGTAGGATATTAGTTCTTCTAGTAAATCTCACAATTTCCATGAGTGTGTTAAAGCTTTCTGAGCTGACTAACACTGCTCTGCTTTTTGATAAAGGCACCAAACAGCTATTTCTTCTAGCAGTGAATTGACATCATTGAGCAGAAAAACACAAAGCATTGTCATAGCAACCGCCCTCCTAAAATGATGCTGCTGAATGCTGAATTGATCTGATGAGAAATGTCATTTGAGGAAGTACAGATCATGTTGTAGTTTTTGGCAGCTGAAAGCTTAGAGAATGCAATGCTTTGGCATACTTATAGTATTGGACCAACTGCCTGGCACTGCCAGTGGCTGTTTCTCCAGCTAGAAACTGCATCAGAAGAGTGCTGTCATTCTCCAGCTCCTTTCAGCTATCTTCATTTTGGAGTTCAACAAGCCCTGCATTGATGGGCTAGCACAAATGTTGATTTCCCTTAGGGAGCAGACTTTGATAACATTATTTTTCCTTTGCTGCTGTACACTTTGCTGAAGTGCTGAATCTGTGTGGCTCCATTGGGCACTGAAGTTGAGCAGAAGAATGAGCTGCCTGGTAGCTGGTGCCCACCTGCCCTCAGCTGCAGTGGCAGAGGTGGGCACACTTTGGACACTCACTGTGTGACCTAATCCTCCACAGAGAGCAGTAATGCTTTCATATGAGCTTGTTCATCTAAAAATAACATCTCCCCATCAGTCTGTTCTGCTCTTGGTGCAAACAGTCATCTTGCACTTACAGTCCAGGAGCATGAGATGAGATGTTGTACTTGGACTGTGGCCTTGGCTGCTGCAGTGTCCCTGTTTGTGCCTTTGAACAGGAAATCAGTTGTTTGACTCTTCCCAGGAGGAGGAATGTTGGGACATTGTTAAAGCAATGGTCCTCAGAGCATTGTTCAGGGACAGAAGCTGTCAGTGGTGTGGTCAGCTCTGCTGACCTGCTGCACCTGAATGCAGTCTGTAAGGAATCCTGTACAGATTGGTTTTTTTTTCCCTCCACAATTTCTGTGTGCAGAATGCCCAGGGGTTTGTCACAATCTGTGTCAGTAAGGAGTAGAAATAGCAGTGTGTCATTTCTAACACCGCAGGAGCGATGCAGCTTCAGAACTACATTCCCACTGAGACCAAGGTCCCAAACAGCTGTTCCTCTGAAGAGAGGAAGGACTTGCAGTGACACTCAGCTCCCCCAGGCCAAAACCCTCTCCATTTTGCAGACCCAAAAGCTTTCCAAGGAATTTTGCTTTTGCAAAACATAAAATGAATATGACCGAAACGCCCAATAGCGTCTTTTCTGATAATTTCACATAATGACACAAACCCGTATCTCAGGATTTCGTAAGTAAATGTGTTAATACAAATGTATTTGATTTTTGTTGAGTGATCCCCGAGTAGAGAGACTGTCGGATTCCTAAGGGATCCGTGCAGCAATCCTGTCTTGTGGGAAAATGTCAGAGTGAGCTTTTCAGTGATGTGAAGGTGCCTTGGGAAGGATGGAGTCCACCACGCAGTGGCTGCAGTGCTGTTTTCCGTTCCTGTGAATGTGTACAGTGGCACCTTTGTGTTCCTGCCCCTGAGAGGCTTCGTGTCCCAGGAATGATGCAGATTCACCATCTAATATGTCCCTTATATGGACTGGGTGCAGGAGGTGGAGGGAGGTGCTTACTGCTAGAGTTCTGTAGGTGCTGGTGGACATGTGGCCCTCTCAGGGTGCCAGAGCCTGGTGTGCTTTCCTGCTTCAGGCAGCTTTTTACTACATAAACATTCTCAGAGAAACGTTTGTTATAGTTCTGGAGCTTGGAGCCTGGTATGTATCTATGTATGTGTGAGTCAGTGGATATTAAACCTATTAGCACATTTAATGAACTGGTAAATGTTGGAAAGCCGTTCAGAAACCAGTGTTGGAGCTGGGTGCAGCTGCTGGAGACATTTATTAAGGGAAAATATAAGGTGCTGCCATGGAGTAGCAAGAGGAAATGGAACAAACCTGCAGCACAGGAGTCAACAGAGAATGACTGAAGTTTAGCTGTAGCCCAAAATATTGGGGTTGTGAGTAACCATGAGTCAAAGCTAGCTGACAGCGGGGCCTTGATGTTACCCAGTACTCACAGGTTTGTTTTTCCAGGACTTGTAACAAAGTTTGCAAATGTTTATCCTGCTGCAGAAGCTGGGGATTTAGGTATGAAGCAGAGCCTTGCAGCGAGGCTCAGCTTCTCCCAGTTCTTGCTAACTACAGTGAAGTGAAAGGATTGTAGCTACATAAAACACAACATGGGTGCTATTTGAAGAGAGAGAATTCAGGTCAGTAAGAAATGTAACTGCATATAAAATCCGTCCTTGGGAATTCAGAATGGCAGAGGCAGATACATCAAGGTTGTCTGCGTGGCACTGGTGCTCTTTGAAGCAGCTGAGGGGGAGGCAAGCTCATTCCTTCCTAAGCCTTTCCAGTGCAGGATTCTTGGTGGTCTGAGCGTGTGCTTCAGTGTGCACGTAGTGCTAAGTAGGGTGCTGCAGAACTGTGTTGTCTCTGCTAAATAATGGTAAGATTTCACGCTGCAGATGGAGGCATTTAATGATCACACATGAGGAAAGTGGGGGAGTCTCACACATTAGTGGATAAAAATGGGTACAGAAGTCTGTAAAGAACAATATTAACCTAATGTATCATTAGATAGTGTCTCCTGAGGAGATTAGGAAGAAAGCAGTGAAATGAATCCGCCCTGGAAATGCCTGAAACATACTTTGCTCAGTTATGTTTTAAGAGCCTAACAGGCATGCTGGTGCTTATAACCAGAGCCTTGGTGTTTATTGGAAACATTTATCTGTGACTGAGACTTGGGTTACCACCTCTGATGCCTTTTGTAACAGGTTAGAGCTTTGCAGGTGCTGGCAGAAAGTTAGTTTCTCTTCCATTTTTGAAGTACCGATGTAGCACAAGAAGTTAATTTTGCCTTTGAGTGTTACATGTGGTGAGGGTTGTGTGCTCTCTTGCTTTGACAACCCGATCCAACAAGCCAGCCTCGAGGTATGTGAAGTGATGGCCCTGGCCTGCTGGCAGCAGTGGGGAACTGCTGCTCCCACCATGAGGGCTCTGTTCAGTATGTGAAGAGCGAGGGACCCCAGCTGTCATCTTTCCCTCTGCCTTGCCCCAGCTGTATTCTGTAGTCTGCGTGGGGTTGCGCTGATGCAGCAGATTGCCTTTCTCCATCAGCCAGGTGCTGAGCTCCTTTTTCCACTTGGAAAAGAGTACCGTTGGAGGCTGGAGAGCTGCAGGTGCTTCCCAAGTTCCAGATCCGTCACAGCTTTTTTAAGCAGGACCTGATTTTCAGGGGAAGCTGGAACTGTGCTTCCTTCAGCTGTCAAGCAGCCAGCGAGACATGCAGACTGGGAGTCAGCTTGGAAGTGATAGGTCTGTGTTGCCCCTTTCAGCCCTGTGGATGCTGATTAAGGAATGCTTGGAAAAATCCGTTGGCTTTCCTTTTTTTACCTTAGCAGTGTCATAGGAGCATTTGTGTGTAGTGCCACACTGGCTGCTTCCTTTAGCCCTGTTTAGGTGATAAGTGGTTTCAAATGCAGTTCATAGTGTCAGAAGTAATGCTTCACATCACAGGCAGACAGAGGCTGCCTCCTGTGTGCGCTGCTGTTTGGATGAGCTGCAGCACAGCTCTTGCATGCTCGCAGACGAAAGGGAGTGTGGGTGCTTAAAGTATGCAACTAAAAATAGCTTCTCATTTATGTGCTCTTATTAGGACGTTTGTGACAAGTATCTGTGGCCAAACTACGCTGGGAAGCGGCCGCAGTCGTGGTGCAGCTCGGCTGGTCCCGCTGTGGTGGGGTCCCTGTGAGGGGAAGCTGCAGTGCTGCGTTCCCTGGGTGCTGCTGCTTTGCTCGGAGGGGCTTGGGGGAGCAGAACTGTGCCAGTAGTGCTGAGAATGTCTCTTCTAATGCTGTTTGTTTTCTGCTTTCATTCGCAGCAGCATGCAGTTCTCTAGGAGGACGGGTGCTCCCTTTCTTTGGCCAAGTGGTAACGTTCAGATGCAAAAGCTGGATTCTGCAGACCAAGAGCTGCGTGGAAGCAAACAGCAAGTCTGAAGAGCGTGTTGTACAACTGCTTGCTTTATATATTCAATGTTAATCAAGTTATCCTGTATCTTTTTTTACTCTTTTGGTAACACTGTCTTCATACTTATAAATGTGTTGTTTTTCTCCTCCCTATGCCTTTGGATTTGGAAGTGGATAGAGCATGCTGCTTGGAGGAGGTGTGCTGGGCAAGGAGCTCATCCTGTACCCGCTAGATTGTTCTGAGCTGCTCTGTGATTGGTACTGAAGACTGTGTCCTGTTGGCAGTAGATGTGTGTTCGCATGGTATGGTAACTTCCAATTGTTATTTTAAGCCATTCTATATTGTATCCATTCTTCATAACTTTCTGTGCTTGGGTTATTTTGGAGCTTCGTCTCTGGTGGTTTGGATTTGTGTGATGTATGAGGAAATGTACGAATCAGTGATGGTTCACCGTGATGCAAGGAAGCTGACCTGTCTCAATCATTGTGCCTTAAAATATCATGAACACTAAGCATGCCAGAAGGTTCTGTGGGTGCCTCTGGGTGCTGCCTGCAGGTCTCACATAGTGCTTGCAGGTGCTGCAGTCAGAGCACCCTGCTGAGTGCTGGCACGACCCTTTTATATACCACAACACTAATCTCCATGGACGTTTTGTAATAAATTGTATCAGTGTGGAAAAAGATGAACTCTGGGCTGAGTTTTGTTTCCCGCCTCTCTCTGTTTTACTTCTTTATTCTTTCATGTTTTCAGACAGTCTGTGAATTGCTGTGCTGGTGTCCTCAGAGGAATCCTAGTGCTCTGCATGAGGAAGGAGAGGCTCTTCCAGAATGTACTGTTGTGTTCATTTCAAAGCACCTTTCCAGACCTGTCTCTGGCAGTTAAGCTGCACACACATCTCCGCATCTGCTTTTGCTGCTTTCTGCAGAGCTCAGTGAGCATCACTGGCACTGAGTGTGTCTGTGTCTGCCTTGGAACTGGGATCACACGGCTCTGGTAGTGGAGTGGCTGTTTCCTTTGTGCTGTTGCTGAGTGCACGGCTCCTTTGCATGCTTTTGTTGCCCTGTGTGTGTCACTGGAAGCGCAAATCGTTTTGCAGACACAGGATTGAGGTGCTTTGTGCTCGTACTGTTGGAGTGTCCCTGCAGTTGTGGTTGGCCCTCGCTGTGCTGTCTGGCAGTGAGTGTTTGATGAGGGCAGGCTTCACAAAACACCTGCCCGTGGACTTAAACTGCATGAGCTGGGCACGATGTTGTTGTGTTGGCTGCTCTGATGAAATTAAAGAAGGAATGAGGCGGTGGATTTGTTTTCAGTTGCAGAGCCACCTTCTGCAGAGGTGTGAACGTGCAGTGTGTCCGTCAGGAGGGTGAAGGTGAGGGCCTGAACCCTTCGTTTCACGTGGGTTGGGTGCCCTCCTGCGTGCCTTTGTTTTCCTTCCAGAATGTTGCAGTGTATTTTGCAATCTCTCCAAATGATGCTGTGTCCCTTTGTGCATGTGGAAGAACAGCCACGCCCTCCTGACACCTCATTGTTCCGTGCACACCTTCTGAGCCAGGGTAACATGGAAGGTTCATCTTGCCAAAGAAAGCAGGACCACAGGGAAACGTGCTTCTGAAAGCATCTCATCCTTATTTTTTCAAGTAAAATTAGGGCCGTTTTTTCCCCTCCTTCCAGAGAAAGGCATCAAAAGTCACTGCCACGGTTCTGGGGTGGGACCTGTTCCCAACAGTGACAGCTCCTGGTTCTTATCTGTTGTCTTTGCCTCCTCCTGTCCTGTGAGTTCCACCTGGAGTGCTTGGCCCAGTCCCCGTCGTTCACAGGGAATGGATGCTTTTCTTTCAGAACAGCCTTTATCTTTACATCACTTCTCTGATACTCTCTGCTGTTAATCTTCAGCTGCTTTTGAACTCGTTTGAGTTACGGTGCCTCACAGCTCAACGGGGGACGTGTCTTCCTTAGGCCATCCCATCCCTGCAGAGCTTCCTGGCCCCGGCTCCTCTCGGTGCCAGCAGTGCCCACAGTGCCCGGCCTTCAGCAGGCAGCTGTGGCCAGCACTGCGAGGAAGGACTCACATACCTGTTGTAATGGCTGCTCAGTGGGATGAGCCTGCAGTCCTTCTGCTCTTCATCAGATTTTAAGCACTGTGGGAGTGATGCAGCTCCCGAACGGCCACGGGCACGGCGCTGCCTCGAATTGTGGTGTGGGGTTTGATGGCCTGGGGCTGTCTGGTCTATAAAAGCAAGGGAGCGTGCAAACGATTGATGAAATGCTGTCTCTAATGCTTTGAATCGATGGCTGAAAGCAATCTGGGAGCGAGTTAATGGGTTTTTAAATCTCACGTGCCTGGGACTGCCAGCTGCAGGGTTCGGAAGCGTCTCCTCGTTTGGGTACGAGGGATGTTGAGGGCGAGCAGGTGGAAGAAGGGATGAGAAACGCTGTGATGACAGCGCGGGTGGAGAAGGCGGTGTCCGCATCAGCTGTGTGCCAGCGGCAGCAGCAGCAGCGGCGGCGGCCCCGGCGCGTCCCGTGCTGCGCTCAGCGCCGTGACGGACCCTCCCGGGGGGGGGGGGGGGAGGAGCGGCCCCGCATCCCCCGCCCGCACCGTGCGCTCCTACGCGGCGGTTCGGCGGAGGTTCCCGGGGCGGCAGCCGAGCACACGAGCGGGTCCGGGCTGTCCGGCTGTCCGGGCCGCGCTGCGGGGCTCCCGTCCCCGCCCGGGGCGGGGCGCGCTGCGGATCGGGGCGGGGCGCGGCGCTGGGGCGGTCCCCGGGCGCTCCCCGCGCTGCTGTCGGCGGGCGCCGCGCTCCCGGCCGGGCAGGGCCGGCACCATGAGCACCGGCACGCGGTACAAGAGCAAGCCGCTCAACGCAGGTGAGGCGGCGGGGACGCGCGGCCGCTCCTTCTCCCGGCGCGCCGCGGCCCTCACGCCTCGTTCTCTTCTCTCTTTCTCTCCCCTGTGCCGGTTCCCGTCCTCGCCGCCCCGCTCCGCCCGGCCCGCCCTGCAGAGGAGAAGCAGGTAGGTTGGGGGGGGCTCCGGCGCATCCGGGGTGCGGCCGTTCCGCTCTCTGCGCGTCCCCGCGGTCGCGTTTCTTTCTTCGCTTCCCCGGTGCTTTGGGTGCGGGCTCGGGCGCTGCGGGAGGGGATCGGCCCCGGCTGCGCTTCTCCCCCCCCCCCCCCCCCCCCCAAGAGCTGCGCAGCGCTGCGGATGGGAGCGGGGCCCCGAGCGCTGGGGCGCGGGGTGATGCAATCGGGTGACATCGGCGGGTTCCTCGGATCGCAGTTCGGTATTTGAAGGCGTTCGGGGTGGTTTTATTTCTCTGCGGTGGTGGAACGGCTCCGTAAGGGGGAAGCGGCGGAGCGATGCGGGCAGTCCGCCGCGCCCGGGCCCGGGGAGACCGTCCCGCGAGGGCGGGGCCGGAGGCGGCGGCTCACGGTACCGTGCGGCGGAGATGGGAGCAGCCCCGTCCCGCCCGGCTCGCGGTTGCTCGCGGCTCCGCTCCCTCCCGTTGTGCGGCGGCTGCGGAGCTCAGCCCGCGCTGCTGCTCCCCGCAGCGCAGGGATGGATGCTGAGAAGTACCTGCGCGTCTCCGGAGCTGCGGACTGCGGCGAGACAACAAAGTCAGTGTGGTGGCTGCGGGCTAACGGGGCTTGGTCGGGGGCTTTTTGCCCTGAGCTGCTGCGTTTTTTGCTGCTATTACGCGGGCGGGTGTTAGCGCGTTGCTGTTACTCCGATTTTCTTGGGGGAACGGGGCCAGGCTGCGTTCTGAAACTGTGGGGAAAGGAGTCGGTGTGAGCTGCGAGCGGAAAGGAGCTTTGTGACCCCGAGCACCGTGCTGCTCTTCAGCTTATTTGTCTGAAACAAAGAGCGAAGCAGGTGATGTGCGTAGCTCCTTAACGCTCCTTCCCAGCGAGAGAAGGGAGGAAGGCGGAGCGCTTCGGTGCTGCGGTTCCCCACAGCCTTTGTCACACGGTGGGTGAGGGATGGACGGGGCCGCAGTGCCTCTGTGTGTCGGTGCTGAGCAGGGACACAGGCTGCGGGTCTGCGATCTGTGTTCCACGCGGAGGGGAACCGAGCTGAGAACGCAGAGCAGCTCGATGCAGTGCTGGTGAGCAGAGCACAGACGGTGCCGTTATTGTTTGGGAGCGGGGCTTTCTTTCTGTGGCACCGTGTGTCGATCCACGTGCGTCTGGCAGCAGGAGCCAGTCTGGGAGCTTCACTGGAGCTGCAATTCTTGCCAGAAGCAGTAACAAAAAAATGAATGCGTATATATATGACAAAAGAGCTAAGCAAGGGCAGAGCAATGAATTCATGTGAGCAGTGCAGCTTTTGGTAACATCTTGATGTTATTAACGACGTGCTGACTACAGATAAATAAACACAGCGGTGTCAGAGAATGTGTGTTCGTCTTCCTCGTGGTCTGGTGGGGGCTGACGTGCTGTCTGGGGTCAGGGGACTCTGCCTTCTGGGTCTGACTCCCAGATGCACATTTATGAAAAGCAGTCGTTTCTCCACCTCCCTGATTCCCAGTTTTCCCACATTCTCTGCTTCTGATGTCAGCTCACGTTTGACACCAGCTGCCATTGAGGTCAGTGTGGTGATGGTGCTGGTCTCCATCCACCTTTCCCAGGAGGGAAGGGTTGTGGTTTAGGACCCTGAACCAGGAAGGGCAGTTTCTGACCTGAAGCTGTACAGCTGGTTGCTTGGTGGGACCACGCTCCTCGCCTCAGCACTGCTCCGGTGGAGTTGGTTTCTCTCCTAGGAGCTCAGCTGGAGGATCTTATGGGGGGTTCTCCTGGTGTTTGGAGGCAGGTGAGCGGCTGCTGACAGTGCGTGCTGGAGAGCAGGCCACGTGTAAGGGGAGCAGAGCAATTTGTCAGACCGTTTTGAACACAGAACCTAAAAGGGCAAATGATGGCAGCTGATGGATGCTGCTGAAGCCCGAGGTGTTGCTGTGGGTGTACAGTGAAACCTCCTAAGTACCCAGCCAGGCTGGAGGCTCCCGGCACGCTCCTGCACTACGTGTGTGTCTGTTTGGGGTGTAAATTGTCACATCACTGGGACGGTCTCCTGCTCACCCAGTCCCGTGTCTCTGATGTTCTTTGAAGTCCTTGTTCCTCTTCAGGTCAGCGGGATGGGAGCACCTCCTTCCCAGGTTGATCTCTCCACCCCATCGACTTGCAGAGTTGTTTGGGTGTGGGCACAGAGGCGATCTGGTGGATCCAGTTCTATCAGCGGGTTTGAAATTACGGGGCTGTCCCTCCTGTGTTCAGTGTGGTCCTTTATTCCACTGCAGCCTGTTTTGAAGTGGTCTGCTTCTCAGCGGAGCGTGTACGTGGGGGTACAGTATTTAAGGGAAGTGCTGTGGTTGTTTGGCTGAAAAAACGGTGTTGGTGAACCCAGAATTTGTTGTGTTTTTGTCTGGTTTTAAGATTTGGGATTTTACGTATTCAAAATCTATGGCTTTTATTATTTCTTAGGGAAAAACAACAACAAAACTCAGGGATTTCCACTGTTCCTGCAACAGTAGATACTGCAAAAGCAGAACTGTCTCCCATCTAAAATGGCAACTATGCCAAAATAGAGCATCAGTTTCAGGCCAACCTTCAGCCTAGTTCTGCCTTATCAGATAGCTTTGGCAGGTGGAAATCCCCCATTTCCCCGTCAGCCTTTTCTGAGCCACAGCCTTCTCCTTTTAGGGTGAGAAGGACCCAGAGGGGCTTACAAGAACCGTGTGAGCTGCTCTGAAAGTCCCACTCTGCGTAGGGCAGAGGTACCCAAGCTGTTCCTCAGTGCTGTGTGATGCATCCAGTGGTGACAAGAGCAGAGCAGGAGTGGGATTCCCGTGCCCTGAGCTTGGTGAGGATGACCTTAATGTCACCCTTGATTTCTGTGTAGGTGCACATGTGATGAAAATGAATTAGCTGAGTTTTGTGAAACAGGTGATGATGAAAAGTGCTGTGTGAGCACTAGGCTCCGATGCACAGCAGCCTGCTTCTGGGCAGTTCCTGCTCTCCGTGGAACTGTGACCATCTGTGCTGGAGCAGCTTGGAGGGCTCCTACCTGCGTTGGGTGTCTGCAGCATTTTTATCTCTCATTAAAGTGTTTTCCTTAAAAGAACCCCTCTTGTGACCCAGTGGCCTGGGGAAGGTTCTGCTTGTGCCTGCGCTTGTACAGAAACACGTGGGGCCTGGAAGACAAGCAGAGTGCACTTTGTCTCAGGGTTAATGCTGTGATCCTATAGTTGTGGCTCTTTGAGTCATTGGGAGGGGCACTAGGGATCTGTTCCTGTGCATGTCTGACACAGTCTGTATCCACACAAACCGTGTGGGTTGTGGTGAGGGTTTTGCTAGCAGAAAGCAAGCTTTTACATTTGCAGCTGGCGAGGGGGATGTTTCAGCACAGCTGGATTGTCTCCTGCTGCTGCAGATTGCCCTGGGTGAGGCTGCTTCACTTTGACTCTCTTCCAGCCGATGTGTTTTCCAGCCTTGGTCTTCCGTCCTGGCTCCTTGCACGCTGGCCAGGAGGGGAGCCACGCATTAGTCACAGGCTCTAGAGGTGGATACTGGAAGCACTTAAGGCAGCACATCTCTGCTTGTTTTTCTGATGTCCCAGTGTATCTTGGCCGGACACTGTTGGGTGGAAGCTTTTACTTCTCTGCATAAAGCCTTGAGTGTCTTTTTTCTCTTTTAAAGCCCAATTCAAAAGGCAGTGACGCTTCCTTGTCTTCCAGATGGGGCTCAGTGCAGTGTGTCAGGAGCTGTGCTGGACTGCAGCAGGTCCCAGGCTCAGCCCCACATGGCTTGCTGCTGTGCCTGTGTCTGAGCAGCCCTGTGCCCCACGGGTGGGTCACTGTGGGGCTGAGCTCCATCCTGGGTGCTTTGGCTCGTTTTGAATGTTTTTTTTTTTCCTTCTTTTTCTGCTTGGCTTCTTGGAAAAGGACTGTGAAAGCAGGTCAGCACATGGCGAAGTAGTGAAAGAGAACTGCTGGAGAGCTGGGCACAGCCTGCCTCCTGCTGCTGCTCAGCTAGCTCTTCAATTATTTATGCTCCAAATGGGGAAAATGGTTGTCAGCTCGGGGCAGGGGAGAGGTTCAGCTTGGTGCCACTAGCAGCGTGCAGCTTATGGAAAGGAGGTGTCTCCTGCAGGGAGATTGTTGTCCCTTGAATGTCTATGACCTGCTTGGCTTCTTACACAGGAATCTGGAGTTCTGCTGTTGTTGTGGGAGTTGTGCAGGGCCCTTTCGGGCACGTTAACTGATGTGGAAGTGTGTCAGGTGCTGTGTCCTGATGCTGGTGAAGAAGGAGCAACTGTCATTTAAACCCCAGAGATTTGTGGCACTGTGCTCAGCTGCTGGGCTGCAGGTGCTGGGATGTACAAAGGGCGGTTCATAATTGCAGAGGTGAAGGTGTTGCTGCCCTCTAAACAAAGAGGAGCTCAGTCCCTGGATGCTTCGAAGCCTCCAAAGTCCAGCGGTCTTACAAGTCCTGATGCTCTCAGAAATGATACTAGCTTCTTGTGGGTACTGTTCTCTGCTTGGCTGTTATAGCAGGAAATAGATGTGTTATGACAGTTCTGTCCCACCCTTTGAGTAGAGGCAGCCCAGGAGTTCAGTGTGCTGTGGAGCCCATACATCCACCCTCTGTTTGTGCCTGAGCTGCTGGTCACTGCATACCCCATACAGCTCTGTGCTGGGGCCATGTGCTCACAGCTGGAGGCTCACTGTGCTGGGCCAGGTTGGGTCCCTGCTGTGGCTCTTTGGAGCTTTGCTAAATGAGCTATAGACATTCAGCCCGAGGGGATCCCCCACAGCTTTGGGTCACTGCACAGCTGCAGTGGTGGTTGCTGTAACTGCTGCTGCCAGGCAGAGCCCACCTGTGCTGATCCCAACCCTGGAGAGCTCTGCCCCATCTTTGGTTACTTCAAGCACTTCTTGCTGAGATAGCTGTTAACTCAGCCAAGACGGTTTCTCTCGTTTCTCTTCCAGTTCAAGTGATTTCTGGGCTACGTTTTTTCTGCTTAGCACCACGTGAACTGAAGGATGTCTTCCCTGCTTACCTCCACAGCTCCCTGCCTGACCAGCAGCAGCTCTTTGTCCCCTTCCTGCCCCAGGCAGATTTCCTCGGGCAGTGAAGTCTACAGAATCCTCCTCTAGTTCTTGAGAAGGACATGGATGGCATCTCTGATAGATGCTCTGCGTGACCTCCGAGCTCTGTGAAGCTTATGCAAGTTGTTCCATGGCATGCTGGAATAGCTCCACGAGGGCTGGAGTGTGTGTGTGTGTGTGTGCGCAGTGTGGTGAACCTGCAGCAAGGAGCAGTGTTTGCTCCTTTTGGCCCAGAGGATCATCCCTGGAGCTGTGAAGAAGTTTGCAGCCATTGTGTTCCCACGGTGATGTTCAGGAGCTGGACCTGTGTGTGGTGCATCAGAGGAGCTGGGATCAGGTCCCAGAACATGTGCTTCTCATCAGTGCGTGTGCTGCAGTTCATCCACGACGTATCCCATAAATGCTGTTTGAAAGGAGTAGTGGAAGGTGGTGCTGAGTGCTGGGAGGAAGGCTCTGTGTGTGCAGTGCTGCCCAGTGGCTGGGCTGTGGAAAGCAGAGATCTTCTCTTGTTCCCAACTCAGTCCTCTGTATCTTGAGGGCTGAATGGGTTAGTACTCTTAATTCCCCCTCTCTCGTATGAGCGCATTTACAGCTCGTTAATTAGGATTCTGCAGCTTGCTAACATGAGCTCCAGGCTGCAGTGCCTTCCCCTGTGGGTCTGTTACCCCCAGCACTGTCACAGGGTTGGGACAGGAGCGTGCCCAGGGCTGCAGCAGAGCTCAGCTCAGTGCTGGCTGAGAGGAGCAGAAGGGGAAGTGAAACCCTGTGCAAGCATCTGCAAAGCTGTGATGCCAAGAGGGGGAGGAGGGTTGTTCAGCTTTAGCATGACTGCCTACTGCTGAAGTCCAAAAGAAAGAAAAGTCTGGAGCTGATTTCTGGAAGAAGATGCAGCCATGGTTGAGGGATGCTTGAGATGGCAGGCAGCCTGCTGGGTGCAGCTGGGCAGCGCTTGGGGCTGTGCCATGGCAGCACAGGCTGAGGGAGGGTGGGTAGTGTGGTGTGCTGGGACCTCAGCTCTGCGAGCTGTGAGCTGGCTGCTGGTGGAGCTGCAGGTCACTTGAAGGTGGGAAGGCCCTGGTGTGAGTTTAGCTCTGGCTGTTCTCACACCTCTGGGGTTGTTTCTCTGTGCAGCTATGCTAGCTGGCAGCAGAAGAGCTTGCGGCAGTGCTGGAGCACTCACCCTGAGCTGGTTGCTGAGGTGATGGGAGCAACCTGCTGGCTGCCCCATCCTCAGCCTCGTCCACCCTGTGCATCTGCTCTGAGCCAAAGAGCAGGAGAGCTGAGCTCCTTTGCTTGCCAGCTTTGTTCAGCTCAGATCTCTGCTCTTCCTGGGAACTTTGGGAGTGCCCTGTTTGTTTTGAAGCTTGTTATCAAGAGTGTCCAGGCTGTGTTGGGGTGCTGGGATGGCTTGCCTCTGCCTGACCCTCCCAGGGCAGCTGGTGCCGTTCCCCTGGAATGACTTCTGGCCCAGGATCTGGGAGCTGGGAACGCAGGCTTAGCAAATAAGGAGCATGAGTACTGGCTGCTGGAGCTGTGCCACGGGAAGACAGCTCAGCCTGCTGACCTCTGGACATCCTCGGTGCGTTGGGGTGATGGAGGGGAGGAAACTTCCACTCGGCTTGTGGGAAAAGAGGCTTCAGGGGCCTGACGTGGTCCTTCTGCTTTCTGTGAGGCATTGCCCATGGGTACAGCTGTGACCTGTGCTCCTGTGGCTGTTCGTTTTGCCTCGCAGACCCCTGAGCTGTGTGCACAGGAGGAAGAGCCTTTTGCTGCTGTCATTTGTGTTACTGTTATTTTTAAGGTCGCTTCCCAGATGCATCACTTTGCTTTCAGCAATCTGCAATGGCTCCTGGCTATTCTCTCAGCGTGGGAACTGTTCAAACCCTGCCTGCTGTGCTGAGCTCATTCCTGCCATGGCACACACGTGTAAAGTCTCTTACATCCACGTTTAAAATGAATTACATACTACAGAAATTACATATCCAGGTGAAACTTGAGTCACAAAGCTGTTCGTCGGCTGTCATGCCCTGCCCATGGTGTCCTGCTGGCTCTGTAGTTTAGAGCTCTCCTGAGACTCTGCATTTGCTGTTAAGTGGTGTGAAGTGCTGTGATTGTAGAATTGGAAATGACCATCTGGACCAAGAGTAATTTCCCATTGCCCAAGGCCTGCAATAAAGAACGTAAGGGATGTGTATGGCCCTCAGGGTGCTGTAGTCTGCGAGCAGCTCAGGCAGCAATGGGAGGAGCATTGCAGCCTCAGGGAGCTGCTGTTTGCCTTGGTTTCTGGGGGAGGCTTGCAGCAAAGTCCTGCTGCCCTGATGGCACAGTACTGAGATGAGCTGTAAGGGGGGATGCTGCCTGGGAGCACCTCTCCCAGAGGCTGCATGTGCATCCCTGCATTGATGGCTCCTGTGCCATGGCTGGAGCACACGGAAGGGAAGCTGCTCGTGCCTCGCTCCTGAGTTTAATACTTTGCTGTTTTTCTGCTCGCTTTCAAGAACTCTCCTTCCCTTGAAAGGAACCCTTGGCAAAGTGTATATTTCCGAGGGAAGCGGGAATTGGGGCAGACAGTTATTTATCAGGACTTGGTGCTTCTTCTGGGCAGTTCATCCTGGCACGTGCTCGGGAAGGACTCCAGGTCCATGGAGCAGCTGAATGTGTTGCAGTCTGCCAGAAACCCTGGGGCTGATGCTTCAGACCAGGCCTGAAGAGGCGAGAAAGCCAGAGGTGTCAGCTCACACTGTTTGACTTCACTGGAGTTTAAGTAAAGCCAAACCAACTGGGTGGAGCTTGGGGTGCCCCTTCCTCAGTGCCTGCTCTGTTTGGCCTGCTGCTCCTTTTGCAGCAAGGCTGTGTGCCATCCCATTGCTGTGTGATGGCATTATTTTCAGCAGCCCTCATTAATGTCAGTGAAAGCTTTTCTGTTTGAGCTGGTAGGGCCACTCCGCAGCAGCTGCCCAGAGGCTCCGGCCAGTGCCAGGCGTTCCGCTGCCTGCTTTGAAAGGCCCGTGTCATTTCAACATCCCCCTGCTCCTCCTGTGGTCACAATGTCACGGGCAGGTGTTGGTCAATAGCGGAATTGTTCTCTTGGTAAACAAGTGATGGTGTTGCTGGAGTTGTCCTTCAAGTAGCAGCAGTGCAGGGTGCACGAGGATTGCTAATGAGGGACATCACGAGGCTCGCTGGCCTGAAAGCTTTGTGAACCATCTTATTTTCCTCTGTGAAGTGTGAAGATGTTCATTCATGTATGCTGCTCCTGTGCTGCATCCTCCTCTGGGACATGTCTGGTCCTTGCAGGGCGCAACTCTCAGCACAGTGGTGGCCCTTTCGAAGGGCTCTGCGCCCATCTGTCCCATCACTGACAGTGGGTGTCCAGGGAACACCTGGGTGAGGCCCTGCTCGTGCTTTTATTGTGTTTTTGGCTGGTTGATATCCCAGGTGGGCCTCTGGAACAAGGCTGGGGAACAACGGGCTCTCTAGGAGCAGCAGTCACGCTGCTCAGCCCCAAGGATGCCGTGTGATCTAGAGGAACTGGCATAGAATTGGCAGTGCATGAGGTCTCTAGAATTTCCTGCAAGCAGATGAAAGGCTGAAACGTGTGGCACGTGATCCACAGCTGTGCGCACCACCGCCATCTCCATTGCTCCTCTATCCACTGCACTCCCAGCAGCTCCCGTTGTTCCACGGTGGTGAGCAGTTACCACACTCAGAGCTGCTTTGGTCAATCACTGCCGTGGCACACGCTGAAGGCCGAGGCCATGTGCATTTCATGCATGCGCTGTATCTGGTCAGGGTCTGAACAGCACGTGGGTTGCAGCAGCTGTATTTGCTCACAAAATGGCCCTGAGCACGTGATGGCCACTACTGTAATGAGAGACAGGGAATTGTGGAAGGGGCTTGCAAAACCTCAGTGCTTCCCTCTGCAGAACGAAGTCTGGTGTGAGGGGACAGAATCATGGCCCTAGAGGAGGGAACAGTGTAACTACCATGATATATCTTGGCTGTTACTGCTTGAGGCACTGCTGGGCACTGTGGTCAGCTCAGTGCTTCCAAGAATGAGGTACTGATTCATCTGTGGTCAATGGGTTTTTAAAATGATGCCGCTAAACAGTCCATCTGGTTGCTCCTTGCCAAGCTTGGCTGTTGCAGGGCTCTTTTCCTTAGGACAGCCCTGTGCTGCTGACCTGAATTTCCATCCTCCTTGCTCAGCCCGGTTCCTTGAGGTGGTTGCTTGAGGACTGCCTCATTCAGGGAGGGGAGGGTGGAGGGTTCAGATGGCAGCTGACTGGGAGTCAGCGATTCATGAAGCGTTGAGCTCTTAATGGGGAACATGCTCTGTTGATTTGGGTTTCCCTCCCCTCCCAAGCTGCTCTTTCTATTCTGTGGCACAGTTCTGAGAGCAGTTTGAGAACAGAAGTGATTTCAAACTGGCAGTGACCTCATCCATCTCCAGCTCTGAGGTGGAGCAGTGTTTGGAGCTACGACCACAGTTTACGTTGTGTTTTGACGCTGCAGGTGAGAGGGTGATGCTGTGGGGTGAGCCTGGTGCTTCCCACTCCCGCTCTTGGCACGTGTGGGGTGGGATCTTCCACCCCAGTGTGCCAGTTGCTCCTCTCTCCTGAGGACGTCTCCCTGCTGGGTCCTGGATCTCACTGTTTGCCAGGGCTCAGGGCTGTTGGCACCCCCAGAGCTGCCATGCTGCTTGGGGAAGGAGTGCAGCTGGGCTGTGGCACTGCTGCCCTGCAAGGTGTGTGTGCTGGGAGGTGGGATGGCTGTGGAGTGTTTTCTTTCTGTCCTCATCTTCCTAAGTGCTGGTGGAAGAGGAGGAAGTAGGAAGGAAAAGACGACAGAACAGAATCCAAAGAGTATGGTTGGGCAAGAGGACGTGTGGGAAGCACTGACGATCAGAGCAGTCCCTGGTGAAAAGCGAGGCCCATGCAAATGCTGCATGTGAAAACTAGTGAAGAATTCTTCCTGACATGGTAGAAGACCCTTCTTCCCGTTCCTCTTGAGATCACTAAGATTTTCTCCCACACATCTGTGGGCTGGAGCTCTTGGGCTGTGCTGATGTCCAGCAAGCCCAGCGCTGTCTGACTGCTGAAGCTGCAATGCTGAGCACAGCCCTGGATTTTGGGACGGGATGGAGTGCTGTAGTGAGCACAGCCTCTGAGTGCTGTCTCACAAGTCCTGCGGGGGAGTCCAGACGCTTCCCCTTAAGCCTGGATGTCTTCTGGCACAAGCTCAGGCTGAAATGATGCTGAGCTTTGGCAGGCTCTGCCTGGGAAAATAAAAGCAGTCTTCTGTTGCATCTGTGTGGCTGTAGAGGAACCTCCCTGACTCTGGGTAGGCAGTGCTGAAGGGGGACAAGGGGAATTTGCTTTTCTCTTGGCCTCACCCCAGGTGGTATCAAGACTCCTGCCCAAATATAAATTTCCTCCCACCGTTGCTGAACAGAGAGAATTTAACTCTTCTTGGGATCAAACGAACCTTCCCCTGCCCCACTGCCCCTCTTCCCTCTTGCACTGGGGACAGATCCTGCCATTTGTGTCAGTGTGAGAGTTCACAGTCCCGTTTTCCTCCTTCCTGCTGCAGCGCTGTCTTCTCGCCTGAATGTGATGCAGTCATCTGTAAGTACGTGGATAACCAGGGATTTCGTGTTGAAACGTCGCCTTTCTCTCCCCTCTGCTCCGCATCCCCCAGCTCTGCTGCTCGCACTGGGGTGTGGAGGTGGGGAAGCGTGGCTGGCTGCGTGACACAGGAGCTCTGCGCCCCACGAGAAGGGCTCAGTGCCGTCAGAGCCCCGAGGAAGACTCATGCTGGTGATGGAGGACCTGCAGTGCCGGCTCTCGCTGCGTGGTGGGGCTCCGGCCCTTGGCAGCGCTGCCCTCCCCCAAGGAGCCCTTGAGCCCCGGGCTGTGCCACTCGCCGCTGTCTGTGGGGTACAATGACGCTAATGTGTGCAGGCGGCTGCGGGACGTGGGCTCGTGTGTCGGAACAAAGGAGCCTTTGTACCCGGCCCTGCCGCCTGCTGGAGGTCTGTCAGCTCTGCACAGCCCAGGAGTTCCGGCTCTCCCCTCTCCTTGGGAGGTCTGTGCCTGGTGGCAGCGATGCTCTGATGGGGCTTGAAAGGGAGGTATTTCTTGCAGGGCTGGGTGCTCAGTGACGTTGATTCTATGGCAGGCTTGCCCGACTGGTGGCTGCTGTGATATCCCAGGGTGCTCCTGCCGCGTGGTGATCACAGTACGTTGTCCCTTCTGACCAGAGATCACTGTTCTCTAGGAAAGCTCTGGTTGGTTGCCGCTAAGCAGGACGGTGAGGACTCTGGTGGGAAGGAAAGGAGAGCTTAGCACACGCTCTGCCATGATTGCCCATCCACCACTGGCACCGACCCTGCCAGAGGTTGGGGAGCTTTAGGGCCTGGGAGGGCAGGCTGGGAGGAGCACGAGGTCACTTCTGGCTCCAAAGAACGCTGTGTGCGCCCAGAGAGGAAGCAGCAACCACAGGAAGAGGGCAGTTACTGAACCCAGTTTGCCAAGAATTAAGCAATCCATTTCAAAGCATGAAATTGAGCAAGAGAACTCTTTCCCTCCTGAAGCAGGTGACAGGAGGAGGCAGAGTGCTGCAGTCCGAGGTATCGAGCATGATCCAAAAAGGTCTTTTGCTGTTTTGTTGCAAACACATTCTCACTATTTGCATCTTTTCCATCCTGGTCAGTATCTGCGATAAGGAGAAGCAACACTCAGCAGTTCCTGCCTACCAGTCTTAAGGCTGAGAGAAACACTGTTTAAATTCTCTTTGACATACAGCACAGTTTGATTTAGATTTTCAGTGACCTGAAGTTTTCTCCCATCATCAGAGCATTTAAGAAAATGCAAATCTCTGGTCACGCTGCAGGGCAAGTGGCAATTTGTGCAGCGGGGGTGTAACCAGGCCTAGTGTTTGCTGGAGCAAGGAGATGGAGGAGAAGGGGACAGAAAGCATTGGACAGCATCTCCTGCCTCCCCAGAGAGCAGCAGCTTGATGGCAGGGCAGGACTGACATCCCTTCACCTGGGAGCTCTGACAGCCCTGTGTTGGTTTACCTATCTTTCACGGTCGCTCTCTCTTCCTTGGGTTTTGTTTCCTGCAGGAGGATGTGCTGTGATCATTTTTTGAGAGCACCTCAGCCCCCACCGACAGAGATGTGCTTCTCTGAGCCCCTCCCCGAGCTGAATGCGTTGTGCTGCTGCTCACAAACCGTCCAAGCATCGCTGATTGCATCCTCCTGCTGCTGACATCACTTGTTTTAATCATGCTCATTTCCTGTGTCACTCGGGGGATGGAGCAGGGTGCAGGTGTGGGAGGAAAGCCGTATTCGCCAGGCTGAAAAGGACAAATGCTTCTGCAGTGAAATACTCAAAACTGTTGTGCAGCTTGCTCTGCTGTTTATATTGAACCAAGAGAAACAACCAGGGGAAGAAAGGGAGCAGAATTTCCCTCTGACTAATGCTGCTGGATTGCACAGGGCTGCGGGGGAACTGCCAGGCACAGAAACCATCAGGAGGAAAAGGAAATGGGAAGGGAATTTAATTATCCATCTGCAAAGACGCACGTTGCCCTGAGGCAGGGCCCAGCCCGGGGTGGGCTGAAGTTTGTGCAGAGGGGTCAGGGGGCACTGGGAGACCCACGTGGGGTTGTGGGGAGCTGTGTGGGGCCACGTAACTGTGTTCTCTGGGGCAGTGCCCCATGCTGGGCTCCAAGGGATGAAGCTTTGCTGCTCAGCATGGCAGTGTGTGTCTTGGTGAAGTGTGGGCAGGGCTATGTGTGTGTCAAAGGAGGGTGAATGTCAGCACCTCCCAGCAGGCTGCTCGGGCTCAGCTGGGCAGGTGCTGCATGCCCAAGGGTGAGAGAAGGAAGATGGAGGTCGAGTGTGCATAACAACTGTACTCTGTTAGTGCAGAGCAGCTGTGTGGGTCAGCAGAGGGAGGGTGGGAGAGCCTTGGGGTCAGGGGGCTGCAGGGCACCCTGGCTTGGAGGATTATGGCTCTCAGGGCCTGGGGCTGACGTTCCTCTTGCTGGATGTCTCCCAAGGTTGAAGTTTGCTTCTGAGCACTGCCTTTTTGCCCTTGATTAACGGAATTAAAAATGATCTGGTGGGCTAAGAGAGGGGTCATTCTCCTCTCTTGTGAGCATCAGCTCCTCCTAATGTTGTAATTGGAGCTGGGAGACCCAGACAGAAGTTGGGAACTGTCCCAAGGCAGTAGGTTGTTCTTCTCCCAGTATGATTTTTGGAGCCTTCCGGGAGGTCAGCATGATTAAAACACCTCCTTGCAGAGCTGGGAGCATCTGTGAGATGGGCATACTGGGGATGAACTCAGCAACCCTGAGTCCCTTTGATTTGCCCACTGCTTGTTCGGTGTGCAGTGCCTGGGCTGCCTTCCCAGCACTGCCCTCTGGCCAGCCCTGCTGGTGGGTGTCTGATGTTGCTCGGAGGTTGCGGTGTCCTTTGGCTCAGGATTCAGCCTCTTTGGTAGACAGGCCTGATCCTGCATCCCTTACTCACATGAGCAGTCGTCTCTATTTCAATGGGACTACTCGGTGAGTAAGGATAGCAGGACTGGGACCACTACCTGTAACTCTGAAGTGGACCTTCTGTAGGATCCTGTCCTGAAATTTGTACTGTTTGTGCATGTGAGTGTGCAACACGAGCTTTCAAAACTGCTGATGCTTTTGGCACTTGGATGGAGAGCTCAAGAGCTGGAGAAGCAGTGTCCTTCTGTTTCTGAGGATGTCACCACTGGTTTCCGTTCTCTCTCCAGAGGGCTCCCAGCCATTGCTAGGCCACGGGACGAGATGTACCTGTTTTTCTCCCAAGCATTCCTGTTCTAGCTTCCCTGGGACAGGTGGGGCCCAGCACTGCCTCTGTTTTTCCCAGCTGTGACTTTCAGGTGAGAGGGAGGGAATCTATGTAAGCCTGATTCATGCGGCAGATTCGGTGGAAGCAGAAGGAAAGAAAACCAGCAGCAGTGCTGAGGGAGCGCTGCAGCCCTTCCTGTGCTGCAGTGGAAGATGCTGGTGCCTGGGACAGTACACGAGGCAGAAGCAGCGAGGCCTCCCTGCCCGGAGTGCAGGGCTCTGCTGGGTGGCTGGAGCCCGGCCAGCACCATATATATTTAGCCAAGGACAGAATTTCCTCTCCCCACCCCAGCCCCACCTCTGCTCTGTGCTGTTCTTGCCTATCATAGCATTGTTTCTGCTCCTCGCTTGTCACATTTGCAGCCGCCTGCACCCACGTTATGGCGCTGCACTGTGTGCTGCCCATCTCTGCCACTGCCTCTGAGTGCTGTGTGTTCTGCAGCGGCTGTTTTGTTCCCAGCCGTGCTGACAGTGACAGCACAGCACTGTGGTGGCTGTAGCTCGGTGCTGCTGGAGGAGCCCAGCTCCTTGTTCTTCCACCCTGGGGCTGATGCAGCGGGTGCAGCCCTAGCAAGGCAATGTGCTGCTCTCCAGGAGCATTTCTACACTGCCCGGTGGTGAATCCTGCTTTCTATGAGTTGACATCTAATGCTATGAAGTAATGTGTTTTCTCTCCTCTTCTCAGGGCCCATCTGCAGCCCTGCAGGCTAGAAATCCCCTGTAACAAAGGGGAATGTAGGACACTGCTGCTGTGCCCAGCTACAGCTCTTCCCTCGCTCTGCATCCCCTGCACAGAGGGGCTGTCGGGTGTGGCTGCCAAGCCAGCTTCTAGGAGCCAAAGGAAGTAAGCATTTGATTTTGCTCTGGATTCCCTGCTGAGCTCCACCTGTGTGGGGAGGTAGGGGGCATCAGAAAGGGCAGAGACAAAATAAGGCATGGCTTGGCTGTCCTGGGGGGTTTGCACATGGACCAACGTGAGCCTGTGGCTCTGCGTGTGCCTTGAAGCATATCAGTGTGTTACAAACATGTTTTCTCTGTGTCCTGGTTGGAATTCCTCCCTGGCTGCCAGTCCTGGGAGCTGTGTGTGCTGTAGGAGAGCTCAGGGCACTCAGGAGACAGCAGCTCCTTGTTCCTGTCTGCACTGTCAGCACGGATCCTGGGCCGTGTGGTTCTGCCTCAACCAAATCAATGTTGACTTCATCCGTGATCCCACCGCAGAAGAATGCTCCCGTTGGGTGCCGTGGGCTCTGAGCACGCAGTGCTCTCTGTGTGCCCGGGCAGACACATGCCTGTGGTTGGTGGCCGTGTGGCCCCTGGTCTTCAGGAAAGCGTGTTTCATGGCGGGAGAACTCACGGAGGTTGGGAGGAGTTTGGTTGCAGCTCTTGTGGTTTACAGAGTGGAAGGACAACATGTCTGTGCTGTCACAAGTGAGTTTGGATGTGTCTCTGCTGTCCCCAGGCTGCTGCTCCTGCTGCCTGGCACCGACGGCATCTCTGCTGCTCCTCAGCCCTGCATGAGCTGCAGGCCACGGTGGTGGAGTGCTCCAGGCAGGGAAGCAGCAGCAGATGCTGGGAATCTAAGAGGAAAAAAAGTTGTCATGAGCGTGGCCTGACCACTGCCGAGTGGGAGCTGCTGTGTTACCTGCCCCCTGAGAAGCAGAGCAGGGGAGAGCTGTCATCTGAGGTGGAGCCACTTGTGCCACACACAGATCTCAGTGCACGCTCCCTGACGGGTGTTACACTCAGAAATGAGTGGGAACGAAACCCAGCAAGCAGAATCAAGGATGCTGATGGCATCCTTTGCAGTTTGATGTTTCTCAGCCCTTAGGCAGCAGGGTGAAACACTGTTCTGCGTCCATTCTCTTTTCTCTCCGTTTTCCCCCCTCCCTGTAGGATGGTACTGTAGCAGCCCAGGTTCTGGGACCTCCCTGCCCTTGCAGCAGCTCCCAGGCCCCACGTAGCTCAGTACTTGGCAGCAGTGATGTGGGGGAGAGCCCTGGCTGGCATCCCGAGGGCAGCCCAGCTCATCACAGCCCCTGGGCAGTGGCTGCAGAAGCCCGTGGCTCTCAGGGGCTGCATCCTGTCCTCCGTGCGGGCAGAAAGCTGCTCAGGATCCCGTGCGTCAGCTTGTGGGTTCCCCCGGTGCTGCTGTCTCGTGTTATGTGTATGAGCTTTTACTCCCAGCTCCTGGAATGTGTCGTTACGTGGAATTATGAGCTTTCATTTGTTTCGGATAAATTCACGTGCAGTTTCTGTGGCTGCACAGAAAAGCTGTATTGCAGGCCAGATGCATGGGCTGAAGGCTGCGTGATTTTCCCGTGCCTGCTGAGCTGCCGCTGGGCTGGATCCACGCGCTCATCAAATACACACGTTTCCTCAGGGCTGCGGCAGCTGCTCTAAGGTCCGGAACAGGTCTGGCTTCAGCGGTGAGGCTCCAGGGCTGGGCAGCAGGGGGGGACCTGCGCTGCTCGGAGCCCTTATTCCGGGCCGAGCCGGGCTGTGCGGGGCGCTCCTCCCGCACACGCGGGGGAGGAAATCCCGGGAGCTGCCGTGGGTGCCCACTCACACCGCACCGCTTCTCCCCTCCTCTCGCGTGTGTGCGGCCGTGGGCGGGGGGGGGGACCGCCGCATGGCTTTGGCGGAGGCTGGGAGGGGACACACGGGCTGGGTGCTCTTCCCTCGGCCTGCGGTGCCCGCGCGTCCTGCCGGCCGAGGCGATGGATTCGCTCGCTCTCCAGGAGCGGTTGGTGGAGCGGCTGCTCTCCCCGCGCACGCAGGCACAGCGGAGCCACCCCGCCAAGCTGAAGGTACGGGGATATATTTATTTATAGCCCGGGAGCAGCACGGAGCCCCGGCAGCCGCCCGCTGAGCGCCGCGAGGAGCGGCTCCGGCCGGGGCGGTGCGGGATGCCACGTTCCCGTGCCGTTATCTCGGGAGCGGATCCCTCCCGGAATGGCTGCGCGTGCCCGGGGAGCTCGGGGCACGAGCAGCGGCCGTGTCCGGGCTGTGTTTGCCGGCACGTTTTCTGCTGCAGACGCTGGTGGGGGAGGGGGATCCGCCGGTCTACCCAGCAGCGGGACGGAGCAGGCAGGTGTCCCGGCGCTGCTGGGGCCGGGCATTTATCGGCTGCCTGCCAATGAAAGGAAGCGGGAGGGCCGTGTCGATGAGGATGAGGATGAGGATGAGGATGTGGTGGCCGTCGAGGGAGCTGGGTCCGGGCTCCTGCTTCCCCGCCTTCCCCGAGCAGCTGGCGGCACGGTGACACACTGCTGTGCTCCTGAACGTGGGCAGTGCATTTAGGGCTTGGCTGGGCCGGGGGCACCGTCAGGATCCCAGCACAACCCTGTGGTCTGTGCTCCTGTGGTGTTTAATTTTAGCTCTTTTGGATGCACTCAGCAAGCCTCGTTTATCTCCAGGATAAATGGTAGAGTTGCATGATGTCTGCCTTGCTCTGATTAGCACAGCCATAAGGGGATGCGGAAGGAATTAGGAGTGATGGAGGCCTTGCTGCACACCTGCCCCTACCTGTGGCTGTAGGGCAGCCAATACCTCGCTAATGGGGACCTCTGCCCCAGGCAGGGTCAGGGCTCGGACCTGCCAGCACCTTGGCTTGAACCAACAGGGCAGCAGGGCCTGCCAGGAGCTCAGCACCTGCCTGGGTGGTGGAGGGGGCAGGGATGCAGTGTGCTGCTGCGATGTGCTGAAGGGGGTGCAGATGTTTTTTGCTTGACCTGGGGGGTTTCTGTTTAAAGCAAGGTTCCAAGGGTCAGCCACATTCTTTTGTGGGCTCTGCTGAGGTGTGTGGGCATGTCCTTGGGCATGGGACAAAGGCAGCACAAGGAGGGGTGCTGGCCCTACCCAGGAAGTCCCCTCCTTCTGCCAGCCCTCCCCGTGCTCCCATCAGTGCCCTCCATCCTGACAGCACACAGCATCCATGTTGTGAGCTAACATAGATGCTGAGTGATGCAGAGCTTTGAGCAAGGCAAGCACTGGGCTCAGGAGGTGGCTGGGGCTCTCGACGTGCCCCATGGATTCTGGCACAACGAGGTGCCTTGCTGTGGCAGGGATAGGAGCACGCACTGTGTGTCTCAGTGCTGAGATGGGTGAACCATGGGATGCAGCGGCTGCAGGGCAGGGGCTGAGGTGTTCCTTCCCAGTGCAGGGCTGCTGAAGGAGCTGAGCCCTCTGCGCTATTTCCCCTGCTTTTTTCACCCTTTGCTTTGTGCACATGGTGGTCGCTAGTTGGGCAGGGGGAGGCGGAGCTGGGGAGGGAAGCTCTCCCCAGTGCTCAGCACTGCCCTGCTTTATTGCAAGGGAAACGGCCCCCTGAGCTGTGCCAGCTGGGATTTGCATTTCTCGTGGAGCATCCTGATTCTGCTACGCTATGGGGAAATACCAGGGCTGCAGTAAATCCTTGGTTGGGCTGAACAGAAACGGGATCAGGTTCAGCCAGTTACACCTGGATGAAGTAAGCAGGGTTGCACCAGAGATCTCCGCTGTCAGCCTTTAGTTATCTAACTGAAAAAAACAAAGGAAAGAACAGCAACCCGCCCCCAGCCAGCCATGGTTGCGTTGGTCTGTGCTAGTGCTGTTCCACACGTTAGGTCTCTGGACAGAACAGTTTTCCTTCCAAAGGTTGTTATAGGTTGTTAGCATGGGTCCCTTCCCCGTGCCCAGTCTAAAGCTTGATGAGGGGAAGGAAGGTGGTGTTTGTGCTGCTGGCTGTGTGCTTTGGTGGTGTCTGTGGTTGTGTTTCACTGGGCAGCACAGCAGTGAGAACACGGCCCTGGCAGCGATGGGAGCTGGGGCAGAAGGGGACTGCTGTACCTCACTGCTGAAGTGCTGCTTCCCCTGCCCTTGCAGCTCATGCTGGCCTCTCACTGAGCCTTTAGGGTGGCTGTGCAGTGTCTCCCAGGCACCTGCCATCATTCTTTGCAGGGCCTCAGCACCGCCCTGGGATGTCAACCCCTTAAACCTGTTCAGCAGTGTGCTTTGAGTGCTCTCTGTTTCTCCCCTAAGTTCATTTGCTCCATTCCTTCTGTGTTTCCTGGGCTGTGGGCATACAATCATAGAGTCTTTCAGGTTGGAAAAGACCTCTAGGATCATCAGGTCCAACTGACAACCCATCCCCACCATGCCCAATAAACCGTGTCCTTAGATGCCACATCTCCACGTTCCTTGCATGCCTCCAGAAGTGGTGACTCCACCTGGGCAGTGGCTGTGATCAGGGATAGGTCCCTGAGTCTCAGGGATGTGCGTGCTGTGCCCCACATCGCTCCCAGGGCAGGGAGCCGCCTCTCCTCCACCCCTTGGCTTTGTCTCAGGGCTTTTCAGCTCGAGCAGGAGTGGTGGCACACCCTGACCTGCTCCTGTCCGCCTCTGCCCTGCAGGACCATGAGAAGCAGTACGTGGGCTTTGCCACTCTGCCGAACCAGGTCCACCGGAAATCTGTGAAGAAGGGTTTCGACTTCACCCTGATGGTGGCAGGTGAGGCCATGGGGGGGGCTGTGCCTCGTGGTGGGTGTACAGAGTGAACCCCGAGTGCGGCTTCTCCCCCAGGAGGGTTGGTCTGGGTGGTTAAGGTAGGGCCAGATGGAGACTGAGGCAGAGAGGGGAAGACAACAGTGGGAGGAAGAGCTGCAAGAGCATGCTTACACGAGACATCTTGCAGCAGAAGTCCTCCCACTGCTGGAAAAATGTAATGCCCATAAAAAGCTCTTGACAGCTCATATCTCTCACTTCCTCTGGCCCAGGATTCAAAGCCTTGCTCAGAGTTTTATTTGTAAGTCAATTAATGGGTCACGTTGCTTGCTTTTCCCTCCTTCCCTTTACACTTTGTCAATCAGGAGAGTCGGGTCTGGGCAAATCCACGCTCGTGAATAGCCTGTTCCTGACAGATCTGTACAAAGACAGAAAGCTCCTCAATGCAGAGGGTAAGTTGGGGACAAATGGGGGTGAACAGGTCCTTGTACACACAGTCTACCTTGTCCTAAGGCCCAGAACTTTGGCTCCATGCTTCAACAGCAGCTGCAGGCATGGCTGGATTTTGTTGCTGTGGTCTCATTTGCTGGTGTCAAGGCTCTAGTATTTGAGGATAAAGGGTTTGGCTATAGGGTTCTTCAATGCCATGAAGGAAAAGATAAAGCTGCAGAGTAACACTAGCCTTTTGGGATGAAGTGCTGAGTTCTGTCTTTCGTTCTTGGGTGTCAGAGTGCAGTAGAGATTCCCCTTCCCAAGTGATGGGACAAAATGTTCAGAACAGCTGGCCTCCAAGCAGTATGACAGTTTTTGTGTCTTGCGAGAGGTGTGCCTGCTGCCAGCCTCCCTTACCTCCCTCCTCCTGAGGCTCCTTAGAGGATGCTCAGGGTTTTTTGAAACCCGTGTTAGTCTCTGTGCTCAGAGATGAGGAGGGAATCAGCTTGTTGTGGGTGTGAGTTGGGATCCCCACCATTACTGCAGGGCTTTAACTCATCTGCTCCTGTTCAAAGAGAGAATCAACCAGACAGTGGAGATTGTCAAGCACACGGTGGACATTGAGGAGAAGGGTGTCAAGCTGAAGCTGACCATAGTGGACACGCCAGGCTTTGGAGATGCTGTTAATAACACTGAATGGTGAGCAGGCTGCTGCTTGAGCACATCTGTTTTCTGTGAATGCTTCACTGAAAGGGGCTCTGGCAGTGGGAATGGGATGATGCATCATAGTCCCTCGGGGCAGCACGCAGTTATGCACGTGGTTTGGTTTTGATTGAATTGTCCTCCTCAGCTGGAAGCCCATTACTGACTACATCGACCAGCAGTTTGAGCAGTACTTCCGTGATGAGAGCGGCCTGAACCGAAAGAACATCCAGGACAACCGAGTGCACTGCTGCCTCTACTTCATCTCACCTTTCGGGCATGGGTGAGACCCTGCTGCAGGGATGGGGCACAACTCAGGCTGGAGGGAAGACCTTTGTGCTCCTGGGCTGCTCTTCAGTTGGTGGTTTGCTGTCTGGGCTGTTGGTGCAGGCACCCAGCTGCTCCCCCTTGATAAGCACAGCTTCCTTCCAGCTCAGACAGGACAGACTGCCCATAATCAGACGGAGCTGATTTCCTTCAGGTCTGCAGTCTGGTTTTAAAACCAGGAGATATAATACCACACTGACTTACATCTTCCTATCTACCTGAGCCCGACCGATGGGTAGGAATGAGCGTTTTAAGTTGCTATCAACCCAGGCCTTGCTGATTTGTGTGCCAGCCTAGTCCAGAACAGCTGCAGGGGCTGTGCTGGCTGCCTGTGACACAGGACAGCTGGTGAGAGGCCAGGGCCGTGACCTGAGCAATATTTAGTCTGTAGGATGAATTCTCAGCCTGTGTCTGCACGACTAGTTTCAGCATCTGAAGTCTGAAAATGCAGCTCTAGCTGAGGGCTACTCCAAACTCTTGTGACAGTACTGTCCTTCTCCTTATTTTTGGGGACGATGGGTGAAATGGAAGAGGCTGGAGGGGGGGAGCTGCTCGTTGTGTCCTTGCTAACTGTGATCCTCCTCATCCCTTGCTGCAGGCTGAGGCCCGTGGATGTGGAGTTCATGAAGGCTCTGCACGAGAAGGTTAACATTGTGCCCCTGATCGCCAAAGCTGACTGCCTGATCCCCTCAGAGATCCGGAAGCTAAAAGAGAGGGTGAGATGCTCTTCCTACACAGGA
The DNA here is from genome assembly GCA_036925125.1 of Oreortyx pictus. Classification (NCBI taxonomy): domain Eukaryota; kingdom Metazoa; phylum Chordata; class Aves; order Galliformes; family Odontophoridae; genus Oreortyx; species Oreortyx pictus. Next base: position 13,317,492 of record JAUPFR010000019.1, on the reverse strand, counting down.
ATATATCTGATGTGGTGGCAGGGGTGTGCTGAGGAATGAGAGCAGTGTATGTGTAAATATAGATATATAGTGTACAGGTCTGTGTGTGTGTATATATATATGTTTGGTATCTGCAGATCTAATTGCAGCAGTGCTACATGAAACCTGTGAGAAGGGAAGTGGTGACTCCAGAGAGGCCAGCTCTACAGGGAGCATCAAATCCTCTCCCCATCTGTAGGCAACAGCAAATCCGTGGTAGCAAACCCATTGTTTCTGTATTGTTCAGTGTGGCATCCTTTTGTTCTTGTCTTGCATGGACTCAGATCCGGGAAGAGATTGACAAATTTGGCATTAAAGTGTACCAGTTTCCTGAGTGTGACTCTGACGAAGACGAGGAGTTCAAGCAGCAAGATAGAGAGTTGAAGGTAAGGAACCAGTTCAGAGTGGGACTGGGAAGTCTGGTTCTTGGGCGTGCTGGTTGCTTTGGAAGGAACCAGAGCTGTCCTTTGTGTGCCAAAGTCCTGTGCAGTGATGCTGGTACCCAAGAGGCAGCCTGTGTTCACATGGGAAGCAAACAGGAGAAGGGGGCTGATGTCCTTGCTGGTGTCATGAAGTGTGGCATAAAGACACAGGACTTCGGGTGTCCCACTGGGTGGTGTTCCCTGGTGTTCCCCAGGTGTATGTTTAAGAAGGCAGCTGAGCTGTATGGCATGAGAAGGTCAGGCTGGGAATCGAGCCGCCTGCAGATCCCAGTGCCTGAGGCTTTTCTCTGTAATTGTGTTGTGCACGTGTGGATGTCCCTGTGTCTTTTCCATTGGCACCTTCCTCTTCTTGTTCTCTGCCTGAGCTTGGCCCTTGGAGGAGGGATGCACTGGCAGCCACCAGCTCAGTGTCGCCTCTCATTCCAGGAGAGTGCTCCTTTTGCTGTCATTGGCAGCAACACAGTGGTGGAGGCTAAAGGCCAGCGAGTCCGCGGGCGGCTGTACCCATGGGGCATCGTGGAAGGTGAGTGCAGTGCCTGGAAGCTGGCACTGTGAGCGTGGGGCAGGGAGGGACGGGGAAGGGCAGAGGTGGGCATGAACAGCAGAAACTGCGGTGAGGAGTTCACTTCTGCATGGCCTTGACTGACTGCACTGCCTGTGGCATGCAGGAGGGTACGAGGCAGGGTAGAGAGGTGCTGTGACCTGCCTGCTCTGTTCCTGAACAGTCACTGTGCTTCTGAAGCTGTGGTGCTTTGATGCAACACACGTCCTGGGAGGAGCCTGGGTGTGGTGCCCTGCTGCGGGGCTGCACTGCTGTGTGTTGGTCCCTTAGAGCAGCAGTGAGCCCTGGAGGGAGGACTGGAGGCTGTACTGCCACGTAATGCATCTGTCTCTTTCTCCGCTTCTGAAGGGAGAAATTTCATAAAGTCCATAGTAACCTTGGAGTGGCTTTTGCTGCAATTGCTGACACCTCTGTGCTGGCATATTGCTGAAAGGTCTTGCAACTTTCAATCCCAAAATCCTGTGTGTGTGTATGTGGGTTGGTGTCAGTAACTGCAGTCTTTCAGCTCTCCAGACTGCTCCCTGCTTGTAGCTTTGCTTCTCAGGGACTGATTCAATTTCCCTACTGGAAACCACCCTGCCTACAGTGGCCTTACAATCAATCTGAAAGTTTGAGGGGATGACCAATTTGTGTCCAGCAGTTGCTGCCCTCACTGGGCATATAATAATGTCATCCTATGTACCTGGGAGCAACATCTTCTCTCAAGTCTCTGCTATATGTGTTTAATTAATCCTCTTACCCAGAAAAAGTCCTGGGAACACAATGACCTCAGCAGCCTGGCCTCAGGGCTGACAGCCACAGAGCATCACTGAGCCTGTGCCAGGGCTGGGGGCAGAGTCTTTGGCACAGGGAGAGGGGGGTGGGATGGGAAAAGGGCCCTGGGTGGATTTTGTTCCAGGCCTGGGTTCTGGAAGGTGGAAGGGACTCTGTAGATGGAGCTGGTGATGTGTGATGTCTGGGTGCTCACCTGCTCTTGCTTCTGTAGTGGAAAATCAGGCACACTGTGACTTTGTGAAGCTGCGGAATATGCTGATCCGGACACACATGCATGACCTGAAGGATGTCACTTGTGATGTCCACTATGAGAACTACCGAGCTCAGTGTATCCAGCAAATGACCAGGTGGGTCCCTACCACATTGCTTTGGGGTGGCAGAGGTATCTTGCCCTCTGGAACTGGGGCTACTCTCAGAGCTTGTGTGGAAAATGGCACTGGAAAGTAAAATAGCAAATCCCAGCTTGTGTCCCACAGCCTGAGTGGGGATGTTGCTGAGAATCCTTGTTCCTGTTCACCGGTTCTTGCACAGATCTTGGGAAGCAGGCCTGGAGGAAAAAGCTCTTCAGAAGAGCTGTTCCTACCACGGGCTGAAATACATCCAGCCTAATGAAGCATGGGCTGAACTATGGAGACGTTAGCTGTGTGCATTGCCAAAGAGAAAGGTATTTTCCAACTGAGGTTCCATCCAAAAGACAGCGTGGCCTTTGGGATGCTGCTGCTTCTCAGACAGCAGAGCCTGCGCAGTTAGCAGGTGCCTTACACCTCTCCAAACGTTTCTCTGCTTTCGACTTGCTTTGCATTTGATTCTCGCAGAGATCAGAAAACACTCGTGGGCTTTTCATTTGAAAGGCTGCAATATTGGTGACAAGTTTTAAGCGGATTTTGGCTCCTCTGTTGTGAATCATTCCTTTCACTTGCTGCCTGAAGCAGTTGGGTGCTCCGTGGCAGGGCAGGAATAGCTGCACCTCACCAGGAGCGTGTGCCAGCCTGCAGGTGGCATGCTGTGTTCCCACGCAGTGTGTCCCTGTGCTTTTGCATCGCAGATGAGCCTGTCTTTTGAAAAAGTGATCAGACCGAGTCCCAAAATAAGCGTCTGAAATGCTGGAGGTCTGTGAGAAGTGTCATGGTGGCTGTTCAGACAGACTGCGCATCTATTAAAAGAACAGAGAGATGAAAAGGCAGTTGCCTGGGTAAAGAGGTGCTCACAGCTGCGGTGCTGTTTCTGTGCAGTGGTCGGATCCTTGCCGGCTCAGAAAGGCACTGTGGCCATTTCTATCGGTGGGATAAGGTTTCTCATGCAGAGAAACTTTGACGGGGGAGCTCCGAAGCAGGAATTGGCTCAGTGAGGGCAAACAGTGACTCCAGGCGGTGAAAGCCAGAAAGTGCTGATTAACTCCCAGCTTTTCTACAGAGAGCTCCTCTGACTTTGGGAAGTCACCTTCCCTTTTTCCCCCGCAGATGTGTTTCTCCTCAGTGTAAGCCCGGACTGAGTTTTCTCTGTCAGTTACCCCGGATTTCTATTTTGAAAGCTTTTGCTGAGTGTGCTCTCATTCTGCATCTGAATGCACCTGCTGTGCCTGTGCCCCACGGGCTGTGTGTGTGGCCATGTGCTGCCACGTCTGCCTTTGTGACCAGCAGCCATCGGGTGCTGACACCAAACCAGCCATCCTGAGCCACAGCTGACTGCGTTTTGTCAATCTCTGTCTCTAGCAAACTGACTCAGGACAACAGGATAGAAAGCCCGATTCCTATCCTGCCTCTCCCAACACCAGACACTGAGACGGAGAAACTGATCAAGATGAAGGATGAGGAGGTGAGAACCGTTTCTTCCCAGGCCTTCTTAGTGCTGGAACCTTCCAGGATCGCCCCTGGGGGGCGATCTGGGAAGCCTCTGGGGCTTCCCACCCCTCCCTCCACCATCGTGGGCTCCCTGTTGATCTGCTCTTCTCTGTGTCGTGCAGCTGCGGCGGATGCAAGAGATGCTGCAGAAGATGCAGCAGCAGATGCAGGATCAGTGAGGTGCAGGTCCTTGGAGGCAGAGGGGACCCCCAGCGACCATCTGAGGCCTGCCAGGAGCCGTGGGTGTTTGAAAAGAGGTTTCCCATTGTATAGAGACTCGTGGGCAAGAGCTGCGCTCGCATCCTCTAATTTATTAGCAGCAGTGCTGGCTTTGCAGTCAGCTGCTTGTGGAGAAGGCTGTTCACTTAACTGTTTACTGATGTGTATTTCTTTTTTTAATAATTATTCTCTGCTTTCTTTTTTTTTTTTTTCCTTTTTTTTTTTTTAAAGGAAAATAGCTTAGGAAGTCTCTAAGGCATCCTTAAAAAAGAAAGAAAGAAAAGAAACAGATTTCCCTTTCCCGCGTACTAATCTCTTGTTTGTGAATGCTCTGGTATTTAAAGTCCTGGTTTCTCTGGTGTACGAACTTGAAGAGTATCTGTGTCAATGCACGTAGATGTTTACTCCTAGCTGAGGTGCTGTGCCCCCTCCCCTGCTCCCCCTGGTCTGGGAGCAGTGCAGTTGTTGTTGTCAAGGCAGCCGTTCCCTCCTGGCAGTCCAAGCTGTTCTGCCCTGAGCCCGGGGGCTGGGGGTTCTGTGTGCACTGAGCTCAGGGGTCCTGCTGCCTGTCTGCACAGTTTATTTTGTTGGGCTTTTTTCCAGTTGGTTGGTTAGGTTTGTTATTCCTACCAAGAAACTCCAGATCTTTGCACGGGGCAGCAGGGAACTGAGCCCCTCAATGTTCATTAAAAGAAACAGTTCCACTGCCGTCAGCTGTCTTTCTGGCAGAGAGCATGAGAAGATGGGGACTGCCTGCGAGGCGGTGATGGGAAGGGTGCCTTCCCAGCCCGTGGCAAGATGGAGGGGCTGGCAGGAGCCCCCCAGCTGGGAGCACAGGGCCCTACAGAGGTGGAGTGCTCTGGCTCTGAGCAGCAGTGCAGCAGCTGGACTTCTGGCTGTGCCTGCTTTGGAGAGAGGAAAACACTCAGGCCTGAAAGTCCGGTAGCAGCCTGAATTTCTGAGCTTGTCCTGGGGAAAGGGGCAGTTTCTGATGCCTATAGAAGAGATCTAGGAGCTGCTTGAGCAGACAGGCTGCTGCAGGGAGCAGGAGGTGGCAGGGGCTTTGTGGGTCAGTGTGGCAGGTGACAGGAATGTCACCGTGCACGACTGAGCTCAGCACGGCAGACTTGGCACTTCCCCTTCCCTTCCCCTGGGACACAGCCCTTCTCCCCCTCCCTGGTTCTTTGTGTTTCAGTGCCGGGAAAAGTGATGGATCTGCTGGGCAGAGATAAGAGCACTCTGGGCAGCAGCTTCTGTCCTATTTTTGTTTCCTGCCGTATTTTTAACTTCTAGCCCAGCCAGAGAAGAGCTCCGGAGCGTGATGTGCCTGATGGGGCAGGACTGACCAGCAACACTGCCGGGCTCACAGGGAATCAGGGGCTGCTGGAGGGAGACTTCTGGCTCTTACCTCCAGCTCCAGGGACTGCTGCCATGGGATGGCCCCTTCTGCTCCTTCGGCTGCCAGACCAATTTCTCTGTCCCCTTCTCCCTTCGTGTCAGTCCTCATTTCTTTGGCTCTTCACAGTAGATCTCCCTGTGCACAAAGCACAGTATTGGCCAGGAATACCCAAACCCTAATTTCTGTTTCTTGGTGCTGAATTTCCCTGGATCTCCCTGCAGGGCCGTGGAGCTCTGAGCTCTGAGGCTTTTCCAGGAGGTGCAGTGGCTGGTTCCAGTAATTCCCTGTGCAGAGCCTCTGCTCAACCAGAACATGGGCTGCGGGGACAGGAGAGAGGTCCTGACAGTGTGAAAGGACAAAGGAGGAGTGGAAGCCCATTGACAGAAATGTGCAAGCTGAGCAAGAGCAGTGTCCAAGGCAAGTGTCTCCTAAGTGCTGCCTTGGGGGTCAGGATGTGTGGATAAGCTGAGCAGGACGGGGGTGCAGGCAGATAATATGGCTTCTCCTCTGTGTTGAGCTCTTAAAAGACAGTGGAGTGCCAGCCTAGGCAGGGGAATGGGTTCAGCTTGACTTCAGTCCAGAGCCAGGTGTTTAAGGAGGAAACACAGCCTTTCTTCCCGCAGTGTTTGAGCAATGGAGTACTTGGAGGTAGGAGCTTTCTACAGATTTTCTGGAGTTGGTTTGCTGCTGCTGGAAGCAGGGGAATGCTGAGTCCTCAACTTTATCCATGCTAGTGTAACTGGAAACACCTTGCAGTACCTGTCCCCTCTTCTCTCACAGGAGTCTTGTCTGTTAGGAAGATGTTCTGTTACATATGAGCTCTGTCCAGCCAGAGATAGTCCTCTTTAAAATAGACTTATTCCCAAGGAAAAACAGAAAGAACCCCAAACCTTTGCTCTTTAGCATAGACATAAGAGAGGTGAATTTTTTTTTATCCTGGGCTGTGTGCTGGTGACAGCACAGCAGACTCTGGTCACAGGCAGGCAGGATCTGCCCGAGTGTGCATCTCCTTCAGGGTGAGGGAAGTCTCCATCAGCTCAGTGTGCACAGCTCCTAGATCAGCTTGATAATGCCAGCTCTGTTCCCTGCAGCACTGAAGGCTTCAGCTACCAGCTGCAAGGGTGCTTTGTGAGGCACTAGAGACAGACACAGCTTCTACGGAGGAGTGGAGGTACTGAAATCCGTGTTGTGTAGGGAAGGTTCCCTGCCCAGAGCATCAGAGCTGGGAGGCTGCCTGGAGGGGATTAGACTGACTTTGGAGGATGCATCAGGGGCCTGGACTGTGGCTTAGAAGGTGACATCTGTTTGTTAAAGCGGGACTGTTCTGTATGGTTGCACTGAGCTGCACAATAAGCTGAGAAGATACACCAGAGCAAGTGCAGCTCGGCTGTTTGATGTTGTCAGTGAGAAGCGTGGCTTGGAAGGCAGTGTAACACCTCCCCTCCCTCACGTGCGACCTCTGCACCCCCAGGTATGTTCCCACACTGCCCTGCCAGGCTGGACACAGCAGGGCTGTCCCACCCAGCACAGCCGTTGGTCCTGTTGATTCAATGTCTGAGCCCTCCTGCCTGGCTGGGGGGGCTGAACTCCTGGTGTGCTGCTGCTGTGCTGGTCCTGCCTGTGCAGTCCTTCCTGCTGCTTCCTGCATGCCTCCCTGGAGAAGGAGCTCTCACTTCTTGTGCTGTGCGGTGCCATTCCCTGCTCCTTCTCACAAACCCAGCTGTGCTGTAACACTGGCTTGCTTCTACCACATGACTTCCTCACCCTTTGCTGCACTCCTAAGCTCTTTGTTTCCTGTCTGTCATGTTAGGTTATGATAATATATTTTTTGTAAATTTGTTTGAATGTTTTATCATTGTGGGAAAAAAAAAAACCTTTTAAAACATATCCATTTTATTAAATGATTATTGTTATTATTAATAATGTTTACTACCTGAATTGATCAGTGAAATAAATACATTAAAAAAACCAACCTATTTCTGTTTGATTTTCAGTCTTCCTCAGCAGTATCGATGATATGTTATGAGCAGGAGAGGACAGAAGGACTGCTTGTTCTTTTATCCACTCCCATCGCAGCAGGCTCTATGCAGGCACACCAGTTCTGGACTGTGCTCATGTCAGAGGCTACATGAGTTGATCCTGAAGCTCTCCTGTCCTAAGCTTCCCCTAAGAAGCAGTCTAAACCAGCAGTGGGTTTAGATGTCAGTGGGTTACGATGCACAGTCTTCGCCACTCTGTCATCTTTCCTGTGCAGTCAACCAGCTTTCATTTGGTGCAGGCAGTGAAGTGAGGAGCTGTATATTACCTCTATCAGTCAGGAGAGGATGCACACGGAACACGTTTCTACTCAGCTCAACCACCAGCAACAGCAGGAGCACTGGAAAGGTTTCTTTCAGCACTGCTAATTAGGAGCAGGTTTGTGTCACTGCTTGGAGAGACGTCAGGGACAGCACACCTACAAGTGCTAGGGCTCACCACTCTGCAAATGCAGTCTTCATGATAAAATGGGAAACCGAAGACTGTGTTGCTCAGGGACTGCGGTGCCATCGGTAACATCACCTTCCAGGTTTAAGTGTGTTATAATTACTTTGTAGTTGAGACTCTGCGTTGTTTCTATTGGAATGGTGTCCTTTTTTACCTCCTTGTCTGGCCTGCTTGGTTCTATAAGCTTGTTCAGAGGGTCAGAGGATAAAGTGGGGCACTTGTGTGCACAAGATTCCTCAAAGGGTGTATGTAAGTTCATTAGCTGACTGTTAAAGGGCACATGCCAACAGCAGTGCTTTTTTTCCTTATGTATTACCAAGAGCCAAAGGCTCAAACACAGAGTTATTGGTGCTGTCAGTATCTCCTCCAGCAAAAGCATTTTTTGCTCCCGTTTCTGGGAAGAACTGCTTCACTAGTGAAGACTCTGCTTCCGGAGACATGCAGCAATCGAGGCCTCGTGGGGGAGGGGTCCCTGGGATGGGCTGTCCCTTATCTTGGGAGCCAGCTGCAAGGGGAGCCCAGCTGTGCAGCTGCAGGAACTCCTGCTCCGGCTGGGCTGCCTGAAGACCTTTCTGCTGTATGTATTGTGAAGCCAGAGAGCAAGCAAGGGCTGTTCCACCTCGGTAAGTCAGCAAAGTGACCTTCTTTCTTTCTGTTTCCCCCTTTCACTGAGCTGATGGACTGCGTGGAGAAGCAGTGCCTTGTTGCAGGCATGTGCAGCACTTCTCTGAACTAAGTTATAGCAGCTTGTGTTCAGTGATGTGTGAGGCTGCAGTACCTGAGATGTCTGCTGCAGCAGTGTCTAGTATAGAAAATTCTGGGCATTTCCTCCCTCAGAGGTCTATTCAAAACTGGGAAGACTATAACTCGTGGTAATAGTGCTTTATCTCTGAATCTCCTCTTGCAGTTCATGCAAACAAAGCTTTGCTTACAGATGGAACTCAGAGCTGTGATGAGGGGTGAACAGTTAGCACCTTAGCAGTGCTTCTGTGGTAATGCTGAAAGTATCAGCAGCTCTTACATGCTTCTGAAGATGAGTGGAAATTAATTTGATGGCTGCAGCTAAGTGTCCCAGTGTCCATCAGCTCACATCCCTCTCCAGACTCAGGGCTGAAAAGACCAGGAACACTCCTGCTCCTGTAAATAGAGGCTGAGAGGTGTCACAACACCATTTTAACTCTTCTTTTCAGATCTTTTTACTCCTAGGGTCTGTGGTGTGTCCTTGCCTGATCTACACCTCACCCACAGCCAGCGCAGGAGTGTTTGCAGGTGAAGATGAACAGTGGGATTCTTTTCTTGTCCCTCCTTGGCTTCCTCCCACTCGTGATACCTACGTGCCCTCCGCCATGCAAGTGTGCCACCAACATTATTGACTGTATGTCTAAGGGTTTAACTGTAGCAAAACTACCGGTGGCATTCCGGCCATCGGCTGAAATTATCAACCTCAGTTACAACAGGCTCACCTCTATTCCCAGTGGGCTCTTTGATAACCTGCAGAGCCTCCAAGCAGTGCACTTGCAGGGCAACCCTTGGGAATGCAACTGTGACATCGTCTACTTGCGCTCCTGGCTCCAGTGGCAGCAGAACCGGACCCTCTACAGGGATGTGAGATGTGCCTCCCCGGCTCACCTCCAGGACCGGGTCATCGCTTATCTGACAGAAGATGAGATCATCTCCATGTGCCAGTACTGGTACTGCACCCTGGCTCTCTACTCTCAACTCGTTCTCGTTATCCTCCTTTTCGTCCAGGCCATCTTGGTCATATTCATCATTGTCTACCTGCGGAGATTTCAGAGGATGACTGCTGAAGCCCGGAGCACCACTCTAGATCTGAACCAGCATGCAGACACCTGGTCCCCGCAGGAGCAATAGGAGCCTGTCAGAGTGAGGTCCCCCTCTGCTTTGGGTGTTGCTGTGCAGAAATTGTGTGGTTTATGAGACCAGAGGGGACTATTTAGTGCAAGGCCTGATCCCGAGTGCCCACAGCAGGACCTGGAACTCATCAGGCACTTGTTGCATTTCCAGAGAGCAGATCTTATGCTTCTTAATGCTTTGAACACTTCAGCACCATCTCCATTGCTTTGCTTTTGCTAAATTGCTGAAAGTATGAGAGTAGGGTTTTGGTTTGTTTGTTTGTTTGTTTAGCTAAGGAAACCATAAACTACAGCAAGCAGAATGACTCCGGCAGCAGCTGCAGTGCTCCAGCCCTCTGTGCTGCTTTCAGTACTTTCCCTGGTGCTTGTGGTTGCTTTGGGTGAGGCCAGGGCAGAGGCGAGGAGCAAGCAGGATAGTGGAGGAGCACAAAGCGTGCTGGGATGGGTTGTCTTGCTAGATCCAGACTTGATTCTGCTGCTGCCAGGCTGCAGGATGGGCTGTGTGCTGCCCAAGGATCAGGGTGCTTCCAAGCAGCTCCATTTCTTGAGAGACACTGCCTGGAAGAAAACAAGAAGAGCAACAGGAAACAGAAAACTAAACCCAAATGCGGTTGCAGCTTGCATGATGCAGAGCTCCAAACGTGAGGTGTTTAAGGCAGGTTGGCACTGCTGGAGGAAAGCCTGGATGGGTGGAGATGACACGGGAGGACGTGGTGGTCCTTCCCTGCTTCCAGCGTGCTGGGATTCAGCTATCTGCACTTCTGATTGTGTTCACAGGACAGCAGGGAGCTTTTCCATGTTGGTCTAAATAGACTTCGATGTTTCTCCCTCATTTGTGGGATAAGATGATACACACACAAAGGACAGTTTGATACCTTCCACTGCGTGGCTTGGTCACTGAAATTAACAGACCAGTTCTGTGAGGGCAGCAGCTGAGCAGTGCTTGGAGATCCTGTGCAAGTGAGACCTGGAGAACAGGTTAGAGGAGAGCATGAGGTCTAATCCAGTAGGTTTCTATGAATGATCAGTTGTCTGGAATAAACACTTTGCAAGCAGCAGGTTGCAGTGCCAAGGTTTGTTTTGAAGACAGCATGTACATACGTGCTGCATATCTAATTAAAGGTAAATATTCCTTGGGACAGGACAGAGCAGTGCTGTACCACATAAAAGATGTGAGTGGGTTTAGTCCAAGCAAACAAACAACAAAAAAACAATGTGAAATCACCCTCTTTAGGTCCCAAAATTGGACGCTATGGATGACACAGCTGCTGTGTGCCACACGCTGTCACTTGTGTGGCAGGGAAGGAGAGCTCTGCCCATTGCTAAGATGCAGTTCCTGTAGCCGTTTCCCATCCTGACATGCAGTCTGGCTTTGCTCAGATGAGGGCAGCAGGTAGCTTTTCATCTCCTGTTTGCTGGTGAAACCAACGTGAGGTGGGGGCCTGGGACCTCTCCCGGTGTGAAAGCTTATTAGTGGGGGCTGTGAAGCATCAGTCCTCTGCAAAGGAGCTCTAGTTTTCAGTGCAGCATCACTGATGATGATCCAGATGAACTTCACTTCTAGGAACCCAAGTTCACCAGCTGTGACTGACAAGGTACAGCCTGTCCATGCGGTTGGTGTGGACCAAAGATTGGAAGTTAATTTTGTTTCATTATTATTTGCTTCATTACTATTATTAGTGCAACGACAAGAAACACCACCACCACTCCCCAGGGTTCTTGGAAGGCACTGCAGCTCTTCCTTCTGGCAGACACACAGAAGTCTTTTGCTGCTGTGCCGCAGCACGTGGGGCTTCAGAAAGAATGGGAAACTGAGATGGGAGATGCATTGTTCAGGAGCCACTGGGACGGCCTCACAAACCCACAGTTTGTGGGGTTTGCCTCTCCCTCCTCTCGATGAAAGCAGAGCATGTTTGCACACCGAGGACCTGGTCTCTGGTGGTTAGATTGCTAATGAATATCAGGTAATTAACACATCCACTAGGGCTGGTGGAATCCCACCCTGACGTTTCCAAGCCGTCCATCTGGGGAGCATCTTTGTCAGCTTTTGAAGTTCTTTGCTGCAAGTTCAGCAATCAATTAAGCCTGCACTAAAAACCGGGGCTGTGCCATTAGAGCAAACATGCCCCGAGAAGCAAACGTATTAAGGATTAATTAAATACCAGGTTTTATTTAATTAAGCCTCTTGTAAGTATGTAAAAAGCAGGAATCTGGAGCGAGCACCTGACCTTGCCTTCTCTACCATCCATTTTTAGAAGTGCATTTAGGCTCGGCTCTGCTTAGGACACTGAATTCAGGCTGATTCATACCTGTTTTGCCACTCTGTGTCTGAGCACAAAGCCATGGGGGTGCTGGGGGGCACCGAGTGCCTGCAATACCCCCTTACCTGCAGCAGGAAGGCACCACGACTGCTGTGCTGCCCACCCAGCCGACCCCTTCCCCATCCCCATGGGGAATGGCAGTGGGACCCTCACCCGTGAGCTCACAATCAACACAGGACAGCCCGGGCTCAGCCATTGGAAAATACATCAACCATAGAGAATAGAGCTTTAATTTTTCTTTCTGAACAACAATAAGGAACAGTTTACATTAGAAATAAAATAAAAGCATGAATAAAATAATATAAAACAGATATTATACCACAGTGTGGAATTTAAATCATCTAAGAACATTAGCAGCACTTCTACAAATATATTAAAAGCTATAGTGCTCACTGACCTCAGATAGAGCAACTCCCAGAGACCAGAATGGCATCCAACATGGAAAAGCAGCAATCAGAGCAGGGCAACACAAAGCTGGCACACTGCTTCCATTCGTACATTCACACCACAAGGGAGGTGACAATCGTGAGCCTAAGGTGACACCCAGGTGGGCTTTCCCCTTCCTGGGAGTTTCTCTGCTCAGCATTCTCCCATTTTACAAAATGCACCGTCCCTGTGCAGGGCACTGTGCCCCCAGCCCCGCTCAGATGCAGCTCTGCCTGTCCCTGCTTGGTCCCCATGCGCAAAACCAGTTTTTAAAAGGAAGTTATTAAATGTCTGAACTGGATGTTAGGGTTAAATATGCTCATATAAAATTAGAGCACACTGAAGGAACAGGACAGCTATTCCAACAGCGTGCATCCTCCAGGAAGGTTCAGCCACAGGTTAGAACAACCCCAGCACCCCAGGCTGTGGGAAGTACAGCGCCCAGACTGTCATGGGACCTCAGCTTTGGTCCATGGTGCCATAAACACAAACGTGGTGAGTGAAACCATGGACCATGGGGACGCCAGGTGTCCCATTGGGGGTGTGCTCACGGCAGGCAACAAGGATGCTGACCTTCAGCAAGGTTACCTGAGGGCCCAGCACTAAGTGGCATTTCATCAGCTTGAGGGTAACTGAGTATCTTTAGAATGGAGTCCTGAAAACCAGGTTCTGGTGGCAGTTACAGCACATCCCTTTGTCTGCAGGTTGTGCTCTTCCACCGCCAATTTGTGCTCACGCAAGGCTAGAATGCAAAAAAAAGAAAGTGCCCAGAACTGCTTGGGGTCAGTGAAAATTCCCAAACAGAGAGAAAACGTTGGACAAGTGTCCTGATGAAACTGCTGTGGGTGCACTGAGCAGAGGGTCGGGGCTCCCAGGCAAAAATCTCTCTCAATCTTCATGAAAAATGTCAGAAGCAAAGCGATTCAGACACTCACCACAGCAAAAGTCCTCTAACAACCACGCATTTGGGAACAAAGACGACTCGTATAGCGTTCACATCAGCATCACTAAAAGAGGTGGGCACTAAGACTTCATCAGCAGTGGAAACACTCAGGCCAGGATCCACACCCTGCACTTCCACAGCTGCCATCACCGGGGGCTGAGCTCCAGCAGCAGGCAATGGAACTGCTGCACGGCTGCGGTGCCCAGAGCTGGGAGCACATGGGGCCAGCCCCAGCTCTGCAGCCATGGGGTGAATCACAGCTCAGGGCTCTGTTGGGATGGAGCATCCCTCTCCAGACAGGATGACTGTAGAGAGGGCAGGCATCCCCATGGCAGGCTGCTCCTGCTTGGCTGCAAAGGAGAGTGGCTTTAGGAGCAATTGACATGGAAACTGGCCAGCTGCGTTCTTTGGACTCTCCAGCTGCTTTCCAACCCACAGCAGAGCCCAGCTCTGCGCCGTGTACTCACGTTAACCCAGGGAGGCACAGCCCTGCACAGCTCCAGCGGAGCTCTGACCACGTGGGCTGGAACACAGCTTCCCCACCATGCTCCCTGTTTCCTTCTTATCCACAGTCTGAAAATCAGGGCTCAACTCAAGCCAAGCAGAGGGGACAGCGGTGCCTCTGCACACACCAGAGCAGGGATGGGGGCACAACATGGGACAGCTGCAAAGAGACCACACACTTCTTAGAAGCAACACATTTTTTCTCCCTCCTCAAAAAATAACCCACTTAGTTCATATTTTTTTCTCTCTATACCATATATATATATATATAATATTATATATAGACACTATTCTCTGGTAAACATTTACAAGATATGTTGGCAACACTGAAAAGATATATCTCCACTTGCATCACAGCACACACTCACACACTTCAGTGCACACAGACACACGGGAATGTACAATCAATAAATACTTTCCTTTCTCAAAAGTTACTCCAAAAAAAGAAAAAAAACAACAAAAAACTCAAAACATTGCTATTGAGTGGCCCAAAGACACTCTGTTCACACAGACAGCAAATATTGTGCAGAATTTCTTGGCTTTTTTTGCTTGAAAACCAAGAGAAGAGAACCAGAAGCATGAAGGATAAAGTGTCAGCGATGCTGCTTGTCAGGACTGAATTAAGCTACCTCCTGGCTCCTGTCCTTTGGAGGGGATGGGGCAGAGCACTGCCCTTCCCCTTTGGAAGGGGCCATGCAGGCAGATTCTGATCTATCCTGAGACCCAGGAACAATCTGGTAGGGGCACAAGCATCCCGCCCTGCTCTACGCAAAGATGAGAGGTGGGCATGGAAACCTTCAGCTGCTCTCCTCCCCCTGCAGTTCCTCTCCTGCAGGTTCTGGTGCACACTGCTGCTCCCTGCAGCCTCTGCATCCCAGCACTGCAGGAAGGCCACAGCTGATTCACTCCCACTGCAAACTCCTTCACCGCAGACCTTTCCTGAAACACATTTTCTTTCCTGCAGCTGTCTGCCTGTCTTTTTTTCTGCAAGCAACACATACCATAAGTCATTACAGAGCACAGCCAGCACAGAGAGACGTTCCTCAGAAGGGAAGGGCCCCTTTTCCCCGCTGGCAAGTAGGAGAAGAGCAGGGCCCTATGGCACAGAGGGCAGCACGCACACATCACATGGAGGGGAGCATATTTCTTCATCAAAACTTGAAGGAAAGAGCCCTTAATGACAGCTCCAGCCCAGCATCTCCCCTGTGCTCCTGGCAGCCCTCTGTGGCCATGGCAAAGCCCTCCCTGGCTGAGCTGGATCTGCCCATCACCAACACCTCTCCTTTTCCTCTATTATTTTTTTTTTACCTGAGTTGAGAAATGAATCCGAATCCACACTGCAGCCATTGCACGACACAGATGCTCAGCTCCACTCTGGGATGCTGCAGAGGCACTTCATGCAGCATGCTCCAGGGCTGCAGTGCTGGAGAGCCACTGCAGGAAAGGTGGCTGCAGTGCATCTTCCAAAAGCAAAGATCACTTGGAGATGTGGGGTGAAAGCAGCCCACCAGGACCTCACTGGAGACTTTTGATGGACTCAGGGGGCTTTCTGAGCAGCCCCATAAGCACTCAGAAACCAGCAGGCACCAAAGGGACCATCTCCAGCATTCAGCTGTAAGCAGCCGGTCTTTCAGCTAACAGGGGAAGAGACAGGCACCTTCACAGGGGAAAGTCAGGACAGCCACTAAGTCAGGAGCTCCCATTTGCCTTCCAAGGAGCTCTCCCCTAATGTGTGGTGCAGAAGGACGAGCAGGAGAGAAGATCCCTAACACAAGCAGCTAGAATAAGGCAGGTACGAAAACCTCATGTCTGGAGCTCCCAGACAAGGCCAGGACCAGATCTTGGCATTCAGAGGCGTTACAGAGGCTGAATTTTGAAAGAGAAACCCAATGCTGAATTTGGAGCTCTTCCAAAAATCCATCTGCAGGCAAAACTCTTGTGTGCTCAGATACCGTAGTAACAAACAATGTAAAAATCCCAGGGAGAGAACAGAGCCCTAAAAAATACTAAAAGGGATGCAATGCATCAAGGGACGAGATCAAAAGAAGGGGAATTTCTGTGATCGAAGTCCCTCTCTGCTACTGGCAGAACCTCAGATGTTAGTAAGAATCCGAGCACTGGCAGCACCCCTGCCCTGCCCAGGCTGGCAGGGCTGGCTGCATTCCCCACGCCACGGGTAACAGCCGTGGAAGGAAGCAGCTTTATTTCCTCAAAACAAAGGCTGCAGAGCCTGGGTTGGCCCACAGCAAGTCTGGCAGCCCTGCTCTCCCAGCCCCCCAGCGCTGATCCAGGATGGCAACTGCTTCTGCAGTTGGGGTGGTAACCATGTGCTGCACCTCCACTGCAGCAGGGCCAGGAAGGGGCTGCTGGGCCCTGCCTCCAAAGCAAGTCTTTAGCAATGCAACACAACTGTACAGATCTTTGGTTAAGTCACTGGAGAACACTGTGTAGACCCGAGCCGGGGCCCCCGGCCCTATCACTGAGCACAGCACTTGCAGAGCTATGGGTACTGCCAGTTCTGACAGCAGCGTGTGTCCAACTACCTGACTTCCACAGGTGTGGCACGTCGAGAAAAGGGGAGAGGAAGCATTGGAGGGGAGTCCCAGCCCTCTGTCTGGATGCCTCGTCTCCCCATGTCCTTCACTTGTTCTCGATCAGAGTCTGCACTTTGTACACAAGGTCTCGAGCCAGCTTCAAGATCTGCTTGGTGTTGTGCCGCTCGGCCATTTCTGGAACACAGGCAGAAGGAACCCACTTAGAGGCTACAACCGAGCGATTTGAGGAGCTCCCCCAGGTCCTCCTCTGCCCCACAGCCGAGCTCCAGGCAGCAGCAGAAGCTCTGAATTCACAGCCAAGCCCCCGGTCACCACCCCTTGTGGTCCCCTGACTCTGAATGGCCCTCGTTAAGGAGCCTGCAGGAAGCACAACCTATGCTCAGAGCTGCCTTCAAGCACAAGTAAGGCAGGCTGTGGCCAACGATGACTCCCCAGGTGTCATCTGAACTCCTGAGAAGCAAGAGAGCCCTTTACCACCACGTTCCAAACATCAGTGTCACACAATGCTCTGTTCTTTTTCAGCATTTACCAGCACTGTCAGGACGTGACTGTGTACAGTCACCAGACGTGCTGCCTGCCCCTGAGCAGCCCAGCAGAACACAGACCGTACCATTGAAGAACTTGATGATGTCTGTAAAATCCATGTTGTTCTCCAAGATGATATCCCGGTACATTTCCACCAAAGCCAGGGCTATGAAGAGCACATAGTGCGCAGAGGAAACGTGTGCTGCTGCCCAGATGGTCTCCCAGACAGCAAACACATCGTCATACACCAGCTCTGTGAGGAGAGGAAAAGCCCAGCAGTCACACCTCAGCCACAGGCTTCCATCAGCCCGACTCACAGCAGCATTTGCTGGGGAAGACGTGCCAGTGGTTTCTTCCCCTGTGTGGAAGTGTGGAAGCACGGCAGACCCTGCTTTCACCCCCCCTTCACTGGTCCCAGCTGCTCCCCTCCCTGCACACACCTCTCTTGAAGTCCAGGAGAAACCATCGATAGCAGAAGTAGAAATGAGTGTAATCACCGTTCTGGTGCATCAGTTCAAAGAGCTCAGAGTCGAGAATCTGTCAAGAAAAGCCAAAGGAAATCCATCAGTACACAGCAGAGACACCAGCGTTCTTCTCCCTGCTCCCACTGCTCTCCTCCCATGTTTTTGCCCTGGCACAGGTTATCCCCAGGCTCTCCTTACAGCCTCCCCATTCCCCCCTGCTTCCCACAGCAGCCCTTTCTCAGCCCATCCCAGGAACAGCTCTCCCTCAATGACTTGAGAGGCTACCGAGCCCACGCCAGGACTGCCCTACCTGGATCAGGGACCTCATGTTGGCAAAGTGAGTGTCCATGGCTCCTCCGTGGGGGAAATTCTGATTCATCCTTTTCATGAGCTCAGTGAAACAGCTGAAAGCCAGAGCCTCTGCACGGGGAGGAGAATGGTCACTGCTCTGCTGCCCCGTGCAGGGACAGGAGCATTGCTCTCACTCCACACACACACAGCCAGGAAGGCAAAGCAGGGAACCCCCCAGGGCTCCCCGCCTCTGGGCACAGGTGGGATAACCCAGCAGACCCTCTGCACACCCCACTACAGCGCTGGAGAGGGGGCAGAGCCCTCCACTCACCGTCATCCAGGATGACCAGGAGAGGGGCCAGCAGATCACACATCCCCTGCACATAGCCGATCTCAATGTGCTGCCAGATGTAGCTGGGAAAGAGCAGGAAAGGCAGCATCAGCCCCCACCCCACGCACCAGTGCTGCTGCTCTCTGGCATGTGCCCTGCCTTCGTTCCTCAGATGCTGGCATGCTCTGCAGGATGCCATCAGCCCATGGGTGCGGGCACTCGGGGCAAATCAGACATGTTTGTTCCACTACACCCATGCTCTGCTCTCCTGCAGCTGGCCTGTACATGATTACGTTCCTGTGGTGACTTTCAGGGAATCCGTGCACAGTACAGCCCTGGATCAACACTGCTGCATGGAGATGGGTGCAGGGAAAAGCAAAAGCAGAAAGCACAGCAAGGGAACAGTGCCTGGGCAGAGGGCAGACCTTGTGCTCTTATCTCCCACTCTCACTCTGCCCCTTCATTCATCCCCTTGGCTGGGGGACTGCCAGGGGCCCAGCATTCCAGGTAGCACCCAGCCCTGCAGAGTTATCTTCACATATTTGGTAGCGAGACAAAATGTGTACTCCTCGTTAGCAACACAGCTCTGTGGGCTGATGCTTATGCTCCATTTTCCAGGTTTATCCCTAGAGTAGGCGGGCTGTGCTGCACTCACACCCACGAGCAGCCCCAGGGAGCCCCCAGCTTTGGCCCAGGCCGTGCTCACAGCGTGCCCAGCACCCTGCAGGGCCTGGCCCCCACCCCACCCCGTTCCCACCTGCACATGATGTTGCGGAGCTTCTCCAGGTTGGCGGGGGTGAAGTACCAATAGTTGCGGTCGCACCGCTGCACGTCCTTCTCGATGCGGTGCAGGTTCACCGTGTACATGTCCAGCAGCTCCGGCTGCCAAAACAACAGCAACGTTGATTTGTTTCCAAAGAAGGAACAAAAGAAGGCAGAAAGGCAGCATGCAGATCGGGGTGGAAGCTGGACAGCCCCCGTGCACACAGCACGGATTAGCACGGGGCAACGGCAGGTAAACGGTGTGAGACTCACAAAGAAAGCCAGCAGGGACCAATACTCACAGAGTAGGTGACACCCGTGGAGGAGATGGGAGATGCTTCACTGTTGGTCAGATCGGCCACAACCAGCGAATCCAGCTGCGGGTACAAGCTCTCCATCTCCGGCTCCTCAGAGAGGTTATCCTCACTCTCCACCAAGCTTTGCTTTTCAACTTCGCTGTCTGCCCAGCTCTCCACCACAGTCAGGGCCACAGCATCACAGCCACGCAGGACTGCTGCCGAGCTCTCAGTCACAGAAACGAAGTCCATGCCTCCGACAGTGGGAAATTCCCCTTCCAGGCTGTCCTGGCCCTGCAGCTTTTCCTCCCGTGGGGCTCCATCCATGTTCTGTGGGGTTGGCTCTGAGCTGCCCACCCTCCCCTGTGAGCTGGCCGAGGACTTGGTGGTCTCCAGGGCACTGTCCTCATTGCTGAAGCTGCGCTCCGAGAAGCCCGAAGCGATGGAGAAGTTCTGGGAAGAGGGGTGGCCCGAATCAGGGGAACACGTGCCGTTGGGGACGGTCCCGTTGGGAATCTTGCTCTGTTTGCCATCTTCGAGCTGAGCGTCTGCTTCCGTCTGCTCCACCTCATCAACCGACTCAAACACCTGCACGGAGCAATTTCTGGGCACAGGGATGGGACAACCCTGGAGATGCCCTCTCCCTCGGTCTCCCTGTCTGCCCTTGGAAGCTCAGTGCTCAGCTCTGCACAACCCCCCCACTCCCTGCTCCCAGGGACTGCGCTTTACCCAGTGTTATCTGAACGTCACTGAGACCAATTGATTAAACACTTTACACCTACACATGGAGCAGCCAAAGGCTGCACCTCGTGTGTGATGTCTGCTGCTCACCTGTGTGCTGGAGCTGGAGTCGCTCTGCAGCCGCACGTGGTTCTGTCGGCCAGAGCTGCAGCTCTGCGAGGACTGCAAGAGGGAGAAAAGCAACGAAACAGTGAAGGGCCGTGGGTCTGGGGGGGGAAGGGGCACCTGCACCATGCTGCCAGAGGTGGGCACTTCTGCAGGTAAAGAGGGAGGTAAAAATGCACACCATAAATTCTCCTGTTCCAACTATGTCAATTTCTACTGATCTCTGTGCTAATTTGGCAGCAAAGCGACCTGCCCCGTCTCACTTTACATAAACGACGAAGTCACGGGCTATAAAACAATCCCTCAAAGCATATCAGTGCTTTTTTTCCTTTAAGAAAAGGGCAAACACTGATGCTTCAAGCCAGACTCCATCAAAGCAGCCCCTCCAGAATCCAGCAGCACCATTCTCTGGCTCCCAGCTGAAGGATGTGCTGGGCTGTGCAGTGAGCAGCTCAGGGCTTTGCCCTTTTCCTCTGAGCCTCCATCTGATGGCTGGAGCTAGCAGTTGCTGCACACAGACCTGAGTGTATGGAGCATGGCAACGACATCACAGAGAAACAATGGGGTTTTAGGGAAACAGGGTGCTTTCAGGAGCTGTCCCCACCCAGCATTGTGGGTGTTTGCTGGGCAAGGCTCTGGCAGAGAGAGGAAGGGCGACAGCTTTCCTCCATTACCTTGGGAGTGTTTTATAACAGCAAATAATTTCAGGCTAGGGTGGGAAAAGGGTGAAATTTGGCATGTATTAACAGCCATCTCCCCTCCCAGCACATGGTCCCTGTGCAGGCAGTGAGCACAAAGCCAGAATCACAGCAGAGATGCTACAGGGATGGGAGTGATGAGCCTGCTGTGTGCTGACAGCCACCTCTGCACTCTCACCTCGTTGCTGATGGTCGAATCTCTGTGCATCATCCTCTGGATGTGGGAATCCAGGCTGGCCCCAGAGGAGCACTTGGCCAGAGCTGCTGCATGTGACTCCTTCTCCCTCTGCCGTACGATGGCCTCGCAGCCCAGCCACTCTGCCATGGTGTGCTCGTAGCACGTGCGGATCTGGTCGTCAGCCTGCAGCACCAGGACAGAGGGTCTCTGAATGGCGTGGGCTCTTGGCAGGCACGTGGGATGCTCTGAGCTCGGAATCACCTCAGGCATTCCAGTGCAGCACACCGTGCTGCAGAGCTGGCAGCACGCTTGTACCAACCTCCTTCCTTTCTGCTTCCGTCATCCCAAACTGATAGTGGCCCAAAAGGAAGGGCCAGACAGCCTTCCTGATCTCATGCTGGATCCCACCGTAATAGATCAGCCGCAGCAGCTCCTGGTCCTCGTAACTCTGTGTGAAGAGCTCCACATCAGCACAGACACAGCCAAGACTGTGGATGCAAGCACTGCCCCAGCCTGGCCACCCCCAGCACCCAGACCACTGCCAAGATGCTGACCATCACATGCTCATCCCCTGCAGCAGCTCGCTCAGACCCCCACTTGGGCTCAAGTACAGCCAAAAGCCCCTGCAGATGGGCACTGTGGGAGTGATCAGCTCGCTGCAGCCACAAAGTAGCCCACCAGAGCTACCCAAGGGCACCACCGTGCCTCTGTGACAGCACTGGCCCTACCGTGCTGTCCTCCAGGTATTTCTGCCATATGTCCACAGTCAGTCCCGAGCTAGCGCTGCAGGGCACGTCGGGAGACACGATGCTGTGGTTCACCAGTGCAGAGAGGTGGGTTCGCACCGTGGAGAGGTGTCTGCAGTAGGCCAGCCCTGCAACAGGCAGAAGCAAACACTCACCCTGGGGAACTCAGGACGAAGGGTGAAGTGCTGGGGACAGCTTTGATCAATCTAGTCCTTGGAGGAGATCCTCTCAAGCCTGCTGGGACAAGCTGGCATCTCACTGTCTTGTCCCACCATCCCTGATGCTTGCTGGGCTGCAGGCTGATCCTCAGACCAGAGTTCAGCTGTCTGCTCCCAATCCTGAGCACATGCACATGGGGCTGTACATGCAGTAGGCTGATCCTGGTCCCCACAGCCACCATCCTGCTGCCTCAGCACCACTCTGCCCTGAGCCCAGAACCTTACCCCTTGCCCAGCACACATCTCCACGCACCACGGACTCAACAAGTACTCACAGCCATAGAAAGCCCGGGAGAGGATCTGGTACTTCATATTGTCACACAGGAGCTTCAGAGGAGCTCTGCCAACAAAATCACACTGGATGTGAGGGGAGGAAACGTTCCCATGCCCTCACCCTCTTGTTTGGATTTGACTGTTCCAGCTTTGCTTTCACTGATGCATCTCGGGAGCTCTGCTCAGCGTGGGAGCAGTATTCTTGCATCCAGGGCACAGCCACAGAGCAGCTGAGATGTCCCACACAGAGCCAAACCTCTCTTCACCCGGGACTCATCCCACATGCACCTGCAAACAGCCCCTGGGCTCACGCGTGAGGCTGGAATAGCCCTTGCAGCACAACTGCTTGTTTGGCATCCACCAAATCTCAGCTGCAAGCTCCGTTGTATCTGAGTCTATTTCCCAAAGCAGCAGCAGAGCCCTCCTACCTCTCGTGGCTGCAGCCGTTGGCTGGAGCACCATCAGAAGAGCCACTCTGTGAGCAGGAGGAGCAGGAGGACTTGCGGGTGCTGGGCTGCCACATGGGAGGGAGGCCGGGGCCATGGGTGTCCATCAGGTCCTGGGGCACTGCGAGGGCAGAGAGAGGAGTCAGCCACCAGCACTGCCCTGAGGTCGGGCTGACAGAGGATGAGCAGCTGAAGAACCCTATTGCATCCCAAGGAGACTCCAGCAAGCAGGCAAGGCCCGCAGCAGGTGATCAGAGAGCAGCACTGGTGAGCTCGGGAGAAAGGGGAGGAAACAAAGAGCATTGATGAGAGAGAGCCATAGAATCATCTGCTAATTAATGCAGTGCCTTCAGCAAGCTAATCTTAAAGCACCGAGTGCTGACTGAGGCAGAAAACAAACCTCAGCACAGAGAGACCACAGACTGTCACAAAGATGAGAAAAAACGTGACTGAGAACTACCACTGCCCCAGGAGGAGAGGACTGCTGGAAGGGAACAGCATTCAACTCTTCAGCACCAGAATCCCATCCAAGCCTTAGGGAAAGACAGGAACATCCAAATCATGAGGCAGGAGATAAAGATCTTGATGAGAGAAACAGCAGGAGCGCTCAGCAGCTCTTGTTGTCATTTGCTAAATTCCTGCTGGAACTCAGAGTGCTGCTGCATTGGCCTCATTCTGCAGACCGGCCGGGTGCAGGCCCTGCGTGGTCAGCACACAGCACCAGGAGCTGCTCTGAGCTGGAGCAGCCCCGACCTCCAATCTGGGTAAGACAAATGCTGAAATATTCCTATTAAAGCCTTTTCCCTTTCCATCATATGGAGCTGCTGGGTCAGTGACACAGGACACCTCTGCAGGAATCGTCAAGTGACAACACAGCGAGCAGTTGCACCGGGCACAAGGACTGCTGCGTTACGTTGATGCTGAGTGGCCCCCAGAGCTGCCAGGGGGGATCGAGACACGGTGGAGAGAGTCGGAGACCATTTGTGGATCACCACCACCTTGCTTGCAGCTGGAGTCCTCACTACCTCCCCTCTCCCAGCAGCGACGGAGACCACAGACGCAAGGAATGGATGAAAATGACCACTAATGGTAACTAGAGACACAGAGACAGGACAGGGGCACAAATGAATGCAGGAAAGAATTTGTAAAGGAGAAAGAACTGATGCAGTTCCACTTCCCTCTGGGAAAGTCTGCAGGAGCTGCATAGACCGATGATGCCAGCTGAGGTGATAGCAACAACTCATTCAACAGAAAATTTGGCCCCTGGCACAGAATTTCAAGGGTAGATCAAAAGGATGCTCCAGAAAGGAGCATCTCTATCAGCTATTTTAGCCTCAATCAGATCTTTATCTGACTCACTGGGCTGTGTTAGTCAGCTGAAGGCAGAGGGAACTTATCATCTGCAGTGATGCCCCAGAGGAGTCACAGGAGATGCGACTGCCCCCTTCGAGCCTCAAAAGCATGGAACAAGACTTTGATTGCATTTCATAGCTTTTCCAAAGCACTCCACAAGCTTTCTATCCCAGTTTTGTCTTTCCCCTTCACAAAGCCATCTACGACGTTTGCTGAGATAAAAAAAGCGTTCCGCTACAGAACAGTGAAGACAAATGTGCAGCACTTCAGCCAAGCACATTGCTCCCATCCTTCACAGCTGGGTACTAAGACAGGTTTCTGGTCTGGTGGCTCCAGCAGCATCACCTCCCTGCGGGGGGTGTTCATGGGTGAAGGCATGTGAGCCTAGCCCAGCAGCACACAGAGAGCTGCTGCCACTGCCCTGTGTGCTGCAGCAGCATGGAATGAACACAGCTGGATGTAGCACAGCACTTGTTGAGCTGGCCTGGTGGGAGCAAGAGGAGAATCAGTCCTGTGGTCCTGTCATGGTGAAAAATGACCCCATTCACAGGCACCCCCTTCCTGGCAGGAGGAAGAAAACATGACCAAAGGGAAGCATGCTGCTGAAACAATGTGCAAGATTTTTTCTCCCCAACTGTACAGCCACTTGAGGCCTGTTCTGCAGCTGCTGAGCTCCCCATGGCAAGTGGAAAGTATAAGAACACACAGCATTTAATTAAACGCTATAAGCAAAGCCTGTTCCTCTGCAACTGCTCCCTGGAGCGATTTGCACTGTGTGCCCACCAGCTCCGTGTCCCTGCTCACTCATACACCAGGTAATAACCCACCTGAAATGTTCCCCGCCAACGCACTCACCCAATTCAGACTGTGTCCCAGGGTAGATGATTCTGAAAACATAATCTGTGGCTTCGTCATCTTCCTTGTCAGACGCGGACTCGGAGGAGCCCTGGGGACTTCGCTTCCTCAGCCTGGGAAACACCTTCCCCTAGAGAACAAAACCTGCTCTGCACAAAGCCCCACCACGCAGGGCAGCTCCTGCCCAGCACAGCACTAGCTCCAGTCGCACTGTGCAGCAGAGCTGCTCTGAGGCATCCCAAATCCCGTGCCAGCAGGAATCCCCCATGCGTGGTGTCAGACAGAAGCCCAGTTCTGCGTGCCCACCTTTCCCCGCTGGGACCAGAGGGGTGGGTCCAGCTGCCCGTGGGGCAGGAGGCCGTTCTCCAGGCAGGACAGGAACTGCAGTAAGTGCCCTCCTCTGGGGAACCGCAGCGGAGGCCTCTGGATCCCATCCTGGCTCACCAAGACAACCGTTCCACCGCTGTCTACTATTAGCAACAGCAGAGAGAGGACACACACACATGAGTGAGGGAAACATTACTAGTCAAAAATGCAGAAGGCAGGCACGAAAGCTCTGGGAGTTGTCTTTCTGGCATGCAAAAGGAGGATTTTCATCCCCGTTTGGATTCTTTTCCAAGTCCATTGCAAGCGTGGGGCCCTGGGGAAAGGCTGTGTGGGAGATGAAGCCCTCCAAATCACAGAGCACCGCTCAGCAGGGAGTCCTCTCCAGCCAAGCACCACAGCCAGGAGCTGATCTAAAGGATTTCCTAGAAGCAGTTACAGAGCAGTGACCACCCAGAGCTCTTGATGTCTGCCCTGGAGCTGAATCAAAACAACCCATCCCCATACAGGCACACCCAGAGATCCAAGGATGCTGATGCCAGGGTGGAATCAGCCCCCAGCAGCCCCTCCTCTGGCCTTACCCTGCTGGTGGCAGTGCAAATAGACGATCTCCTCCAGGCGAATAGTCATGGCATAGTCCCAGTACACACTGAAAAAGAGAAGGAGAGCAAGCTGAAGTTCAGGCACAGGGCTCTGCTTCTCTTCACTGCAGCTCCAGATCCTGCCTCCAGCACCCGGGGAAGCAGAAAGGCTCAGTCCCAGCAGCAGCGTGAGTGCCACGAGGCCACAGAGTTAAGTGGCAGCTTCCACCAAAGCAGTGCTTCAGATGAAGGTGCTGTGACACAGCTCTCACAGTGCATGGGAGGTGTGCAAGATCACTTCTGGTAGCTTCATACTTACTTTGTCGTGTGACTCCTCTCCTCCTCGGGCACATCTGGACACTGGGAAGTTTTAGAGCTTAGGCTGATGCCCAAGACAAGAACTCAGAAAAGCAGTGTTGAGATGAAAATAGCAATTTAGGGGGAGGGTACCAGGTTATAAAGGAACAGCCCAGATGACAAGGAGAAAGGGGAGATGAAAAAAAACACAGGTAAACAAAACCCAGAACACTAACATTGAGAATAAACAAAACTGCCAGCAATTGAAGATCTTTACCCCAGGCCAGAGGAAGCACTGTCCTAAATGCTGCAGCTTTCCTGGAGGATTTGCTTTGTTTTTTTTTTCCCCATGGGCGAATTGGGACCTGACGTGACTCAGCAGTTGGTTAAGAGACTGCAGCTGTCAGGAGAAATGCCAGGAGCCCAAAATGCAGCCCTGGGCAAAGGAGCATGGTCATACACTGCTCAGCAAGGGCCTCTCGAGCAGACCTTGGTTTGAGGAACCAACTCTGAGGGCTCTGTTAAATCAGAGGGATTTTGCACACCTGCACAGAGGATCAGCTGAGACAGCACTACAAAATGGAACCCACTGTGTTACCAAGGTATCGTTATCCAGGAACTGATCTGCAGATAGCCTTCCTCATTAACGAGCTTCTCTCCTTCCTAGCTAAATCAGCAAGAGGAGAGCTCAGGGGGCAATACATTACACTGCTAGGCACCTTTAAGAACCCTCTCCAGTTACCAACGCTTCCAGCAGAGATGGGCTACACTCACAGCACCTCCCACCACCACGGAACCCATGGGAACCTTTGGCCCTTCTGCCCCGTGGGAGCACACTGGGGAGCCAAGTCACCTCTTCTCGTAGTCCAGATCCCCCACGGAGCCATTCATCAGCTGGTTGGGAGTCCACTTCAGTGCCATGATGTCAGCAGTCTGGTGAAGGGACAGATAGCCCGGGATCGCCTCCATGTCGTCTCGCTTGAGAAGGGAAATGCAGAGAGAGTTGAGAGATCTCCCAGATGAGAAATGAGAACACCCCCTCCTCCATCACAGAACAACCTGGGGCAGAGCCCTGCAGGGGTAGCCCAGCGTTTGCCCCACACGGTACTCACTGGCTGCACCAGGACGTTGTTTTTGCCATAGAGGAGCGTGGCTCGGGAGTTCTGGTGCAGTGACTCCACGTAGTCCCTGGCAGACAGCGACAGCCGATCGTCCATACTGCCACTCGAGTGCCTCTTCTGAATCTGGAAGAGATCCACCTACAAACATGAGGTGAGCGTGGACACCTCCTTCTTTCTAACAGCTTTACTTGAAAGCTCATTCTCTCCTCACAGATACTCCAGAAACTCTCTGACAGAAATCTCTCCCTGTGCATCCCCTGAGGGGATTCCTGGCTCTGGCCAAGCTCGACTCTACTCACAGAAGCCCCAGCAGTGTCCTCTGTGAGCAATAAACTGAACAGACCTCAGCTGCCTTCTCTTACAGCTCACAACGCTGCTCCCTAAGGGCAGAGACCCCACAAATGCCATGCCACATTGGTCCAGCACGCGGAACTCCCGGCTCAAAGATGCGAATCACCTCCATGTTTCCACCCTGTATTATCAGCGTGGGAGCTGTGGGGCTGCCCCCCAACTCACGCAGAGCGCTGGGCGCTTGGTGGGTGAGTCCTGGCGGCAGTGTGAGCTGTGGATGCGGTGCCGCTGCACCAGCTCGTCGGCAGAAGGGTCCGTCCAGAAGTGGTCAGCAGTCTTCATCTTGGTATACTCCAGTGCACAGGGCCCCACTGCACAAAGGAAACCACAGACACGAGGGACTCAGCTGCGTTATTCCAATGACCACGGCCGCTGCTCAGGTCACCCAGCACCCCAGAGCGGGGCAGCACACATTGCTGCACCACACGACAGCAGCCAAGAACTCAGAAGTGGTTCTGCCCACCCAGAGCTAGTAAGTTTATGGAAGATCTCACAAAAAAAATGATTGAATTGGGATTACAGAACCGTGAACTCAGGTTTGGGAAGTGAGCTACCAAACAGGGTAAGAGGAAAGCGTTACCCAGCAAAGATGCAAGAATCGGTCCATCCACGGGATCCATCAGGAGAGCTTCCTTCTCATAGTATTTACTAGAAGGAACGATAAAGAGCAGCATGCTGTAGCACTACAGCCCCCTGGAAGAGCTGAACGACAGAGATTGACGTTTGAAAACACTGTAATGCCCTCCTCTGTCTGCTTCCCTCCTTGATGGTGAGGGGGCAAGGAGCCTGCTACAGGCTGCTCCTAGTAACCGTGATGATCCTGAAGGACAGATGCCCTCCTGCAGTACAACACAAGCATCACTGCCCCAAACAAAACATTCCTGGGGCAGTCCACTTCACCAGGACAGGACATCTTAGCAGGCAGCACCCAGATGACAAGGACAACATGGTCCACAACAACCATTCCGTCATCAGGGCATGGCCTGTCCATTTCTGGGAGCACCCAGGGCTGCCAGCCGTGGCTGGAGTCCCTGTGCTGGGAACAGAGCGACACAACTGGCACAGAGTGACTTCCCCAGCCCCCGTGTCAACCAGCAGCACCTCCAGCATGACTGGAATAATCAGCGAAGGGAAAACGTTGGCTGGTGCCAGCACTCACCTGCTGTTCTCTACTAAGTAATGCACGATCTTATCCAAGACCTTGTCAAAGAGGGCTGTGCGGATCCAGAGGTGTTTGATGGCCTGAGGGGACAGGTTGGGCAGCTTCGGCACCTTGCGCACATTCTCCGGGACGCTCTGGACTTGATTCCTTCTGTAGAACCAGAAGGCAAAAATCAACATCACCAGAGACTGTTCCTTTCACCTGTCCCATCCCCTAACCCAAGGGGACAGGGAAAACTGTCTCCAGTAAATCTGTTTCCAATTGTAAAGGCACCCTAAAACAAGTCTCTGCCCCAGCAGAGTCCTCAGCTCCACGGATCTTCCCCACTGGTGCCTGAGGACAGCAATTCATAAGCATAGCAGCTTATCTCAGGACAGCTGAAAGATTCCTGCCCCAGACAGCTGCTCCATTCATCTCCCTGGGTCCCGTCCAAGGGTGAATAAGCCACACTTAAACAGAGGTTGAATTACTGCAGGTTACAGCCCTGTACAGTGAAGCAAACCGGTCCATAAACCGTGACAGTTTGTGAGCAGATGTGTGTAGCTGTCCCTGCAGCGTGACACAAAGGGCAGAGAAAGGAAGAACAACAGCTCACCATCTCCCAGAGAACAAACCAGTTCACTCGGGATGTTAAAAGCCCAGGAAAGGACTCTGCTCCACTGGAAGAGCAAGCTCTCAAGGTGGACATTGCAATCCACAGCTGCACTCAAACTAAGCACCCCCATGCCAAGATGCAGGCAGTGTGTGGGACAGCAGCCACGGTGCCTTACGCGTTCTCGATGAGCTGCTCCAGGTCCTGCACCTTCTTGCAAAGCTCCTCTGCCAGAGGGAAGCTCTTGCCCACCTTCATGAACAGAGCTGCTATCTTGTTGCTGCGCAGGAATCCCGCTGCCCTGCGCTTCAGCCCGTGCAGGACACACGCTTCCACAGCAGCTGCAACACAGCAAAGTTGTTCCTGAAGCAGCAGAGCTCGCAGCTGTGCTGCTCCCACATCACCACCGCCTGTCCCCTGTGCACGCATGACCTCACTGAGCAGCAGAAACGTTTCCCAAGAGGAAACCGATGTCATATTCTGTTCCTGCCTCAGCAGACGGAAGGTTAAGGTACCCAGCTGTTATTTACCCAAAGCAGCAGGGAGTTTGTGTGGTCTTTCTTTCTGCCTATCAGTTCTGCTGACTGTACAGAGATTATTTTAGTTATGTTTTAGTTTAGGTACGCCAAGATGCAGGTGCTGCAAAGCAAAGTTAACCTGTGCCTGCTGCAGTGGACCCAGGCTCTCTGCAAGTCCCTGTGCACGACCTCAGGGGCACCTTACATGGCCCTGCTGAAGGCAGCTCGGCTCTCCCCAAGCTCTGAGAGCTGGGGGGGGTCGGGGCACCCAGCTCTGCTGCCCAGGAGCCCGGCAGCAGCTGCACAGAAGGATGCACATGTACACACTGCACCGGCAGCGTGCTTGACAGTGCCCCCGGGAGGGCTTGGGATGGATGTCTGGAGTCAGACACACACTTACTCCATCAGATCAAAGCACTGGAAAATGTCACGCCCCACGGTCCCATGAGCAGTGGATGTGGCTGTACCAAGCAGCACCTTTGGCACATCAGCACCCTGCTTCCTGCTGCAGAGCCAGCATGCCCAGCCTCCCTGCAGCTGATGCTCCTCTTGCTTGGGAAGGCACCTTCCTACAGCTGAACAACACTGTGGACACACTGAAAAAGCCACTTCATGGTAGCCCATACACACCAGCTCTCAGGGCTGAGAGATGCTCTCATTATCTCTGCCATGTTTGGTGCTATACCCGAGGTCACTGCAGAGCATTGGGTCTCCAAGGTGCTGTGAGATGGCAGGAAAGCAACAGGTTTGGCTGGCCAAGCCCTGCTCACCCAAAGCACGCTCTGGGAGCAGCTGCATGGGTGCCTGGTGCCCAAACAAACCCTTGCACAGACCTGCCTGGGCTGCCCTGCTTGGCACTGCACTCTTGATGCACAGTCAGCTCTGCTCTGAGTTTCCAGCAGACAAGTCAGAGCACTTGTGCTTGCACAGGAACGCCAGCAGATTGCTCTGCTGACATCACGGCCAGTGCAGCACGCACTGCTGCCAGCTAGGGAGCAGCACACAGAGCACGGAACCTCCCAGCACAGCACAGCAGCACAGAGCAGTCAGCATCCGTCCTCAGTGCTGCACCCAGGAGCTCTCTAAACGCTGCTCCTGCTGGGAGTGCAGACTGCAGAGAGGAAACTCTCCCTGTGCTCTCCCCAGGGCTCAGAAGCTTGAGCGCACAAACTAAATGCAACCTGCCCTCATTAAATCCAAGAGCAGCGGCATTTTCTTTTCCAACCTTATGCTTTTTGGAGCCCAGTTTATTATTTCCCTCTGTCCCCACTGCGGACATCTGCCCTGCCCAACCCTAAGGGCATCACCAGGAGCAGAGCGCATGGCACGGGCGCTGTGTCCGGCTGCACCCAGACCAAGGACTGCAGAGCTGTCAGAGCTCCTGAGCACGCTTCCAACCCACTCGGTGGCTGAGCACGGAGGTGAGCTCAGTGCTGATGCACATAACGTGCCCCACGGCAGGGGCAGCCCAGCCCTGCCGCCGGCCCCGTCAGCTCCCAGGGCAGCGCAGGCATGACAGGTGCCAGCTCGCGTTTGTCTGCTTCCAGCGAGGGCAGCTGCCCTTTGCTGCCAGCCCACTGCTCTCATCAGAAGGGGTTTGCGGTACGCTGGCTGCGCAGAGGGCCGGGAGGATGATGAGGGCCCTGCGAGGAAGGCAGCTTTCCCCAGAGGAAAGGGCAGCTCTGCTTAGCCGGGCTCGAGCACGCTCTGCTTGTCAGCAGCGGGGTTATTTATAAGCTCCCTCTGCTCACCAAGAGCTGCAGCAGAGGAAGGTGTGCAAAGCATCCAATTTAGAGAGCAGCACAGCCTGGCTCCTGGTCCTTCCACCACCCAGTGGCATCAATAAGGAGCAGAAGGAACTGACAAGTCCTTGTGCCCGGGCACCTCAGCTCCGTGCCGCAGGCGGCTATAAATAATTGCAGGCTGCAGAGCCTCGTGCTACACAGAATGACTCACACCTTGAAGCCTGCTCTGCTCCTTCGATGCCGTTCAGAGCTCAGAGGCACGCAGACCCCCACCAGCCGCCTGCTGCACCTCATCCAGGAGCCCGGGACAAAAGGAAGAAGGCACCTTCTGCTCTCCAGAATAGAAAAGGAGAGCTCGCTGTCCACTTCGCTCTCTGTTTTTGTGTGTGCCCGCGGATGCTCCGGTCTCCCAGGAGGGAACAGGAGCTCATAAGCTCCCTCCAAGCAGGGCAGCTCTGACAGAACATCCTCTGCAATGCCAACTGCTGCTGTGTTACACCTAACAGAAGGGACTGGGAAGAAATTAAAAAGCACTTGGCCAGATTTAGACTGAATATGAGAAAAAAATTGTTTACACTGAGGACAGCCACGGTCAGGGGACGGGGCTGTGAGCACTGCTGGAGCTGTGGGTGTCCCTGGACACTGCGGGCAGTGGGAGCAGATGGTCTTTAAAGGTCCCTTCCAACTCAAATCATTCTGATTCTGCAGAAGCACCGTTGTGCAAGCCAACGGCCAGGTGGGAAGGCAGCAGGGTCCCTGCTCTTCTTTCACAGGGGTCACTGCTTTCTCCCCATAGCAGCAGCTGCTGGAAGGAGGCGAAGGCAGCCGGCACCTTGCCAAAGCACACTGCAGCTCGGGGTGAGTGGGTAAACACTTGACACGGACAGGGCTGGGCACACAGGCAGCACAGCACGTGTCCAACCAACCCTGTGTGCCTGCAGCTGCTCACCTGGCTCCATCCCACCTGCACCACGAAGCTGAGCAATGTCCTCACCCTGCAGCACCGAGGGGCTGCCTCCAGACCCAGGGCACCCCAACAAACCCACTCTGCCTGCCATGTTCCCTTGTAAGCAACAGGGTGACACTAATTGGGTTCTGCACAGACAGGCATTCACCCGCCCTGTCTAGCACTAACCAGCTCCACGGGGAGGACACACGTACAGTGTGAACAGAACTGAAGCTACACAGAAGGGCCAGAGCTGCAGGAACAACCTCATTTTGCTACTGGGACTGCAGAGCCTCCCCCTGATCCCCCAGGCACTCACCACAGAAGGAGATGATGTGGCTGCTATCTTCATGCACAAACTTCCTCGTCACCGCCTCCTCCATGATCTGCTTCACCTGTTGAGCAAACAACAGGTCAGAGGGATCGCGGAGCTTCAGCCCCAGGGCACAGCAGGACCTGGAGAGGAGTGGGCATGAGATGGCCAGTGTGGGAAACAGGGACAGCTGTGACCAGGACCCCCTCTGCATGGCAAGGCAATCACACTGCCCTCCAGGCACTGCTCAGGACACATCCAGGCACTCATTTCAGCTGACTTGATCAGAAGGAAGCTGTCCTGTAGGATGTACATCAGGAGCACAAATATGGGAAGAAAATAAAATGGTAACCCCATGTGGGTGCCTCATCCCTGGAGGTGCCCAAGGCCATGTTTGGGTCCCTGGGCAGCCTGGACTGCTGGGGGGGGACACCCAGCCCATGGCAGGGGGTTGGAAATGGGTGATCTTTAAGGTCTGCTCCCAAGCACCCTTGCTTTGCAGTCCTTGGTTTCAGAAAATGTAGGGTGAAAGGCTCCCAGGGCAGAGGTGTGGGCGTACGAGCAGCTTGGAGCATCAGGATGTTCTCTCTAAAGGCAAAGGCAAGAGAAAAAAGGGCAGGTCAAGAGCTGGCCAAGCAAACCTTGCATCTGCAGAGCCTCTAATGGCCTCGTTGGGGAATTAAGCTCCTTAGGAGGATAAAATCAAGGCCAGTTACGCACAGCTGGCAGGCCAATAAAGGAAGCCCTTTTATGAAAATGGGTTAAGAAAAAAGTCTCACTGTGACCAAAACCTGTAACCACCCCTCTCCGTCACAACACCTGCTGGGGGGCACGGCCAGGCCAAGCCAGAGAAACCCCAAAGCCCCCAAATAGTGCAGATCAGAGATTTCTTTTGCAGCATTGTGATGGGGAACCACCAGGGGAACCGTGAATCATCCAAAAGCGTAAATGAAGGATCCCTATTTTAAACCCTAAAAAAAGCCAAACAAACCCCAACCAACCTGGCAGAAACACGTGGGAATCAACACACACAGCATGTTACCAAATAACAGGTGTAAAACAAGCTGCCAGGTTCACACTGAAGCAGCAGATGAAGATGTTTGGCAGCTGCTGTCCCTCTGCTGGACCACATCGCCCACCCCGTGGGGGCTCCAGCTCGGATGGGCACCCAGCTCAGTGCAGCAATGCACAAACAAACCCTGCCAGGAGATGCAGCTCAGTGGAAAATTACCCACTGCAGGAAAAAAAAAAAAAAAGATGGAGAACCCACAATGCTGTATTGACTGAGGTTATCGCACTGAGCCACATAAATCAGAGGTATTTTAAGGAAGAGAATTGGGAAGGGCACTGCAACAAGGCCAGCGCAAAGGGCTGTATGAGAAACAGACCCTGCGAGCGATGGCCTCATGGCACAAACAAAGCAATGCCCCCTTTGCCCACACAGGGATGTGTGGGGCAGATGGAGCTAACCCCAGAGGAACAGGGTGGATGCTCCATGGGACAGAACGCTGCTCCCTGCTGCAAGCACATGGCAGGAGGTGCTCCAGCTCCTGTCTAAACTTTGTTTGCTTTTCTCGTGTTTGCTTTGCCACCTTCTCATTCTCACTGCTGCTCTGATGACGGACTTGGAAGTTAATTCCAGTACTGAAAAATCGCATCTCCCCATCAGCTTCAGCACAACGCATCCACACAGGAAGCCCTCGGCGTAACCTGGCTGCTCCTTTAATTGCTTCTCTCAATCAAGGTCCCGTTCCAAGAATAAGCTCTGGTTCAGCTCTGCAGCAGTTCCCCACAGCCCAGGCAGGGCTCGTCCACACAGCACTGCCACTTCTCAGGTCTCACACAGTGCTAAGGGATCGCTCACTGAAACAGATGCAATATTAATGCGTGGGAACAGTCCCAGTGGTTTGTATTTGCAGACAGAGTTTCGCACCAGGCTTTCTTCGGAGGCAGCAAGTTGAAGCCATAAATCCATACATGCAATGCTAATTTAAGATCACATAAGCTGACGCTGGTGCTGTTCCCGTGGTGTTTGTCACACGCAAACCTCCGTGCCATCTGCTGGCACTGCTGGCACTGCCATTACATGCTCAGCCAACACCACAACACTTTGGGAAAAACCTCAGCCACATCTCTGCTTTGAAGGCTCAGCCTGGTGCTCAGTTCAAAGCCTGCATGTCCCGAGGTGCTATGGGGTGCTGGGCAGAGCTCTGGCAGCTGGGAGGGGAAGGAACGCCGACCTCGTGTCCCTGAGCACCGGGAAGGACGAGGAAGTGAGGAGCAGAGCTGCCTTGTGCCAGGCATGGGATCCAAGCAGAGGATGAGACACCAGTGCTTTTATCTTCAGAAGGAGAGAAAATGGCCCCCAGCGGTCAGGAATACTCTTTTTTTCAGAAGAGATCAATGCAGGCAATCGAGAGACGCAGCATTAAAGCCTCCTGTTTACTTCTGATACAGGGACCTTTCCAGCAGGCCGACCGTGCTGCTCGAGAGCCCCTCTTTCATCACAGAGCCGCAGCTTTTCATCCACACCTTCCTTCTGTCTGAGCTGCTCTGACCTGCACACAAAGCCTCACTTCTTCAATTCGGCCTTGAGAGCACTGACAGCAACCACCACCCACTCCTCAAATCCCAGTAACCTGGAGCTAACTCACAGCTTTCTACTGCTCCTCAATGGAAGAGCTGTGGCCCGGACCCCGCAGCCGTCTGGGAGCACAGCCACATGTGCGCAGCTCACAGGAGGATGCCACGCTGCAGGAACACTGCTCTCAGGGGTTGCTGTGCTGGGCCACGAAGCAGACAGCACTGCTGCACAGCACGAGCTGACCTGAGGGTGGAAGGAGACCCTGCCTGACGTGGTTATGTTTGCCATAGAATGAAAGCAGCCGCAGCAACACCCATCCCAGCTCTTAAGGAACCAGCACGTCCCATACAGATGGAAGGACAAGAGCTGGGAGCAGGCTGAAAGCCAAGTGACAGCTGGAGCTGCTCTCAGCGACCACGTGCATCCCTCCAGCACAGCTCCCCACTGCTACAACACTCACAGCTATTCTCTGAGCGGCAGGTCGAGTGCAAACTAAAGAAGCAAGTTCTCTAATTTCATATCCCATCCAGCTTTCCGTGCAGCTAATTCCAGGCCCAAGGTAGCACAGCCTGTATTTCACGGGTGACATCTGCTGCCCCACCTATCCTCATACGCAGGGCAAGTCGCCCGGGGGTATCCAAAACATAAAACTCTACTGAAAAGAGAGAAGAAATAAAAATAAAAGGAGGGGGGAGGGCGGTGGGCTGCAGTCAGCGTATCTGCAGTCAGCAATTCAAGCTGGGATACTTCAGGGTTTGTAAATCAGCTTCAGTCCATCTGATAAAGGCTCTAAAAGAAAATCGGAGAAGATTTCATGTTACTGTTCCTGTGCAACAGAACTCCTCCAAGAACCCTCCTGCCACTCTTCCCCTGCAGTCTGCTGACAGACAGTCAGTTTTGCAGCTTTCAAGATCAGTTTGATTTATTATAACCATATGGGCGCACACACACACACACGAAAATGACGACAGCCCAACTCATTTCAATCCACAAATCTACTGCAGAGCAGGACTTCTTAAAAATAAAAATGCATTAACCATGGCAACAGCCAAATGCCGGAGTCCATTTGCTCACTGTAGTGCTACGGACAGATCCAGCTATTGTTTACCTATCTCTTCTCATCAGATGTTTTGATTCCTCTGGCTATTGCCCCAGGGGTACGGACGTGGCGTGGCTTCCCCAGTGTGATTTGTGGCTGCTCCCGTCCCAGTGGACCTCACTGACACATGGGAACACCACCAGACCCCAAAGCACCACAGCACACAAAACAGGTTTGGTCTGATGGGGTGAGAATATGGAGCTGTGTGAAGGGCTGAAAATGCAATGGGTGGGAAAGGAAAATGAGGATTTCTGCAGCTGGCCCTTCATAGCACTGCTCCAAAGGCTGCAGCAGCTCCCGACTTAGCCTGAAGTCAATCTAGAAAAGGGGGAAAGGGAACGAAAATAAAACAGTAAACGTGGAAGCAAAATGGGTTTAATGAGCAGAGAGTGGGCAATGGAACACCCCACCAACTCCCAGCTTCAGGGACGCTGCTGAATAACCACATACATAACCCACGGGCTCACATCTCCTGTTTTTGTGTTGTTTTTTTTTTTCTTTAAATCCTAACAGAGCAAAGAACGCAGAGCACAGCTCTGACATGGAAGCCCTTCACCTGCGTGTCTGCATGCAAACAGCCCGGCCCATGGGGCCAAGGGCAGCAGCACTGTGCTGGGAGAAACCCTGGGGCAAGCACAGCTACACTCTGCCTGCGTGCCAGAGCAGCCACGGAGCCCAGAGCAGCGAGACTGCCTGGGGAGACAGGCTGTGGGCACCCCATCCCTGGGGCATGAAAGACCAGGCTGGATGGGCCCTGGGCAGCACCCAGACCACGGCAACGGGGCTGGGACCACATGACCTTTAAGGTGCCCTCCAACCTCAGCTGCTCTATGATTTTATTTAAAGCTCTGCTCTGCATCAGCACTGCTCTCCCTATAGGGCCGCTATGAGCTACCTACTGATGGCACTGCCCTCCCTATAGGGCGCTATCAGAAGGGCACATCACAGCCCTCGGCTCTCCTCCTTTAGGTCCTGTCCTCAAACGTAGGGACCCTGGAGAAAAAGAGAGAGCGAAGCCCAGCACTGGTTGCCAGCGTGGAAGATGCTCGTGTCTCCCAGCAGTGCCTGCTGAGGCCCAGCACACTGCAGAAGGAAGCTCCGTCCTCCTCCAGCCGTGTGCCCCATCCCCACCTGCATCCTCGGGAGGAGCCGCAGGCAGACGGCGATAACGAGACGTCGGCTTCACCCAGGATGCTAAAGAAATGTCACAGCCTTTCGCTGGTTTAATAGCTGTCTCCAAGGCAACGAGTGGTGCTCCTCGCCACCACGCCCGGCTCGGGATTAAAGGTGGGGAAGGGGTCTGGGACGAAGAAACGCAGCGCTGCCAGCACCCCCAGCCACGCTCGCTCCCCGAACCCACCGGGGACACACGAAGACGCTCACGCGGTCAGAAAACACAACACCGCACGCTCCCAGCGCCCAGCAGAGCCGGCCCGCGGGGTCAGGGATGCTCTCGGGGCCGCGCGGCTCCGGGACACAGCGGCTCTGCGCAACGGGTCCCACCCGGGGAACGGCCGCCCCCCACCCACCCCCCCACCCCCACCGCAGCGCACGGACGGACCCCGCGGAGTTACAGCCGCCCGAGGTCGGCACCGCCCATTGCCGGGCACGCACCCACGGACACGCGCGGGTCCCCACCCCCCGCGGGGCCGCGAGCGGAACGCCCAACCCGGGCACGGCAGCGGGGCACCCACCTCCTTCTTGACGGTGCGCAGCAGCCGCTGCCGCGTGTCCGCTTCTGTGAGGAGAAGAGGGGAGAGAACCCCGTTAGCAAAGCACAGCGGTGCGGACCCCCAGCTCTGCCCTGCCCTGCCCTGCCCTGCCCTGCCCTGCCATACCCGCCGGGGCCGCCGCCATGGCCGCGCTCCGCCCGCAGAGTGCCGGAGGACCGTGCGGTGCCGCTCCGTGCCGTGCCGTGCCGTGCCGTGCCGTGCCGTGCCGTGCCGTGCCGTGCGGTGCCGTGCCGTGCCGTGCCGTGCCGTGCCGGGCCGAGCGGGGCCGCACCGCCCACCGCACCCGCCGGGGAGGGGCCGGGCCCGGCGGCGCCGCCAATCCGTGCGCGGCTCCGCAGGACGGCAGCGGGCAGCGCGGCTGGGTGCGGGTCCGAGTGCTGCCCGGCGCGGCCCTGCCTTCCCCTCCGCGGGGTCCCGGCCGCAGAGCTTTGTCCTTTCAGTGCAGGGGACCCCAAACCGCCCCCGCGGTGGGTACCGAACGCGGTCCCTGCCCGCCCAGCCAGACCCGCAGCCAGGTTTCTCCTCCTCCAGCCGAGGCTCCGTTCCCTCCCGCGGGGACCGCGATGCGGTTTGTCCCCTTAACGGCGTGGGTCCGTTCCTGCTCTCCCCGCAGCCCCCCATCGCCAGGCGGCACGCTTTTCCTCCAGCCACGCAACCCCTGGACCCCCAGGCCCGCGACCCGCAGGGCTGGGTGACGTGGGCCCGGGGTGACATGGGGTCGGGGTGACGTGGGGCGGGGTCTCACGTTTTGGCCCCGCAGAGCCGTGCCAGCCCACCGTGCTCCCGTGGGCAGAAGGAGATAAGGAGCTGCAAAGCCCTAATTCGCAGCAGACCCGGAGACCTGGCATCAGAATCGCAAACGCTTCAGCACTGGCTCGCAGCTCCTATTAACGTATTTTCTGTTTTTCTGTTCTCTTATTTGATGTTCCAGGACATTTCCATAGAAACAGCATCCTGGCTCCCCGGCACTCCAGTTTCCACTAACCACAACCCGCATCAGCGCGGGGCAGAGGGAGCAGCAGAGGATAACGCAGACCTCATCCCCGCACTTCGCACATGGCACCCGGGGGGGCTGCGGGGGACCCCGGGCTCAGCCGTGCGGGCAGCACGCAGCTCTGCCCATCTCATTGACGTCCTGCGGTGCCGAGCAGGCGATTATGGCAGGCCAAGAAACGGTGACGAAGGCATCGCAGCCCCGTGAAGCTCCGCCTTGGAGCTCTCCTCCCACTGGGAGCTCTCACTTTCTTTGCCCTGGAAAGCGCTCCCAGGATGAAAGATGGGCGGGATGGGAGTGACCCCCGATTTCTGGAGAGCTCGAGCAGGAGCACGCCGAGCTGCGCTTAATGTGATTAAGTTGCATCTCTGCGTATCACGCTAATTAAATTAAACTTCCCACTGCTTTCTCTGCGGCTCAGACAGCGCGGAGGTTTTGAGACCGCAGTTCAGCTCTCCGTGCTCTGCAGTGGGGGACTGTGCTGGGATGGAAGGGCTGCACTGATCAGAGGGGCACGGTGCTGAGCTGGGCTGTGCTGTTCAGAAGCCCACCCAGCTCGGTGGAAATTCGGACTGCAATCTGAGTTCAGCTGCGTTTCAATCCGAAGCGCTGTGGATCCAGGCGGCCCTGCGGCCGCAGTGCAATCAGAACGGTTCGGGTTGGAAGGGACCTTAAGTTCCATCTGCTCCCAACCCAGTGCGGGGCCCCACGCAGCCTGGGCTGTCACGACAGAGCTGTGGGTGTCCCTGCTCACTGAGGGCAGTGGCACCAGGTGTCCTCTGGGGGCCCCTTCCAACTCAAATCATGTCTGTGATCCTATGGCAGCCACGGACGCCAGGAGAACTGGGACCAAATAGAGGGAGCTCTGGGGAACGGCCTCTCAAAGCACCGGAGATCTCAGAGCCCACTCCTCATGGGACTGACAGCAGGTGCCTGGGGCTGGAAGCAGGGCCAGCCCGGTGCTTGCAGCTCAGTGGGCCGGGAGCAGCCTGGGGGGGTTCGGGCGTTGGCATCACCCATAGCGTCCGAGCTGCGGCGCGGCAGCGAGACCTCCCTGGAGGAAACGAGGGTCAGCTGCAGGAGAAGAGCTGCTCGTTCGGTGCAGTTGCTATGACACCAGCACTGTCACTGCTGTCACTCACGTCGAGGTCTGCCGGTGGGATGGAGGCCCGGCACTCCGCTCACAGCACTGTCCCCGGGGGGGCACGCAGCCCCTGCAGCACAGCAGCTGAGTCGGGTCCACTTCGGTGGCTGGAGGGTTTCATACCCACATCCACGAAACAGGAGGTGCTGCTGGGATTCACAGCTTTGAGTGACACGGGTCCCCTATAAACCCACAGGGGGATGAACCTGCATGCTAAGCTCGGGCTGGGGGGCTGGGGGGGCTGGGGGCACTCAGCCCCGTGCAACAACAACCCATGTGCTGCTGCTGTACACGGGGCATTTCCAGCAGGTCCCCGAGCTGCAGCACTGACCGTGTTGGCGTCACGTCGTCACAGCAACCCTCCCTCCGTGTCCCGTTTTGATCTCATTTGCAGTTTCTTTTAATTACAGATGAGGGGTGCCCACGGCCTCGTGCAGGGGATTGCTGTGCCCCACTGCGTGGTGTGGCCGGGGCACAACGCAGGGAGCTGCCTGTTCTGTTTGCAGTAAAGTTTGCTGTTAAACTGTCAGATGGGAGAGAACTGTGG
Source organism: Oreortyx pictus (assembly GCA_036925125.1). Lineage (NCBI taxonomy): Eukaryota > Metazoa > Chordata > Aves > Galliformes > Odontophoridae > Oreortyx > Oreortyx pictus. The sequence goes on along the minus strand of JAUPFR010000019.1, from coordinate 13,276,796 downwards.
CTCTCTCTGCGCCATTCCCATACCATCAAAAAGAGCATTTGGGCTGCAGGAGTCATTCTGCTTTCCAGTGGTATGACCACTGGCACCTCCTGGAGCCCAGAACACCTCCGATGGTGGCGGCAGGCAGAGGTGCCTCCGGCCTGCAAATTGCACCAGGGACAGAGAAACGTTGCACTGAGAGGAAAGGGTGCACAACCAGCCCTTCACCTCTGCCTCAACCCCACATCTGCGTGCCAGCAAAACGCTCCCTTGGATGCGGGGAGCAGGGGATGGAGCTGTGAGCCCACCCACCCCTCCTGCACGGATCAAAGCATGGCTCTCCCCGTCGGAGCCGTGGGTTCCCAGCTGGAGGTGGGGACACAGAGGCAGCCAGACCCTCCCCTCCTCAGATCTGTCATCAGCTGGAGAAAAATCCATCCTTCCCTCCCCAAGTTGCTCACCTGACCCTGCAGGGCTCGCAGGGGCGCAGAATGGGGGAGCGCTGCCTGGTGCCTGCTAGCCCCCCCCAGCAGGATGGGGGGCCCAGAGCCGTCCCTGTGCCCCCAGCCCATCCCCGGGACAAGTGGAGCAAGAAAATGGATTTCCTCCTCTCGGTGGTTGGGTTTGCCGTCGACCTGGGCAACGTGTGGCGCTTCCCATACATCTGCTACCAGAACGGAGGGGGTAAGGACATGCTGGGGCTGCTGCAGCCTGCTCTGGGGGAAAGAAAGCTGTCTGCGGGCTTTGGGGTGCTGAGAACTCGCTGCTGCTTTTCTCTGCTTGTCTCTGGCTGCTCCTCTTTGGAAAGGGCAGCTCCAGTTCTCCCCACTTCTCCTCCCCTCTCTCCTCTCTGTGCCTTTTCTCCTTTCCCAGCCCTCTCCCACCCCATCCCCGCACCGTCCATGCCCTCCCCGTCGGGATTGGCGCTGTTGGGCACAGCAAAGTGCTCCGCTTCAGGGTGATGGAGCTGCACGTTTGGGGTGGGAGGCTCTTGCTGATCTTACCACCGGGTGCAAGCAAACTTCTGGCGGGCGGTGCTTTGAATAACCCCACAGACATCCTCGGTCTCAGCTCTGAGCCACACAGCCACGGTGCTGCGGTGTGAGCCCTCCCAGCCCCACCAGCACAGCCCTGCACTGCACGGGGTGCTCCCGCCCTACGAGCTAGGGGAAGGTAGAAAGCCCCATGAAGGAAGAACTGTCTAAATGCCAACTAAATAAATGGCTTTAAATAGACCGGAGTAAGAGCAAAAAAAAATCACATTGAATAGAAATTATAGAAATTACAAACGAGGAATGAAAATGTTGAGCTCTTTGCAACAGCACAGCGAATTTAAATGCCGAAGTCGGCATTCGGGGGACGTCCTCTCGTGCCTGGGAAGATGAGAAGGAGATAATTAGCACCACACTCAAGGCTACAGCGTGGATCCCAGGTGCCCCACGGAAGCAGTTATTCGTGGCTGACTCCGCTGGGACCCGCAGTGAACTTCTGCTCTCCATCGAGAGCTGCGGTCCCCGGGTGGGAGCTGGGGAGGGACGGACGGGCTCCTGGCCACGACAAGTCTGCAGAGCAGCGAGCCACGAGGACGGGGCAGGGACACGGTCCCTCTCACGGAGAGAAGCCGCGGGGGTTCAGTTAACCGCACCCAGCTGAGCTGCCCCGACAGCCAGCGAGCATCTCCGCCTCCACGGGGTCCGCTGGGCACAAGGCAGCTCTGCCGGCAGCGCCTCGGCATGAATAATGCAGGCGGCAGCGTTAATTACTTGTATCTTGGGGTGACGACGCATAGGCAGCGAGATTCCCCTAAAACTTGGAGACCTGAGAGGTGCACGGTGCCCAACCCCCCTGTCCGCCTGGTTCATTGCCTCAGCCCGGGGCTGAGCGTTCCCAGTAACGTGTGAGCTGCTTGCTGCAGGGCACCCCAAAACCTGCCTGCATCCTAATGCTCATCCACGCTCCCTCAGGGCACGTCCCTGCGCACGCTCCCCGGCTGCTACAGGGTTGCGGCGCTCACCCCACTCTGCTCCTCACCCCACAGGAGCCTTTCTCATCCCGTACACGCTGATGGCTGTTTTCGGAGGGGTGCCCCTCTTCTACATGGAGCTGGCCCTGGGGCAGTTCCACAGGACGGGCGCCATTCCCATCTGGAAGCGCATCTGCCCCATCTTCAAAGGTGAGCGACTCCCAGTCCCACACAGCCCCACACAGCCCCACACAGCCCCACACAGCCCCACACAGCCCCACACAGCCCCACAGAACACCACCAGCCCCACACTCAGGGAGAGGCTCAACTTTCCCAAGCTGGGAGAGCCTGTCCCCCTCCTCTCTCCGCAGGCATCGGTTTTGCCATCTGCATCATTGGCCTCTACGTCTCCTTCTACTACAACACCATCATCGCTTGGGCGCTCTATTACTTCTACTCGTCCTTCTCGGGCACCCTGCCCTGGGCGAGCTGCGACAACCCCTGGAACACACCCAACTGCACCAACTACTTCGGGAGGAACAACGTGACCTGGACCAACTCCTCCAGGTCCCCTGCTGAGGAGTTTTATACGTAAGTGTTCACGTGTGGGCAATGAGTTGGAGTTAGGGAATGTCCCCCAGACAGCACTCGGCTCTGCTGCACGAGGAGCAGGACCTGGGGCCTGGCAGCAGGAGTAACACTGCCCATGGGCACCGTGGGGGGATGAGACCCTGAGTCCCTCTCCGGCCACAGGAGGAAGGTCCTGGAGCTTCACAAGTCCAGCGGTCTATACGACGTGGGGGGGATCCGCTGGCAGCTGCTCCTCTGCCTCTTCCTCATCTTCACCATCGTTTACTTCAGCCTGTGGAAAGGGGTGAAAACCTCTGGGAAGGTGAGAGGAACCCACAGCAGTGCTGCTGCAGCCCTGACCTGGCCAAATCTTGGGGCGCTGCCTCCTCCCCACCCTGCGCCCAGGGTCAGGTGCTCGGTGCCATGGCTGAGGGCTGCCAATGCTGCAGGTGGTGTGGGTGACGGCCACGCTGCCCTACCTCGTCCTGCTCATCCTGCTGGTGCGTGGGGCCACCCTGCCTGGTGCCTGGAGGGGGGTCCTCTTCTACTTACGTCCAGACTGGGGCAAGCTGCTGAGCACAGCGGTGAGTCTCTGCCTACCCTCCCTCCTCCCCCACCCCGAGGCCAGCAGCACGCAGACCCCTCCCGCAGTGCACACTCACCCCTGCCCACTGCTTCTCTGGAGATGAGACGCCCTGGATGGGCTCTTGGAAATGCAAATCTATAATTGAATCACCCATCTCATTGCTGCTGCAGTTTGTTCGAGCCCTGCTCTCGCCCCGGCTTGACAATAGGCTTCCTCTGGGTAATTACCAGGCGACACTCGAAAATTCTCATTAAAGATAACCAGGGCCACACTGCTGCCTGGGCCAGGCACAGCGGCTTCAGGCAACCCTTGGCTTCCTCTCCCCCTGGGCACAGCATTCAGGGTTAGGGTTAGCCCATCCCTGAGCCAAGGGGAGGCCTGCTATGGGGTGGGCACAGCGCAGAGCGCCTGGCCAGCCTCCAGCTGCCTGCTGTTTCTGCCAGGTCTGGGTCGATGCCGCTGCACAGATTTTCTTCTCCTTGGGTCCTGGATTCGGTGTTCTTCTCGCTCTGGCCAGTTACAACCACTTTCACAACAACTGCTACCGGTGAGCACCGGCTGCGGGATGCGGTGCAGAGCCCCACGGGCTGAGCACTTCTGCCCATTTCCCTGGTGGGTGGGCGCACAGGGAGGGCTCAGCAGCTTGCCATGTCTCTCTGCCTTCTATCTTCCAGGGATGCTCTCATCACCAGCGCGGTGAACTGCCTCACCAGCTTCCTCTCGGGCTTCGTCATCTTCACCGTGCTGGGCTACATGGCTGAGATGCGGGACGTGGAGGTGGAGGATGTAGCCAGAGACAAAGGTTGGTCCCCTGCTGCCCCAGAACCCCATCCCCCCTGGCCTCGTGGTGCCCCTGCTGGAGCTGTGGGGGCCCTGTTCACCCAGGGGTGCGTGGAGGGCAGTGAGGTCAGGACTGCACCCCGCTGCGCGGTCCCACTGCTTGCCAACACCCAGAAGAAAGGCAAAGCCAACCTGTGCCCCCTCCTAGGTCCCAGCCTGCTTTTTATCACCTACCCTGAAGCCATTGCCAACATGGTGGGATCCACCTTCTTCGCCATCATCTTCTTCCTGATGATGATAACGCTGGGGCTGGACAGCACGGTAGGAGCCCCTGTGGCAGCGCTGGCACAGCGGCGGGGAGAAGATTCTGTCTCATCCCCGCGATCCATTGGCAGTTTGGGGGTCTGGAGGCCGTGATCACCGCCGTGATGGATGAGTACCCCCAGGTCCTGGCCCAGCGCAGGGAGCTCTTCGTCCTCGCCCTCATCACAGTCTGCTTCCTGGGCTCGCTGAGCACCCTCACCTATGTGAGTACAGCACGGGGAGGCTGCGGGCCTGCACGGCGCCCGGCACTGAGCGCGGTGTCAACCCACCCCAGGGCGGTGCCTACGTGGTGAAGCTGCTGGAGGAGTTCGGTGCCGGCTGCTCCATCCTGGCCGTGGTGCTGCTGGAAACCATAGCTGTGTCCTGGTTCTACGGTAAGAGCAGGCACTGGGATGGGACACAGCACTGGGGTGGGACACAGCACTGGGGTGGGACACAGCACTGGGATGGGACACAGCACTGGGGTGGGACACAGCACTGGGGTGGGATGTAGCACTGGGGTGGGATGTAGCACTGGGGTGGGAAGTGCACCCTCTGGCTGTGGCTGCCTTGCCCCGTGACGGCTCTGTGCTCCGCAGGGATCCAGCGGTTCTCCCACGACGTGAAAGCCATGCTGGGCTTCGCCCCGGGGCTGTTCTGGAAGGTCTGCTGGGCGGCCATCAGCCCCGCTCTGCTGGCAGTGAGTAGTGCGTTTCGCAGCGCCTGCACTGCTGTGCCCCAGGCACAGCTCAGAGCTGCCAAGCAGGTGTTGGCAGGAGCACCGTGCGGCCCCGAGGCCCCGAGGCTTGTGCTGCAGCCAGCACACAGCCATGGAGAGCCGGCGGGGCTGCTCGGTGCTGGGGACATCCGTGCACTGCTTCCTGACGGCCCTGCTCACGTTCTGCAGTTCATTGTGGCCAGCTCGCTCCTGGAGCAGCCGCCCCTGGCTCTCTTTGGTTACCAGTACCCGGCGTGGAGCACCGCGCTGGGGCACCTCGTGGGAGCGTCCTCCTTCGTCTGCATCCCCGTTTACATGGTGTACAAGCTGGTCTGGACACCGGGATCCCTCAAGCAGGTCAGAGCACGACGCTGTCCCCACATGTCATTCTCCTTTTCAACACCTCTCGGGCCGTCGCAGCGCGATGGCAGAGCAGCAGCTCGGGATGGCAGAGCAGCAGCGTGGGATGGCAGAGCAGCAGCTCGGGATGGCAGAGCTCGAGGTCCCACTGCAGGGAGGGAACCCATTGCTTTTCTGTTCCTGCTCCAGCGCCTCGCTGTCTGCGTCCGGCCAGAGAAAACAACACGAGAGCCCCAGGAGGAGGAGGTGGGCATGGAGCCGGCCCTGTAGCACCACGAGGGGACCGGCAGCTCCGCGCTCCTGTGCCCGTGGAGCGCTCACTCTGGGGCAGGCAGAGAAGCTGCTTGGTTTGCAGCTGCTCCGGGCTGACTGCCCCACAGCTGCGGGCATCGCGGGCATGATGTGATCTCGGGGTCCTGGTTCCCTTTCAAAGAGAAAACAAAGCTCCAGCTGCCAGCAGGATGCGTGTTTTTGGGCTCTGTGGGGCTCGTTGCCGTGTGCGGCTGTGGTGTCACCGTGATGTGCCCCCAGCAGCCGCCCCCAGCTGCTCTGGGGCAGATAACGCAGATCTGAGCAGAAGCGGAGGGTGCAGCCGAGAGCTGCGGGCACACGGCGGTGGGGGGAGCGTGGGGACAGGAGGCACAGGGAGATGGGACAGCTCAGGGTGGGGAGGACACGGTGCGGGGGTGCCCCATCCCTGGAAGAGTCGCGGGTGGGCAGCCCGAGCTGGGGGCAGCCGGCCCACGGCGGGGGTGGGCTGGGGGGGGCTTCGGGGTCTCTGCTAACCGAAATCGTATGGCTTTACGTGGAAGTGGGGAGAACACAGAGATGCGGGGGGGGCACAGGAACGGAGAGACACAGAGGGCGGGGCGGGGCGGGCGGCAGGAAGAGGAAGCGGCGCGCCGTGCTGGAGCGCCGGAGCGCGCCGAGCCGAGCCGAGCCGGGCCGGGCAGAGCCGAGCCGAGCCGAGCCGGGCCGGGCAGAGCCGAGCCGAGCCGAGCCGGGCCGGGCAGAGCCGAGCCGGGCCGGGCCGGGCAGAGCCGAGCCGGGCAGAGCCGAGCCGAGCCGGGCCGAGCCGGGCCGGGCCGGGCAGAGCCGAGCCGAGATGACGCTGCGGGGCTGGGCGCTGGCCGTGCTGGCCGCCCTGGGCCCGGCGGAGCGCAGCCGGCCGTACGCCGTGCTGCAGAAGCAGAACCTGGGTAAGGTTGGGGCGGTGGGGCCGCGCTCTGTGCCGCGCGGCGCGCTGTAACCTGCCGTCCTCCTGCTCCTCCTCGCAGTGCTGCTGGGCAGCATCCTCAGCGCGCTGCTGCTCACCATCGTGCTCGTGGCCGTCTGCGTCTACAAACCCGTCCGCCGGCGGTAGCGGCCCCGCGGATCCCGAGGGCACCGACCCCACGGACGCCCGGAGCCGCCCCGCGTGGGTTCCGCTGAGCGCCGGAGCCGTGGGAGCCGCGCCCGCATCCCGTCCTTTGCATTCCTTTGTTCGGTAACACATGGAGCCGTTTACACTGAAGTCACGCTCGCATACGGATGCTGCTATTTGTTTTTGGTTTGCACTGCTGGGAGGAGTAACTGGATTCTGCTCGTTAAGTATTACTTTGGTATTTAACGTAGGGGTCGGGGCTAGTAATTTATTGTAGGTTTTTGTTCCGAACCGTACCTGCAGAGCACAGGCAGCTCTGCAGGCCGGGTCCTGCGCCGTGGGGCAGCTCGTGGAGCCGGGGGTTCCCTTTGCTCTGTGCATCAGAATGAGCCCGGCCTGGCTCACGCCTCGTTTCTGATCTCAGTGATGCACAGATGAGGGAGCTAATGGCACATGTTCCTTTCTGCTCTTGGTTGCAGAGCCCCGGATTGCTGATTTTGGGGTCCTTTGTTCCGTGTAACTCTGTGCCCACAGCTGTGGGTGCAGCACTGTTTGTGTTCATTCTTCACCCCCTGCTCTGTCTGTACAAATAAAAGAGAAGGAAACACATCAGGACTCCTTTATTTATTCGTGGACATTGAGCTGCAGGAGTCCCACGTCCCAGCTGGGAGCTCACTGCTTGCAGGACAAGGGAGAACGAGCAAAAGGATTTCCAAATTAAGCCCAGCACGAGTTACCAAGGAACTAACTGCATGAAACAACAAGCCAGGGGCTCCTGCTCCCCCACTTCCAAACAAACACCTCAAACAGAGCAGAAATGGGGCCGATGTACAGGCCTCCAAGGCAAAGGAGAAGTTATTCATGGGTTCAGAACAAAGACACAGGTTCTGCTTTCCCTTCTAAACTTCAGGCTCGTTCAGGAAACAGAATCTGGCAGGCTGCTTCTGGACAGCAGTGTTAATATGAGCATACAGTGCAAGTCACTCCTGCTCCCTTCTTGTCACAAGCAAGGAGGTGTGTACAGACCTGATGGAGAGCCCAGCAGCCCCCCTCTCTTTGCTGAAGACAGTTCACTGATCCCCATTTTGTTTTTTCCTGCTCACCCTTGAAACGCCCACTAGGAAAAAGCACAGTCAGAGGTCACTCTTACAAAGGTAACAGCACTCTTTATTTCCGCTGGAGGAAAAAAAAAAAACCAAAAAAACAAACCGCCCACAAAACCCAACATGATTTTATCTTCCACCCCACAATGTTGCCAAGAGCTCAATGCAAAGCTCATTCCCTTTTCTGCAACCCTGGGACTCACAGCAATCCTCAAAGAAAGATGCAGTCCCAACACAGCCCTCTGCCCCCATGCAAAGTCACATCCCCCATTCCTGCAGCCAGCAGGCAGCAGTGGAGGGCTGCAGGCTGCACTGCTAAGCACGCTGCACACACCGAGCTCCCAATGCTCACTACAGGAAAAAAAAAAAAATGCATTATTGGTTTAAAAATGGAGCGTGAAGCTGCCAACCATCCCTGCTTATGTCCTCATGATTTTAAAGGGGTGAACAGTTGGTTGCACAGAGCTGCCCTGGTTTGCTCGGGGAGAAGAGCATCCGTACCACCAGCTCTCAGTGCTGAGCGAGCAGTTCTGCAATGTCTGCCTGCTGGAAGGCCTTCCTGAGGCACACATCACTGTGTGCTGCTGGAGAACACTTGAGAGCCACAGTGTGAGTACTGTAAACATGGACAGAAGTGCAAGTAGAATAGCTACTACTCTCATCGTAGGAGGAAAGACCTGAGGAAAGCTGGTAAAACCTAGTTCTGAATTGTTACAATACCATTTTAAGAAGTGTGGTCATTGTGGCTTGGTTTAAAATCAATAAAAAGATTCAGATAAAAAAATAGATGTATTCACATGAAGGACAAGCATTTGAATTTTAAAAAGCAACACACATTTTCCCTTTCAGAGGTGAGAATTAAAACTGATCTTGCAATAAGTACTGATTAAAATCTCACCTGACTTTTCTCCTGCTGGAATTCAGCAGCACCCACACATGCACACACACACACAGGGATCCTGAGGAGCACCTGTACCTATCCCTTATTTCCCTGCTGCCCTCTGACTATGGGAACGAGCTGGTGTTGAATCACTGCAGAAAGTGCTGCTTCAGGAGGATGGTCCCACTTGAGGAGCTAAAATCGTACTGGCTGCTTGGTCTGTCCAATTTCAGAAAGCACTGCTTCAACCTCATGCTTGGATTAGCTGTTCAAGTATAAAATTATCCCTTGTAAGCAGGAGCACATGATAAAAGTCTCAGTGACCAGAGAAGAAGTAATCACTTATAAACAAAACTAACAGAACATCTGCCAGCATGAAAACTATACCCTATGTGTGTAAATGCATACAGGTACCTTCCACATGAGAACTGGAAGGAACAGAGACAATGGCTTTGAATTATTCTGAAGTGACTATGCAGGTGAGCATTTCTTTGGTAAGTAATGAAGTTTCCCTTCTGAACTCCTCATAACTCATGTTTTCAAACTTGAACACAGCCCACAACCCTGGTGCTAAGCAAACCTTCCACCTGCTCTTCAATAAACATCATTAGGTAAAAAGTGTCACAGCTAAGCTGCCAGACACAGAATGCCCAGTTTCTGAATCTCCATCAAAACTGAAAGCCAATTTAAAAAGAATCAGCTGCTGCAGCTGATGACTACGATGACAACAAAGGATGCAGGTGAAATGTTTCCTTAAGCAATCCAGGAGCAGTCTTCAGCCTGAGAGTTCTGAAAGCCCTCAGCTTTGCACAGATTTGGTCACCCTCACTTCGGGAGTTATTTTTCCACAAGAGAAAGCTTTAAAACTTGCTGCAGCTCCGCATCCTCCTCCTCACGGCGTTGCTTCTCCCGCTCCTCCTGCTCTCGGACAGACAGCTCCATGGCAAGCTGCAAGTCTTTCTCAAAACTAGAAGGTTCACTAGGGCTGCTGCACTGCGAATTACCTGTGCTCGTTAGGTAGCTCTCCTGCAGCGCCCTGCAGAAAGCAGAAAGGCAGAGACTTTGAGAAGGAAAAGAGGTGGAGCTTCTTTCATGTTTTCTACAATGATCCTCCTTAGCAACTTGAGTTCAATCTGCAAACCTGAATCACAGTCTTAGGGGCAAAAAGCAGCTCTAACAGCTGTATGTAAGAACTGCTCTTCCAGGGTCCTCAAATACACCAACACAGAGGGACCAAACTCACAGCTTTAAGAGCAGAACAGCAGGGTTGTGTTTAACAGAAGAAAAACCAGTTACAGGTGCAGGTCAGTTCTGGAGCTGAGCTAAAGGGACATACTACACAGACCAGAGAGCCCCTCTTGCTTCCTGAAAAAAGCAAAGTTAAAAGCAGCACAGCAAGACAGACCTTAACTCTGTGCATCTGCCACCTGCCTTCAGAAAATAAACTACATCATGCTACTGTTGGACATTTTTTGGTCTACTACACATGGCTCGGCACAAAGATAATAACTTACCTCTGATACTGTATACTGAAGTCCTGTGAGTATGCTCCATTGGAATGTGCCCCCACTTCCTAGAAATGGAAGAAAGAATTCCAAAGATCTGTAGTGCAACTCACTCGTTTCTTCAAATGAAATTACTCTATTTTTCTCCTCTGAGGTTCTTGGAAAAACCCATCCTAGCGCTTTGTATATAATCGTTTAATTTAGAGATACAGCTACTGCTGCACATCTCCTGTCAAAGCTGACAGATCTGCACTGAGCAGATTACAGCACACTTACTTTATTTCCACTGGATTCCAACAAACTCTGCTGAATAGCAAACTGCATGATCTCGTTATCTTCATCATGCACGTGTATGTTCCTGCCATCATCTTGGACGTGGTAAGATTTGGGGATCTCAAACACTGACTGGTCAACCTCAAAATTAGCACCTATAGAAAGATAATACAGTTAAAAACACGGCATAGAATATTTTTGCAAGTTGTTAACAGAAAAAAAATCTGGCAAACAAGCATGGTAGTAAGATACAGTACAGTCTGTCTGAGATAAGGCAGCTGAACCCTGACAAAACCACAGCAAAAGAAAGAGGATGCAAGAGGTAAATACTGCAGAAGCTTTGAATTTGCTGAAGTTATTTGTAATGGATGTAAAAGCTCAGAGGACAGAGCAGTATCAGATACATGCAGTCACAAGCATCCTACTCAAACGTAACCCACTCACCTGAAATATCACGTGGACTGAGTTGTCACAGCAATTTTTCATCCCAGTTCTCATAGAGCACTGCAGCTAGCAGGAAAGCTAACTGAATGCACTACAACTCGCACCTCAAGAAACTTGGGAAGGTTGCTACAGATCAGCTTAGTCAGTTCAGCAGGCTTCAGATGGGCAGAATGACATCACACTACCAGAACCACACGCTCCTGATCAATGCTTATTCACAGGTGAGAAGAAGCTGTGGCACGTATTTCATTCTCTACAGTTAAGCTGTCTATGCACCCCACAGACTGTAATGCAGAGATGCCATCCCTGCATTCTTCTCACCTGAATCCCCCTGTGCACCTCCAACCATTTGTGACGAGGTCCTCTCAGCTGTCCTGCAGCTGTTGACATTTTCAAATGTAATCCGAGCATTCAGCACATGAAACAAGGGAATTTCTATTAAAAAACAAACAAGATCTTTATCAAAAAGAGAAGTCTTTCATTCATTTTCACACCTGCAGCTGCATATAATTTCACATAACCCATAAGCAGCATGCCACAACAAAGTGAACTGCAACTCCTACCACCAAGAAGTTGCCCTTAGACACTGTGACTCTGCCTCTAAGTCCCATGAGATTATTTAAAAATAAGATTTACCAAACCAAAGACAATGAAATCACAAGAAAAAGGTTAGAAACAGCTCATCCTTACTAAGTTACCATCTTAAAAATCATGCTCCTATACTGGTCACTGAGAATTTGGACTCTGTTCCCAGGCATATAAATGGCATGCATCTGGGTTCTCAACTCTAGACAGGGCAAGATGACTGGCAGAACTAACATGGGTCCTGTACATCTGTGCTGCAGAAACAATACAAAGAATTGAAATGGAGATGCTCAAATAAAGGCTGTTAAACATTACCAATTTTGACTGGGAATCCTGGTGGAAAATCCAGAGTGATGAAATCCCTAAGTCTGGCAAAATGAGCACTAGTTCTGGCCATCAGATCAATGATTGGAGTGACTTGCTCCACGAGGGACAAGGGAAACTCCTCACTCATCCACAGGGTTGCTTTAAATCTGAAAGGGTAAGTTGTGTAAAAGGATCCTAAGTCTACAATTTTGGAAACTGAAAAAGCAAAATATGTAATGCTTCCACCTGCTTTATACAAAGAGCAAGAATAGTCACCGCTTGGAGGAACCAAACCAAACCCATGGTCAGGCCAGAGACAAACCATAGGACTTTACTGACACCTTGCAATAGGGAAGGGTCAGATGTTTGAAAAATTACAGCACTAGAACGAAGCAATCAGCTGTGGACTGATTCTTAAAGACGTCTCTTTGGATTCACATTACAAGGAGACAAAAACCGTACGGGGTGTTTGTAAAATACAGTCTCCAGAGACCAGAGGACTGGCAAGAGGCAAACTGGAAACAGCTGAAGTTTTATTTCTCACTTCTGCGTTCGAATGGTGACTTCTTTGGGTCTTCCTATATCTCTGCCTTTCAAATCGAACTCTGGATCGAAGTATTCCTCTGGAGTAATAGCAGTAGGATTGTTACTTGTGGCATACTCTGTCGTCTTCACTGCACTCTACACAGAAAGAGAGAAAAAGGCCAAAGAATTAGAAAACAAGCATTACATGCCTCTTAAGGAGCTCATTCTCTCTTTTAGCAGCTAACAAATCTCTCTCTGCTACATCAAAACTGTCCAGATTCAATTAGATTCATTATCTAAGCTGCTGCAGAGCTAAGGAAATAGGAGGAGAGTCCACGTGCACACAGCCATCAGTACAGACCTCTGTGCCACAGGGGCCTATTAAAAGGTCACACACTCACCTGAGCACCGTACTCATGCTCCACTGTACCCAGAAATGATTCCAAGGGGTTCCTGTCAGCTTCAGACAACATGAAGAAATAAAATTTAGCAGCAACATTTCTGTACACAGCAAGCTAACAAGCAAGGCTTCTAACCCAGAGCACAGTAAGCCAGGCACAGCTGATAGAAAGCCCATGCTTCCTGTAGGCTTTCACAGGCAAGCCCAGGACCTAAAGGTGACAGAATAAGATGAATACAACATCCAAAATAGAGGCAAGGACTTCCAGATGTTTCTATCATCAGATTACAATTATTCACAGTGCCCCCCCGGGCAGACCTATGTTTCTGTATGAGATCACCATCTACTCATCTTTTACTTTGGTTTAAATACTAGAAAGGATCATGGAACCAGAATTGAACAGAAAGCCTAAGAAAACAAAGCCCAGATGAGCCTTTAAACCTGGCCAAAAAAAGTAAAGGCACAAATGCATTAAAGAGATGACATCAGAGAGACAGTGCTGTACTTAAGCTCAGTGATCCTGTAGGAAAACTACCTTTATATCTTTTCTTTTCCTCCTCTGTTAAGTGCTCCGTTCTGATTTTCGTGACTACATTGACATTGTTTGCCATGTACACCTTTAGAAGAAGAGCAGAGGGACAAAAGTCAACACAGGTTTAAAAACAATGGTGCAAAGCAGCATGGATCTGCTTCTTATTGACCAAGATCTTAATCCTCCACAGACCAGTGATCAACTGGAAATGCTATGCTTGGATTTTCTATCCCCTTTGGTATAACCAAACCCCCAGGTACCATTTTCTTGACAGTTCCCTGCTTAAGGCTGAAGCTGTGCAGCCACCTGCTAGGCAAGCTGGTGAAACAAGCACTGCCCAGCAGGCACGGCGGTGCCTGAACCCACACTACCAGCTCTTGCAGCCATCAGTTGTACCTCCTTGCAATACTGCTACCAGAGAGCACCCACAGTTCCTCCTCTTCTACACAGAGGAGGAACGACAACACAAGAATGAATTCTATTCTCTTTTCTGGAAGCAGTTCTAACAGTTATGCTAAATCTTCTTCCCTTCTTCTATTGAAATGCTTTGATCCTTCTTCTGCCCTAGAGCTGCTGGGGATTGCCACAGGCACCACTCCTCCCACAAGTCTGGCAGCCCTAGAGATCCTCACTCCTACCCTGCTCTGTAACACAATAAAGCTGTCAGTAGGAAACTTAGAACCTAAAATACTCAAGAAATCAAGGCAAAACACAACAACACTTCAGTCAGCCATAAGGCCTCTTGGCTGTATAGAACAGGCTTTACCTTTGCTTCATAACCATTTACACCTTCTGCTTTTTCTGTCTTCCAAACCCAGAATCCAGATGTGGTTCTGTTAAAAAGTGAACACAAGTGTCTGTTGCACTTCTACACAGCCTGTGGTCCATCTCTTTCCCCAAAATGCTCCGAACAAACAACATTTTGATGTTATTTATTAACCCCAGAGAAAAGCACAGGTCAACCCATCCTCGTGCACACACACCATGACAGCACTAAGAACGTCATGCTGCTCCCATTCTTCAGGTCATGGAAGAAGACCAGAGGGTCAGTCACAGATTTCAGATTCAGATGCGGACACTTCATCCACAGAGAAAGGTGATCCAAAATAAGCAATTTAGTCTAGCATTCAGCTTTCAATGCTGAATTGGATTTCAAAAGTAACCTGACAGTGTGGTTTGGGGACCGGGTGCCAGCACTGCTGTCTAGGACGCCTCTGTCCCTGGATGTGCAGACACTGCACTAAATAAGGCTCACTGAACACCACATGGACTAACTCTGGTTAGGAAGTACTAAAACAGGATAAGGACACCGCTCACACACAGCTCACTTGGAAGGTGTGACCATTAATGAACTTGCACTGTTCATTCGCTACGAGGAACGCTGTACTTTACCTTTCAAAGGCAATGTTTTTTGTATCAAGGCACGTGTTGATAATCGGAGACGTAAGGCGCCTTTCCACATCTCTCCTTTTCGGTGTCATAGATCCCAGTGTCAAACGCTCCATGTGCTGGGAAATCTCAAAGCGTTCCGTGGTAACAAACTTATCATCGTGGTTTATCTCGATCAGCTCCGCCCAGCCCTCAGCATCTGTTGGAACAGTACCTCTCACTTTAAAAGAGAAACACCACACCAGTTGTGCTGCCCACCTGAGCACATGCTGCACATCAAAACAGGGGAAGCTAGCTCCTTGTATTTGGCACTATGAGTTGTGACTGTCTCTAAAACTGCGTTGCATTTGAGGGCAAGGAGATCGAAGGGGAAAAGCACGTATGAACTTGAAGTAGGATTTTAACCCTATTGTCAGATGTTGACCTCAGGTTAACCCAAGACAAAGAAATCAATCTGTGATAAAACAGAGAACACCACCTCCAAGACATTCCTGGAAATATGCACAAGAACTTGCTTAAAATGCAGCACTCAGCCTCAGCAGGTCTTCTGAGCAAAAGTGGGGTTTCTCGTTGTGTTTCACCCAGTGTTTGGCAATCAACACTGCTGACATGCTAAAAAAGTGTATACCTTCTCCCTTGAAGATCAGGCTGCGCCTTCCCCTCTCCCAGCTCATATTTTCAAATCCCAGCAACGTGATATCAACTCGCAGTTTGGCACCGCTTTTCCAGATGCGACAGACATCACTTGGACAAACCCTGGAAACCAGTGGGACTAGAAAAGAAAGCAAGTGATGCATACACAGAAAATATTCAAGAGACTAAGCACGTGGGAAAACTGAATTCAAGTAGAAGTTATTCCTAATGTGAATTACATGGTACTGCAATCATTATTCCACAGGAAGCAAGACATCAGCCCTCTCTAGCTTCCAGAGCAATCAGCTCAGGGGCAAAACCCATTATTTTAAAGACAAACACAGAATGAGACATTAGTTCAGACTAAGATGTGAAACGGGCTAAAATCAATCTCAGACTGACAGACAGCTGTTTGGAAAATGAAGTCAGCTCTAAGTCCTAGCATTCATGCCTTTAAAAGCAAAGCAGGTCCTTCCAAGAAGCCTGTGCACCTCTATGCCAGACACACATCGCTGCCTTAGTCATCGACAACCAAAGACAAGCAAGACTCTGAGAAGTCTCTTCAGTGACTCTGACAATGGTTAAAGTTTCAGTCAAAAACAACAAAAATACCCAAATAACTCCACAAATAGAACAGAAACAAAGAGCAATTGTGCTCCAGAAATACAAAGGCTTATTCTGAGAGGTGATGGTAAGTATTCTGCAGAGCAGGGAAGGATGATGTCAATAAATCTCTCTGCATTGCTTTTGTGACATTTGTACACGAGCAAGTCCTTCTGTCTACTGCTCAGAAGAGGCACCAACAACCACGATGCTTACCCCAGCTTGTGAACTCCCACTTCATTTCCACATAAAAGTCAGGAGTCTGGGAAAGGAAAATACTCTATGAATACTTCAAAAACAGTTTTGATTTAACAGTCAGTACAGCATTTCCCATGAATGTTTTAGATAATTTTAGATAAAGGAAAACCCAGAAAAGAACAGAGCCTCAGACTAACAAGCATGTAATACTTCAGCCTGCTGTTGCATTATAATGAGCTACTCTTCCTTGTGTTGCTACAGAAGCAGTAACACCTTAACAGTCATCCTTGAACACTGAAGTTCATGACTACAGGCTTCAAACTGAACTCAGGAAAAAAGTCTCCACCTCGCACAGGTCTATGCAGTGTGTGAGATGAGAGGAAGGAGCACAGCCGTCCAAATTCAGACTGACTGGACTCTGATCCGTGTTTTATTTCAGTTTATTTAACTGAACAACAGTGATCAGATCTACAGTCAACTAAATAACCACCTCATTAATCTTCTGGAGTAATTCAGGGACTCCTCCAAGAGTCCTGGAAGTCTGCTGATAGTCTCGGTGCTGCAGAATCATATGGACCATCTCTGGATCTCCTGTGCTGACAGCCTCGTGTAAAACTGAAAGAAAAGCAGTTTCAGTTTGCTTTATGAACAAAACGCACAATGCAGAATCAGCCAAAGTACAGCATCTGTCACTGACAAGTACCAGCACACCGTTTCTGTTTTTAGAGTTATCTTTACCTGTCCATCCCTGTGCATTCTCCTTAGTTACATCTGCCTTGTGCTGAAGGAGGACTTTGGCAGATTCTATGTAACCCAAGGAAACAGCAAGATGCAGCAAGGTCCGGCCCCGGGGATCACGTTGATCAACATCCTGTTGAGTATCCAAGAGATAAGGAATGCTGACGTAGCAAATGCAGTTAACCACTGCACACTGAGTTCACATAAAGCTCATCAGTAATAATCTAGGAGTCAGCATTCCCTAGGTATTCCCACACAGCTCATGCTGTGCAGTCACTCTGTTTGCAAACACTGCTGTGCTGCCCTTCGGCCTTCGGTGTGCTGCCATCTCACTTCCCCACCAAAACAAAAAGAGAAGCAGGACAGGGCCTACGAACTGGTGTCACTATAAAACACAACTGAGCTCCCAGTGATGCTTCTCATTTCTCTTCCTTTAATTATTTCCCCTTCTGAAGCAATCCCTTTTAGGAAAGGACAGCTGTGTTCTGTGTGCATTGAAACGTGCACAGTTACCAGCTTGAGAGAGAGAGAGCACTGGAGGATTTAACATACAGTGTAACAGGAAGAGGAAAAGAGGGGAAAAGAAACAAAACACCCCAACAGGTGATACAACACCAACTTTGAGTAGCACTTTGTGAGAGCATAGAAGCAAATGGTAAGTTACAAGGCATCCATTTGACTGACACACACAGCACAATGAAGAGCAAATGCATTTCGTACACGCCACTAAAAATAAAGAACTACACAAGCATAAATATCCAAAACATGCAAGCACAACATACTCATACCTTACATATCTTTCACTATTAGCTTAGAGATTTGAAACAGAAGAGCATCTATAACTAAAGGAAAAGGGGAAAGTCAATAGCAGAACAGGAAAGTTATTATGCAAGTTAACGTGGTTATCTGACAGCATCAAGTTTGAAAGATCACACACAATGGGGAAAGCTTCAATTTAAAGCATTCTTCTCTCACTTCTGTCCTGGAATACCCATTCACTCACTTCCCCACTTCCTACAACTCCAATGTTTGTTGCACTAACTGGGGGAGGACCTCTGCTAAGCAGTAAACCACTATCCCACCCCTCTTTGCCATACCCAGTGCAGCTGGCAAAGTGCCTTTTGAGTCCTTCACACACCCCCCGCCAGCAAGAAGCTTATCCCAAGGAAGCAGGAGGAAACAGATCTTTGGAATACTTCAGGGGGAAAAAAAAATCATTATTTAAAAGCAGATAAAGTGAGAGCTGGACACGCTCCACCTCAAAGCGCAGCTCATGGCCACACAATGCAAAGTGCTTGAGGCAGGGAGGAGCACTCAGGTGCAGACTTAGCATCAAGATGTTACTGCAGTAGAAATTCACCAAAGCAACGTGCCAGCAAGGTTAAGGACTCCGTTAAGGATCAAGATCACGTGAATTAGGTGAAAACTAATTGCATTCCAAAGATGCTCCTTAAAAAAAACAGGAGAGGGGCATGCTCTCAGCAAGCATTAGTAAGTCGTGGAGCACTGTTAGAACTGCAGATGGCGATCACCAGTCAGGGTGGCACAGCCCAACTTGGGATCACGTCCCTGTGGTGCCAGGCAGAATGCAATGAATGTGTTCTGCTCCCAAATGATTTCCCCTCACCCCAGTGTGCACCTGAGCTTTTGCACAGTGCCTCAGCACAAAGGATGCCCACAGCCTGAGTTCTGCTGCAGCACTTCAGGCTGTTATTCCCTTACGTCATTACTAATTCTCCCTCACCCATCCCAAAGAGGGAACAGCTTTGTGCTTTTCTACTCTGAAGCATGAAACAAAGAGCCTATTTTTTGTTTGTCTGTTTTTTTTTTAAACAGAGATGCTGAGAACACTCCAGCCAGTATAAAACTACTGCCCCTAAATGCCACTGGTGCTCAGTGAGCTACAGCCTGCTCTCACCTCCACCAGCAGAAGTGCTGCTGCACGCTGATTTCCTACAGAGGTAAGCAGTGTTTACTGCTTTTCTTGCATAGAAAAACAATTCAAGTCCATCACATCGCTGCACCTTCTTACCCCACTCCCAAACCCACAAATAAACAGGTGCAGAAGGAGAACAGCCCCACCAGCCCGGCACAGAGCCGGGGCACAGCCGAGGCTCTCCCTGCCTGGGAGGGCAGCAGTTACCTGCTCCTGCAGCTCCTCATCCAGCCGCCGGTACTCATTGTTCCACACCAGGACGTGCAGGGGGAACGCACTGCTGGCCCTGCCGGGGGAGCTCATCATGCCACACACCTGCAGGAGCGGGGGAAGCGGGCAGCCTGCCCTCACTGCCCCCAGCTTTATTTAGGGACACCCCACGCAAAACCCACACCCTGACAGGACTGCTCCCTGAGAGCCCTGTCCCGCCCCCTCAGACCCCTCCTTCAAACCACCATCCCCAGGGTCCCTTCAGGTCCCTGCTCCCGGGGTCTCCTTTGGGTCTCAGCTTCTGTCCCCCACCCCTTGTTCCTGAGGCCATGCCCCCTCCTCCCCAGACCCCCACCCCTTTCCCCCTCCTTCAGACCCTCGCTCCTGTGCTCCCCCTCGCACCCCTTATCCCTACTGCCCCTAGGCCCCAGCTCCCGCCTCCTCCCCCACTTTCCCCTTTCCCCCCCCAGATCCCCATCCCTGAGGCCCCGCTCCTGCCCCCCGCCACCCCGATCCCACTCCTGCAGCCCCCCCCCCCTCCTCCTCCTCCCCCCCATCCCCTGCACTCCCCTCGGTCCTCGGGCCCCGCTCCTGGCCCCCGCAGCCCCCTCCCGCCCCAGGCCGTCTCCTCACCCCCGACCCCTCGTCTCTTCCTTCCCCTCCAGGGCAGCGGTGGGGACGACCCGCAGCACGGCAGGCGCGGGACGCCGGGCCCCAGGCAGGCGGAAGTGGCTCTTCCCCGCTCTGCCCCGCTTACATATGGGCCGCCCCGCCCGCCGGCTCTGCCACCGCCCTCCGCGTGGGGGGGGGCACGGAACACGGGACGTACCGCGGGCCGAAGCGCCGAGCGCGCACCGCCCCCCCCCGCTTCCAGGCAGCGTTGGTTCCGCCCGCTCGCCCTGCAGCGGAAGTAGGGAAGGCGCGCGGCCATCGCGGGTGAAGGCGACGCTTCTAGCCGCCATCTTGAG
The DNA here is from genome assembly GCA_036925125.1 of Oreortyx pictus. Classification (NCBI taxonomy): domain Eukaryota; kingdom Metazoa; phylum Chordata; class Aves; order Galliformes; family Odontophoridae; genus Oreortyx; species Oreortyx pictus. The sequence goes on along the minus strand of JAUPFR010000019.1, from coordinate 13,256,946 downwards.
TCAGGGCAACGCAGCGGCTGTAGCGCCGCCGCTCTGCCCCTCTCCCCGCGTTGGCGCGAGCCGTTTCGTGAATAGCGCCGGCGGCGTAGCGGGCGGTGCTGCCGTGCGCCTGCGCGCTGCAGGCTCGGCTCGGCCGCCCGGCGGGGCTGCGGCGGCCCCGTGAGCGCGGCAGGAAGCGGCCGCCCCGCTCCGCTCCGCGATGTCCAAACGCCTGAGGAGCAGCGAGGTGTGCGCCGACTGCAGCGCGCAGGGTAGGGCCCGGCCGCACCGCGGGGCCAGCGCGGGAAGGAGGAGGAGGAGGAGGAGGAGGGGAGGAAGGGGGCGGCCGGGCCCATCCCCACCCCCACCCCCTCCCCTCAGGGCGGCGCGGGCAGGTGCCGCGGGCGGGCGGGGTGGGCCGCGGGCAGCGCGGGAGATGGGCGCCCATCGCCGTGCTCTAAATCTCGCTCGAGTCCCCGATCCCCGGTTCTGGCGCTCTGTCGCTGTGCCGCTCTGGCGTTCGGGACTCTTTGTCCGTGTGTCCGTCTGTTTGGAGGCAGTACCGTGTGCCCGTGGTCCGCCTCTCCCGGCTGGCTGCGTTCTGTTATTTGTGTTCGCTGTTCTTTGGATCTCGTCGCCGGAGGAGGCGGCGAAATGAATTAAAACGCTGCAGCGGGAGTTGGATGGAGACGGCGGGGCGAGGCGGGGCAGCCGGGCCGGCTTCGTGGGGAAGGGAAGCGCTGTCCGAGCGGACCCGAGCGCTCAGGGCCCGGCACTGCTGCCCGGAGCTGTGGTGCCCCATCCCTGGAGGTGGCCGAGGCCGCGGGTGGGCCCTGGGCAGCCCGAGCTGGGGGCAGCCGGCCCACGGCAGCGGTGGGATTGAGCTGGGGGATCCCTGACGTCCCCTCCATCCTCAGCCGTTCCGTGGTTCACTTCAGAAAGGGTTTTCATGGCTCCTTGCTGAGTTTTGTGTTCGTGGTAAGCAGACTTGCAGCCTTGCTTCGGTGCTGGTCCCATCCCATATGAGGCAGTGTGCATGTCGGCTGTTAAACCGTGGTGTCTGTGCTGAGCTGAGGTTTGTTTAGTTGTGCACTGTTGGGTTTGTCAGGGCGGTCTGCACACGGCTGGGTCACAGCCCTGTGTGTTTTTGGGTGATGTATGACTGTGTCAGCAGACCTGATCCTAGTGGAGAAATCTGCTGGCTTATCCTTGTGCATAAAGAAAGCTTAATGCTTTCTTCAAAAATAAATAAATAAATAAATAGAGCTCCTTCTTTGATTGAAAGCAGAGTTTGTGGGGCTGCTGGGAGCTGCAGTGTTTCAGCCAGGTCAGTTTTCTTCCCCAGCTCCTCTTTGCTTCTTTGGGAAACACAAGTGGTTGTCCTGTGCGCAGGGAGAGCTTACGTCCTCTTTTCTGATGCATTTCCGATGCTGGGGCAGGAGCTCGCTTCTCGTACCCGCAGAGCATGCCTGTCCTTGCACACTTCCTGTTTTGAAGCACTCTGCCATGTTCCTGAAAGCGAACTCGAGAGGTCTTGTGAGCTTCTGTTGTGTTCTGCCATTGGTGTAAGCGTATTGGAGTTGTACTTGTACCTGTATGGCCTTTAAAAACAGTCTGAACTCCAGCACAGCCCTGAAACATCAGTCCTCCTCTAACTTGACAGCTCTCTGTCATAACCAGCCCTGCTCCCTTTCCGGTCCCCACCTGTTACTTGAGAGCAAGCAAATGGCGCTGAGCCATGTGTGAACTGAGTGGAAGCCCACAGATCTTGATGTAGTTTGATATAAGTGCCACTAGTGATGAAACCAGCGTGACTTTGAAAGCAGGTTGCAGTGCTGTGCTCCCGCTGCTGTTTGAGCAGCCTGGTACGTAGCGTGTGGGAGCTCAGCTTACAGCAAGGCCTCTGCTTTTCTCTTCAGAGGAGTGCTGCAGCCTTCTTTCTGCAGATAAACTTACTTTGCTGTAGCTGAATGGAGCTGGTTATGTTGCATGTTGAGGTAAAAGCTGCTGGTGGCTGTTCATCAAAGCGGGGCAGCAGTGGTGAGCAGCCTGTGAGCAGTGAGTGGAAGAGGAGCACAGCAGCTTTCAAGAGATCACGTTGGCAGATGAATGAGTGCATGATGGGCCTGTCTGTAATGAGAAGGGACGGGGTTCGTTAGTCTGGAAGGATGCCTCCAGTCTTGGGTTGTTAGGTTGGGGTTATGTTTTCCTCACTTAAAGTGAAAGTTGTTAAAAGGATGGAATGGTTTAATAATAAGCACTCCGACTCCTTATTACTTTGTTTTTTAAATGAGATTTTTTTTCTACAACACGCACTTTTATTTGGCTCTGGGCTATGTGATAGTTATCATATTTGAGTGGATGCTGCCTTCCCTTGTGAGCCATGGCTCAAACGGGTTTGCCTGCATTGCCTTCAGCACACACAGCATCAACTCTGCTCAGAAACCACAGCAGTGATCAGATCTCACGTTTCATGGATTCTGTATATTTCTTGCATGGGTCACAGCAGGATATTTTTGTGATGCACAATTGCTTAGATGTATTCTGACATGATGCCGAAGATCTCTCATCAGATACGGGCTCGTGTTGTACTCATTCAGCCTCAAACCTGTCTCTGCGTTTGGAGTTAAGTAGTTTTCCAAAACAGAAGAGATCTTGAATTCCTTTTTCCTCCCGCAGTGTGCTAGCTCTGGCAGTCTGTCTTGCTGCTCAGTTTCTCTTCCTGCAGGGCTCCTGGCCGACAGAGCCTCTTCTGTCTCTGACAGAAACTGCAGTTGCTTCTGAGCACTGCACTGAGAGCAGTAAAGCCGATGTTAAAAAGCAGAGATTCTAAAACACAAAGTCATTTTAAGCTCTGAAATAAGAAGTCATGTTGCCTTCTGTGGTCGTAATAAACGTGTTCTTTTTCAGATCCTTGTTGGGCATCTATAAACAGGGGAATTCTGATCTGTGATGAGTGCTGTAGCGTTCACCGGAGTTTGGGGCGTCATATCTCTCAAGTGAGGCATCTCAAGCACACCCCATGGCCTCCCACACTGCTGCAGGTAAGGAGAAGAAACATCTCCTCCTTCGTTAAAGCTGGGATTTCTTTGTGGTGTTTCTGTATAAGTATTAATATTGATAACCCTTTATTTCTCTTGCTTTCTGCCGTGGAATATTAAATTCAGTAATATCAATGGGTTTTTTTATTTGAAACCTTTGTTTTGGAAAGGGACCTCCAGTTTTTCTTTCAGACTCGTGCAATGCATCTGCTTCTACCTACATTTTCAGTGTATTGCAAGCCTCTCTGTTTGATAGAGATGTTCTTGTGGAGAGAGAGAATTGTAAGGGGGTTCGTATGACTTTCCACACAGCAGCCTCCTGAGCATCTGCTGGGCTCTGGTATCCCAAAAGGTTTTAGGCTCTGGTACACAGAATACGAGCATGCCGTCCTGCTGCTAGGTTCACAGTACCTGCAGCTTTCTGACAAGTCAGTGTGCACAGCTAGCAGCAAACATTCTTCACTCCTGCCTGTATACGTTTTGGATTTCAGATGGTTGAGACACTGTACAATAATGGTGCTAACTCCATATGGGAACACTCGTTGCTGGACCCTGCTTCTGTTATGAGTGGAAGGCGCAAAGCAAACCCTCAGGATAAAGTGCAGTAAGTGGAAAATTGCACATCTTTTCTTTGTAGAAGTGTGATTGCTTTATTCAGCAGTGATGTAGGCAGCAAGGTGCACGTGGGAACCTGATCAGTGTTTACCTCTAAGAAAAACAGGCTACATCCTTGAGTCTGGTGTTTGTAAGAAGTGTTCTGCGTAGTTACCAAGTCTAAACTGGGTTGCTTTTTTAATAAAAACATTTATCTGTCTGACTTTGCTTCTAATTACATGCAGAGATCTACTGCAATCTTCACTTGCTCTAGAAAAAGGAAAATTGATGTCTGTCGTTTTGTAGGCACTGATATTTCTTTTCTTTCCGTTTTGTTGCTCGGGGTTTCCCTGCAGTCCTAATAAGGCTGAATTCATTAGAGCTAAGTATCAGATGTTAGCGTTTGTTCATCGCTTGCCGTGCCGTGAGGATGACAGCGTAACTGCCAAAGATCTCAGCAAGGTGAGTTTTTTGGTGTTTCTTCTTCGTCCTGGCAGTGTACAGGAGCTGCAGCTTGTGTGTAACAGCACGCTGAAATCTCACTGAATTTAGTTGCTTTTGACTTAGCTGCTGCTGCAGTTCAGTGCTGTTATGTAAACAAACACAGCCTGACTTCAGCCTGGAGCAGCTTTTTTATGTAAGATGTGAACATATAGAAATTCTGGAGCTGCAGATGGTTCAGAGGCATTGGTTTAGGTTAACTTGGGGAAACAACGTTACATAAAACAAACAGCTGCAGCAGGAATTCTTGTGTAACTGTTTCTAAAAGCATTGCTGAATCGCTGTGGCTGCCTTTGTGTTAAATAGAATCCTCCTCTTTTTTCAGCAACTCCATTCCAGTGTAAGGACGGGGAACCTGGAGACGTGTTTGCGATTGCTCTCCTTGGGAGCCCAGGCCAACTTCTTCCATCCTGTACGAACCTGTTCTTTGTTATTTTGATGTGTGATCTGTTTCTAGTGTTTGTAGTTTTTCTGCAGGTTTCAGCTGATGCACGTTATTTTCCAGCTGTCTATTCAGAGCTGTAGGTGAAATAGTGATGTGTTTTTTCTGACTGACCTGTAGGAGAAGGGAAACACGCCGCTCCACGTCGCTGCTAAGGCAGGCCAGACTTTACAGGCAGAGTTGTTAGCAGTGTATGGTGCTGATCCCGGCACGCAAGATTCCAATGGGAAAACTCCAGTTGACTATGCAAGGTAGAAGGCTCTGACGTGTGATGTTTTTAAGTGTTAATGTTTAGATTTCTGTGTAATGAATGTACAAGTAATTAATGGAACTCTTCTATGTGTGTTTGTGTAAACCAGACAAGGTGGGCACCACGAGCTGGCAGAGCGCCTGGTAGAAATTCAGTACGAGCTCACTGACAGGTTAGCTTTCTATCTCTGTGGCAGGAAACCAGGTGAGTAGAAAAATGTGCACCCCTAGATCCTTCTATGTTAATTTTTGGGCAGGTCGATCTCTGGTGTATATTGTTTCTGTGTTACTATACTTTTGATATCCCTTTCATATATTATAACATAAAACTGAGAGTTTCTTCTATATAAGGCCAAATGTCTTGAATTGCAGGGAAGGTGCAATTTTTGTAATGCTGATTAGTCTGCAGGATATATTGCAGAAGCACTAAACTAAATAAACCATGTGGTTTATCCTCATTGAAGTGAGTGCCCAGCTCAGTGCGTGCCTCTGAAGGTGCACAGTGAAAATTCTTAGCCATTAAGTTCCATAAAGGCACCTGCATTAGAATTGAAGTTTATTTAGGAAGAAAAAAAATAATTGTAATACAGTTAATAAGACTTAATTGGAATCTTCTACAGCATGAGCAAATTGTGGTAGGAACCTTCTTTTAAGACTTGTAACTTCCTGTAGTTGGAAAGTGAGTGATTGCTTGCAAGATTATCTGTCCTGGGTTTGTACGTGTTCCTGAGTTTCTCTTTGTGGTCTCCCACCAGCAGCCTGTTAAAGTATCGTTTGTTTTCAACTCTAGATCATAAAAATGGACAGCACTTTGTTATACCTCAGATGGCAGACAGGTAAGTTTCTGATTCCATGACGTGCCTAAAGCTGCTTGTAAGCAGACAGTCCTTCACAGTGAGGTTTAAAGCTTTCCCTTTGAAATAACTGCTAAGCTTGTTGATATTTTAACTTTCTGATATGTGCTTTTATCAATCTCAGACAAAATCAGGAAATTTTAGAAGCTTATCATCTGTTAAAATGCAGATGGAAGAATTAAATTAAACACAGGGATATTTCTGGGGAAGAGACTTGGTAAAACAGTGTGAGGATCTGTTAATTTCCTGATACTGCATTTTGAAACAAAGATTCATAGAAAAGCAGAATTTCTGTCAGTGTTTGTACTTCTGGTCATGTGAGTGCTCTTCAGTCACAGTCAATTAAAATGTTCTTGTATGAAAGATATCAAATATTAATCATAAGTCATAAACGTTTTTCTTTTATTGCCACGCCATTGGAAATAAGACGGCTGTAAGTAAACTGCTCTTCAGTTTATTGCTTGTAGAATGTCCATGGAAAGCTGTAAGACAAATGACAAATACAGACAGAGACCATGTGGTTATTGGTAGAAAAAACCCAACACCTACTGATAGATCTGTGATCTTTAATTGGGTGCGTTCAGCTGTTGCCTGATGTCCTCTGCTGGTTCATTTTCTATGATTTTTCTTACATTGGCAACAGCCTACACGTTTCCCTGTGATGTTTAATCATGCAGAGATTCACTTGAGCTGTTTCATCTTTGTGGGTCAGGGATGTCATCCCCTGGGTGATATAAATATGGACTTAAAATTTGTCAGCTTCCTAATCTGTGTTTTATGATTAATTCGGTGGAACTGAAGAATTTTCATCTTGTGCCCCGTGCTAAAGGCTGGGAACTAGCAGAACAGATTATTTCCCAGTTGGCACAGAGGATTGCAGAGAAGGGGCCTGTGGTTGCAGCCCTTTGGCAGCCTGAAGGTCACACACCTCCTGCAGGGAACAAATCCTGTGTGTTTCCTATGGACTCGAGTTCTGGTCACTATTAGCATGTTTTTCAGGTTTTTTACGGAAAGCATTTTATTGCTTTACGACTTTATCACTCCTGGAGCTATGCAAATAGGTTCTTATATTCTGAAGGGCTGTTGGGATTCTTTTGATTTAGGTTTAGTTTTACTTAGTAGAGCTTAGGAACGTGCTAATTAGTATATGAGTAATATTGGAAAGATTAATGTGTTACAAACTGTATAAAACGCTAACAGATTAAAGAGTGTCAAATAAAAGAGATTTTAATCATTGAAATGCATGGGGTTTATATTTTCTTCAAATGCTGTAGATTTAATGGTCACTTTTTGGTTTCATAGCAGTCTGGATTTATCAGAACTTGCCAAAGCAGCTAAGAAGAAGCTTCAGTCTGTAAGTAAAACTTCTGTGTGTGCTGTGCAACACCTTTGCTGTAATGTGGCAAATGCTGCACTTCATCTCTCAAGCTGGTGTTTCAGCTACTGAGTGCAGAGTTGTGCACTTCTACTTTCAGCGTCACAGAGGTCTCAATAGGTTCAGTTTGATTTTGAGCTGTGGTTTTTCTCTTCTACCCCTAGCTAAGCAACCACTTATTTGAAGAACTTGCCATGGATGTGTATGATGAAGTTGACAGGAGGGAAACAGATGCAGGTGAATGGAATACATATATGTATAGAACATAAATTGTTACCTTGAAAAGAAGATGCTAGTTGCAAGCATGCGTTCTGTTTCAAGTATTTCTGTGTTGAGAAATTACTGACAGTGGTGATTTCTTCTATTGTATTGTCTTCAGGTGCATGGTCATTTAAAAAATGTGTTTTTGGTTTGGTTTTGCTTTTTCAAAGTAAAGAGGACTCGGGGGGGGGGAATCTTTGGTTGAATAGATTGATTTTGTGCTTGAAACTGTGGTCTTGTTTCTTTGACAAAGCCACTGCCAATCAGCAGAAACAGTTTAATCCCTTGTTATTTTCTTTTCCCTTCCTTGAGCAGTTTGGCTTGCTACTCAGAATCATAGTACGCTTGTGACAGAGACCACAGTGGTTCCCTTCCTTCCCGTAAATCCGGAATATTCCTCAACCAGGAACCAGGTATGTGATCAGAAGGTAAAGAAGTTTTGCATTACCTCTTCCCTAGAGTTCTGCAGACACTTATACTGAGCAGTCTGCTTGCTGTAGCTGCTCTAGTCTTTGTTTTGCCTGGAAACTGTGCTGTTCATCTAGTATATGGCACACTTTTATAATAATACTGTTATTCTCTGACTTAGGGAAGGCAGAAACTGGCTCGGTTTAATGCTCACGAGTTTGCTACGCTAGTTATAGATATTCTGAGCGATGCCAAACGAAGACAACAGGGGCATCCTCTCTCTGGCTCAAAAGGTGAGTTTTGGTTGGCAGCTCTTCACGTTTCTGCACAGTCTTGCAGTAATTAAATTGATGTGATAGGATGGCATCGTTCATATCAGTGAAGAAAGGAACTTAATGTTTTTATATGAGAAAAAGTACTAAATTAGCACATGGGTAGCAAGCTGATGGCATCGTACATTAGGCTTCAAAATGAATGGCCAAATATGAAAGATCTGTATGAGAAGGCTGATTTTCATAATGCACTCATCCCACTGATCTAATTGTAACTCAGGACTGTGTTTTTATGACAGCTGTGATTTGGTAGAGAGTTTTCCAGAAGGCTCCGGAATGGTTTGAATGATTCTTCATTTAATTGGCACTTAGAATTAACGTCAATTTTTAGATGCAGTTTATGCCAGCTTTGCTGTAATTGGGATGCTTCAGTGCTCATTGTCAATTTGTCTGAAGGTGTCTTTGTTCTTTCTAGAGCATCATAGCCATCAGAGAGCACGAGTACCCATGCCAACAAAAAGCAGTAGCTCCAGCCATAAAGCTTTTGGCCAACATTTGAATCTTTTCAGACTTTTAGGTTTTTATTTCTTTTTTTTTATTATTATTTTTTGGTATTTTTCATTTAAAATATGACATCTGTTTGTCCAGTGTCTGTTTTGTACATTTTTTGCCTCCTCCCTTGCTTGAACAGCTCATAAAATTCAGGCATAATTCTGACCACATACTTTAACTTGTCTAAAGACTAAGAAGTAATGAAAAAGTGAGAACATGAAACTTGAGCTTTTGGGCAGTAATAGTCCATACCTGTTAGGTGGATCTAAACCAAGTTATTTTGAGCTGGGCTAGTAAAATGATATCTTATTACAGTGTGTACTGTCTCTGGTTGAAGAGCTTATTTATTTGATGAACTATTTTTATGCACTTCCATTTCTTCTCCAAACTAATTAGTACATTTTTAAAATGGATTTTGATTGACAGAAAATGTGGAACTGATACTCAAATCAATCAGCAATCAACATAGCAGTGAAAGTCAGGATAACGACCAGCCTGATTATGACAGTGTTGCTTCAGATGAAGACACGGATCTGGAAACAAATGTAGCTAAATCAAATAGGCAGAAGGTAGGTTTGGGGTATTGATGCACACACACCAAATGCCTTTCATAGAGGTGGTCTGAAGTTGAGAGAAGTTAACATGTATAAATAATCAGATCATTTTAATAAATTTTCAACTTCATTTTGGAGTTATCCCTCAGTCTTTGTACTTTCTAGCAGAATTAGATGTTGTGATGTCAAGAATTTACACTGTAAATAAAAGGCACCTTTAGAAGAATAAACGGTGCCATGGTGTGTGTCTTAAGGTAAGATCTAATTGCACAGATGAAATTGGATCTGCTGAAATGCCTCACGTGGTGTTTTACAAACGTTCACTTCTTTCCACTAAAAAAGAATTTGGGGAATATCAATCCTCACTTGAGTTTTTTAGACTGCTCCTGGGTATAATGCAGCATGGTGAAAAAGGGACAGTCATTGTCTTGTTTTCTTTCAGCAGTGTCAGAGTTTTCTCTCTCTGTTTCTAGAGCCTGGATTCAGACTTGTCAGATGGACCGGTGACAGCCCAAGAATATATGCAAGTTAAAAATGCACTGGTGGCTTCTGAGGTAAAGATTCAGCAGTTAATGAAAGTGAACATCAACTTGAGTGATGAGCTGAGGATCATGCAGAAAAAGGTAACAAGCACAATGATATAACCCCATCCAGTGATGTGTTTTCAATTGCCCAGAGGAAAACTGCTGAACAAGATGCAGTGACCCAATTGAGGATAGTGAGAAAACCTTTTAAAATGGACCTGCTTTAGAATCAGACAGGAGGTTGGAATGTGTTTTTGTAGCAGAACTTACATGTGTATTGAGCTCACTATCCTGGTTGTCATCCTAGTCTAGAAAGGTCTGTCTTTTTCTTCATATGAATTCCTCTACCTAGTGTTAAAAGCTCTGTTTTCCAATAGTTACAATACTGCAGTACATATAGCATGTCCTGCAGGAAGCTCTCCTTAAAGATAAAGTTGGCTTCAGAGTGTTCAGGCTGTCCTCTTGCAGGGAAACCTGTGCTCAGTATTTTTTTCCCTGCATTTTTTGGGGGGAAGGAGGCACCACTGACCTCTTAGGATCCGAGGCCCAGATAATTCGGCAAATTGAAATATCCTTGTCTATTCAGTGCCAAATTTTTTTTCCAATTGTGTTCAGCCTTTGAGATCTTTTAGAATGGTGATACAGAGAAGAACCAAAGAGATCTCAGGATGTTTTCTTGGTTTTGTAGCAGCTTGTACTGATGAAGGATTTTTCTGTATCAGTTGAATTAACTTTTCATTGACACTGAGTTTCTTGAAACAGTCTTAATCTGCACGTGGGGAAAAAAGATTAGGGCCTATGAGTGAATGACACTTCAATGTATGCGGATGTGTTGTGGCCAAAGAGAGATCATTTTGAAAAGGAACACAGCCAGGGCTCACTCATCCTGGAGGTGCTGCACTCATGTTATGTCCTGGTGATGTGAGTAGCTGTGGGACTTGTATAAGTCAGTGCCTGGTGGCTCTGGGTCAGTGAAGAAGCAGTGTGCCCCTGTGAGACTCAGGACAGGGAGGAGCAGTAACAGCTGGGTTAGCTCTGAGCTGCTGCGAACTGCAGCTCAGTGTGGGAATTGTCTGCTGGGCTGTTTGTGGCAGGATACCAATATATCTGTACTACTTCAGCAGTTCTAGTGCAACAGATGTCATTCAGAAAGCTCTCTTTTATTACTTCATTTTCTAAGCAAGAGCTTTGAAGGTCACAAACCTATTAAAAAAGAATTAAGGAGTCCACTTCACATATCACCTTAAGAGCTAACAGTGTGCCTGATCTTCTGCATGACTGTTACTCAGATATGCTAACTAGGGAAGAGGCAAAGCTGTGCCTGATGAATGCCACTGTAAGGTAGATCATGGCTAAAGAAAAAGGGACATAGTTCTGTTACTTCAGTGGGCATTCTGACGGGAAAAGCAAGTTTTCATGCCTGCAGATTTTTCTGAAGATGTATAGGTGCTTAAGAGCTTGCTGTGTATTTGCATTAGCTGCTGGTTTAAATGGCACCTAAAGCAGGTTCTAAGGAGTGGCAGCAGCTGGGAAAAAGGAAACTACAAATCTTACTTCCAGCAAGGAAAGTCATTTGAATAGGACACGTTCTTGAGGTTGCATTTGGTGCCAGTTAAATGCCAGCAGCAAACACACAGTTCTGTGTTCAAAAGGCCATCGTCTGCACTCAGTGCATCGTGAGGGAGTTGCTGATGGATACTTTTTTCCTACACGTGTTCTTTATGATGTGTTAATATAGCAAACTTACTCTGAGTAGCTCCATAAAAATTCAGACTTGTTGCAATTTTACTATCCATCAACTGCATACAATAAAAGAAAGCTTTAAAATTATTTCCTGTTCGCTTCTTAGAGAGCAGTAGCTGATTCTTTGTTTTCATAAGCTGAACTCTCCTCCTGCTTTGCAGAGCAAGCTCTGGTTTTCTTTGCACTACCTCTGATGTCTGTGCTTTAATTTGGGCCTTTTCAGATTTTGTGGGCCTTGTGTTATAATCCTCGTTAAAGTTCTTGTGTTGGCTGCTGAAATGGATCACCTTGCTTGAAAGAATAGTTCTGCTGGCAGTCCTTCCCCACGCATCCTCATTGTGTTACGTGATTCACATGCCAGAACAGCCAGCCTGGAAGGAACAGATTGTGTGTGTTTTTTTGTTTTTTTTTTTTTTTAACTGCAGCAGCCAATTTTAAGATCCAATTTGACTTGCATCCCAGCAAACAAGTGCTGGAAATGAGCTCATAAATATTTGCCAGATCTGCAACGTAGACATTTCTGTGCTTGTCCTAAACACATCAAATAGATTTTTGAAGAATAAATCAAAGCCCAGCTCCTGGAGGCTGGATTTGCTGGTAAAGCAGACAGGCGTGTGTTGCCTAGTCGGTTTGCTTTTGACGCTTGCTATTAGAAAAACAGAGTCCCACTGCTAAACATTTATTTCAGCTTCAGACGCTACAGAGTGAAAATACCAACCTCAGAAGACAGGCCACAACAAATATATATCAGGTCCAAAGTGGTTCTGAATACACAGACCCCACCAACAATTCTTCCTTAAAGCGGCGGCCGTCTGCACGGGGTAGCAGGCCCATGTCCATGTATGAGACTGGATCGGGTCAGAAGCCCTACCTCCCCATGGCAGAGGTCACGTACCCAGAAGAAAGCATAACGAGACTGCAGCCCTTCCCTCCACATGTGAGTAAAACTGCTGATGCTTCTGCGTTTCTCCTTTTGTTGAGCTTTGCTGTCTCTTTCAACTGTTCTCGCTTGCCAAAGCTGCTCAGCTGTTTGCTTTGGAGGGAATTGGAACTGTGAGAGTTGTTACTGTTTGCTGTATTAACATGTCTGCAGGAGCTTGATGTTTTGAAAAGTAAAAGCTGTAACGGCTCTGGAATATTTAAGCTGGAGCTTTTGGCTTCTGCTCAGCTGTTTCTTTTAACCACAGTATGTTTTCCAAATATCAACATGTGACTGAAAGCCAGGAGGGAGGTTAAAAAATAGTATTCTAAGAAGGTAGGTACAACTCATAGATTTATTTCTTGAGATATACAGGTGCACGACCGTTTGTGGAACCCTACGAGATAGGGAAGAAAAATAAGAAAAACCTGATGCCAGCTGTTTCACTAGGCAGCCAAGTTTCCTGTTCTGAGTTTGGAACTGGAGGCTGAAAGTGTTTTAGTTCTGTTAGCTGAGCAAATTCTTCTGGATTATTATTTTCCCATATTCTGCATTGGTAGCAGAGGGAGAGCTCTGTTTTGGCCACGAGGATTCTGCACTGCTGTGGGAGGAGGGAAATGCTCCGTGTTCCGAGGAGGACAATGAGTGCCCCAGGGAATCGGTGCAGAAGTTTGTGTGCTGTTCCCTCTCCCTGTCCCTCCCTGCACTTATGTTAAAAGAACTGCATAGTTTTAAATCTGTATCATTCTAATGCTGTTGACATGTCAGTGTTAAAGGCATTTCTGACAGAGAGGAGCACCAGAAATCTTTCATCGGTGCCTGTGCCTGCGGAGCACGACAGTGCTGTGTTTGGGTCCTTGGCTTTCTGTGTTGTTCTGAAATTTGGTTAGAGGCAGTGGTTTTGAAGCACTGTGGTGGAGGCTGCTTAATTTGGTATTATGGGGAATGTGTTTTATTCTCTGTGAAATTCAGTGCCTCTGAATATCAGGATTAGAATGGCCATGAAGCCAATTGAATATTGAATAAATTGAGCCTGCTTAGGCTCAGCCACGTTCTCAAAATCATTCTTGCTTTATGTCACCTCTCACAGTTTTAAGAATGCTCCTTTATTTCAGTTAAGAATGGTTTGTGTTTTGTTTTTGGTGTTGGTTTGCCCGAGTGTTTTTCTCTTTCCCATTTTTTAGATCGGGAGGAGTGCGTTTGTGACCTCCTCTTCATCTCTACCTTCCTTCCCCTCCACGCTTTCCTGGTCAAGGGATGAAAGCACCCGAAGGGTTAAGTACCTTCCCAATTTTACCTGGAGAGGTGGCAATCTCCGAGAAGGCTTCTGCCTCTGTCCTCTCCTCCTCTGCTCTCTTGCCTCCATGCTTGCACGAAGCAGCGTTTCATCCCTTTCCGTGCTGTGGACACTCTCCTCTCTAACTTCACACCAGCTAAAATCTTCAGCATTTAACCCTGTGCACAGTCACTCCAAATCACTTGTTGAGCTGCGTAACAATGAGAACAGCCAGAAGACAAGTTGGCTGCTGTTCGGAGAGGAATTTGGCAAGCCAATGTGTAACTCTTCCTATTGACTAAAATGCACTGCATGAGGCACGTGCATGTCCTAACTTCTGAGCCTGCTTTCTCTGGGGTCCATCAGTCTGCACCAGTCCACGTCGATATGCACTGAATGTTTATCTTACAGGTGTTCATTACTTTGTTTGGAGTGAGTTCTGTAAGCATCCAAACACACTGCCCAACGATTCTCTCAGTGTTGGCTAGCCTGCTTTCTGCTGACCTTAACAGATGGAAGTCGGAATTGCTGTTAGCAAGACTGTTTTCAGGTCGAGGTGAAGGACACTGAGTGTGTTTAAAGGAAGTTTATGTGATATTCCATCAGGCTCTACAAAACTGTATTTAAAAAAAAACACCTGACTTCAGGGAAAAAATAGCAGTGTTAAACACATTCTGCAAGCCCTCGTTGTTCCAAAGGCATTGTTCTGACTGCAGCTTCTTGTGTCGACTGTGAGCTATTTGGAGAAGCCTCAGGCAGCTTCTTAATCTTTTCAAAACGTTTTTCACTCTCTTGTAGCAGGATGTTGAAATCTCACCCAGGTTCATTTGTTAGAAGAAGCCTTAAATGCCACCTTGCATGAGGTCACGTTTAGCACAACTCAGCAGTTGATAGTGTGGTCTGTGCCTGCTTCTTTTGGCCTTATTTTGTAGTGTGGGAAGCTTGTGACAACTGTAAAAGCAAGTTCTGTCTGCAGCTCCAGTGTAACATCCATTTTTGCTGTGCAGCTAAGTGCATCACGAGCTCACGAGTGCTGAAGGTGAGCAGCCCTCGCCCGCACTGCCAGCACACACTGCTTGCAGGAGGGATCTTCACAAGGAGCTGATTACCTCTCGAGATCTTGCTGATTAAACCTCTTTAACTTTGAAGGACATAAGGTCCTTTTGGGTGTTAAGTTGTTTATGGCTCGTTTCATAGAAACTTGTGGGTAGCTTATGTTTATTTGGTCTTATCGTATGTTCAGGATTTAAGCTCATCTTAAAGCAAGACTCTCAGGAGTAAACTTGGGAGGGAAGTGTTCATATTTCTTCTAAGACTTAACTGCTTTTGAAAAGATCTTTTGGGAAAAGTTCTTTCTCTTTTTGTTCTGCTTTTTCTGTGTGGTTAACATCACGAGAACAGTACCATCTCACTCATTTTCTTAGAAAATCATTGCAGTCTCTGCTCAGATTTCTGATGTGACACAGGACGTTTCTAAAAGCAGTCTGTGGGGTTGGGTGCTGCATGGTTGCACTCTGGCCTCTTTCCACCAGGATGAAGAACCCGCTTTCCAAATCCTTCTGTCTGTCTTCTTATTCTTTTGCCTCTAATGTATTCCATATCAATTTAGAAGATAATAGACTTACAGGGAGTGCTAGATGTTAAAACTGCAGACTGAGCATATAAAGTCCTTATCCTCAAAATGTGTATGTCACTTTCTAGAGTTTGTCTTTAGTGGCTGTCCTCAGGTGAGCATTCAAAGAATCCTTGTTTTTCTTTCTTCTGTGCAAAGTAGCTTTAAAATGGCTGGAAAGCATTGGTACTGGGGTGTTTTGAATTTGGTGGTGATAGCAGTAGGTAAGTACTTAATGAATGCAATAGTTCTTAACCACTGTAAAACGTTTCCTCATCACATTTTTGGGTCCACCCTCAAGACAGAAGCATTGTTTCCCAACTGTAAGGATCTGGGATGCTCCTTGAAGGTATCTCTTATGATCTAATGTTAGAGATTCCCTTCATCTTGAATTCACAGTTACTGTAGAGCTCCAGCTTGGGTTCTTCATCGGGAAATGCAGAGGACCCTCTTGGTGAGCAGTGGGAGCTGACACTGAGCTGTGTGCAGTGTTGCTGATGTGTCTGGTTCTGAGGGGCAGAGCTGTAACGGGTGCTTCTGATGAGCATTGCCGTTCTTAAGATTGGACAAGGCAGATATGTACTAATGTCAGTGCATGCCCAAAGATGGGGAGTGTGCCTCACAGGGCTTTGAATTGCAGGTCTGTGTGAATTGCAGAGATTGGCCTGATAGAAGGTGTCCAGGAGCTTGTAATGCCAGGTCATAAACTATTCCAGAAGGATAAGCCAGGTCAGAGAACGAAGCCTAGCTGTGTATTTCAGAGTCTGCTTTTGGTTTCTCCCTGACAGAGGGGCTGTGTGCTAGTATGTGCTGGGAGAGTGAGTGCTCTTGAGCTGTTGTGGTGCCAATATGGTCTCTTGTATTAGCAGCCCTCTGTTTGGGAGAGTAAAAGAACAAAAACAAACCCAGACTTTGAACAGGAGTTTAGAGTGAAAAACAGCATCACCCTTGCCACATGGGCTGGGTGCAGAGCTGGTCTGCCTGAGAATAGGAGGTAGAAAATATTGGGATTTTGGCTCTGTGAATAACCATCTTATGTTCTGTGGTTGGCCTGTCCTCCCACCCTTGTGCAGGGGACAGCAAGGTACGTCAGGCTGTGGAGTAGCAGCTGGTGCAGGGGCTGTCATGTTAAAGAGCAGACCACGTGTGGGATGCAGTGTTTGCACTCTTGGGGCTCTTCTTTCTTGCATGGTGCTGAAACAGATCTGCCTTTGTTGCAGGCCTCGAAGCTGGAAAAGCAGAGCAGCGTCCCTGAGAGCGACTACGATAACACCACTGCCCCTCTGGAGCTGGAGGAGACGGGGTAGGTGCAGTGACATGGGGCTAACACTGCAGCACCGAGCTGAGGGAGGTCGGTGCCAGTGGAGCTCTGCATGCAGGGCTGACCTCAGCTTTGTTCCTCTGCAGGTCGGGCAGGAAGGGAAGGCAGAGGAGTGTTGTTTGGCAAGGAGAGGGATCCATTCCTGAGGACACCGACACAGCCCCCAGCTCCAGTTTGCCCAGCACAGAAGATGTGATTCGGAAGACTGAGCAGATCACGAAGAATATTCAGGAGCTGCTGCGTGCAGCGCAAGAGAACAAGCATGACAGGTAAGGCACGTGTGCTGGAAAAGCTCTGGAGGTTATGAGAAAATGAATGAAATGCAAGTGTTGTCAGAAGCACAGCTACTAACTTTGTTCATACTGGACATCCTGATTTCACACACGTGAAGGTGTGTGATGTTCCCTGGTGTATGGGAAGATGTTTAGGGTAAGCAGGGACAAGTGAGCAGTGTAGGCAATGGAAGCACATGCTCCTGGCCAGAAAGCAAGTGCCAGGAGTGCAGGGCAGCAAAGCACTTGGGAAGTCTTGCTGCAAATTAGGACTGTTGTTTAAGATAAAAATCAAATGAGTTTTGCAGAGAAATTCTCTTGGATGTTCAGACCTCAGTCCTTAGGTGAGGACACTCCACAGAAGTGTGATGGTAACACTAAGTCTTGTTCCAGGAAACACGCACAAAGCAGGGAGCATTTGGCTTTCCTGTGTGCATGGCAGGTAATGCATAGCTTCAGCTCCTTGGGGGAACTTTGGTCCACGTGAGCAATTAATTTCCAGAACAGCCATGAGCAGGTAAATGCCTTAGCCACAGACTGCTCATCAGGTGGTGCTCCTGCACAGCTCTTCTGGACTGTAACTAATAGTCGCATCTTCCAAGTACAGAACTGTTTTAGGTCTGGAACAGTGTTGGTCTCCAGAAGAGCAGGTCTGAGCTGCATGTCCTGCCTCCAGCCCTGAGTTCTGTGCCCATCTCAGTTCTGTGCCCATCTCAGCCCATCGAGCTGCTGCTGATTTGTTCAGCCCTCACTTCCTGCCTTGCTGTGAGAAGTGCACAACAATGGGCTGCTCTTGTTCTGTGTTTTTTCCTTCTGCTACTTTTCTATTTTTAGAAAGGACAGTGCACGGCCTTTCCTTCTCGCAGGGAATGGCGAGTTGCAACGTGTTAGTGCTGGGCTCCTTGCCCTGCCCATAACCTTTCTCACAGTGGTCCTTTGTTTCTCATTCTCGCAGATAAGGAGCAGGAGTAAGAGAAGTTTTAAGTGAGTTTGGGTGTTAGGTTGTCATGGCTTTCAATATTTGAATAAAAAAATCCTTGGAAAAAGCCAGTGCAGTGTACCTAGCTTGTAGCTGTTAAATTGAATAGCTTTTTAAACAACCTGTGTTCTTTTTTGTGCTCTCTGTGCCATGTGTGGGCTGTGGTGTTTGCCACTACTTTCGTACGTGAGTATAGTCTTCACTGAACTGTGAAGCTGTTGTTTTCCTGTTTCCCAGCTTTGTCTCAGGGGGCTGAGAATTGCTGAGGATGGAGGAGAACGGTTCCCCCGTTCCCTCCCTGCAACAGGGAGCACTTCTTTGATAAACTGACATAGCTGGGGATGTAACAGCTCCCAGACTCCTGCTGGCAGTGCTGTGGATGAAGTGCATATAGATGCACCGGTGTTCAGACAGCAATAACGTGATGCAAGGGTACGATCTATTAATGAAACACCTTCTTCCTTTTTTTATTTCCTCACTTTTCTTCCATTCCTGTTCCTGTGCTCCACTGCCCAGCAGACCATTGAGGCGTGTGAGCACGCTCAGGCTCAGACACAGCCTTGGCTGCTGCAGCACGCTGGTTCCCTGGGCCCAGAGAGCTCCCCTGCAGCCCGCTCCTGCCTCCTGGTACTCTGGCCTCTGTCCCTGCCTCCCAGGCACAGTGTCCTTTCTCTTTCTCTCTGCTGCCTTCCTCCCTCACACGCTGTCTGCACAGGGGGGTCGTTAAAGGCCATGCATGAAATGCTTGGGATCATGAGGACACTTCAGGTTTTGAGTGCAGCAGATCGGTTCCATTGGAGTTCCCGGTATGGATTTAATGCAGAGCAGAATTGCAGGCTGGGACTGAGCTGTCCTAGTTTAAGAGGTTCTTCTGTCTCTGTTGCACGTGTTGTCCGTGAAGATGAATCATGACAGCCAGCAGCACAGAACGTGCTTGCAGCTTCTCTGCACTGTTGCAAAAGCGACAGAGTTTTCACGGTTCCCTGCGTGCAACGTTCCCACTTCTCAGCTTCAGGTCTTGAGCTGTTTAATACAGCCAACATATTGAGCAAGAAGATAATTTGGCCTTGAATCAATTAAAAAAAAAAGAGTGCTTAAGTAATGTCTTCTAACTCGACCAGGTATTTTACAAATGCCTAAAATAGAAATGAATTCTAAGTGAAATGTTCTCTCAGCGTAATTTCCCAAGATTTGACCCCCGGCGTTATCACCAGTGATGTCAGAAATGCAGGAGAGGCTGCCACCAGTTACTGGTGATGATGGATTCTCTTTTCTAAGCTGCCATAAAATCCCCGTGGTGTCCTCCTGGGACGTGTTTGGACACATCCAGCACGTCAGGTTATTTCACTAGCTTACCCTGAGCGTTCAGGCTGTGCAATAAAGCCATCCCTCCGAGACATACCACAGACTTCGCAGTAACCTAGAGAAGATGTTGTGAAGCATGCATCATAAATCTTCACTCAGGTACTTCGAGGGCTTTCTCTACCTTGCTGGAGGGTTTAATCAGCAAAGCTGGCTCTGTCAGCAGGTGCAGTGCTGTTCAGTGTGGCTGGCAGGGAGCTCGTTCACTTTTTGGTCACTTGCAGAATGGAAATTACAGTGGACTTGGAGGATTTCCCCCCACTTTAGGGTATTTGGAAGAACTCGTGTGATTTGAAGCATACAGAAATAGACTCTCTTTTTTTCATTTATTTTGTAAAGCACTCTTCCTGCATTGCCACAATGACCCCACTGTGCTGCCTGCTGTCTGGCTGACCTGTTACTGCACACAGTGATGCAGGATGGCTGCAGAAAACGACTGTGGGTTTTGCTGTTTGGTTTTGATGCTTGGAGGGGCAGTGATCTCCCGTAACCTATGGCTGCTGGATATTTTTCTGAGGTTCCTTGGTCAGTTAAGATTGAGCTGTATTAATTAACTAATGCTGAAATGCAACTTTTGAAGGATCAAAATGGATCTGGAAGTAAAGCTGTTGGCTGCCCACACTAACAGCACAGCAGCTCGTGGTGAACAGATTTGAGATGTGTTTTGAATGGACTGATTTGTGCAAGTCAGAAGTGAAATGTATGAGGACTAATGGAAGCTGCATTCGTTTGGGGAGCTGTCACTGATTAACTCAACAGAATTCCTGGATGTTTAGCCTAAAACTGAACTTCTGTGGAAGCAGTTGGTGTAAAGCTGCATGCATGTGTGGACTGCGGGATGAGAACTGTTTGCTGAGTGTTTGCTGTGTTTAAGTGCATCATGAAATGGATTGAAACGAGGACTCAGATCCCAGGATGTTTTTAGCTGCTTAGATCCTTAGTGGCTGAGCTGCTTCTCCTGGGGTAGTGTGGTCTTCCAGTTTATGCAGAAAGGGCTCTTTTAAAACAAAGGCAGATTTCTCCTGAAACAACAGCGAGTTAAACTGACACAGATCCCACATGGAGAGGGATGTGTTTGCATCCACCTCTGGTTGTCAGCACTGCACTGAGTCAAAAACAGTTGTTTTTTTCCCCCAAGTGACACCAGATTTGTTTCAGTATTGTCAAACTGTGCACTCCTCACTGTGTGCTGACTTCATGCTCCACACTGCCAGCTGTGTGTAGTGCAGGCACCAAACAGAACCAGCTGGGCGACTCCTGCCGAGTTCAGGGGCAAGCTCTGGGGCAGGGAGGAAATGCCAGTTATGAATGAACGTGCAGTTAATATTCTGAGACACGTGCTTTGTAATTGCATACAAATTGGGGCTTGGCAGAACAGATGTGGACGGCCCTTCCTTCAAGCAAACACTGAGCGAGGAGTAATGGAAACTGAAGAAATTATGTTGTATTATTTCAGTTCTTCTTTTCTCTGGAGTCACAGAGTTCCATACTAACCTGAGCTGCAGGGCTGAGGAAGGGGGCACTATGGATCCCCCACTGTGTGCTGATCTCCTGCAGTTCCCTAAAGCACAGCCTACAGAGATCTTCTTGCAATACACACGGGGTTTTGTTACCCAGTTGTTTCTAGAATGATGGCCACTGAGCAGTGAAACCAAAGAGGAAGGGCTGCCCAGGCACCATGAATAATGCATTGCATCTCTTTGCAGCTATATACCGTGCTCTGAGAGAATACACGTGGCAGTGACAGAGATGGCAGCCTTGTTCCCCAAAGTGAGTATGCTTTTGGCTTTGTTCTTTGTTGGATCTCCGTGCTGTAAATGAAGAGCAGAAGGGAGGGGGACGTGAATCCTCCATCCTTGTAGTTACTCACGTGCTAATCAGGAAAGGTTAATTATTCAGGCCTCTAATTTTACTCTTGGACTTTCAACTTGACAAGGTGCAGCAGTTCATCAAAACCTGGAAGTGACTTACCTTTTGCTCAAGGAGTTGTGGGGCTTTACCAGGATTTAGCTAGACCCCCTGGTTTCTTTTTGAGTGCCATTGCCTGCGTTTCTTAATGCAGATGTGTAGATCTTTCTTCAAAGGAAGTTTCAGGGCGTGAGCAGCGGAGCCCACCTTAAAGAGCACTCGTTGAGCATGCCTGGGTAGTTAGAAGCGATCCTAAAACACTGTTGTTCTGTCTGGCTCCACTTCTGCTTTCCCAGAAACCCAAATCTGAGCTGGTAAGGACTTCTTTGCGCCTGCTGACATCTAGTGCCTACAGACTCCAATCCGAGTGCAAAAAAACCCTTCCTGTGGAGGCGTGCCCCACCACAGACATCCAGCTGGTCACACAGCAGGTCATCCAGTGCGCCTACGACATCGCCAAGGCCGCCAAGCAGCTGGTCACCATCACAACCAAAGAGAACAACAACTGAGGCACACTTGGCTTTTCCTTTTTCCTAAGGCTGAATTTCAAATACAGGTGTGGAACTGCTGAGATTTTTATGAGGAAAAACTAAAGGGGCGAGAAACTTTTTTTTTTTTTTTTTTTTTTTGTAACTCAGTATTATTTTTGCATGTTTTCTAACAATTTTAATGGTTAATTTAACCCACTGCCTTATTTTGTGCCTGTGTTGCCAGTTTAGTTACAGATAATAGCATGTTGCAAATAGCTGTGGAGCCAATATCGCGTACCAGCGTTGTATCAAGCTCTTGCTAGATGTTTCCTTGGGGCCACTTGCTGCTTTCAGATACTGCTTGCCAAATCCCCACCAAAGTCAACTGCACATATCAGAGGGCAGAATCTCCCCCCTGCTCTGTCCGTCCTGGATCCTCGTGTGCAGTGCTGCTGCTGCTGGAGAGAGCTGCAGTGCAACAGGCCCTGAAGGCTCCAGGACAAGTGCTCAGCAGCAGCAGGAAGCTCGTAGTCCTGGGGATGGAGTGCAAGCCAGCGTGACCCGTTCCCATATCGACTGTTGTGCAATAATAGTACGTTTTTAGTCTGCTCAGACAATAGTAGCTGTGGGCATCCAAGCTTGTTACATGTAACTAGACAAGGTCGGTGTCACTTTATCTGTTTTGGAAGGAATTTGAACTTTAATAGTTATTTCTTTTAGTTGTCACTATGCCATTAATATATTATGTTTGATGTTACTTTAGGGCATTAGTGGTTAAAATATTATCCTTTGTTTCTGGCTCAGTAACTCGTTTTTAAGTTTCCTATGGAGTTTTTCAGTCACCTTCAAGGCCATGTCATGTTTGCAGCAACGTGGATGCAATTTCACTGAAGATTTGTGATTTAAAAGGAAAAAAGAAGAAGGAAGTGATAGTGCCAGTTAAAAGAAGCTGTGTCTGCCGTAGCATGTAACCTCTGTACCTCATTGTATCCAAATGTGAAAAGATTTCTCATATGCAGTAAGGTTTCTGCAGCGTTTTCCAGGCTGTGTCTGAACATCCTATGCCAGGCTGCCTTTAGGGAGGTGGTCAGTGTCTCCATTCCTAACAGCTTTATGACACTTCAGGTAACACCTAAGGCCGTAACTACAAACAAAAAGAGCTCTTTGGGAGTCTGAAGGGTGTGGAAAAAGGGCCAGCATTCGTGCTCACCCCCTCCTAGAAGCTGTGTGCTGGTGAAGGAGCCTGCTCAGCTGGCAGGTCACAGTGTCTGTGTGTGTGGAAGCACTGAGTGCCCTCGCGCTGTGGGATTCTTGCATGTTGTACTTAGCTCTGTTTTTTAAGAAGGAGGGAGGGAACCGAGAGAGTCGATGGCAATCCAGTAAATTAATCTGCTCCAGGGTGACTTTTGATTTTCCCTTTCTACGCTTCTGATCCTGGAGCTGTCTCTAAGCTTGCAGAAATGCAGACAGGCCAGGATTAGAGCTGTAGATGTTTAAAAACCCTACTTCCAAATGATGCTACTGGCAATTAAATACATTGGCAATCTTCTGGCAGCGTGTTCTTAACGTGATGTCACTGAAAGGCAGCAGATGGCCTTTTTGAGTCTCTCTGGCTTTCCTTTAACACACCTTCCCTGATTTCCAAAGCTGGGTGACCCTGAGTTTTCCTCACAGGTCTCAGTTTACACCTGTACAAAAACAGAGGTTCAGCTGAGCAGCTGCGAGGCCTTGCTGTAGCCAGGCTACTCCAGGTTTTCCTAAACAGCCCTCAGCCCCTTGGAAGGCCTAGCTATAAAAACACAGAGCCTGGAAAGGATTGATTTTTGCCTTCTGTCACTTCAGCAGCACTTCTGGTGATCTCCACCATCGCTGAACGAGCATTTATTCGATGGTCACCGTCGCAGCTGTGTCGCTGCTGCAGTGCATGTGGTTGGGATGTGCAGACTGTGGATGCTGGCAGAAGAGCAGAGGTGCTCTGATGAGCTCATGTGCTATGTCAGATCTGTTCACAGAGTGGTACAGCTGTGGGACTGAGAGCAGAAATCAGCCCCAAACTGCTCAGCACTGCGGGCAGAACACCCGTAAGGTCGTTGGTTTTGTTGTTTTCTCAGTAGATGCCCTTTATTCCCTCGTAAACAAACGTGCTTTCTTTACAGTATACTGCATAGGAAAGTAAAAAAAACGTTTCTGCCTTTTCCAAAACATGTATTTTTCAGTGTCATGCTGTCTGATTAAGCTTTTGTTTACTGTATTACTATAAAATGCTAAAACCTTTTCCATGTGTGGGAGTATTTGGGATTGCTGGTCTGTATTCTGAATGAGTTCCTCAGCTGAGTCAAGATGGATCTGAACTCACCAAGCCAGCTCAAGTGCTTGGCCTGGTTTTAGGCAATTGCAGCTGATGACAGCAGTTGAGAATTAAGTGTGATCATCAGCTGAAACTCCCCTGGCTTTCTGCACTGCAGTAATTTGGAAGTAAAAAGAGACTAGCAAGTGCTCAGTTTGTAATATTCATTGTGAAATACGCGAGGGGAAAAAACAGAGAAAGTTCATGGAAGCCTTCAGCACGTTCTGGAGAGGAACTGGGCATGTTAACAGTCACTGCCATGTTACCTATCTTACTGATTTGTGATGTGGCATGCAGCAGCCCTTAAAAGGCAGCAGGGGCTTCCAGGCTCATCCTGCTTCAAGGGTGGGAATGGGGCTTCTAAAGCTTAAATGGGAAACAGCAGCTGGAGGGGGACAGTCCCTGTTCTGCAGGAGGCACAGGGGAGCTCTGAAGGAGCTCCTTCCACGTTTCAGGTCCAAAGCACAATTTGACTGTCAGAAATGTACCCTCTGAGTTGAGTCTTGCCCTTGTTGTAGGCTAATCCAAACCCTAAGTATTTCAGGAGCTCCTTTATTCTTCTTTTTGTCATCTGCAGCCTCACTTTGTGCTCACTTCTCAGCTATAAGGGACAACCATCTTTAGGTCCACCCTGCCTTTGGGTAACCGTAGAGTAACAGTGGAACAGAGAAAACCACTGCAACGCTGTGGGCTTTATCTTTAGTCTTCCACACATGCTATTCAGCAGGCAGAGTACATCAGCAAACACAGAACATCTTTCAAGAAAAATCAGACGCTTTTCGAGGGTTAGCACTAGTGCAGTAACATCCCCTTCCAGCTTTCTCTGCTTCTAGCTGCTCTCTGTTCAATGACAGAGGCAAGGTGCTCTGCTCCTGGTTTACTATGAGAAACGTGGTCTCCTGGGCACGTGGTTAAGCAGGGTAACTCAAATTCAGATTTGCCTTCAGCAGCACAGAAGAGGAGAAGACCGAAGAGCTGAGATGCACCACAGCAGAGTTCTAACAGCTGATACCATTTCACGTGTGAGGCAGTCACCCTTCGTGGTGAGGAGGCCCTGTCCCTGCAGGCTTCCCTGCCGCCCTGCTGTGGTAGCCCTGCTGTGCCACGTGCCTCTCCTGCTGCACTAACTCCGTGTAGCGCTGTCTGTGTGATCTCTCCTCTTCCTCCTCCTCTCTCTGGCGTTCCTGCTCCTCTTGTTCTCGTAAGCGCCGTTCTGTCAGCTGAGCAGAGACAAGATGATGTTACAGGTCACAGAGATGCAGGCTCGGCCAGAACACGCGTGTGCTTGGAGACAGCAGCACCACACTTGACAGGAAAACGGGGCAAAGCCAGTGGCTGTGCAGGCACTGGAACAGAGGCTGCTGCTGCACTCGGGACCAGAAGAGTCCCTGATCGGTGTCCCAGACGCCGAGCAGATCTCTGCAGTGGCACTCTTCCATGCACTTTGCAGAAGCAACAGCATTTTCCACACTTCAGTGTCTCTTTGAAAAGCATACTATACCTGAGCTTCCAGTTCCTGTCTGCGAGCTGCCTTCAGTTCCTTCTCTCGCTCTCTCTCTCGCCTTGTCAGTTCTTTTGCCTCCTCGAGCTCTTTAATCAGTTGCTCTCGCTGCTTTATAGACTCCTGTTGTGCCCGTCTGTTTAACTCCATCTTCTCCTGGATCTGGCGCTGCCTGCCTGCAAGGACCTGCGTGAAATGAGAGGGCTGAGACAGGAACGGGCTGCACTGAGAAGCACAGCTGGGGAAATCTGAGAACTGTACCGAGAAAGACATGTCAGACTTACAGAAAAGCTCAACTTCAGAAGGCTGTGACCCTCTGGAGGAAGAGCAGCTTTGTCAAACCAAGAGACACCCCGTTAAAATAAAGTCATCACCTCTTTCATTAGGCGATCTCTGGCCGTCTTCTCTCTTTCCCATTCTTCCTCCCTCTTCTCCCACACTTTTCTCGCTTCTTCCCTAAGGGTGAAAGAAAGATTCCTTTCCAGGGTTACTCCGTCCACTTAAATAAGTGGGCACATTTCTACAACAGCAACCACTTTGTGAAGTCCACCTGTTTAACACAGTAACAGAGCTCTGCCGAACAGGCGAGGAACTCAGCACACACGTTCTCTTTAGGTGATGTGCAGTGGTGCATACACACCTAAAAATGATCTGCAGCTCTGCCTCCCTCTCCTTTTCTAACTGGAGCTGTTCCTCAATGACACGTCTCATCCAGGCAACGTCTGCAACGGCTCGCTGTCGTCGTTCACACTCGCGGCGCTGATCCTCATCTTCTTTCTCGAGGAGGGCCAATAAGATTTGTCTGTCTGTTTCCTTGAGAAAAGCCCAAAGATGAACACCCGTCCATCCAGCAGGCTCCCAGCCTGTGTGCATATCACTGGTGACACAGTGGCAAGGGTGTGCTCACACAGACACTCTGCCAGCTTCTCTGTGATCTTTTCACCCCAGCCCTGTTCATAAGCCACAAGAGGCTTCCTAACTGCTTATCTGGAGGCACTGGAGGCAGACACGTACAGGAACACAAAGAAAAGTTCCTTCAGCATGCAGTATCCATTTGTGGAGTATAAATCAAAGGGTCTTCTCTCTTACCAGCTCCTCCTGTATCTGCTGGGCTCGTCTCTTTAGCTGGGCGTTACACTGCTGCCTCAAAAAGCAACTGGAGGAGAGAAACAAAACAAAGCTTCAGAGTAACTCTAAAATACATTCATGACAATAAAATACGTAAAGGCAACAAAGATGCCTGCTACCTCTACCGTAACAAAAAGAAGAAACGTGCCCAGAACAGCTAATGAGCAAATGTGTTGGTGCCTTCCAACAAAAACAAGCATTTGTACCCAGCCCTGCCATTTAAAGCATCTCCTCCTGCTGCAAGCACTGTCGTGGTCACAGGAAGAGATGCCATCCATCCCTGCCTGGAGCAGCATCAATCCCGTACCCAAGCTCAGTCTTCTTCCGATGCTCTTCCATTTGTTTTCTTTCCTCCTCCAAGTTTTCCAGCTCCCACTGCTGCTTTAATAAATTGTCTTGTTCTTTCTTCAGCTTTGTCGCCTAATGTTTTGGAAAAGGAAAAAACAGTGACCAAGACAGTTCTTCAGAGAGCTAGGAAGTCCCAGGGGGAGCCTTTGTACCACGCTCTGCTCCTCTGCAAGCACTCAAAATCATAACTGTGGTAAATACTCCACATCATTTGTGTCTTACTCAGCATAAGAGATTGGGTGAGGAGCTGAAAAAGCCCTCCACCCGAACCTCTCACACTTGGATGTTTCTATGCATCTTTTTCTCATCTGGTACAGCACAGAAGAGTGCTCAGGAGAGGAGCAGATGAAGTGTACGTGAAGCAGTTAACGTGCCTGCACTCATGGAGAGGTCTACACTACTGACACAATGCAAGTCACAGCTGGCTTTGTTCCAGCTTTAATCTAGGGGAAATCTGGAGGGAAGAGGTCAGGTCGCTGTATTTCCAAGTGAAGCGATGAACTTCCTTCTCACATGAGGAGAAACCGAACGTTACCTCTGCCTCCTGTAATTTCAGTTCTTCTATCTGCCGAAGCAGCATCTCTGCTTGTTTCTTCTCTTCCAGCTGACGCTTCTCTTCCTCCTGTCTCATCCTTTCCAGAGCTTCCCTTCGCGCCACTTCGAACTCGTTTTCGTAACGCTCTCTCTCTTCTCGTTCAGTTGCTTCTTGCTTATTGAGCCAGAACAAAGCATTGCATTTCAGGTTAGACTAAAGTCAAAGGAACAGCCTGAGCCTGAGGAAATGCACAGATCAGACTCCTGGAAGCTGACACACGTTTTAAGATATGAAAGGACTAAGATCTGTTCAGCAGATGGTACTGGGTTTTCTAGGAGACAGGATACTTGCTAGATATGAACAATGGCTCTTAACTGAAAACATCCTTCCCACCAACAACAGCTGCCGTTCTGCAGACACCAGAACCTCCCACCACTACAGCAACGAGCAAGGCAAACTCAGCTCCCATTCCTCCTGCACCCCAGCCCTGGTGGTTCAGGAAGGCTGTGTGCAGCCTGCACGTTTCAGCCAGTCCCAGCCTACCTGCTGCTTTTGCTTCAGCTGCTCACCCCAGGCCTCCACCACATGCTTCTGCTGCAGCTCCGACTCCACCTGCAAAGACAGGCAGCACTGCCATCAGAGGCTCTCCCAGTGCCACCAGGACCCAGGACTGCCTGGAACCCCGCAGCTCGCCCTCTGCACTGCTGCCTCCAGCGCCCACAGGTCACCAGCTCAGGCTGATGTCACGCAGAGCTGCACTGAAGCCAGTTCCTGGAGCAGCATGTCAGCAGAGCGGGAAGCAGGGAAGCACCGTCTTTACATCACAGGCAACGAAAACCTGCCCTCGGTGTCAGAACAGATTTCTGGCTCTTTGAGAAACATCTGCTTTGGGGTGAGCTTTTACAGTTGGGTTTTTTTTTACTTCTTTGCCTTCTGCTTGTCAGATCTTGGGACAGTGACTGCTGGGACTGGGGGTGAATGACGTCAGCAGATGCGTGATGATGCTCAAGTTAAATGTGGAGTACTGCTGCGGAGTCCTCGGTACAGGAGAGATGTGGACACGGCCAGAGGAGGGCCACAAAATACGATGGACGGAGCACCTCCCTGCGAGGAGGAGCTGAGGGCTGTGCAGCAGGGAGAGCGGCAGGCTGCGGGGGGAGCTGAGAGCGGCCCTAAAGGGGCCGCAGGAGGGGAGGCAGAGTCTTAAACGGGGTCTGTGCGATAGGACAAGGGGAAAAGGCTTCGAACTGAAAGAGGGGAGATTCACACTGCGTATAAGGAAGGTGTTTTTACTCTCGGGGCAGTGAGGCACCGGCACGGGGTGCTCAGAGAGGCGGTCCCCGCACACACCCGCAGCCAGAGGACGGGGCCGCGAGCAGTGCCGGAGCTGCGCGCGTCCCATTGGGGGCACACGCCCTTTGGGGGCCCCTTCCCGCCCACAGCGCTGTGACCCCGAGACGCTGAGCACGCACCTCCCGCAGCTCAGCGCAGTTCTGCTTCCAGCGCTCGCGCAGCATCTGCTGGGCGACCTGCGGGACAGCGGGGCGGGAGCGCGATGCACCGCACGGCGCCGCACCCCCCGTCCCCCCCCCCCCCCCCCCCCTTCCTCCCCCCCCCGGCTCTCACCGTCCTCCTCCGCCCCTCGCGGGCGGCCCAGAGCTCCGCACAGCGCTCCGCCAGCGCCGCGCGCCCCGCCCCGCCGTGCCCGCGCAGCTCCTCCCGCAGCGCGTCCCGCTCTGCGCCCAGCAGCTCCCGCAGCCGCTCCCTGCGCTGCTCCAGGCGCTCCGCCGCGTCCCGCCGCCCCGAGCTCGGGTCGCTCGCGCTCCTCGGCGCGCTGCAGCGGGTCTGCGCGGCGCGGCCGAACGAGCGGCTGCCGCCGTCCCCGCGCCGCCGGGCCCGCTCCTCCCGCGGCCGCCGCAGCGCCATGGCCCCGCCGCGCGTCGCCGTGGCGACGGGGACGGGCGCCGCCGAGGGACAAAAAAAGCGCCGCGCTTCGCGGAACGCGCGGGGACGGCCGCGCGTGGGGTTTGAAGTGTTCGTGGCGCTGCGAATTATCTCAGGGCGGGTGGAAGGTTTGGGTGTCCTCGGCCCGGCGCCGGCCGCGAGGGGACGGGGTCCGGTGCTGCCCCGCGGCTCCGCTCGGCGCGGCGCCGACCCGCTCCCGGGGGCTCTGCCGGAGGCCGCAGCTCCGCGCCCGCGAACAGGAGGAGAGCGGCTTCGTACGCGGGACGAGCGGGGACGGCTGCACGAGCTAAATGTTGGGAGTAAATTCGCTCGGAGGGCCGTGAGGGCCCGGCACCGCTGCCCGGAGCGCACCCCAGCGGGTGCCCGAGGCCGCGAGCAGCCTGAGCTGCCGTCCTGCTGCGGGGCCGGGCTCAGCCCGCCTGCCGCCCGGCTCGGGTCACCGCGCTGCGCGACATCTGCGCGCCGTGAAACCTCCACCGCCGCTGAATTATTCAGAGCCACTCGATCGCAGCGCCTGGCGCGGGGCCCGGCTGCGCGGGCGTGGGCACACGGGGCAGCGGGGGCACAGGGGGCACAGGGGCCGCTCGGCTGCGGGCTGCGGGCTGCAGGCTGCGGGCTGCGGGCTGCGGGGTGTTGGGGTGCACGCTGTGGGGGTCCCGTCGCGCCCCGCGTGCTCCCGGGGCTCGGCGCGCCGCAGGCCCCGCCCCTTCGCGCGATAAGCTCCGCCCACTCGCCGCGGCAAAGTCCCGCCCTCTCGTTCCGATTGGCGGCCGCTCCTGCCGGCCGTGCGCAGCCATTGGCTGGCCGCCGTGAGGGGCGTGGCGCGGCGCGGCGCGCTGCCGGGTCGGTGCCGGGTCGGTGCGGGCCGGGCCGGGCATGGCGCTGCTGCTGGAGCACGAGTTCCGTCCGCTGCCGGCGGACAAACAGATCGAGACGCTGCCCTTCCTCGAGGCCGTGGCGCACCTGCCGCCCTTCTTCGGTAAGAGCGGGGCGGGGGGGCTGCGGCACCTGCTGGACCCGGTACCGGACCGCACCGGGACGCTGCCGCCTGCGGGCACGGAGCGCTTCCCAAGCCCCGCGCGGTGCAGGCGCGCCCTGCCCGGTGCCGGGACCCCCTCCTGGTCCCGCATCCCCCCCCCTCTCGGGTTCCATCCCCCGCCCCCCCCCCCCCTCTTCCCCCGGTCCCGGTCCGCACCCCCCCCTGTCCCGCCCCCGGTCCCGCCCCACTCCCCCGCCCCGCCGAGGGACGCTGCCCGGCGGCTCCGAGTTGCGTCATGGCCGGGCGTGGCCCCGTCCCGCCCCGTCCCGTCCCGTCCCGTCCCGTCCCGTCCGACCCGCCGAGCAGCAGCGTTGGGACACGGCCCGGCCCCCCCGGCGGTGTCCCGGGATGGAACGGGGCGGAAAAGGGGCAGAGCCGCCGCGCTGCACAGAGCGGCATTGTACTCCGGTCGGGGCCGGCCGGGCACGGGGCGAACCCCGCGCGGTGCCACGCTGACCCCGCGTCCCCGCAGACTGCCTGGGGACGCCCATCGTGTACTCACCCGTCAAAGCCGACCTGGCCGGGAACATCAAGGTACGAGGGGGTCACGGCCCCGCGCACGGCGCTGCGGGACCGGGGGAACCCGCCCGGACCCCACAGCTTTGCGCCCTTGCAGAAAATCCGGGCGGTTTATGACTCCAACCCCGCCAAGTTCAGAACGCTGCAGAACATCCTGGAGGCGGAGAAGGAGATGCACGGCGCTGCCTGGCCCCGGACGGGCGCGACGCTGGCGCTGATGTGGCTGAAGAGGTGACACGTCTGTTCCGCTGTGCATCGCCGCTGGGCTCAGCCCGGGATGTGGGGCTGGGGGCTGTGTAGGGCTCGGGCTCAGGGTGTCGGTCCCCCTCTCCCGGCAGGGGCCTGAAGTTCATGCTGGTGCTGCTGCAGAGCATCTCGGACGGCGAGCGGGACGAGGAGCACCCCAACCTCATCCGCGTCAATGCCATGAAAGCCTACGAGATCGCGCTGAAGAAGTACCACGGCTGGATGCTGCAGAAGCTCTTCATGGTGAGAGAGGGGGATGGGGCGTGCCGAGCAGTATTCCATGGGGTCATGCAGCCATTAAGGCTGGGAAGGACCTCCACGATCACCAAATCCACCACGTCCCACTGGTTGTGGCCCTAAGGAGATGTTTCCAGGGGACTGCTGCTGATGGGGTCATCCCAGGGTGGGGTGGGCAGGGGGCCCTGGGGGTCTCATTGGGTTTTGGGCATCCCCGCAGCCGGGGCTCAGCTCTGCTCCCACCCCACCCCGCAGGGCTCTGTCTACGCGCTGCCCTACAAGTCGGACCTGCTCAAGGCTTTAGAGAAGGGCAGAGAGGTGAAGGAGGAGGAGAGCATTGAGAAGATCCATCAGTTCCTCGTGAGGGTGACGCCCATCCTGGATGCCATCTATGAAATGTACACGCGGATGAATGCCGAGCTGAGCTACAAAGCCTGATGGGGTCGGCGCAACACCGGCGCCACTTTGCTCCACAGATCCCATCCTGCTCTGGATCTGCAGCCGATAGCCCCTTTTCTAAAAAGAATAATTGATTTTCTACCGAGAATATAGCAATAAACCAGTTGTACCCTCGGGGGGGCACCTCGGGACCTCCCAAACTTTTGTACCACAGAGGAAAAATCCACGTTCCTGGGAACCCTGTGCGGGGAGTGACGCTCGGTGGGCGGCCGCATCCTCACGGAGCCGCTGAGCTCTGGGACTGCCCCACTCCGGGCTGTGCCGTGGGGTCCCACGCAGCCCCGGGCACCCAACGCCGCTCTGACCCCGCAGCGGAGGAACGGAGGACCCCAAACGATGACCATCCCGGAACCCCCAACCCCTTTGGGGTCGCGGATGGGAGCGGTGCCGGGACGTCCCGAGCCCTGTTTGTCGGATGCCTTAAAGGACCTTTCCCAGCAGGAAGCAGAACTCAATAAATCTCACCTTAACCTGGAGCGCAGTGCGGGACCGGGGCGGGGGCTGCGCCGGGGGCGGCCCCGGGGCGGGGAGCGGGGCGGGACGGGCACCGGGATGGGCCCCGCCGCGGCGGAGCTGCGGGAGCTGCGCGGGACGGGCGGCGGGACCGGTCCGGGGCCGAGAGGGGTACGGGGCCGGGGCGGGTACGGGGCCGAGAGGGGTACGGGGCCGGGACGGGTACGGGGCCGGGACGGGCAGCGGGCGGGGACGTGGGCAGCGGGGGCTCCGGGGTCCGCGGGCAGCCGGCAAATCGCATCCCCAACCCCAGGGTGAGGGTGACCGCACAGGGGGCTTCTGGCTCTGGGAAGGCGCAGGGGCTCGTTGGGGTGGGCTCTGGGTTCCGCGTTTCCCTCCTGCCGGATTTCGCTTTGTGCCTTAACGGGACGCAGCCCCATAATGGGGTGGCAGAGCTCTGCCTGCCCCGCCGTGACCCGCAGGACCCAGTGCGGCCGTTGCCACAGCCCGGGGTGGGCAGGGGGCTGCGCTGGGCTCGGCAGGGCTGTGGGGCCGCGGTGGGGCCGTGCCGAGCTGAGCCAGGCATTGACTCATTCACTCCGTGGGGTGAGGAAGTCTGAAAACCAAAAAACCCAAATAACTGAAAGAGCCAAAGTCAACCCGATTGACAGCACCTTTCCTGGCAGCGGCCGTGCCGTGGGAGTGCCCCCGCTCAGAGCCCGACATCTCCCCAGCAATTCCTCCCCGGCTGGCAGCGCTTCCCCCACACTGCCCCGGTGACCCCGTGGGCTCGCTCCTGCGTGGGGCTGCAGCTGATGGCCGTGGGGACGGCCCCGCTTTGTGCTGCTGTGGGTTAAGCCCCACTGCAAACCGGTTCAAGCCTCCAGGAAGAGGCAGGAGCCCGATTTCCATGTGCGTGCTGCCCAGGTGCTTTCCCCGCCGCGCTGTCCCCTCTGCCGGGGTCACACACACCCGGCTCCGCTCCTGCCGCCCTGTGGGCGCTGCCAGTGGGGGATCCCCATCTGGGGGCCGCGGCTGTGGGGCTGCAGAGTGCAGGGCTGCGATACATTGGCCTGGCCAGAGCCAACCACTGCACAACTGTGCAGCTCTGGAGTCAGACCGACAGTGTGTGCTCCCCTCCCTGCAGTGCTGGCGGCCCCTGGGTTTGGCAGCCGGGGCTATATTTGGGCTGTGCCCTCTGTGCTGTTCTCCAGAGCCGTGCTTTGCTGTGGTTTGGGCTGGGATTCGCAGCGCAGCGGAGAGACGCTGGGTGCTCCCTGAGCTGTGCTCCCTGGCTGCTGCTGGTAACGCGCAGAGCCCGCGTTTGCCCGGGGTTGGGTGGGTGAGGTACGGGGTCGCTGCAGCTTTGGCAGGTGCTCGTGGAATTTCGTGCAGGAAAGGCAGCTAGAAGGAGATGCTGCATCTCCTGGGGCTGCACACCCCGTTGCCCGTGGTCTGCTGTGGCTTGTCATACAGATCTGCAGGAAATGATATGTTTCCCCGTGTGCTTTTTCTGTCTCTGAACCCCATAGGGCTGAGGACGAGGGCTGAGCGCTGCTGGGACGCAGAGGCAGTGCCGGCGCTGAGCGCTTCGGGACCTCACGGTGCGTTTTGGTGGGGAGTGGGGCTGGGGGGGCACGGGGGTGTGTATTGAAATCCATCATTTCTTACTGAAATCCGTAAATCCTTATCAAAATCCGTTTCTGATGAAAAAAATATCTGTGGTTTCAAATTGAAATTCATCACTCCTTACTGAAATGCATGATATATTCCTCTTGCCCCCTGGCTGGGCCGTGTCCCCGTGCTGTGCCAGGTGGGTGGGCATCACACGATGCCAGGGTCAGGGTGGGACCCTGCTCCTGCTATGGGTCACGGCCATAGGGTGCTCATAAAGGAGAACAGGAAGGGTGCTGGGAGTGACTCCAGTTCCCTCTGCTCTCAAAGGGAATTATGGCAGACCCCGAAGACCCCCGCGATGCTGGGGATGCGCTGGGGGATGACTCCTTCCCACTGTCCTCACTGGCCAACCTGTTCGAGGTGGAGGACACCCCGTCCCCCGCCGAGCCATCCCGGGGTGCCCCCGGTGCCGGGGACGGAAAGCAAAACCTGCGGATGAAATTCCACGGGGCGTTTCGGAAAGGTGCCCCGAAGCCCATGGAGCTGCTGGAGGCCACCATCTACGAGTCCTCGGTGGTCCCCGCACCCAAGAAAGCCCCCATGGACTCCCTCTTCGACTACAGCACCTATCGGCAGCACCCCAGCGAGAACAAGCGCTGGCGCAGGAGGGTCGTGGAGTGAGTATGGGGGGCACATGGGGCACCGGAGCCATGGGGTGCAGTGCTTTGGGTACGGGGTGGGATGGGGACAGCCCCCCCCTCCCCTCCCCCCCCCCCCCCTTAGGCTCAGGGTGCCACGCACACGGTGCCGTGCCGTGGGGCTCCGGCCCCGCAGTGCCGTGGGGCCGGGATGTGTCCCCCCCGCCTCCTCCCTTCCCCGCGCCGTGAAAGAGGGCTCTGTGCCGTGGCCGCTCCCTCCGGTGCGGGCGTCTGGCTGCCCTGGCATGAAAGGGCTTTTCAGGAGGGCCTCCGCCCTGGGTCTGCGTCAGGAAACCAGAGCCGGGGGGGCCGCCCGCGGCCGGGCGCACAATGCCCGTCTGTGCCCGGCACCTGGGGGGGCCCGGTGGCATTGCACATCCGTGGGCTGCGAGTGGGGTGCACCCCATCCCTGGTGCTCCACAAAATGCAGCAGCACCTGGCTCCTGGCTGGGATCACCGCTGCACGACTGCTCTCTGTGAGCACCCCAGATGGGTGCACCGGAGGGAAACTGAGGCACAGATGTAAGGAATCCACCCCAGTGCGCAGCTGTGCTGTTCTGTCGCAGGAAGCCGGTGGCAGGCACCAAGGGGCCGGCTCCCAACCCACCGCCCGTCCTCAAGGTCTTCAACAGACCCATCCTCTTTGACATTGTTTCTCGGGGGTCCCCGGAGGGCCTGGAGGGGCTCCTCTCCTTCCTGCTCACCCACAAGAAGCGTCTGACAGATGAGGAGTTCCGAGGTGAGCTCCTTGAGTGGGCTGCCCCGTGACTCTGCTGTGCCATGGGGGGTCACCAGCGGTCCCCATGTCCCCCATGTCCCCACTGGCCACACCCAGGAGACATCGGCTGTTTGGTGGGTTGGGGTCTCAACACCTTCCATTCCCAGAGCCCTCAACGGGGAAGACGTGCCTGCCCAAGGCGCTGCTCAACCTGAGTGCAGGCCGGAACGACACCATCCCCATCCTTCTGGACATTGCTGAGAAGACGGGCAACATGCGGGAGTTCATCAACTCACCCTTCCGCGACGTCTACTACCGAGGTGGGGGAGCATGTGGGGACCACGGGGAGGTGGGAGACCGAGAGGAAGTGAGGGGACCATGGGGAGGGAGGGGACCATGGGGAGGTTTAAGGGCTGAAGAGGTAGGGATCTGGGTAGGATGGAGGACCCCAGTAAAGCTTGGGACCGGTGTGGTGGGGATGAAGAGCTCAGGAACCAGACTGGGGGGGCAGCAGGGAAGCTGGGAGTCTGCATCTTGGGGCATGATGGGGAGCACATTGACAGGGATGCAACGCAGGTCAGACAGCGCTGCACATCGCCATTGAGCGCCGCTGCAAGCACTACGTGGAGCTGCTGGTGGAGAAGGGTGCCGACGTGCACGCCCAGGCCCGTGGCCGCTTCTTCCAGCCCAAGGATGAGGGCGGCTACTTCTATTTCGGTGAGCAGAAGGGACTGACAGCACCACGGCCCCATCCCCAGGGCTGTCCCCAATCACATGCTGTCCCCGCAGGAGAGCTGCCCCTCTCACTGGCCGCCTGCACCAACCAGCCCCACATCGTGCACTATCTGACGGAGAACGGGCACAAGCAGGCGGACCTGCGGCGCCAGGACTCACGCGGCAACACCGTGCTGCATGCTCTGGTTGCCATCGCTGACAACACCCGCGAGAACACCAAGTTTGTCACCAAGATGTACGATCTGCTCCTCGTCAAGTGTGCCAAGCTCTTCCCCGACACCAACCTCGAGGCGCTGCTCAACAACGACGGCCTCTCTCCACTCATGATGGCCGCCAAGACCGGCAAGATCGGGGTATGGCGATTCTGGGGCTTGTGGATGTGCTTTGGGCTAATTAAACCCTCTCTGCATCCCATCCTTCTCCTAATTAACCCCAGGCCCTTGTCACATCCTGTCACAGAATCATTAAGGTTGGAAAAACCGCTCAGACCATTGAGTCCAGCCATTAACCCATGCCTGTGACTGCTCTAGATCACGTCACTCAGTGCCACATCTATCTAACTTTTCCTTGAACACCTCCAGGGTCTGTGTCTCTGTCACCTCCCTGGGCATCCTGTCCTTTCCTGTTACTTGCTATAGAATCATAGAATCACCAAGGTTGAAAAAGACTTACAAGATCTTCCCGTCCAACGGTCCACCTACCACCAATAGTTCTCTCTAAACCGTGTCCCTCAGCACAATATCTAAGTGTTCCTTGAACACCTCCAGGGCTGGTAACTCCACCACCTCCCTGGGCAGCCCATTCCAGCTCCTGACCGCTCTTTTGGAGAAGAAGTATTTCCTAATGTCCAGTCTGAATCTCCCTTGGCACAACTCGAAGCCATTCCCTCTAGTCCGATCACTAATTACATGAGAGAAGAGGCCTACCCCCGCCGTCGTGATGTGGGTTGGTTAGAAATGCCCAAACTACACCAATCTGGGGATTGGGTGCAACCCTTGTCCATCCATCCTCTTGATCCCCCTTCAGATCTTCCAGCACATCATCCGTCGGGAGATCGCAGACGAGGATGTCCGACACCTCTCACGCAAGTTCAAGGATTGGGCGTACGGCCCCGTCTACTCCTCGCTCTACGACCTCTCCTCACTGGACACCTGTGGGGAGGAGGTGTCCGTGTTGGAGATCCTCGTCTACAACAGCAAGATCGAGGTGCGCGGGGAATGGGGAATGGGGGCCCAGGGCTGGGGTCCCCGCTGAGCTGCCCACATCCCGGCAGAACCGCCACGAGATGTTGGCCGTGGAGCCCATCAATGAACTGCTGCGCGACAAGTGGCGCAAGTTCGGGGCCGTGTCCTTCTACATCAGCGTGGTCTCCTACCTCTCTGCCATGATCATCTTCACCCTCATCGCCTACTACCGCCCCATGGAAGGCCCCGTGAGTGTCAGGGGACACGGGGCAGAGTGTGGCCTTGGGGTGATGCTGATGGTGTGTGCTCTCCCCACAGCCGCCATACCCCTACACTACAACCATCGACTATCTGCGGCTGGCCGGGGAGATCATCACCCTCCTCACCGGCATCCTCTTCTTCTTCTCCAATGTCAGTGCCAAGAGGAGCGGGTGGTGATGTCCCCATGTCCCCAGGCACCGGTCCCACTGCGCTGCCCTCCACACACCAGAACCCAGCCCCTCTCCAGCCTCTCCTCTCTTTCCAGATCAAGGATCTCTTCATGAAGAAGTGCCCAGGTGTGAACTCGTTCTTCATCGATGGCTCATTCCAGCTGCTCTAGTAAGCGGGGATGTCCATGGGGCCTCGTGGGGTTGGAGCATGGCTTCTTTTGATGGGACAGTGGTTGGCAGCAGCTATCCCCTTTTGCAGCTTCATCTACTCAGTGCTGGTGATCGTCACAGCGGGGCTGTACCTGGGCGGCGTTGAGGCGTACCTGGCTGTCATGGTCTTCGCACTGGTCCTGGGCTGGATGAATGCACTCTACTTCACACGGGGGCTCAAGCTGACGGGGACCTACAGCATCATGATCCAGAAGGTGCGATGGTGTTGGGGTCCTCTGGTCTTCCCCGAGGTGGTTGGGTAATCCAAGTGATCTTTTCCCTGAGGGACCACTGCAGCCCCCAGCGCGGGGCTCAGAGCCATCATCTCTGTCACCTACAGATCCTCTTCAAAGACCTGTTCCGCTTCCTCCTGGTCTATCTGCTCTTCATGATTGGCTATGCCTCAGGTAGGGCTCCATCCTGCTCTCCTCCTGCGGTAGAGGAGGAGATGCCCTGGCAGCATAGTGTCCCATCCTCATGCTTCCCCCGCAGACTCTGCCTCTGTTGCTCCTCCCCAGCGCTGGTGTCCCTCCTGAACCCATGTCCCAGCAGCGAGTCCTGCAGCGAGGAGCACTCCAACTGCACTCTGCCCACCTACCCCTCATGCCGGGACAGTCAGACCTTCAGCACCTTCCTTCTTGACCTCTTCAAGCTCACCATTGGCATGGGTGACCTGGAGATGCTGGAGAGCGCCAAGTACCCTGGCGTCTTCATCATTCTGCTCGTCACCTACATCATCCTCACCTTCGTGCTGCTCCTCAACATGCTCATCGCCCTCATGGGAGAGACCGTGGGCCAGGTGTCCAAGGAGAGCAAGCACATCTGGAAGCTGCAGGTACGGCACTGGGAGTGTCGAGCTCCATGGGGTCACTGTGCCATAGTGCCGCCGTGCCAGGGGGTCACCAAGCCTTGGTGTCACCGTGCCAAACTCCATCTGAGCGTGAGGGACCCTGATGCCTCCATCCCCAGGAGGCTGAAGGGTCCCTGTTGTCCCCGGCAGTGGGCCACCACCATTCTGGACATCGAGCGCTCCTTCCCTCTCTTCCTGCGGAGAGCGTTCCGCTCTGGGGAGATGGTGACCGTGGGGAAGGGCACAGATGGGACCCCCGACCGCCGCTGGTGCTTCAGGTGAGGGCAGTGAGCTACAGTTCCACCATCCAGAAGGTCTGGTGAGGCTGGGATCGTATTAAGCCTAATTAGAACAAAACGGTTTGCACTAATGTGGACCTGAGAGGCAGCGCAGGTGCCGGGATGGCCCAGGGACGTGGAGACATTGAGCTCCGCCCTCTCCGCAGGGTGGACGAGGTGAACTGGTCCCACTGGAACCAGAACCTGGGCATCATCAGCGAGGACCCGGGCAAGAGCGACACGTACCAGTACTATGGCTTCTCCCACACCGTGGGGCGGCTGCGGAGAGGTGAGCGGGATGGGGGCAGCCCGAGGCCCAGGGGTGGGCGTGGAGCTGGGGGCTCTGAGCGCTCCGTCTCCGCAGATCGATGGTCCACGGTGGTGCCGCGCGTGGTGGAGCTCAACAAGAGCTGCCCAGCGGAGGAGGTGGTTGTGCCACTGGGGACCATGGGCACGACAGAGGGGCGGGAGCGGCGGCACGGGCAGACCCCCAGCTCCCCGCTCTAGCACGGGCTGTGCCTGGCCCTGCGTCTGCTCCTCAGGGATCTGTGCAGCCGCTGGCCCTGCAGTGCCCATCCCGCTGGGCTCCCGGTCCGGGAGCCGGGTGCTGGGATCTCCCCCTGCCACCAACCACCAGGGGGCTTTTGCCACGAGGTTTCTTTCTTGTTGTTTTTTCGGTTTTGCACAAAACGGATCCGTCTATTTATTTCGTAATAAAGCGCAGCCACCACGGCCTCGTGTCCTCGAGTGGGGTCACAGCGGGGTCCCGCATCCTGCACCGCCGGAGCCGCGCTGCCGTGTGCGCGCCCGTCGTGCACAGCCCTTGCACAGCCCCGCGGCAGAGCGGCGCGCTCCCGGAGGAGGGCGGCACACACCGCGCGGTGCCGGGCTCGGGCCGGTGCACGCCGACGGTCGGTGGCACGGTGCCGCGGTGGCACAGCAGCACCGCTCGCTGAGCGAAGGAATGATCGAGCAGGAAAGAAAAGCGCGCTCCGTCTCACGCCCCGACGGCTCAGCCGTCAGCTCTCACCGCGCCGTCTCCGTTTAAATGGGATTTACATCCGTCTCCCGTACAGCGGTTGAAGTATTTCCCCCGGGGGAGGGAATGAAGAAGTTTCATTGTCGCTGCTTAGGAAGGGCTGAGCGTTCTGCTCTCCATCAGACGAGCAGCGGGCAGGCTCCATCCCTTCATGCCGGGAGGAATTCGGGAACGATGCTCTTTGATGTCCCCACATCCCCGGCTCCGCTGCTGTCCTGGCTGCAGAATGGAATTACATGGGAATGAAACCCATTCCCCTCTCCCCGTGCAAATTCTCAAGTCCTAAAGGCGCAGAGATGCGCACACGAGGGCTGTGTGTGAGGCTGGGGCTGCGTGCGGGGTCGGTGTCCATGAGATGCAGCCTGTGATGGCTCAGTGACAGTGGGGACATTGTGGCCACGACCATGGCAGTGAGGACACCACGGCCATGACGGTAACACTGGGAACACCATGGCCATGATGGTGATGGGGGCACCATGGTCACGATGGTGGCAGTGGGAACACCATGGCCTTGATGATGGTGATGGGGACGCTGTGGCCATAATGCTGGTGATGGGAACACCGTGGCCATGACGGTGGCACCATAGGATCGACCCTGTGCTCTTCCCACTGCATGGTGGCACAGGGCTCGTGTTTGCCTCATCCCCACCCCCCCGTGCCCCCCAGCCCCGTGGGCACAGCCCCCGCCTCCCACGCCGCCGTGCCGGTGATGACAACCCCAACAAAGGGAAGAGAAAAGCGCTTGTCATCCAGCACGAGGAGCGCGGAAGCAAATTTATTTTTAGATAAATCTAAAGCTTAATTTGTGAAGCTAATATCAATCAAAATGAGAGATGGGTTTTTTTAAGCCCTTTCGCAGCCGTGCCATTTATATTGCCTGTCTCTCCTCCTCGCTCTCAGCCGGCAAAGGCGGCTGTGAAGTTTAATCTCAGCCCGGCGTGTGCCTGCCTCAAAAATTATGGTGATTATTTTAATAGGAAGATATTTGTGGAGCAGAAGAGCCGTCCTTTGGCAGGGAGAGGATGCTGCCATGGACGTGGCACTACCCCGTGTGCTGGGGCACAGCTCAGGGTGCTCCTTCTCACCTGCCTGGCACACAGTCGGGCTGTGGCTCTGCTGGGTGTCCCCATGGGACACTGCTGTCCCTCTGCTTGTCCTTTTGCCCCAGTTCCTCTTTGTTGCCTTGGCTGGCTGTTATGCTCTCTGGCTGTCCCCACAATTAAATACAACAGAGAGTGACCAAAGTGGGTGGAGCTGCTCTGCCTCATGCAGCCACGGCCCATCCCCATCCCCATCCCCATCCCCATCCCCATCCCCATCCTGGTAGGTTTGGGAAGAA
Organism: Oreortyx pictus; assembly: GCA_036925125.1. Lineage (NCBI taxonomy): Eukaryota > Metazoa > Chordata > Aves > Galliformes > Odontophoridae > Oreortyx > Oreortyx pictus. Next base: position 13,215,602 of record JAUPFR010000019.1, on the reverse strand, counting down.
CATATGTTCCCATACCCTAAGGCACCCCACTTGTCACTTGGGATGAGAAGCTGCCAGCTTTATGGGACAAATAACTTCACCCAGGTGGGAGCGGTGCCACACAGCCGATGGCATCGAGTGGGGACAGCACTGGGCTGAGTGCTGCCCCAGTGCCGTAGGGCCACGGCCTCAATGCCGGGGCTTTGCTGCACACCCCACACACATGCGTGCAGCTCTCCTGCTGCCGCAGCAGGATTAATGGATCAGCAGCGTTAGGAGGTTATTTATAGGTGCTCCTTCGTGCCCTAAAATCTGCGGGGTGAAGTCGGGCTGGGGGTGGGACAGCGGGTCCCCGTAGGGCTGGGTGAGAGCCACAGGAAGCAAACAAAATCCAGAGCACACGTCCAGAGACATCCTGGTTTTACTTTGGGAAAAACAACATCCGGACACACAGCTTGCAGGTTTTGTGGTTGTTATTATTATTATTTTTTTTTATCTCGTTTGTTTTCTCTCATTTTTAAAACAATATAAGTGCAGACAGCACTTCTCACAGTAGAATATAATGGTCGATTTTAGTATAAAAAAAAACATTCTCAGAGATTTGTAAATGCACTTAGTGCTTGAACAGGCCTTTCAGGGATACAGTACCTCTTTTCTGAGCACAATCACCTTGGGTTTCATTGGGGTAGGGTTTGGGTTTCCTTGAATCATCAGGAAACATTTTGTGATGCAGAGCCTTTTATAAATGAGCAAACCTATTAAGCACATAATTACCCCGAGTGGGTAACGGAGCGCAGTGAGCGCTTCTGAACTGCTTCAAAAGAAAGAAAAGGAAGAGAGGAAATATGAGGAAAAGGAAATACGTCATATCCCACTCTGGTGTGAGGGCTGCGTGCAGTACTGAACGTGGTCCTACGTATTGTCGGCCTCTAGAACGGAACAGAACTATAACGGGCAGTTAGAAAAAAAGGGGAAAATAAGGAAGTGGAAAAAAGAAGAATCAAAGAAAAGAGAGGAAAAAAACAAACCCAAAACCTTGGAAATCTGTAGGATGGGAGCAATGCTGTGGGCTCATCCCCCTCGTTGGCCAGCACCAAAGATGCGTGCTGTGGGCAACTGAAAAAATGAAAAGAAAAAAAAAAGAAAAAAAAAAAAAAAAGAAAAAATCTGTTCAAGTTTTCAAGTGTTTTTTTCTTAAATAGTGTCCAGGCTGTCCCCAGTTCTGAGCTTTAATCAAAGCAGTGCAAGTTACGGACTTCAGCTAAAGGTGAGCGCGGCGGGGCCCTGCCTGCGGCCCGCGCCGTGCAGAGCGGAGCTCCTCTCCCTGGATAGCAGCAACTCGTAGCGATTCCCTGTTCACATTCGTGGAAATAAAATGATTTCTGAGCTATATAAGACAAGCATTCCTTCATCCTTGGCTTCCAGCGGGCGCACCCGGTTCGATGAGCCCGGTTCCATGCCAGCACCTGGGGGGACCCGTGTCGGCAGCCAACCCCAACCAACCCCATCGCCCCACAGCGGCCCCGCGGTGCCGGGGGGCCCGGCCGCCATCCTGGCTTTGGGAAGAGCGGCGGCTGCCCCTTATCTGTAGACGGGCAGGCGGATGTGGGCGTGCTGGTGGTCCAAGAGCCTTGGCACAGACACGGTCTCATAGCCCTTGCCCAACATCTGCTCCTTGATGCAGGGCGGGTGGATGTCGTTGATGAGATACTCCAGCGACTGGAGGCTGCTGCTGAGGATGGAGGTGTTGCAGAGCGCCTTGCTGGGCAGCCCGTCGGCCGGCGGCACGCCGAGCTCGCGCGCGGCGGGGCCCAGCTCGGGCGGTGGGTTGTAACAGTCGCTGGTGGGGGTCACCAGGACGCTGTTCCACGGCGGCACGAAGTACTGCCCCACCGCGAAGTTGCCGTGCATGCAGTTCAACGGCGACGAGCTCACCTTCTCCCCTGTTGGCCCATAGGGCCGCGAGGCGGCCGCGCAGGCTTCGGGTGACTTGCTGAGGGCCCCGCTGCCCCCGCTGTACACCCGCAGCTGCTGCTGCTGCTTCTGCTGCCACAGCAGGTAGTCCACGCCGTCGGGGTACAGCCCCGCTTTCGGCCCCAGCGCCGGGGTGGAGCCCAGCGGCAGCTCAGCCCCCTTGCGGCACTCGGGCAGCACGGCGTAGGCCGAGGCCATGGCGGGGAAGGCGCCGTGCTTGGCCGGGCTGGGGTGGGCGGGCGGCAGCGCCGGGCAGGCGGGCTGCGAAGCCTGGGCCTGGCACTGCTGGTTGAGCTGGTAGATGATGCTCTGGATGGAGGGCAGGTTGGAGGGCGGCAGCGCCAGGCCCCGGCCCGCCAGCGGCAGCGCCGAGCCCGCCACCGTCACGTTGGGGGGCACGGGGCCCTCCAGCTGCTTCTGGTGGTAGCTCAGCGGGCCGGCGCAGGAGGGGCCTGGGGCTAAAGTGCTTGAGGATGGGTAGGGAGCGACGCCGGCCTGTGCAGGCGACAGCTTAGTCCGCTTGCCCTCCGCGTTCTTCACCACGCTTTTGCCGGAGGCTCTAACGATGGCCAGGAGGCCCTGGTAGGCGCCGGCGTGCACGGGGTAGGGGCTGTAGCGCTGCCCCGTGGTGTCGTACCCATTGACCGTTCGGTTAAGGTGCTTGTGCTGTGGGACCCTGATGTTGGTGGGGAAGATCTTGATGGTCAGTGGGCTGTTGGCCACTTTCTGTGCATAGGCGTCCAGCTCGGCGGGGCTGGGGTAGCGCGGGGAATGCATGGGTGCCGCCGTCTCACCTGCAGAAGCAAAGCACAACATCAGCCCCGCTCCAAGACCCGCGGCCGTCCTTCAGCCTCGCCCCCTCCTCCTCCTCCTCCTCCAGCATCACCTCCTCCTCCAGCATCACCCGCCCAACAGAAACGAGGTCACGGCACAAACCTGCCCCCTCGCGCTTCGAAAGTCACTTCTAAGTGGCCTAAAATAAACCCGGTGTGGAGAATGGAAATGTCACTTTACCCAACGGGGGAATCTTTCTCCGAGATTGGATTTAAACTACATTATACAAGCAATTTCATGGGTGCTTTGCGCCGCTACGAGGAGCTCACCAAAAATGGAAAAGCATTGCATTTACCAGCCATAAATCAGCAGTTCCTATAATGAGCACAAAAATGTCACTTTTATGCAATTTTACAGATGAACAAAACTGGTGAAATTAACTGTGGTAACCTACTGTAGTCAGCAAAAGCCACTGCAGGAAAAGAAAAAAATTATATATGTATAATATTTTTGTTCCTTTCAAACTCTTTCCCAAGCAAGTTTCTGCCATTCTGGTGTGAAAACTCATTTGTTGTACCCATTATACTTTCATTTGGAGTTTATCTTGAGTATCCAATGAGCCACCAACTGTGAAAATGATTAAATCTACAAAATCTATCTAATAGATGGAATAAATTAGGTGTTTAAAATCTGCACACGCGCGCACACGTCCACGCCAGCACATGTGTGCAGAGGGGTGCTGGGTCCCAGTGCTCATGCATTTGCCTCTATCCATGGAGACACTGCCAAAAAGGAGGTGGAGGAGGCAGGCCCCGTTACGTCCCCACATCTTCCAGTGTGGAGAGGGCTCAAGCACTGCGTTGCTCCAAAAAGTCACAGGTATGACTGGTGGACACCTGCCATCCTCAGCCCACCCCATGCCGAGTGCCACCGAGGACTCTCGGGGGCACTTCCCTGTGCCTGCAAGAGCAAGGGCTGACTTTAAAAGCCGTACTTTGGGGGATGCTGGTGCATTCACACCCCTGGGTCCCGGTGTATGACACCCACGGAGGAGTGGGAACATCTGCAGGGCCACGGGGAACGAGGCCATGGATGGCCAACCTCTTTCCTGCCCATTAACGCGGCCTACCAGCAATTTAAAAGGCAGAATGGCACAGTGCTCGCCAGCCATTTCTCCCATTAAGTTAAGGTTATGGGCTTTTTACAGGTGTCTTAAATAGACACTGTTATTAATGAGTATATTAAGCCAATTAAAAGCAGGTTCTTGGAGTGGGATTTAACGCTACAGCCTCTAGCATTGGAACATGGGCTCCGCTCATGCTGGGCAAACCCACCCAGTATGACCAGTCCTGGGACCTGGTAGGGACTGGGGGCACCTGCCCAGCAGCACCACACATCTGCATTCCCCTTCACGGCGGCACCACTGCCCTTGGAGGTGGCAGCGTCGTGAATGCTCAATTAACATGACACTAATTAGCTGGTGACACTCGCAGAATCCCTAATGAACCCATTCCACCGAGGGAGGAGAATACTCCTTTCTGAGCCAAAAAAAATAAGAATACCAAAACAAGAAATTAAACCAGAGAAGGGGGACTGGGTGGACGGGGCGGCATCACCCCACGCAGCAGCACTCACTGGCAGCCCCGCTCAGCCCAGGGGGAGCCAGGAGCTCCTTTGTCGCCTTCTCCGCACCAGCTGGGCTGGATTTGACAAGTCACAAATTCAGTGTGTTGTCACATATCAGGGTGACGCACCAAACCCCCACTGGGAAAATTACAGAGCTACCAATTTCCAAGAGGCTCCTGGCGCGCTCCGTGCGCTGCTGGTAAGCGGCTCCCCCTCTCCGGAGTAATTACTGCTTTCTAACGGGCTGTAATTACTGCGAGATGCAAACTCTCCCGAAGCAGTGCCGTCACCCGTCAGGCACAGACAGCCTGCCCGACGCTCAGCCGGCCGCCGGCAGCTTTCTCCCCCCTCCTCCTCTTGAAGCTGAACCCTTGGGGACGTCACGCTGAAGGTGGGGGTGTGTGGTGGAGGCCCCTCTGCTCTGAGCACGGCGTGGTGGAGCAGTGAGCAGCTCAGGAGGAGATGTGGGTGATGGGAGGCAGCGATGGCTCACAGGACAACATCGAGGCGGCACTGTGATGTGGATTAGTGGGCGCGGTGGTGATGGTTGGGCGTTGGACTTGATGATCTTGGAGCCTTTTCCAACCTTAATGGTTCTGAGTGGGCCCGGTGGGGGTGGGCTGATGGCTGGGTGTGATGATCTTGGAGGTCTTACTGACTCTTCAAACACACATGGTGGTGATAGGATGACTCGTTGAACTTTGAGTTCTCTTCCAACCTTTGTGATCCCACAGTTCCATGATTCCCATCCTCACAACAGCCAGTGGTGCCTGCCTCTCCCATCGGGTGCCACAGGACATCTCCCACCTCCTCTCGCCTTCTCCCCGGATAAAGACAACACACAGCCAGCTTTGGGTTCTCCCTCCCTGGCTTGCTCTATTTTTCCAGCCTGCACTCAATAACAGCTAAATAATTGAATCTGCTCAGCAGCCAAAGATTTGTTTTGAATTTTATTGGAATTTTAAATTGTTTTGTTTCTTCAGTATTTTATTACTGTAAATGGAAAATGCATCGCCCGCAGTAATAATCCTATGGCTTTTTATATTACTCCAAGCTTCTGCTCAAAGCATTATTGGAAAGCTAGGCAGAAATGAGAAGCCATTATAATGGCAGCATAGGCTTATAAGATTACGCCTCCAGCTAAACAACTTTTTACTTTAGCAAATTGGCCACCAAATTCGGTTCAAGACACAGATTTAAAACCCAGGCCCTGACAACGCGGCAATCCGAGATAAATCTCTGTTTATGGATTGGGGCAGCCTCAGCCCTGCTGTGCTCCGAGGGAGAAGCCTGTGCAAAATGTCTGACAGAAGGCATGGGAACGCTCTGCCACGGGTGGCAAGAGGAACTGGAGGAGCTGTGTCACGGTGGTGGGATGTCCCCAGCCAAAGCAGCGTCCCTGCTCTGCTGCTGGCTGCACAACTCTCAGCACAGCACCTGCTGCACTCAGGTGCTCCCAACACGCTGAGGAGAGGACAAGCAGAACATCAGGGACAGGGGCTTGGCAGGTGGTGGCAGCAGCTAGCATCACTTATAGCCACGCACCCCACGGGGAGGCTCCACTCCTCCCTCCCAAGAGGAATCCCAGAGCTCACCCAGCGCTGGGACAACGTGCTCTGCTCCCACGTAGTGGGGAAGTCTCAGCATCTCCAAAGCTCCAAAAATAGAGCAGCAGTCCCCTTCTCTCTCTGCGAAACTGCGAGCAGATTTGAAAAGCCTAAATATTTGCACAACACTTGGAAAGAAAACAAACAACGCGTGGTGAGTGCTGACAAACACACAAACCCCTGAGGCTGGGTCCACACTGCTGTTGACAAAGCTCCATGGGCAGCAGTGGCACCACGCTGGCACCGGGGGGGACACGTGGGGACACGTGGGGATGCTGCCCCGGCCGAGCTGCACGTGGGCTGCCCCTGCCATGAGCCTTCCTTCCTTCCCTGTCGGATTCTGCCTTTTTCCACCCTTTGAAGCGCGGCGGTTTCTATGGTGATCGTGTCCCCAGGATGGGTGGTGCAGAGGCTGTGTGGCGGACACAGTGGAGGGGGTCTGCACCTGCGTGGTGCCCAGCCCCCCCCCCAGCACTGCCTGGGGCACGCAGCAGCCTCATGGCATCCCTGGGTACGGCACAGCAGGCTCTGCCACGCTACTATGGGATCCCCTGCTTGCACGAGCCCCTCAGCGGCAGGAGCACCCCAACTGCAAGAGCCCTCCATTGAAGGGTCCCCGTTCCTGGGAGCCCCCAGCCCTGCTCTGCACGCAGCTGCCACAAAGCCTCCCCCAGCAGAGCCGCCCCGCCAGCAGAAAAATGCGCAGCGGCTTCAAGGTCTTAAATTAACAACAACTACAGGAATAATAGCTGGAGAAATCCATCTGAATAAACGTAGGTGGCAAACCTCGAGCGGCGCAGGAGCCGTAATGTGCAGAGACAACAAAATTCATGACAAAGCACAAAGGGAAGAGCAGGGCTTTGCCATCCCGAGATATTCATCCATTAACACGTTCCCTTTTTAGGCTGACATGTCATTTCAGACGGGCCTTTTTTCCTCCCCTTTATTCTCTCCCTTGAAGGAGCGCGCGGCGTTGCCGAGGCGTTTGCTGAATTGGATCACCTCAGGGCGAGCACTTTATTATCTGCAGTCAAAGCGTCACCACAAATACCAGTCTACACACACATGTGTCACTTTCTATTTGTCTCCTCGCCGAGGTATTAGCACCGCGTGCTGCCGCGGCACCGCGGCCAGGGCCGGGCAGCAGGAGTGGGGATGCTGGCTCTGGGGGCACACTGATGTCACCTCTGTGTCCATGTCACGGCAGCACGACGGCACCCCAGTTCCACCTCAGCAGCACCACGATGGCACCCCAGTTCAACTCCAGTGGCATCCTGGGGCCGCCCCAACGCTGTCCCGGTAGCATCTCAAGGCCACCCTACTGCCATCCTGATGTCACCCTTATCACACCATGACGCTGCCCTGATGCCATCCCAAGTGCCACACCACGGCCGACCCAATGCTATGCTGATGTATCTCAACTCCACTCTGTTCTGACCCTACGCCATCTGATACAAACCCAGTGCCACCCTACGGCTGACCCAGTACGGTCCTGATGCCATCCCGGTGCCGCCCCACGGCTGACACAGTGCCAACCCGAGGTCACTTTGATGCAATCCCACCACGCAGCCACCGATGGGAGCAGGAGGGACCCCTCCCCAGCCCTGCAGCTCAGCCCTGCCCCTCACTCTGTCACTTGGGCCAGATGCATGCCAGTGACAGCGTCCTAACGTTAGATCTTGTGCTCTTCATGCCTGTGGTTGGTGCGACCGATGGTGCACAGCAAAGCTCCTGAAGCCACCGCTCCCATTAAGGCCCCGGTAGCAAATAAATCCCCGCAACAGCTGCGAAAGAGTGAGGAGGAAAAGTTGGAATGCAAATAAAAATCACTCAAGGGATGGGTTACCAGGGGCTGAGCACACCCAGGGCTTCAGGCCCAGCTCCATCCTGACGACCACAGGGTCTCACCCGGACAGCGTCCCCGTGCTCAGCTCCCTCACCATCCATCTCCCCCAGCACACGTGACCGATCGAAAGTGTTTCTGCAGCGTTTCCTGGCAGGGAAAGTGCAAGTCAACAGCACATTTTGGGCATGGCAGTTAATTGAACTCTTTTTTTTTTTTATGGCACGTATATAAATACGCAGAACCGTCATTAACCGATCCCTTCCAGAAACTGAAAATGAAAGAATTAATCTTATTTCACTCATGTGTAACCCCTCATGAAATTAAAATGATATTTTATGGGTGTATACAAAAGCAGAGCTTAGCTGCAGCTACTCTAATGAAAATGCCCTTGGTGTAAGTAGAACTGTGTGATGAGAAGCCATTCAATGCAGTTTTATCCCATATGCAATTAAAGAGTTTTATCACTCAGAGGTGGGCTGCCATCCCATCGTGCGCAGCAACATGTGGGGTGTCCCAAAAGCAGCTCAGGACCCACATGCAACGCACAGCACAGAGCATCCAACCCCACAGCAGCGACGTGTGCAGCCAAAGGTGGCACTTGATGCGAGCATGTCAATCCCCTTTTGTTCCACAACAGGCCTCCATAAACAAACAGCACTCGTTATCTCATCTTTCTAAAAGGCATCTGAGAAAAATAAAAAGGGAGCAGACGAGGAGGGAGAACACACAGCTCAGCAAAGCTCCTGATGTGCCAGAAACAGGTGGGGTCGTTCCACGGCCCTTCGGTGCGGCAAGGCAAGGACACAGCATCCCCCCCTCTATGCAGCTGTGGTGCTCAGAGGGACTGCTTTGGCCCTCCTCATCCTCCCTGAGCCAGGTATCCCCATGAGCAGCACCTGTGTGTTTTGGGGAACGTGGTGGGAGTGGGAGTGGGAGTGAGGTGAGGGCACACGGCCACACCGCCTGTATGGCTGCTGAGAGGAGAGTGCACAGAACCAGGGAAGCATTCCCCTGTCTGCAGCTGGGCTGCAGAGTGGAGCGACCTTTCCAACCAGCCTGGACTCCCCTGCACTAATGGGGCAGCTGGGAATAACGAAACGAGCCTGCAGCTGTCAGCACCACAAATGAGCAGGTCGAGAAAGCACCAGCGGGACAAATCCAGCAGGGACAGAGCCCTCTGCCCTCCCAGCCAGACCCACAGAACATTGGGGCACCCCACGGCCTCAGGGCTGCAGCACCATGAGCCCCCGGGCAGCCCCCCAATGGGCAACTCAGCATGAGTGATGGGAGTTCACATCCTAAAGCTTAAGAGCTGGAGGAGCTGCCCATCCCTGCTGGCTAACGTTCCATCCCACCAGCTGATGGCAGCGTGGTGAGCTCCGGGGGGGGGCACTCAGAAAGGAACATTTAATTAAATATCAGCCATTGCTGCGGAGAGCGAGAGGAGCAAAGAGTTTGGCCGAGCCACGAGTGGCATTATTTGATTTATAATTTAAATAGAGCTCGGGGTTCCTGCGCACACGGAATAAAATCAGAAGGGAGCAGCCTGCCGGACTTAATTGGAGGTGGTATTTTCCCATGGATGCTGCTCCTCCTGAAGCTCCTGATCCCTGCTGGAGCGGGGCACCGTCCCAAAGCAGCGTCCACAACACAACTGCAGTGACAGCAGTGGCTGTTGCCGTGAGCACCTCGGTGGCAGCACCCACAGGGGTGCGTGCAGGTGGCTGTGCCACAGCACAGGGCACCGCGTGCTGGGGCAGGGGTACAGGGAACAACTGGGGGGGTGAGGGTGCCTCCCACCACGGGCAGGAAAATGAATCCGTTCACCTTCTACGTGAAATTAATACGAAAATTAATCAGTGGCACCGGCAGGGTAATAGGATTTCACAGTGGTGCTGGGCCAGACGGCCAATGTGCCGAGAGCCAGACTCATTTAATATCGACAGAAACAATGCCAGAGGACAGAAATAAGACCCATAAAGATAATTACTGAGATACTCAGGAGCAAATTAAGTAATCAGAGGCACTTCTAAATTGTGTCTCATTTTAAGAAAATGCTATCTGGTCCGAATAGCCAGGCAGGCAGCTCCTCCCTGCCCCGCTCCCCGCAGGTGCCATAAATAAAGAAGGGAAAATTGTATTCAAAACCAGATGCGTGGCCCTGAATGTCACCTGCAATTTAATTTGAAATAGCAGGAGGCAGAGAGGAGAGAGACATGCTGTATTTTCCCATAATGAGCGGAAACATACGGTCAGCTAAACTTTGATTAAGGTGACCTGGCCAGCAGCGGGCACAGAACGTGGCCACGGGGGTGGGAGGGACGGACCCCAGAGCGTGGTTCTGCCCCACGGGTGGGGGCCCCCAGCCCCTGTGCACTCCCCACCTGCCCGGGTCCGGCTGCAGAGGCGGCTCTGCGAGGGATGCAGTCTGGGGCTGAGGACCCTTCTTGGGACATTGGTGGCTGTCACTGCTGGGGGTGCTTTGCTGCGTGGCAGCACCACCTCCAGGCTCCAGCTCGTCAGACTGTGTTGTTTTGGCATCTCATCCATTTCAGGAGCTGGGAAATGACATCTCAGCAGGATGGCAAATCCCGGGAAGCACTGACTCCCCACACCAAGCTATAGGGTGCTGCAGACCCCAGCCCTCAGCCCCAACTGGGATGCCCTGGGCACACCACAGGCACAGGCAGCTGCATCCTGGCCTCAGCATCACAGCAGGCACAACACAGAGCACCCGGTACTGCACTCCTGGGGTCCCCGTCGCACCCCACCAGGCTCTGCCCCACAGCTCCTGGCCTCGTGGGCACAGCTCCTCATTAGCACATGGCACCAAGGAGCACCGGGAGCTGCAGCCCTGCGCTGCTGCTCAGGCATGACGGATTAGGAATCATTTTACAAGAGCAACATTCATTTTCCTTCCAGACACTAATAGGGAGGAGACTTGAGCAGCACGGATTCAGTGTGAGCACACGGGTCCTGCCTGCTTCACCAAGGCCACGGAAAGCCAAAACCCCAAAGGTGCCTGGGTGCCAAGTGCTTGAGGGGTCACCGGTCCCGTCCGCCCTGTGCCCCACACAGCAGCCCCAGCCCCCACGTGTACAAAGCTGGTGCCACTCTGTGCCAGGGTACCCAGGTAGAGGGGAAAACGTCTCCGGGAAAATACAGATCATTAAACAAATGCCTAGGGGCTGTCACACACTAACAAGCAGAGCTTTAGCAGCTGATTTGTCTTCAGCCTGCAATGTTTAAAAATCCAACTGAGACCAGCAGAAAAATATCCACTCCCCTCTTTAAAACACACATTCATCACTTGAGAATCTTAATGCGTCTTTCCCAGCCGGGGAGGTCAAACACGCCTGCCTAAAGCAGGCTCATTAAATATACATTTAATCATGGTTTGGATTGAGAGACAAAGGCTGGGAGAGACAGGTGCTTTACTGGAGTGACCTTTTGGAACCCATTTTAATGTAACTAGTTTACAGCTTATCTGAAAGGCCAGCTCGTCGGGAAGGCGAGCTGCAGCAAAGCTGGGAAAGTAATTATGGGGGGAAGGGATGGAGGGAAAGGAGGGAGCGGGGCTGGAGGCCTGGGAGCTGTGAGCAGGTACCGGACATCGTGCCGTGCTTTGCAGGCGCTTGCACGAGGTTTCCTGAAGTCCCACTTATCAGCCCCGGCGACCCAATTTAATTTGCTTATCTTGTCTTCTTCCTCCCCCAGCCCCCCACCCCCGCTTCTCCTGCTCTTTTTAATTATCAGTTAAATAAATGTCTTTTCCAATAAGACAGGGAGCATCAAAGCAGTGAGCGGCGCGTGCATGCCCTGGGGATGCTGAGAGCGGGGCACCAGCTTGGCTCCAGAGCATCCAGGACATGAGAGCATCCCATACCCGGGAGCATCCCAGATCTCAGAGCACCCCAAACCTCAGAGCATCCCAGATCTTGGAGCATCCCAGACCTGAGAGCCCCCCATCAGCCCCACAATGCCATCCCCTCCCTGCAGCCCCAGGCACTTACACTTGCGTGGCTCCAGAGCCTTGTTGGGGTTGGGGCAGGCCAGGTGCTGCCCCGGTGGGTTCTGGGTTCGCTGCAGGCACGCCAGCATGGTCCACGAGTCCTGGCCGGCCGCTGCCGCACCGTGCACTGCCGAGAGAAGAGAGACAGCAGTAAGGAGGGGTCCGGCCACGAACCCGCACCCACCGCTGGGCAAAGCCTGCATGGATGGAGGCTGGGAGCCCTCCCACCCGCTGCGTGGGGGCCTTTGCTCTTTTGGAGATAAATAAATAAAGTATGGAAGTCTTAAATAAATATGAAGCTCTATAAAATAAATATGAAGGGCTCAGTGGGTGGTTGGTGCTCCCCGTGATGCTTTCTGCTCTTCCTGAAGGAAACAGAGCAGCTCCTCCTGCTCCCGGGGACAGCTGCAGCCATTGGATGCACGGCAGGGATCAGGCCTGCAGGCAGCAAAACCCTGCTGGGTCCTGGGGCGTGTAAAAATCCAGCAGGAAAATCTGCAGGGGCCATTCCCACACCAATCTGAACCGCACATCCTGCACGTGGCATGTCCTGCAGGAGCCACCGTGGCACTGAGCACGGAGCGAGCTGCAGTGGCAGCAAACCCATCCTCAGAGCAGCACTTTCTGGTCCACGTGAGGTGTCAGCACTGGATGTCAGAGGGCAGCTCACTTCCCCAGCCCCATCACAGTGCCTGCTGCCCTCCCAGCTCCATCCTCACCCCTTGGAGAGCTCCCTCACATCCTCCTGGTAGCAGCAGGATGCATGCACAGCGCATCCTTGTCCTGCCCACACCAGGACAACCCGACGTGGGGCCAAGAGCGACAGCCCAGGGACTGCAGCCCAGGGCACGGACTGCTCAGCGCCCGCAGCAATCACTGCGTGATCTTCTTCTGAGCACAACGGGTGGACGTTGTTGGGAACCACTCCTACTCATCCCAGCCACCAACACGGGCCTGGGACCCCGAGCTCCCGCCTCATCCCCAGGGTGGGGACACAGCAGCCCCCAGAGCTGCAACATCAGGGAATGGAGACACTGAGAGCAAGGTGTGAGGAGCAAGAGGCGAGGAAGAGCCACGGCACACGGAGCAGGTGTCTGGAGAACCCAAATGGTGCTGTTTTCCCCTAATAATGAAGTATTCATGAGTAAAAGCCTTTTTCACTACTTTCTTAAGATACTAATTTCACAACAAGCGCCTTGTTACCATGCAATTATTCCAATCTTGCATTTCTCCCAGATTCCATCTGTCCTAGCGCTCTCTAAATGAAAGACAATCATGTAACCACCTTTCATTATTCACTATTTTACTTTCAGCGAAGGTACCCTGAAAGAAATGATTTCCTCTGAAAGGGACTTTTATTCAGTTTCAAAACCAATTTTCTCCTATTACTGTCTTAAAAAAAGGAGGAGGGGGGCAGGGAGGTGTTTTTATTTCGCGCATTACATATCCTTTGTTAATGCAGCTCGCAGTAAAAGCAGCCGTATCCATTTTCTGGCTTCGATTTCTGGTAATTTTAAAATATGCCATTACAATCAGGCAGAAATTATACAGTTTGAAAAGAGAATGAAGTGCTTCTTATTCAGAGCCTGAGCGCACTTGACTGCTCGGGAGCTGGCGTCGCCCCACGGGGACCGGGCCCGGCTGCGGCCCCCCACCCCCAGCGATGGGAGCGGGGATGGGACCCCCACCCCGGGCTGGCACCATCACAGCACACACCACCTGCACCCCAGAAAGCCGCCTCGTCCCTGCACCCCACCCGGGTGCCTCGGGTCCGACCCCGGCGTGGTGCTGAGGCCGTCAGCCCCCGCACAATGGGCGCCTGTCCGCTCGGTGGCACTTTGTTAATGCTGCCCAGAAAAGCCCTGGAATCAGCTGATGGGAATTGGCCGCCGCCGTTCGGATGCTTACCGCCAGCTTAGTTAGCTCCATCTGCATTGGAACTAATTCCAATCAGCAGGATCCGATTTAGTTCAAGCTGCTCTGGCTCTTTCATGGCAAGAAAGGCAACACTCAGCAGTTTTACGCCCTGCCCCGAGTCGCAGTGCCCACGGCCACCACGGCACAAATCACAGCAGGGCTGTGGGGTGAGGATGGGGCTGCCCGGCTGACAGCCCCACAGCGCTGCTCCTCCTTCCTCTGCGGGGATGGGGACAAGGACAAGGCCACCCCGAGCCAGCGAGCCCCCAGCAGGTGCTGCCACCACGGTGTGCCGGCACAGGGCACGGCACCGCTCATCACCCAGGGCGGTGCAGGGAGCAGGAGGTGGCAATGCCCCGCTCTCAAAGGGTTGGGGACACCGTGTCTCCACCATCCTCCTCCTCCTCCTGCCTCCGTTCCAGCCCCGTTCCCACTGCCTCCCTCCCTGCCCCCCAGCCTGCTAATTTCCAAGCCCTATCGCTCCATCGGACTATTTATAAACCCAAGGTCTTTGTGACTTTAATAAAAAAAAAAAAAAAAAATACCCTCTGTGTCTAAAGCTCCAATGACAGAAGGGTTTGGCACCTTCTCTGACATCAGAGGCCGATAAGACGGTCTTATCTCCTCCGAGAGCCCCACGAAGGTCCCTCCAGCGAGATAAGGCCAGCGCAGCTGTCGATAGAGGCTTTCATAGGCGAGGATTTAGATAAAAGAAAATGTGACAGGAGGGGGGGGGGGGAGAAAGAAAGGGAACTTTCAAAGTCTCAGCCTGAATTGGGTCTGTGCCGTTCGCCTCGGCAGAACAATGAATAAAGGGGATTGCAGAAGCTGGCCCCTTGTTAGGGAAAGAAAGGGCCGTGTCTGCCACTGCTGTGCATCCCTGCCCGGCGCTAACGGAGCCGAGTGGGTACCGCGTCCCCAGCACACAGCCTGGCTGGGCAGCGGGGTTAAACCACACAGGGAACCTGGGGGAGATGGAGAGGGGCAGAACGGGGACACTACAAGCCCTTAAAATGAGCAGCGGGAGCGGGGCAGGAGGAGGATGAGGGGCAGGAGGAGGACGAGGGGCAGGAGGAGGATGAGGGGCAGGAGGAGGACGAGGGGCAGGAGGAGGATGAGGGGCAGGAGGAGGATGAGGGGCAGGAGGAGGATGAGGGGCAGGAGGAGGACGAGGGGCAGGAGGAGGATGAGGGGCAGGAGGAGGATGAGGGGCAGGAGGAGGACGAGGGGCAGGAGGAGGACGAGGGGCAGGAGGAGGATGAGGGGCAGGAGGAGGACGAGGGGCAGGAGGAGGATGAGGGGCAGGAGGAGGACGAGGGGCAGGAGGAGGATGAGGGGCAGGAGGAGGATGAGGGGCAGGAGGAGGACGAGGGGCAGGAGGAGGATGAGGGGCAGGAGGAGGACGAGGGGCAGGAGGAGGATGAGGGGCAGGAGGAGGATGAGGGGCAGGAGGAGGACGCGGCACGCGATGCCGACAGCTCAGCACAGGAAAGGTCACCTCGCAGTAAATCATGGGGAGCGTGAGAGAAAATAAAGAAGAAAGTTGGACGACACCTTGCCCAGGGCTGCAATAAAGCACGGCGTGCGCTGCCGGCCGCCCGCGACCTTCCCCTCCGCACCAGAACGTCTCCAGCGGGGCCGAACCGCGCGCCCCGCTCCCCTCCGTGCTCCAGCCCCGGGCCTTTCAGGGGGCCCTGTTAATAATTAAATGTTAATCTAAAAAGCAATTTTAGCTGCAGTGCAGCAGATCTGGTTAGAGATTACATTAGCATGTAAGAGTCAAGGGTAATTTTCTCTAACCCCTCTTGTGATCTTTAAAACCCGCAGATCTTAAAGCGACGCCGGCTCCTCTGATTAAAATTGGAAGCCGGGGTTTGTAGCGGATAATGATGCCGAAAGTGATTATTATTCTGCTGCTCAGGGCTGGGTTAGGGGGCTGCAGGGTGGCAATGTGTAAGCAGCGGGGCACACAGCTGCGAGCCGAAGCTGAGCCCGAGCTCAGGTTCTAAAGCACAACCCAAAAGCAACCAGGCATGTGCGTGAGGCCTCGTGCTCCTCAAACTGCTCCATCGTGTGGGGGGTACAGACTGAAGGCAGACAGTGCAGGGGAGGCACGGGCTGCTGCCCAGCACACCCTGCGTGGGAACAGCACGGTCCCGAGGACGGGCACGCGGCCTCAGCGCCTGCTCAGAGCCAGGCTGCTCATTCGATGTGACAAGCATCCCCAGTATGGCATGCTGAGCACCTGCCTTTCCCCACAGAGGGAACACCTTGCTGCCATTTCCCCACCCTGTCCACTTTACGGGTCTCCGAGCCACACAACCAACCCAAGGGACCAGCAAGGAGGTGGGGGCTGATGGATACAGGACTGAAAGATATGGGGACGGGGACTGTAACTACGCATCTCCATCCCAGCGGAGCCCCAGGCATTCTGCTGGGACGGGGCAGCAGCACAGCCAGGCTGGCACTGCCTGTCCCCAGCATCACCTCGTGCCAGCTGCAACAGGCACACGAGTGTTTGAGCAGCAGGGAGACGAGAGGGAGCTCGGAGCATCCTCTGCCCCGGCAGGACGTGGGGCGGGACCCGTGCGGGCAGCAAGATGGTGCAGAAAAGTAGAAGATAAAACCCACCAAATAACCTTCTGCTTGCACGCAGGGCCACAAAAGCCGTGCTGACCCCGCGAGCAGAATGGCTGCGGGAGCACAGAGCACAAATTGAATCAGAGCACAGAAGTAAATTGCCTCCTGACTGTTACAAACGATTGGATGGAAGGAATGAGGGATCAGATGCGTACATAACAATGGAATTAAAAAAAAACAATTCAAGTGCTACTGAGCACTCACAGACATCCTTGCGGAGGGCTGGGGCGGCCTGGTTAAATTTATGTGTCAGCTTTAAGGAGGCCTCTCATCAAATGAGCTATTTTGGGCAGAGATTAAAGATCTATTTTTGCCACGAGCGGGAACAGCTCTAACAGGTTAATGATGATTCTGGAAAGGGGAGCGGGTCCCTGTGCCGCCCATGGCCCTGATGGAGCCAGCAGCATCCCAGAGCCGGGGGGCTGTGGGGTTGGGATGGCACCGGGGCCACGGTGTGGATGGGACACGTGGGATGCTGTGCTCCATAGCCTCCTCCCACCACTCTCCATGAAGTGCCCTGGCCATGCCCTGGGGAACGCTCCCATGGATGGCACCCTTGGCTGCGCCATTCCATGTCCCCAGCTCTGCTGCGGCCATCTGCCACTGCCGGGTCCCGAGGTCTGCGGGAGCTGCCAAGGACACCTGCAGGCAGCATGTGCCGGATTAGCGGGGCTTAGCTCTCGGGAGGGACGCCCACACCGGCGGTGCGAGCGGCCTCAGCACAGCTGGGGGATGGGGAGGAGCACACAACGCGGGACAGCACCCAACCCAACTCTCCTTCATTCCCCGTTCCCAACAAAACCTCACTGTCCAACAGCATTCCAGAACGTGAAAGCATCCCCATGGGACACGGGCAGGGACCTGGGGCCACATCCTGCGCCTGAGGACCAGCAAGCCCAGCACCTGTCCTACACCCCAGACCCACCAAGGCCGTTCCATTCCATAGCCACGGCCCCGCAGTGAGGGCTCCACGGCTGCACCCACAGCCCTGACCACCCACGGCCGCACGCACGCAGGGCAGACAGCGGAGCTGTGAAAGAATCCGACCCCGGAATTCAGGGGAGATCGCGCTGCCGAAATTACTATAATCAAAGGCTTTCACAAAGGCTTCAAATGCAACCAATTACCCTGAAAGGCGAGGCAAGAAAGAAAACAAATTAACGCTGTGTGCACAGAGCTCCGGCAGCCGCTCCGCACCCTCCGCACGACCCCGCGTCCCCACGCGCACAAAGGGGCTCTGTGCCCGGGCTGTGGGGCGGCCACGGACCGACCCCCGGCACACATCCTTTCACTGTGGGGCCGTCAAAGGCGCATTGGGGCCGCCCCACGGCCGGCAGATGGAGGCATTCACAGCGTGGGCTCCGCAGCCCCTGCGCCCGCCGCCTGGTTGAGTTCTGCTTCTGTCTGCTCCGCGGGGCTGGGGGGAGGAGCGCGGCCAAAAAAATGATTAATCACGGCAATAAAAAGCCGCCCCGCACCAACTTCCCTTCTTCTAATGTCAAAAAAGAGCCCGTCACCCTAAGGTCCGTTTTGCGACACAAAGCTGCGGGATTTAGACCTCTCGCACACGGAGGGATGGGAATGAATGGCGCCCTTTAACAAGCTGGTTCAGCGGAAAGAAGATAGATTTCAGAGATTACCGGAGGAATTCTTATAATTGATGTGTACTTTTGTAACGAGGATTATACCACCACCGGGCCAAGTGGTTCCTCCCTCCCCTGCCCGCCCTGCGCTTGCCCATGTGCCCTCCCCAGGGGGAGCAGAGGGGCTCCCGTCAACAAGAAATGAAACAGGCTGCTCTTCTTTAGCCATAGATAACGCAACACTGAACGGGGAAATACGGCATCCATCAAGATTTATACATTTGTTTTCACAAAGACCTACTTTCTCCTGCCTGTTCGGCGAGGGCCAGATGAGCGAAGTAATTAAAACGAACACAGAACAATACACGAGCCCTCTGAAGAGCGCGGAGTTTCCCTTTTATGTTTATAGCAATTGTATGAAAATGTACAACACGGAACGGCGGCAGCTGACAGCCGAGATGAAGCAGACATGATTGCGAGTTGGCTTCCTCCCGCAGCTGATTGGCATTAATTGTGTGCGTTTGCAAAGCAGAACAGAAAGTCTGACATTAGCTTCAAGCGAACGCTCCTTCCTAATAGTCTTAATGATTACGACGAGCGCTGATGATCATCGCTGCGTTCGCGGCGCGGGGAGAGGTTGCTGAGGGCTGGCCCTGGCCCTGTGGACCTGTGCCTGGGGGCTGCCCCACATCCCGGCCTGGGGCTGGGGCAGGGGGTGCTGCCCGCGTGGCGGAGATGGGAAAGCAGCGTGCCGATAGCCTCCATCACGGAGCCTCTCCTTAAAAGCTGACTAATTAGACCTGATCTGAGGTTTTGTCACCGGCTCTTTGCTGGGTTGGTGGTTTTGGTGGATGCCCTTTGCGATGTCCTACGCTGTGCACGACCGGGACATGTGGGACCCTCCCGGCCCCAGCCCAGGACCCGGCCTCAACCCAGCCAGCATCGAACAAAACCGCTGCCATCCACCAACCACGTGAGCCGTAGGGCACAGCCATCCCGCTGCCCCCAGAGCAGTGGCGGTAGGTGACTGCGACGTCCCCAGCCCTGAAGCACTGCGGCTTCACACCCCATAAACCCCACAACGAGCAGATAGGAAATATTCACCACGCACGCACGGCCCCTGCTTTATTGGCCGTTCCCTCGTAAAATCCAGGGCTGCCGTGACAAAGTAGGGCTGTTCTCAGCGTGTCATTAACGGGCACGGTGAGACACGGTCTCAGCATCACCATCCAGCGGGCCAGGTCCTGCCCAACCCCGTGCAGCCCATGGGGACGGCCACGGCTCTCGGTCATGCAGGGAATTTTATCACCTGCGTTGGCCAACGCGTTGCCAGGCTCTGGGAATTCCCACATCCCTCAATCGTTCCCAAACGAAAAGAAATCCAGGCATGAGCCCCTCCTCCTTTCCTTCCCCCCCAAAAATCCGTAAAGAAGAGCTATAAAAATGGCTTGTTATCTCACCTAGCGCGGCTCAGACTGTATGTTATTGCTAATTGGGTATAACATCCTTGTCTTGTTCTGCTCTCTGAAGCTAAATCAAGAAAGCACCACTGCTGCGAACTAATTATATCTCTGGACTGCAGACTCCAGCTTGTCTTCCCCTTTATTGAGTTAAAAAATGGTCACTAACCTTAATCTCTCATATCCCCAAGCATTAGGGCTACTGAAAAACTGCTGCTTCCACCCAGTCCGTGCTGGGAGAGTCGGAGCACGTGGCCCAGGAGGGCTTTGCCTGCTCCTGCTCGCTGCTGCTTTTTGGCTTTTTCTTCCCAAAGGGAAACCCGAGCTTTGTGGGATGGCATTTTTTAACCTGAACACTGCTGTGATCGTGGCCACAGCCCAGCAGGAGCAGCACCGGGAGCAGAGGGGGTTACCACCAGGTTGTGCCTGTCCACCGGGGATGTCCCCTGCATCCCTGGCCCCGCACGGCCCCACTGGCACAGAAACCAAAGCACAAAACACAACGCACAGCCCCTGCGGTGAGCTCACACGGAGCGGCCCCGTGCCCCTTCCTGGGGCAACCCATGCGGATACATTTCTCCTTGGAAAACCGAACTCGGGTTCTCTCCTTTCCATGAGCAGGATGAATATTTATCCCCGGCAGCGAAATCTCTCCGCTGCAGGGTATTAAGGCTTTCCTCGTGCTCGGTTACTGCCGGTGGTAAGCCAGCCCCCAGCACCGCCTGCAGCACGACCCGCAGAGGCAGATGGCGCAGGGCCGGAGCATCCCCACGCCGGGATGAGGGGCAGGGCACCCCGTGCCAGCACACCACGTGCCCCTTCCCACCCCAACCCCCTGCGGCCTCCTGGCCCACCCTGCACGGGGCAAGGGGCACTTGCTGTCTGGGGTGAAAACGCTGCTCTGTTCTCTCTTTAGCAAAAGGAGTCCCAGGGGCTGTAAAAATTCCCAGCAGGCTCTTGTCAGTCTCAGGTCATTAACTTTCTTTCATTGGGAGTTTGTTTACAGGCAGCCATAAATAGCAGCTCCGGGGCTGCGGGCGGCAGCGGGGCGCAGCACCCCGGGGTGCTCGGCAGCACCCTGCCCCGTGCCCCCACACGGCACCCGCCGTCCCCAGCTGCCCTTCTGCCACCGCCGCTCTCCGGGCTGTCCCCGGCCGCCCCGCGGCCCCGCCAGGATGGGGACACAAAGGACGGGCGAGCCGCTCGCCGCGGCCCCGCGCCTCACCAGGCACTGCCCTGACCTCATCCAACGGGAGAAATTAATTACCGAGCTGTCGTCACGCCGCGGCGGGCTGCTGGGAGCGGAGCCACCGGCCGCCTCCCACCCGGCGTGTCTGGGCGTGGGAAGGCACCGCGTCCCCAGTCTGCCGTGTCCCCAGCGCGGAGAAGATCCCCGTGCCCACTGACCACATCCGTCAGCGCCACATCTCCACGCTCCTGGATCACCTCCTGGGACGCTGAGCCCACCGCGTCCCTGTGCCAGCACACAAACACTCGTGGAGAAGGAGCAGCTCCCGACGTCCATCCCAGCATCCCCACTGCAGCTCCCGCGGGGACGCGGCACTGGGCCACCCCTCAAAGCCCTACACCCCATCCCGTGCAGCAGCCACCGGGGAGCGACGCAGGAGGGGGGCACGGGGCTCATCAGCCCCGCCAGATTTGGGGTGAACGGATGTCAGGAGCGTGGCCTGCGCGGGGCTCAGCCCCACGGGACACGGGAAGGAGCGCGGCCAGCTTGAATGGGCTGAACCCCAAGGACGCCTGGTCGGATCGGTGTGCTCCCACCCATCCCCGGAGCGGGGAGCGGCCCCACGCTCCCCACGTCTGGGGAAAGAGATCCGTATTTCCAAGCGCACCCTCCGCGCAACCTGTAATCAGAGCAACACAAATAGCCCCTGCTTCCCATGTAAATTAAAAACACCCATTAGGCAGATTTCAAAAGATGTCAGTAGGCTTATAATTATACACGACATCCTTCCGAGATAAAAGCGATTACCGGGGATGCAAATCACTTAGCAACCAATCAGTGCCCCCAGAGTGCAAAGCACTGACCAGCCATCCATTTTCGCCTCGTCCTTTTATTCCCTGCATCGAGCAAATACAAACACAGATAAAGAGAGGCACAATAGCTCTTGACACGCAAATAGGTTAACATAATAAAGCCAGCTTTAGCCGGCTCACTCGAGGGAGAAAAGCAATTCTCAGGCAAGCAGGAGGTAATAAAACAGGGCTTTTGTGTTCCTGGCTCCCATTCTCACCCCTGCGCCAGCTTTGCTGCATTAGCTGATAGGCATCGCGGTTTGATTGAATTACCTTTCATGAATATTAGCTTTTTGAGGAATGCGCAGGCAGAAGGAGAAGAGAAAGAAGCAACGTCTTATTCTTGCATGCATGCATGCACCCGATGCAGACGGACACGCACAGAGCGGGGCCGGGGGTCCCGGAGCCGTGACCACCCCCAGAATGGGCACCCCCAGAGCTTGGGGGGGGGGGGGGGGGGGTGGGGGGCTCAGGGTGCTCGGCCCCACGGATCCGAGCCGGGCAGCCCCGAGGCACGGCGGTGGGAAGGGGCACGGCGAGGCCCCCACCGCCAGGACCCCACCGCGACCCCAAGCCAGGAACCCACCCGGCTCTGGGCGTGGGCACGGCGCGTCGTGCCAAGGTCGGGTCACCCGGGGCCGTGACTTTGACACCCGGCTCTCCGCGGGCACGTGCTGCAGGCAGAACCGGACCGCTAACGGGGACAGCACGGGGACACGGCCACGGGGTCACGCGAGACAGGAACGCTCCTCCAACGGCCGCGACTAAAATCCAGCACTGAGCGACGGCAGCCCGGCCCCGCTCGGCCGGGATGGGATGGGATGGTCCCCAACAGAGGCACCGCGGGTCCCTCTCCGCTCCGCGCTGGGGCTGAGCACAGCGGGGCCCATCGCGCTGCTCCTCCGTGCCGACCTACAGACGGCCACAGAGCCGCGCGATCCGCGCGTGGAGCGCTGCTCCCCCCCCCCCCCCCGGCTCCACGCAAGGTCACGACAAAACCCCGCGTGGGGCTGATTTCGGGCCGTCTGACCCCCACACCGCCAGGGGGAGGCCCCAGGACTGAAAGTTTTGCTGGGGAAAAAAAAAAGGGGGAGGCAGCTCCCACCTGCATGGGGAGAAAGGCGCTCGGGGCTGTGGGGGTTGGTATCCCCGGGATGCTTCGCTCCACAGCGCGGCACAACCCCGCTGCGGGGGCACGCAGCAGCCACGCAACCAGCACGAGTGGGTCCCAGCCAAGGCCGAGCTGCTGCCCCGAGCACTTCGCACCCACGGCCGTCCACACACACCCTTATCTACACCCTCCATACACGCGCGCACACACCGAGCTCCGGGAAACCGCAACGGGAGCGCGGGGGTCGGGAACCGCACCGGGGGGGGGGGGGGGGGGGGGGGGGAACCGGGCACGCAACCCGGGGGTCGGCTCGGGCTGTGGGTACCCCTCCACCCCCCCCCCGCCCCCATCCCGACCCCACCGTACCCCCCGTTACCGTCAGAGGACGATCCGGGCCGGCTCCTGGCGCTGCGCTGCGGGGCGCTCCGGGCCGCCCCCCCCGGGCCGCCCCCCCCGGCCCCCCGCCCCGTGCGCGGCCAGCGTGGGGAGGGGGGGGGGTTGTGCGAGCGGAAAAACCACGGGAAGCTCCGAGGGATTCAGAAGAATAAGGTCCAAATGCGGGAGGAAAAAAAATATATAGATAGATAGATAGATATTTATATACACGGTCCGGATGGGGGAAAAATGGTCCAAATAGGGGAAAAAAAAAAAAAAATACGGTCCGGATAAAGAAAAAAAATATATATTAGAGGTCCAAACGGGAGATAAAAATATTAAAGGTCCAGATAAGAAATCGAAAATTTAAAGGTCCAGAGAGGAAAAATAAAATGGAAATAGTAACAAAAAAATTAAAGCTCCAAACGGGAGGAAAACAGGAAAGGACGCGGAGCCGGCTCACACGGCGCGCGGAGCCGCGGGCGGAGGGGCCATGGCATCGCGGCTCCTCCTCCTCCTCCTCCTCCTCCTCCTCCTCCTCCCGTCCTTTGTGCGCGGCGCCGGGTGCCGCGGCCGCTCAGCGCTGCATGGCGGCGGGGCCGTGCGGGGCCGTGCGGGGCCGTGCGGGGCCGTGCGGGGCTGTGCGGGGCGCGGCCCCGGCCGCTGTCCGCTCCCTCCGCGCGACTGCGGCGACACTGAGCGCCCCGCGCGGGGCCCGGCGGCCGCACGCCGCTCGGCCCCGCCCCCACCCCCCCCCCTCACCCCCCCGCCCCCCCCCGCCCCCCTCCCCTCCCCACAACCGTTGCCGTGGAGACGCCGCCGCGCGTCCTGCGGGGAGGGGGCGGGGCTTCCCGGCCACGCGGTTTTTTCGCGGGAAATTTCGAAGCGCGGCGCCGCGCTCCCGTTCCCGCCCGGCGTTGGGCGGCGCGGGACTGCGGCTCCCGGCGTGCCCTGCGCGCGGCCGCCGCGCTGATGCGGCCCCGGGCGCCGCGGGGCACCATGGGAGTCGTAGTTTGACTCCACGGGAGCGGCGCGGGCCAAGGGACGGCCGCTCTCGGGGCGCCGCAGCCTCCGTTTTCCTTCCTAAGGTCCGTTTGACCTCATGCGTACTCTTCCCACTGCACCTCCCCGTGCAGGAGAGCCTCCAGGTTTCCGTGCGCTCCTCCGTCACTGCCGCAGCCATCCTCTGCCATTCCCCGCTCCCCTTTGCTCCCTGCTCCCCTTTGCTCGTTGTCTCGGCACCGCAGAAGCTCTCCTCGCTGCGTGATGTCGTCGCTGTTCCACACCTCCAGGCTCACGGCCATGAGACGGGCTCCGTTCCCTTTGCCCTCGCCCTTTGGCCCCAGCATTTTGCCCTTATCTCAAAACCCACCGCCCCCTCCGGAGCTCCCAGCCCTCCTCCTCGCCCCTTCAGCTCCTCCTCGTCCTTGCGGGGGAGCTTTGCGGGAGTTTTGGGGTGTCCTGGCTTCCTGCAGAGCCTTCCCAGCCCCTCTGGTGCTTGGGTGTGCAGAGCAGAGCTGGGACCGAGCAGCTCCCATCCGTACTGCTGATCCAACCATTAAAATAATAGCTAGATCTGCTTTCAGGAGAGTGATTCCTCTGCGTAGTTATAATACGTATTGTCCTCCCCGTGAAAATGCATGATAGTGAATAAGTTCCCTCTGTGAGGGGGCTATCCAGACTATCCATCTGTTTCGGTTCAGACACGCGGAGCTCGGGCTGGCAGGTCCAGTGCAGCGCTGGAAGTCCTCTGACATCATTTGTCTGCTCGCCGTGTTGCAGTGCAGGGCTGGGGATAGGAATAAAGCCACTGCAGGTCTGCGAGCAGAGCGGAGATCTTTCAAAGATAATTTAATCAAAGCTATTAGGAAGTCAGGAAGAAAGATTGCTGTTTTATTCAGCCTAAAGAGGAACGTTCGCTCTGCTTGGGAAATGGAGGGGGCACTCCGAGTCACTTTGGGGCACTTCAGAGGGCTGACGTTTGCACTGCATGCTCTTCAAGGTCTCTTCCAACCTTAATCATCCCACGATCCTATGAGGGCTCATCATCTGGGGTTGGGAGCACCATTGGGTGGCTCTGACCTTCTCATTTGCATCCTTTAAATCTAAATATCTGTAATACATTTCTTTTTTTTTTTTTTTTTTCTGGAGCAGGAGCGCTTTTGTGCCACCGCTGCCAAAGGAGAGAGATTTCTGAAAGTCCTTCAGCCTCAGCACGAATAAATAATGCATTGTCCGGATGGGCAGCGGAGCCCAAAGCCCTAAATCCCATCTGCGCGGGGCTGATCTCACGGCGAGGAGCACAGCCCCGTGATCTGGGAGCTGGCAGTGGCCCTTTAATTTCATATCATTATTTCTGACTGGGGCGAGCAATCCGAAGGGCTGAGCGTTTTCATCTCTCATTGTGACAAATACACGCTGTAATTCTTTGACCAAAATGTCAGTCTGCTCGGGAAATGAGTGGCCCTCAGAATGAGAAAGATTTCCAGGGGATTAAAACCGGGCCATTACTCTCTGGTTTGAATGCATTCAAGGCTCTGAAAGGCTATCTGCTTTGGTTCCTTTTGTACGAAAAGTTATTGACTTATCAAGGTTAAAATACATTCAGTATGGTCCAATAAAACAGGGATATCTCAGCATTCATGCTGTCATTTGCAGGTCCGTTTTCATGGCAACAGGGCTCTTTTCTGCACATTAAACGGTTCAGTTGTGCAAAGTTCAGACATTACATAAACAGAGAGGTAACAAAAAAAAAAAAAAAAAAAATCAATGAGCTCATGGGCATGGAAAAAGGAGATAGCATTGATTGGGGCCGGCATCGATATTTGGGATCGCTGGCTCCTGCCCTCCTCGGAGTCCTCCCGGACACAAAGGAGAGGCTGAAGGACACCAGGGCCAGGCTGTGCCTCCCTCCCGTTAATTAATGCACCTCGTTACTGGCAGGCAGCACCCACCCCCTGTACACTCTGGGGGATCCCTGCTCCCTGTTTTGCTGCAGGGAGGACACTTGGGGCCCTCTGGGTGGGGGACAGCCCTTGTCCAACCCTTGTCCATCCACAGACATCACAAATGCCAAGGCAGAAAGCACCTTCATCCCCAGGGAAAGGCATTCCCATTCATTTCCAGCAGCAAAGGACACCGGTTCAGCCCCATGTCGTGGCTGTAGGAGAAGGGGGGGGCACGGGGACGATGGGTGGTGGCATCCTGGTGCCATCACCTCGTCTCCATCCCGGTGGTGGAGCTGACACTGGTGGATAGCAGCAGGTGGGTGCGGGGCACTGGGGCGAGTGACGTTGATGCTGATGGCAGATGTCAAAGCTTTTTGCTTGCTGGTCTTGGGGGGGGGGGGGGAGGGAGAATCAAATGCTCGTTAGAAGAGAGACACCAACATCTGTTGGGGGAGCAAATGGAGAGCTGCGAACAGAGGGGAGATGGCCACGGGGCAGCTGAGTGTGAGGGAGGAGGAAAAGGAAAGGGGAGGAGGAGGAGGAAGAGGAGGAGATGGAAAAGGAGGAAGATGAAGGAGGAGAGTAAAGGGGGAGGAGGAATGGGGAGGAATAGGTGGAAGAGGAGGAGGATGAAAGAGGAGGAAGAGGAAGAAGTAGGGCAGGAGCAGGGCTCTCTGTGGACTGTGCTGGAGGATCTGCCACCCGTACTCCCCATCCAGCCATGGACTTGGTCCCCAGCACCTTCTGCATCCCAAATGTCCCCAGTATGGCCCAGAGCAGAGCTCAATGAGACAAACTGTTCCTGTCCTGTCCTTTGTTGAGCTGCAACAGCACTTTGAGCACCAGGGGTCTGCCCGAGGGCTGATCAGGGGTGCAGAAAACCCCAGTTTGGGCAAGGAGACACTGCAGGATACACACCTCCATCCAGGCTCCGTGTCCTGAGGCATTTCCCTGCACTCACTGGGGTGCTGGGGGTATAACAGGCAGAAGCTCATGCGCTCCATGTTTGTTCTTTTTTCTTCCAACCCCCCATCCCCCCCTCACAGTTTATTTATAGATGGCGTGAGTTATTCATCTGCAACAAATGTCTCTCCCAGCCGGGTCCTGGGGCAGCCTGCATTATCTCCCAAGCAGCCACGCATCACCCAGCACGTTTTCCATGGGGGCATCAGCACTTGGCACCAATAACCCCAGCGTGTGCGGGGAGGTGACCTGGCAGAGCACAGTCCTCAGTGAGTCCCCAGGACACCAGATGCAGATCGTTTCCACAACCGATGTCCTGGGGGCCCGCTTAGGACCGTGTGGAGGCAGAACAGGGATGCCGGTGCATTTCCCTTCTACCTGATTCAATTCTCTTGACAGTCAAGAATTTAAAATGATTTATTAAAAATGTATAAAGCCCGGTTGTTGGTGTCTCTCCTCTTGATAAGAGCATTGTCTCCCGCGCCGCTCCCGTGTCAGATATGCTCAGCTTTGGTTTATGTTCCCCTCACTCAAACTGCTCCTGAAATGACATCCGCGCTGGATAAGAAGGATCCCGCCACTGTGCATATTAATTTTCAGCAGACTGCCTCGGGCAAACAAATTCAGGCTTCAAGAGTCATTACAGCTGATCCGCGACCTCTGGGAAGGCGGCGGCGCTGGGAGATGCTGACGTGGCGCGAAGGAACCCGTGCTCTGGCCATGTCCTGCCCATGCCTTTCCCATCCCTGCCCCCCCTTACCCATACTTTTCCCATCCCTGCCTGTTCCTGCCCATGCCCTGCCCATCCTTGCCCATTAGATGCCTTTTTCAGTTCTAATTATTCTGTGATTCCACACCCTGCCCATTCCTGCCCAGCCTGACCAGTGCCCGGCCCGTCCCTACCTGTTCCATCCCGTTCCTGCCCATCCATGCCCATCCCACTATCCCCAGTTCATCCCAAAGGGATCAGGAGGTGGAGGGACCCCACCCCATCCCATTTGGACTTGGGGCTGCTTCCCGACGTCTCGGGCACTGCGAACGCAGCAGGAAGATGAATGGAGATGTACATAGCATACGAAGAGCTCTGTCCCCGTGTGATGTATTCCAGCCTTCAGCCATAAATCCGGTTACAGAAGCTCAGAGCAGAGGGCAGATGGAGGCTGAGGCACCAGCATCCGCGGCGCAACAAAGGTCGGGGCGAGCACGAGATTGGGCTCCGGGGGCTTCAGACCCAGGAAGGATTTATTAGGAAGAATTTGGAAACCAAGGAAAAAGATTGGGAACCCTCCACCCGTGCACCCATTGCTGGTGCCTGAGGTGCCAGTGTGGGTTTGGCTTCCATGGGAGCAGAGGGGGCCGGGGCTGGTGTCACGCACTGCTGAGCTTTACAAGCATTTATGGGTGTCCTCCTGCTGCGGGGCTTTGATCCCAGTGGAAAAAGAGCAAATGCAGCCAGCCCCTATAGAGTGGGAGCAGGGCGGCTTTGAAGTCTTCCAAAATCAAACAGGAGGCATAAAGGCAGTGTCTGTTTATTCCTCTGCCATTGGGACGGGAAGGAAGGAGTCTTCCTCTCCCTTTTTATTTTCTTCTTCTCAATTAGGAGCTGCCTCCGGCTCACACCACGAAATGTGCAAACTTTCCCTGGGCAGCCCCCGGTGAGAAAATGCACTGGAAGGGGTGTGGGGATGAGATGGGCTAGGAATAGGGAAGGGGTTAGGGATGGGATGGGATTTGGGATATGGGATATAGGGCATGAGATATGGGATTTGGATGGGATGGGATAGGATGAGATGGGGGTGGAGATTGGGATGGGATGGGATGGGGGTGAGGAATATTTCAGAGCCCTGGCCCAGCCCCCGCCTGCCCCCACGGCCATGCCCAGCCCCTGCCACCCGCTCAGCTCCTTCCCCTGGGGACCTCACGTGGCTCCAGGTGACAGCAAGCAGGTCTCCACCTCCGCCGGCCGATTAGGCGGATTATAGCAATTAGCCCTGTCCCTAATTCTCACCCCGTTTTATCTTTTACCTTTCAAAGGCAGGAGAAAAGAGCTGCTTTTTCTCACCCCCTCCCTCCCTCCCCCCCCCTTCTTTTTCCCTTCTCGGTGGCCTCTTTCAACCCTCGCAGGGGAAGAGGAGCCCAGTGTGTGCATGTGAGCGTGTGTTTTTGTGAGAAAAATACGCATTGATCATTTCTGGGAATCAGACTGTGTTTTTTACTCTGAAGCATCCATTATACACAGCTGCTTAATTGACGAGTGCTGCCTAGTCACCTCGGATGCCGGAGTAAAACAGCCTAAAAGCTCCAGCTCAGAGGAAGTCCGTGCTTTATAAATTGATTCAGGAGGAGAGAGAGCGAGAGAGCGAAAAAAAGCATTAATTACAGATGCTTCTGTGGGCACTGTTTTATGGCAGAGAGACCAGGATGTGGGCAATTCTCCTAAATGTGCTGATTAGACAGCACTTCATGTCTCGGAGCACATTAAATGGGCTCTGTAAAGCTATTAAAGATGCAGCACCATAAAGAATTGAAGAGGGAAAGGGAGCGGCGGAGCTCCAGCCCCGCTCCTGCAGGCAGAGCACAGCAACAAGTGGGTGGGGGGTGCCCCATGAGCCCCCCATCTGTGGGGGAAGGTGTCTGGATGTGGGAGCTGCCAGCCCTGGGGATGTCACCCCAAGGATGGGAGAGGGGTTAGGTCTCAGTCCCGACTTTCCTGACTGTCCCCTGCCCAGAAGGGACTGTCCACACTCACAGCAACACCGAGTGGTGGTGGCTGCTGGCACGGGCAGGATTACCCCCAGAGCATCCTCGGAGCATCACTGCACATCCCCAGAACATCCCCAGAACATCCCTGGAGCACTCCTAAGGCATCCCTGGAGCAGCCCTGGGGTATTCCTTGAAGACAAACTTCTTCCCCTTCTACCCAGTATTCCCATGTTTGTCACCTAGTGGCCCTTGGAAAAAAACAGCCCCCAAGCCTACATGAGGTGAGATCACAGCTCTTTGAGCAGTGCCAGCTTCAGCCGTGCTCCAGCTTCAGCCCCTCATCCTCAGCCTTGGGTCCAGCAGGGCATGCGATGTTAACAGAACCCCTCCGTGCCACCGTGCCGACAAATCAATTTGTCAGGACGCAGCTCACCAATTAGCATTCAGTGCTATTATTATTCATTTGCACACTGCAGATTTCTGGGAATTAATCAGAAGCTTGACAGGAAGGAGACGCAGGTACCAATGGGGCCCAAAGCTGTGGTACCAAGAGGTGGGATGGGGATGGGGACACGGATGGGGATGGGAAGGGGGATGGGGATGGGATGGGATGGGATGGGATGGGGATGGGGATGGGGATGAGGAGATGCAGATGGGATGGGATGTGGGGCTGTAGTAGGCAATGCTGAATGACATCCGTCATCCACCTTGCACCCAATCTAGGATGACCCAGCGGGGCGGGTGCTGGTGCCAGTGCTGGGGGCTCTGGGCAGCAGATGGGATCACTCAAGGGGTCGCACGCGTGTGTGAGCAAACAGGACAGGAATTCCCAATTGGGGCTACTCGATAAGAAAGCACCGAGCTGTGCTGGCTCAGCACGGCCCCATGGGAGCAGCGTGGCCCCGGCACGGGGGGGCACGGCCCCACGCAGCGCATGCAGCGCTCACAGCACCCGCGGTGCTCCCCGCACGGCCCTCTGACGGATAATCAATTTCCCTGAGTCAGAGAGAGACGCACTGTCCAAACGCATCAGCCTTTAAATGCCAACTTTCCTAATGCGATTTTACAATTTCCTATAATTGAGTCGCAGCGAAACTTCCCCCCCTTCCCCGGTAATTAGGCGGAATGAATTCAGCGCTCCCCAACCCATCGCAACCTCCGGTCTGATAGATCCTACCCACCCCCCTAGAGAAACATATTACGCTGTCCCCAGCCTGAAAACCCACCTGGGGTGAGCCATGGCTTTGGGGCAATGCAGTTTGGTGCCTGGGGAACCACCCTTGGGCAGTGGCCAGCTTCAGGGACAACGCACATCTGCCCTAAACACAGCCTTGTTTTTTGGGGGAAAAACCCTTGCTGATGAGAAAGAGGAGGGCAGGACCCTGGAGCAAAAGTCCCACATCCCATACAGGGTCTGGTGCAGCAGTGTCTGCGAGCTCGTCCCATCCAGGGCTTTCACATCCTCGCTGTGGGGCTGGGCAACCTGTGCATGGCTGGGGGCCACTGGGGGTCAGGGAAAGCCATGGGGACAGGGATAGGATGGGATGGGGATAGGGAAGGGGCCACGGCACCACGAGACACGGCGCAGCTCAAGGTTAGCGCTGGCAATTAGAGGCTGGGATTTGCATGCAGCAAATACCTCCAGCTAATTACAGGTTTAAAGGGAAAATGATTGGAGATAGGATTGTTTGCAAAACTGGGGCACGGCAGAGGAGCAGCACTGCAGCTGGGAGGCTTACCGGCTTTAACCCAGAGCTGGCCGAGGTGCTGCAGCACTTCTGGGGGTGTCACATGTGGGGGTTGTCACATCTGGGGGTGTCAGCTCTGGGAGTTGTCACATCTGGCTGGCCGTGGCAGAAGCTGGTGATGTCCCATGGCTGGCAATGGCCGTGCTGTGACAAGGTCATGAAGCCCCAGGGGTCACAGAGGGATCCTCACCCCTGGGGCTGCTCGGTGCCACCCGCTGTCCCCAACCCCTGGCACAGTTGACCAAAGTGGGGTGTAGCAGGGTGGCCCGGCCATCTCCAATTTCCCCACTACACCCAGTATAAAAAACAAAACAACCCAGGACCAAACGCCAGGGTGCTGAATGGATTCATTTAATTTTCCCTTCTCATTTGATCAAGAGCAGGGTGACATTTGGCAAAAGTTGCTGATGAGGGATTGAATGATTAATTGTCATGACAACCATTCCTGGTTAATGACAGGGATGAGATTGTGGCGGCATAAAAGGCAGCGAGTGGCCTTGAGTGCCTTGGTGCTAAATTACTAGGCATGTCACTGTTTGTGCTTTTGGTAAAACGTGGCCATGCGTTTCTAATGAGAGGTTAACTGTGTCCCCAAAGTAATTACAACTGATTGAAGAGGTAGTTAGTAATTAGAGGATTAACTGTAATGAGTCTCACCTGCAGCAGTTGCTATGGTGACAGTATTTTAGATTATTGGAGATAAAATAGGACGGGTGACGGGGTGCTGGGGGCTCGGGGTCGTGCTGGGGGTGCCCCCTGTGCCCACAGTGCCCCACGGGGTGCCCCACAGCCAGATGTCCCTCCTCATGAGCTTGGGAGCCACCCCAAGGGGACCACGGGTAGAGGTTGGGATGTCCCACCAGCAGCAATGTCACCAGGGCCAAGCAGTGCTGCTTTGACTCTGCTCATCCCCTTCATGCCCAGATCACAATTTACAGTCCCATGTAAAACCATCAAGTACAGTATCTTTAATTATTCCATCCATAAATGATAAGAACCATTCATTTCAGGGCTCTCATTACAAATTTATACCTCTGTTTAATGTGCTCACCAACATCAGCCTTCCCACGGCTCCAGGAGAAATATTGAACAATCCTTTCTGGAAAAGCCAAGTGGGTACCACTCGTGCAATTTCGGACTTGGGAAGAGAAATGGATGAGAGCAGAATGATATTGGTTTTCAAAATGAAAACAGAGTTCAGCCCATGGGGGCGAGGTCTGTACAAGCTGGAAGCCACGAATCAGTGCTGGGGCTCAGAGCTGCCCGTGGAGGCTTCCAGAGAGGATTCTGCCTGTGTTTTTGGAGTCGGCTAAAAATGAACTTTGTGTCTGTACAAAAACATAGGTGTGAACATCGTATTTTGTATATAGAGATGTGATACGCATCTGTGAGGTCAGCATCCAGATTTCCAGGGAACAGCTGTGCAGTGGATGGGGACAGAGGTGGAGATGGAGATGGGCTGGGGGCATGAGATGGGGATGGGGTGAGGATGGAGATAAGGATGGGGATGGAGGTGGGGATGGGGACATGGATGGGATGGGGACAGGGACGTGTCACCTCCACACCCCCAGAGCTCAGCACACGGCAGCAGGTTTTCCTCCTGCACTCTGTGTCTGTCTCTGTGGGTACAACAGCAGCACACAGGGAGGCACAGCAAGCCAGCAGGCCCTCTCCTTGGCAGACAGGATGGCTGCCCGCCAGCAGCATTTAATGCCATTACACCGCAGATACAAGCATTAAAGCTGGCTTTTATGCATCATAAAATCTATTATTACCACTCACTGCAGCCACCAGCCCGGCTGTGTGGGTGCCACCAATGATCCACTCCTGCACCGTCGCATTTTAGAGTCACTGCTCAGGAGTCCTACGGGTGGGAGCCACTACCGTGGGGACACCACATGGAGGGGGAGGGGGGTGACAGTTGGGGTGTGGGGATGGGTTCATCTCAGAGTGTTTGGTGAAAATGAGGAAAAAAAACCAAACAGAGATGTTTGGTGGGAGCTGGGAGGGAGCCTGGGTTGGAAGCACGTGCTGTTCCTGGTGAAGGCTGAAACTGAAAACCCTCCAAACACAAAATAATCAATGAGAAGATCTGCACGAAGGTCTTCTTTTTTTTTTTTTTTTTTTTTTTTTTGGTAAATCTTAAATTTAGGGGCAGCTATTACCTGCCAGGGCTCCCTTAAAGAGGAATTAGTAGTGGCTGCTGTAATTGCACACAAGAAGGAGTATCCTTCTGTGAGAGATAAGCTTATAATAAGCCGTCATTGCTGGATAGCTTTAGAGCATTAACATGTACGTTAATAGACGTGTAATTGGGTGTCCCCATCCAGGGATGGCTTTGGTGGCTGCTTCCTGTGTCCAGCACAAGGGAACCTGTGAAGCTGTTGCTTCACTGAGGCCGTGCTGCGCTGTGCCATGCTCACAGGGAGGTATCCTCAATGGATGGGATGATTGCAGGGTGGGATGATCCGTGGGTGGGGTGCTCCATTTGTGGGATGCTCCATGAGCAGGATGCTCCAAGGATGGGATGTTTGCTGGGTGGGATGCTTCATGGATGGGCTATTCCATGAATGGGATCCTCAATGAATGGGATGCTCCATGAATGGGATGCTCAGTGGATGGGATGTTTGCTGGTTGGGATGCTCCATTGTGGGATGCTCTATTTTGGGATGCTCCATTTGTGGGATGCTCCCTGGGTGCTGTGCTCACTGTGCAGGGTCCTCGATCAGTGCAGTGCTCACTGCATGGACTCACTGCTTGCTCCAGGGCTCACTCCCACCTCTGCCCCAGGCTCCTCTCCATGAGCACAGCTGAGAGGCCCTCAATTATATTAACAACAGTTTTCATTGAAATTAAAAATATAATTCATGAAAGCCCTTCTGGTCGTGTCGGGCTCGGCAAACGCTTGGCGCTTCCTCCCCCTCCTTTTTAATAAAACCTAAACTGCGAAGCTAAACTACTTGACAGATCCCTTTAAATATGTGCAAATATATATTTGCACTCTCTCTTTTTTTTTCCTCCTGGAGGCTCTTCCATTAGGTAATATTTGTTGCCAACATTAATTTCATTAGATTTGCATGGCATTTTAATAGGAGCGCCGGTGTTTTTTTTTTTTTGCATAGATTAGCATGCAGAAGGAAGAGAAGATCGACAAATTATAGCCAAGTAAAAATGGGGTTTAACAGCAGCAAAGGGAACTTCTCAGAAGCACGTGTGGGATCTCAGACCCCAGCGCTGAGAAGATGGAGCCCACAGGCAACCACAGCCACGAGCTGGGTGGGCATGGAACAGCAGAGCCCTCCATGTTGGGAGAGACCTCTCAGCCCACTGGGTCCCGCCCCAGCCCACCCCCACCACGCTCACCCACCCCTCAGTGCCGCATCTCCACGCTCCTTGAGCACCTCCGGGTCTGGTGACTCCACTGCTTCCTATTGCAAGTTGAAAATGGGATCCGGGATGTGACAGGAGCTTAATGAAGACATTTCAGAGCTGATTGCCACGCGCGGGGTCTGATTGCAGCCCGAGACCCAAGTGGAGGAGCTCACAAATTAAAGATGCGTTGATTATGCAAACTTGATCTTGTGTTTATTTCTCATAAATAAGGCATGAGCGCGGTTCAGCTCTCCCTTCACCGCTTCGACGGTGATATTTATTGTATGCAAATGGGAGGAGAAGCAATCAGCTGTTATCAGACGGCGCCTACGATCAGCCTGGAAATAATAATAATCGGGGAAACACTTCCATGCGGATGAGGACGGAGATGATACGGTCATCGTCTGCAATTTATGGCCCCGCTGGCACACGGCTGCGGTCCGTAGATGTGATCCCCTTACAGCCATCCCACAGACGTGGGGAGGATTGGGGGTACGTTGCTGCTGGCCGTGCTGCATCCTGCAGCCCCAGCCCCCCTGGCACGAAGACAGATTGCACTTCGAGGTGTGGGGACGGCAGGACTGTGTGGTCCTGCCCGCAGGTGCCACTTTGGGAAAAGGTTTGGGAAGGAACCTGTGATGATGACAAATGCACGGAGAAATTCTTTTCTTTTTTTTTTTTTTTCTTTCCACATCATTTTATAGGAAATACAAGTTGGAAACGAAATTGAAATGAAAATGAATAAATATTTCATAGAATACAATTACCGTGGCTCAGGACCAAGACAACTGCGGCAGATCCTGCTGCACAGAGTGCCTTAGCAATTCAGCAGCCCCCGATTGCTCTCTCGCCTGCTAACCTGATTTTTTTTGCCAGCACAAATAACCTCACCACCCCAGGAAGTGCCGGGGTGAGACCAAGGCATCGCCGCAGGGCTGGGGCTCACGGTGCTGCCGCGCCAGGCTGGCTGCAGAGCAACATGAAGGAAAATCGAGTCAAATCCAATTCTGCACCATAAAAGCAAGAAGGGGATACAAAAGAGCAGAGGAACAATGAGGAAGATGGCAAATTCAATAAGAGGTCCTGGCGCAGCGGGTCCCCGAGTCCCACGGCCCGCAGTCTCCATATCGATTTCCCATCCGCTCTCCCTGTGTCGCTGCTCCAGCAGACGGTGACAAACGTCCCCGCTGGGCCACCGGGCTGGGGCAGGCAGTGGGACGTGGCCGTTCACAGCCATTGCCCGTCTGCTGGGAAGAAAAAGAGCTTTTTGCAGAGCACGGCGGGGAAGCAGAGGATTTATGGGAAGCAATTTGGTGGGGAGAGTTTATTTGGTTTGTTTGCTTTTCTGACCGGGGCTCTGCAGAGCCCTGGGGCTGTGATGGCATCGGGAGCAGCAGGAGCAGAGCTGCCAGTGGGGTGGCATGAGGTGGGGGGTGAGGTGGGCCAGTGGGTGACACAGGCAAGGGATTGACAGGGTGCAGGGTGTGGCACGAGCCAGTGGGTGACATTCACTGCTGGGTGACATGAGCTGATGGGTGACAAGACCCAATGGGTGAGTAATGTGATGGAAAGCACAGCAATGACAGCAGAGCAGCAAGGTCCTAAGCTGCAGCAAGTGAGAATTTGCTCAAATGCAACAGACATAGGCACAGAAATAAAGGGAAGAGGCCGCTTAGTACCTTCAGAAGACCTCAGGTAGGCAGGGATCTCCAGCAAGTTGCCTCCACTTGCCTCCACTGCCAACCCTTAAATGAGGTCTTGGAAGGGACGGATGCTGGCTCCGCCCCTCCTCGTCACCCAGGTGCATTGCATGCAGCTGACCTCCCTGGGCTGGCCCTGCCTTCCCACCAGGTGCTCCATCACTGCTTCAGGCCGTGGCTCAGTAATTGCTGCTCCAGGGTGACACAATCAGTGGGTGGCACAACCAGTGGGTGTCATGAGCCACAGGGGGCAGGAGGTCCCACGAGCAGACGGGCGCCATGACCTGCGGCCGCTCGCCCATGGCCAGCACCCAGCTCCCACCCGCAGCCTTCAGACTGCAGCAGGAGCCCGTGGGAGCAGCAGACCCCCTCCCCACGCTGCTCCGGGCCCTCTCTGTTTGCTGTCAGGTGCTTGCGGGCGGGCGCGGGATGCGACGGCGCTTTGATGCTCGCGGCAGGCAGCGGGCACGCGGGGCCGGCTCAGCCTTTGAACACACATTATGGGGGAAAACTCAACAAAATGGCACATCCGCGCAGCCTCGGCGGCGGCGTGTTTTCCCAAAGCAGGCATAAAGCAGACACGCAGACGGTGCTTTGCAAACAGTTTAATTTGCGTAATGCTTTGATATAAATGAGGATG
Source organism: Oreortyx pictus (assembly GCA_036925125.1). Lineage (NCBI taxonomy): Eukaryota > Metazoa > Chordata > Aves > Galliformes > Odontophoridae > Oreortyx > Oreortyx pictus. The sequence goes on along the minus strand of JAUPFR010000019.1, from coordinate 13,178,584 downwards.
GGGCGAGTCGGGCTCGGAGAGACGTGAGAGCTGTCGGATGCGGGTGGTGCCTGCATGGAGGGTGACTTGCTGGAAGTGCCGTGCACCAGTTGTGCCAGCACCCGTACAGGAGCGGAGAGCCACGGCACATCCCCAGCGGGGTGCACCGTGCACCAGTGTGCCTTGTGCCCCTGTGCCACGTGCCAGCTGGGCCATGTGCTCACGTAACTGCATCCGTGTGTCCATGTGTCTGTGGGTAAGTGTGACATATGGCCAGTGTCCGTCCCCCCCGGTGCCACCCAGCCCTGCCCAGCACCCCCACGGCACCGTGGCTGTGGGAAACCTCCCCACACAGCACCCTACAGAGGCAGGGCTGGGCATGCTGAAGGAGCGAGGCTGTCAGATATGGGGCACGCTGAAATATTAATGGAACTAACATTTCAATTACCTTTTATCTGTACAGGCTCAGGCAGCAGCGAGGGGGCTGGGGCCGCTTCCCTCCTCCCCTCCCCCCTTCCCCCCCCCCCCCCCCCCGTGCTGTCACCCAGACATTCATGCTGTGCTGGTTCTTTTTATTGGTTTTCATCACTTTTGACATTGCCAACAATGAACCTTGAAGTAAATTTTCAGTAGTGACTGTGTCAGTGGAAAAGCGTCTCCCCGTCATTTTTCTAAATTAGGGGATGATTTGAGTCCTCCTGGCCGGGGCTGGGGGAGAAGTGGTGGGGATGAGCTGGGGGACATCAGCCGTGCTGCAGGAACTGCCCTGAGCAGTGCCCAGAAGTGCCCCATCTCCAGGTGTACTTCATACCAGATGTTTCCCGTTCCAGATGTGCCCTATGAACCCGATGTCAGGTGTGCCCCATCTCCAGAAATACCCCACACTTGAAGTTCCCCTACCAGATATGCCCCATAGCTAGATGTACCTAACACCAGATGTTCCCCATAACCAGGTGTGCCCTATTGCCAGCTGTGCCCTGTTACCATTTGTGCCCTATTTACCACACGTGCCCCAGATCAGATGCATCTCATCCCAGACACGTCCTATTAATAAATGTGCTCCATCCCCAGATACACCCCATACCTGCCGTGCCCCACACTGCATAGAGCCGATGCCAGCTTGTGCCCCATACCCACTGTGCCCCGTGCTGGATGTGCCTCACACCAGCTGTGCCCTGCAGGATGTGTCCCTCTCTCTCACCCCAATCCCCTCACAGCACCAGCACCCCCCGCTGCTGCTGCGATGGCGGATGTCAGGAATCACTCATCCTAATTAAATCGCTGCTGACTTCCACTTGCATCCTCAGTCAATAGTTCCTTTCATGCTATCGGAGAGACGGAGCTGGCTCTCAGCTGAAGATGTTCCCTCTGCACCTGATGCGTTGTGATGGGGAGCGGATGGCTGGCCACGCTGCGGGAGGAGGACTGCCCACGGGGTGTCACCACCACGTGGGGATGTGGGCTGTGACACCGCTGTCCCTTGGCACTGAGCACCCCGAGGGCTGGGGAACCCCACCTGGGAGACGCTGCCCCTCGCTGGTCCCTGAACCCCAAAGCATTTGGGGCCAGAGCTGAGACCCGAATCCTTGAGTGCATCCCTGCTGGCCGCTTCCACAGATGGGAGGTGAGCAGGGACATGTGGACCTGGAGCAAGCACTGCGGTGCTGCAGATGTCAGCCCCACTCACAGCACACGGTGGCTGTGGGGGGAGCCCCACCCAACCCCACAGCACTCGGTGCCGTCCCATCGCCACGCGGTGCCTCCGTCAAGCCCGGCCCTGCCAGCCCCGGGGGAGGCTGAGCAGAACTTTAATTTTAATGTTCATCGAGCATGTAAAGGGGAAAAAAAAATCAATTTAATAACCTCTCTCTCTCCCTCTCCAAACAGCGCCTGGAGGCTGCTGGGCAAACACGGCTCGCAGAACTGCCACGAGTCCCTGTGCTGCTCTGTGTCACCACGGTGCACGGGAGGTATGGGGCTGCGTGGGGGGCACACGGTGCAGGGGATGCACACGATGTGTGGGACACGTGAGGTAGCACGGGGTGCATGGGGTGCACACGGTGCATGGGATGTGTGGTGTTGAACATGATGCATGGAATGCATAGGATTCGTGGCCTGCGTGGGGATGTATGGGATTGTGTGGGACTGCAGTTGTGTCCGCTCCGGGGGGAAGGAGCTGGAAATGCTGTTAAGCCATGAAAAGGAAGGAATACACATGGAGGGTAAAGAACTACAGCCAAATTTCTCTCCATCTGGGTGTATCATGGGGGTGGCGGGGGCAGAGTGTGACGGCACAGCCCCAAAGCTGGAGGGGGACCCCCAGCACTGCCACCCCCACCCCAAATGGGAAGCAGCCCAGCTGCAGGGCCCTCCCGCCAAGGGGCTGAGCTCAGCTTTAATTTTAATGCTCATTGAGCGTGGAAAAGGGAAAAAAAAGAAGAAAAAAAATCAATGGAATGAGTTCAATTTGCCATCAGCCAGAAGGCAGCGAGCAGCACCGGGGCACACCCCACTGCACAGGGCACATGGGCACATGGGGTCATGGGAATGTGGGGACAGTGGGGACGTAGGGAGGTGGGAACAGGGGGCGTGGGAACATGGGACACAGTAATGTAGGGACACGGGGACACTGGGGACACAGGGACATGGAAGTGTAGGGGCAGCAGGTGACAGCAGCCCTGCAGCATGGGGCTGGGGACAGGGATGGCCACCACGTGGCCCTGCTCCTCTCGAACGCCAGATGCAAAGCAAGCAGCAAAGCAATCAATTCCTTTAGCCACAATTTGGGATGATAATGATTTTGCATTTAAATAATTATCCTCTCTCTCCCCGTTAGCTCTGCTGAGTCGGGAGAAAAATTTTGCATCTTATTTATGAATATGGGTTCCTTTCGTCGTTCCCTTTCCCTTTCCCCGCTCATTAAACGTGCTTTCAGCACACACTTCAAATGGCACGCTGCTCGCAACGCGCCTGCCCCAAAGTGCATATTAACAACTGTTTGCTATCAGCTTTTGATTACATTCCTTTTTATCTTTACATTTCAATATCATTACAAATCCTAGTGTTATTCAAATGACATCAATTATTCAATTTCCACGCGGCACAATGGCTGCGCGGCGCTGCTCCAGCCCTTCCGAGAGGATTTACAATTCAGATGGGATCCGGCGGGGTGCTGTTAACCTTTACTTTGGGCTCCTGATAAAACCAATGAATCGATTCCGAGTCGCTCTCAAATCCATTTCGGGAGATGGTTTGTGGCAGAGCACTGTGTGAACCGATTTTGTGTTGGTTTTGGTGGCAATTTCCCAGTGCTGTTGGACACGGCCCCCCCCTTTTGCTTTGCTGTTCCCTTTGGGCCCCTTGAGAACCCCACTGAACCCGTTGGGATCTCCACTGACCCCACTGAGATCTCCATTGGCTCATTGGGATCCCCATCAGCTCCATTGGGATCCCCAGTAGCCTCATTGGGACCCCCAGTGGCCCCATTGAGATCCCCACTGACCCCACTGAGATCCCGAGTGGCCCCATTGGGATCCCCACTGACCCTGTTGGGATCCCCATTGCTCCCAGCCCCGAAGCCCCCTCCATCCCTCCCCATCCCTCCCCTCTAGTGACACACAGATAAATAGCCCCTGTCATTGTCCCCGTCCTGCCAAGAGGAGGTGTCACTGTGATTTATGGCACTATCTGCAGTGGCCGTGGTGTGCGCTGGGGCCGGCAGCCAGCGCTGTGTCACGGGGGACGCAGCCACCCCAGGGACCCTATAGGGGTTGGGGGCACCGGTGCTGCCCCTATCATAGGTGGGACCCCCAGATTTATTCCTGTTTCAGTTCTTTTTGCCTGGCACAAGCGTGATTAGCACATCAAAAGGCTGCTTTGCTTTGCTTAACGATATGATATGCTTAACCGCTTCATTAATTGGATCGTGGCAGGGTTTGTTTGTTCAGGTTGGTTTCACTGTAACGAGTCTATTTTATTTTGACTGGTTTTGTGTTTTGGGAGTGGTTTTGAGTTCTGGCTCTGCAGCACATCGGTGGGGCTGGGCGGGAGGACCTGGTGGAACTTGGGCAGCTCCTGGGGCTTTAGTGTGACATCCTGGCAACCCAATGCCATCCCGAATCCTGAGCATCCACCCCAATGTTCTCGACACCCCTGATCACCCCAATGCCATCGGTGTCCCCGAGCATCCCACGTCCCTGTCCTGCCCTTTGGGTGACAGATCCCACTCGGGGCACGGAGCAGTGTCAGGTGCGTGCTCACTGCAGCACAGCAGCATGGTTTATTGCTCTCATTCCACCCCATAGCTGCTCTGGGTTCCCCGCAGCTGTCGGGATGCTGTCCAGGCTGAGCACGGCCTGGGAAGGGGACACTGTGGGGCTGGGAGGCAGAGAATCCGTAAGGAATTCAGACAGCAAATCATCAGGATATGAAAAGAGCTGCTGATGCCTCATTAACAACTTTGAAAAGCATCCGGTGTAAAAAACACTCTGCCCTTGCATTTGGTGTTTTTTTTTTTTTTTTTTGCTCATTCTTCCTCTTGTCCTTGATTAATAAGGACATCTGCATGTAAATTGGCTCCTGACTCTTTACTCACCTGAAGCTCATCCAGCCCTGCCAGGCCTGGGTGCCCACCGCATGGCACGGCACATGGAGCTGGGACACAGCTCTGCTTTGCTCTGCAGTGACCAACTTGAGCTACTGACATCTGCAGGGCTGGGACATGGGGCCAGGATGTAGGGCAGGGACATGCAGCGGGGACATGGGACGGGGACAAAGGGATGGAGCACAGGGATGGGACACGGGGATGGGACATGGGGAAGGGACAGGGGGATGTGAGAGGGATGTGACAAAGTAATGGGACATGGGGATGCAGCACGGGAGCCGGGGAAGCCAGCAGCCCCGCAGTGCCTGCGATGCAGCGTGCCGCTGTTGTGCGTCACACGTCGGCTCTGAAATCCTATCCTGTCACACTGAGAAGTGCCTCTGAAATGACTACTTTTCTGTTTATTGTACAAAACCATTTTACAATTGTTTGAACAAGCTCCCCTCTCCGAGCCCGCGGTCCCCGGAGACTTAATTTTCAAAAACAAATGCATTTGCTGAATGCATATGGAAAAGCTCCTCTCAGTCGGGCGATCCGTCTGGCTGGGTTTGATGTGTCACTCCCGCATCGTGTCACTTTTAAAGGTAACACTTTGGTAATGGATAACACTTCGGGGCTGTTTCTTCCTCCAGCCTGGGCAGGTTTGGGGATGGGTGAAAGGATGGGGTCGGCCGCGTGCCACCATTGGAGGCACACACCCCACTGCCAGCGGTCCCAACCCCAAAGCATCCGTCCCCACGCACGTGGAGCTGTGGGGCAGTGGGGACGCAGATGCCATGTGTGGGGGTGAGCCCCCATCTGTGTCACTTCCAACCTGCCACTGTGAATCAAAGGAGCTGCCACGCACGCTGCCACCCATTCTTCTCATATCACTCACGCCATTTCCATGCTACATTGTGACAATAGGGTATAATTAAGGTGTCAGCATATCATTTAGCCTTTTCAATATAAAACCAGGAGACAGGCTGGGAAATCTGTAGTCTTCTTTAATGAGGAATGCAGGGGAAAAAAAATAGAGAGGAGAAAAAGAGAGCGACTTGGAGAGGGCGAGACAAAGGGCCCTTGGTGGAGCGGGGCACCGCAGGATGTGATGGCACTGCTGGGGAACCCTCTGGGCTGTAGGGGCATCCCTGGGCTCTGGGAGCACCCCTGAGTTTTGGGATTATCCACGGGCTTTGGGATGATCCACAGGCTTTGAAAACATCCCTGGGCTTTGGGAGCATCCCTGGGCTTTGGGAGCATCTAAGGGCTTTGGGAGCATCCTTGAGCTTTGGAAGCCTCTCTGAGCTTTGAGGTCTACCATGGGTTGTCAGATCCTCCATGGGCTCTGGGAGCATCCTTTGCCTTTGTCTGCTCCGGGCGCGGGCTCACGGGGAAGTTTCTGCAAGATGGATGTGCAGCCCCGTGAATGCAGACATGTTAAATATGAGATCCCGGCAAGAGGTTTCCTTAGCAACAATAATGAAGTGAGAGAGAGAGAAAAGCTCTCATGGCTCCGTTCCCTCCTCTTGGGACTTTTTAGTGGTTTCGGGTACTTCTGATAATAGAAGTGCATTTGCAAGCACGCGGACTGGCTGCAGGATCGGGATGCTTGGAGAAGGGATGTGCACAGAGCATCGCTCTGTCCTCAGGGCCCTGCACCACACAGAGGGGCTCTCCTGGCTTTGGGGACAGCCCCGTTCCCATCCCAGTGACCCACCAGCCCTATTCCTTGCCCTTTGCATTTCCCAATCCCGTTGTCAGGCATCACGCTGCCCTTTCCTCTTCAGCTCTCTGGGTGATGGCACTGTGCCTCGAAGCACAATTACAGTAAATAAATCCGATTAGAAGTACTTTTACTACCGCATGCGTCTCATTACAATGTGCCAACACCCCTGGCTCCTGGGAGCTCCGATATAATGAGGCCAGGATGTATGTATGCTGGAAAAATTAATGCTTATACGAGTTAATTTGTTTTTATTAGCACGCTCCGCCAGGCAGCGCGGATGGGGACGAGGACCTGCGTGCCATCACCGTCCCCACTGCGCACCAACTCGAGCTGGGGATGTGCCAAGCCATGGGGCAGTGGTGGCCGGGCAGTATCTCTGCTGTGCCTCATCCCTAAAGGATGCTGGACAAGGTCACGTCTCATTAACAGACTAATTAAGAGGAATGCTGTGCCCAGGGAGGTGGTGGGGTCCCTTTCCCTGGAGGCGCTGAAGAAGCACGGAGATGTGGCACTGGGGGACGCAGTCAGCGGGCACGGCGGGGACGGGTGCGGATGGACTTGGGGGTCTTGGAGATCCTTCCCAACCTCAGTGGTTCTATTAATGGTTCCTTAATGGTTGTCTGGGTGGGCACAGTGGGGACAGGTTGACAGTTGGACTTGGCGATCTTGGAGGGCTCCCCCAGCATCAACGATTCCACGATTCCACGACTCCCGCAGCGCTGCCGGGGTAGCCCATATGGGGATCACACCATCGCCCCCCAGCGCAGGCGACGAGTCAGCCCCAAACCATAGCACCGTGTGAGAGCCTCGTGGGAGTGTGGGCTGCAAGGAGTCCCCATCCCTTGGCCACCAAGTGTATGATCGGGTTGGCTCTGCCTTCTGCCAGGTGGAGAAAATACATTTCGCACCGTTAATAATACATACATGTATTAAAATTAAACCACTGGCAGATATGACATCCAGCAGTTCTAAATTATGGATAGGCCTTATCCCCAACCTTTGTTTTTAATTAAAAAGCCCATTTCAGTAATTCCATTAAGGCCGTAGCTTATGTTTTCTTTCTCTTCCTTTCTTTCAGTGCCGCAATCCAGCAGCATTTGGGTTGTGCCGATGAAACGCCTTTGAAGTTTCATGAATCGCTGATGTAATTGAATAAAAATAATATTACGGAGAGAGAGAGAGAGAGAGGGAGAGAGAGAGAGAGAGAGAGGCTGTTCTCTAAACCCAAATCCTAATGAAATCACCTTCCTGCACCGAGCAGAGTGACAGCGAGACTCCGGATTTGCGCATATTCCGATAATCCTAAACCCATTAGCGCGGAGGCACCGTGCGAGCCACATGTTGTGGATTATGGCCGAGGAAAAGGCTCCAAGCAAATCCCAGGCCTGCTCCGGGTGCTAACGAGCCCCCCGCTAACGAGCCCCGTGCGTCCCACCCCCGTGCCCCCTCCTCGCCCTTTCTTAGCGTGGCTCTCCGGCACTGCATGGCCTGCAATTAAAGCAGAGGGCTTTGCAATTATTTTCCCGAGCGGTGTCATTAATGGAAATATTAATTTTCTAGAAGCAGCTCTCCCACCTCCCCCCCGCTCACCGAAGGCTGATGGAGCCCTGAGCCAGCAGCAGCTCCAAGGATGCTCCGGGATGTGCTGGGAGGGATTTTGGCTCTGTTCCCCCATTAGGTCTCGTTGCAGCTTCCACCTCGCGCGCCGATGGCACGGCGGCCTTCCGGTCTCCTGTTCTTTAATTGTAATCACCTTTAATGCATTGTACCGGCCGCCGGTACAAAATGATAATTGCAACATCGATCTTGCAAAAATCAGTGCGGAGAACACCGGCTGCTGCATGTTCACTCGGAGAAGGGCAGCTCAGCAGAGCAGGGCTGGAGTTGGACGTCCTGCAGCTCCTGGTGGGATGGCTCTGGGAGCAGGGCCCTGCCTGCACAGCGAGCCCAGCCCACGGCACAGGGTGCGAGGTGGTGCTTCAATGGGAGGCGACGTTTGGGTTGGAGACGATGCTGTGGTGGGAGGTGATGGTTCGGCTGGAGGCGATGTTTGGGTGGGAAGCAATGCTCAGGTGGAGCGTGATGCTTGAACAGGTGAGGTGATGCTCAGACAGCCCCCAGCACGGCCGGGTACCAAACCTCACCCCACGTACTCCCCACGATGGGGACCATGCTTGCTGGGTCAGGGAAGACCACCTCGCCTTTCCTCCCTTCCCTCTTTTCTGATTTCTTCCCAATTTAAGCTCCTCTCCAGGATAATGTGATAAAGACATGAAGCACCTAATTTTCATTGGGGGACAACAGACGCAATGGTATATTTACCCAGTCATACCACTATGAAATCCTGCAATTAAGGCTTCAATCAGATAAATGCAATTACATCATACGATCTTATACGATGTAATTAAAAACATCTGCAATCCAACCGAAGCCGACGGTGCCACCGTCCTCCATGGGCTCCGGTGGCTGCAGCGGCGGAGATGAGCCCGGGCACGGCCGTGCCGTGGGGAGCACGGCTCTGGGGTGGCCGTGGGTGTTTAAGCAGTGTATTCAGGGCCTTTCAAACACGAGTAATCTTCATCTGGGAGACGGGAAGTGAAATATGTTATTGCTGCCCGCAGTAAATTACCCGTGCTAGCCCTGGTGGATAAAACATTACAGTTGCTGGCCAGTGCACTCACTCACCCGCGCCGTCTGAACCCCGTGATCAATTATAAATTAAAGCAGCGCTGGTCAGTCCCGGAACGGCAATGGTGGGGTTTGTGTGGTGGCACCAGCACCACGTGGGGCACGTGTATGGGGCTGGGTTGTGCCCTGGAAGCTCTCAGCCTGGTGCATGGACCAGCAGCTGGAGGCTGATTGATGGCAGAGGATGGGGTGCCCCGTGTCCCCACGTCCCCGTGTCGGGGTGACCTCGGCACTGCGGCGCAGCAGGTGTTGGTGCCGGCATGCCTGCCTCGTCAGGGCTAACGAGCTGCGGCGACCCCGGGGAGCTGGGGGCAGAGCAGCACCTCCAACTCATTTATTTCCCAGGGCAAGTCTTCAGGAAGCCAAACCCCAAGCCGCAGAATAAATAAAATAAATTCCTGCAACTTTAACAATCATTGTGTTGGATTTGGGAGATGTTATTCCTAGTGACAGACAAGGGCAATTATCTGCTATCCGCCAGCAGTTTTAGCCTAATTTCATTACTGCTGTGCAATTCTTCTCGAGCCGCTAGTCTATCACTGTCTCACAGAAAGGATTAGCCGGCACTTTCTTCATCTTCAAATGAATTTTAGCTGTCATGCCCTTGATGAATAGAAGGGGAGGACTGCGAGCCCATGCCGGCGGGGCCGGGAGGTGCGGTTTGGTGCCGTGGTGTGCTGGGCATTCAGCTCCTACATGCGGCCCCGTGAGCTCTGCCCTTCCCAGAGGAGATGTGGGAATGGAACGTCGCTCTCTGGGCTGGAGCACTGCAGCAGGCTTTCACCTGGCACCCAGGATGGATTAAAATGACAGCGTCTGTAACACAATGAAATAACAACAGCCATTCTTCTCCCCCTCCCTTCTCAGGAGATGTTTATCTGTCAGTCTGGGCTGCTGAGTAATAGCGAAAAGCAATTTAAACCTCAGAGATGAAACCAGAGCGGGTGCCACAGGGATGGATGTCCAGGAGAGAGCATCCCACGGGGACACGTGGCCCCACGCCTTGATGTCCTGCTGGGGGATGGAGACATAGACCTGTCCCAATGGGAGCCACAAACTCATCCCAATAGGAACAAGACTCATCCCAACGAGAACCAAAAAACACATCCCTAAGGGAACGACAAACCCTTCCCAATGGGATCCACAAACCCACCCCAGTGAGAGCCACAGACCAGTCGCAATGGGAAACACAGGGCTGCCAGGCAGGGCTCTGCGCCCACCCCCAGCACCCAGCACTGCTTTCTCCCAGCTCCCAGCTCCGTCACTTTGCCCATGTTATTTCCCCACTGGAGGATCGTCCCGGTGGAATATTTTAGCACCTTTAATGCAATTTCCTCCTCTCTCTGAAATATCATTTTAATCCAAGCCAGCCGTACCGTATACCTGCTCCCTAATAAACCTCTGCGACTTTAATGAACTAAATAGCAAATTACTTTTTTATTCAAGAATGAAATTTCATCATATTCATAATTCATATTTTATTTCAGACATCTGCTGCTGATTACATTACATTTAACTAAAATTAGATGATGCTCAGAATGTAATTAAGCTCCTGCCAAATTCTCTGGCCCACCAATACCAGCCTTGCTCAGCGGGGGCCGCTTGGAACCTAATATGTAATTAGGAGCTATTTTCTAGCTGTTTTTAAAGTCTGAAAATTAGCTGCCTTTATTAATCACACAGACAAATATAAAGTGGAGCCAACGCTCGCTGAAATTTCTAAAAAGGATTTTTTTTTAATTATACACCACATCGCGCTGCGACTCATTTTGAATGTTGATTTGTTGTGCACTGACATTTTGACAACTAGTTCTCAATTTGTCTGTCGTAGTTAGGCAACAACAAAGCAGACAGTAATACTTAACTTTCAAAACCTTGGGCACGGGGAGGGGACGGGGACGCGGGCACAGCTGGCACCCCGTGCCCCCGAGCAGGGGAAGGTCGGCACCGGGTGCACCCATGGGTGCTGCTGGCCCCTAAAGCATGGGCTGTGTCCAGAGGAAGGCTGCTGGAGGGTCCCCCTCGGTGGGTGATGCTGCGTGGATGGGATGGGGTTAGGCCTCACCCCACGGCCGGGGGCCCCGGAGCTGCGCGCTGACATTTCCTCTCTGCTCCTGACCCTTTTTCTGTTCTCTCTGTTATCTCAAATAATGTCACTGCCTCTTTAGCATCTATTCATCAGAGCAGAAAGAAGGCACTGCTGACACGGATTAAACAAAAATACCATCTGTGCCTCGCGGGGCAGGGCAGCACCCAGCAGCCCCACAGCAGCGAGCAGGGTTAGCACGAGTGGAAGCAGCTCGGAGCAGCACCCCGAGACACCAAGGAACAGGTTTGGGAGGGGCTTTTTGCATGAAGGGGTTCCCTGTTTCTGGGTCGTGACAGCACCTTGCTGCAAGGGAACACGTCTCCATCCTCCAGCACCTGTGAGTTCAGTACCTGGAAAATCCGGGACTCAAAGTGACCCCATGAGAACGCTGCACCCACGCACCTCCTGTGAGAGGATGGAGCACAGCTCCTGCCCACCCCACTGCTGGTATCACAGGCAAACCCCGGCTCGTCTGTCTTCCTGCAAAGCTCAGAATGTGAAAAATGAAGCTCAAGAAAAATTAGCCAAATTACCAGGCTAATCCTTCAGCAGCAATCGCTGCTCCACTGCACATCACTGAGATGAGAGGGGCAGTGCGGGTGGGAAGGGCTCACAGGGCTGTGGGCACGGGGCTGGATCTGTGCTCCCCATGCAGCTGAAGGGACATCGGGGTGGTTCCCACACCCAGAGCCCCACATGTAACCCCATGACGCTGACAGAACTTGAGAGGAGGAATAAATGGAGGGCACAGGTGCCCCAGTGCCTGCAGAGGGACGTGAAATCCGTGCTTACTTCTAGCAAGTTGGGATGGCTCCAGCTGCTGACTCGAGCAATTCTGCTCCTGGCAGCACGGGGAAAGCAGCATCCTTGCTGTGGGGCAGCAGTGGAGCTGCAGGAAGCCTCGGGGAGCTTGGACCCCTGCTCAGCTCACCCCACAGCACCCACTGCAGTGTGGATCACTCACGCATCACAGCACCTTCCCCGTGTCACCACGACATGTGCTGACAAACCAGAGGCCGACAAGGTGAGGCTGGAAGCATGCAGATCCCCGTGGAGTTTGCTCTGGGTAGAACTGAGGCCTTTGGTTCCAGCCCTGGCACAGCTGAGAGATGAAAAATGAAGTGGAGACAGCGCAGCCAGCATGGGTGAGTGCTGGTGAAAGGCTCACACTGCCCAGCAGGACGGTGCCTGGAGGAGCCCATGGCACAAGGAGCCAGCCAGCACAGGGCTATTGCCATCACATGGCAGCTGCTATAAAGCAAAGGGGCCAATGCTCAGATGTCTGCATTGGAGACTGCCACCCCAGCACATCCCTGAGGACCAGGAACCTCGTGCCAGGTGGCAAATCCCCAGGAAGAAGAGGCACGAGGCAGCTGGCCCACGCCTGGGGCTGACTCGGAGCCCGGATGAAGATGAACCTGCCCTGCCAGCATCCTGCAGAGCTGGGCTGCACCACCCTCAGCTGCACGCCTGCAGCTCAGCTCACAGCACACTGCAGTGGCACCAGCACGCTCAGGTTGGGTGCAGCCCAGGGTATCCCCCAGCGGGGCTGCACTGCCATTCCCTCCACAGTGCCAGATTCCCCTGTGCTGGCTAAAGAGGGGGGCCACTTTAATCACCTGTTTTAATTACAACTTAAAGCAGCAAACTGAAACTTTTATTTCCCTAGCAGGGCTGCGAGGCCTCCTTGTAAGGAAAGCAAAGCATCCTAATGAGGATCAACCCCAGACACGTTGTTCTGAAGCAGTTTCTTTGCAGAGGATCTGGCATTCCTTTGTGCTCACCAGGAGAAGCTACAGACACATGTAAGCAGTTAGGGAGTCAACACGCATCCAGATACTCGCATTGATTACGCTGTATTAGGAAGCAGTAAATTATTTATCAGGCTTTCTGACTCATGATTAGTGAAAAGCTGTTCTTGGATGCAGATTGGAATCGTAATTAGGCATGTAGAAAACCAGCATCTGAAACCTGCTTCACTGAAGCAGCGTAAGGTATTTTTCCCCCTTTTGTAGCCAACATAATTATCAAAGAACGCTTTGCATGTATAAAATATCCATTTATTAAAACCAGAGACAGTTCTATGTGTGATCAGTGAACTGAGCCCGGTCACCAGGAAGCCACAATCCCAGAGGTGCTGCAGCTCAACTTCTCACACCTGACTTTTTTATAGTTGAATCCCTGCTGCCCTCCCCTGCAGCCTTATAGCTGTCTCCAGTGGAGTTACCTCTCCACAGGTAACAGCCAACGTCTGGACCAGACCCTGTGCACGTGAGCAGAATCCAGTCTGGCCACAGGACCCTGTTTATCAGCCCAGACAGAGATTATGGGAAAGAGGGGAAACGGTGATCATTTCATTAGAGTTGCGCTGCCTTTTTTTCCATTTTAATTATCTAAGTCTTAATTAGTAACAGGCAAGAGCTCTACTTAAACGTTTCTCCTGGACTCTAATTCACAGTGGAGAGGAAACAAGAGACCCAAGTGTCAAGCCCCGAGCTGCCAAGACACTTCCCACCCAAAAATGTCAAAACGCTTCGCACATCCACCTCATACCCACACAGGAGACACAAAGAGACACCACATGCATCCGAAGCAGGAGAGCCCCGGCAAAGTGTCATTATCCGTGCTGGAATCCAGCCCAGGCCCTCTCCTCCTGCCCCTTGAGATTAGCACAGCAGTTGAGTAAGTAAATTCAAACCAGGATTTTGCCTAGAGGGCGGGACTGACCCAGACCCAACACAAGTCCAAGCAATCACTCCTGGATCCCCATTGCAGTCCCTGCTCCCTCTGACACCTCTGGCTCCGCAGCCAGCAGCAGGGCACAGCCAGTGCCTGCTCTGAGGACACGGAGCCAGGAGCTCGAGCTTAACTTTCAGAGAGTGCCTGCAGCACTTGGGCACTTAAAGACGAGGAGGAGTGCAGGGTCACCCCAGGGGCACCGATGTCAGTCTCCCAGCATTCAAATCCACAGGCACACAAGTCTCGCTTGGCTGCTTCCACGGCCAGCAGTGTGGTGTCTGCCAAGAGGAAGGCAAGAGCAGCCAGCAAGTCAGCAGAGGGGAAGGAGCAGGCAGCCACGGGGGACTGCACCCTCCCAGCTCTGTGTGGGGTGACAAGGGGCACTGACCTGGCGGCAGCAGGGTGATGCCGCAGCCGCCGCCGCCGGCCCCGGTCAGCTTGCTGTGCAGGCCGTGCGAGGCTGTCACCCGGCACAGGCGGTCCAGGGAAGGATGGCCGACCCCGATGACATTCAGATGGTGCTGGTTGATGTCAAAGAGTTCCTAAAAGCAATTGCAGACACGGAAGATGAGCACGCACAGTGAGAGCTGCTCTTCCCAGCCAACCCACGGCCACGGCCAGAACCCGACCCTGTGCTGCCTGCCTGTCCCTGCTTCTGTCACTACCTGTGCTGCCTCTGCCCACCACAGCGACAGCTTCCCGACCTCCTTGCTCAGAACAGAGAAAATCCTGGCCACGCAGCTGGTGGATGTTTGTTTCAGGTGCTAAATCAGAGCTCCCTGACACCTCCCAAGTGTTCCATCTCCCCCGTCACAGGAGCAGTGAGCTGGAGTCTGAGAGCCCCTTGCTGCCGTGGGAAGGGCACGACGCCAGCACTGCTCACCGCTGCCTGTCACCCTGCCCTGAGATCTGTCCGGCCTCACTAAATTCAGGGGACTTCTGACACAGCCAACTCAGAAGTGACGCTGCTGGGGAGGTGATGTGGTGCCCTCCTCCCTGGGCTGTGAGCCAAGGGGTCCCGCAGCACCAGCAGAACCTGGCACGCAGCACAGCAGGAGAGGGCCTCACACCCTCCAAGAGCAGCACAAACCACACCGTGCCACGGCTGTGGGGCTGAGGGACACAGGGAAGTGCCTGGTGAGCTGGGAGCGATGCTGCAGGCAGCAGAAGTCACACTGCTTGCCCTCAGGTCTCATGCCAGCATCACGCAGAATGGGGACTCTACCTGCAAGGAGATGAATGAGGCAGCTGCATGCAGTGTGCATATATCACAAGCTCTGTGCTGGGCTGGACACACGGCCATCCAGAGGATGCTTTGTATGCCTGAGCGAGGGCACAGCGCTCTCTGTGATGATCCAAGACACCTGTCATCTCCTGATCCAAAGTCTGCCAGGAATCAGATGACAGCTTATGACACACTAGACTAGTTCGATGGTTCACATACAATGCTGTCCAGAACTGCCTATTTCAGAAGCAGCCAAATATATCTATGTATATGCTGCATACAATCAGCCCTGTCTCTGTGGGCTCTTCAGACTCGAGACAGACCAACAGATTCGATGCAGGGACCAGCTCACCGCAGCTCTGCTTCCCTGGCGTTGTATGCAAGGCTTTATGGCTCCTCAAAGCACACCTCAGAGCAGCACACAGAAGCACTCCTCTTCCCCGTGCTCCCGACAGCTCAAGCAATGTGGCACTGGGGTGGGAACTGTCTGAAGTCACACTGAAAACGGCCTCCAGATCTCCCCCAGCTCTGCCTTCATCCCTCCACAACGGGTACCAAAATCCCACCATCCTCTTGGTGAAAAGGGAGCAGGACTGTGCTGTCCTGTGCAAGGATGAGCAGAGGTCCTCACAGAGAGCCAAAGGGAGGATTCAAATACTGTCAGGCTGTGCTGCTGGTACCAAAAGGGTCCTGTCCAAGTCAGCTGGCACCCAGGGCCGGGCTGGGCCAGGTCTGCACCAGCTGGGATGCTGCCACATGTCCTTACCCCGCAGCTGGAAGAACTGATGCTGCAGCGTTCTCAGCTCTGCAAAAAAATTTCTTCCACTTGGAAGAGCATCTCCCCCCACCACAGCAGCCTCTCCTACTTCAAACAAAGCCAAGACAAATGCAGATCTTTGTATGCACCTCATGCATCAATGTCAGGTCAGCTCTGGCCATCGTTCCGTTTGTTATTCTCTGGAGCCAGGACGAGTGGTGAGCGATGGGAGCTGGCTCGTAACCAGTCCATCACAAACCAGTGGCTCCTGGGCTCTCTGCTTTTGCTCCAGACCTGGCAGTGACAGAGCAGTGGCTGTGTCTGGCTGCAGTGTGGGGAGGCAGTGTCTCGAGGCCAAACACACTCCCTGTTTCTTAGCAAAGGGAAACAATATCCCCAGGGCTCCAAATCCCCAGAGCACCAGGGCCACTCCACCCCTCTGCACTGCTGTAGAGAGGCACGAGCACCATTTTGTCCGTTGGTTCCCAGAAGGGCATTAAAAGCATCACACAGAGACCACAGTTTCACTCTGACTTGAACATTTCCTGCTATCAAATTCTTTCTTAGACCTAATGTTCTTTAAATGACATTTTGATGTTCAACAGTAACAGTGTCTAAAAATAATGGTGAACAAGCCCCTCACCTCCAGCACGGGGTAATACTCCGGTGATGGATTTGCAGGCATCGCTTCCAGAACACTTTGGCACTCCTGAGAAATCGCATCGATGGAGTCCAGCACAGGGTTCATTATAGCAGGGAACTGAGAAGCAGGAAAGGAGAGATGTGAGCAGACTGCTCACCCGACCTAACGCCACTGTGATAATGCCCAGCCCTGGTCTCCTGGAGCTGGACTACTCCCTCCCCATTCAGTGCCATTCACTGACAGAAAAGCACAGAGCAGAGCAGCGTG
The DNA here is from genome assembly GCA_036925125.1 of Oreortyx pictus. Taxonomy (NCBI): domain Eukaryota; kingdom Metazoa; phylum Chordata; class Aves; order Galliformes; family Odontophoridae; genus Oreortyx; species Oreortyx pictus. Next base: position 13,161,886 of record JAUPFR010000019.1, on the reverse strand, counting down.
ACACTAAGCAGCTCACTCCCGCAGAAACGGGAGGAAGGAGCTGTTCTTCTCACAGTTGCAAAACTGTGATCTTTGCAGCAAGCCCTGCTAATGCTGGAGAGGAAAGGAAGCTGAACTCTTGCTCCCAAAGGAGCTGGGTGTTAGAGAGGAGCAAGCACGAGACAGCTCACAAGAGCTCCCGTGAGCCCTGTGCAAGGAGATCTGAGCTCACAGGGTTATGTCCCCACAGCAGCCCAGCTCACACCCCCAGACCCACAGCCACACGGACGCTGCACCTTCAGGATCTTCTCCTTGACCCCAGCCACCAGGACCTTGGTGCTCCGTGGGACTTTCGTGTTGGTCAGCAAGATCCTCAGTGTTGGCACCCTGCAAGCAACAAGACATCCCCCCTAGTCCTTCCCTTCCCTGTACCCCAGCAGCTCCTGAGGCCCATGAGACAGCTGCTGCCCCCCCAACCCTTAAGGTCCATTTGAGCAAGATACCCAAGATAAGGAGTCCCATCAGTTCCTGGAAAGTTAAGCAGGCACTCAAGTGCTGGCTGGTTTCACTTCTTACTCTTAGTTACAATGAACAACTGTACTAGAGTCATAAATTGGACTGGAAGGTATTTACTGAAATCTGTGTTTTTCGAGTAAAAATTTTCCTTTGAAATACTATCTGTGAGACCAGCCAGCAGCAGCCATTAAGCACTAATAGAGCAATTTCATGCACTGTGAAAGATTTTAATGGAGTCAGATTATAGTTGGTTTGCAGGAGGCAGAGGGAAGATTCAGGACCCGGGCTTGCTCTCTGCAGCTTGGTTTTCACACAGTCCTGCCACCAGGTAAGCAGGAGTTCCCCCTCCCCACAATGTCATTTGCTGCCAGGAGCAGATCCGTTCCTGCTGCCCATAATGCCATGAAATTAATATTGATCCTTTGCTGTGTTCATCTAATGTCAGATAATGACCAAACATTTCATTGTTCTCGTCCACCCCAAACCAAGACAACACTCAGAGCTACCCACGCCCACAGCAGGATCTGGCTCCCTTTCCACTACGCTGCCAGCAACCTCATCAATCTCCAACCATGTCACATCCACCCCACACGTTCCTGACAGCTTCCACCTACCATACATAAACGTTATTTTTAAACTCCAATATTACCTTTTTAATGATGTGATTTTTCCTGATTGGTATCTGAGGGCTCCACCTGAAGTGAAACACACGCACTGCGTGAGCACACAGCGAGCCGAGAGACAACGCAGAGTCGTAAAGAGACAGAAGGTCTTTCATCTCCAGAGCCTCACCCACAGCATATGACAGTAATTGCAAGAAACACCAGCTAAATGAACCATGTTCTCAGACAGCGTGGATCTGCCTCACCCCGCTGACTTAATGAGAGGGTCTGGCTGGACACAGTTAACCCAGTGCCTTTCCCTTTGCTCTCCTCTACTCCAGGACTGTTTTAATTTATTATTATTACTAATTTTTTTTTTTTTTTAAAGGCAGAGTTTGGCCAGCACTAAATCTTCACCAGTGAATCCAGCAGTGATTCCCTGGGGCAGAGCCAAGCATGCAGGTTTCAGATTGGAATTCCATTGTCCGGAAGGAATCTCTCTCGCTCGGCTCCCGCTTTCACAGACACACTGAGATTAGGTCTCATTAGAAAGATTATTAAAAGAAAATCTCCACAGACACTTCCAGAACACTTGGAAGTCTCTGCTAATTGAAGGTAAATGGCAGCTGTCTCACAGCATTTTCTCCTGTGTTATTTTTGGGACAGGATTACACGCCTTTGTTCGCAGCAGAACATGTACGTTTCAGTACTTTGCTGCAGGGTCTCTGCCCAGGGATGCAGATCTCTGATGCTGATGCAGCAACACCCCAGTCCCAGCTTACAGACGGGGCAAGCCAACACAGAGAAGGCTCCAAACAGGGATCTGGATTTGGAGCTTCTGGTCCCTTTGCTCTGCCTTGGTGCAGTGAGCATCCTGTTCCATCCAGAGCAGGAAATCTGAACAAGCCTGATCACCTGCAGAATTGCAGCTCGTGGCATCTGCTGCCTTCCACAGCTGACACACGGTCTGAAGCACAGAACAGAAATGCAGCAGCTACCCCACCACCCCACAACACCTCCTCGCCGTGCTGGGGAGCAGCAAGCAGATACATACCCCATGTACCAACAGCATTATCCACACCAGACGGATTGCCGTGGATCACACGCTCCCCCTGGAAGGCCCAGCTGTTGATCAGAGTCATCTCTTCCTCTGTCCACCTGGAAGGTAAGAAAAGGACTCAAACACACAACCAAAACCAGCACGCAAGAAGCGAGAGAAAGAAGCACATCAGGGTTAACTTCCTGCGAGCCCAGACCCATCACCGCCCCCTGACATCACTCCCACACACCTTGGCCTGAGATCCTGACATGCGAGACAGTGAACGCAGACACGATGTGAGAAGAGAGCACTAGAAGCAGCATTTCACACACACCACCCCAGCCCCTAATTGCCAGCTGCTCAGCTGCAGAAGCCTCACAAATTGGGTCAGAAGATGCTGTTAGGACTGATTTACTAGCTCCAGCACAGACTTTGATTTTTAGGGATTAACTCCTAACACGTGGAGGCACGCTGGGTGCTGGCACTCACAACACAAAAGGGAACCAAATGCTGAACCTCGAGGTGTTATGCTAAAAACACAGGAACAGGGCTTTCTGTTGCCTTAAAAGCAGTCACACGTTGGTAAGTGCTTTGAGAGTTTAAACGCTGGCACAGAGGGCTCGGTGCTGGGTCACACTCAGCAAGGATCAAGGCCCCTGACTGAACATACTAATTAACAGACTGCAGCAACACAAAAAGCAAACACGGAGCTGCCAGATCCCAAGCACTTGCTGGCTGCAGCTTCTCCACAATTCCACAACTGTACCTTCACAAAAGCCCACAGCTCCGGGCCTGCCTGTGCAAGGCAGCACCCACACAGCTCTGGATTCAGCAGTTTCCAAACCCTGCCTCTCACTGTGCCCTCAATGAACGCCTCAAAGCCAGCCCCAGGGATCCAGCTGGCACCCCTGCACCCCACTGTGACACTTGGGCTCTGCAGCCCACACACACCATGCATGTTATGTTCCAAGCTGCTCCTGGGATGGCCTGAGCACAGGAGCATCAGCTGTACCAGCAGAGATGTTCTGCTCAGACCAAAGCTGGCGATCGAGAACACAGTTTTTAGGACATGGAGCCCCAAACGGGGGGGGAGGGAACGACAGGAACAACATGACAGAGGCACAGATGGATTTTAGATGAGCATCAAGCACCTTTAAATAAAGGGGAACTGTTACTGACCACTGCTAAGGCAGGGCACAAATTCCAAGAGCCACCTGCTCCCTGGAAGCCTCTTCCTGGAGCTCCCCCCCCGTGTCCTCAGGCCACAGCTGAACATCTTTATCCATCTCCACCCTTCTTTAATTTCACTTGCCAATGTTTAATCTGTGAAGCATTCAGGAAAACAGCTCACACCACCGCTACTCAAAATAGAAGCGCAGTTTGCTGTAAACCACTTGTTTTTAATCCTCTTTGAGAGGCTGCGATTCTTCTCTACACAGGAGTCATTATATCACGCTGTTCTTTTCTTGCCATGTTAAGCAAAAAACCTTCTGAAGTCTGACACCCCCATCTCTCACCCCTCTGCGTGCCAGCTGGAAGGAAAAAAATTATGCTGTATTCAAGCTGAAGCTAAGAACTGAGAGCAGGGAATGAAGACATCCTCGCTGCTCGCTGCCTGGTTTAGAACTGGCCTTTCATTTCTCACGTCAGGTGACGAAGGGGAGATTTGCCTGAGCACAGCTCACAAAGGGCTCCACTGCAGGAATGTGTTTCTGGGTCAGCCTGCCAGCTCAGGTTCTGAAGCAGAACGCAGCCATCCCCTCTCGCTGTCTCACTTTCAGGCCCACACAAAATCCACAGAAGGCAACTATAAAAGGTTGCACCTGGCAGGCAGCGAACAATGGAGGGTTCTGCAGCTCCAGCTGTGATATGCATCTTTAAACAGAGCCTCCTTAGACACACAGCAGAGCAGACCAGTTTTTCAAGATTGAGCTCCAATGGAAAGCAACACGGGGTGGAGGGAAAGAAACTCCCTTTCAAGAGCCACTGATAAAGGGGAAAGTCAGGCAGGAAATCAGAAGGAAATGGACCACATGCAGAAAAAAATAAATCCATGTGAAAATAGAGTTTAAAGAAAGAAAGAAGCCTTGACTCCTTGAGGGCTCAAAGCAAAACCTAAAAGATGATCACAGGGAAGGAACAGAGGTTAAAAAAATGTATCTACCACATTAAAGGGTGTGCTTTATTTTCATGACAAAATAAAGCTTTCTGTATCTCACGAACCAAACAGTGGATCAAACGTGCAAGTTTTGCCAAGTCTCTGCATCCAGCTGCTTCTGTCAGAAGGGAGGAATTGTGAATGCTGTTCATGGGCCAGAGCCTCGGGCAGGACTGCTGCTGCTGGGAGGACAGGCAGCAATGGGAGGAGAAGGGAAAGGAGCTGAGCTCAGGGGGCCACTGCCACAACCAGAATCCCGGCCCAGCAATTGGCCAGAGGGACTGGAATTTGCTACAGAGGGGCACAGCAGAATCCCCCACAGCCCTGAGGGCATGCTGGAGGCAGGGAGGTCTCCTGGAGGTGTTACCTGGCTGTGGCCTCCCCGTCCTTGAGGGGGCAGGAGATGGCTCCGCAGACACGCAGCAGCGCTGCCGCCAAGCACACGGCATAGGCAGCGCTGGAGCCCAGCCCGGCTCCCGTGGGCAGCTCAGACCACACCGTGATGTCCACGCTGGGAACATCCCTGAAACACAAACACACAGGTGGTGATGGTGAACCTCAACTTCCATCCTGAAACGTTTCAAAGGCAAAAGATGCCGACGAGGACAGATCATGGGAAAGGCTGGTTGAAAACTGGCCACGTCAGCATTGTGTAACACATCCGACACACACTGGCTTCAGTGAGCACAGCTGAGTAGCCTCACTAAGCCATTGTGCTAGAACAAAGCCCTGCTGAATTGGATCTGTGATTAGCGCAGCTTGTCAAGCTGCTAGCAGGGGCACTTCGTCACTGAGCACTTGGGCAGAACCAAAAAGAGACCCTTGGAAGGCTTGAAAATAAGATTTTACATTTATTTCTAACTCAAGCCCAAGTATCACAGATTATCACTGCGTCCCACCGCAGCAGGAAGCTGATGGACACTGAAACATGCGCATCTGTGTCCGCACGCTCCTGTTCTCTACTGAACTTGTCTGGGCTGCAGCAGCCCTGAATTGTTACCCCAAGTTCTCAAATTCCAGAGGAGATTCAGCCCATGAGAGGTATCAGACACTGAATTCATAGCTCATCTCCACAGACATTCTTCCAACCTAATCCAGGATGACAGAAACTGCCTGCTGGGGCCAGAACAGATGTCTGTCTATCTGCTTCTGTTGCCTGTACAGGAAGGGTATGGTGACTGAAGCATCTCAAAGTCAGGTGCTTACGTGAGAGCAGATGACTCCCAGCCCACCTGCCTGGGGCACCGCATCCAGCCAACACAGCTCAGAGCTCTGAGGCACACAGAGCCTAAATAAAGCACGATTCCCTTCAATTTCCTCCTCTGCATCAAATATTTGCTTTCTTCCTGTGACCCGGGAGAAGCAGTTAACAAGGAACACTCAAGCCAGGAGGTTTATTTTGGGGCAGGAGGTCAACCTTACCCATACTTAGCTGAAATAGCCAGACACATATAGAGAAAGGCAAGAATGGCAAGGCAGTCGGGAGCTGAGGCATCGGCAGCGATTCCAGCAAACTCTTTCAGCATATCCAGCTGTTCTGTGCTGGGGGACTTAGACTCGTCAAAGTCAGCTACGGAGGCAAGCAGGGGAGAACTGAAACACTTAGAAACCAGACAAGTGTTAAACTTGAACGCTGTATTTACAAGAACAACATCTTCTGTTACACCAGACAGAAACGGACTCTGTTCTGCATTCCACTTATGAGCCTTCTGGCTCAAAGAACCCCAGAACATCCCACGTGGGAAAGGGCCCATGGGGATCACCCAGTCCGACTCCTAGCTGCACAAAGAACCACCCCAAAATCAGACCGTGTATCTGAGAGCACTGTCCAGGAGCCCCGGGAAGCTCAGTGCCATAAGCACAGCACTGGGGGTCTGCTCCAGGAGCCAACCCCCCTCTTGGTGAGCAGCCTCTTCCTGATACCCAACGTGAGTGATAAAATAAAAGCGACCCGAGCACGCTGTATTTCTTCAGCCTCACATCTGCGTTACACAGAGCTGTTTGGGTCAGAAGGGCCCTTTAAAGGCTGCTCCCACTGCCCGCAGGGCACAGGGGCACCCACAGCTCTGTCAGTGCTCACAGCCCCGTCCTGTGACTGTGTCTGTCTGCAGGGACGGGGCAGCACGGCCTCTCTGTGCACCCCGTGCCGCTGCCTCACCGCCCTCAGTGTAAACACTCGTTCTTTACACCCAATCTCACTCAATCTCGCTCAGCGCGCCCGTGGGGAGGTGCTCCACGCGGCCAAAGGACGCACCGCGACCCCTCAGAGCGCGGGGTGGGGGCGGGGGGGACATCAGTGCGGGAGAAGCGTCGGCCCCACCTGCGAGGCGGCCCCGCAGGGCGCGGAGCTCGGCCACGTCCCATCCCCTCCGCACGCCGACTCCGGGCAGGTGGACGCGGAGCCGCTCTCCGCCGCCGGGCCGCAGCCGCAGGAAGGTGCGCAGCCCCAGCGCCACGGCCAGGGCGGCCTGCGGGAGAGACCACGCCGTCAGCGGGGCCGCGCCGCGGCGGGGAGCAGCCGGGCGGAGGGGCCCTTACCTTGCCGTGCACCACGGCGTGCTCGCCGTGCAGGATCACCTTCCCCGGGGCGGACAGCAGCAGCTCCGCCATCGCCGCCGCGGACTCGGACGATCCCGCTCCGCCGCGGCTTCAGCCACGTGCCGGCCGCGGGGCGGGGCGACGGAGCCGCCAGCCAATAGCGGCCCCGCCCCGCCTCACGCTCCTCGCCTCGAGCCAATCGCGTCGCTCCGAGCGGGGGCGGGGTTTCGGGGCAGCCAATCGGAAAGCGGCGGCGCGGAGTGGCGCGGCTGCTGGGGTGACGGCGGCGGGGAGGTACGGCGGCCGGGAGGCGATGCTGCGGGCGGGCCGCGCCGCGGGGGCCCGGCTGAGGGCGGCGGGCAGCGCGCGGCGCCGTGCGGCCGGCGGGTGAGCGACGGGCCGCGCCGCCGCCTCCCCTCACGGCGCGGGTCGCCGTGGGCTTTCCCTCGAGCTGTGCTCCCTTAGGGGGACTCCCTGGGCCTCGCCTCAGGGCCGCGCCCCTCCCCCAACGCCCGCTCTCTCCGCAGCCCCGAGCGAGGCCGTCGCAGCCCCCCCAGGATCTACACGAGGACGGGAGATGAAGGTGGGGCGGTGTGGGGGTGGGGCGGCGCGGGGGTGGGGCGGCGCGGGGCAGAGCGCGACCCCTCCCCCGTGCTGTTCCCTCAGGCTTCTCCAGCACCTTCACCGGGGAGAGGAGGCCCAAGGGCGACCGCGTCTTCGAGGCGCTGGGGACGACGGATGAGCTGAGCTGTGCCATCGGGTGAGCCGGGCGCCCTGCTTGGGCTCGGGGGGGCAGCGCACAGCCCGCGGCTGACCCCGCTGCTCTGCCCGCAGGCTGGCCAGCGAGCTGAGCAGTGAGAAGGGCCACGCGTTCGTTGGACAGCTTCACAAGGTGAGCGTTGGTGGGAGGCCCGACCTGCTGCACTCGCTGTGTGTGCTGGAACGCCGCTGTTGGCACACGGGTACTGAGTTCGCTGAGTATCACGCGTTACTGCAGAGCATGTGGTAAACGCTTCAGACTCTGAGCCGTGATCGCTCTCCAAGAAGTAAACTTCCTCAGCCTGGAAGGATGCTGGTAGATGGAGTAGATGAGTTGTGAGCACGCAGGCGTGTCTGGGTGTGCTCAGGTTGTTCCTCCGTGCAGTCACAGACACGAGTTCAGTTGTGCGCGTAGCACTGGTTTTGAAATGGGAACGTAACCATGCAGGTGTGGTGGTGGGAGACAGCCACCACCAGCAGCGCGTGGGAGATATGGTTATACTAATTAGCTCTGCTGTGTGCAGGAACTCAAGAGCAGCTGATTAGAGGCCCTATGAAGTTTCACTAAGTTGCCTCTGAAATATCCCAGGCAATGCAGAGATGCTCCTCTTGGAAACAGATGTGCCATCGAGGCAGCGTTGTCTCCAGCTGCTCGTCACTGCTCTTCCTTCAGAGGTTACTTTGGTGTTCTACCAGCAAAGGGATTACATGAGCACAACCCAGTGTGCTCTCTGCACAGTCAGCCAGGGTGGCTTAACGTGCCAGTGAAAACAAGCGCACGCAGTAATCTGGCTTCTCATAAAGCAATTAGGGAGCACTTATGTGATCCCCCCTGCCAGCAGGCTGGGGATGATGAACAACAAGGGTAGGATCTTTAATCAGCACAACCAGCTGTCGCCTCCCAGAGCTCGCTGGGTTGTACTGGAGCATCAGAGGATAATGAAAGCACTTCTTATTTTTGTCCTGATTGCCACGTCTAGGTCCAGTGTATGCTGCAGGATGTGGGCTCCAACATCGCCACGCCTCTCTCCTCAGCCAGGGAAGCTCACTTAAGTAAGCCTCAGAGGTTCATTCCTGGGAGAACAGTTCTTGCATCCAGTCAGTCCCACGCTGGTGCTGGGGAGGCTCTCCCAGCATGTGGTAGTCAGAGCTGCCCAGGGGCTGCTCACACCATGTGTGGGTGCTGAATGAGTAGCACATGATCTCACAAGCTGCTGCAGCTGCATCCGTGTGACTGGAGTGTAAGCTGCCCTGGGGCACTGCCCCAAAACTGACACGCAGCCACAGCTGGTGGATGGGAGCTGGACTTGCTCAAGCAGGAGAGTTTTTTGGGGATGCTTTCTTAAGACATGCTGGTCTACGAGATGTGAAAGTAGAGCCCTAATCTGTAGGCTGAATGACTTGCACATTTCTTGAAGCTGACTTTGCTTTTCCCTCTGTAGAAAGAACATCTTTTAGTGAGGAGCCTGTTCTGGAGCTGGAGAAGTGGATTGACAGATACTCAGAGCAGCTTCCTCCGCTCAGAGCTTTCATCTTGCCAGTAGGTACTGCTCGTGCCACTCACAGGGGAAGGCTGGCCTTGTTAGGGAAAACCTGCTTTACTCTTTGCCTTGGGAGCTGGGGGAAAACAGGCTGTGAAGCTGTTATTTGTGCAGACAAATACCAAGGAAAGCAGAGAGAAGGAACAGGTCAGGTTAAACATGCTTGTGCCATAATGCAGCGCTCACTTGTGCACGTGTGAGGTGTGATAAGCTTTGTGCAGTCACACAGTGAGGTGGGTGGCTGCGTGTTGTTAGCAGACACCCATGTGCTATTTCATTGTCGTTGCAGTCAGGAGGTAAAAGCAGTGCTGCTCTCCACTTGTCCCGAGCTGTCTGTCGCAGAGCTGAGAGGTGGTGAGTGTTGGCTGAACGGCCACAGCTCTGTATGTTCTTAGAGTGCAGTCAGCAAAAAAATGCACTAAAACTCTCCTTTTCTCACCTAGTGTGGTTCCCTTGGTACAAGCAGGGGAAGCAGATCCAAATGTGGCCAAATATTTAAACAGGTAAAGAAATCCATCTCCTTTTTCTGTGCTGCTGAAGCACGCTTGGTGGTGTTCCCTCGCTCTCATTGTAAAACCGTGGGGCTTCACCTTTCAAGGAGCTTACCTTCTAAATTAAGACCTTTGAAGTCTGAAGAAGCAGCTTTTAAAAATGCAGTGTTGCGTGGCCTGTAAGTGCCTGCAGAGAGTGCTGGGGGAGGGGGCGGCCACTTGGCTTTCTTCTTCAAGGTGGGAATCGCTTGTTGTGTGCTCTCTCTGCCTTGCTTTGCCTGCAGCTCGTGTGCTGTAATGGAATGAGCTTTGTTGCACAGCTGCATGCTGCTGGGTACACCTGATGGCAGGAGTTAGTTTCATTGCTTTTCCCTTGGTTTACAGACTGAGTGATTACCTCTTCGTTTTGGCACGTTACGCTGCAATGAAGGAAGGGAAGGAAGAGAAAATATATACAAAGCCAGAACCATAACTGAGAGCTGGGACGTTTGTTTTGTAGACCTCAGAAAGCCAAATCCAGCAGAGTGCTTTCCCCAGGCATGGATGGGAAAGAGAGCAAGCCTGAATTGGGAATGTGAACTGCCAAAGACTTCCAGTTAATGTGATCGGGACCTTGTTCATAATCGCTGTGAGGAACACAGCTGTTCTGTTCACTAGGCCTGGTAGTAACACAGTGCTGTTGGTTTCAGAATTACTATTCCCCCTGGATCAGAGCTGAGACAGGAGACTTCTAATAACTCCAGCTCATTTCTAGAGTTGTCTTAATTTCCCTGGGCAGCAGCAGGTTCTGTGGAAGGGCTTTGACAGGGCTCTGAGGTATGAAGAAAAGAAAACAATCAGCTTTCCTTTGTAAGTCATAATGCTCATACAGAACAGGCACTGTGCTGAGATTCAGGAACTCTGTCCACAAGCTTTGAAATAATAAATGTGATTTACTTGTACCAAAGGGCCCTTAACTGTCATGCTTTAATACTGAGCCCAGCTTGCTTTTCTTTTTTAAGTTGCTTTCAATCCATCAGCCCTGGCTGAAGCTGAGCTGTGTAGATTTACAGGAACACACTTACAATTCTTTGGCTCTGGCTGTCTCTCTTTATGCACGTGAAAAATGTGTCCATGCTGACAATCCCACACATCCTCTGCCAGGAACGGGCTCATGCAGGACAGGGATTAAAAGAGGAAGGGCCAACTCCTACAGGTCATGTGCAGGCAAGATCTGTTTAGTTAGCTGGGGTTAACTCCCTGCAGGGCTGCCCCCCAGCACACAGACCCCTTGAGAACTGGCTGCAGGAATTAGAGTCCAGATACCAAGTATCTGTCAGCCGGGAACCACTGAGGTCCAGTCTGTACCTAAAGGGGTTGAGATGAGTAGCAGGGGCCTGGAGCTTTTTCAGCTGATGCAGTGAGAGGTGAAAGAAAGAGGCCAATAGCTGCAGGTGTTCATATCTCACACCCAGGAATGGCCTCAGGGGTTTCACTCCCGTGGAGCTTTCAGCAGAGGGCAGTGGAAGGTGTCCTGAGGCTCAGAACACGGCTGCAAACATCACAATGGCATTTCCAAAGCAGAAGGCATTGCTGGGAGCTCACCAAGCTCAGTCCTGCACAACAGCTGCATGCTCTGTTGCATTTCTTAAAACGTTTCTTCACTTTTACCCTTTTTGGCAAATTTAATCGTATCAGTTTATGTGATACAAGCTTAGGGGAAGAAAAAGCCACTTCCAAGTGAGCTGACAGAGCAAGCTAACTAAACTTCAGGGATCTTAGGCTCTTTTTTGAAGCTTTTTCAGCTTCCTGATGGATTGGACTGCCAAAAAACACACTCAGTGTGCAAACAAGTGTGCTCCAGCCACGTGAATGCTACTCGCTCTGTACACAGAATAGCCAGACATTGCAGTTGAAGTCCAAGTCTCTTACAGGTTGGTAGGCTGGAAGGATATATGTGAGATGTGTTGGTTTAAGCCTTCTTCTCCTCGTGTGGAGGAGCATCCCAGGAAGGCGGGGGCTGCAGGGTGGTTGCACGGGTTAGGAGTGCCTGCCCTTTGTTGGTGGGAGCTTCTGAGCCACACAGCTTCCTCTGTTCAATTATTTCAAGTAGGAACAATGTGGAAGCTGTTCCCCAGAAGAGGCTCTGGCTTTTGTGTTAACCTCTGACGATCAGAGTGAGGTCAGTGTGAAGAGCACCCAGCACTAAGAGACACTGCTGTCTCATTATTCACCCCTTTTTTGTTGTTTTTTTTTAAACACATATTTCATGGCTGTTGTTAATGCACATTTTTCACAGAGTCATTTTCCAAGCCTTAGCCTGTAGCACATCCCAGTGACAAATGCTCTTGATTTGGACTGTACCGTCAGCTGCAATGTCACATCAGACATTTTCTCAATGCCTGCTCCAGACAGGCCATCCACTTTTATGATAGCTCTGTCTCGGTGATCACTATTGAACCTTAAGAATCTAGAGGCTTTTCAAGTTTAATTGAATAAAATTCTTTGCAGTATAAATTCTTCATGAATGCTATATAAATCAGCTCCAGGATGGATTTATAGTATTTTCTTTTTTTTTTTTTTTCCAGCTGGGGGGAAGAAATCTCACTACTGTTTTGGGACCAAAGCTAGTATTGTTTTGAGTGCAAGGAGGAATAAATTTAGCTACCGTGCTCTTAGAGGATGTAGAGATTAAATTTATTAGGGTTCACTCAGCTTCCAGCTCTCTCTTTGTACCCAGACAGGTCCGTGCAATTGTTTCTGCATGGCTGAAGCTGAGGGATGCTGTGAGGGATGTTAGTGGCTGGGGTGCCTCTGTTTTCCAGATAAGCAGGCACAGTGCTCACAAGCAGACTCGAGGAGAACTCGGGCTGAGAGCAATCCCAACCCCATGGGTGCTCAGCAGAGCTCCACAGGGACCACACTTGGCTCTCAGTGAGCTCACAGCCTGTGGGGTTTGCCCAGTGCTTTAGCACTGTGTTGTGCAGCACTTGCCTGTATCCTGGTCCATGCAGGCAGGCAGGGACACGGGACCTTTCAGACCAGCTTCTGGTGTGGCTGAGCTGGCAGCTGCTAACACTCAGGGGGCAGCATAGTGGAACACCTCAGAGCCTAGCAAGAGAAGGGACAGGGAGGCAAAGAATCACTGCAACAAAGTCCAGGCTTGAAAACTAGTCAAGTGTTGGTGCTGGGCTTGGTTTTTCCAAGTCATTCAGTCGCACCCAGCAAATGCAGCCATACAACACAGGCATTCCAGTGCCTGCACCTCATTAATATAGCTGGAGAAAGGCAGATGCTGCGTCCGTGCTGACCGGCTGCGGAGCCCAGACACATTCCTGCCTAGCAGGGTTCCTTATTTATGATCACGTTGGAGCTGCCAGCAGAGACATATGTTGCTAAGGGTCGTTTATTCTTGTTTGTAAAATGTATGGCTGCTCCTAGCTTACGTACTGTCAAAACTGGAAGAACTGGCCCCAAAATCTCTTGCTGCATGATTGGATCAGACGCCTGTACATCTGTTAACGCTGTAGGAGCTGTAAAATGAAATAAGTTTCACTATAACTCAAGCACCTCTATTACCACCACAATGTGAGCAGCAGAGCTGGCTGCTGCTCTTGCAGAAATGACACAAACATACATTTGGCCAAGTTGTATGTAAATTTATACAAGGCACCATTCCCTCTGCTGACACAGAGAAGGACTGGTGCGTGCACGTGCCCCCACCCTGAGGGATGCACTGGGGCTGCAGCCATAGGGGAAGGCTTGGGGGTGCACACAGCCACCCTGCACTGCTCATGGCAAGCTGGAGGTGCCAAAGGGACCACCTCTGCCGTGGGGTCAGATCCTCTGCTCCTGAAATAGTCATCTGTGCTGCTCAGTGCTGCAGGGAGCAGGGCACAGCCCATCCACCTGAGCACACGAGCAGCCCCTGCCCAGAGCACAGTGCCATGGAAGGCAGGAACCAGCAGGCTGCAGGGGAAGTCAGGGACTCGGGATGCTAGGAGCAGCAGTCAGAGCTGCCTGCTCCCAAAGCGTGCCCCTGCCTTGGGAGTGGGACCCCAGCACCACTCCAGGTTTAGCAGTCCAGCTCTGCTCTGTGCCCCATGTGCACAGTCCCAGCACCTCAGCACACACAGAACCAGCCCTGACCAACTCACGCTCACTTCTCAGTGCTGGAGAAGCAGGCACTTTGCAGGCCTGGCTGTCTGTTGCCAGCTTTCTGCCTTCACAGCATCTGCTGCGAGATTTCTTTTTGCCGTTTCTGATGGTGCCATATGCCTCAGTGTCAAAACAATGGGACTTGCACACTGACTGGGAGCCCTGGGCCATGCTCCCACCGAGCCTGAGCCCCAGCTGAGCCCCAGCACCCACAGGGCTGCCCCCAGCACTGCAGGGAAGCAGGACCAGCAGCCACGGCTCTGTGCCATGTGAACGGCCCCGCCAGCACCTACTTACACTGAGGACAACAAACCCCACTTAAGGGCTATCACAGCACCCTGCAAGGCTACACACAGCGTTTCTGCAAGCGTATTCTGCAACACAAATCCTGCTGCAGAGAACCCTGCCAGGTCCCTTCGGGCTCAGAACTGCTCACGGCCACACAGGCAGTGCCCCAGGGAGCCCAGCTCAGGGCTGCCAGAGCATGTGTGCCAGGAACCAGGCTGACAAAAGGGATCCCCGGGCACCCAGCAGCCTCCAAGCCCACCCCACAGCCTGCAGGCAGAGGCACCGCTGCCCCAAAGGTCCACTCCCACCCTGCTGTGCTCTCTGCACATTACACTCTGTGGTTTCCCTACCCCTGGGGAAAGGAAGAAGAACCATCCGATCATCATACCAGCTTTATTTTCCTCTTCCCTGCGTTGCTTGTACAAGGGATGTACCAAGGTCTTCACAGCAGCAAGTCTTCTATAGAGAAAATAGTCATTAATCTCCTGTGGCAAAGCCATCCCTGTCCTACAAAGGACACCTGCACAGAACACAGCAGTGCAGGGACTGTGCTCAGCCCCCACTCAGCTGCAATCGTGTTAGAGACTCTCGGTCACACAGGAGTCAGCTATTCAAGACGAATATGACTGTTGCACACACAGTCACCAGGGTGCTTACTACACAATCACGTTTTATCTGCTAGCTACAGAATTGGATGTACTGTCTCGTAGTGCAATATCTCCAGGTTGGGAGGGACCTAGCTCAGACCACGTTAAGATCTTCTCTAGGAACTGTACTCCTGAGGAATGAAGGGAAAAAAGGGGAACACGAAGTGAAATCTTCGCTCCAAGTGTTTCACACACCCATCCCTGTGCTCACACACACCACGTTTGAGAAAAAGGGATCCTGTGTTCTATTTAACCCAGGAAAGATACAACTCAGAGCCTGAACCCCTCAGCTACACAGTGAATGCTGAAATGCTCTTCAAATAAAACACAAAACAACAACAACAACCCAACCCCAGACAATTATTACTATCATCTTTATCTCCTTTGGACTTAGCCTGGAATCTTGAATTCTCGGGACGCAGACACGCGTGTCCTCATTAACCTTCCCAATCCCTCCTGCTTTGTATTACTGAGATGATTAAGAAAAAGGACTCAGTGCTGCTTTCCCGATGCATTTCCAGGCATCTTCGTTTTCCATTTTCTATGAAAATCAGTTAATGCCACATAGAGCAGAGAAAGATGAAGCAAGGGGCATTTCTGCACTCCTGGCTGAACGTTACCAGTACTTTCTGGTCTGACGTGAGATTAGCACACAGAGGGTGGTTAAGAGGGCCATCCAGACAGCCCAGGGACCTCTCTCTGTGCTTTGCTGAGCACGCCTGGGGAGAGGAAGGTGAAGCTGTAGAGACATGACAGATGAGGCTCTGGATTTCAGTAGGAACTCCAGGAAGGTTCCACGCCTTCCCAACACACACGTGCACACCCCCACTCACGCCCTTTCTTTCACAAAAACCTGAAGAAGCTGCCTGCTACAGGCAAACATTGGCTTGTAAAAAATCAGGCCAGAAAGAGACAAAGCAACTAAAACAAAGACTTTGGCAACAAAGCAAGTGTGGCTGTTACACAGAGGCCAAGCCTGGGTTCACAACAGCGCATCTCCCTAACAAAAGGGACTGCAGACCAAGTGAAACTTCCATCCAAGTAGAGAAGCCTTGCCAGCAGAGGTTTCCAGAGGGCTCTGGGCAGCTTGACACATTCCCCTTCCAGAAAGCACAGGGGCACTGGTCCCACTGCAGCACTGCTGGGGAGTGAGGGCCACCCAAACCACGTGCCAGCTTCCAGCTAAATAAAATTAAACCTTTTCTGCTCCCAAACAAATTCCAACAACCCCTTTTGTCCAAATCACAGCTCTAGCAAGAGATTGGCAGAGGCACAGCTGGCTCAGCACGCTGACCCCCACACCTGCTGCTTGAGCTCTTAACCTGCAGTGCTCCAAAGCCTTCCTGAGAATGGCAAGGTCCATCTGCTTGCATTTAACCTGCTGCTACTCGAGTCTGGGCTAGTGGTTTGTTCTCTGAGACAAACGCAAGGGCCTTGCATGAAGTAAGAGCATCAGGAAGCCCTCACACACGGCCTGACCTGAGTAATGAGTGCCTGCTTGTGGCACGTCCAGCTCTGCAGCTTTGTGCTTGTCTCCTCGTGGGCTCAGTCCCATTTCTGCCTTTGTGCAGCTTTTCACTGATCAGCTTCCACCCAGTAAGAAACCAGACCATCTCCTGGGAATGGAAAAAGAACTGCTCCCGCAGAGGCAGCTGCCCGCTGAGGGTATGACGGTCACTAATTTGACTGGCACTTTGAATGTTCCTTTTATGCTCCCCCGGGGTTTGCTTTTAAAGATGATTTACGTGGGTGTCAAGTGAAGAGTATTGGATCAGGCCCATTGCCTCCTTCATCCTGGAGGAGTGCCCAAGAAGAGCCAGCCCTGTCTAGCCCAGAAGCTCTTCCCTGTAAACCTCCACCTCCCGTGGAGCTGATGTGCTCTGTGCGTGAAGGCCTCCACCTCCAGCAGCAGTCAGCAGCCCTGAGAGCCCCCGTCACGGAGTCCAGGGCCATGGTAACTAGGACAACTCGAAGCCAGTGTTCATGCTGATGGCGTAGCGCAGCTTCTCCCGCAGAATGCTCTTCTTGCTGTAGTTGGGAAGCTTGAGGAGGTTGAAACACGTGGAGGAGGTTGGGAGGCGCCCACCTGGCTCTTTCTTGCGGATGGTGAAGAAGCCCCGCAGCACGCTGCCCAGTGTGTCACCCGTGTCCTGGAATGGGGCAGAAATGCTGAGCTCATCTGGCATACGTTAAAGGCAAAGAGGTGCTAACAGAGCTGGGAACAGGGAGAATCAGATCCTAAAACCCTGCCCCCCACAGCTGCCAGAAATGAGCTTCTGTGAACTCCGGGTGCCATTACACATGCAGGGGACACTATGGAGCAGGATCAGAAGCGTGGGGAGGTGATGTGTGAGGAGAAAGCACAACTGCACAAAAGCACGAAGAGCCCAGCTGCTGCTGTGCTGGGAAGGAGGGAGGTACAGCTACGTGCACTCTGATAGCAGAAGGCTATTTTCACCTCCACCTGTAGAATATACATCTTTGTGGGTTAGTTTCCTGGTTGGACAGAGATGAGGAGGCTGGGCAGGGGAAGAGGCCTGCCCAGCACGGCAAGGAATGCTGGAGACAGGAGCCAGCAGGAGGCCTACCTGGTCATCAGAGACTTCCACACAACGGATGGAAAATGGAGGCTTGAGGTAGGCAAAGCCCAGAAGTGGAGGCCTAGAGCAGCTGGTAACAAACTGAAAAAGTGATGGACAGTGAAAGACAGCAGCAGTGAGAGCAGCCTGGCTGTAAAAGACACATGGCTAATGCAGTCACAGCAAACAGCTGCTTAGACTGGCATCTGAGCGCCCCACCATACAATACTGCTGAGCTCTGTGCTCAGCTCTACTAGCCTTTGAAAACTGCCATCCAAGCAGCACTATTCATGTTAACAAAAGAGTGTTTATAGAACTCTGCTTCCCACCAGGGGAGCAGGGTGAAGATTTTAAGGCACTAAGCATTCTGATATTCCTTCTGTTAGGACAGAAAACAGGTAAGAGGTGGAGAACAGCACCAGCCCAACCACCCTGAACTCCAGGCGGGGCTGAAGAGACCACACTTACCTTCAGAAACATGGCTCTTTCCTCAGGGCTGAAGTCATTGGCTAGGATGTCCCACAACCAGATTATGACCCGGTGACTCCCATGGAAGCCCCCATAGTACACTGTGTGTTTTCTGGGGAGAAAAAGGTCATGACAGGTTTGTGTCCCACTCCAGCAGTGGGGTCACAGCTGCCAGCAAACAAATGCTGGAAGGATCAGTACTGCTGCCCTGAGTCAGGGTTCAGTGCCATAGCAAATCCTGCCAGCACAGAGCCCCACAGTGCTTACTGGATATTTGATCAGAAAAAAGGACAGAAATTCTTCTCTTGAGAACCACTGCACAGCAGTGGAGGAAAAGACCCTTTACATTTATTAATACTCTGTCCAGATTAGCTTTAAGGAGCCTGCTATTCATTTCACTTGCTTCCATCTGCTCCTCATTCCCATTAGGACAAACAGATAGCTGGGAAAGAGTCAGTCTCCCAGAAACCTCCAGATAACCGCACAGTAATTCAGTTTGCTGCATGAAGAGACGTGCACAACACAGTTGGTCACTTACTTTAAGTCCTCGAGGTCAATCTCAGCATTGTCACCAGAGATGAGCCGCTGCAGCTCTGGTGCAGAGAACATACGAATCCACTCAGGCTTGATGATCGACCTGAACCCACCGATGAGTGCTGCTGTCTGACTCTTGATCTGTGTGTGCATCCGGAAGTGAGCCATGAGGTGGATGTAGCTGATCCTGTGTGCAAGAGGGAAGGTGGCAGCCAGGGAGCCAGAGCAGATATCCACCCTCAGAGTATGAAATGCTTTGCTATAGAGGCCTTCTTTCAATTCCTCAGGATTAACAGATCATGCTTCACAGAGCCCTCACTGCACCTGGAATCAACACGCTAAGAACCCTGAGGAGATCGTCACCTTCACCCCGTAGTACAGAAGAAGAGGTGCACTGATTACTGAAGGGAGGCACCATCAGACTTCCTCTGCTCACCACCAATCAAAGCAACAGAGCTTGCTGCCATCAGCTCCTAGGCAGACACTACCAGAGCCACACTGTCTGTGTAACCTCACTGCCACGGAGAGAGAGAGAACTTTTGCTGGATTGCTTCCACGCTGTAACACTTCTGCTCCCTCCCAGCTACCAATTTGTGTGCACATCTGCACAAAAGCTTCAAAGTTTCCGCTGTAAGAGCGCAGCAACATACAGGACTTTCAACTTCCTCCCTGGGCTGACTTCTGACAAGCCACAGAAAGATCCTTTCAAATGCAAACTCCTCGGTAAGAGCCCAAGAGGGAAAAAGCCTGGGCACATCACACTGCAGAGCACACCAACAAAGATGAATCTCCAGGTAGGATCCAGCTTTCGCTTGCCATTAAAGAGAACAAACCCCAGATTACCAGTTCAAACACACGTCTGTATAATAGGTATTTTATGCTGCATTTATGATCACTGAAGGGTAGAGAGAAGAAAAAAAAAAATAACGAAGGGAACAAAAAGGTGGGTTTGGTTTTCAGGCTCCGGAGTTGACATTTACGATCACTATCTAAAAGCTGGTTATCTGTGAAAATAGCTGCAGGGCTCAGTGTCTCCTCTGATTTCCTGTGTCTAAAGTACGACTGTCGACTACATTTGAATTCAGCACTGTCTCTTCTGAAGAACGGTGCTTTATACAACTGCCACATGTTATCATTTTGAGAAGATCTGTCTGCTCCAAGGTGTCTTTGAGCATCTGTGCCCTCTGTGTTCATGACTGTGTGCCTGAATTGCTTTGAATCCATCTGTCTGCATCTATCACCATCATTAAATCCTGCAGAATCTCACAGACTGTGTGCCTTTGACCTCAGAAACACTGTTGCAAGAAGTAAATTGTCAATTTCTATTTTGCAAATCGAATTTAATACAATTTCTGCCGATGAACTGTAACCAGTAAATTCTATTAAGATATTTATGGGCTCCTTCTACTCTAATCTATCTCAATTCATTCCAGATGCAAGCCCAAGGAACTAGAATAAAGTATTTTGCAGTGGTGACCTTAAAAAAATCTAATTGCTGTACTTACTTATTTTCATTGGTAACGGGAATGGTCTTCCCTCCAGGAACGAGTTCATGGCAAACAAGCTGAGGGAAGAAATGATTGTATTGCTAATTACTGCCTGGAACCACAATGGAAAGAAATGTCACGCTAAGCTGTTCCCTCCCCATAAAACATTTATTTTTACAATAAAACAGTAGGATTTAAAATTTAAGTAATAATCCAGCTTCTGCCTCAAACCAGTTTCACTTAACGGTTAACACAGTACTTGAACAGAAGGGAACTCTCCAGCTCTCCCACTAGCACATCTTTGAGCACATCACCTCCTCTGTTGTTGATAAACCACATGCAAATCGATTCAGAGAGCCCTGGGCGGGTTCCACAATCCCACAGTCCTGGGACAGAACAACCTCAGAGCCCAACCCAAAGCTATCTGCTGCAAGGTCTCACCTGGGGCTGCTGAGTGACAGAGCTCCCTGGAGTTCACTGTCCTTCCACACGGGCACTCAAAACATGAAGCAGAGCACACTTGGAAAGTGAGACAGCTGGAAAGCACCTCCTTCCTGCCCCATCAGACCAAGGCCTGGTGCTCAAATTGCCCCAAGAAGTGCTCCATGTCTTACTGCTCTCTGAGCTTAGCTCTAATAGCTGGCTTCTTATAGACAGAGTGAAAGCATCTTGTTCTTATCTACCCACATCTTCCAGCTGTGCACCCACAACATCACCACTGCACCAGTGGTTGAGCAGAGCTTTACAGAACCCACTGCACAATGCAACCGTGTATCATCAAGCCTCCACACAGAGGTCTACCAGCAGACTTTGCATCTCAAGGCCAAGTGCTTTACTGTCAGTCTTCAAGTATCCATCACACAAACCATGACATATAGATTTCCTCCCTAATCACACAGGTTCTTCTTCAGAGAGAGGAAAGCAAGTTGTATAGGAAAAAAAACACAAAACTGTGTTTTTCAAGTAGAAAAAAAAATATCAGCACACAAAAAAAAAAATAAGGGTCAGAGGGCAAATGTTTTGTTGAAAAAGCTATTCTCTGCCCACAGATAAATACTGAATGAAGCCACAGAACCCGACCACTGAGTTCAGACAAGCTCTGAACTGGAGCCAGCCTCTGAGCACAGCCACTTTCTATGAAAGGAAGAGCAGAGCTGAGTCCTACCTGCAGTCAAACACAAGGTCACTGATCAGTCAATCTCCTCACGACCCGTGGTTAGATGAGGCCAAACAAAGCATCCATATTACATATCCAGAATCACAGAGTGAAAAGCAATCAATGAAGCACAAGCTTGGACAGATTATGTTATAGATGCTTAAGATTAGCTGTCAGAAAGCTCATCAGAGAGAAATAGATGCCTTCTGCTGGCCACACGGACTGCAGGTGAGTCTCTCTGCCCTAAGGACTCTACGAAAATGGACTCAGAACATCAGCACCCAGAACTCTGCTAATCAACAGCTAGCACAGGAGCTGAGATAAGGTCCAGAAGTTACTGAATAAAAGCTTACCTGACCCATCACATCTTCATCGTAGGACAGTGTTAAGCCCAAGTCACTGATGTCACCATCATAACGCTACAGGAACAAAAGGGAAAACAGAAAGGAGTTAAGGTTAAGCAGCAGGAACAGCAGCTCTGCATTCCTGTACCACACTCTCATTAAGTGAACCCCAGAAGGCACTGGGCATGAAAGCACAATACACACATGACTTGCTCAGAGTTACAGAGAGACTGCACAAGAGATGAGGCTAAAACTCTGGAACTGGAAATCAGTAATTCCTAATTTACACCTTCAGACTCCTGTCTCATCTCTGCTTGCCTCAGAAAGGACACAGGACAGCTGCATGTTACATTGCTTCAGAACCAGCATGCATCTCTACTGCCCTGTTACCTTTGGGGAGTTTTTCAAGACAATCAGTACCCTAAAGGCATTTGCAAGTCTAGTATTCCCAGCAGCAGCCAGTGATAAGGGAGCTGAACAGCAAAAAAAGTAATACTCAAACCTTAATTGAAGTGAGATTTTTATAGAACTCAGAGTCCAAGGAGGGAAGTTCATCCACAGAACTATAGAAGACACTGTGGTGGTGTCCAAGGAGCTGACTCAAGAAGAAGGAAGCAAATGGTACATCCACAACTATTCCCTGCAAACAAGAATAAATACATGAGGTCACAGTGTGCACTTGCTATGTGTGATGCCTTTGGTTATTGCTACACTAACAGTAAAAACACCACAGCACCTTTGTCTCACCTCATACACAGCCTTCCCAAGCATCTTCCCCACAAACTCAAAGAGCTGCAGGTAGTTCTCGTGAATATAGGACGTTGGGGATGGATACAGCCTCTCATCACCGCTGGTTGTCTGCACACAGAGGTAACAGTACGGTGAGCCAGCCTGCTTCTGCCTGCAGCTGCTCATCACAGTCAGCATCTGCAGTCCCACATTGTACCTTGAACAAGTTGAGTGCAGGGTCAAACACTTTCTTTATTATCTCCTCCAGAAACTCTTTGAAGACGCCGTCCTGATCGATACCAGCCTCATCCACACCCAGATCGTTCACAAATTTCACTCGGATCACTCCCTTCATGGCGTTCTGGGAAAGCTGCCGTAGCTGTTCGTATCCATCCTACACAGACCAGAGACACCCCAGGGAAGACACGTGAAACGCTCACACAGAGACAGGAGACAGAGATACCCCACAAAAATTTCCATGTGTATCACTGAATTTTGGTGTCCGGCATTTTTTTTTTTTTTAATCCAAACTCCAAACCTTAGTCTGAACTGGACTAAGGTCCAGCATATTTCTGTATAATCACTTCACAAAAGAAGGCAAACAGAACTGCATGGGGAGGCCCTCGGTATCCACAGAAAAGATATATGCCAGGCCAGGTTAGAGGCTCATTAGTTGGCTTCTGCAAATCATGTCACTCACCTCCAACATTCGCGAGCGGCGGATAGTGATGTGTGTGACATGAGGTGATGCAGAGCTGGTTTCAACCAGCCCAAGCTTCTCCTTCTCCTTTGTAACCATGTTTCGGAAAAGCAGCACCCTCTTAGAGAGAAAAGAAACATAAGCCATGATCCACGGGGACCCCAGCCACCCTCCAATGCAGCAGGGCTTTCAGATGGTCCTAAGGTACGATCAGATCTGTCTCTTGGTTGACATTCCCACGTAGACACCACGATGCTACTGTCACTAACTCACTAGAAATAGGGAGATCTGCCTCCTTATTCCCCAGCGAGGGAGATAGAGACCTTTGTTTCATTAGTATTTCAGTCACAAACTCCACAGAATGCCCAGGACACACATCCCTCCTGTCCAAGGTCACCACCTTTTCAGCCTCCACCCTCTCCCCACTCACATTCTTGTGAGGAATGACGTGTGGGATGTACTGCAGGAGCAGCTGAGCTCGTTTCTTGTCCTTGTCCAGCTCCTGGAAGAGCACGCTGGGTTTGAGGTCCCTTACAAAGAAAGGAACAGACTTAGACATCCCAGGGAAGTGCCCAGGTGGTGTAAACAGCTGGGGGTAGAACAGAGGAAACCTGTAATGATTTTAAACGTGACTTAAGTACTCGGGAGTACACACCTGAGAAGGCCAGAGATACACAGGCTGCTGGATGCTGTGCTGCCTTTCAAAGCACCACTCTCCACGAGTGGCGGCTAATCATTAAGAGAAGCACCTCTGCTGAGTATTTGAGCCACCAACAAGGGGTGTTCTTAAATGTAATCAACACAGGAAGCATTTCTGACCTCAGGTACAATATGAGATGCACCCAATTGAAAGGAAGGGAGCCCACACCAGCCTCCCAGAGGGCAGCCAGCACCGTGGGGCAAGCACACAGCTGCACACAACCCCTGCTGTTTGCCGGGACACTTACTTCCGTAGCCAGTGGTCCTCAGGAGCAAAACGCCTGCGGCAGTCCCTCTCATACAAGACCATGAGCCAACCATGGACAGAATGAAACAACTCCAGTGTCTCCCCCCTGGCATTCTCTGAACAAAAGGAAGAAAGCAGCAATGTCCAGGCACCCTAGGTACAGCAGTGTCCAAGAGCAACATGTTGACTGTCTCCCTGACGTTAACAGAACTTCTCCTAACCTCCACTGCCTTCAGAGGAAAGTAAGAGGTTTTTGTGTGTCCCAGACTTCTCTGATTGAAGTGAACAAGTCTTAGCCACATCAGAACCATCTCAGAAAGCTCCAACCAAATCGTCAGAACAGAAATGGACTGCCTCATCTGACTGTCAGAACTCAGCTGCACTCAAATTATATCCACATACAGATGGACATGACATATTTTCAGAAACTCTAGCAAGATGACAAAAGCTGATATGCCCATCGTGTCTGGCAAACAAATTCTCTTTTGTAACAGATGAGTGCATTGTATTCAGTGCCAAGCATGACAGCAGCATCTGGCCACCAAAACACTGGGACATGTTCTCAAGCCTCATAACGTAATATGTTTCTGTGCAAAGTAATAATTAGCAGGAGCTTCAAGTTCCAAAATTAATGCTGTGTATTGTTCTACTAGCATCCTCAACTTAAGCTACTAAAAGCACTTACCCACAATTCCATCCCAGATCATCTTAAACACAAAGGAATTCAGAAAAGATGAGATGGTAACAAGCTCTTCCAGTTTGAATGAAATCTGCTCCTCATAGACTTCTATGTCATCAAGAATCCTATCAGAGAAAACAAATGCAAATGTACAAGTGTTGATTTAATTCCCTTTTGAAATTTTCATAAAGGCACATTATCCTTTAGCAGCAGCTTATTTCTATGACAACTGACACCCATGAGAACCTGAAGTCACAAACAACTAGTCCTCGTTTACTGATTTTGATTGACATCTGATTGTAACATTAGACAGCATGAAAGGTCTGAGATACAAGCACAGGCAGCACTTCACAGCTAAAAGGAACTGTGGGCTAGTTCGAGAGAGAGCTTTTTCATCATCAGAACAGTCTCTACAGACCAGCAAGGACAATTTTCCACCCTTTTTCCCATTCTTTGGGCTGCACAAGCCAACGAGCAAGACAGCAACAGAGCTGCAAACAGAAGCACGTTAGCTGCCAAGCTTCCTTGCAGCAGTACTATATCACCATTCTTCAAAGACATCTACACCAAGGTACACGCTTTGCTGCCCTTAAACTGTAGGATAAATGTCTCTACCCCTCCCTCGCCAGCTCTGTCATCTTTTGCTGCCACTTCAGCCAGCTGTATGTTCCTGAAGCAGTGAAAAGCTGGGGGGGGGGGGGGGGAGAATGTTCTTCTGAAGCCCTCTTTCTTAGGATCACATTCAAGAAGCCTGCTGCTTTACACCACCTTGTTAACTTAGTGCAAAGACAGCAATATCTTAATTATTCTTCTTGAAACCTAAGGAACACAAGAGTTTTAAACATTACAGATCTAGAGAGCACCCTTTGCTTGCTACCTACGTGATAAGGTGGCGGGAGCAGTCACAGAAGAGCATCAGCATGGCCAGCAGCCTCTTGGATTCTTCTGTATCGTTATTCAGACACTCCAAGAAGAGCTTTAACCCGCCCTGTGGTCCCAGCTCACAGATAAAAGCCCATAATTTGGGCAGCAGGTCATCCAAGTAAGTGAGGCCTAGCAATGAAAAAACACAGCACACTCAGTAAAGCTTTTCCTGCCTGCTTATTCATGCAGGCTCAAAGAGAAAAACAAGGACTTGGTGCTCATAGATCCTTTTGCAAAGTAATCCTTTCCTTGAAGGGAATGCAAGCATCACACTGGGCTCCAAATCCCATCTGCTTTGAGAGATGTACAGTCACCAGGAAAGCAGAAAGATCTTTTTAACAAGGTATGAACTGCTTGCACATCTGCAACCCCTTCCCACTCTGGACTCACTCTTCTGCTCTAGGCACTAGACCAAAAGAGTGCTCCCCTCCTCCTCCATCCATTTGGAGATCAGGTAATTTGTTCTTGAAAACGCATGAAAACACCCAATGTTTCCACCACAAAGTTTAACGCTGCAAGGCTTCTTGAAAAGACTGACTTAGTCTTCAGTTTGATATGGAGTAAGCACAGTTTCCTGTAATGAAAACTTGCTTCTATTTGTATTCTGGAGAGCTAATGCTTGATAAAGAAGTGATGAATGCTATTGATCAGCTGTACGACTCAGGATGGAACAAGCCTTCCATCCAACCAGTCAATAACACGTTGGTAGCTTTATCACAGACAACAAGTCAACAGAATTTCGTAAGAAGATGCTCTTTTCTCCTCCACCTTTGAAGTGATTCAAAAAGCACAGCTGTGCCCTGACCTGTGAGGATCTGCAGGCGTATCTGTGTCAGCGTTGTGAGAGTGGTCTGGTACAGGACACAGATACTGCACACCTTCTGCACCTCAGCTGAGTCCACTCGCTTGCCCCCGACAGGCTTCAGGATGTGGCGCACAGATGCAGACTTCTGAAAAGCTCTCTTGAAAAGGTCTGGTGACGGAAGCAAACAAAACAGCGGCTCAGGACATAGGTGTTACTCCAACATGATCCGTCCTTAGCAGCTTTGCAACCCTGTGATGGAGGGTTTTAGCACAATGGGTCACCAATGGACAGCAGGTCTTTTTGGGGGGTTTCTTACAGAACCCTGTACAGCTGCTAGCAATGCAGAAGAATGTTTCAGTGCATTACCCTTCAGCCCAAAACCTTACCAGATCTGCAGTAACTAATGAGCCACAGGATCCAGCACTATGGTTAGCAGCTAGAAAATTGCTAGATTACATCTGCCTTACTCTCAATACTCTTGTGCAGAATCACCATGCAACACAAGCCCCCAAGCCAGCTTCACCTTGCTTTTCACCTGGGAAGCTGGCCTCCCCCATCTTGACTTGGGAAGCACTAAGCAATGCAGTAAGCACTTTAGCTACTTGCAAAACAATGAAAAAAACTGCTAAAATAAGCACATATTTTCACAGCATCAAAGTAAGAGACTTGCCCCAGGTCACAGAGGCACTGTGAGCAGGAATTACAAATAACAGAGATCATATCCCCAGCTCAGCAGCAGCAGCTGCTGCAAGTAATTACTCAAAGCTTTCAGCTAAGTGGAAAAGTCCAGCTCCTCTGAGACTGGGAGACAGAAGCACACACATGCACACACACAAACATAGACAAAAGCAACTCTGCAGAACTGACTCTTCATAGGGAGGCTGTTCTGAGGGGAAACTGGCTGTGTTGGCAGCTGAGCTATTTCCTGATTTTCTAGCAATTTCTTGCTGAGCACATCACTGAAGAGGATGCGGATCATATGGACTCCCCAGAGATGCTGCAGTTGCTTCGTCAGCAGAGGCATGGACTCATTCAATCTAAAAGAAAAGTCAGAGAGACATGTTAGGAGGCAGGCTGGGAAAAAAAACACCATTGATATTCTGATACATTCAGCTCGCAGTCAAAATGGAGCACACACCCACACTGCAGATGGTCCTCACTGGGGAAAAAAAAGAACAAAATATATGAGAGAACAAAAGACATACAAGTCCTACGTCAAGTGTGCCAGCACAGCCACTGTTTGTTACCAGTCTGACAATACCAACTGAGCATCCTCATGTAACAGTTTGTCTATGAACACAGCAGTTTAAGCAGTGCAGATACATCCTGAAATATGAGAAATTATTTTGAGTAGGGTTACACTGCTCATCTCAAAGCACAGAACACTCCGCAGCTTAAAAAAACCCACCTGTAATAACAACAAAATAAATGGAGAGGCTTAACCATCTACCACCAAAAGGTCCTCTCTTACCCATAATCCACAGTCTGTGAAAACCAGCCCAGAACAGGATGCCAGTGGGTCAGGTTGGATTTCTTCTGTGAAACATACTTCTGGCAGTAGGAGAGCATGTGAATGAGCACACCCACAAAGTGAGCTGTCTCCTCCTCAAGCACTTTGTCATTCAAGGAGCCCAAGTACACAAGATTACCTGGCAGAACAACCAGTAAAGCAAGGCTTAGAAGACGAACAGATACTGCAGGACAGAGGTGACAGACAAAGGAGATAAAATGAACAAATATCTATGTTCAAGATCATAAAAGAACCGTGAAAAACGATTATTAGAGGTCACCCTGCAGGAAGCCACTTCCATCACGTCAGCCACGAAGCTGGGATGTCACTTTGGCATCATCCTCCTGCAGCCTTCTCATCTGTATCTCACCAACAGCATCTACAAAGTTCTATAAGCTACAGCTTATTCCTGAGTTCTGACTGTTCCTCGTTACTTTCACAGAAACGTGTACTTAAATATTTCACTAGCACACCTATTTAGGAAAACCAGACTCAAATCTGCTACACTACAAGACCTCCTCAGAACCCAAGTGAAAATTAGATAAAGTGGAGATAATACTTCACAATAACGCAAACAAGATCAGGTCTCTGACCCTGCCGCATAGTATCCCTAATGTTAAATCATACTTGCAGTATTCTAAACAAATTCTCAACTATAATTTAGAAACTATGAAAGAAAGGATAAAAATGGTGAGCTGGAGGCAGCTCTGACCTGTGGAGAATGAAGATTTGGCTCAAGACTTTTCCAAGCACAAAACAAGAAGCCTTGCAAGGGCTTACCCAACAAGCAAAGAGTGTGACTTCCTTCCAGGCACACGCAGACATCTCGGCACTGCGCCTCACGGCTCAAAAATATGATGAACTTGCGGAAAAGATCGTGAGATTCTATCACTGCCAGGCGCTGAAATACAGAATTGAACTGCAAGTGAGGTCGACAAGCACCACACAGAACAACCACACCTGATCTGCCACCAGTCATTGGGATTAACTTTGCTTTCCAGATAAATCAGCAAGTTATAAGTGTTGGAGAGATAAGAAATTGAAAACCTTGCAGTTGAATAGGCCAGGTTCTAGTTGCACACGTTCAGCTGTCTGTCTGCAAGAGCACAGAATGCCCATCTCACACAAAACTTGCTTGCACCAAGCTACGTAGGGGAGCTGTCATTAAACTAGATTAGTGGACAGCCTGCTAGTTATACCACAGACCCTCTGCCATGCAGCAGACTGATTTCTACTTGGTCTCAAATGGAAGAATAAGAACATACAAAGTGTGTAGTACATCGATTTTCATCAGCGTTTTATTTACTTGAGGGCAATTCAGTCCAACCCCTCACTGCTGTTAACAACTTCTGGGGTATTTAGAAGGTGCTCAGGGTCAAGCACTTCCAGAACAGAGTTGAAATAGGGAGAGACATACCAGTGTTCTGTTTTAGAAGTTGATACAGTGGAATGAGAAGTGCTGCTGTATGACATTCAGTGCATATTTGGTACTATTGTCTCACTCACTTACCTCAGGTGTTAGAGTAGCAAGATGAGTCATTATAGCAGGAACAGACATGATGTGGATCAGAAAGGATCTCAGCAGATTGTCTGAAAACTGTGCAGCAACCACAGGGCTACAGAGAAAAAGACTTCAGTGCAAGAAACTGAATCTAGCGAAGCAACAAGCAGCCTTTCTAACTGAGTCATTCAGGGCTGGCTGCTGATTCTGCTCTCATCAAGAAACAGCTGTGCTTTCCAGTTGGAAAAAGAAAATTCACTTATATTTCTGTTACCACAGCAAGTTCACAAAATTGATCGTGACACAACAGAATGCAAGTCAAACAGCTGACAGCACGATGCATTTTTTGCACAGCACATCCACACCACCCGAGGTTATAAATGTTATGCAGTTCGCCCCTGAAATTCCCCACCTCCCCACTGCCATGACGACAGTAATTAAACAGTGTTTTCCTTAGGCAGAAGTTGACATGTAACAGCATCCACTGCTACTCCACTGAACACCACAAATTCGTAACCCCAGCAGTGACAGCTACAGGAGAGGGACAGATGAATCACTGATGTCTTAAAGAATGCCTGTTACTGGCTACAGGCTGCTAAAGTGGAGAGACATGAGCTCTTTGGGGACAAGGTCAGAGTTACAGCACACTTTTCTTCAGGAGAACAGACTGAACCACCAGAAAGACCTGCATCCAGTTCGTGTTTCAGGGGCAAACTTTGCCCCTGCTAATTAAAGAACGGATACACAGGCATCAGCAGTTCATTGTGGAGGGGTACAACTACACTGATCCAGAGAGCTCCATCCCCTCCTGATGGTTCAACAGAAAAAAGTTGACACATTCCATACTCTGATCAGGAACTGCACTCAAGTCTGAGTTTACACTAACATTACTGACTTCATAGCACTCCAACCTGAAAAATGATGACAGTCTCGTGAACTATTTGCAGTTCTTTCATCAGGACAATACCCTCAAAAGCACAGAGACAGGGAGAGAGAAAGAACTTCATGAGCTCTATAAAGAGAATCTTGGCTGTGTATCCCTGCCAGCAGCTCTGGCTGCCTTACCGCAACGCAAGAGAGAGGATGGCAGTTAAAGAGCCTTTGGATAAGGATGGTCTGGATCTTGCCAAGCCATTAGTTAGCAAAATCTGGAACAAAACAAACATTAAAACCCACAGAATTCAGAAAAAGACCATAACTGTTCTTGAAAGACTACGTTTACTTTCAAAGCAGAGAAAGAACTCACAACACTAGAAACTTGTTACTATCCATCCCTGGGCAGAACTAGAAGAGCTTTTGGTTAACAATGACACACAGAGGAACTTTATTCAAATTAGATCATCTTCTGCTCTTCTTCTCTAGGACCTGTACTCAGAAGGTTCCCAGGCTTTTCAGAATTAACAGGCAAGGCTCAGAGCTGCTCAGTAGTATCATTTTCATTTAAAGATTAATTAAAATGACATCAGTTCCTTTCCCCAACAGAAAAGTAAACAAACCCAATTCATGCAACACGTCAGCAGCAAAGTTTGCAAAATATAGCCAAGAGCCCTTGCTCTTTATGAACGAGCTTCCTCTACAGCTCATTATGAGATGATTAAGTAGCATTTAGATTCAGCAGTGGAGACAGAAAGGAGATGATGTATTTGGTCCTTACTGCTCTGAATTAAAATATGACCACACAGAAATCAGCAGTGCTCCACATCCAGCCTCCCCCTGACACACCATCACATAGAGATCATAAAAGCTTCCTCAGAACAAGGACTGCAGAACAAAACTGAGGCTTGTTTGGAATAAACAGGAGACAGTTGTATCAGCCTGAGACTGACCTGCAGCACAGAATAAAATCCCTTCTGATTTAGATGTCCCATGATGTTAGCACAGATGTGGTTCATGGCAGGCCGCAGGGTTTCACCTTCCAGGTTAAAACAGTGACATTACTAAAACAGCATCATGGCTGCCCTGCTTATCCTCTTTCAAGCTACAAAATGATTTAGCAGCTCGTAAGCCCTTCTTGTACCAATTCTTTTCCCCTACGTGAAGAACAACCATTTTAGCAGTGTTTTACATCAAGGCTCAGTAAAAAGGAACACTTAAGATATAGGAGTCATATTTCCTCACTATACTTATCTACAAAGTACACGTTCCTATATCCTATGACTAATTCTGGTGTGAGAGACTGGAGCACTATAAAAACCTGGCAACAGCTGTTGCTGTTCTAAGGGAAGTAGCCTCTCTCACCTCAGGAGAATCCTTACTGCCATTCTATGCTTTGTGTGAGCAGAGACACGTAACAGATCTCTGTGGTAAGCATGGGGAAAAGACAAGGTGCAGAAATAGTCTTAAAGGGATTTTAAGAAGATCTAGATCTGTTGAACTGGATGCACCAACCTTTTCCCCGAAGGATTTTCCAAGTAGAAGTGTCTGTGAAAGTGACAAGCATCGTGAGGTGCAAATTGACCAGTCTAGAGTCTTGTAAGATGTCAGGCTGCAACAACAAGCACCAATATAATAAATATAATTAGCTCCGTGCCAAACTACAGATCTGTTACATGCAGGCAGACAAAAAAAAAAAAATTATTTACCTTAAGCTGCTTGAGAAACTCACAGCAAAACCACAAAATGTCTTTGATCTGCTTGATCCATAAGAGCGTGAGATCCTTGGAGAGTGCCAGTGACACGTACCACACCTGAGGAAGGCAGGACACAAATGGGAGCAGTGATCAGCATTTGTGCTACTCATAGACAAGATACATCACCAGGAAGTTCTGTAACAAACCACCTCCTCAGGGCCCTGCTGACCCAGCAGTGGAGCCACGTTATTTCTCTTAGAAATCGCCTGGTCAAAGCATTCCACCCAGCACAGAAAGACACTGTCAAAACACTGGAGGAATACTGAGGAACCTGCCCAGACATTCACCATGGCACCTCAGCAACACCCAACTAATCTAAACAACACCAACCTAAACCTCCACACACAACTCCCCACTCCTCCCGCCCAAAATCCTGCTGACCTTTGGTTCACTCTCAACATCCATGCTATTAAGAATACAACGGCACAGCTTTTCAAACCTCTGCAAAACAAAAGAAAAGAGGTGATGTTAGCTTTAACTACAGTAAGGGCTAATCTGGAAAAGCACCAGGTGCAGCTCAGCAGCAAGGTATCTGCACATCAAAACAACAAGTGTTCTACAAACATTTCCCATGGACAGTGCTGATGTTCATTCCCTGAGAGCTCACTTACACATCACGCCAGAGCAATGCTGGAGAGTCACTTTCTTGGGCACAGTTTTAATCAGCAGGAGGAATCTTCAGCTTTTCCAGCTAAACTGCCCCCTCAACAACAGGAAAAGCATCTTCTTACTGGGGTTCAGCTAAATGAGCTTAACACCATTGAGTGCAGCAACGCATTCCAACCTCCAGACCACCAGTGCTCTCAGCAGAACTTGGCAATCACATACAGAACTCAGTAATTACTATCTCAGTCCACTTGCTTTTGCCAAATGCTTGCAAGTTATAGCTCAGAATGGCTCATAGGATTGGCTGTTCCCATTCTACTGAGAGCAGTGTCCAGAAATGCTGTGGCAATGAGCACAGCTGAGTCCCTGGCCCAGCAGGGGCATGACAAGCTGCTAGATAATGCAGAATGGATATCAGATGCTTCAAGATTTTGTATGCAACATTCATATCTGCTTTGCATGCTGTAAATACAGAAAACTGCATTTGCACTACTTGCATCTTTGTCAACAGGAGTTTTCTGAAACAGATTTTAAAAAGTCACTAGCTGCCCCTGCAATTTAAATACAGCCTTTAATTTTCCAACTGCTTTCCTTCTAATAGTCTTTCTGGGGCAAAACCCAACATTTCACAGACAGAGACACTACAGCAAAGGGCTCTACCCTGAAACCACGAGTTCAGGGCAAGGTCAAAAAAGCTGCAAAATAAAACGCCTGCACGCTGCTCTGTGCCAGGACAGATCTTTGTTGGCTTGCCACAACGCATGTGCCTTGAGAACTGACAGGGTTAACAGAACCGCAAGGCACTGCTCAATTACTGATGCTGGCATGGTCAGCAGGAAAAACATCTGTTAACCCATGCCCCGAGAGCAGAACCACTACTGAAAAATTCAAGGGTTCTTCTATTTCAGTCCTACGGGCAGACCTCTCCAAGAAGAGCAGAGATCACATTTCTGAAGCCAAAAAATACTGCAAGAACCTACACAACCACTAGGTGATATATTAATGTGTTAAATATGTTTAAACAGCATCATGAAAGAAGAATATCAGAGTGGAAACCTTACCTCTTTGTCCTCCTTCTGATTAAACACAAACAGCAGCTTTCTAGCAATTCTGAAGACAGACAGAGCACTTCTTTTGCTTGCCCCACATTCAGTTGCCCCAAAGAAATCCTCCACTTCTCTCCTAGGAAAGAGAGGAACGTGGACCGCGATGGTTACAAACCCAAGCCCAGCTCTCCAGGTCAGAGCAAGGTGCAGAGGTCAGGACCCCACACACCTGATCTCCTTCTGCAGGCGGCATCGGCAGAGGAACCTCCGGACCAGAGCCTGGATCTGCACAGCAGCACGCTCCCGCTCCTTCAGCTCCCGCCGCTCCTCGCGGGCCTGCCGTGCCTTGTCCAGGAACTGGGCCCTGGAGGACTGGCTGGCACTGAACATCTTTATGACTGACCAAGAAGTGAATGTAATGGAGCGGTCCCTGCAGCAAGCACCTGGGGAAGGAGGAGCAAAGAGGAGAAAACACACAAAGGCAATTCAGACTGAGGTCTGCCCGCATCTGATATTTAAGTAGAGTAAGGAGGGTGTTCAACAGCACAGAGACAACGTGGCAAAATGCAGCGTAGGCGAAGGCCAAGTTACCTGACAACGAGACCGTAAGAGGAAAACGCAGATATTCACGCGCACATAACTCGAGGAGTCTGCACCCTAACGCGGGCACACAGACGTTAACAGCAAAGTAAATGAGCGAGCAGCAATCACTGCACTGCTGTCATCGCGCTCCTTTCCTCACGCTCCAGCTCCCCTTCGCAGCCTGACGCATCCTCTGTGAACAAGAAAACCAACGTCACTAAGAAAGCTTCTGCAGGTGATTACAAAAGGGAACGGGCACGAGGGAACCTCGGAAGGCAACTCCTTGCTGCTGAACGAGACAAAGCGCACAGAGCCGCCGCCAGCCGAACCCGAGCTCACCTGAGCGCCCCACACCCGCGGCCCCACCCCGCGCAGGGGGCGGCCGGGAGGGGATCAGCCCCGCTCACCGCTGCCCACACGCCCGCGGCAGAGGCGACGCGGCCCTGCGGGCAGCAGCACCCGGAGCCCGAGCCCGGCCCGGCGCAGGGCGCGGCCCCGAGCCCGCCGGTACCGAGCGGGGCGCCGGGCAGCCCACCCCCGCCGCGGCTCCGGCCGGCAACCCGCCCCGCTCCTACTGTTCCGCCCGCCCGCTCCCTCCTTTCCTCCTTTACCCGCACTGCTCCGGTTGCGCCGCGGTTCAGCGAGCCCAACCTGCTCCGCTCCGCTCCGCTCCCCGCCGCCCGCTGCGCGGCCGCGCGGCTCTCCGGCCTCCCCCTCGCGGCCCGGCCCCGCCTGACGGAGCTGAGGGGGCGAGCCGGAACACTTTAGGCCGAGCACTCAGCGGAAGAGGGCGGAGCGAGGCGGAAGTTCCCGCCCGGCGCTGCGCTCGGTCGCTCCGCGGGGCCGCGCCGCGCCCTTCATGGTGAGGAGCGGGCGGCGGCGGGAGCGCGCGCGGGGCGGCGGGGGGACGAGCCCGGGCCGGCGGGGTGGGCTCTGACGCGGCGGGCGCGGGCCGGAGCCTCGGGGCGCTGTGTGAGGGGAGTCCCGGCGGCCCCGGGGCCTAGCGCGGCTTCTCGCGGTGCTCGGGTCGCTCCGCTCTTATTAGCGGCGGGGCTGAACTCAGTTAGCGCGGTCATCGGCCGGCTGAAACGGGTCGGGCCCGGAGCTGGCCGCCCGAGGAGGACTGCAGGCTTCGCGCTACTCGTTCCCGCCGCAGCACGAGGTTGTCGTTAGCTACCCTGCGTCAGCTGGGAGTGAAGATCGCGGGCAGGGCGGCTGTTCTGGGGACTGGGAGGTTTGGGAGCGCTGTGGGGAGCTTTAGCGAGGCAGAAAGCTCCGAGGAAACGTGGGATATTCTGCAGTCAGCGCGCAGGAGGTGCGCCGGGTCTGCGTGCTGGGAACGGCCTCAGTTACACACCAGGTTGTGTATGAAATAAAACTTCTAAAAGGAATGAACGCAGCTTTTGTTTGACTGTGGCAAAGTTCTGACTTGCGCAGTGCTCAGCACCTGAGGAGCAGTTTCCTGGCCGAGCTGCTTGGCTCCTTTGTCTGCCAGCTGTCACTTCCAGCCAGAAGGCAACCCGGTGCCCAAAGCATTTGGGTGCGTTTCAGAGAGGTGCTGAGGCTGGGTCCCCTCAGGGCTCTGATTGATGACTCCTTGCTTGCAGGAAGAGATGTCGGGAGAAAGCGTGGTGAGCTCAGCAGTGCCGGCAGCTGCCACCCGCACAACCTCCTTCAAAGGGACGAGCCCGAGCTCCAAGTATGTCAAGCTGAACATCGGCGGGGCCCTGTACTACACCACCATGCAGACACTGACGAAGCAGGACACCATGCTCAAGGCCATGTTCAGTGGGAGAATGGAGGTCCTGACAGACAGTGAAGGTAAGGGTGCCCCTCGCAGCCCTCCCGCTGTTTTAAGAGGTTGGACCAGAAGCTGGAGAAGAGAGAGAAATGTGTGGTGATTAGTGTTGAAGTTCATCTTAGATGACTGAGGAAAGGTGTTGGATGAGGGATGTGTGTGGCTTGACTAGCTGGCTAAACACTGACGGGGTGTTGAGAACCAGGAGGGGCTCCTCTCAGGCTCAGGCAGCACAGGCTGGCTTTTCCTTTTGAAATGCTAACACAAAAGCTCTCAAGTGTGTGGAAAATTGTGAGGGTTGTGGTTGAGAAACTATGAGTCAGGACTTGCGTATTTACTTGGAAGCTCAGAAGGCTGTTTCCTCATCTTGTTCCCTTATCTGGAATATAAATATCTAACTTGGTAGTGGTGTGCTTTTTACATGAAACGATGATTTTTTGAAGTCTGAGTTTATTTTCATGTAGGAATATTGGGTTTTGTCTTCACTGGAGCTAAAGCAGTGCAGATTCTTTAGAAGCCTTGCTATGGTGTTAAGGACAACAAAAGAAGGGAGCTGGGAGGAGGGTGTCTCCAAGTTAAACGTGTGGAAAGCAAGAATGTGCAGCCTGTCCAACTGCAGCCCTGTAAAGGAGCAGCATTCAAATACTTTGCTTCCTTACCAGATGCATTTGGTTCCTTCTTCCCCTGAGATACTTAATGCTGTTCACATTCGCACCAATACAGAAGCTGAGATCAGTTTGTGTGGTGGCTGTTTGCAGCTGCTGGTGTCGTTGCTGTCAGTGTTTTCATGCTGTGGGAGCATTGCAGTGCTTAATTCAAAGCAGGGCTTTCTATGTCCGTGCTGGCATTTTGCCTCTCACAGCGTTTATCAACTTGGATACCTTTTCTGTAACAGTAGCTGCCACGCTGCTGATCCTAGAACTCTGAAACACCTTTCTTGTGACTAGTTAATTACTTGAAATGTTCATTTGAACCCTCTGGAAGCACAAAGTCTGTTGCTTGGTTAGATGAATTGGACTTAAGTGCTTTAGAATAGCCTGTATTTAGAGGCCATGTGGAACAAGTGATGGATTTAGCTGGGCTCTCACAATAAGCTTTCCCGAGACAGGAGGAATTGGATTTGAAGGAAAAAAAAAATCAGGAAAAAAAATCAACCCCACCAAGCTAATCATCAGAATATCCCTGTTTTAGCTACAAGTGCTTCTCTTTAAGCTGGGGAAGGTGAAAGGCTGCATTGTTGCAGTTGTTTTACCGTGCCTTCTGAAAGCCTTCAGCTGTTGCACGGCATTATCTCTGGAGCTGTGGTCTCCAGGTCAAGGTGCAGAGTCTGTCCCTCTGTGGGTGCAGGTTGTGCCTCCTGGAGAGCAGCAGGCAATATTACTCCAAATATGGTCCTGGCCAGAGCTCACTCTGCTAAAATGTCATGCTTGAGATGTAAAACCTCACATTTATTTTGCCGGGAATTCCACTGTGTCTGCACGGGGCTGTTCCATTTAGCTGATTTGTGCTTTAATAGGAATTTGATACTTCCTGTATACTGTAACTGAGACACTCCCACGGCAGCAGCTCTTGCTTTATCTCCCTCTCCCTGGCACACTGCTGGAAACAGGGACAATAGCATCACAGCTGTCAAAGGAAACTCTCTTTATGTGAAGCTGTTCAAACTGCTGTCGATTGGTCGCACCCAGAGTCTGGCACAGAACAGTGTTTCTCAGGAAAAGGAGCCAGACTTGCAGACAAAACTGGAAAGAATGAAGTTTCTTGCAATCTGTGGAATGCTTCACACTGCGTGTGTTCATTTGGACGCATTCTTCTGCCCCCAGTGCCATCTCCTGAGCTCTTTCTCATAGCAGTGACAACAAGCTGCTGCTTGGACTCCGGGAGAAAAGATGAGTTCTCTGCTGGGCAGTGACAGATGCTTATTTTCAGCTTAGAACTTGTTCATGAGCTGTGGCAAGTCCACGTATTTTGAATACTTTATTTCATGGTAGGAAGAGGGTAGAAGGCTGTGGGTTTTCTAAGTGCCTCCATCTGTTTCTAGTTCTCCTTCCTGCAGGGTGAGCTTTCCCTCTCTTCACACTGTTGTTGCCCTGTTTGTCAGGGCTGGTGTTGCCTCAGCCAGCTGTTAGTAAGGCTGTCGAGCATCAGGCACCAGTGTCAGGCTGGAGTTTCACCTGGCAGGGCTGGGTCAGAAAGTGTAGCCTTGTTCAGTGGTTGGAAGCTGTCCCTGAGGTGTTAAAAAGGAAAACTGATTTCCCAAAGATGAAATGTGCATACATGCATTTCATGGATACCGTGTTCCCCCCGCGCCACGTGGATTGCAGCACATTTTCTTGTAATGCTGCAGATACAAGTGGCTTTAGAAGACTGAAAACCCACTTCTTAGGCCCTGCACAGCCATAACAGAGTGGCAGGAGGGTCACCTTCCTGTGAGTCATCTCCTTTTGGCTGCAGCTTTGGCTGTTTGGTTAAAACAGAAGGGTTTTCTGAAAGCTGCTTGAGCAGCCGCTTCTATTTTGCAATGCTGCTCAAAATATTTTCTCATCCCCCCCACCCCCCCATCTGTCTGAAAGTGAGCAATTCTGCTTTGGGTTTGCCATCTGTAAGCACAAAGTTGCAGCAGATTTTTACAGCCTGCAGAGGGAATTGTGGCAGAGATGATGACAGGGAAGTTCGGGGGTCATAATTCTGCTCTCAGCCTGCTCGTTACATCCCTTCAGCTTGCTGAGCTCTAGTAAACACTTTGTCAGTGGCTGCATTTTTGGGAATATGGGTGTTCTTGTTTGTTAGCATGCCCTGCGCTCCCTTGTCTCTTTAAAACAGGAGAGCTTGCTTTGCTGCCTCTTCATTGACTAATGGGCTTTTTCTGCTCTGGTTCGATAGGTGCACTGTGTTCATTAGCCTGGATCAGTCTTCTGTTCTTTTACTTCTCTGTTTCTAATTATCCTGCCTCCAGCCTTCCTGTTTGTTATTACAGTCTGTAAAGTTACAATGGCAGGCGCACATTGTGTAGACAGCAGGGTAATGGGGGAGATGGGAGAGCCCGGAGTAAACTGCTGGAGAGCGTCTCAGTTTTTCCTCAGAACAGCGTGGAGGGGCTGTGTTCACTTCCCAGATTCACCCAAATGTTCAGACTTTTACTAGTAATTTCATTCATGCAGAACATACAGGCTCTGCTTTAACCTACTTTCCTTATTTGTCCAAAATATGACTCCTTCCCCACAACGTTTCCTCGCTGCATTCCTGAGCTGCAGCCCTGAGGGTGACCATCTGTTCATTTATGGAAACTGGAGGCTCAGCGTTGCACAACGCTTCTCAGGGTCCAGCAGCAGGCTGGAGGTGGAACAGGGATCCTCCCATCACAGCTGATTGGAAAGTGCTCTGTTGTAGCTGCTTCCTTTACCCCGTTCTCATCGTCATCACGTTACAATCTGCATGCACGTGCTTTGCGTGGATTTCACCATCCGTGCTTCATGCATCCCAGCAGCGTCAGGCACTGTGCCAACAGGCATTCTGCTCATTTGTCAAGAGCTGGGAACTGTGAGAAACAAGTGAGCTTCCTACCTTACTCCCACAGACACACTTGAAAAATGCAGGAGGAGGCAGCGAGTTCCTCGTGCAAGGACGGCATTGCACTGCTCTGGTTGCCAGACTGGAGCACAGAACCTGCCTGGTGCAGCAGGCCTAGCTCGAGGCCTGGGCTCGAGGCCTTCTGCCACATTTGCTCTACTGCAGCGTCCTTTCCCTAGGCTGGATCCTGATTGACCGCTGTGGGAAACATTTTGGGACCATACTGAACTATCTGCGTGACGGCGCCGTGCCGCTCCCCGAGAGCCGCAGAGAGATAGAGGAGCTCTTGGCTGAAGCAAAGTACTACCTGGTCCAGGGGCTGGTGGACGAGTGCCAGGCAGCCTTGCAGGTAGGCTGTGCAGCTAACGAGGAGCTGGGCTGCTCTGACTGCCGTGAAAGGTCGAGGTGAGGCGGCTGCTGGGGGTGGGCACAGCTTCCATGTGCATGGCAGTCTGCTGGCGTCCACCTGCTGCCTTCCCAGAGCTGGGTTAAGGCCAGTAATTGAAATATTTCACTAATCTGCTGGGGCCTAACCACGCCCAGTGTGAAGCACTGAGTTGCTCCCAGCAGTGCTGTCCAGTTGTGCTGAGCTCACTGCCAGCCTGGCTCAGAGCACGGGCCAGGAACGGCTGCTTGGTGCCATTGTGAAGGCACATTGCACACGTAACTTGTAGCTCTGTGCCACAGGGCACACAGGATCTTCCCAGCTCACGTGAGCATGCTGTAAGGTCTGTTTACGTTCAGCTGCTGTTCGTTCTTGTTTCAGCAGAACAAAGATGCATATGAACCGTTCTGCAAGGTACCAGTCATCACATCTTCCAAGGAAGAGCAAAAACTCATAGCCACTTCTAACAAGGTAAGAGACCAGGCTGTGCTGTGGCTTGGAAGGATGCTGTGCTGCTGTCCTT
The DNA here is from genome assembly GCA_036925125.1 of Oreortyx pictus. Lineage (NCBI taxonomy): Eukaryota > Metazoa > Chordata > Aves > Galliformes > Odontophoridae > Oreortyx > Oreortyx pictus. The sequence goes on along the minus strand of JAUPFR010000019.1, from coordinate 13,121,689 downwards.
CACCAAGGACAGATTAAGAAATGATGCTTAACATCTGGGCTACAAAACAGTGGAAATCTACAGCAGGCCAAGTGTGTCTTCTAAATTAAAAGTCAGATGTTGATCGGGCCACATCTGTCTCCACGTAAGGTATTACAGTAGGGGCTGTAGGCAGAGGCAGGCTGCTGGAGCAGCTCCCCAGGGCTCTTAGATCTCCCATTAGTTTGTCCACTGATACATTACAGCAGATGGTTCCTTTAGTCCAAGTGAATCAGTGAGTCCTGCTCCTGCCTGCCGTGGGTGGGAATGAGTTAGGCCGTGGACCCAGAAGGGATCGGGGGGATTGTGGCCCCATTACCAGCCAGCATACAGCACTTCTGCAGCAGCAGCAGAAGCTGAGTTTGGGCCTAATGGTGTCAGCTCACGCTGCAGCTGCACTGCTGTGTGACCTCAGACAGAGCTGAGGTTCCAGTGCTCACTGCACATCCTTTAACTGATGCACGTTTTTGTTTGCTTGTTTTCTGCAGCCAGCAGTGAAGTTGCTATACAACAGAAGCAACAACAAATATTCCTACACCAGGTAAACGACTTCACGTGTACTTGTTTGAAGCTGTTCACAGACTAAATTAAACCATGAGACCTAATTGCTTTTCCTGCACTCAGAACTGGTGGCAGACAGGAGCTGGCACGCCCTCCATTTTTTCCCCAGTTAATTTCTAACCTGAGTCAGGAGGGATCCTGCTGCCACACGCAGCAGGATGAGCACGTGCTGTTTCTGTGATGGGGGCTCCTCCAACACCCGGGTGCTGCTGGTGGAGGCTGCTGGCAGACTGCTGGCCTGCAGCACTTTGGCTGAGCACAGAAAGCCTGCCACAGCGTTGTCAGTAAGTGGTAAAATCATGAAGGACAGCACCTCGCCTGCCATTCCTTGTGTCTGTGCTTAAGTTCTGTGACAAAACATTGTCTTCATCCAGCTGGTGCTAAGCCTGAACTCAGGAAGGGTTTCATCTGAGTATTAGGATTTTGTATCTGAATGAAGCATCCTTTGAGATCCATTTGGACTGTGTGCTCCTGACAGTGCTGCTGATGTCTCTGACTGCTTCTTCAGCAGCAGGTTGTCCTGCTTGGTGAATGAGACCTGGATCCCATCTTTAAACACTACCTTGGTAGAGACACAGTGAATCAATGGGAGCTGCACTCACTGCCCCAGCCCTCCCTCTGCTCCACATTACCACTTTGATTGCCTTACGTGCCTTCTTTGTCCCTCACAGCAACTCTGACGACAACATGCTGAAAAACATTGAGCTGTTTGATAAGCTGTCCTTGAGGTTTAACGGGAGAGTGCTCTTTATAAAAGATGTGATTGGAGATGAGATCTGCTGCTGGTCTTTCTACGGGCAGGGACGGAAGATCGCTGAAGTCTGTTGCACTTCCATTGTGTATGCTACTGAGAAGAAACAGACAAAGGTACGGGTCAGCAGCAGCGGGGCCTCGCTGCTTTCAGGCTGGCACCCTGACATCTGTTCCATTCTGAACACGCTTTTCATTGTCCAGCAGCTCTATAGAATAATCAGTGCCATTCAGAGTGGGAGAGCAGCACAGTGGAGCTCATCCTGTGGGTTTGTTAGGGCAGGGACGGATTGGATGTAACGCTTAGCACGGGGCACTTGTGATGTTACATAATGCAAGTTCAGTCCAGTTCTTATCTTTAGACAAACCTGTAATGCTATAATGGGATGGAAAGTACCTTGATAATAGTGTGGTGGTAAAGTCTTTAGTTACAGCAAATGAGGATGAGCCCAAGTACAGCAGCCACAGAGATGAAGGGAAGGAGCTGTTTACCTTCAGAAGTCCCCAGGCAGGCCGGGGTCTCCAGCAAAAGATGCCCTCGCCTCCACTGCCAGCTGTTAAATGAGGCCTGGGAAGGGGTGGATCCTGGCCCCACGCCTCCCTGCCTCTCAGGTACATTGCATGCAGCTCCCCTGGGTCAGCCCTGCTTCCCACCAGGTGCTGCATCGCTGCTTCAGGCCGCGACTTAGCCTGTTCCTGTGCAGAGGCAGTTCCTGGGGGCAGGGGCATGCATCCCTGCAGAGACGTTTGCTGACTGTGCCCTGCGAGCAGGCTGGTTCTCAAAAAGCTGGTTGCTGGCTCCCAGAGGCCGAAAGCAGATAGCAAAACGTTTGTGCTAGGAGAGGTTTCTGTGGGTGGAGTACCATGAAGGCACTTTTAAAACCGAGAGATTTGAGGAGGGGGGTTGAGGTGACCTGGTGCCTGCAGTGGGTGAGAGTGTCCTTCTCTCTCGGTGGGCAGGTGGAGTTCCCAGAAGCCCGCATCTATGAGGAGACACTGAACATTCTGCTGTACGAGTCCCAGGACGGCAGGGGGCCTGACAACGCTCTCCTGGAAGCCACGGGAGGGGCAGCTGGTCGCTCCCATCACCTGGAGGAAGATGAGGAGCGGGAGCGCATCGAACGCGTGCGAAGGATCCACATTAAGCGCCCGGATGACAGAGCCCACCTGCACCAGTGAGCTGCCTGCAGGCACTGCCCTTCTCCTGATGGATTGCCTGCAGCAGGGGACCAGGCAGCTTGTCTTTGTCTGTAAATCACGTTTTGTAACAAACTAGGTTACCTGGGGTATTTAAAGGCGGTAGTTCTAGGAGGAGAATAAATAAGGTTCCTGGGCATGCAGTGGGAATGTAAAAAGCCCTCTTGAGCAGCTGGAGAAATGCCCTGAGTTGTTTGTAGCCCTCTTGTCTTTGCTGTTTTGTGGTTAGTAAGGAAGAAGGCTGGCTCCCTTTGGCTTTAGTAACGATCCTGCACTTTAAAAAACAAACGAAACAACGGAAGTCAGTCAGCCCTGTACCTGCTGTCCTGGCTCTCACTGACCCCATCCCCTGGGCACTGCAGCACAGTGAGGAGCTGCTGCAGAGCTCCCTTTCTTGTAGGTCAGAAGGTGATGGGGTTGGTAGCTCAGGGAGTGCCTCAGTGTGACTGCTGGCAGGACAGGTGGCAGCAGCACAGGTGAGAGCAGGAGGAGCCTGGTGCTGCCAGGCTGTGGCTCCCTGCTGCTTCCAGGTCCCACTCCAGTGGTTCAGTGGAGCTTCTGCAGCACTGAGTCATGGAGGACCATCCCCATTTGATTGGCACGATACAAGGGTGGGTGATGTTATAGTTCCTGCTTGCTTTTCCTTAGGGTGGTGTTGCTCCCAGTCAGAGCTTACAACTTCAAGCTTGACCCCCCACCTCTGCTGGGAAGTTTGTTTCCCTCAGCTCACCCTTCAGTAAAGCTGAGCTTCCTTTACCACAGGTTGGAATTCATAGCAGGCAAGGCACACAGTGCCAGCCTGGGGTAGGCAGGAGGGCGGCAGCTGTAGCTTAGTTCTGCAGCTGATACAGGAGTGTTGGCTTTGAGTGAAGGCAGAGCAGTGGTGTGGAGCTGAAGGCAGCAGCCCAGAGCAGGTTAACCACTGCTTGCCTTTACCCTGAGCAGTTTCCAGGTCTCTTGGCAGAAATGGCAGCTGTGTGTGAAAGGATGAAGCTGAAATGTTGTGCAGAGAATGCTGTAGTGTCTGGTTTTCTGAGAGTAGTAATAAATGGGTGTATTTATCTACCTCCTGTCTCGTGATGCCTATTGTGGGGTCAGGTAGTAGTGAAAGTGGTGGAAGAGTGTGTGTTATTCACTAGGATGGGATGCTAATAGATAGTGAGAAGAGCTGCAGCTGTAATGGTTAGCGTAACAAAGCTTGGGAGAGAGAGAAACCAGCAGTAGGAAGTCTTAAACTTCAGTCAGGGTGCCACTGTGACAGAGCCCGGAGTACTTAAGCCATTGCAGAGCTTGATTCTTCAGCTGCAGTACCTTTTGCTGACCCCCATGGCTGGGTGTCCCACCGTGGCAGTTCTGTGTCACTCACTGAGGTGCTCGTTTGCTTTGCAAGCTTCCTGCTGTAAGGATTCCTGCTCCTGGCTCAGGGCTGATTGTGGTACGCTGGCATTTTAAAAACCAAAGGTGTGTTACTCTGGTTTATCCCAACAGAGGTTAGCAGCCAGGCTCTCTGGGATCTGAAGTAAAGCAGTAAGCATTCTGTTTGCTCAGTGGTACAACTAACAATGTTCAGAGTTGGGCTGAAGTTGTCTTCCTCGTAACCAAAGACTTTTCTAAGCTTCAGACAGCCACTGGCTGTGTCCTGCCCCCTTGGCTTCTCTTTTAAGCTGCACTTACCTATGTTTGCCCTCAGTGCTATGCCCTTCAGGTTCATCCAGGCCCATAGTGTAGGCTGCTGCCGTGCAGGACGCAGTGCCTCTCTCTTCTCGCCTTCCATGGCACTGTGTGCTTTGCCACGAGCTGTGTACAAGGTTCTGCTCATCTGTAACACACTCCTCACGTCACTGATTGCTGCAGTTGTGTAACAAAGCTGTACTGCTGTCCTGTGTTAGAACATCCCTCACCTCCTGGCTGCTTGTCCTTCTTCATTAAGTCTCTCTATAAAACCAAAACAGCTCCCACAGCCACTTAATGCCATTGCACAGATGCTCTCAGCTCCTGAGCCTTTTACTTTAAATGGTTTTGCCAGTAGAGCTTTCAGAGGGAGATGGGCTACAGGACAGCTCCTGGCCCCAAGCAGTTCTCAGATTAGCTCGTGCTGCACGTTAGCCATGCTGACCTGCCTGCTTTGATTCATGCACACTGCCCTCCAGCACCCACCAACAGCTGCCAGTGCTGACAGTACAACAGAGCCAACTGATATCTTATGCCTGGAGGCACTTTTTCCCCCCCCTCCATTGGAGCAGTGCAGAAAAGCTTACCTAAAATCAGTAGCTTGTGTTGCAGGTAGGGCCAGGCAGCCCAGTAACACCAGCCCCTGGCTTAGGGCTAAGCTGGGAGTGCTTCTACTGCAGCTCAGCAAAGCAGCACTCCTGTATTGAGACAAGGCAGGTTCCAGAGCCCACCTGGAGCTCCTCCTGCTGCAGGACATCACCTCTCCAGAGCCCTCGTGGAAGTCTCCAAGCTCCAGTCTTACCTTTAGTCTTAACGGAGGTGTTCTGTTCCGTGTTCTGTACAATCACTCCCTCCTGGTTTCTGCACGCAGTACCTTCGGATGGATTTCAGTGTACAGTCCTTGTTTGCAATGTTTTGTTGGTTTTTGTTTTGTTTTTTTTAAGTATAACGTGAAATAAATTAGAGGATATTTCATATTTATGTGAGTTGATTTATTACTTGCTTGAAGCTCAGTGGTTAGGCCTGGAGAAGCCTTTTTCTTCTGAATCCTTCCTTCAGAGCTCTGCTTTGGATTACTGTGTGCAGACACTGATGTTTGAAGTCTGCAGCTAATTAAACATCGCCCTGGGAGCGTCCGTAACAAGGATCTGTGCATCCTGGACCATTTCAGCAAGGTGAAGAATTTATTTAGATACAACTGAATAGTTTTAAGCTATAAAAAAAAAAAAAAAAGTCCTTGAAAGATGCAAGCCAACTCTCAAGTCACAGCAGCCCTATGGCAGCAAAGGCTGCAGCGGTGCTGCAGGTGCTGTCTCAGCCTGCAGGCTCCATCCCATTCCCAGTGACCAGAAACTGGAACTGCTTCATCAAGACATTGCCTGGTTTGACACCTGGGGTGGGAGAAAGCAGTCAGTAAGTTATACACAAACTGCGTGTCCTTCAGATTCCTGATTAACAACTTTCACAATCACAACTCCCTTCCAAGGGCAGCTGCGTTTCCCATAAGGGTAAGAGCGAAAAGCCAAAACCATATTCCCAGTGCCCGGATGAGGCCTTACCACTGTGAGCTGTCCATCTTTGGCTTTAAAGACGTGGGGCTCCGGCCCAACAGTGAACACCATTGTCCCTTCCTTCCCAGAGCCAATGCGAAAACGAAGGCTGCAAACACAGACAGCCACTCCTGCAATGCTTTCCTCACAATAGGCTTTACTCTAAACCCGCTTTATTTCTGTTCCCTTGGCAAATCTCGTTAGATTAGAAGATCAGAGCTCTTCAGCTTAGGTAAATTTCCTAAACGATTACATTATACCATAAAGCCCAGGAGGGTTTGATGAATGGAGCATGCCTGCCTGCTCTGGGCACCTGAATTTTCCTGGAGCAATTAAGCATGAGAAGATAAGCAGATCTGACCCGGAGAAGACCACTGAACACAAAGAATCCAATTACAATTGAAACGCAGAGGCCAGAGAGAAAAGCTAGAACAGAAGTACAGGTTTCATACGTCAGTTCCAATTTCTGTATGGATTTGAGGGACGGACTGCATCCACCTGCTGTCAGCTGGTGTGACCGAGGAGGTTCCTGTGCTCAGCCAGCACAATCAGAGGCCTTCTGAGCTCAGGGAGAGGCATTTATCCCAACGTGACCCTCAGCTCAGCCCTGCAGGCTGTCCTCAGCCAGAGCCAGCACTAATGGGATCTGCTGAGAGGACGCAGAGCCCACAGCCTCAGGCCCAGGTCACAGCAGCAGGAGACAAAGACAGATCCAACAGGTTGTGCTGTCTGCCTTCCTTACCTTCCCTGCACTACTTTAACGAGGTTCTGCTTGTTGGCCAGCATGCAGAGCTTAGTGACCGTCTCAAAGATGTGTTCACACTGAAGTATCACATCTCCCTGGAAGCAAAGGGGACAGCACGAGGTCGGTGGGCATCACACAGGACCCCGCCAGCAGTTGTGCATTCAGAGGAACTCCTTATCGTCAGCGTTATCAGTGATATTTCATCTTCCTACCTTTTGTTTGTTGTCCTCGGGAACATGGATGACCATGATCCCATCACCCAGGTTGCTGGTAGAAATACCTGCAGGGGAAACCCCAGAGTCAGAGGAAAGACAGCCACAGAGGGACACAGCGTGGACATCGGGCACTGTTCTGATGTGGGCAGCAATTCCAGCACTCAGTTGTCCACAGATGGACATCTATTCTAAACAGGGACTCTGTATCTTCAAGTGTAAAGCAGTTGAGCAATCAGGCTAGGTGACGTGTAACAGTCCCTTCCAACTCAAGATTATTCTATACAAGATTTTTTTGTCCCTTAAGTCTGTGAAACCAAGATCAGTGTTCTTTCCAGGCACTTGAAGACTCCTAGTCCCACTACAGAGCAGTGCTCTGTCTCCGGACCACCAGCTATTTCCAGTTCCTTAATCCAGGCAAAAAACACCACACACAAACCCTGCTACGGGTTTGCACCGTTACCTTTCAAAGTGGCATAGTCGATTTTCTGCTTGATCTTGGCCATTTCCACCACGTACGCTGAGGACTGGGTCAGAAGCAGCAGGCGTTCCCGTGCTTTGAAGCCGTTCCTGTCGTATTTGACCACGGGGGTTGCATACTGTGAACAAGGAGCTGGGATCAGCACCTCCCTCTGCAGCACTGAGATGGCGTTACAGGAGCTGGGATGAGGACGCAGCTGCTGCAAGGCTGCTGAGCTCCAGCTTACCTTCACCTTCTCGCCTTGGATGAGCTGCAGCACTTTGGGGTTTATATCAGTCTCTTCTGAGGATCAAAGCAGAAAGAGTGAGTGGAGGCGGCAGAGAACACCGCACAGCTGCACCCACTGCCTCACTCCCATTAACCCTCAGCCCATTGGATCACTCTTCTAAACGGATGGTTTAGAAGCCACCCCAGTTCTATTTCTGTGACGTTTTGCCTTCAGCATGCTTCGCCCCAACAGAGCAAACCCCTCAGGCTCACACCTCCTCCCCCAGGAGCTGCAGTCCCTGGGAGCAGCTCCCCACACCGCGCTGCAGCACTCAGCTCTGCTCCACTCTGCACTGTACACACACATCTCCATCAGCCCCAGCCTTTTCTGCTCAGGTTTATGGCTCAAAAGAGATTTCAAGTACCCCAACCTGATGCAAGCTCTGTGGCACTGATTGCCAGCAGCCAGCAAACACAACGGGACAAAGGAATGGGAACACTGGGGTCCCAGCACGCGTACTCACTCAGCCTCGTGTCCGCAAAGGGTAGATTTATGCTCCGCTGGTAGCCCTCCTTCTTTCCTCTGAAAATGGCACTTGTGACAACTTTCTGCTCTAACTGTTTAGAGAAGGAACACCCTTCACCCTCTCAGTTTGATGCCCAGCACCTTTCCACTTGCACCCCATGCATTAGTTACCTGTATTTTCCTCTCAGAAGTGACACCTCGGCAGTATTTCCTTACTAGGTTCCTAATGCAGATTTTCTGTAGCATCTCAGATGTCTACATTATATATTAAAAAAAATAATAAGAAAAATCGAAAAGGAAATGAGGTTGTTGGAGCAGCTTCACAACCTGAGCAAGGTCAGCGCCCACCAAGGGGCCTGCAGCAGAGCTCACCTCTTCCAGGATAGAAGGAGGCTGGAGCCAGCTCTTGTCCAAGACATTTCTGGGAACGTGGTCTCTGAGCTTCATGAGGTATTTGTACTGCACAAGCCGTACAAACTCAATGTTTTCTGGGCACAGAGGTTTCTTCCGATTGATGAAGCCCTTTATAAACCTACAGGAGATACTCAAATCAGGACTTGCACCTTGCACTCAAGTCAACCGAAGCGATTTGAGACACATAGCAGACTGACAGATAGGGACAGTTTAGCAATGGGCACAAGGGAGTCATTGTGTCCCTGTCCTGGGGCCAGCATCACGCTGTGATCCTCCACCCGCAGCCCTCCCCATGGGGTAGTTACTTCCTGATGATCTGAGCAGCCCATGTCCTCTTCTTGGCCTCCTTCCGTGCCAGTGCTCCTCGCCAACAAGCCTCCAGCTTGATAGCTGCAAGAGTCATGTGTTAGGATCATAATCAGGATCATTAGTCCTGCGCAGTGCCGTCATGGGGCAGGGATTATGCCTGCCTCTTCCCACCGGAGGATCTTTACAGAACTGCAGAATATTGTGGTTAGAAGAGACCTCCAAGATCCCCGAAGTCCAAGGTCACCTCATCCCCACTAACCACATCCCTCAGTGCCACATGTCCACATTTCCTGGGGTCAGTGACCCCACCTCCTCCCTGGGCAGCTGTGTCACTGTCTGATCACTCTTTGGGAGAAAGAACTGTTCCTAATTACCCAACCTGAACCTCTCCCGGAGCAACTTGAGGCCAGTAGTGAACCTAACACTCACAGAACCCCAGGGAAGCAGAGAGTTCCACTCACAACAAAATGGATTCATGACTTCTCAAGGTTCCAGCTCCTACCAGAAAATACAGCTCCAAGAAGAGAGCCCTTGATCCCAGAGCCCATACCTGCTTTTCTCTTCTTCTGGTAGTCTCTCTTCCCAAGGCATCCTTTGTATTTGGCTTGTAGTCTTGAAACTGACAAAGAAGCAGAGACACTTGTACCTAAGAGGATCCCTGAGGTTGGAGGCACAGCTCCTAATCTCAGTGATCAGACACAAGAATTCCTGCTCAGCCAGGTATAAAGGACTAACAAAGCAGGAGTGGAGGCAGCCTGAACAGAGCACGCCCTTCAGCACGGAGATTCAAGCAGCTACAGTCAGGGACCATAGAGTCAGCTCTCATTGCTGTGCACCTGGAGCCCGCAGACACTGCCTGCTCAGCCCCTGCTTTTCTGTCTGTACCATGAAGGGAACTGGAACCATACCTAGCAGGTGCTTCCTTATTTCAAACGCATCTTCAGTAGCGAACAGAGTCTTTGGGAAACGAATGAATATTTTGGTTCTGAAAAAGAGACCAGGAATAGGTTATTCACAGTGAGCCTGCACTGCCTTGGACTAGCAGGTCTAGTGCTGAGCCAAAGGGACCCACTCCTCCTAACCTAGAGGTGGAAGGAACCAGGCTGAATTCAAGCCTCGTGGAGATACAAGTATGAAAAGGAAGTGAAAACTTCTTGCAGCTCTCTGGGTTTGTGGTCACAGACAGAACAATCAGAAAGGCAAGCACTGTGCAGCCAACCAGCAGAGATAAGAGCTAGAGAAAGAAGTTTACCTTCCCAATTTGTATTCCTCAGGCTTATAACCGATGTGCTTGATGAGCCTCTCCACGCCTTCAGCTGCTGGCCCGTGCCAGTGTGGCCAGGTAGCAGGACACAGGGATTTGTACCTGAAAAATGATCATGACATCACCGTAAATAAAGTGATATTGAGGCATTTCTCCCCGAGCAGCCCCCAGTTCCTACTCTTCATTCAAAGCAGATTCAACACAGGTACAGACCAACACCACCTACAAACACCATGTTTGGAGCAGAGGAAAATCCTGACATCTCTGCACCTTATCACCAGGACAAGACATTTGAACAAACCTTTGCTCTGAAGCCCTGAGGGGGGGCAGATTCTGCCTACTCAGGAGAACAGCTCTGCTCACCTTTGCAAGAAGTGTTCATACTTCCTCCGATACGCAAAGCCAGCCCGCCTCACACGCAGGTGCTCCATCAGCCCCAGGTACTTCACCTGATGGCGGATCAGGCAGTCATCAAACTTTCCTGCAGTAAGAACATGCACTCACTGATAAATGCTGTCTGGAAAAGCTCACCCATGTGCCCATTTACTGGCAGAGACACAGAAGCAATCCAACCCACCACCACCTGCACCTCTCCATTCCATGACCTCGACGGGGTGCTCAGCCTAATGCCTTACCAGGCTCCTTGTTCTCGTTTGGTTTAATGCATCGGACATAAGAAGGCTCCTTGGACATCAAGATTTCTATTAGACTCATCAGGCTGTTTTTGAACTGGGTTGCAACCTAAGGTAACAACAAGAGAAAGATTTCTCAGCTTCGGAACTCAAGCACTGCAGCCACTGAAGTCAACTCAGTCACTGTGCTCCTTTAAGAACCAAGAGAAAGGCTGACACGTGCATGAGAACAATTTAGAAACACAGTTAATCATGAGCTAACTCGACAGAGTGCTTAGCTGGAGAACTTGAGCCTCTGCCATACATCTGGACACGCAAGGTAGCCCTTCAGCAACCAGAGGATGCTCGATGCTGAGCGCAGAGCTCATTTTAGAATGATGCATTAATAACAACAGCAAGCTATGACACACTGCTTGCTGCTGTCTCAGCAACACCTCTGTGTGCCTATCAGAAAGCTGAAAAAAAAAAAAAACCCTCAATGCAAACACACTGAATTCAGGAGCAAAGACAGGGACTGCAGTTTAACAGAGACCTGGGAAGTGAAACTGATGTTCAAAGTTTAGAATGAGCACTGAACTCACAGTCTCTGGTCTCCTCCTGCTGTCCAGTTCTGACAGTAAAAAGCAGTCTCTAACAATTCCGTTTTTAGAGTTGCACAGCACCTGAAACACAATCAGTGAGAAACACCCATTCCTGATCGCTACTGAGATTAAATACAGCTTCTGCAAAACATCTCTTCTAGCAAGACGCTTACGGGAACAGCATCCTCCTTTACTTCTCTTACCTCTTTCAGGTTTCTGTACAGGAGATCATTGTTCTTCTCCAGAAATCCTAAACACAAAAAGGTTTTGTTCCATTAGGAGGCTCTAGCACACAAGGGCAAGAGCTGGCCTTGCTGGGAGGCAGCTGGGTGCCACCCCAATGAGCCAGTACAGCGTGTGACAGCATCCTCACATGGAGTCAGTGCCCACATCCCGTCTGCCATGCTGGCACAAGTGTAAAAGAAGCATCCAGAAGGGCCTCCATGGTCATACTCACCAACTGCGCAGTACGTGACCTCCCCTGCGTAGTGAAGGAGACGGAAATCCACCCAGTCAATGGATTTCCGTGTCTTCTGATCTGCAAGCTTGCGACTGCGGGGAAGAAAAATACAAAACAAAGCAAAAAGCATCAAGAGAAAAAGCAGCAAAAGCTTCCTCAGCCTGCAGAAAGTCACCTGCACAAGTGTGCAACAGCTTGATGTCTTAAGTGTCTGTTCCTATCAGTGCGGCTCTGATTATACGATCGCGGCCCATAATCAGAAGGATTACCTCTCCTCTCTCAGCAGCTGACAGCAAATCTAGTGCTGGAGAATGGGAGTCATCAACCACAAACTCCCCAGAATATCTGCACGCATCCATTGCCATTGGGCAACGATGGCCCTGCCTGGAGGGCAGCTTCTCCCTACAACATTTAAACAGGTTCCCATTGCCTACATGAGAAGATCACCACCTTCCTCAGCTTTAAAACAAAACCAGAAGGGAAGCATTGTTTGAGAAACCATATCCGAGGACAAGAATACAAATAGAAGGAGGAATCAAAGCTTTAGAGCATAAAGATTGGGGGGAAAAAAAGCAGTGCCTGGCAGCACAGAGCTATGCCACAATAGCACATCAGTGCATCAGAAGTTTCACTCCAGGAGTACTGCCAAGTGCAGCTCCTGTTTCAGTAGTGCTAACGCTTCTGTTTAACGCTTCTGATCACGCAGAGCGGTTATAAGGCACATTGCAGGGACGAGGAAGCTGGCTACAGATTTTCCATTTAGCTGTGAGGATCAGAAACACAGAAAGTGGCAATTCAGCAGCGTGACTCCGGGCTGGTGATGAGCTGGAGCCGCTCAGTAGGGCTCTGCTGGGAGCTGGCAGAACAGCCTTGTGTTAGACAGCCACACAGAAACTGCAAGTAATGACAAATGAGTTCTAACTGAAGTACCAACCACTTGGAGGATTGAACAAAGGCATCTTTCTTTCCTCTTTGGATCTAAAGCTCACATATGTATCCAAGTGGACTCTTGAAAAAGCATCTACATCCACCATACAGTGTTAGTGTCTTAGGCTCCTTGTCACAAACCCTACTACTTTCCCCCACTGGGGCACAAAGCAGTCCAATATTCAGTCAGCAATACAAAGCAAGAACCCCCAGCACAACCTCCTTAATATCCCCAGACACTATTAGAGGTTACAGTGGTAGACAATGGACAGGTTGCTTGATCTCCAGTACAGAGCAAAACTCTTTCCTCCCCCAGTACTCACAGAACCATAGAACACCCCACGCTGGAAGAGACCTAAAAGAATTAGAGTCCAACTTCTGCTCTGTTACAGATAAGAGATGGAAGAGCTTCCTTTGTGGTAGGATACAAAGCATAAATGCATACGTCACGAAGTGGGCATGGTCTCCTACTTTCTCTTCCAGCTTTTCCAAGAAGCTCAAGTCAGTTGCTTCACCAGGTCGTAAGCACTCTTCATCCTGAAACAGCAGGCACCAGAAGAATGCTCCAAACTGACCATCCCCTCCTCAGCAGCACTTAGCATCACATTGTTAAGCAAAGCCAAAGAGTTCTGTTACAACTGAGCATGAGGTCTGCCCAATACAACCCCTTTCCTGGTTAAACGTAGAGCTCTGCTATCTGATTTCAGTAGGACTAACAACATACATCAAGATAAATCAGATCTGCCATTTTCTTCCAGATTTGGTAGTGTCCTGTCCCATCCCTTGCTGTTTATAGCTCATTTGAACAAAAAGATGACATAACTAGACACCGAAATCCATAAAGAACTACAGGACTTTTTCTCTGGATGAATCAGTCTCTGTTTACGAGGCCTATTTGTTTAGATCCTGAATAACACAGAATCACCACATAATTAGAAGAACTGATTATGAACCACCACGACAGAGCACAGGCAAGCACAGTAATTTAAGCAGTACAAACCAGAATGGAAATTATTCCTTTGTGCTTCTGCTCAACCAAGTCACAGATGATCTTGTTGTTAAAATACGGGATTGGTTCCCACTGGAAATAAGAGAAAGAAGTGTTTGGGGAACGTTCCTCCCCTTCCAGAGATGTGAATTAAGTCCAGTCCAAATTAAACTTCAAAAGGGTACAGAATGAGACCCTTAGCTGTCTTATGCATCCCACAGGTGCAATGCAAAGATGAGCTCTCCAGATTTGGCAATGGGCTCCTGGGCAGAAAGAATACAAGGCACGCTGAAGCAGAATAAGCTTAGAGAGGAATTGCTTAAAATGAGAACATATATATCCTCAAGTACAGCTTTCCACGTGGGTAGAAGGAAACACTGCAATTAAGGCAGGCAAGATGCCTTCTTCATTAATGAAGAAAAGCAATCCATGCAGTGGCTGTTCAAAGGAAACAAAAGAGTGGAAAATAATGAATTACCTCTATTCCTTCCGTTTCGTACTCTTCCTGCTCTGCCTTCAAGGTCATCTCAATCAACAGCTGCTGGAGTTTCTCATTGCAGTAATTAATGCAGAACTGCTCAAAGCTTCAGAGTTGTTAAATTAGAAATATTTTTAAATTATTTCATGGACACAGTTCTACTTCTCCCACCACCACCTTCTGTTTTCCAGCCAAACAGCCCAACTCCCTGCAGATCAAACCTCAGAATCTTTATTAAAAAGCAACAAGATCTGTATTTACTTACTGAGCTAACCCAGTGCATTTGCAGCCACCCGTACTTGCTTCGCTGGGACAAGACTACGTTCAAGAAGTCCTGTGGCATTCAGCACACACTCCCACTGCCACAAGCACAGATTTTCCCCCCAGCCTCAGGAACTGCTGTTACCTGTTTGTGTCCAGCACTTCAAAGCCATAGATATCCAGCAGGCCAATGACCGTCTTACGAGTTGAGTCCTGTTAAAGAAAAGTTGTGGCTGTTGCTTCAGCTGAAGCTTCTTCCCCTATTTCATGTTGCTTTCTTCAGTTCTGAGCTTTCACTTTGAGATGCCAAAGGAGCAAACCACAGTTTCATCAAGGTTGGAAAAGACCTCTAAGGTCATCAAATCCAACCATAATCTCATCATAACCATAAGCATCCACTTTGAAGCAGGCAACTCGCTGCTAGGAGTATTTAATGTACCATGCTTCATACCAAGCTAAACAGTTCCACAGCTCAGAGCTGTGGGATGACCCTATGTTACTGAGTGGCATTTAATCATGAGCGCTGTTGGGCCATACTGCAGGAGCTCCAAGAGTGCAGGAGGACACAAAACGAGGAACCAACCTTGTTGGCCAGGGAGCCATTGATCTTGTTGACCAGCCAAGTGAAAGTCCGTCCATAAATTGCCTTCGCTACAGCATCCCGAGCATAGAAAGCCAGATCAACGTTCAATGGGCTTAAGACCTAAACATAAATAAATGCATGTCAGATGTGATAAAAAACACACTTCATCAGAGCAAGTTTCTGCAAAAGTAGTTCATACTTCCAGCACAGAGAACCAGCAACTCTGCCTACAGTTTAGTTAGCCATTATCATTATCTCAGTCTGGTGCATCTCCATACGTCAGCATGACTGTAACGCTGCACTTTGGAAAGAACTAAACATAGGAGAATTACAAATGCCTCCCCTCACTTCTTACTACAAACTGCTCAAAGAACAGGTTATACCAGTGCTTTCTTCTATTTATGCCATCTGGTTTCCCAAGAAGCACTCCAGGAACTACACAAAAGGAAACTGGCTCAAACACACGGCTGCCTGCAAGTCCCTGCTCCTGACTTTCCAACAGTTCCCAGTTCATTCAACCATGATATTCAAAACTAAAATAGTCCTCCTATTAAAATGTCAGTCTAGGACAGCAAGGCAATGTGGATGAGGAAGACAGCCAAATTAATCTGTTTCAGCTGAACCACCAGTGGGAGCAGAGCTCCTCGCCCGGCCCTGCTCTGCTTCCAGCTGCTCAGTACCTCTTCAGAGCGGGCTTCAATCTTCCGATGGGTGAGGGCTTCCTGCAGGATGGACAAGTGGACACCCAGCAGCTGTAGAGAAGCAAATGCTCTCAGTATGGGCAGCAGGAGACCGCATAAACAGTACTGTGTGATCACTAGGGCACATCTCCTACAGTCTGAGGTTGTTTGTAGCTATACAAACACCCAGCTCTTGCTATCATTCTGCTGCAGTGAACAGACCCCAAAAAAATAAATAGCAAGGTTAAGGCTTTCTTCATTCTATCTGTAGTGCTGACACTGTCTAGGAAGTGGGAGATACCTTTGAAATCCACTTGATCTGAGCACCGTTGCGAATGATGGCATGTCCATTGCTATCTTCTTCAAACTGAATGTTCCCAAGGTGCAGGACGCTAGCAACTATCCCAAAGAGGTGCTAATAACAAGAGAGATGCTGTTAGAAAACGAGTTCCCACATCTCACTACAGAGCAGTGCTACTCTCTCTGCACATCTCAATCCTTAGACACATCTCCCAGCCACGACTCTTTCCATCACTTGGATGGACTTTGGACTTCCATACCTCCAAGTCTTTTTCAGTGAAGTCGATGATAGAAAAAGCTTTGCGGACTATTTTCCAGTCATTCTTGTCATTAATAGAAAACACTTTGGCACATCGACCCTGGAAGAAAGATGAATTACTAAAATTCGTTGATGAAGTGATTTTATCAACAACAAACACAGCCTGGCCATAATACTTCAATTCCTCAGCTTGTATAGATGCTGTCTGCAGCTATCTGGTAAGGTTACTGAACTCCTAAACATGAAACCAACTCATTTGATCAGCTCTTCCAGTAGCAATTACTTGAAACACAGCACTTGGATAGCAATTACCACCCAATGGCTCAAAGCCCGTGCTCTTCACATGACTGCTATTGTCTCTTTTTATGGTAATAAAAGATCCCTACAATTCTATGCATAAAACTGAAAGATGGTTGAATTCTCACTGACCTGGATGAGATAAGCATACTTCTGAGGGTTGCGCTCCAGCCCAAGCCAGCAGAGAAGATCCTTCTCTCCACCCTCTAATAACTGGTAGAAGATATGGAAATTCCTCTCCCCGTGGTTTTGATGGACAACTCGGGATTTCTCAATCAGGTAACTGAGGATGTGCCCTCCCACTGGAGCTCCCTAGAGAAATGAGGCAGTGAGACAAACACCAGAAAGGTGATGTCACCAAGGTGGGTGCTCATCCAGCACAGGAGCAAGAAGCAGCACCAGGAGATGCACATTAACTTATTTCTTATTTGCTGTCTTTTTCTATTTAAGAAATAGTATCCACCAGCGATTCAAAAATATACTTGAAGATTTCTCTGTCTCTCTAGTGCAGCACACCCTGTGCAACTGTGTATATTAAAACTGTACCAAGTACTGGCACAGTTGCAAGCAATGTAGGAAGCTTTCAGGATATATAACTAGTCACCTCACTCACAAAATGCAACACATCTAAAAATAAGGTCAGGAATCCGCAGCGTTAGTAAGAACTAACACGTGCTGCACTGCCTGGAGTGCACCCAAGAGGCTCACTGATAGAGCTTATTTAAGCAGTGGTTCATTAAGTTTGTTCTCACCTTAAAGTCAAATTGGATGTCCATGTATTTCCCGAACCTACTTGAGTTGTCATTTCGCAGAGTTTTTGCATTTCCAAAAGCCTGTGGATAAATAGACAAGTCAAGGCACTGACAGAGAACCTGATAGAGCAGGACAAAGGTTTTCTGCATCAGTCAAGTCCTACTACAAAACTTAGAGGGGTTAAAGTAACACAAACTAATGTATTCCACAGCTTTCATATGGACCTCAGCTAAATAACTGACTGTAGGCAGCATCATGAGGAACTGTTGTGTGTTGTACAGATCCCTCATACTCCCGGTTTCAGCCATCCTCCTGCATAAAAATGATTTAGTATCACTTAACGTTTAGAAATGTTAAGTGGTTGTGCTACCAAGAGGCCTAATTTATGCTATTAGTTCTGCCATGCAGAACCATGAAAACAAGAGGCCATTCCTGGGTGTGAGGGTACAGACAGGGAAGTCTTGTGAAGGGAGGCCATCAACAGCTCTTCTTCATCACACCCATCCAGTTTTTACCTCCAGAACAGGGTTTGACAGCAGCAGACGATCACGGACAACCTGCAGCTGCTCCGTGGTTGGACAGGTGACAGCATAGTACTGCAGGATCTTCTTGGAGGCCTCTGTCTTCCCAGCTCCGCTCTCCCCAGAAATGAGGATGAAATGGTTGTTGTACTCGCTGCACATCACCCGGTAGGCATTGTCAGCTATGGCATATCTGAATAACGGTCGCAAGAAGGATTCAGAGGGGGGAGCATCCATTAGAGATGGGGTATACTCCTTGACTAACATCACAAGCACTGCACACGTTGGGAAAGCAGAGCTCAAAACAACAGTCTGCTACCCAGAGTGTCTCAGCCTCTGAGGGGCAGACTGAGCTCATTCTTTTTCTACTGTTGAAACAGGATTTAAATGGGCTGGGTGTGTTTATGGTGAATGTTGCTCATACACACTACTGACTCCTTCCAGGGCAGAGGGACCAGATTTTATTCCAGTGGAACGAATATCCCAACTTCTGCTTACAGAGACAGACCCAAAGATAATCAGTAGTGGAGTCTTCATCAAATATGCCACTTACGGAATAAAAATGAGGAAAACAAAAACAAAACCTATCAACCTCAATCCCACCTGGGCAATTTCCAGCCACCAAAAGAACTCCAGCTCAGAATTCTGAATTACCAATTTCCTCCTCATGTCAGAAGTCCAAGCAGAGCTGTGCTTGAGCACTGTGCTACTCCTGCAGCTGCCTGCAAGAATATCTCAGAGTTTCTTCCTCTGCAGTGTCCCCCCCCCACTATTTCTCAGCCCTTCTGTTCCCCTTTCATTCTCTCAGCCAGCTAGAATACAACTACAACCTTACCTCCTGAAATATAGGAACATTAACATTCACCAGACTCAGTGACTCTGGATACACATCCTTGTAGCTCACACACAGCACCACAGACAACATCCAACATATTAACATATGCTGAGGTCTTAAGGATTCTACGTACAGATGTGGTGGCAGTTCAAAGAAGTTCACCCCTCGGTAAAGCTGCATCTGGGTCACTGTGTAGATATCCAGCTCTTTGTAAGGGTTGACAGAAACAAGAAGAGTGCCAATGTATGTCTGCAAGGAGAAAACACAAAGAGGTGGGAGATCACTATTATCACCTGAGAGACAGCTCCTTGAGGAAGAGTCACAAACATCACAACAATTTGGAAGGAGGCAGCACAGAACTTGTGAGAGGAGTAAACAGAAACAGAAACCAGAAAAACTTCACCCACCATTTCCAAGCTTCCAAACCCACACAAAACTATCAAAACCAACCCCATTAAGATTGGAATTGAAGCACAAAGCAAACTCAGAGCTGTACAGCATACACAGTTCATTACGTTTTGACATTCTACGGGGTGTAGGGCAAATAACCCCCAAAAATAGCACCCAAAAGACATAGTGCCAAAGCTGGTATATTTTTGATAGGCTTAAGTAGATGGTGTACAGATAGTTAATAAGAAAATTAATAAGAAAAGAGTGGCTCACCTTCAAAGATGGTTGAGGCTCACCAAAAACTCCACTAGGGAGGGATCTCCAATCAGAGATCCTTCCCTAGTGGTGGTCAGCCCTTAACTGGGGTCTTGGGAGAGGTGGAGTCAAACTCCACCCCTTCCAATCACACTCACTTGTGCCCCTGCGGCTGACCCAGTGCTCGCCTCAGGTGATCAATCAGTGGTTCAGGCCGTGATTCAACAGTTCCCATACAACGGGGTGAGCACTCTGCTGGGTACCAGCCACACCATCAGGGTTTACTGTCTCAGTGCTCAATGAAACCGAAGTTGTAAGAGCACTCTCAGCAGCACTCCCACTGAAACAGGCACTTACGTAGATGAGGTTCTCCTGGTATCGCTTGCGGAGGTTGTTCAGGAAAGCAGCCTCACTGGTGTGGGAGTCCAGGAGCACAAAGTCCTGCACCCCAACTCTGTCCCGGGCTATCAGAGCCCCCTCCATGATGATGTCGGAGTTATCTTCCACCTCTTCCTTCTACAACACATGGGTCGCATGGCACAGGCTTAGGAGAGAGCAGTAGGGACCCTAGAGGACAACCATTCCCTCCCCATACCTCAGGGCCAGATCAACCCAGTACAGTAAAACTAAAGGGTGGTAAACACCTTCCCAAAAACGGCAGTTTCACATCAATGAGCACACGCTGATTTCTTTATAGTCAAGAAGTTTGGCAGTCATTACTTCTATCAGAAAGGAAACCTGAAGCTTCCAGCAGCTCTCACCATTGGGAACAGCTGTTAGAAACCTAGTTCCAAAGATCTGGGCGTGACCTGGCACACCTCATTAACTCCTAATCTAGACAAAGGAATCGCAAGGACCTCTAACTACCTGTCTCAGTCCTACAACACTACCCTGACAAGACCAAGTTACTACCAACGCCTTCTGCAAGCAGCTCTTGAATTCGGGCAGCAGATGTCTCCACACACCAGCGAGAAATCCACAACATGAAAAGCCCATCCACTGATCGATGAATCTGAGTGGAGATTGGGAATAAAACCCACTAAACCTTCACTACCCTCCACAACTTGCTTCTCAGAAGGCTGAAATAGGCAGAATAGATGTCACATAATTCCTCTGCACACTCCACTTCCAATTGTTTATAATGAAATTTGATTTTATATTGAAAACACTGTCGAGGATCAAGCTCTTGTTCTGAGGGCCATACAAATTAACCACATGCATGTTTTTTTAATTAAAACAAGCTGATAATTTCACATTAGCAAGCAAGCAAATAAGATATTCTTTATTCTATAGTAGTAAATACACCATAGGATGTCATTAAATATAAAGACACAGGGATTACACATAGATTTCATAGAATAATTCCTGCTGAAATGCTTTCCTTATGATAGAAATTAAAGTTTCGAGCAGCTTACCTTTTATCACTCCTGAGCTTTGCAGAGACATGCACACGAGCCCATCACATTTGCTATCCCCATACAGCCCTCATGACACTGGAGATTTTACATTTTGCTGCTCCACCGCTCAAGAGGTGAGCGAGTAAGGGTTTGAACAAGCATTAAAAGAGAAGGCACGGTGTAAAAGGGTTCTGCTAAGTTTTGGCAAGCCCTGGCTTTGGAGGTTGGCTTTTCTAAAACAGCATAGCTCTGCTGGAAGACAGCAGCACGTCAGACACCGAAGGCTGGCAGGTTTAGATGCAGAATTTCACAAAAATGAAGGGCTAAAGCCCCAAGCTCGTAGTACTCCGACAAAATCAGAGAGCTCTTAAACAGATTTTAATTAGTCTCATTTTTTAGTGCAGAATTTTTTTTAAGCACTGATCTATATCAGAATATGAGAGAATGGTCTGAGCTTTGCAAATTTGAGCTCAGCTGTGTTATCAAAATTCTACAGAGAAAGATGTTCTGACAGTGTGCTAAGAAAAGCCATACTACACTAATTTCATACAAGGAATTACTGCCTCAGTGTCCCTTATTTTTGCCCTGAACAGCTGACACTCATTTTTCCACTCGGATTTGGC
This sequence comes from Oreortyx pictus, assembly GCA_036925125.1. NCBI lineage: Eukaryota > Metazoa > Chordata > Aves > Galliformes > Odontophoridae > Oreortyx > Oreortyx pictus. Next base: position 13,100,564 of record JAUPFR010000019.1, on the reverse strand, counting down.
CATAGCACAGAGCTGCCTGAGAAGGTCAGAGTTTATCACTTTGGCAGAGAGATGCCCTATAAACAATGCTTGCTGGCACTTCAGGTGGGTTTCTTCTGAGCAATCACTCAGGACAACCCGAGCAAGAGAGTTTTACCTCCTTCCCAAGCCAGGAGACCTGAAAGAGGAAGGCTGAAACCACAGTGGCCATCTAACTGATCAGGTTTCCTTAACCTAATTCTTTCACTCGTATGTTAATTGCTAAGTGACCCTCTGTTCTCTGGCAGACAAAAATCTCTTGCTCTTTTCTGGGCTACTTTGTGCTCAGATTTTGAGCATTTCGCTATTGCTGAGGTCGGACAATCTTACGATCACAGCACAGCTTAGCACTTCCCCCCAGCCCCACTCCGGGGAGTTCTGTCCTTACCTGGTGTCATCCTCAGTAACAGATACCCCTCAGGGCTCATCAGCAGTACACATTACCCCAGCACAGTGCTGCTGACTGCTCTTTTTTAAAAGGATTGTTTTCCTTTCCTCATCACTTAACTACAAGCACCAGGAGATTTCTTTCTTGCCTACGGAGACACAAGCTCTGCCAGAAAACCTATCCCTGGCTACACTGAGGGCTTTGTTTTTCCCAAAGGGATTTGTCTATTGACACTAAAAGCCACAAGGAGCTAAACTGGATCAAAACAATTTCATGAGACGTGTGGCTTGAGCAGGGGCTAAAATGAGGTCAGGAGCAACAGAGCAGTGTGTTAGGCAAACTTCTTAACTCAGAAAGAAGTCCTGGCAAGCAACAGTTATGAAAAATTAAAATCAAGAAAACTTCCGAAGATAATTACTCATCTTTGCTAATGACTTAGAACTCAGTTTCAACAGGCTTCTAAGTCAATGTTGCTGTTTCTTTGATTTAATGGCATAGAGCTGAAGAGTTCAAAGTACAGGGAAAGGAGAGGAACAGTTACAATGCCACTGCTATTCTGGAAGCACTGAAGAAACAAACCACACCGCACCTCCTACGCAAACACAAAGAGGTGGGAGCCTCTGGTGGGGACTACCTGTCCCAAAGCATCTGTCACATAACCTCATACCCACCAGGTAAGCACCCAGACCCTCAGCAAAGTGCCACACACACCACCAAACCCCACATCTATTAGATCCATCCACAAGCACCAACCTCCACTACAGCAGCAGCAATCTCCTCAGGGCTCCTCTGCTGTCCCCAAAACCATCCCGACCCAACGAGGTGGTGGATTTCTTTAGCATCACCCTATGCATTCAGAAGCCTTTTCCTCCACGCTCTGTCACCCAAGCAGATGTGCCATCTCCTGCCAGCTCCTTCTCCAAAACGTGCTTCTTCCATGAAGAGTTAACGAGGCTGGAGGGAAGGCCTGCTGACACCGCGGATCGTGTGTCCTGCTTGTGTGCCTTCCTCCTCGGGCAGGGATCGTAACATCCTCGCTGTTTAATGAATTATCTAACACGCGGTCAGCAGTCGATCTGTGATGAGGTTTATGCTTAAGAACTCATCAAGGTACTGTAAAACATCACCAAAAGGGCTGGAGCAGGAATCTGAAGGGAAAGACATCGACTCTAACCCTTCTGATGCGTAATTTGAGCAAACCCATGCACAAACCACTGCCCCTGAACGGGCTCATCCCTTCCAGCAGCGCCCAGCTTCGCTCCCCACTAGAGGTCACTGCGAAACTCATTTCAATTCGCAGTCGAACTTTCGAAGGCTTCCCCCTGTAGCAGGCAGGCTCCCCCTGCCCCACCGCCCCAAAATGTCTCCAACCGGGACTTACGCTCAGTGCTGGCTCCCAGATGATGCCAGACCCTCCTTTCCCCCCCTCCACCCACCCAGAGGTCAGCAATAACCAAGTTTTCCCGCAGTTACTTCTCTGCAGAAGCAGCCAAGAGAATGAAACTTTTCTGGCTGGGCAGTCAGCAGCCCAAGAGCAGCAGTGTGTGCCCTCTGACTCCTGTTCAGCCATACCCTCTAGGTGATGCTCTCAATCCTGCTAGGAGCTCTGTATTTAAAGGCTTCACACCCAAGTCCAGCCTCGCTGAGTTGATGTTCTTCAGAAGGAACTCAGAGCAAGACAAGAATCTACCCACAGACCACAGAACAGCTGTGCCTGGCCTTACAGCAACATCAAGGGGTTAAATACCTTACCTCGTGGCTCGGAGTCATGGAGGAAAAAAGCGAACAGTAAGGTCTGGGAAACTGAGTAGAACAAAAGCATTTCCAATTTGCCCCCAGCTAGACTGGATCATGAACACTCAAAAGACTTAAAATTTAAAAGCCCAGTAATTTGTGTTTCTAATAGAAAAATGGAAAACCACCTGTTTAACCTCTGTTTCTCAACAGAATCAATCAGTTTTTGCTAACAGGCCCAGATAATTCTTACTGACAAGAGCACAGTTGCATTACGATCTCTGCAATAATGCTTCCCACCCCCACTGACAGCTCGAGCCTTATTTCACACTGGACACAGCCACCCTAAGGCACAGCTCAGTCTGTCTGTGCAGCTCTGCCTCCAGCTGGCATCCTAGGGAGTCCATTGTGATACCCCAACTTGTTCTTCTATTGTTACCCTCCTGAGATCTCAGCAAATGAAGTTCATGCCACAGGAATGCAGCGCAGTAAGCGGGCATCTCTGGAGCCATCTGATGTAAAATAGAAGTGAGAGCCTCAGGCCTGCTCGAGACAGATGAGCTCAGAGCAACACTGCTAACAGACTCCTGTAGGAACGTCAAAGCTCTGTTTTGGAAATAGTCATTGACTGCAGCGGGCAGCGCTCCTTGACCCGGTCCTGCACCCCTCATGCTCAACAGGAATTCGCTCATTAAGGCTCATCAAAATGGGATGGAGTCACTGCAAGGGTTGCACTGAGGAAACTCCTTGGGCTCTGCTCCACTAAAGGTTCTTCAAAGAGACTATCCAAAAGGGCAGTGGCAGGACTTGACCATATAGAATAGGGTAAGAAAGAGACGTCCTGAGACACACAGCTGGAAGCAGAAGCCGCTGTCCACATGGCCAGGTCAGCAGAACAGCAAAGGTGGGCCCCAGCAGTCCTACATCCTCCCTCAAACCCAGCAGCAGCCCTAAGGCCAGGCTCACAGCATGCCATAGTGGTGGTGGAAGGCTGCGTGCAGCTGCTCCGAGGGGAGCCTGGACCCTTCCCTGCCCCCCCCAAGGGACATTCAGAGCCTGCAGCCATCACAGGGGTGGTACTGCTGCATGCATGGCCGTGGGACTTGGGGCAACATGCTCCTGCACCACAATAATGGCAAGCCCAGGAAAATAATTCTCATGAGCCACACCAGAGCCTCTAGAGCAAGAGGGAAGTAATCTGTTCAAAGTCATTTTCAGGATGAAGGGCACACAACACCAACAGAAGCAGATCAGATCTGCACCAAGTAATCACACTACATCTGTATAAATGCAGCAGCAAAAAACTTTTTTTTTTAATAAATATTTCAGTTAGACCAGCCCCCGTGTCTCTGGAAACCTCCACCACATTTTTACAGAAACCAGAACACTGCACACCAACTGAGCTTGGGAGCATTGCAATGTCTTGGGTCTGCAAGGCAGCGCTTGAGAAGCACATACAGTAGCTAGGGACGTCCCAAGGCAGCAGAATTCATAAATACAATTATACTGTGGAAAAATTTACACATTGTAACCTAATTTTTTTTCAAAAGAATACAGAATAAGAGGGTTTTAAGGTTAATCAACAGCCTAGGGAAACGCCAACAGTTCTTAAGGCCTCTTGTCTGTATCCAGGGAATAGCCCACTATAGACTTGTTAAAGGGTGACTGTCTGTCTTTCTCAATAGAAGAGAGGTCGAGGTGAACTACTTCACTTTCATAAATCAAAAGAAAGAAAAAAGTGAGAAAATCTCCAGAGTTCAAACATTTCTTTAAAACCCAAACTTTAAATACTAAATGGGCTTCATGGCTGCCATTTTGAAAAACATTAGTTTGCCAAAGGACCCTTTTGATTTCTATTTGAAATGTAAGAGCTCACAGATAATCCATTGAGAATCAAGCCCCCACAAAAGGCTCTCTGAAACAATCGTGGTGCTTGTGAAGGACAACATTTTTGTGCGCAAAATAAAACATTTTAATGCGCTACAATCCATTACACATATATTCCTCCATTTCCTTTCAGTAATTATTCATTAGAAAACATTTAACGTCACTGCAGATTTCACACTGGGCAGTCCGCACACAAAGGAGAAGAGTTGGCCCATTTATAAGGGACTGAGGCCTTCTTTTCTAATCTGAGAAACTCCAAGGAGGTGGGGGCTGCTGGACACAACGGGCAGGCTAAATTGTGCGGTTAACGGTCAAAGCCCCCCTGCCTACTTTGACACTCATTTAAAGATGACAGCGAACAATAGAGATTTGTTCTTAGCAACTCTTTCTTGTTATGCGGTCTACACGGGCTCAGCCAGGCAGCTCAACGCGCCGAGCTGCTCCTGGTGCTCGGTCCCACCTGCCATCACTCGGCCTCCTCGCTCCTTGCCCCCACCCACAGCCCCCCCATCCTTTCCCCACTTTAACACAATGAGACAGGTAAAGAATATCATTAAAGAGAGTCCCATTCAGCACGTCAGCTTTAATAAAACAATTGCTTGTCGGGTTAATGTGAGCAGTTCAGGTTTTGGGTGAGGGCCCATAGTACTGCTCCTCGGGGCCAGGTTGGTGAAAGCAGTCCTTCCCAAAATTCGCAGCCCACCTCTGGGCTTCCACTGCTCCCAGGTTACAGCGCTGTCAGCAGGCACCAGTGCATTAAGAGCACCCGACTTACAGTGCATAACCATTTAATTGGCAGAACGACTACAGAACCCGCCAGGAATGATCGCTTTCCTCTGTCAGTTCGTGTTCAGCAGAAATTCAGCCAGTTTACTCCAGATACACCAACACAAATCCTGAGGGGTAGAATGCTTTGGACCTCAGAAAGCACAGAAAGGTTGGCCCATACGATTGCCTCACTTGAGAGGTGTAGAAACTGGAAGCAAACTAGCTGGGCAACACCTAGACAACAAATCCAAACCAAGATTCCAGCACAAGGTCCCAAAGTAAAAGCCATTATCTGTGCACCGGAGCCCAGAATCATAAAGCTGAGCTGGAAGAGACCTTTAAAGGACATCTAGTCCAACTACTCTGCAGTGCACACAGACACCCACAGCTCCATCGAGTGATCAGAGCCCCATCCAGTCTGACCCTGGATGCTTCCAAGGACAGGGCACCCCCAGCTCCCTGGGCAACCAGTGCCAGTGCCTGAGTCTTGCAGTAAAAGCCATTACCTGTGTGTTGGAGCCCAGAAAAACCAGGGGCTCCTCTGACGACTGCTGCAAACTGGTCAGCTGCACAGGCTGCAGTGCAAGATCCGAGCCACGTGAATTACAGCCAAGGTCACCCACACGCTCACATTAACTTACAGCGTGTGCTTCCTCTGGGCCTGGCTTGTCAGGCTTGAAGAAGCACCAGATGCCAAGGCTGCAGCTTTGGATGCAGAAAGAGAGAGCTGAGGGTTTATTCGAAGAGGCTATGAGCCTCAGCCTCATTCTTCAGCTGTAATTTGTTGGCAAATGCACTATTTCAGCAGAGCTTAAAGGCAACCACAACACAGCAAGGGAATGTTCTTGGGAACGAGCAGACAGCCCCCTCAAGTCGATCCAGCAAACATCTTCATCCAACTTTCCTTGTTGGTTTAACTTTCCTGGACCACCACACGCACAAAGCACTTAGCTAACAAGCATTTCAAAGCAATAGCCAAGCACGAAGATGCTTTGCTGATAGGACAAGTCTGGTCACAGCAGCTGTGAGAACACGTGGGAGCAAATGACAGTGCTTCTCGTCACTTGTCACCAGGATGGGGGCAGAGGAGAAGGAAGGAGCACTGAAGTGACATAGAGGTCTAAGTTATTTTTGCACCATGCTGGGTACAAAGCAGAAGGACATCTCCACCACTTCTCCAGGCCCTGTTCTCCACTGACCACAAGAGCACCTTCTGCTCTCCTACTTCCAAATAGGTGACAGTTAGCTCCTTCCCTCCTCCTTAGCCACACTGCTCACCCCAAATAACCCCACATATGGTTCTCCTTCTCTTCCCTCAAGCAGGAGGAAAATCATCATTCCCCATACAGCGCCAACCAGGAACATAGCCTGCTAACAGATCAGTCCCTCCTAACTTAGCCAGAGGGCACACTGGCATAACAGCCAAGGAAGAGCTCTGAACTTACCCTTACTTCTTCTGTATTGCCACAAGATATGGTCTAAAACAAGCCGAGCAGAAAAAGGAACAAATCAACCTCCACCTTCTGAAACAGAAATTACTCTCTAACTGCATTACACACCGCTACAGCAGCAGTGGATGGAGAGAGGAGTGACTCGGCTGTAGATCCTATGATTAAAAGGCTGACACAGGGAAATATAATCAACTGCAACAGGGAAAACCTGCTAAAACAGGTGTACTGAGTGCAGGGAGAGGAAAGTTTTAAAGCAGCAACAAACCAATCCCATCTCAGCTGTGATCCTTAACAAAATGACCGCTGCGGTGCAGCTGGAGTAAAATCTAATCCTTCTTCCCTCCCATAGAAAGGGAAAATGGTCTGTTTTAATAAACTAGCAATATTTAAGAAGAAAATGCAATTAAAAAAGAGTAAAATAATGTACATGGAATTATTTATGCTAAACAGGGATAAAAGAAGAAAGAATGATAGAATCAGATGTTACTATTAAAATCTATGTTCCTGGCTGTCTGGAAAATTAGGTCTGCTCTTGTGTGCTCAGACCCAGGGCTCTGTACAGTGCCTGGCTGTCCCGGCTTCATATGGAGCAACAATTATCACAGTAATGAATGCGCTCAGCCCACTTGCTGTAATTCTGTCTCCTGTCATTAATACAGTAAATAACCAGATAGGGAGTCCTGTCTGAGGATAAAAATAAAGGCTGTGCCAAACTCAAACCATATGCAAGTTGCTGTTCGGTCCCCAACAGCTCGCACGGCAGATAATGTCGCCTTTGTCTCGCCTTTCATTCTGTTTGTAAAATCTCCATTTCCACGGCAGGTGGCCACGTCCCCTCCCCCCAGCCTGCAGCAGAGTCCCCAAAGAGCCCCGAGCAGAGAACGAGAGGGAAAGCTTGGTTCTAAACAGGAGAAATTCCTCCACACCTCACAGCAGCTCTGCAAACCTCAAGATAAATGCGTGTCAGATAGGACGATGCTGCTCGTGACCCTGGAGGTGTGCAGCCCATGAAGGAGCTGCTCCAGGAACACAGGTGACATGCCAGGGGATCTGGGGACACCAGAGCTGTGTCACAGCACCCGGGCTCACGAGCTGGTGAGATATGTGATGGGGGCACACTGAGTGCACGGCACAAGGAACCGCTCAGGGGTATACTGGGTTACTGTGCTGAATTTACGGTCTTTAAAGCTTGACCTTCAGACGGACAAAGTGGGAAAAAAGAGCGGGATGTTCTGCTGCGGGTGTTTCAGAATGAGAAACGCAGGTCTTGGCTGTGTGTCTGGGAGGAGGAATAGAGAACAAGCAGGTTTCACACCAGCAGGGCCAACAAAGAGGCACGGCGCTGTCTGACGTGGGCCAATGATTTTTCTTCTCGTGTGTTTTGTCTGATAACTGCAATTTTCTGGTAAGTGCAGTTAATGTCAAATATCTGGCAAGGGGGACAATGGTGGAAAGGAAAACTCTCACATCAGCTGCAAAAGCCTCCAGCTGCCGAAAGCTGTTCATAAGCCTGCATCTGTCCAGTGAATATGCATTAATTGGGAAAGATAGGCCTTTTTGAATTGAATTATATATATGTGCATGTATACATACATACACACACACATTTTTTTTTTCCCCTGGGCAGGAATTACTTTCAAGCCCTCCACAACTACTGCTGAAAAAAATTGCCTCATTCCTATATCACCTTGAAGTCCCACGGCAAGGAACCTATACACCTCATGGACTACCCTTACTCTTACTCTGAAGTACAAGCCCAACTGGACCGTGGAGGGCTCTGCAGTCTCCCATTTAGCCAGGCCAAACACTATGCAATAGCAACACTGACAATCCCATGCATGGTAAATGTTTCCAGTGCTGCACTAAGCAAAGCTCTAATGGATTTAGCAGGATGATACTGCAGCTGGACATCCCCATCATCTCAGCACTCAGTGCCCCAGCTGGCTCAAACACACCCCTCTATCCCTCTCTGAATGCTACTATGACACGTCAAAGCCAAACAGATACTACTTCCTTTTGCTCTGTGTTCTCACCAGACGTAAGATGTGGAAGGAATTAATTACAGCTGATTAAAAATTAAGTCCTCCGTCTTGCCTTTGGTTACTGTACTTCTCTCTCTGACTTGGAACATGCAGATTAATGCTCCGTTACGCTCTGCCTCTGTTCCCCTTTGTTTGGGAATAATTTGCTTACTTCTCCTTGGCTTCAGCACTGGGCTCTGTCATTTGGTGCTCGCGGTGCCAGCTGCTCAGCCCTTCCAACCCAGCCTTCCAGGGTCCCTTCCAGCTCAGGCCACTCTGTGATCCTTTCATTCTGCAAGTGGAATGCTTGCCAGGTAGATCACAAGAATTGCTCAGAGCTATTCATTCATCTACAAGCTCTACACAGAGAACATCCAGGCTACAAGTAGGTCTGCCCTACAGAACCACCACTGGGTTCTGTGATGAGGTTGGATGGAGACTGCTGGAAGCACAGAGTGCCACGGCAGGTCTGTGACCACCAATGGCACAGGCCAGCGTCACAACCTTTGGAGCATTCAGAAACACTAAAATGGACTATTTAAGGAAGCAGCCTGTGTTGATGATGCCATACATCCACAGAGGTCTTACAGAGCTTTCCCCGGAAGTTTTGCTGCCATCTATGGCAAGAGAAAGTCACAAGCAGACACCCAGAAGCGTCATTGCAAGAGCTGTTAGGAACCTCTGACTGTTAACATCCTGCTGGAAAAAAAAAGCAAGTGGTTTGAACCTGGAGTTCCATCTGTCACCACCTCTGTCAAGACCTCATTAGCATGCAAGTGAGGTGACACTCAGTCACGGCTTCCAAGAAATTTCCTCGCTAAAGTTCACCAAATTCAGTTACTCAGTAGAGAGGGAAAATGCACATTTATGAACACACAGGCTACAAGTAGTCCTCACTGTTGAGGGCGCTTTGTCCAAGATTAATGCAATGTTGCACTGCAGAGTTTGTTTCAATGAGTCTAGATATTTTTCGATTGAATTAGAACAGTTGTGTGCTTTATAAAAAATATTATTTCAAAGTCATAATGCCACCAGCTAACCTATGGAAATGCACTACTCAAACACTTGCAAATGCAGTTAATAGAAATTGGAAGTACATCTCTAGCTGTTAATACATCTATCGCTACAGCCACTCATAGTTAAAGTTACCTGGGTATCCATCTTGAATGCTGTTAAAGTCAGCTGATAACAATTATTCCAGCTAAACCATTCAAAAGGTGCTTTGAACTTGTTTATGGTCCTTCGTCACACTGTGCAGCCAGGGAGGAAGCTACGTTCTCACCTGCACAGCATACCATCAATAATTCACTGTGTGAGTCAGGGACTTTGTCCTGTGGCACTTGCATACGCATCATGGCCACTTTTCCAAGATAAGAACTAGAAACTGTATCTTCCTCGAGATTACACTGCCGACACCAGTGATCTTTGGTTAGTTGGTAGAAGTGTTTTCTGTTGATTACAAGCTACCAAAATAAGTGACTGCATCGACCTGCTGTATTAAAACTGGAGTCAGCCCAAAGCAGGACACTGCAGGCTGGGTGGTGGGTCCTCACCTGCTTGTTGAGAGCCCTGCAGGTCAGAGGTTGTAGAAGCTGCCTGAGCTGGAAGCTCTAAGGTTAATAATGTATATTCCCTTGTTATAGTATCCCTTTTCCCAGGTTGAGGCTAAGACATGCTTAAAAATTAAAAGTGCAGATATCCCACGAAGGAGGAGCAGATGCTAAGACTACACATTCATCTTTAATGTGATTCCAGCTCAGAATGCCTATTCTGCTAACTTTCCTGCACCACTGCAGCCTCTGTGATCTTTAACCCCACTGTTAAGTGTTATTCCCTAAATAAAACAGAGTCAAAACAATGTTATGAAGGGCAAGTACCTGACACTCACACTCACATTTCTTTTTTCTTTTTTTTTTTCCTTCTTTCTTTCTTTCTGCAGCGTCCTGATGTTGCAACCAGATTCTAAGGAAAGGCACTCCCACCTCTGCTGGCATCCTCACAGTGCTGTCCTCACACTCAGTCCCACAAACTGATAAGAAATCAGACCATTTCTATTGATTTCTACAGCTGCTTAAATAAAGAGAAACAGAAAACAGTTGCTCATTTTTTTTTCCAGGTTTACCCAGCTCATTCCCCATCGCATGTAATGTGGGGCATCTAAAGGGTGTGTGCATACCTACATGGTGTCCATGCTCCCACTGCAAAGCAGCAGCATGCATAGATGTGTAGAGCAAGGAACTGTGAGCACTAACATCTGAAAACTAAGAGCAGCAAAGGCAATGCCAGCAGTCCTGACTGAACGCTGGAGCTGCTGTGCACATTTCCATTGCAGGGAATAACAAATGCTGTGAAGCGCTCTCTTGTGAATGGCTTCCCTTGCAATCAGTTACCTGCTGACAAAAGCTTTTGGGCCCATCCTCATCCCAGTGTTCCTGCCTGTACAGACAAGGCTGTATATTTTCAGTAAAATAAGCTGCACAGTTATTTTAATGTACAATGGTGCTGTTACCTTGACCACCAACAAAAGCACTGTTACTCTTTCAGACAGTTACTACTTTGAAGTCGCCACCAGCCCTAATACCAAATGGACCTTTTCAAGCCATCCATTCTCAGCGAGGCACGCTGAAGAACTGCTTCACAAAAAGGAGGATGAAGCAGCCACGGAATTAAAGGACAGGAGGAAATACTGCTCTTCACTGACAAATGCAGAATGACAATTTTACTTGGAACTGTTGTGCTGTGGTGGGTAGACAGAAGGGGCTCTTCAGTAGGAAGAAACCAATTTTTTTGCTACTCAGCCTTGAGAATTGAATCCAGAATTCAGCATCACGTCAGCATTCACACGGGTAAAAATAGGGATGAGAATGTTATGCTGCGTTCCCCCTTGCACCATGGATCAGTGGGCTTATTTCTACGGGTAGTTTGTGGCAGTGTCTCACACAAGGAACCATTCAATATCTCCTCTTCCTCAGCCATACTGCACCTGGGTAACTGGCCTCATTACAGAGGAATATTTTAGCAGTCAGACGTGGCTTCATGCTACAGTACCTTTGTGCAGACAGATCACCTTTAGCGATTATTTATTTCAGCAGTTCAGATTCCTGCCTTCTTGTGACATGATGAATGACTTTTAAGTAACATAATATCTGGTTTCCTCTTCTTTCACACACCCATTTCATTGCCACTTGTCTTCAGTGACCAGATCCAGGATTGTTTGCAGTCAAATCTAATGGGAAAGAGAAACTCTTTACCATGTGCCCAGCCTCCTATTGTTCATTTTTAATTGAATTCTTGCTTGTTTTAAAATCACTATCAATTATTCACTCCTGAACTTATTAACTCTGAACATCACAAGTAATAAATAGGACTGCTCGACTGTTCTGTCAGAATTCCCAGAGCCTCTCCCATCGTTGCTGGGCACTGAGAAAGAAGTCCTGGCCGTTGAATCCAGCACTTGGTCCTCTCTTTCAGCCCCAGCTTTAACATTTGAAAAGAGTATGTATTCATTTTTTTTTAATGAGCTAAATTAAATCCTCAGTGTGTTTTGTTTACAGCCCACATTTGTTCCCAAGCCAGCTGGGAGGAAACAAACAAAGCAGTAAAACAACAACAAAAACCCAACAGTGGGAATGGGAGATCATTTGCTCCAGATAACACAACTGAAACCTGCTCTCTGTGATCTCAACACCTCTCTGTGCAGTCTGCTCTCTGAGCAATTGTACCATCAGACCAAGCACTTCAAGATGCGAGGCTCTTCTGGCGGAGAAGATTCAAACAGGTTATTTTCACGTTGCATGCAAGACCCAGCAAGCAGCCTCAGCACTGCTGGGTGGGAGGTGCTCCATCTGCACACACCCACAGAGCCAAAGAGAATTAGTTCAACAAATACACGAGTAAATTTCTTAGCTTTGTTCTGCTAGCAATGAGGGGGTGACATGTGAAGCAGATGGAAAGGGTCAAGGTGCTCCCTGTGATGGTGCCTCTTGTCGCGGGAAGCAGACCCAGTGGTAACTGGAAATGAGAAATAGATTTCCTATGATTTAAGAAATGCACCTGTAATTTACCAACCTGTGGAGCATATGACTGCACAGAACGAGGACAGAGGGGCTGTGAGACCTGCGTGCAGCCCTGCTCAGCCACAAGCCTCTGATGTGCATTTACCAGAAAATGCCTTCTGTGCTTAAGATAATGCAGCACAAAGCAAATCTCATGCAGTACAAACAAACTCAGAAACGAGCCTGCTTTCCAGGCTAGGTCTACCTCCTCTCAGCCTTCCCACAGCAGCACACTATATACATCACATAAGCACACCCTGGAAACTTCACTTTCACATCAGTAAAACACAGCTAACAGTGCTTCTTCTTCCTTGCATGGCTGCTGTGAATATTCAGGCACAAACTGCTGTGCAGGGCTCAAATGCTAATGTGAAAGAAAGCCATTATAAAAGGCAAAGATAGGTAGAGGGCTTCCAGGGGCACATAAAGCTGTAATAAATCTATTTCAAACTTACTTCTCATGCAGGTCACTAAATCTGTGCCTATAATATTAGGAGTGTGCTAGCTAACTGGCCACTAACTATACAAAAGCCTTTTCTCTCCAAGTTCAATCAAAAGGACAACAGCATATGACAGACCCCTTGTATCTTTTGGTATTTTAGCCTGTCACAGCAGGGACCTCCTGCAGTGCCAGGAAAAGAGGGTTTTTTTGCTGGCCAAGCTAAAGCTAACAAAAATACCTAATGAGTAGAGGAGGCTGAGAAGCTCATGCATTTAGCTATGTCTGAAGTAGCATGTGCACACTGAATGTGGGCATAAAAAATTCATTTGAGAGATCCTATCAGATATACTCCCATGCGGCTGTTTGGAAGAAAAAAATACTGTTTTCTATAACTGTTTTTACTTAATTAAAAATATTTCCGGGAGGAAATATATGCAACCGACACATCCATCTACCAAAAGGGAAAGGGAACTTGTGCCCTATGGCCTGAGCACTATCAGTACCTTATATCCTGCAGGCTTCTGCTCTGACTGCTCCCCTCTCTCCCTGTTGGTTACCTCCACCCCTCTCACCCGTCCTGCAGTTTCTCACCATCTCAGCCAACTTTCCCCTTCTGTGGCTTGAAGCCAGCTGAGGCTGATGGACGTTAGTGCACACTGTGTGCTGTGTTCTGAGAATGCAGAGGAGAAGCTGCAGGTGAGAAAGGTGTGTGACAGTATGTCCTCCCACCAGGGATACCTGAGTTTCAGATCAGGCTTTCAGCGCAGAAAATATTTCCTGCTGTTGCTTTAAAACGTAGTGTGCATCCTTGCATACAAAATAAACTGGGGAAAAATAAGTCACATGGCATCTCTGTACAGAAATGAACTTCATCCCATAGGAGGAATTAAGGTAGGGCAGACCTCTCACCTGTAGAGGCACTTTTCTTACAAAAAAGCTGAGCATGGAAAACGAGCTAGCACCTCTGTTCAGAATCAGAGACAAAAAGAAGTGCTCATTCAGATGCTAGCAATGCTGCAAGTGTTACATGCTTCAGAAGGAGTCGAGAGAAGACATAATTGACATTTGGGATGGATGCCTATTCACAAGCCAAGGAGAGCAGTTAGAAAGCTGTGGTCACTACGTAAACACTGGGCAATCCTTGTCCTTCTCCAGGACAAATTCAGTCTGCAGACTTGACAAAATTTCCACAACTGAGTATTCGTTAATTAAACACGTAATATATCATTGTTACATGCAAATTGCCTGAGCATTTCGGAAGTCTACTGAGTGGTGATCCAAACAGGATGCTTCTCTGGGATTCCCATACTTACACATTTTGTGGGGAAAAAGAAAAAGAAGTTCACTTTGATTCTGTTTGTCACATCCCTTTAGAGCAGTTGCGTAGTTTACTTATCCTTCAGGCAAACATAAGGGAGGAGCTAAAGCAAGTGCGAGTGTGTTCAAGGAAATATACTTTGAAAGCAGTATCCATTAACCTCTCCTGTTCGAAGGAAAATCCAATATTTAATCAGAGTCTTCTGTAATTGGGAAACTTGGGTCCACAGTCATTAATCCAAAGAGGAATATTGCTAATGGATTAGTTGCTTGAATGAAGTCTGGCAAAGCCAAAGATTCAATAAAAATTGACGTTCCCTTGCAGCCTGCTGTTGACTCTCTATATGCTGCAAAGAAAGAGCACAGAGAAGGACTTTTCAAACTCTTGTATGACTTAGGGCTGCTGGAGCAAGGGTTGTGAGACTGACTACTTCAGTATGGATTGGCGGGTTCCTTCCTGATGAAAATTCAGTATACGATCACTGATAACATCTAAAGCAGCATGCATCTGAGTAACAAAATGGTTAAATGCCTTCTTTACTCAGGGGTTGTCTATACAGAAAAATGCCACTTGATAACGACAAGAATGCTGTCTTTATGATAGAAGGGGAAGAGATGCTCTGTGGGAAAAATGCCTTTGTTCAGGGAGACACAGACAACTTCATTGTAAAGTTCTAAATAAAACTTCAGTGAGGAGTTTGGGAATAATGCTTAGGACTTTCTTATATCAGTGATGAAAACAGGGCTGAGTTTATAGAAGAATAAGGAGCTCTTTATCAGCCCCTCACGCCTCTGTTTTCAAGTTCCATATAAAAGCATGCATAGCAATAAGGTACAACAGGTGTACAATCAGGTCAGATTCTAATGTATGTACGTACGTATCATCGTGCAGTAGACAAGTTTTATCTGATGTGAAGCTCTAAGCAACAGAATTATGTAAAAGCCAAGCCTGGAATAAAAAAACTGTTGTTTCATTAAACTTAAAATACAATTTGACTCTGCCATACCAATGTATATGAGCTATCTGCATTAAATTGTGTTTAATTTAACTCTAGAACTATAGGGCCCAATTAAAAATAATGAGGCCTGTCTCCAACTGTCAGGCTCAATTAGAGATAATGGGAACTGATAGTTCCTGGAATAGATTCATTTTTGTCTGATAGACGAACTAGGGCAGGGGTCTTGGCAGGGGTCATTGGAATAGACCTGGCAACAAAACATGGGTCACTCAAGCTTAAGGAGTCTTAAGGAACCTGGTTATTAAATAAGGAAGTAGGAAGTAAGTCAAATCCAAAAGCACATGAATAACCCCAATAGATTCTCTTTTTCTGTTAAATGTGCATATATTGCAGTTCATCTAATCATTAGGCTGCCCATTTTAAAGCACAAAATATGTACCACACAAAGGCTAAATCTGACAAGATGAAAGAAAAGCTAGAAAAATAAGAGCCCGACCTATTCATGAGTGCAAGAGGATCAATATTTTTCCAATGTGATGCTCCAAATATTTTACTAAAACAGAAAAGGATTTATTTTACTCAAGTATTATAAAAACTAAACCTGGGAAAGAATATCTGGATGTATTAGAAAACTCAGCTGTCTTGATAGATGTTACTTATGATGAGCAGATTACTTCCTCTTCAGTGTCAGCAGCAAACATAGGAAAAACTTGTCAGCTTCTGCTAAGCACTTTCAAATATGTAATTGAACAGTCAAGCAAATTCAGAAACACGCCTGTGAGGAATGAAGACATGTGTCCTTGAGGAAACATGAATGGACGGTATGGCTCGTGACAACTTTTAGGCACTAGACAGTAGCTGTCATTTTAGATGAGTAATTAATCTTGAACTGAGAGGGAGATGTGGAGCACTGTTGGCTGTTTATTCGGCTAGAATGACAGCCAGTGTCTGTTAGCACCGCTTGTACCCTGCCTGGGATCCGTAACCTCTCTGAGGCAAAGCTTGCCTGTGCATCCATTGTCAACAGCAATGACTCTGAAGTTCGTGTTGGGCAACGCTGACGTGCTGTGCCTTGGCTCGCCTTTTGTTTCTCTCTGAAGACACTTTTTTAATCTAATGATATCTTTCTCAATGTCTAACGATGCTCAGGCAACGTGCTGCCGATGGCATTTTATCCTGTTCCCCTCCCCCTTACACGTACAGGCCTGCAAAGTCATGCTTTGCATTTTAAATCTGTTCTCTGGGACTCCCGAAGAATGAAAGAAGGGTTGAGCGTTAGAGCTTCCCCACAACACGACTTACTCTTTGTGCTGAAAGAACAAAGTGCAAATTTATAATTGGACGTGCTGTTTTTCTTCATGCTTCCCTTCTCGTATGCTAAGAACTTCGAGAAAGGAATCTCTATGGACTACAGTGCACCACGTCGCTAAAATACAGCAGTGTTACAGGCACCACAAAGTGTTGTTCCCTTCTCCCATTGTCTTCCCTCGGTTAAATGCACTGGCTATGGGTGGCAGCCTCCTTGACTTGGTCCATACTATTCCCTGGCTATACTAGGTGGGAATTAACATGTACAGAAGGATCTTTGGAGCTTGCATTCATGTGACATCTGGAAGGACTGGGCACAGATTTCAGTGACCACCCTTAGTAATGATGTAGTGTTAAAAAACAAAATTACACGTTTACTAGAGTCTGACGTATGCCTAGCTCATGTCATACAGCACATGGGAAAGCAGGAGTGCTGAGATTCTGGAGAATTCTGTTATCTGCAGCAGTACGTGTCACCTGCACTCAGCACAAGAACAGAGAGACCTCAGGAAGCAGTCAGTCTTCCACAGGCAATGCTTCACACCAGGATATATATTATACATAGACGTGTGTACATGTAGTATGTATGTATATGTGCATTTTTGGCCCACAGAATGCATTATTATGCACAGTTATTGTTGTTCCCCTCCACTGGAAGGATAAAATGTTTTGTTAGCTTCATTCTCAGTCAAGCTTTATGACTTTGGGCAATGCCAGGAGGTAAATTCTTTGGGAAATTCATCTCTCTCTGTCTGGATCTCATCTTGTGAGTCTCACTTTTCTTAAGTGTAACAACTAGGATCTGTGGAAACAAGCCAAGCTGAATTCATCTAATTACATATATTTTTTCTCTATAAGGAAATTTAATCTCTTTTTCCTTCATTACAGCAGCAAATTATGATGACATCTTTGCATTTCTACAACCTCTTCTATCAAAGTCTCTGAAAGTTTTATAAAAAAAGCTAATGGAGCCCCAGCACAGGGATAGCAGACACTTCCAGTTTTACAGAAGAATTAATGAAGCCACAGCCCATCACATTATGCTGCTATCTATTTTTATTTTGCAGAACTCACCCCATCAGTCGTTTCAGTGATTAATAACAAGCAACGAATTTTTGAGGAAGTGAAATTTACATTTGCAACACCATGCAGCAAGTTTGTTTCTAGTTTTGTTGTTCCTAACTTGGATGTTTAACTCAGTCCAAGGCTTGGTGTTCAGCAGTTTATGACACATAACGAGTTACGACCTTAATTAGCAAAGACATACAGAAAAGGTGGAAAGTTGTGAGTGTGCAAGGCTACACACATGGCCAACAACAGTGTTAAGAAAAGAGATGCACTGCCCAACAGCCAGATGAGACCCAAATATTTTGCCCATCTTCTCCAAAGTCTTCAGAACTGCTTTTCCCACACAGAACATAAAACCAATAAGAACAAATCTGACCTCTCGGAGCATCAATATTCACAGGAAACAATGAGGAAGTGAAAATGATGGTGAGAAATAGCATTTGGATTACATTCCTTTTTTTAAACGTTTTCTTCAAATGAAGACAACAAAACCAAATATCATGCACTAAAAGACATTCTGCAAACACTACGAAATGTCTCAGTTTTCAAGGTACACTGAAATGTACTTTGCAATTGAAGCAAGTCAAATTTTGATCACATTTCTATATTAATGGCAAAATCTGATGGTGAACTCTAAATCGAGCCCTGTGCACACCAAAATGAGAGGAGCCTTAACCAAAGATACAGATCTATATGCAAAACAATGCGTAAGCAAATCCTTCCAATTACTCCACATATTCAAGTTTCTTTTAAGTTCCTTAAGGTGTTTTAAAATGTACTGAAGGCATTATAGTCATGAAGCAACAGCCCTGACATTGCTAGATGGTCTAGTCCTACAAGTGTGACCAAATGACAAAAGCTGGGAAAAGCAGAGTTAGTGTCAGAACTCCACGTTCCTGTGACTCTGAATGATTTTCACTTCACCCAGTGGTGCAGTGCCCCAGTGGAGAGTTGCTTCTTTTCTAAAATATGATACACAGAAGAACACATGGCTTTAAATTCATGCATAGGAAACAGCTGAAATAATCCATGAGACTGGCAGACAGCAAAGGCAAGAATGAAAACATCGGCTTTCCATTTGCCAAGTTGGCCAGGCAGAGCATTCTGATGCTGAGCGAGAGAAAAGGAAATCACTTCTCCCTGTGGTTGCAAAACAGTGCTACATGTTTATGTAGCACTGGAGTCAAGCAAAGCTAAGTGCCAACTGCTAGATTTCACGTGGATTACATCCTACAAAAAGGATAGTTTTATATATGGATAATTCTGCCACCCTGGTGAAACCAGGGATTCTTTTGGCTCTGGTGGCCTGGAGCAGGTTTGTTTTCAGATTCACACTAAAATCAGCCCACTGTAGCTTGATGCTGTAACCTTACAGAGCTCAGTGTGCCTGACTTTCTTCAGCAGGTGCATCTTCAAAATTGATTTCTACTGCTCCACAGAATTGCCCTTAATTTGGAATAAAAAGTGAGATGTTGCCATCACTTAAAGCTAAAGACTGTCACCGCTAGAAAAACCAAACGTTTATCTTACAATGGCATTTGAAGAGGTTCTGAAATACAAAGAAACTCAGCAGGCAGTTGATGAATTCCCCCTGGCCCCACCTTAAAAAAAAAAAGAAAAGACCCACACAAAAATGTGACAGAGGGAAGAGAAGGAGACACATAATTCATCTTGAAGATACTGGAGCTTTTCTTTTTTCCCTTTGAGTTGGTCTTCTTTGGACCAGGCTACACCGGAGCTCATCGCAGTGCTGGGGCACTCCCCATCATCCGTTCAGTCACCTATGTACTGTAGCAGGAGCTGCCAAACAATTGGTTTATTCTCTTGTGACAGTAACCCAGGAAACAAATCTATGATGACACTGTTACATGCATTCGTGAACTTCGTGGCCTTGTAGGTCACTGGACAAATCTCTCTAAACCGAACTGTTGACAGTTCTTTGCAGGGTTCCCCACAGGAAACTGAAGGTTAATTGACCATTCTTTCAAACCATGAAATGCTTTTGAAAATGTTAGTTTTAAGTCCCGTAGCCTAAAATCTGATGAAACAGCGTATCTGTGCTGTGGTGTCTTGTAATTACTGGAAATTTAATAATATGGTCAAGGAAGATGCAGAAGTGGCTTAATTAGATTCCTGTGAACATGAAACATGAAATAACGCCTGTCTAAATTGGGATTTTGTTTAGAACAGAGATGTTGAGGTAGCAGGACACCTGCTAGAGCAGCTATTATAATAGAACTGACTTCTTCTTGATTATGTTAATTTGGTGATGGCCTTGTTAAGAGGAGGAATCTCACTTTTTTAGTCTCAGATCCTTAGGAAAAACGTGCACGTGTTTATCTCACATGGATAATCCCACTGACCTTATAGGAATCATCAGTGTTGGTTTCCTCAGGATTCTTCTACCTGGAAAGCTACATGGGTGCAAATATTCTCAGAAATCCCAGAAAACACCCGATGTTCATGATCTGATTTTATGAATACAAGTGAAAAATCAGTTCTCTATTCTCTCAACATCTGCAGAAGCTATGAAGAAAATGCAAAAGTGACTTAATCACTTTGGAGAGGCTGAAAATTGAGCTGTGCCTCCAGCTGAGGCAGAAAACAGCCCCTGAGACAGAAGTTCCCAAAGGACCTATGTGCTCAACGTCACGTTCATTGCTCCTGAGATAAAACACTGTGTATTTAGAGCAGAAAAGCAAATGTTGAAAACATACCCTTTAAGACTCCAAAGTGCAAAATAAAAGCATTAAAAGGTATGCTCACACAGCATGAGGATTTGGCTTAGCTTCACAAATGAAGGCAGTGGGTTTTTATCCCGGCCTCACTCTGACGTGTTCACCAGATACCTAAGTTCTGACAGTATCACCTTCCACACGTGCTGATTGTCACACACACCACAATATCTGCAGATGATAGAATGGCAGAAGGGAGCAGTGTTAGCCTCACTCCTGATTTTGATCATTTCTATAGTCTTATATTAGATCCAGTATCACTGGAAGTAACTATTTTGCTGGAGGCTGAGTAGATAGGTACGAGAGCTACATTTCTCAGAGATTACTCTCTTGCTAATGACATTTGGAGGGTTAAAATTTGCTAACAGGCTGTGATAAAGCCCATTATGTTGGACATCTGAAGTGGTGGAAAACGCATCAGCCAACCACAGCTCTCTCGTCATGACACTTGCTCCATAATGTTGTGTATAACTGCACAATTACACAATCTGAAAGCATGTTTTGCCCCCAAATAGACACATATCAAGGCAAAATACTGTTGTATTCACTCACAAAGATAAAATTGCCCTACGCTTTGGTTTAAGTGGATAAATTATGAACAGATTGTCAGTGTTTGTGTTTCCTAGTGGACTCGTTTTGTGATTTTGCCAGCTCTTAAAATGCAGATAATAATGCTTGTGTATTCTGTGTTACAGTGGCAGGTAGAAGCCCCAGGCCCATCCTCTCAGCTGTCTGCAGAAGTACAGCAGGGAGATCGTCTCGTTCTCAAAGAATATTACCTATCAAATGCACAGCTTCATTTAGCACTTTGGAGTAAATCTAAGATACATACAAGAAAGATCATGGCAAGCACAGTGGCTATATTCCCAGCTGTTTTTTTTTTTTTTTTTTTTCTGAACTTCAGGCTTATTCAGTAGCACATTGTCCTAAAAATTACATCATCAACAAAAAATGGAATCATATTAAATAATTATAGCAATAATAATAAATGAAATAGAGTAGGGCTCCCAGCAAAGCTTCTCTTTCTGATGACACACTAACTAAACTGGACACAGAACTTATTAGCAGCAAAGGCACTTCAAAACGTTGCTTTTTCTGAGCAAGTCAGGCACTAGGACCTCCAGCATGCTTTCCTTACCTTAGCTGTGAGGAAGGGCCTTTTTGTCCGTTACATCCATGCATGTAATCAGTGATTGTGCCTATTGTAAAACTCAGATCCACCATCTGTACGCTCCCAAGTGGCCAGACGAGTGCTAAAACCCCATCCCGATGGGATTAATCTGCAATTTCACACTAAATGATTTTTAAGTGTGATTTGTTACAATACAGTATTCTAAAATAAATTGGAAAAAAAAGATGAAAACAACAACAAACGGTCAGAGCTTTTGCATCGTGATAAAAGGAGGAAGCCTGTAAAATTCCTGTGTTTAAATGGCTTTTACAGAATCCATTTTCACACTAGTTTCATTTAGACGTGAATGAATGTGTCTTGGGAAAAGGTCTTCCTGATAACTGCAATAGCTGCTTTTGATTTCTGAGGGAGAGAATGCAAAACCAAACTCAGAATCTGTGCACTGGCCAGGGGATGAAATATAAAGTGCTGACAGCCTTGTTCGGGGACTGAGCATTTGCACAGCGAAGTTGCAGTTTGTAATGTAAATGGAATATTGCAGCTTTGTACTCGGAAGGATGGATTGTAAAAGCACCGAGTAGATAAAGGAGGAGCAAAAGAGTCCCTTCTTCCACATAAAACAAAGCTGGCTTGAAATGTGCAAGGAAATTTCTCCTTTTCAAGAAGCGCTAACTGCTTTGGGAAGGACATCTTTTCACCCAGTAGGTGGCACTGATCTGAACTTTATTTCCTCAAAACATTTCAGATACTTGGCCGAGAAGGATAAAAACTCCAATCAGAAAACATGCCGCGTGGCTGGGGGCCAGGGCACACCAACGCCCTCGTACCAACATGATGATGTGTGAACACCGAGCAGCTTCTCGGCCGTGTTGCATTCAATGTGGTAACTGTGGCTCCTGTCCCAGTGGGTGTGAGGTAGGAGAAATATTTTAATTTTGAAGCCTGACCACACAGAGTGCAGAAGTCATCACAGTCTTCACGGGGTTATCCTAAATCTCTGCTTTTGAGGGCTCTACAACTCTCTTACTTGTTTGTTTTGACTCAATCGTGTAAAGTACACTTGAGAGTGGGGAAAATAAAGCAAAGATATCTTATGGTGACCTCACTTCGTAGCAAAAGAAATTGAGCACAACATTCAAAGCAATCTACTACAGCTCAAGTGACAGTTTACAGAAATTAAAGCTAATTTTAGGAGAAACTCACAGACAAGGAAGTCAATGCCTTTACAAAGTAAATTTCTTACTTCTGTTTGTAGTTCTCTTTCACTATCTGTTTGCTACAGATCAGTTACTCCAGAGAAGGGAAGAATTTAACTGCTGAACACTGCGTTACTTTGGAGGCCATGTGTGAAAACCTTCATCATAATATTTAAACAGAATCTTTCCTGTTGCAACTTGCTAAGTACTCCCCTCTGTGTTTGCAGAACTAAGCCCTTGATCCCTTCACATTTCAGTTTAAGCTCCTCTAGTGAGCAAGACGGGTGTAAACCACCCCCTGCTCCACACCTGCCATAAGCTGGCTCCTGGAAGCAGAACGTATGCAGATCACCTGAATGAGGGAAACGAATCCACACACTGCGTGGATTGCCACAAGGAAACCAGCCGAGTGGAAAGTTCAACTCAACGGCTCAGGTGAGTTCTCAGAAACTCTAAGAGAAATGTCATGTTTTCCCTTTACCCCTCCTGCAAGCATCAGGCCACGGGAATGTATTAAAAATGCTTTTAAGCTGCAAGGTAAGTAGATAAAGTCTGTAAGTGGCTACAAAAATGGCACGGTATATCTCTGTAATTTAGGGAATACTTGGAACTGCGTGAGCTCTGTAGCTTTTTCTTCTTTAAACACTCCTTTTTGGTTCTCTGGATGAGCCTGGAGCAGGCCCTGGTGCTGAGAAACATTGATCACTCTCCATTTCAACTGGCAGTAATTGACAGAGAAAGATTTGATGCTCATCAAAGTGAGCAGATTCTCATTAAGAGCAGAAGAAAACATTTCCCTGCCTTCACGTTCCACCCCCTCCACACCACACAGCAAACTGTCCAGCGCAAATGGATTTCTCACAAGACCTCAATTTTCATCCCACGTGCTCAAAGTATTTCCACATTTACACCTCATGTGAAGTCCAAGCCGCAGGGTTTCGTCACTGATATCAAACTGCTTCTGCATGAAGCCCATCTTCCGCAACAAGTAAGACTGGTGTCTGTTTTGATGGCAGGCTTACAGGAAATCTGCAAAACCAAGTCAAGAATGGACAAAAGCAGGACAGTATTTTCTGGCACTGACCCTCTGCCAGCGCGGGCTGTGCCTGCAGTTCAGCTGCTCAGTGCACCCTAGGGTCAGGATGCCATTCTGAGAGCAGACACAGGTGAGCTTCACGAAGCTGAACGAATCCAAGAGCCAGGTCTGCAACCCCTGCAAGCAGAACATGCTCCAGGACAACATCGGATCCAAAGGAGGGCTACAAAACTGATGGATTGAGCAAGTTCCCTGCGAGGACAGGCTGAGAGCTGAGGAGCAGGCTGTGGGGAGCCAAGGAAGACAATGGCATCCTGGCTTGGATCAGGAATGGTGCGCTGAGCAGCACTAGGGGAAGTCATCCTGCCTCTGTACTCGGCTTTGGTCGAGGCCTCACCTCGAGCACTGCGTTCAGTTTGGGGCACCTCAGAACAAAAAGGATGTGGAGGTACTGGAGCAGGTCCAGAGAAGGGCAACAAAGCTGAGGAAGGGCTTGGAGAATCAGCCCTATGAGGAGAGGCTGATGGAGCTGGGGCTGCTCAGGGTGGGTAAAAGGAGGCTGAGCAGAGACCTTATTGCTCCCTTCCAGTATCTGAAAGGCGCTCACAATGAGAGTGGGGCAGGTCTCTGCTCACTGGTGACAGTGACAGGACGAGGGGAAATAGTGTCAAGTTGCACTAGGGTAAGTTTAGGTTGGACATTAGGAAACACTTCTTTACAGAAAGGGTTGTTAAACCCTGGAATGGGCTCCCAGGGAGGTGGCGGAGTCACCGTCCCTGGATGCGTTTAAGAGCCGTTTGGATGCGTTGCTCAGAGATACGCTTTAGCAGAGGGTTGTTGGAGTGAGGGCAGTACGGTTGGGCTGATGATCTTTGAGGTCTTTTCCAGCCCGAGTGACTCTGCGTGCAATCCTGTGTGAGAGCAGCACCTGTAGGGACTGGAAGAAGGAAGGGACAGAGCCTTCAGCAGGGCCTGAAGGAAGCGGCTTCGGGCTCGTGGAGACGGGTGTAAGGACGACGCGTTCCCCGCGTCCGCCGCTCAGCGCGGGGCTGTGCGCGCCTCAGCCGCCGCTCCCGGGCACGTTCCCGCGCTCGGGTGTGGGGGGCGGCGGCGGCGGGCAGAGCGGCGGGGAAAGCAGTGCGGGGCGGGCGGGGCGAGCCCGGCTCGGGCGGTGCTCCCCTCGGAGCTTTCATCCTCCCCTCCTCACGCGCAAACCGCCGCCGCACGTTTGAATGCCCCCTCCTCCTCCTCCTCCTCCTCCCCGCTCCTCTCTCCCTCCTCCTTTTTTTTTTTTTTTTTTTAATGTTATTCTTTCCTCCCCCCCCCCCCCCCCCCCCCTGGAAAGTTGCGAGAACTCCGTCTTGTGCTTTTGTTATTCTTCTTATTTTATTCTTTTTTTTCTTTTTTTTCGTCACGACCCGCTCCCGCCGTGGGGAGGGGGGCTCAGAAGGGAGGAGGAGGAGGAGGAGGAGGGGGGGGGGGGGTTGAAGGTGGGACGGGGTGGGGGGGATGGAAGGAGGGGGGTTGAGGTGGGGGGGGGGGGGGGGGGGGGGGTGATGCGAGGAAACGCGCTTTCCCGGCCCTGCCCCGGCGCTGACCCCCCGGCCGCGCATGCTCCAGGCTGGACAGCTCCTGAGAGGGAAATTTAAAACCGGGCCGTGCGGCCGGCCCTGCCGCAGCAACGACGGGGAGCTCCTCGCGGCCCCTCCGGACCGCCCGAGGAGGACCGAGCCGCCCCCCATTCCCCCCCCCCCCCCCCTCCCCCCTTCCCCACCCCCCCACCCCGAGGGGACGGCGCTCCGTGGGCCGCCAGGTTGGTGGGAGCGGGGGTCGCGGGTTCGGGGCCGCCCTCGGGCGCGGCGGGGCAGCGCTCACCTGCGGGCGGTGCTCGGGGCCGGGGCAGCGCTCGCGGTATCGCCGCTCCCCGAGCACGTTTGGCTGAGCCCTTATGGCAGCGAGCTGGAGCTGTTCGTGTGGCCTCAGCGCAAGCGGCGCGCACGGGGCTCGTGGCTTAGGACCCGCTTTCTCATCGCCCGGGGTTTTCACTCGGAGTCCCGACCGTCCCGTCCCCTTGCTGAAGTGCTGGATAGCTACTGCGTGCGCGCCTATAAATGTTTCCTTTTTTTTTTTTTTTTTTCTTTCTTTCCCCTTTTTTTTTTTTTTTTTTGCAAAGGAGATGATAGAGAGTGATCTCCCGTCCATGATGTCAGGACTCATCCGGAGCTCAGGGCACAGCCAGCACGCTGCCCAGGAGTACAGGTGAGGGCTCTCTCCGTGCACAACCACACGGGGCGAACGGTTATTTCCTTATGCAAACGGGTAGAAATCCTGTTCTGAAAAGTCAGCGTTTCTCTCGCTCCTCTTCTCTTGCTCTTCTTCTCGAGTTGAACAAAGTGGTGGTGAGTTGTAACTCGTTGCTCGTGAGCTATAACTCATTTCTCATGAGCTATAACTCACTGCTTGCTTAGAACGATTCCTGCTTAAAGCGCTGTGATACTTTGCCGTGTTGGATAAATGCACCGCCCAGGCCTTGGGCTGACCTCTCACTCTCTCTCTCCCCTGGATGAGTGTTGTCAGACAAGATATAAATCAATTATCGTTCACCTGTAATTCTCTAAAAGTTTCCTCTCGGGTCACACTTTGCATTACTGTGCAAAGACCAAATCACGTGCAATAGGCACCGGATAAATTATTCATTAAGTCAAGCAAGTGCACACGTAGTACTCCAAGCACTACTTTGTAGCAGAGCTGTACTAATATCAGGGAGAGCAAATCTGGTTTTGCCAAGAGCCTCTGATAACTTTTCTGTACCAGTACACGTCCTTCATCATGCAAAAGCATTGTTGGGAGTCACGGGACAGCTCTGCCTGAATTACAGTGCGCTGGGTTAAGTTAGGTTACCTCTTGTCACATGATGCCAAGTTCCAAGAAGCACAGAATAACACGGTCTGGCTCTCACAATTAAAATAGAGAAAGAGAGAGAACCTTTTTGTTGTTGTTTTAAAACGAGGAGCGAGTCATTCTCTCCTGCCTCCGGCCCTGAGGGTGTTTTCACACTCTTCTGCGGGTAACAGTACTCAGCCGCAGGTATTCTCTCAGCCTCTCCCTATTCAAAATGCAAACGCTGCCTGCAGCCCCTTGCAGCTCAACAAGTGATTTGTTATACCCTTCGCGGCCGCTGTAGAAAAAGGGCTGTGGAGCTCTGTTTTGCTGTTTATTAAAGCATTCTTTGCTCCGGACTTTCTGTTGGCTGGGTAAATATTTGTAAAGAAATATTCAGTATTTAATGAGGGGTGTGTATGAGAGAGGGTTCTGGGTACTTACATTTAAGTCTGTATTGATGCCCTGAAGAGCACACCACCTTAACAAAGACCCTTATTAATGGGAGAAATGTTCTTCAACTCATTAAAAACCTTTTTTTTCCTTCTTTCAGAAAGATATGATTTATCTTAGTGCCCATAAAGGAATTGTAAGAGTTTCTCCTTTACTGGGAATTCAGCTGCATTTAAAAACTACTTTTAATCTCCATCAAGCATTTTGAACTCAAAGATCAGTGTTCTCTAAAGTTTTTAACCCGTTTGTGATATCTTTTACGCAGCTTTAAAATGAATTATCTGACCTCATTTAATAATGGCCAATTCTGATAAAAATGCATAAAATCTGAACTGCACCATAAATGCAGAGCAGTATTTATCCTACTTCATGAGAAAACACTTTGGATTATGTAAAAGAAAATCTTTTAGACTGAATGATTTTAAGAAAAGAATAGACCTGTCAAATTCTATCAGCTCTGTTTACTCTCCTGCTGTCACCACAGTCCAAGACTGGAACCCACAGTCCCGAGTGCTCCATGGGGGAGCATCAAGGCTCCACAAAATGGGGAATGGCCTCCAATTAGTGAGCGGGAGGCTGGGACCGGGCTGAGAATACTCTTCTGTCTCACTTGGAATCTTTCAATTGGGCAATTGGACTTGGAGGAGACCAGGCTCTCCTGTGAGGCTGCGTCAGAAAATGCTGAAGAGGGGGGGAAGAGGGTGTGTGCATGTGAGCAGGGGATCAAATCAGTAAATACCTGAAAGTTTTCATGCACATATGCACAGACCTTGAAACTATTAAAAAGAAAGAAAGAGAAAGAGAGAGAGAGAAAGAGAGAGAAAGAAAGAGAGAGAAAGAGAGAAAGAGAGAAAGAGAGAGAGAGAGAAAGAGAGAAAGAGAGAAAGAGAGAAAGAGAGAAAGAGAGAAAGAAAGAAAGAAAGAAAGAAAGAAAGAAAGAAAGAAAGAAAGAAAGAAAGAAAGAAAGAAAGAAAGAAAGAAAGAAAGAAAGAAAGAAAGAAAGAAAAAGAAAGAGGAAAGCACTAATTTTAGCTGACATCAGAATTCTCAGAATCTAAAGCATTTCTAGCAAATTTGATGCAGCACATGGAGTAGGGATGAGGAATAGGCTGCTGTACAAAGCCCCAGACTTTCTGCACCTTGTTAAAACTGTTTTGGGCAAACAGCTCTTCTGTGGGATATAAAACATCATCCTGTCTAGTAATGATAAGGGCCATCAGAGCTTCCCCAGCTCCTATGTTTCTCTGGGGCCGTCACTGCCAGTAAATCTTCATGTTGGCCAAAACACGCCTCTACTGCCTTCCCAAAAAGAATACTGCTACATTCAGTGTTTGCATAACTGTAGCAGTGACAAATATTGCTGGTGATTTCATTTTACATTTCAGGGAACAGAGGCAGAGAATCTAGCACTGGGATTTTTAAACTTCCAAGACTTCACACTTGGCTAATTCCAATGAATAACAGAACGTTACGTTGTAGTGTAAATATTTTGATGTTAAAGCAGAATGCATGCTTACCTTGCAGTGGTGCTCTGGTGTAGTTTCAGCACAAAGCTGTGTAAGTTATAGGAGCCCACACAATGACTTCTAGACCAGAGGAGAGCTCCCATCATCTTCAGTGAGTTTGGAGCTGGTCTCAGTTATCTGCCTTGTGAGTGCTTCCAGCAGTATTGAATGTAAGTGATGGAAGCAATACTGAAATTTGCAATTCAGTTCCTTGCAGTTTAGTTTCTCTGAACATTAATAACTGGTGCAAGAGAAGTAAAAGATCTACTGCAATGTATGCAAGTGCACAACTGGATATAACGTGAAGACCTGTAGGATCTGAAGCTGCAGTGAGGCAGATGAGAGGAAAAAACAGATTTACTGTAGCTTACTTTTGTCTTGGCTAAGGTAGGCTTGGACTTGTTCATAAAGCGTTCAACATGTTAGTAGTCTATATTCCTCCTCTTCCCATTTTAATTGTCCTTTTGATTCTTAACTACAGTGGTCAGTATTTAACTAATTAGGTAGTCTAATTCAGTTTTTTCTGCAATGATTACTTTCTTCAAGCATAGTTTGGCATCAAATTGTGCTTTAAAATACAGCTGTTGTTTGTTTGTTTGTTTGTTTTTCCTGGTGAAGCTGTTCTTTAGTTCTTGTCCTGAACAGTTATGGTCCTACTTTCTCTACCCATTGATTCAGCAACTGCTTAATCCTGGCAGCAAATCCCATAAACCTTGGATTGTCATGGATTTACAGTCCTCACAGACAAACAACACGTAACTGCTACGTTCCCTGTGTTCTAGGCATGACTGCATTGCAGGTGGGCAGCCTTTATCTTTTATGGCACTTGGGACATTCTGGCTCTCCTAAGTGGTAGTCTCATAGCTGGTTTTGGAGCAAGCTACAGTTGGGTGTTTTCCACAGTCACTCCTGGGAATGGATGGAGGCTGGGGGTTTGCATGAAGTAAATTTCTGCAGACAAAAGGTTACAAATGCATAACTAACAACACCGTAATTGTTCCTGAAGAAAATGTCAGTGTCCATTCCCTTGACACCATGTGTGTCTGACAGGGAGTTAGATAATGACTCGATGTGTCGGAGGAATTTCATCAGAGGAGTTGCTTCATTCTTTCAAAAAAATGTGAGAAACCTCCTAGGAATCAGTCAAACTCAGGCTGCACTGGATTGATTTAAGTGGATTAGCTCCACTGTTTCCTATGCAGTTCCTGAAATGTGCTAATCAGTATTAATAATAATAATAAAAAAAATAGTGGCCCTTGCTTCCCCAATTGTCCTGCAGAGCTGGGGAGGGCTGGTGACTGACTTTTACTCAAAACATTCACGTAGCACCAGATACTTCAACGCATTTTTGGATCAAGAGGAAACTCATTTGGACATTAATCACGGCTTTTCTTTTTCTTTTTTTTTTTTTTTTTTCCCCATCAAAACATATTGTAGATTAAGATACAGGCTGCATCAGGGAAATCTGAACCTACAGGAAGAAATAGTGATTGTGTGGGTGAGGCAGAGCAAGGAGTGAGCTCTGGGTTCAGTGCTGACACTGCTGCTCACTTCCTGTTAGGCTTAAGCAAATCATGTAGGTCACTTGTAATTCAGTTTCCCTCCATCCCGTACCAAAATGAGGTAACGGGGTGTTGTGAAACTCCAAGCTGAGATGTATAAAAGTCTCCTAGAGCACATCTATGACTGGTTCTTTTAGAGCATAAATATCTTTGCAGAAGGTTTTTGGAGAATCCTCTTCTGAGCCATGGTGTTATGAAAAGGAGAAGAGCAACAACTGACAGGGTAATTATTTGCTTTTTCCTCACTCGCTTTGGTTCATCTAAACCAAAGTTTCCTGAGCTGTAGTGGAGGAGAGATGTTCTGGTTCTTCCTGGAGGGCTGCCTAATTTCTCTTCTTATTTCCAGCAAGACCAGAAATTGCTAAAAGCCTGAAGACAATGAGGAGAAAGGCACTTGGGAGTAGATGGGTAGTGTGCCTTCAGGAGGCAGAGGGGAGTTGAAGACCAAAAACAGCAGTGAGAGCTGTGAGAGCAGCTGGCGCAGGAGCAGGGAGAAAAGGGACTGATAGCTGTGCAGTGTGGAGGTCAGACCCTGGTGTGGGAAAGGGGGAAAGCAAGCAGTGTGCAGCAGGGAAGAGCAGAACAGTCAGAGTGAAGAGCAAAAGGAGACAAGTTGACTCAGTAAAACAGAATAATTCTCACCATGAGACGGCAGAAGAGTCACAAAACACAACTGCTTTCCTTGTATTGCTTCATCCACCAGAAATCGCTGTGCTTGTTCTGTGGCCATTACATAATCCCAGACAAAAGAAAACAGTTCCTCAGAACCACTTCAAGAGAAAGTTTTCGCAGGGCTCTTTTTGTTCAATTGTCGTTCTCTGGATAAAGCATTGCAAGCAGTTAAAATTAAGAATCTGTCACTGCTGTCTGCCTCTGCTTGAAGTCACATTGTCTATTACAATGTCAGTGCTGGCAGTGATAATGAAAGTTTTGCACTCAGAGACATTAGAACACTATGGCTGACGCTGAATATGCCAAATACAGCCATGGTGTTTTGGTCTGGGTTTGCTTAGTGGCAATGCTGAGTTGTTGCCATGCCCTATTCCCTTTGCACCACACTCACCCTACAACATCAACCAGTTTGAGTGCTTTGCATCTTTTAGAGACAGACTCCAAGCAGGCAGTCCTCTGAAGGGTGGAAGGCACAATACTTATAGAAATGTGTCACACTGCAGCCCGTATATAAACTGGAACCCCCAGGTATTGGCTAAACTACCTAGAGATAGAATATTGCAAGGCATACTTGTCATTAGCAGGCTTTTCTTTAGCCTCAGCAGAGGTGTTTGACAGGCTGTTCTGAAGAGATGGCTGCTGTGATCTCCAGTGCCAAGTTCCTCATGCAAGAGTTTGCAGGTGTAGAAGTGGCCACTTCACCCTGACAGTGAAGGGCTGCATTAGATCCAGCTCAGTAGATCCAGCTGCACGAGAACAGCTCAACGTGAAGAGAGATGGTGAGGTCAGACTTCTGAATGTAGATCCAAATTCAGTTCAGATGTTGCAGACTCCTGCCGGGTTGTGCCAGGAGGGAATTCCTTTCCCTGTAGCTAGCTGTTCAGCTGGTGCCTCCTGCCTATGCAGGAGCTGTGCTTGAGATAGCAAATGCACCAGTGTTCTGCACTGCTAACAGGCTCGAGTGATCTTGGTCATACATGCAACTGATGCAAAAGTGACTGCTGGCAGGAAAGTCTCTGAGCTCAGCATAAGGGGATTCCTTGTCAAGTTATTCATCCCGATACAAGCAAACCTTGTGCAGGCAGGCTGTGGCCAAGCTCTGTTACCACAAGCAGATAAACATTTTGGGCAGCATACAGTAGAGCAGAGAGTAAAGATGAATGTTATACTGAGTGCCGTAGACTTCAGAGTGCTTTTCACAGGAGGCCAGCATCCTCTAATACATGAATCTTCCATCATGTGGGTTCTTACTGATGCACTTACCTTTCTAGGGTAGAAACACGTAGGCACAGTTGTTTTTTTCCTGCAGAGAGTGGAAAGGAGTGAAAATGGAATTGCATCATTTCACCACACCTTTAGAAGATGATATTGTGTCTGTGACACGTTCGGTGTGACTGAGACCTTCCTGCACAGGGTGTAGCAGTTCAGCTGAAGGAGCAGACAGCCCTGGGGAATGTGCAGCTGGGGCTGCGTGCATTAATTGTGGCGTATCACTATTTATCTCATTTACATGCATTGAAAGGAAATGGCTGCTTTTACTACAGTGCCCCATTGTGCCAGGGGCTGTGAACACCCATCTACAGGCAGGGTCTCTGACTCCTGAAGTTTACCCTGAAATGTGAGACAGAAAGGATGGTGGAGGGGAGTGGAATCTAAGTACACAGTATTATGGTATGTATGTATGCAGTAGTAGCTGGCACGGGAGGTTTTTCAGGTCAGAAAGGTTGAACCCTATGACGTAACAGTGCTGGGTATTCCTCTATTACTCTCTTCCCAGAGAGAGTTAGATCTGCTTTTAGTGAACAATCACTAAAAGCAGGAATACTCTTGAGTGTGTGTACTGTGAGATAAGCTGGGTTTGTGCTGCAGAGTAAAGCTGGGCATTTAAAACACCTCAGGGAGCGAATGGATGCACTTTAAGCAGCCTTAAAACACCTGTATGCTTGGATCCCTACAGCTGTTCTATGCTAGCACGCAGAAAGGAACACAACTTGTCTTGGGCAAAGAGCTGGCTCACACACCTTGCCTCGGTGTCTGTTTGAAATGGAGCTCAGTGAGTGTGACATTGAGTTTAAGTTGGATACAAGGAAGGAACTGTTTACCAGGAAGGTGGTGAGGAACTGGCACAGGGTACACAGAGAGGCGGTGCTGCCCCGTCCCTGCAGACAGCCGTGGTCAGGGGACGGGGCTGAGCACTGCTGGAGCTGTGGGTGCCCCTGTGCACCGCGGGCAGTGGGATCAGATGGTTGTCCCTTCCGACTCAAACCGTCCTATGGTTCTGTGAGAGAGCTGCATCCATGCACTCCCAGCAGTGCTGGACGGATCACCATCCAATTTCGGATAGCATCCAGCCTATCATCAGCCCCCTGCACATCTGGGAAGAGCTGTGCGAGGCTCCACCACGATGGGCAGGAAGCGGGGACCTTTCCTCCCCCAACGGCGACCAGGGAAGGCTGCTGCACATCCTCTGCACGGAGATGCTCAGAGATGCAGAGCAGCAGAGGGCATGTGGAGGATTCATGGGCTGACAGGAGGCGTGTGCGGTGGGTGCTGACCCTCGCCGCCCATCTGACCCCACTGTTTGTTGAGGGAGCTGACTTGTCTGGGAGGACTGGCAGGGACCGGGGTGCCAGATGGCATGTGTATGCGTGTTGTGTGTCGGCTGTCATTCAGCCAGATTAATGTGGAGTTGGTAAAAAGGAGGAGGGAGAAAAAAACAATTAAGCAAGAATCCCAAAAACAATTGAGGCCACGTGCCACTGGGCAACAGTCGTTTGCTCCACAATGGGTTATCGGCTTACAATGAATGGGCCCAACTGTTGCAAACGACATGAGCCTGCCCAGTTTTCAAATCATTTAATGCTCTTGTTTTCTTCCAATCCAGCCAATCTCTGGGCCGGGAGAGTGGTCACCTGATATTCTTTTTCTGTATTTAAGTCCCAGGCCTCACAAAATAACTGAACAGTGGTAACCATGGCAATGCTAATTATTGCACTATAACTACAGTACGAGAAAGAAAACAGGGTAGGCTGGGAGAGAGATTTGAAGATGTTTTTGGCCAGCACTTTAGCTTCTGGCTCCTGCTCGTTGCTTTTTCTTTTTCTCCTCCTTCTTTCCAAAGTCTTTTTACCAGCAAATTACATTGTGCTTTAAGGATTTCCCAGATAATTGTTCTGGGAATTTTTAGTGTGTGTTTCAGTAAATCACAAATAGAGTTCTGGCTTGTTCTTTTGAGCTGCCTTGGAATCACGTGGAATATAAAAGATGCTTCAGCAAGAGACCAGATTTCTTTAAGACTCCTGCATCATTATTTGTCAGTGAGCGTACGTTGGTGCCACACAGCTGGTTTCAACACATCTGTGAGAGAGCTCTTTAAAGTCTTGGTTTTAAAAGTAAAATCAGCTACATTCAGCCAAACTCTGCTGTGGCCCTGAACCCCTCTGGGTTAACCCTGGGCATCCAGTGATCACTTCCTAATGTGCTCTGATGACTGTTTTACTCTGTGACTTCTGTTTAACGTGGGTATAACAGTTCTTTTACTGACTTCAATTGGAGTTTTTACTTCATGGGAACTTACAAGTGCTGTATATACCTTTCAGAGTTCCACTTTTGTACCACACATGCTATCAAAAGCAAAACCTCCCTATAAGAATTGTTTCTGTGCTTCATGGTTCCTTGTTAAGTATCAGTAACTTCATATGTCTGAATGGAAAAGATGAGCAGCTCATTCTGTGAAGTTTTGCTTACACACCCACCAAGGGGATAACAGGCTGGGAAAAGCTCTCTCCAGGTGTTAAAGGCAGCAGAAGGTTGTGAAGGATCATGGCACAGAAGCTTTTTCAAGGCTAGCTGCTCACTGGATGTTAACATTAATGCAGATTTGTCAGGTTAAAAGTCCTGACAAGGTTCCTTCTGCATCAAGGCTGTACAAGTACAGATTCCTGACAAAAGTGAAAATGACAAATCAGTTCGGGTTTTGTTTCTAGGCAGTTTCTCTTCCAGGTTCTCATGCCTTCTTCCCCTACAAATACTGCACGTAATGTTTTCTTAACTGAAACATTTCAAACTGTACAAAGGAGCACGTGATTAAAAGGCAGAGAGCATCAGTAACTAGCCAGCTGTGAAACAAAAGGTCACATCTGAACTGTGCGAGCAGGATTGCAGCCTGACGTGTTTCCCCGCTGACCTCCCCGAGCTCAGGCATCCCAGACATCTCCCTCCTTACCAGGGACAGTTTTGCAGCATCTCTGCTCTTTTCTAACCTTTCATGCTGTTTTGCAGGCTCTTAGCTTCTGACCCCTCCCAGCTGACTGAAGATGACCTCCCCAGTGACTTGCAGTCCTTGTCGTGGCTGACATCTGTTGATGTTCCTCGGTTACAACAGATGGCCAGTGGAAGAATGGATTTTGGCCTTGGAGCCCAGAATGCAATGCTTCAACAGACAGGTAAACTGTTAGGATGGTAAATAACTGCTATTTAAATGACACAGCTCCTTTCACTTTCCTCCACATAGTCCAGCTTTCGTATTAGTAGGTTTGATTTAGGTTCATTACTTTTCACTTCCTGCCAGAGACCTGGAGCCTGTTTTCTTCTGATACTGTGGATCTGTTTCTTTCATTTTGAGAGGCAGAGTCCTAGCAGTCACAGCAGTCATCTTAGTATCCAACTCACTGCTCTGCTCACTGCAGTTGCCCGTACCACGTGTGAAACTGGGCCAAGGTATTTAATACTTGCATTTCAGAGGTTTTCAACAGCTTTGAAATTAGGTAATTAATCTTCCTTGTTTGTTTCAACACTGATAAAACTAAGAGTATCTTATTTACCCCATACCTGTTTGCTCCACACAGACTTACAGCATCTGCTCACTGAACGCCTTTCTTTTCTTTGTGAGCATCCTTTAGGCAAGCACTCCTGTTCCCTGAGGCATTCTGCCCAGAGAGCTCAGTGTATCATCTCGTGTGCTTTGCAGCAGAAATCCGTCTGGAGTGCAGAGAGCTCTGAATCTGTGCTTTGTTTCTGGATTGTTTTTTTTTCCTTTTGTAAGATACTGTGTCTGTAACAGCACTGCAGACTGTTAGACAGCTGTCATCTTTCATCCTCTGCATAACAACTTTTAGAAGCAGCTGAAGTCATCTTTGCAATCTGTGAAGTGTTCAGAGTTCTTTTGGGATGGAAAGCTGCAGCGGTGTGAAAATCCACTCCAGCCTTAGCTGTGTTCTGCTGCATCTATTACAGATCGGTGTCAGCTCTCTTTTCTGAAGTGCACTTCCACAGGAACATTTATTACATCTGCTTTTTTTCCAAGCAGGTCCTGTGGCAAGCAGCATGCACTCCTCAGGAGCACCTGGAGCAATGATTCATGTCCAGGCCAGCCTGCAACAGGGAGTCCTGGGACTGAATTCTATTTCACCACACGGAGCAAACGTAAGAGCAACACTTGCACCACTTCTTCAGAAAAGATGTTGGTAATCTGAAGGCTGACACGTCTGTTGTCCTTGTCTCAGCAGATGAGCCAGTACTCTGTAGGGGGGCAGCCATCTCCTAGTTTACAGACACAGCAGCAGCTCTTCCCTCCTCCTCATCCACAGCAAGTGTTTGCCATAGCCCAGAATACCCAGCAGGTACTGTTATTGGCTTGAGGTCTGTGTCTCAGAGTGCCTTCTAAGATCATCTCTAGAGCACTTTCAGAAAAAAAAAAAAAAGCCCTAAGCCTACAGACACCCATAGACACTCTTCTTTTCCTCTGCATACAGTGCAACCCAGCAGCAATCTACAACACATCCTATGGCACCCAGCCACATTATCCTCAGCCACGCCTGGCTCCTCACTCCGCCCAAGAGCTGCATCCAAAGCACTACCCTAAGCCCATCTATTCATATAGGTGAGTAGATACCAGCACAGCATGTTGCTCAGAGCCTGCTTTGGGATGACTTCACTCTAGGTGTGACAGCACAAGAGTATTTGCTTGCTTTTGAAGGGAACAAGAATCCATTCACCCACTCAAGGGTTCTGTGGAAACTGCCCCGGGGGCCAAGGGGGAGGAGCAGGAATGAACAAACAAACTAGTTCCTGGCCATCAGCATAAAGGTAGAAAACAGCACACAGAAGTAAAATCTGCAGGATCAGAGGGTGAATTCTGAGCACCTGGAAACTCACTGACTATAGATCCCCAGGGGGAAAAAATACTGGGGGAATCAGCCAGGTGTTTGTGTCTGAACACAGATGGATCTGAGGTTGCTAGACCAGAAGACATGATGGGTAAGCATCTACAACCTGTTGTTAAGAGTTTCTCTGTTCTCTAGTTGCTTAATTGCAATGGCACTGAAGAACAGCAAAACAGGCAGCCTCCCAGTGAGTGAGATCTACAGCTTCATGAAGGAGCACTTTCCCTACTTCAAGGTACGCCTGCAGCTGGAAGCTGGGAGTGGAGCATGGCATGCTTTGCTCTCAGTGTATTTCTCTAACATCTCTCTGTGCCTTTCAGACAGCCCCTGATGGCTGGAAAAACTCCGTGCGCCATAACCTGTCCCTGAACAAGTGCTTTGAGAAGGTGGAGAACAAGATGAGTGGCACCTCCCGCAAGGGATGCCTGTGGGCTCTCAATCCTGCCAAGATTGACAAGATGGAAGAGGAGATGCAGAAGTGGAAGCGGAAGGACTTGGCTGCCATTCACAGGAGCATGGCTAACCCAGGTAGGGCTTACGTTATGCCTCAGTTGCTTGTGTGAGATGCAAGGGTTAAAAATGCCTGTTTGGCCAGGAATACACGAATTAAAGTGAACAGTTGTGCAGAGCAGTGCTGGCTAGTACAGAACTTGGGCCCTCCAACAGCCTCTGCCTTAAACCTGCACAGCCAAAATGCTCCCCGTGCTCTGCAGCGAACAGGGTCACTGCTGCTGCAGAGATGGAAGCCCTCAGCACAAAGTGATCCCCACATTTTAGATAGACATCTTTTTCCTCCATGCTAACTAACTTAGAGCCTTGCACGTGCTGGATACGAAGAGTTATGCTGCCTCCAGTGTTAGCATTTATAGTGGCAGTTGTCAATGCTTTTTTGGCTGTTGTTCTGCAGAACTCTTTACTGAGACTCGTTCTTATTTATAAAGACGTGCTTATTTTTGAAGCTTTCTGCAGCTCAGGGTTGGTGAAATTAACCAGATGTTTTTTGCTGTAAAACCTCTAACACAAAACCTGATAAATAACACTCTCCTTTTAAGTGAAGGAGACTATAGTGCCACTGAAACTACCAGGAAGCTCTGTGGGAATCTTTCCTGGGAAGTGAGCAGGATTCAGTGTCCCTGTGAGCAGGAGCCCTTCTGAGGATGCTGCCTGTGCTGCTCTGTGCAAACTTCATGTGAACACTTTTTTTTTTTTTTCAGCTGTGTTAGGAGTTACCATGGAAGTCCACTAGGGTACGGGTTAGGGAAGTAGATGCAATGAAATGCTTTGATAGGGCCCTACCTGATCAGCTGGGTTAAACTTCCTCTTTTCTTCCTTGGGAATGGGCACTGCGTGCGCAGAGGAGCTGGACAAGCTGATCACTGACAGACCCGAGAGCTGCAGGCGGTCCAGTAAACAGGCAGAGCCTGAGATCTCTACCCTGAACCACATGGCAGCAGCCCAGGGCTGCATCTCCATCTCCCAGCTGCAGCCCCAACCCATCATGACGCTCTCGCTGCAGTCTGTCCCTCTGCATCACCAGATCCAGAC
This sequence comes from Oreortyx pictus, assembly GCA_036925125.1. Taxonomy (NCBI): domain Eukaryota; kingdom Metazoa; phylum Chordata; class Aves; order Galliformes; family Odontophoridae; genus Oreortyx; species Oreortyx pictus. The sequence goes on along the minus strand of JAUPFR010000019.1, from coordinate 13,062,268 downwards.
CCAGGCTCGCATCACTCCGGACTCCCCGGCACCCGCACAGACCCCTCCTCTCCACACTCTGCCTGACATCAGCCACAGCCCCCTGCCCCACCACCCCATGGGCCGTGCCCCTCCCGACTTCCTGAACATGACCACAGACATGAGCACGGAGGTGGATGCTCTGGACCCAAGCATTATGGATTTTGCATTGCAAGGTATAGGAGAAGGAAGCTGGGGGAGTGGAGGGCAGGATTTATACGATTGTATCGTTGCTGAATACATATCCAAGGGCTTCAGCAGGACTCACTGGGATGGAATTAACTGAGCTGAAACCTTGCACTGGGTACCGGCCTCTGCAGCTTGACTTCCCCAGCCTTCCTCAGTGCATTTCTCCCCTGTGCTAGATAGGAAAGCGAACTACCTTCACGATTTAAGTTCGGGCACTTCAGTAGATAGAAATAGACATGCCCAGCTAAATCCTGGGACAGCACACCTCTCCATCCCCAGGAAACCGTAGCTCTTCTTGTGCCTTGGTGTCTCTGATGGAGCTCCTTGGCTTTCTTTCTGGTCAGCACGTGGTAGATGGCTGCTGTCCGGGAAGGTCTGGATTGCTGGAACCCAAAGGGCTGTGGGGGACTCTCACTGCCTTCGCTCTCCAGATCTGCAGACTGTGCTGCTTCTAAGCAGCACATAAAACCCTTTAGTTAAGGACTGCCCCCCTCCCCACGGTGCCTGAGCAGGTTGGATGTGTTGCTGTGACTGGAATTTAATCTTTTAAAGGTAACATATGGGAGGAAATGAAAGATGACAGCTTCAGCCTTGACACCCTGGCTGCCTTCAGCAACTCTCCCCTGCACCTCTCAGACTGTGACCTGGGCACTCCCAGCCTCACCCCCATCTCCAGTGGCAGTGATCACTCCTTCCCAGACGTGCAGGTCACAGGCCTTTACACCACTTACACCTCCATGGACAACGTAGCAGCTGCTCAGTACATGAACCATCAAGGCAACAAGCCCATCGCTCTGCTCTAAGTGTTGCACCATTCCATGGAGTCCGAGTTCAGGGGTCAGTTTGTCCCAACCCTTAAAATCCAACCTGAAGGCAATAAAGCAGCTCCTCCTGCAGACACCTGGGAGGTGTTGGCTGTTAATGGGACACAGCACACGATGCCAAAATGACTCAAGCCACTACCAGTGGAGTTCTGCTGTGCCTTCCACCTGTGGCAGGACTGAGCGTGGCTGGCTGCGTCGCAGGGCTGCTGAGCTCCTAAGGACTTGGAAGGCAACAGTCAGGAGGAACTTCAGCTGGAATAGAGCTGAGCTAAAAACGAGTCCTGTTAAGGAGAACACATTTTCTCAGCGTTATGATCTAGGCTTACTTGCTGATGTTGTCCTGTTGTCACTCACACAGTGTGATCAGCACCAAGTCTGTGTCCAAAGGGTTGACCTCGTGCCACACCCGTCTGCTTTCTTATGTTGCCAAATGAGTTGACTGAAGATCTGGAGCCACTCTAACATAACCTCTGACATAACTGTTGCTAACTTATTGTTGTGAGCTAGGGGGGAGAAAAGGAGCAAAGTGACTGTACATGAACAATCCACAGCAGACAACTGCTGTGTGGAGGGCTTAAAAACAAAGTTCGTACCCATGAAGGAACCAGGACACCTGAGTGATGAAGCTGATCACTGGCTAGTTGTTTTTAGGAGTGATGCCTATTTTTAGGACTTGTTTTTTTTAAAAAAAAAAATTAGATTTTTTCTTTTTATAGGACCCTGTCTCGTGCTCCTGTCCGTTTCTGTGCTAGGCAGTATTACTATTTGTAAATTTATTTATATTTATTGCTACGAAGAGAAATTATGTAAGCTGAGCACTGTTCATATTTTTTTAAATGCTGCAGTAACCTGATTTACACCAACTAAGTTATTCACCTTCGAAGCCACGGCAGTTCTGATCACTGTTTGCTACACTACATTTCTTTTGAATAAGCACTTTTGATACTGTGAAACTCACGGCGTTCGTCTCCAGTTTGGACACCGAATGCCATAACTGTTCCTGTGTCAGTCTGAACCATCTTCCCATGGTCCAACTCAAATTAATTCAGATCTTTATATTTCCATGCCCCGCTGTGTATGTGGTAGCACACGATACAAAACAAGACAAAACAGGTATGAGACATCCAGCACGGAACCTCGCTGAGATTTAGCATTCAGTCTATATTCAATCTGCGACCACGGACTCATATTTATGTCTCATGTGTTGTCTGTCCCGTTCAGAGCATCTCCTGCTCTGTCAGTCCCAGTCCCTGTCCACACAGCTCTCATGGCCGGGGCTGCCCATGGCACACAGCCTCCCCAGCCTCCATCCAGCTACAAAACACCAACTGCAGCACCCAGCTGTGCATCCTGGGGGCAGCAAGATGCTGGAGCAGCCCCACAACCCGGGTACCTCGTGCTGAAAAGCACTGTTAGAGTCAGGAGCTGGAAAATGTGCATACCTGTACCTCCCCAAGCCTGCCTCTCTTCCAGAAGGGCACGATGCTCCAAGCCATCATTTATTGTTCAGCAACATGCGATTACTGAGCATTGGCTGCGACTGGTATCATCTACACTGTCTCCATTTTTAAAGAATAAACCATATTTCTTAGCACGAAACCCGTCTCATTCCAGATGTGCCATGCTGTATTACTGTGGCAGCAAGCTCGGTGTGCTCACCCACTGCTGAAAGCCCTGGTACCTAAATTCATGGCTGGGAGCTCAGCGGAGGGGTCCTACGGACCACATCCACTCTTGTGCTCTGGGGAAGAGGGCTGTGCACTGCACAGCAGCAGTTGCTATTCCCTCCTCGTGCCCTGAGTTTATACAATGACAAAACAAAAGAGCTCAGGAAGGTTTCCCTTGAGGACAGTGCTCGTTTTATTGGTGTTGGTTTGGGTGAATGTTTCCATCCCTGACACAGCACAGCAGTGACTCCGTTCAAACCTTCCTCACTTTGAGGTCAGGGGGACCTCCCCAGGCAGGAGATCTCCCCCCCGCAGCCACCAGCGCAGACACAGTCCAGAAGTGCCAACACCACCACAGCCCCAGCACTGCCCTCGAAGCATCCGTCCCCTTCGCACCGCCGCTGTGCTCCCAGGGCCGAGCCCAACGCGACGTACCTGCAGTGGAGTCACACAGTCAGAGGCACTGCAGTTCACCTCCATCCTGCTGCCCATCCCAGAACAGCTTGTGATGTCTTTTCTGGCCTCCAGCTTTTTGTGGTTGCATCTACGGATCGCTCCACAGTGCAGGGGAGGATGAGGACAAACGGCTCCTTGCAGTTCATGAGCTTGGTTTTTGAGGCTGATCCTTCCTCAGCAGGATTTGTATTTCCTTTTGCCAGTGCACTGTCAGTCCCAGCACAGCCATATGGAGACCTCTCCCTTTGTCCAGCTTAGCCGGTCTCGTGCAACGCGTCTGACAGAGGTGCTTGTTTAAAAGAGTAAGGCCAGGGCTTGCAACTAAAACACATTGAAAGTTGTTTAATTCTTTTAAAAATCAGCTCTGCCCCAGGTCCAGCCTCCAGCCTCAGCTCGGAGCAAATTTATCTTGGCCCAACCCAGCGCCAGAGGGCCCCCCCCACACACGGAGAGAGCATCTTCATAGCTTAAGGTACAGACATCGGCATCCTTTATTTAGGCACAAAGCGGGAGCCCGAGGCTTCGGCTGGACGAGCACTCCTCCTGCTGCCGGCTCACGCTGGGCTCTCGCTGTCCACCGAGGACAGGAGATGTGCGACCTGAGCCTTCTGTGTGCGGGTGATGTGCTGAGCCACCTGGACGATGCAGTCCACGGCCACCTCGGGGTTGGCTTGGATCAGGCTGCGAGGCAGGTGGGAGAGCACAGCTCGCGTGCCCAGTGCAGGGGATGGCAGCGCCCTCACACCCAGCCCCCACGGGCACCCCGCTCACCTCCGGATGCGCTTGAGCACGTAGTCCCTCTTCAGGTACTTGATGTTGTCCCAGATGGCTGACTTGCTGCCATCGTCCTCCTGCATGTGTTTCTCCAGCCATTCCACCACCACCTGGTTGTTGTCCCACAGGTAGCCCTGGGGAGAGCAGCATGGTCCCATTACCCACATGGCCTGATCCTCCCCTTCTGCTACATCCCTGGGCTCTTCCTCCCATGGCACGATGGATAATGGCATTGTCCTCCTCAGCCCTTCACACTGCATCCAACCCACATAGCAGCCATAGAGATGGGTTATGATTTCCAAACCAAGCCCTGAAAGCTTCAAGGACTACTGAAAATGCAGAAGGTTTTGGTAGAACCACATCCCCGCGTACTTTCTCAGCTCCCTCTGTCTCCATGAACCAGCGCCGCAGCATGGACTGGATGTGGATGTGGCTCAGCTCGCTGTTGGCTTTCAGGATCTCCAACTTCACCACCTCCTCCAGCAGCAGCCGTCGCAGCCGCCAGTAGAGGAACGAGCGGGCGTTCTTCCACTCCAGGATGTCCTGTGGAAACAGGCAGAGCTCAGGTTAAGCCTTTGTAGGGGAAAAGGAGCTGATGTGGAATGGGGTTTGTCTCCCCCTCATGCTGCGCTGCTGTAAAAGCCCTGCACCAAGCCCCCAGCCTCCCTGCTCACCGTGATGACGCCTTTCTCCTGCATGCGGCCAGGGGTGTCGTGCAGGTCTGCAAAGTGCATGGCCACCTGGTAATACATGGGCAGCAGGAGCTCCTCCCGAGCCTTGAGCTGCTTCTCCAGCTCCTTGCGCTGCACCTCCGACAGCTCAGGTGTCCCTGCAGGACATTACCAGCTGCTGCTTCCCAGCGAGGGCTCTGCCTGGTGCTCATCTCATCCCAGCCACCCCAAGGCCCACGTGCTAAAGCATGCTTTTCCCTTACCCAGCTGCTCCACGAGCTTGGCATAAACCTTATCGATCCTCCTCATGGTCTTCACCAAATCTTTCTTCCTGAACTTGATCTCCACTGTTCCCCCAGGCTCCAGAATGCCGCCCCTGGGAATAAAGTTTGGTAAAACAGGGGTCGATCTGCGGGGCAGAACAAATCCTGGGAAAAGAGGTCACTGCTCATGGCAAAGTGCTACAGTTCAGGCAACTTTCTCCTCTAAGAGTCTGGGACTGAGAGAAACCAGCACGGTTCTGTTTCTAATCTGGGACTCTTGGCTATCCTCCCACTCCTTCCAGCTTGCTCTGATGCACGAGAAAAACAGAGGCTGACCTGCTCTCCTTGTCTGCGTACAGCTCCACGTACAGGGGGTTGATGGTGGGGTCCATGACCACCCAGGAGCCGCCCCGCAGCTCAGCGTGCGGTGGGATGTACACCAGCACGGGCTGCTTAAAATCCCGCAGGCTGTCGACGATGAAGGCACCGAACTTCAGCATTTGGTCGTACATGTCTGGGAGATAAAGGGACTCAGTGGGCGGGCACCCCGAGTGCTGCAGGAGGGCTGGGACCCTGGGCACCCTGGGTACCTTTCATGCCACTGGAGAAGCCCCTCCAGTTGGCGAAGATCATCAGTGGGAGATGCTCGCGGTTGAAGTCCCGAATGGCCTGGGCCGTTTTGAAGGCAGAGTCTGGAAACCAGACCTGTCCTGCCTGCTGGATTATCTGGAAAAGACAGCGAGCAGCAGCGCTGAGTCCGGGGTCAGCACCTCCAGGCACAGCCATCCACGGCGCACAAGAGCTGGAAGGAGACAAACTGAGAGCGCCGTGATTGCTCTGCCTTCAAGGACAGCCAGGACATGCTGAAAGGCTGTGCTAAGCTTCTCCGCCAGCCTCAGTGCTGGGTGCTCTTTCTCTGCCATGTGCTAGCACTGAGGTCACCCCACACACCTTCGCCTCAGAGTCGGGGTTGGCAGGGTCTGCAGGTATTGTCACCTCCACGGTGCGGGTCTCGACAGCGATGACGCCCACAGGGAGACCTCCCAGCCTGCAGCAAGGAAAGCAGCCTCAGCAGGAGCCAGTTCCCCTCCAGACCACATCCCAGAGAGGTGCACCCCGCTGTCACCATTCCAGAAGTGGTGCTATGGGCAAAGGTGACTTGCACTTGTCTGTGCTCGCAGCATCCATGCATCAGGGGTTGGGAAGCATTCCCTGCTCACAGCCGTACCTCGCTCTGCCAACCACGACCGTCTGTGCCCATGGCTTCATGATCTCCAGGAAGCTTCCCTGGTCAAAGAAACCACTCTGCCACGTCCCCTTGAGAGCTGCAGAGCACAGAGGGAAGAGGAGTGGCACAGTCATGCACATGGAAGGCCTCCTTGTGCACATTTGTGCAGCAAAAAGCACATTCTGCACCTAACAGGAGAGTCTGCAGCCACAGGCTGCATTTAGGCACGCTGCTGCAGGGGCCTTGGGCTGCTCTCACTCACTTGGGTGTGGTCTCCCTGCCAGCATCCACCTGGGATCATAGGGGACTTTGGAAGGGACAAAATCGATCTCTCTTTCGATGGGATCGCTTATGGTGATGACAGGCACCGGGCTCCGGTTATCCTGCAAGGCAAAGCCCCAACAGGCAGGTCAGCAGCCAGGTACCCCATAACACCCTGCACTGCTGTCCTGCAGCACCCTCCTACCTTGGGCATGTACGAGAGCCACTGCAGGATGGTGAGGACTCCTTCAAAGTCATCTGGGACAGTGATGTGGGAGATGCCGTTGTTGTGCATGACCTGCACGCCTCCCAGCTGGTTATTGGATGTGTAAACTTCACGCCCCAGCACCTAGGCAGATAAACACACGTAAGGCTCTGCTAGCGCAGGAACTGCCTCTCCAGATCATTTTTTTCCATCTTTGTCCAGGTGCATTCCCCTCTGTTTTGAGGCTCAGGCTGATGTTATAGCAAAGGGACCCTTTGTTCAGACATCTGAAGGTTTCAAAATCAGCTCAAGACCACAGAGCTGTGCCCAGAAATGGGTTCTGGTCCTGGCATCAGGGCTGAACCATCCCTGCAGCTCGGCACTGCACCTTGCACTGGCCCCTAAATCAACACCAAACACCTGCAGGGTTTGTTAGGGCATTTCCTTAACAAACACATCCCATGAGGACCCATGGAGTTGTACCACCTCTTCCCATGGGATAGGGAAGGAGCTGAGGGGCAGAACAGGGGGAGGATGTGGGCCACAGCACAGTACCTTATTGAGAGCTGTGACCCCAGTGAGGATGATGTGGGAGTTCTCCACCTGGATGACACGCTGGCCCAGCCTCACCAGGTATGCGCCGATCCCGATGGCACGGCACGTCACCTGAGGACGTGAGGACACACAGGGTTACAGGGGACAGGGGGCTGCAGCAGCAATCCTCTCCGGCTGTACAGGGAAAGGTGCAGGCTGTACCATGCTGATGGTCACTATTTCATCGTAAGCACGAGAGGACTCCCCAGCAATGGTGCCAGCAGCTCGCAGGTTCTCGACCCCAAATCCATTATCCTTCCCAATGATGTCCAAGAGGATGTACCTGCAAGAAGACAGCGCTGCAGTGGTGTGGGCAGGACAGGGTGGAATTCACTTCCATGGTGGGGCCAGTAGGACAGCGAGCCAGGACGTGGGGAGACACAGGGCAGGGCTCACCTGGACTCACCCCCTTCCTCCACGTGCTCACAGTGCACAGAGTTCATGGTACTGATCTTCGTGTAGTCCTGGGGAGTCAGGTACAGGTACTTGAACCCCTGAAAACATAGATAAGAATGAGCTTCAGAGCCTGCTTTGCGCATACTCATGTGGGATACTCTCCAAACCCAACCTCACAGCAGGGGCAGGAGCAGGGCTGGACAGAGCAGCCATGACTGCACACACACCTTTATCTCCACCCCACCAGGGAAGGCAAAGGGAATCATCCTCACCATGCTGGGGGTGCTCATCCCACAGTTGTATCTCCCCTTTTTAGCTCTGATCCTTCCCCCATTGAGACACCTGTCATTTTCTCTGATGCCCACACACCTTGTAGGGTTCCTCGGGGTCCACCCAGGCCACCTGGAACATGTGCTTTATCTCGTCAGCAAAGCCGATGCGTGCGCCGCTGTTGGCGGCGATGTAGACACGAGGGATGCCCTCAGCCCGCGCCAGTTCCGAGGCTCTCAGGAACACCAGATCCTCCTCCGGCCCGAAGGAGCCAATCTTGTGTGTGATGTCGTTGCAGATGAGCACGATGTCCCGGCCCTTCGGGTACTCGGGGGTCTTCAGCTTCATTTTGAAGGCAACCATCCCTACCTGCCCCACAAACGGCACAGTGTCTCAAGGATGACTCCTCCCTGAGCTGGAGACAGCAGCGATCAACAGACAAAGCTACTTGAGGAGCATCGTTTGGGCTTCAGACAAAGCTTGGAGCAGAGAAGCCACCAACAAATCCCACCTGGGTCAGCACAGCTTCCCCACAGCCCGCTCCCAAACCCTTCCCCGCTACCTCGTTCCCTCCAGGGAGCCTGTTCATCTGCACCAGCTGCCCCTGTGAGTCCAGCACCAGCTCGGTGTACGTCAGGACGTCCTTGGGGTGCTGCTCTGAGGATCCCCACAGCTTGAAGAGAGCCTGCAGAGACACCGTGCGTGGGACAGGCTGGAAGAACAGGGCACAAAGCCTGCTGCTGGGACTTGGTGTGAGCACAGCTCGGTGTCTGAGCTCTGCTTCATGAGTACAGCTACAGCAACTTGCAAGAGCTAGGAATCAGTTTTAAAACACATAGTAGAATTCAGAACTTAGTGAGTTTGGGTTCTTTTCTTTTTCTCCTTTGCCAGCTGAGGGGAAAAGAGGGAAAGAAAATTCAGTAACTAGGAGCCTCATTCTGCTCAGTCAGACACACCTGCCTGATCATCTCCGGGAAGTCATACACGTAGGTAGTGCCCAAGGACTGTGCCTGGAAGCGCTTGGCCTGGAGCAGGTCCTTGGTGACATAGGGGGTGTTGATGAGCATCCCGTGCTGCGCCCCTTGCTTGTCCCCATACGACTGGAACATGATCTGCAGAGGAGGGCAGAGCACAGACGTGGGAGCAGCTCTGCGTGGTCAGGTGCGGTTCCCGCTTGCTGCCGCCTCCTGCAGTACTCACGTTGCCGCTGCTGGGGTCCCTCACTTCCTTGTAGAGGCTGATGTCCAGGTAGTAGCCGGACTCGTTGGTCAGGGAGAGGCGGATGGGGATGGCTGTGGCTGTGGGCGTCAGGCGGATGTTGATCTTCACCTCGGCCTGCAGGACCCGCAGCTTCCAGAGGCGGCTGCCGTAGCGCATCACCATGGCCCGCACCGACTCCTCGATCTGGGGTGGGACAGCACAGAGATGGCTCCGCAGCCTCAACGACACCACCATCCATGCACGTGATGCTGAGATTGCATCTCCGCCCCAACAGCCACATCTCAAGCTCCCCTTGTGTTTTTCCAGCAGATCGCTGCTTACAAAGGGCACACTACTAAGTGTGACAGCTCTGCATCTCCCCAGCAAAAAGCCCCGAGCAAACAAGCCCACAAACATGGAATTAAACTGTAGGAGCTTCAGGGACTGCCAAATCAATCCCCTGTCCAAGGCTGGGTGTACACTGGGCAGGAATGAGTCCAACAGACAGAAGGTGGCAGCAGCACCAGGCACGGGGGATGAGGCAGCCTCCATCCCACCACTCTGCTACACGTGGAAGCAGGACACCCCAAAACACACCTTGGAGGGGTCCATGACAACGGTGGGGACAAAGTTGAGGAAGATGTGGTTGCAGTCGGTGCGAACGCTGGTGTTGTTGAAGGCCACCTCCAGCTCGTCCATCGCCTCCAGCAGCAAGCGCTCGCCCTCGTTCTGCAGGTACTCAAAGGAGGCCTCCTGCAGCACACACAGCAGCGATGAGCCCTCCTCGGGGGCTGCAAGGCAGCAGCGAGGGGCGGCCTCGCAGCCCCAGCCTTGCCTTGGTGATGAGATCCGAGTGCCGCACGATGGCGCGGATGAAGAAGCGGTAGTCGGTGGCCTCGGTGCCCGCCTGCACCTTGGCAGCCCCCAGGTAGAGGTGCATCTTGTGGTTGGCACAGGGGATGGCTGTGAGGTCGAAGTTGCGCATGCGGCTCAGCTCCAGCTGGAAGGCCAGCGCTGGCTCCAGGTGCCGGTAGATGCGGTCCTCTGCAAACTGGTGTGGCACAGGGTGGGTGAGCCATGCACACGGAGCACGCTCCATCCCGGATGGGGGACAGCTTTACCTCATCCCTGGCTCTGAAGGTGAAAAACTTGGGGAATTCTCTCTAGGAAAAAAAAAAAAAAAAAAGGGGGGGGGGAAGACAAGATGATGTGAATAAACCTGGCACGCAGAGGCAGTGAATGAACAGAATGAACAGAAAAATGCTTTGCCACTCTGTCAGCATTCAGCCTGCACTGACCTGCTGGGCAATGAGAAATGTGATTCTCCGGAGACCACAGTCAACAAGGATGTTTTTCTGCACAGAAGCAGATGAGAAGGTCAGAGCACGGCCAGCCATGGGGGAAGCAGCCCCTTGGTGGGGAATGCCCCATGAGAGGCACCTTGGACTGGGCAAAGTCTCTGAAGATGGGCACCAGCTTCTCATCCTCGGCATGGTCCGCCCGGCGGAGCACGATGTTGAGGATGTGGATTGGTTCCTCACGGATGTTCTGGCAATGACAGCCCCAGTACAGCCACACTGCCGCCATCCCTGCACCATCTGAGGTGGGGACAGCAATGGCATAGTGCTCACCTTGGTGTCCTCCTCCTCATAGATGGTGGCTCGTGCCTCGCTGAAGAGTGAGCTCTCCAAAGGTGGGTTGGCAAAGCAGGAGATCACTTCGTCAAAGTTCCTGCACCAACAGTGGGGTGAGAAACCAGCACTTCATCTGGCAGCCACCGGGGACAGCATCACGGCCAAGGAATGTCCCTGCACTCCCACCTTGTGAAATCCTCAAATTTGTTGAAGGCCACCATGGCTCCCATCCGCTGGCTCAGGGGGGAAAAGCCACTGTCCATGAAGAGCTCGGTGCTGTGCCGGGCCAGGTCGGGGTTGGAGATGCTGACGGGGACAGACATCCTGCGTGGGGCAGAGAGGTGGCTGTCAGCCACCACAGATCCCATGTGAGACCGCAACCCAGAGAGGGCTCATCCAGCACTTCCCTCCCAGGGCCCCCTCACATCACAGGAGCACAAATCCAACAGCGTTGCAGAAAAGATCTCATCTTGGGGAGCAAGAGGGTCTCGTACCTATTTGGGTGGGAGAAGGGCAGCATGAACTGGAACTCCACCAGGCAGGTGCCATCCAAGAGCTGCCGGTGCTGCAGGCTGTTCAGCTCGTAGGCAATGTACCCACGTCGCACATACACCTGGGAAGGAGGCAATGGGGGACTGATATTGATGTACGTACCACTGCACCTCCCCCTCTGCTCCCGACCCTCACCTCCAGCGCTGCCATGCGGACAACCTGGTTTTCATGGTAGAAGAAGAAAGGAAGCACGTCGAAGATGGTGGTTTCTGAGAGGATCAGTTTCTAGAGAGAAAAAGCAGAATTTGGGGCAAGGATGGAACGGAACCTCTCCTTACCCAGACACGGGAAAGGATGAGGTGCATCCTAGTGGGGTTCCTCAATGAGGGCTGCACAAGAATCACACCCTGTGTCGTGGGGTGCCCAGCCCGTCATGGGGACACCACCAGCCCCAGGCATGGACCCACACTTCGGCAGTGCAGGAAGAAGAAAAACGAGACCAGCAGCAATGGGGCACATCCCCCCTCTGCTTTGCACAGGTAGTGACACTACAAGAAGGCTTTAATGCCATTTTTGTCTGTTTTCATGCTTAACCCATTTGCAGACCGGACCTCAAAGTTAATTGAAAGCAAAATTCTCTTTGTAGGGAAGAGTGAGATTCTCAACCTTCAGGTTTTCAGGGCAGAACTCGTGTCCATACATGTCGATAGCAGAGAGGAATATGGACTCCACCTGGTTGTGCCGCAGCTCGTAGGAGGGCAGGTGAGAAGCGATGAGTACCTGCAAGGGGAGAGATGAGCAGGAGCATGGGGACAGGGTGAGGGTTAGGAGGTGGGAATAGGGGTGGGACAGCTGACCTGCCGGGCTCTCAGTGCCACTTTGGAGTGCTCTGTCTTACTGAGCTGCGTCAGCTCCTGCAGGATGGCTGTGAGCTCATCTGTCAGTGTGGGGTCACGGCCACACAGCTGGTCCTGCAATGCACCACCTCAGAGTTTGGCTCAGCTCCTTGCTGTGGGTGGCATCACCCCGTGTGGACAGCAGGGACAAGACCCCACGCAGGGAACAAGGATGAAACCCACCAATATTCTGCTTATTGGACCCAATGCAGCAAAACAATGCTAAGCAGGGGACAAGACCTCTAACGAAGCAACCACATGGCCAAAAAGGAATGGATGCTTGAATGCAAGCCCCAGAATCAGGGTTTGCATTAAGCAGAGGAGAGAAATACCATTTTATCAAGCTTCTGTTTGCTTTTAAGGGAAAAGCACGGGGCTTCAGGCAGCAGAGCCGCATCCCATTCACAATGATGAGGATCGTGGGCTTTTTCCCTGCCTCAGGCTTTCACCATTACACTCACAATTAACATGGTCACCAGCAGGTTCTTCTTTGCCACCTGGGCATGGGAGAAAATGCTCTCCAGCACCGGAGTCATGTCAGGTTTGTACTGCTCCCGCAGGCTGATGACGCACTTGTCATAGTGAGCTATAGGGCAGAGCACCATGAGCCCTGCAGCCCTTCTGGGAGCCCCATAACCCCTCCCCAGGGCCCCCAATCCCTCACCTTGCTGGAACTGCATCTCCACTTGCAGGTAGCGTCTCAGCAGGTCCAGCACCACTGCCTTCATGTAGCCACGGATGCCACTGCGGTACCTGGGCAGCAAAGAGCCCGGCATGCTGCAAAGGGGTGGGCAGGGGCTGGGGGCTCAGGGCACACGAGGCTCACCTCTGCACCAGTTGCACCACAGTCTGTGTGTTCATGAAGAAGACCTCCCGCTCAGCCTTCCTCTGCAGCGTGGCTGCATGGGTGTCCAGCACATTGGCAATCTGCAAGGAGAGGGCAGAGGATCGGGTGCTGCTCCGTGACAGTGCTGCCGTGCACAGGAGCTTTCAGGTTTGCTTGTTTTTTTTTTTTTTTACTTTCCCCGAAGGAAAAAAGATGTAATGTGACACTCGTTTGTTTGTTTTTCTATCATCTCTCAGCAGGACAGAAGCTCCTGGCTGGCTCTGGGCAGAGGGAGGTGAAGGCAGGCTGCTCACCTGCTGGCTGGGGAAGCGGCAGAGCACGGAGGTGATGTTGCTGGCGTACTGTGCCATCACTTTCCGGATGGACTTCTCTACTGAGAGAGGGATTCTTCCCGAAATGCTTGTCATGATTTCCTGCAGCTCCAGGAGGGGCAGGGAGGGGTCCCGCAGGGTCTTCATCAGCTGTGCCACCCATTCCTTCACCTGCGAGGAGCAGAAGTGCTGAGTGTCTTGCAGGATACCTGGGCTGCCAGGAGCTGTGGGTGCTCCTTGCCCGGGGCACCCACCTTGGCACTGAAGTAGGGCTCAGGCAGGCAGTACCCGTTCATGACATTGGTGAGGTTGTCCAGCACGTTGCGGAGAACCTGGTGTTGCTTCTCGCCGGTGATGGGGAGGGTCTGCTGTGCTGGAAGCCCCCCCGTGAACGGCTGTGCCTAGAGGCAGCAAACACGTTATCTGTACTGGGTCCTCCCCAGCATAGTGTGGGGCCCCCAAAAGCCACAGCTGTCCCAACAGAAAGCTGCATCACCCCTCCAACATCTGCTTCTGTTTGGAGGAAGCACCTAACGTTCAGCTTCGTGTTTCTGCTGATATCCCATCGTGAAAAAGATGCAGAAAAATCCTAGTTGTGAATCTATGGAAGCATGCACAGGATGCTTACACAGTGCCGTGCTGGGGAGCAGCCACCTGAGCTCCAGCACAGCCACGCGGGGATGTGGCATGAGCATGCAGTGCTATGCCAGGAGCACATCCCCACCCACACCTCAAAGGGTGGCTGCTCAGCGCCGTGCCTCGGCCATCACCCCCCTGCACACTCACAGGCTTCACTTTGGTGGGGTCATCCAGCTCGAGCTGGGCAATGACACAGCCTGCCTCCAGCAGCGCGCCCGGCCGCTTGACGTAGCGCACCCTGCCCGCCTCCTCCACCGTCAGCGTCATGATGATCTTCATCACCTGCACCAAGACGGGGGAGGCTGGCACCCACAGCTGCTGTGCTACAGACTGGTTTGGTCCTGAGCCACGCGGCAGAGCTGCAGGAGCACACCTCGATCTCTGCAAAAGCGCTCCCTTCGGCGAGGTGGCCGCCATCATCCACCGTGTACTGCAGCAGCTTCCCTGCAGACGGGGAGCGCAGCACTGTCGGGTCCTTCTCCTTTTCAAAGTCGCACGTTTTGTTGCCAATCGTGATCCGGTACCTTCAGGAAGAGGGGAACGTCTCACCACGGCCCTGCAGCTGCTGAGCCGTGGGGCTCAGCGGGGGGTACCTGTCAATCTCCTCCTTCATGTAGGTGGTGTAGCTGTTGCCGTCGTAGGAGAGCAGCAGTCCACCGTCGGTCAGCCGGTGCACGTCGATCTCGATGTGAGTGTGGTTCATGATGATGACATACGTGGTCAAGGACTGGCGGGCAACCTGCGGGCAGCGGCCACGGACAGCGTGGTGTCAGATGTTTATCCGTGAAGTTAACTCACTGCGGGTTGGAACTAGATGATCTGTAAGGTCTCTTCCAAGCCACGGGGATAAAGATCTCATAGAATCATAAAGGTTGGAAAAGACCTCCAGATCAGCAAATCCAAACCCAGCTCATCACCTCCATGCCCACTGACCACAGCCCTCAATGCCACATCTACTCTTCCCTTAATCATGTTACCATGATCCTTGACCAAGATCAGGGTAATAGGATGTGTGCAAACACTTGCCAACCAACCTCATTTCCTACACCGCATATATTTACAGGAAAACCTTGTATTTATTGCGTATTTATACTCCTTCCTTCAGCAGGACACGTGTCCCTGTGCTGGGGGGAAGCCAGCGGTGCCAGCCAGCGCTGCTGGGAGGAGCACAGCCAGGCCCCTACCTGGAGAACATATTTCACGCCCTCATAGATGAGCTCCACGTTGATAATGTTCAGCAAGGAGGCTGCTGGCATCACCTGGCCCCTGAAACACAGCAGCGGGGTCAGGAACCACCAGGGTTTCTTTTCTCTCCTGTGCAGACCGGCAGGCAGCCAAGTGGGCCATGTGTCAGCCGTGCCACTGCTCACACGTCAAGGTGACCGGAGGGGACAGGCATCCACTTGTGCACAGCCCACGTGGGCATCTCTTACTGAGCAGGCCAGAAACTGGCAAGGCGTGTTCAGATAAAGGCCTGGGGGAGAGCCCCTGGCGTCCTTGTTGAGGAGTAACCTTGACACTCAAGTGCAAACCAAGCTGCATTCAGCTGAGCTGCTTTCCCTGAAATGCTGCTCTCACAACTACGTGAAACATTCTGCAGGTAAAGCAACACGGACAAGGAACATCCTAAGCGCATCCTGAGGCACTGCTGCACTGAGGCGCTGCCTCCAAGTTTCCAGAGCAAAAGAGAGAAAGAAGGTGGCCAAGGTAGAGCAGAACTGAGCTCTCTGTGCTTGCAGGAGCCACACCAGCTCCCAGCAGCAGGACATGCTCTCCCTGCATCCCCTGTGCCCAGCAGCCATTGGGTCCCACCCCGCACCTCTCCAGCGAGTGCAGAAAGTCGGTCATGCACGTCCTGAAGGCAGCATCTGCAACGTTCAGGGCACCACAGACAACACCCAGCATTGTGTCCGGCTTCTCTGCCTGGGGGGCGACAAGAAAGGGGTTGGGATCTCCCCACAGAAGGTGACTCAGTGGTGGCAGGGGTCAGTCCTCCCCACCTGCACTTTCTCAGCGATCAGATGATCCAGCCAGCCAGTGTCGATCTCGTTGCTCTGGAAGCTCTCTGTCTCCAAAAGTTTTATCAGATATTCCACTGTGGTCCGAAAATCCCCGCGGATGGAGAGCTCTTTCAGGGCCACCACCATATTCCTTTCAGGGAGATAAAACCTCCGTTAATGACCAAGCAGAGCACTGCTGCACCCTAGAAAAATCTTCTCCTGCTTTCAGAGCTGTCCCCAAATGCTTGAGGCACCAGGGGCCAGCCCTGGTTTCTACCCTCTGAACAGAGCAGATCACACAGCCTGGTTGAGGGCCTCCACTGGCCCAGCAGTGTATCAAGGGGCTGTTACACAGGGGCCAAAAGCTGCAGGAAGAAAACATAGAGACAGAAACAATGAACACCTCTCCCTGAATGCTCCAGCATCCAGGTCCTACAGATCCAGATTCCTGCACCCCCACTGGGTAGGAAAGGGACAGTGCTGGACACTTAAATACCCGAAACAGTTCCATTACACATTGCTAGATTACTGCTCAACAGCAGCAAGAAAGTACCCATCACAGTGCACTTCGATCAACTGGGGACATAACATCGCTGCAGTCTGAAAACTCTGGCTTTCCTCAGACAGTCTCTGCAGCACCGATAAGCTGATGAGCACAGCAGCACTATCCCCCAAGAGAAGAGCTGCTTTTCCTGGCTCACGCACCTACTGGGAGCTTTCCCCTTCCAGCCCCAGCTGCCACACTCACGAGATGGCCTCCTCTCTGTTCTCTCCCCACGAGAAGCAGTGCCCAAACTGGGAATCGGCAAATTCATGCAGCCCCCCTGCAGCCGCCACGCTGAAGTAGCCCCAGACGTTCTTGCTGCTGCGGAAATTCAATTCCTGCACCGTCCCTGAGCTGGGCTTGAAACCCTAAACAAAGAGCAGAAGGCACTAAGAAAGGAGTCTTGGAACCCATGCAAGTATAAAGAGGGAAGGAAACGTGTTACAAAGGTTTCCTTGACCCCATGTGCTGAGTTCCCACTAGTTGCTGTCCCACTGGGGTGCTGTCCCCCAGCTCACCTCCTCGGGGTTCTCGCTGGTGATGCGCGCGGCGATGACGTGGCCCCTGGGCACGGGGGGGTTGGCAGGGCTGCTGAAACAGATGGGAGTATCGCCCCACGGGTTCTCCCCGTACAGCACTCGGATGTCTTTTATCCTGTGCAAGGGGATGCCCATCGCAATCTGTGCAAGGAATGAGGGAGACCTGAGCTGCTGGATCAAGGCTTCAGCATCGAACATACAGCTCCTGGGAACTGCGGGGGGAGGAGCTAAGCTGCACGCAACGAGCTGGAGGCAAAGGGGAGACCCTGCAGCACTCCTGCCTGCACCGTGTGCTGCATCGTGTACCTGGAGCTGAGCAGCAGGGAGGTTCACATCTGCAATCATCTCCGTGCAAGGGTGCTCAACCTGCAGGCGCGGGTTCAGCTCGAGGAAGTGGAAGCTCCCATCCTCGCTGTACAGATACTCAACAGTGCCCGTGCTCACGTAGCCCACCATCTGTGCCAGGCGTACTGCACACTGCAGGACCACGAAAACATAGCTCTGAGAAACTGCTGCTGCAGAGCCAGGGCTGAGCCATGCAGTGCTGCAGTAATGTCCCTGCATGGGGCAAGGATACCAAGAGAACCAACAGGTGACTTCAGGACATCCAAGCTTGCTCATACCACAGGGTCCCTCCCTTCCTTAGGAGGTGCCTTGAACCGCAATGAACTCAGCAAGGATCATTTTCTCATCAAAGTCCACACCCCTGGAGAGCAGGGTCACCCACCTTCTCCATCACCTCGATGACAGCAGGAGCTGCGATGCTGATGGGTGCCTCCTCGATGATCTTCTGGTGCCGGCGCTGGATGGAGCAGTCGCGGCCAAAGAGGGAGATGGCGTTGCCATACTCATCAGCCAGCACCTGCACCTCCAGGTGCCGCGCGTGCTGGGCCAGCTTCATCAGGAAGATAGGGGACCCAGGTGCCTCTGCCTGCACCTGTAGAGGGGAGAGGGTCACACTTCAGCACCGTCCTCCAAAATTTATCCCACATCCCACAGGAAGCCCAGCAGGGAAGCACAGGCTGCATGGAGTGGGAGCAAAAGCCCAGTGCGTGTCCCAGCCTAGCTGAGGGGATGGGATGGGGACAGGATGAGTGCTCTGGGCACCTCTCACCTGTCGAAAGCAGGCCCCAAACTCCTCTGCTGCTTCCACTTTTCGGATGCCTTTGCCCCCACCACCTTCTGCTGCTTTGATCATCAGTGGGTACCCGATCCTCTTGGCCACCTGAGGGGGACAAGGATTGGCGTGGCCACAGTGCTCTGGAGCCCACCTGGATCACCCTGAGCTGCACCAGCACAGAGGTACAAACTGCTGCCAAAACACCCTTGCATCACTGTTGCATGGGCTGGGAGCCCAGAAGGGCTGGAGCTTGGGGGCTCCACAGAGAAATGATGGCGTGCAAGAGATAACCAACTGCTCACATGTTCAGCTTTACCTCCAGGCCTTCTTCCATATCCTTCACACAACCCTGCCCATATGTCTCGAGGGGAATGCTGATCATCTGCTGACCCTTCTGGTCCTCCTCAGACCACTGGGCAACCAGACCTGTGGGCACACGTGGGGCTGTGGTCACCACAGAGGCAGTAGGGCCACCATGGGGACATCACACTGGGGACCCCATGGTGGCATATGTTACTTCTCCTGTGTCTGTGCACCTATGCTCAAACCAAGAGCCACTCAGCTGCCTTGGGGTCCCCAGTACCTGCCTCCACCTGGGCCAGGGGCCCCAGGTCAGTGCTTTATTTGGGGGCAGAGGGGGTGAGGCAAAGAGAGAGAAATCAGTGCAGGGAGGGCATATGAGGCTGCAGAGACAGTGCTTACCACTCCCACTCCACGGCAACGTTGGTATCTGGACTGTCTGAGCCACGATGGTGGAGGCAACTTTATCCCCCAGTGCCCACATGGCATCACTGGGGGGACCTTTGGACAGGGAGGGAAGGGATGAGCAGGGTCAGGCTGGAAGCTGGCCCAGCCCAGTTGACACAGGCAATCAGTGCTGCAGAAAGCTGCTCCCCCCTGAGCTGGCACCATCAGGCAGAGGAATGACTCTTCTGCAAAGACAGGGATGCAGGGAATGCCTCCATAAACCCACTGCCCAGTGCAGAATGGAGCTCAAGGGACAGCCTGGGATGGCCCTGAGCTGGGCAGCCCAAAAGGTCTGCTTCCATCTGGTGCTCCTCCTGAACAATGCACCAGCATGGGAATTGCAAGGGAAAAACAACAGTCGGACCCCTGGGACAACTCCAGGAAAATGGCCTGGGGACTGCCACATGGCAGGCCACAAATGGGCAGAATGCACACCTGGAACTGGAGTCACTGGGGATCAAGAGCATACACACCCGCTATCCCAGAGCCTGCGTCTCCCCACAAGCAAGGCAAAAGCAGTGACACCTTACCTAGGAAAGCTATCCCATTTTTCTGCAGCAGCTCTGGCAGCTTGGGGTTTTCCGAGGCATGTCCCCAGCCAGCCCATACTGCCTGGCACAAGAGAGGGAACAGTGCAAGCCATTATCTCCTGCCCCAGCATCATCCCTTTGGCCTTAGCATCACGCCTGGTTCTTCTGTGCGGGGGGATATCACTCCAGCGTGGAGCAGCCCTTTTACCATCTCTGCTTCCCAATAATTAATTACAGCCTGTGAAAGTCCTGCTGGCATGGAAGGTGTGCATCGTGGCACCAGCGTGATCCTGAACCACACTGACAGCCAAGCTTCGTGCTTTTCCCTCTTCTCTGGGCCACAAGGGTCGAGGGAAACATCTCTGCCAATTTCTACACCATTTTCTTCAGCTTTGCCCTCCCCATAAATCCAGTCACCCCCTAAGTCATAAGGGTAAGCCCAGCAAAGAGGTGAGAGACCACCGAGAAGCTGTTACCTGGACTGGGATCCGTTTGGAAATGTCCACGATCAGCTCCACGTTGGCATAGTTGTTGTTGTTGGCCCCTCCAGGGACAGGCACGTAGTGATCTGCCATTTTAATGTACTCTGGAAGACAGCACACAGCAGTGGGAGCCTCCTCCCACCTCCGGGGAGCAGAAGTCATTTATTTACTCCTGGATCTGGTGGCATGGAAGCGGAGCACACAGCCCCAGGTAGAAAAGAAAAAGGAGAGGGCTGTCCCAGCTCAGCCCCACGTTGGGCTCCTGGGAGCAGTTTTAAGGCATTACCTGCGTTAGCCTTGAGATCCTCGGGGGTGACCATGACCACAAACCGAATGGCGCGCTCGTTTCGGAACATCTCGTAGGCCCAGCGGCGGATGGAGCGCATGCACTTGACGGCAGCAATGCCGTTGTTGGCGATCAGGACCTGCAGAGCATCGCTAGAGCCAGTGTGGGGACGCAGGAGCTGAACCCCCGGGGAACGGCACCGCAAGAAGCGAGCACGCCAGGTGAAGGCAGGCAGGCACCTTCTCGATGACGCGGTTCCCCCCGAAGCGGGCGATGAACTCGGCGGGTGAGGCCACAGTGAAGTCGCGCTGCAGGTCCATCTTGCGGTGCTCGCGGCCACGCTTGGTCAGGTGCAGCCCAGACATGCTAGGCCTGCAGGGGGACGGGGAGCAACCAGCTCAGCAGGCAGCCCTGGGACACAGCACGGGCTGCCAGCACAGCCCAGCACGTCCCATGGGCAGCGTGCAGCTCAGGAGAGCTGGCACAGCCCGAGGTGAGACTTTGCCCCCTCTGTAGTAATAGAAGTGTTCAGCAGCTGACCCCACAGTGAACACAAAGGGTCAGCTCCCTTGCCACCAGCCCCCTGTCACACATTGGGGACATTTAACACCCGCTGTGATGCTGCTGGGAAACCATTTCCAGCTGGGTTCAGTGGGTGAGCAATTTGGGATGAGGAGAGCGTTCAGTAATTTAAACCCTAGATCCCTGGGAAAAGCACAGGGGATCCCTAAAGATGTAAAGCAGCAATTTAGACCTTGTGTTATTACTCCTACAAATAAACAAAGGCAAAAAGACAATCCACCCCTCCCCTCCTCCCATGACCTGTTTTTTGGACTGTCAGTGCATGGCACACTTATTTTAAGGGGAAAGATGCTGACACCCCCCTGAGAGCTCAAAAATGCCCCATCCTCTCCATCAGCTCTGGATAATTTTGTGAGCAGCTGTGGTTTTACACAGCTCACCAACACTGCCCCCATCCCCACCACAAAGCCAACGCACCCAAGCCATCCTGCAAGCAGCACCACCACCTCTGCCCTGCAGCTCGAGGCACCGCCAGAAGAGAGCTGCTCCTGTGCTCTGGTGCAGATGAAATCCAGAGGTGCGTGACACCCCCAGACTCCCAGCTCAAGAGAAGACACCGTGTGGCTGTGCTGGGTGATGGGGCTGTCGGTTCTCATCATCCCGCAAAGGTCTTTTATTTTTAGCTGCAGCAGGAGCAGGGCAGGCAGAAGGAGCTGGGCAGGAGGGCTTTGTTTCCAGTTATTTATAATCACCATCAGCCGTGCTCGCATGGGAAGCTGTTGAGCACTGCCAGCAGGCAGCACCTCCTGTCCCCTTGCACAAATGGCACAGAGCATTGCTGCTGCGGGCTTACGTCAGCCCATAGGCTCTAACCCAAACATGGGGAGGCTTAAGAAGTCAAGAGGTGTTTTGCAAAACTCAGTACAGGGGAAAACTCTCTCTTTTCTACGTCTTCTGAACAAGAAAAAGAAGATCTGAACAAGAAAAAGAAAGAAAAAGTTGACTCCGTAGCTCAGCAAGCACAGGTGCAAACCAGTGAGCTGCCACTGGGCAGAGCTCGCCACGGTGCTACTCACAAAGCAAAACTCATGCACAGCAAAACCACCAAAGAACTGTTTTTTCCCCTTTGCCAAAGCAAAGTGCTCACTGCAGCTGGGCTGAGCTCAGAGGAACCTGATCCTGAGGGTGCAGGGTAAACGAGGATGCGTGTACAATGAGACCGCACACATAAAAGCACGGACAGGCACAAAAAAACCTCACAGATTTACATTGCACAAAATGTACCCAGCGATGCCCACACAAAACAGGCACCTGGGGAGATGGAGACCACATAGCGAACACCAGCAGCACCTGCTGCTGCCCATCCTGCAGGCTCAGCACTGACCAATGCTGATCTCATCTTCTTGGGCAAAGAAACCCCCACGTTGCCCCCCCAGCCCCGTTGTATTGTACCTCATGCCAACAGCGGGTTCCTGTGGGGCAGCTGTGGCAGGGGGCTCAGCACCAGCCCCCCCTGCACTGGCCAGGCTGCTGCGGCGGCTGCCCACCCTGAAAGCTGCAGCCACCACCTCATCATCAGAGTTGTCCTCAAAGGAGCCCAGGACAAACTTGGCCAGGGCAGGCCGGCGGAGCGCGGCAGGGTTGTACACCACGATCTGCTCCTGCTCCCCCACAGTGGGCTGCTGTGGGGGGCTGGGGGCCGAGGGGCTTGGGGAGGCCTCCAGCTCTGGGGTGGGCAGCGGGGCTGGGCTCTGCTCAGTGGGCTTCTCCTCGTTTGTGGCATTTGAGGTGGACATCTTGGTGAAGATGAGCAGCGCAAAGATCATCAGGAGCACGGCTGCCAGCACCATTCACCACCCTGGGGAGAAAACAGATGCTCCATGAGTTCTGCTGCACCACGAGTTGAGCTTGACCCTCAGGGGCTCCTTTCTGCCCAGATCTGACAGCCACCAGTCCCCACAGCACCCAGCCCACCATGCCCTCCAAAATTCCCAGCCCATTCTCCTCCATTTTGCCCCTGTGCCCCCCCTGCTCTCCCCACAGCACCCATCACCCCCTCCCCTGCTGTGACTTTGAACTTTTTTTTTTTTTTTTTAACCTCCCTGATGGGAGAAGCACTTCACAGCTAAAATGTGGGGTAAAATGGGTGTGGGGTCATGAGGAAGGGGGGTGGGGGAATAAAGGGGGCCAGCCTCCATTACCCCCCAGGGGGATGGCAGCCCCACAATGCCCGGAGGTGGAGGGGCCGTTAAACGGAACATTCAGTTCTGTCAGCAGTTAGAAACAGGGGGGGGGGGGGGGGGGAAGGAAACTGTCACCCTTCCTTCATCTGAGTCAATAATTACCCCCGAGGGGAATCTCAGTACCTCAGAGCTGAAGGAACCCTCCTCAAACTAACTTAGCACTGGCATTCAACTAACTGCTGCTTCCCTCGTGCCCCCATAGCAACCCAACCCCCCCCATTTTAAACCTCAGCACACACCCGCTCAGATATCCCAAAGCTGCCACCGCCAGAATCACACTCACCATCATCTCTGAGCCCGACGGAGTTCCCAAATGAGTCCAAACTCAAGGCAAAGGGCCACAGCTCCGTGGTGGCCCCCCCCAATTTGTCCCCAGGCTGGGACAGTGACCCCCCACAGGGCCCTCAGGCCGTGGGCAGCTCCAGACCACCGCGGGGTTTCACATTTCAGGCCCGCAGACCGCACCACGTTCTCCCTCGGTTCACACGTGACGTTCACGTCAAGCATAAATATTTCCCTGTTAGCACGGCTGGAAAACTTGTGCTGGAAGGAGAGGGTGGAAAGCAGAGACGGGGACATGCGATCCTTGTGGGACAAAGGTGCCATGACATCTATGGGGGAGGGCGAGGAGGAGCTGCTGCCGTCTCTGTGCCATCAGCCCCACCACCCGATCCTCTGCTCGTTTCTAGCCATGAAAAAGCACAGTACAATGTAAAGAAAAGGACTTTTATTTAAAAAAACAAACAAACAAAAACCACACACACTAAATCCCAACAGATGCGAAGGAAGCTCCACACAAGTGCTGTCACCTCCTGGAGCAAATGAACAACATTTTAAAAGCGTAACCACTTTTGAACAAGGCACTTCCATTCAAAGAAAGCATGAAACCAAAGCAGGACTGGACAGCCAGCCCTCCCACATCCAACCAGGAACAGCCAACAGTTATCTGCTCTGGTGGCCAGAAACCTTTCTGCTCCTCTGAAGGCAAAGCACACAAGTATCTCTGTATTAAGATTTAAGACTGTAAACAATCTGAAACCTTGAGCCCATCACTTGGCAGCTCGCAGGACAAGGCATCTCTGCTGGAAGCAGCTGTGAGATCTGCAGGAATCTCCTTCAGCACCACAGAGATCACCTGCTTAACCCTGAAAGCTCAGTGACACACCAGATAGACCTCTGATGGGGCACTGCCTTTAGGGCACCCTGGGCTCCCATGGGGACTGGTGGCTCCAGTCCCACTCCTCCCACTAAGAAGCGCAGACCTGCACACAGCATGCAGGGGAGAAGGGAGAAGCAAGGCAGGCTATGTACAACGACAGAGCAGCTTCACCTGCAAGAAGCCACAGCCCTCCACAAGGCCCACAAAAGACATCCCCAGCATAAAAACCAAACAAATTAACACGGAACTGTTTTTCAAGCCAGGCTGAGATCCATTCAGCTCAAAAAGCAGACAAGTCATCCAATTTGCTCTGAAGGAAAAAAAAAAAAAACAACTCTTAGAGTTAGGCCTTTTGCTCCTTGAGTGACATCTGGAGGACAATCCTCAGGTCAGCAGAAGTTTCTCAGAAACCAAGCAGCCCAACAGGGGCTGTTCCCACCCCTCGGAGCCCAGAGCTGATGCTCGCAGCTCACAGTGCTCTCCAATCAATGGGTTTCTTGCCAGACTTCTTGAGCAGCTCGTTTGTCTTGGAGAAATGCCGACAGCCAAAAAACCCCCTGTTCACGGAGAGGGGGGAAGGGTGGACCGTCTGCAGGACGTGGTGGCGTTTCTGAGAAGGGTGAAGGAAACAAAACAGCTCATTAGATCTCTGCTCTGTCAGGGGCAAGGCTGGCTGCTCCACGCTAATTTCCTCTCTGCATTTCCTCAGTCATCAGACCGAGAACGGAGGACACAAGAACTCAGCCATAAAGGCAGAGACTTTTGTCTCACTGAGGGCATGCTGCACAGAGCAGCAACACACAGCCTGCTTTTCAATTGCTGGAATCCTAACAGCACTTATTCAGGAGACCTTTCCTAGAAATACCCGCTCAACCATCAGCTGCAGGCTCATTCTGACAACAAAAGGTTACTCCCGCTCCACTTCTGTTGCTTAATTCTGGCCAAGATCAGGCTGGAACAGAAGGGCAATCAAGTTCAACAGCAGCAGAGTTCACGCGGGGAGAAAAACACAACCTCGTTAAGAGAGCACCCTCTAGCGTCCACCCCTTAACAAAAAACGGCCGCACAGCCCATAATACCCTGTCAATAGAGCTGCCCTTCCTCTGTGCATAAGCTCCCCACAGCATGAAGACGACGCCGTGCAGGTTCTTGTTCAGCCAGGACACCACCACGTCTGTGAACTGCTCCCAGCCCTTCTCCTTGTGGGACGTGGCCTGGTGGGCTCGCACTGTGAGGACAGCGTTGAGCAGCAGCACACCTAACACACAAACAAAGGCACAGGTTAAAGCTTCTGCTTCCCCTGAGGAATACTTTCACACCTGCTAGGGCACTTGGAATTGATTTCACTTTACAGATGGGCTGTGCCCAACCTCAGAACTGTTTTCTAGGATGCCTTACCCTGCTTGGCCCAGCCAGTCAGATCACCGTGGCCAGGATGGGTAAAATCTTCGATATCAGTGGACAGCTCTTTGTAAATATTTTCCAAACTGATGTCATGGGAGAAAGAAAGACAAAAAAAAAAAAAAAAAAAAGAAGAAAACATTTTAAACTATGCTCCTGAGACAGACAGCCTGATATTTAGATATTCAAAAAAGTTGATGTGATCAGATATCTCAGATATTTTTAGATTAGACTCCTAGACTGGCTATCAGGAAGAAGCTGTTTACCTCAAGGGCAGTGAGGCACTGGCACAGAGTGCACAGAGAGGCAGTGCTGCTGCCCCATCCCTGCAGACAACCACGGTCAGGGGACGGGGCTGTGAGCACTGATGGAGCTGTGGGTGCCCCTGGACACTGCAGGCAGTGGGACCAGGTGGTCTTCAGGGGTCCCCCCCCCCCCAATTCAAACCCTCCTACGATCTGAGAGGATGTCCATTTTCTATTTTAATTCCTATTATTCCTCCTGGATAAGTTACAACTTCGCCTTTCCTATCATTAATCAAGCAAGTCCTTCTCAAGTGTCAAACATTCAATGCAGCCAATCAGACAGACACACACCCGTACCCTTAAAGATACTCACTTATAGATAAAAGCAGAAGCACCTCTCACAGCTCTTACCCTGAAAAAGGACAGCACTAAGCTCCACCTAATCATTTAAAGTAACACCCATTTGCTACATGTTCTTCAGAACACAGCCTATAGAGAATGATCTCTGCTTTTAAGATGTTTCTTCTAGGTAGAAAGTTTCAGCAGCTGTAACTCATCTCTCATCAATAATCTCACACACAGGTGTGAGTAACAGAACCAAAAATAACGTGTCAATGAAAGGAATTCTGTGTGCTGAGTACTGCCATACCTGGGGGGAGGTGGAACAGGTTTCTGGACACTGAAACAGAGCCCATGAGCTTGATTAGGTCCATGATAAGGATCTTGTCCCAGAATTACAACTTTTACCTGGAAGCAGGTCCTTATTAGTACTGAATCATATAACAAGTCCCAAAAAATAGAAACAAAGCTTGCAAACAGGCTCTATCCTAGAACAAGGACAGACAAAACTCCCCCAAGAACTCAAGTTCAATCACTGATGTTACATGTAATGTAAGAAACAGCCCCTACCTAAGGCCAGCAACTCCACAGCTGCGCTGCCAAGATTATGGAAGTGCTCTGAGAGCCAAAGTTTACACAAATCCACGATCCACTTTATGAGTGTTTCCAAGGAAGCCTCCCGAGCTTTGAATTCTGCACCACATTCACATTAAACTGATGACCGCACACACAGCTTATTAGCAAGGGATCACCTTAAACACTACCACGTACTGCAGTTAATTAGATAGGAGAAAACCCAAAACGCACAAGACCCCAAATCAGGCCCCACCCTCCCGCGAGCCGCACCCCTAACGGTCCCTCCGAACCACCCACCCCCTACTCACATCCCTGATGTCGCACATCTGTGTCCAGGTGAAGACCTGCTCCGGGGGCGGGTACACCGTGTGCTTCTTCCTCTCCTCAGCCACGAACGCCATCAGCTGCAGGCAGAGCAGTGGGATCAGCACGGGGGGGGGGGGGGGGGGGGGGGGCCTGGGGCGGCAGCACGAGGCCGAGCCCAAGGCACTAACCTCCACGAAGTAGGGTTTGGTGAACTCGGCCGCCAGCTGCCGCCGCCAGCTCTCCCCGAAGCCCGGAGGCACGCTGCGCTCGTTCAGCCGCCGCATCGCCGCCTCTTTGTTCCGGCGCATCCGCTCCAGCTGCTCGGGGCTCAGCGCCGAGCCTACCTCACGCTCCGAGGTTTTCGGCCTCTTGGCGGCATCGTCCTGCGAACGGCGAGCGAGGACACTGCTACAGAGCGGCCCCGGAGCGGCGCGGCCAAACCGCCTGGCGAGGCGGAGGAGGAGCCCCGCGGCCGCCATGCCACAACCCGCCCTGCCCACAGCGCACGCGGCTTTTTCGCGGCAAAACAGCGACGGACCCGTTCTGATTGGTCACCGCGCCCAGCGGGGCCCCGCCCACAAGGGCGGCTCCATCCTTGCGCTCTCCTATTGGCGGGTGTAAAAAAAGCCCGCTTATCCCTATTGGCTCTCCACGGGAGCGGGCCATTAGTCTGCGTAGCAACTGTGACGTCCACCAAGTCCGCGACGCCCATTGGATGTCATGGGCTGCTCAGTCAGGCGTGCAGAACCGCGGGGTTTTTGCAAGCGGCGCCCGACAGCCGCCGGCACCGCGTCCCCCCCCCCCCAAAACCGGCACCGCGACCGCGTCCGCGTCCCCCCCCCCCAAAACCGGCACCGCGTCCCCCCCACGGCCGCCCGCTCTCAGCAGCCCCCAGCGCCCTCGGCAGCCGCCAGCCTTCTGCGCGCCCCTTTACCCCCGCCGCCTCCTCCACGCCGTTACCTCAGCACCCCCGGCAGCACGCTCCGGGGAGCGGCCGCGTTTCCTCGGCGGCGCGCTGCTGAAGAAGCAGTGCAGCGTTTTCTGCCCGATCATAGCGGGGGCAGCGCGGGACTGGCGCGAAACGGGGGGCGCGGGGGCGGGGCCGCGATTTGGCGCCAAAAGCCCGCGCAGGCGCTGGGGGGCGTGGCGGGGGGCGTGGCTTGGCGGGGCGCATGCGCACTGCCTCCAGCGCGGAGGGGTTGGGTGCTCCTCGCCGTCCGCCGCTCTCTGGGGGAGGGTCGCTCCCCCTGGGCGCCCTCCCACGTATTCTCTCCTCTTCCCATGGACAGATTTGTGGTTAAACGCTCTGCTGAGGAGCGCGGGGGTGATGGCAAGCGGCCCCGGCTGGAGGCGGCGGCGGGCGGCCTGCCCCGTCCCTCCCAGCCCCGGCAGGACATCCGCGCCCAGGGCCTGAGCCTCGAGTACCGCCTCCTCTTCGGCCGGGCCGAGGCTGACGCGATCTTCCAGCAGCTGGAAAACGAGGTGGAGTACTTCGAAGGTAAAACAGGCCGAGGGGACGCGGCTGGGCCTGTAGGGTCAGCCTTGTTTGCCCCGAGTGCGTGCCGGGCGGGCAGCCGTCCCTGCAGCCCGGCGGTGTCGGGGTCCCCGGGCGTGGCTGGCCGCCTTGCGCCCTTTCTGTTGTCCCCCGGAGCCCTGCAGAAGCTCCCAGTCGAGGAAGAGGTCGGAGTTGTGAAGGTGGAGTTGGCTGATGGCTGTGTGTCGTTACTGGGAGTCGAAGATCAAACATCCTGTGCTGAGTGGAATCAGAACCACAGCACGATTGGGTTAGAAGGGACCCCGAAGCCCCCCCAGCCCGCCCCCGCCGTGGGCTGGCTGCCCCCAGCTCGGGCTGCCCACCCGCGACTCTTCCAGGGATGGGGCGGCACAGCTCTGCGCAGCAGTGCCGGGACCTCAGCGCCCTCTGAGCAGAGAATGCCAAGTAAGTTTTGATCCATCTTGTTTAAACAGGTGAACAGACGAAACTGCACGTGTTTGGCAAGTGGCACAGCATCCCCAGGAAGCAGGTCACCTACGGGGACCCTGACTTAACGTACACTTACTCCGGTGTCACCTTTTCTCCTAAGCCATGGATCCCAGTTCTCATCCACATCAGAGAACGCCTTGCTTTGGACACGGGACACACTTTTAATTTTGTTCTTATTAACAGGTATGTCTGATTTCCAGTCGCATCAAGCAGCTCGTTCATATGAAAAGCTGCTAGGTGTTTTGACAGCTCACCAAGGAGTGTTTGACGTTCATTTTGCTGGGCTGACAGGTGAACTGATTTTTCTGTTTACAGATACAAAGACGGTGAGGACCACATAGGTGAACATCGGGACGATGAGAAAGAGCTGGTTCCACGCAGCCCTATTGCATCAGTGTCCTTTGGAGCCTGCAGAGACTTTGTTTTCAGGCACTGTGACTCCAGAGGGAAGAATGCAACGCGACACATTAAGCCTGTCAAACTGCAGCTAGCCCATGGCAGCCTGCTGATGATGAAATACCCCACTAACGTGTACTGGTACCACAGCCTCCCCATCCGCAGGAGAGTGCTTGCTCCAAGGATCAACCTGACATTTAGGAAAATGATGGCTGTTGACAAAAAGTGAGGCAGTCAGCAATCAAACACCTGGTCCATAGACCTCGACTACTGAAGTTTTTCTCCTCGATATAGCTATCAGTGACTGAGTCAAGCTGTGTTTGGTGATCCAAGGCATCAACCAGAAGATGATGTGCTTGGTAACTTGCTGACAGATTCTGCAGCTACTGATCTTAAGTGCCAGGAATACTTTCAGTAAACAGTTGCTATAGTCCTGCTCAAACAGGACTGCTGTTTTGGTCAGGGTGAAATTTGTTCTCATCAAAATTGAAAGTATTCTACATCCTTGGAGTAGCAAAATAGTTTATAAGTACCGTAAAATGTGAGGTGTAGTTACTTAGAGTGAGCCTGTAAGCTGATGGGACTCCACGAGTGACACGTTCTTGGATGCTCTGTCAGAGAGCTGCAGTTTGGTTTTACTTAAATAAAACACAATGATTCTGACACAAGAAGATGATTGCTAAGATATTAATGTAGTGAGTGCAGTGTGTTTTACAGTCACTGTGATCTATCTGTGTCTATTCCTCTGCTGGTTTACCTCCTCTGCTCGTGTGGGTCACGGGGTTTTTGGGGCAGCAGGGCTGTGGGACAGAAAAACATCTGAGGTGCTTCTTCACTCGGTTCTATGTACAGAAACCAGGGAGTGTTAAGGTGATGTTGGCGGGAATATGATGTGGACAACACAACATGAAAGCTATTGCTTCTGAGAGTACCTGTTTTTCTGAATAATTATCCCTAGGGAATCCATCCTGACTAACTGAAAGCTGTTCCCATCCGTCCTACTGAGGTGAGGAGAGAGTCCAGAGTCTCCACTGGGACTTGAGGAATCAAGCCATGGTAAGTACTGAGCAAAAATGTGAACTGATCCCTGAGTAACTGTGCTTATAAAGCACGTGAATGAGGGATGGGCTGTAGCTTTTGGTCTCCTGGGGATGTGGAAATAACATAAATTAGAATTGGAAATTCCCACCCTCTGTATTTATTGTGAAGAGCTCCTGCAGGAATGCATGCAGAGAAGGTGAAGAGCTGTTTCTAGCAGGTATATTGTGTATATATCTGACAGATTGGTCTGGGAGAAATCAGTGCATATGAACAGTTACTTTTTCTATTAAGTTTGTTCTTTTATTGTTGCTGTACAGTTACAAAAATACCCTGCAGTGAAAAAAGCAACTTCCAAGAGCAGTGTGGTGCTGTGACTCCGTAATATCACACTTCTTTTAAAAGAGTACACACAATAAAACAAGAATAATCCAAGCACAGAGACGTCATCCCAGAGCTTTTGTAACCTCCTGCATTTTATTAACACCTTTTCCATTGTGACAAGCTCATGGATGAAGCCCAGTGACCTCAAGAGGTGAAGATGGCAAACATCTGCAGAGGCCTTTGAGCTCACAGGAGGCTGAGGATCCAGCACTGGTCTGGGCCTGAGCTTCTGCCACTTGCTTCCTTCCTCACACTGAGGCCTAAGCTGAGGCTGCCTGCCCCTTCCCAGCAGCAAAAGCTAGAACAAATGCTGGCTGTGCAGCCCTCACCTCTCTGGCCTTCGAGGAAGGTTTCAGTGTACCTTCAGCGGAGTGAAAGCAAGCAGGTTATCAGTGTCAGACAACAATTAACACTTCCATTCTGATAAAACTGACCCAGCAGAAAGCAGCACTATGCAAAATACCAGACGTGCCAGTTTGCAGTGCTCTGGGGCTTTATGTCTCTGCTAGAAGCTGATGAGTTCAGCTGATAAGTCTGCTGTGTGTGTTTTCACTCACTACTGCTTCCTACACAGAACGATCTCTGTTCAGATGAACTTTACAAAACCTCTGAACAGCCCTTGCTGGGAACAGCACTGCACAAAAAGCACTGGGCAGTGGCCCTGTGCTGCCCAGAATGGGGGACGGGGGCAGTTCCTCTCAGCTTCTGCAGATCTGTTAAGATTTCACCTCGATGGCCAGGACATTTTTGGCATTTTGCAACCTTCTGCTGCTGTTTTGTTCTTGTTGTTTTTCCTTAGCTTAGAATATGAAAGTTAAAACCACGCTACCAACAGCCTAGCCTAGCCAGGGAGGCTTCTCACTAACAGATTTATAGTGTTTTATGCATCGTCACTTTAGACCAATGTGAGTGTATTAAACAGATTCTCATTTACATCATATTATTACTACCTCAGCTGGTTTTGAGCCTTCCATTAAGGAACTCTGAACTCCTCTGGGCTTCAGGCAGTGATAAGAACAGATGAGGTACAAAGTTGCCCTAAAAAAAACTATGAAGACAGTTATCATTTGAAAACTTAGTTGCTGTTTTACACTGAAAAATCTGAGTAATGAGTCTTTTTCCTTCAAACTACAAGGATAGAAAAGAGCTAAAAATACGTACTTTATTCCTGACAATTTAAAAGCAGTCAAAAGTAATTTTTCCTTCTCCATCCATGCTTTGAGATTTTGTTTTTAAAAACACATCCAACAATCTAGAGCAGCAGAGTACAATTAGTATTTATATGGAGATCTGCATATCTAATGCAGTGACACCAGAACTTCCAGACTGTCTTCCCAGACAAGTGCCCACCAGTCCAGATTGCTGTAACTTTACAGGGATGCTTGGGTTGCTGTTTATCTCAGCTCACAATCACAACCAGCATTAGCTCTAATGCTCAGCTGCAAGCCTGACAACATACATCCACAAGGCTGATGACAAAGGACAGCTTTCAGCATTAAAACAGGAAGGGCACATCCAGGACACCAGCTACAGCAGCCTTGAAGTGAACAGTATTAAAAGTTGTAGTCCCTACTGCAAGCGTTAGTATTCAGCAGTTTCACAGTGACTGAGAAAATTGCAATATTGACATCTAGCAAACACTTTGTCTCTTCATTTCATCCATAGTGCAAAGACACAGAGCAACAAGTCGGGGTGTCAGCTCTTATCTGATAAAAGAATTTCATCTTTTCTCCTGGAAAAAGCAAACTGCTGTTTGAATCAGTACTTCCATGATCCATGAAGAACTGAACTATTGGGAAAATGGAAGAGGGAAGGAAATTGTGCATGTTATGTGAGGAGGCCTTGTATCATTCACTGGCTGGGATACCAGGAGAAGTCTGCTGCCATTCTCAGCTCAGCCCATCATCTTGAGCTGCCTATCAGAACACGGCTGGCATGCAGTGGGCTCAGATAATGGTAATCTATTCAAATAAGCTCAAGGCACTTTGTTTCTTAAATCATTGCCTTTGCTAACAGTAGCTTCCCAACAATTGCTTCTGGGGCTCCCTTGCTCAGAAATGTCTGCAGTAAAGTGTATAGGATTCAGCATCTCCCCTTGAAAATGTACACGGCAGAATATGGAACACAGCGTTGGAAAGTCTGTTAGAGATGTCTGTCTCAGAGCCATGATATTAACAGTTACTACCGAACAGAATAAATGCTTATCTAATACAAATACACTTTGGACTGCACAACATTAGCAGACCAACTTTGGGTAGCATCATTTTGGTACAAAACTACTCCCAGCAAGAGCCAGCTGTTGCCATAGAGGGAGGGGAAAGTTAAAGGGCCCGTGGTGGATTATTTGCATAACACACAGGAGGTGCAGTGTGGATCTCAGCAGAGGAATTCTGTCAGTTTCTGTCCTCCTCCAGCTCTCTGCATCACTCTTCAGGCCTCAACTCCAAACTCTGGTGCTGTACCCTCGAGTGAACGCGCTCATAGAACAGCAAGTAAGCGCTAGAGGAAAGGACCTCCTGCAGGCTGGCTTTGCGAACCGTGTCGTCTGAAATCCACAGCCACTGGTTGCTGACAGAGAGCGGGCTCTTGGGAGAGGGCGGAGAGCGGCGGTAAGTCACAAAGTGTCCGGAATGCATGTCTCCATGGTGAACAACGACCGCCATCAGCCGGTACAGGTACACGGGGGAGCTGAGGGACAAACGGGAAAGGGTCAGCAGAGTCATGTCACACACCTGGAGAGCTCCAGCTGCTCTGTCTTTGCTTGCAGTTTCTTTCCAGAGCCAAATTCAGAGACGTGCTGCTTTGCAGTTACTAAGTGCACTGCAGTGCTGCCTCATTCTATTGAGGACAGACATTGGGATCGTTAAACAGAACTCTTACAGACTTTCTTTTTCCTCCAGTATTCTTTCTTGCAATAGTTTAAAGAAACCAAACAACCATCAGAGTAACAAAGTAAGGGGGAGGAGAAAAACAGCTTGAATGAGAATATGGCAGCCCAGAAGGGTGATTGCTGCATGCTGAACCAAAGAAAGGAGATTCTGAGTCTTGCCTGTAAGATGCTATACTACCATAGTAGGAGAGAAATGGAGCCAAAGACAATCAACCAAGAGAAGAACATTTTCTGCACAGGAACTTGGATGGATGTGAAGTTCTGTGACTACACAGCCTTCAGATTGGGACAACAAAGGAAAACATAATTCAAATGGACAGAAATACAAATGGGGTACACATCTCTCTCTTACCTGCACTCAGGGAATGCAGTGAGTGGAAAAGTTCCCGAGGACATTAAAAATGAAGAGGAGCAGGCCCCATTCATGAGGAGTGATTTGGTACCACATGTCTGTTCTGCATCTGCCAAACAAAACAGGCATTAGTAATTCAACTTAACACTGGTATTGCTGATAACATCACCACAGAAGGTGAGGGTAGTCTGCTTATCTTACTGCATTACATATCACAGCCCCTTACGGATGGGAGATGTATGATAGCTAAAGATAAGAGGGAATTGCTTTTATGTGATAAGTGAAAATGGCCACAGAAACAGAATCCCACATAAGTAAACCACTGAGTTGTACAAACCATACATCTGCTACAGCCACATTTCTTAGCTGCTCTATAGGACACCATGCCCAGCATTCTTTCTCTGCTTGTTCTGAAGCCTTAGAAGAGATCATAACAAGCTTACTGATCACTAGGACTTCATGAGTTCAACATTTATCAGTCCTTTGGACCCTGCAGGCTCTTCACTCTACATGTTTTGTTTATTTGCACAGTTAGGAGTTAGTAGCATCAAATTAAATAATCAACACTGTAAGGCTGGAACAGAGTATTTCATTTCTTGCTAGAAAAGGGATTTTTTCCCTGTCCTTTTTGCACAGCCTAGGTAAAGATACTCCTGTAGGTTCATTCTGCAGATTATAAAGTGTTTTATCACTGAAATGCAGAAATACCAATATGTTTTATTTTCAGAATAAATACCTGAAGGTTTTACTGCTATCCCATCCTTTGTTGCAGGCTTTGTCTCCTCAGTGCTTTTCTGGTTCAGATCATTCTGACTTGATTTATGAACAGGAATGTGGTATTTGTAGATGTCCATGATTAGGAACTCATTGAACTGTATATGTTCATGACGTTTCAGAGGAGTCCCTTGGTTTGACCAGCTCAGTCTTTGCAGATGGATACACAAACACTGAGGGAGCTTCAGCAAAGTTCCATACAAAAGGGAAGTCAAAATATGTTTTAAGTGAAGAGAAACAGCTGTTAAAAGCATTCTAATGGAACTAAATGCTAAGTCCAGTAGATAAGGAATGAAGTCACTGAACTGTTGCTCCTTTATGTGCTCTTCTGTATCTAAGCTTACTGCAATACTGAGTCGTGATAAAAATCTCACAACTCCTGAGATTTCTCATAGCGCCCGTGGTGCTCACTAGGCAGGAGGCATAAAGCATGGGAATCATTTTCTCCCAAATGAAGGAAGGAAAAAAAGAAATGACACCCATTCCTAAAAAGCCCACCTCACTGAGCTTGATGATCTGCGAGGTAGAAATGAGCACTGAATTTGTGTCAGTAAGTTGCTGCTGGGCATTTGCTAATATTCCATAAGTAATGGCTTCATGCAGTAAGAGTACCAGGGGAAAAAAGGTCAAGTAGTTATAAATATCGGACAGACAAAGTCATGCCAAGGCTAGCCTTTGTCAGTAAGTGCACTTTATTATGGATGGCCCTGCTGTTCTCTGCATTATTCGATCACAGAACAAGAAACTTGGAAGAACCTCTAATATAAATCTCTCCTGTTCTTTAGCACTGTGTTCTTGATTAAACCTTCTGTATTTATAATATTTTAACTCCTTCAAAATGCACAAATTAACCTACAAATAGATTCTATACATGAGTTGCTTTACTTACCAAGGGAATAAATAACTAATACAAGAGAAACAAACTGCACCTAAGCCTAACTCAAGTGTTTTGCTGAATAGCAGGAGAGTACTCACATTCTTTAAGCTAAAGAGTTCAAAGCTTTGCTGAATTAAGGCCCCAATGCCCACAAATATTTGACAAAAAACTTCTAAAGAAGATGATTAGAGAATTGTAATAAGTAGCAGAAGTAGATATTAAGCAAACAAATCAAAGAAAGAACGTATTATTTAATAGGATTTTAAAACAGATCTGAAGGATTAGCTTGCCTCACCTTCCCCAGCTTTAACTGCTTAACAAATGTTGTTTTCTGGTTTTCTATGCTCTGTCCATTCAGAGTCCCTTCTGCCTGAATCTGAAATCAAAGGGAAAATAGAGACGTTTGATTACTTGCTGTATCAGATTCCACAGAATAATCCTGATGCAGGTTTGCATACTGCATACCAAGCTATCCTTGGTTCACAAATTTCACCTACAGTTTCCCTCTGTCAAGAGCTGTTGGCCTATTCTAACAGATCCATGTTTTAACATGAAATTGAGCAGAAACGAGCACTCAGAAAACAAATCTAGTTCCAGGTTTACATGTAGCCATTTCTGTTAGGTTTCAAACAACTATCAAAGTACAGGCAAATATGAAGTAATGTTTTAGAATGGGACTTTTTTGTTGTTGTTCTTCTTCTAAATATTATTTAAATACAGCATTTGTAAATGTTACTATGTTAGCAATAAATAAAGCTTCAAAACACTATGGGGGTAATAACTCTATTATAAGAATAATAAATTCCAGGGAAGCTAGAGGCTTTCCTGAAGTCGTGAAGAAAGGAGTAGAAAACTGAAGCCATAATCCTGTCAGCAGACTTGAAATTGTGCTCAAAGGTTACATAAACCATAAAAAAAAGGACATACTTTAGTGCAGTTGTCACACACCACGTCCTTTACAGATTCAGAGGAGATGAAGTGATGGAGGCAGTGATCCAGTGTCATAGGATGACCCTTAGAACAACAGGGAACAAAATTAATTACAGACATAAGGTAGCTAACTGTTACAGTGCAAAGGTCCTGCACATTTTGCCCCCAAATCTACAACGTTTTATCATTTGAAGATTTTCACAAAGCCAGTGAGAAACAGAAATTATTTCCAGTTGAATTCACTTGGTCCAAAACCCTGTGCTGGGTAACTAGTGTGCTGCCACCTCAGAGACAGAGCACTTGAAGGTCATCTTCTGAGTGCCAGAAATGCACAGCCCTCAGGAGACAATCTGGTCCATTCAAATTAACCAAAAAGACCAAATTCTGCACCAGGAGAAAAAGAAAACTCGGTGCCAACAGTCACACCCATCATACAAACTGCTCGTTTGTCCCAGTGCCATAGTGGTAAGGTACATTGCTAACACAACAGGATTGTTCTTAAGGGCAACTCTAGTTACTCGTGTAGGTGTTTCAGAGGCTGGAGCACCATGAAAGGATAATAGTGAAGATAAGCCCTGATGGCAGGGCAGCACACAGGCTGGCTGGGTTATCCTTCAGTGGCAGATACATACCCACATAGCTGCTGGAATACTCAGTGAGAGACTGTCAAACGTATCGTACCTCACAGGACTCTGCAAGAAAAGATTTCAAATGCACTGAGTGAAAACATCTGCCACGGTCTGAAAAAAACAAAACAGATCAACCACCACCACCTCCCAGTAATGTCATGCAAAACAAACACATCCATGCGTACCTAGCAGAATAAAACACTTGTTTTCCTCACCACTTGTAGTGCTAGGAAACACCTGCTGCAGTCCACAATGTACCACTCTGCCTATTTCTACTGAAGCTGTCCCTGCTCACTTCTACATTTGTTTGCAAGTTTTTGAAAAGTACTCTTACAGTTTGGTGAATGGATGAAATCTGTTTTCTGTATTTTTGCTTTTTCCAGGTTATCTTCATCTCCTTGCTCTGGATAACCAGGACTGCAACTTAATTTGCCTCTGCATGTGCAGTCACAGTGCTGCACACTGAATGAACAGCTAGTCAGAAAATGCTACCCATGTGAGTGCATTTTCAGTATATGGTACTGTGATATTGAATACTAAATGTAATAAAAACAGTTTTCTGTCTGGTAAGACAGCTGTCATCCCCAGGAAGTGAATCACACTTCATTTTCCTCAGTATGCTTAGCAATATTATCTTGTTCAACACAAATGCCATCTTAAGTACCTGAAAAAAATAATGGCTGAAGCTGTTAGTCCTGCAAACTGCTGAGCTTAAACTGATTATGTTGGAAACATGGGGTGATGGTTTCACCTCAGAATGCATTCTGAGCCTCAGGCATCATTTTTCATGTATACCTACACATGACATACTTCCTTATACCTGGTGTTCACAGTGTTTGCAAACCATGTTGCTAGTCAGCCTTCCATGAAAAGGATGCTGAGACTTCCAGCGATTTGACATAGGAGGAAGAGATCCTGAAACACAAAGATGAAATTGTCCTTTTGTTTTCAGAACATCCACATTCATCTCCATAATTCCAAACTGTTGGCCTATTGTGACAGAAGCTGAAAAACGTGGTCTGCCCCACCAACAAATAATGAATGGCATTTTACAGATGAAGAGATGCCCCTGAGTCCAACAAAGACAAAGATCAATTGGTTTTATCCCCTTAATGAACAGAATGACTACACTATAACATCACATTTGTATGTCAGGGTGGAAGAACAACGCACCTCTTGTTCGGCAGCTGATGTGCTTTTGGGCTACTTCTGGCTGCTGCAGAGGAAGATAAAAGATGTTCTTTAACCCCACCTTAGAAACGCTTAAATACATTCTTATTTCATCCCTGATGTGAGAACAATGGCGTGAGTTTTAGTGTCTTCGTATTTGAAGGCCAAAAACCTGATGCACAACGATTTCATAAGTGCCAAAAAGAACAGTTCTAATAAAACGAACAATTAACCTGCAGAATTCTTTGCCTGAGAGTACTGAAATACAACTCAACAAGCTTTTCAGATCTTCTATATGTATTTTAGACAAAAAGATATAAATCTTCCGTCAGCATTAAGCTGACCATTAATGCTGGAGGATGAGCTACAGCTTCTCTCCCAGATGCATTACTCTATAAGCATCCATTCTGTAGCTTTCAGAGCCCTTTCTTGTGTCAGATCCAACAGATGAGAGTAAGTGATTACACAAAGTGCTGTTCAGTCCTATGTTCAGTGGATTTAGAATGCAAAAGCCCTCACACAAGTGGGACCACAACAGACTCAGATACATTTGATGTCATTTTTTTCTCCTTTAGATTACCTTGATTCATTTCTCTCAGAGCAGTGAAGAACAGCTTTGTAAACACTGTGATAAGATCTTCAGTTTCTTAACAGGCACTTTATACCTGAAACTCTTAGGAATCTAGGCAGACCACCAAGCACAAACAGATAATGAAACCACACTGGTAAAGAAGTCACCTCCAGTGAATGCACATCAAACAGATGTGTGACACGTGGCTGACGATCCCGTTCATCTTCCAACGAAGAGGTGAGGACATGAAATAGTTCATGAGCATCCTATGAAACGGAGGCACAAGAGTTGTAGGAAGCAAAATAAACAAAAAGAAACCCAACCAAACATACACCAGG
Organism: Oreortyx pictus; assembly: GCA_036925125.1. Taxonomy (NCBI): domain Eukaryota; kingdom Metazoa; phylum Chordata; class Aves; order Galliformes; family Odontophoridae; genus Oreortyx; species Oreortyx pictus. The sequence continues at coordinate 13,023,061 of JAUPFR010000019.1, read as the reverse complement.
AGTACTGACACTCGTGAGGCTACAACAACACACTAGGAAACTGAAGGGAAATCACTGCTTAGAGCTTATCTTATGTATTAATAGTAACCAACTGTGCATTCAATTCTATTTTAGTAAGAGGTGTTCTCCATAAAGCTGAATTTCCTAACAGTCCTCATTACTAAAAATACTCTGGGCTGAGTAAATGCAAAAGGCATTAAAATCATTGAAGAAAAAAAAGAAATGAATGCACAAATGCCTGCTTTCCTGGCCTTCAATAAAACTACTGAAGCCTGTGCTCTGTGGTCTGGCTCTGAAGCATAAAACAAGAATGCAACCATATTTTATGAATGAGAAAACTGACTGAGTTTATCGACCAGCTGTGCTTACTTAGGGGCTAAAAATACTGAAGACAAGACTTTTCTCCTATGGGACTGAGCTTGGAAGTATTAATGCAGTTGAGCCCATCCCTGCAAGCAGAGTGGTACTTTACCATAAACCCTTCAGACATAGGGAAGTTATGGCTGTATCCCTTCTGTTTTAATATCATGGGCTCCACTGTACCAAATCTGAAGGTATTAAGTATGAGGTTTTGAAGCAGCCAAGCTTTCCATGACAAATATCTAAGCAAATTCAAAACGCCATTCATTCATCACACGGTTGATTTCCTTCACTTTTTAAAGCAAACCTTTTTCTACAGCAAAGATTCAGATTTGACACCCAGAGCTATTAGTGCTGAATGTGTTCAGTTTTCCATTATCCCATATCTAAGCACTGAGCTGTGTATCAGGCAGTCTAATGTGAATTTTGCAATCACCTGCTCTTCAAATGTTGAGATCTGCCACCTGTAAATTCTTAGCACCTCTAATAAGCAGCTTGCATCCAGGACGTCGTCTTCCATTACCTCCTGACAGGATAAAGCTTAAAGACATTGCAATTTGAAACGTTAGGAGCCACAAAGCATGGTTAGAACTCAGGTCTGTTTATTTTAGGCTTCATGGTACTTAAGCACAATATAATTGATTACTATAAAGTTATTCTTGATTAAGAGTGGTAGACAATGACAGTCAAACCAGCATGTATTTATTGCCATTCTCATCTGACGGTGTCATAGACTGCACACATGTAAAGTGAAAACTTTCCCAACTAACTGACACAGAGAGAAGAAATAATAACATAAACGGTGTCTGAAAAGATCATTTTACTAGTGAGTTAGGAAAAAAGTGGAACTCTAGCTATCACCTAAATGCCAGTGTTAGTGTCTCATCGTCCTTTTATGACCCACACTGACATGCCTAAGTAGCACAGTTTTAGTGTGACCATCCTGAGACACTAATTGAAAAAAAAAAAAAAAGAGGAACTCAGGGCCACCTGCTCTTCCTTTCGTTAGCAAAGAGTACCGTTCATGCCAAGTGTCTTCTTCATGGCTTACCACAAGGTGAACAAGTTTAGGTACCTCTCAGGAGACGCAGCAACGTGAGCGACAGGTACTGCTGCTCGCTGGGCTGGCTCTGCTCTGCCTTGTACTGCACTGTGAACTCCTCCAGCCACCTGATGAACGAGGGGCACGACGACAGGCCTTGCAGCAGGGAGTTCATGAAGCAGGTGTTCCCGAGGTTCAGCAGCCCAGGCACGAGGCCTGCAAACAGAGATGGGAAAAGCTTACTGTTTTCAATGGCAAGTGTCCCCATCGAAACAGAAATTACATTAGCTCTGTTTATTTGGTGCTGAAGACTAGGGAGACTCTTACCGGCATTCTGCGTTCCGAAATGCAGAACAAAATAAAATCCTTTACCTGCAGCGGTTCAGTAATGAAATTACCATGACACAGACACACACATACATCCAACGAGCCGTAATTATCGACAGCAGACACGATCAGTACCTTAGATAAGGTACAAAAGCCCTTCGTTCAACACAGACTGTAAGGTGCGACGTCTACAAACACGAAGACAACGGCACCAACGCTAACTCCAGTTTCAGAAGCTCCTAATGACGACTACAGACGAAGATGTGCCCGGGGAACCCCTCTGCCCTCAGGAACGGCCTCGGGACCCCCACCCCGCCGCTCCATACCTCTCCTCCTCTTCTTCCTCTCGGCGATGGGCCCCCACAGCACGTAGATCCCCGCCGCCAGGGCGGCCGCCAGCCCCCCGATCACCCCCCAGCTCCGCATCGCCCTGTACCTGCACGGGGGGACACGGGAACGGTCACGGGGGCGGCCCCATAACCGGGGGTCGGGGCGGGGGTCGGGGCGGGGGTCGGGCCCCGCCGCTCACCTGCCGCCCGCCCCGGCCCTCAGCGCCCGCCGCACGGCGCCGCCGGGCAGCATCGCTCCCCGGAACCCGAGCTCAGGGACGAGCGGCGCGGCGGACGGGCAGGGAGCGGCGCCGGAAGTGGCGCGGGGGAACCGGAAGTGGCGGCGTACGCTCCCCCTAGCGACGGTCGCTATGGGCGCGGGATGGGCGGGAGCGGCTGCGGCCGTGCGGGGCGCGCCTTGGGGCGGGCGGCCGCGCCCGGCACGACGAGCGAGCCTGGCCCGGCGGCCGCAGCACCGCCGTGGGACGTGCCGCTCTGACGGAGCGCGTTGAACGCGTGGGCAGAAGCAGCAGCGTGTGGAGAGGACCGAACGTCCCAGCTCTGACTTACTGCAAAAAACTGACCTTCTTTAGTTAGAAAAAAAGAGTCGTATAGCAGCTCTGCTCCTCACAGAAAGTTGCTGTTGGTGCGCAGTGAAACCGTGAGCTAAGTGAGCGCTCCAAAAGGGCCATTTTCTACCAAGCTTGTGGGAGAAGCAGTGCAGAGGTTCTGCGGGCAGTTCCGCAGGTGGCACTCGGCCTGCAGCGCAGCGAGGCAGCTCTGCGGAGGCGAGGCCCACTGTCACTGCCTCCCACTGGAAGCTTCAGCCCAACAGCTGCTCCCACTGTGGGTTTCACAGCGTCAATCCCAGTGAGACAGATCAGTCTCCTCAGACCATATGAAACACCCAAGTGCGGTTTCTTTAACCCGCATTTTCTAAAGAGGAACGTGTGGCTAAAAGATACAGCTGCCAGAGCCTTTCATTTCTTTCTGTTATGGGCCAGGCTGCCTTTCGTTTCAAATAAACTGCTGAGCTCCTTTGTGGGAACCACTGTTTGGAACAGCCATTCTTCACCCTCATCACACCATCACCCAAAGCAAAGACAAGTGCGAGGACGCGTGACGAAAGAGCCATGTCGTTTGTGCAGAGTTGTGTGTCTGGGAAGGATAAGCAGAAAATGCCAGGTGAAGTGACCATTGCCTGGATACATGCCTCTTGATTCATGTGAAATGCTGCTAAGACATCCACGAGGTCCTGTGTGATCAGCTGTACAGCCTGATGGTACACAAAATGCACGGCTGGGGACCACAGGACATGCCCAGTTATCTGAAATGGAGCTTTGCGTGGGCATCAGGATACCACTCCCAGACACATATCGAAGTATTATTCTCATTACTTTTAAGGAAGCTGAAACTCTAGCTACACCACTCGTGAGTCCTTTCCTATAAATACTAAATACTATTTTCAGTATTTAACATCATAAGCTGAATCTGTGTGGTAGCTGAACAACTCTCAGTCACATATTGTGCTTGGTTTGTCACTCAGGCCATCTCTCTTGCATCATCCATTTTCCCTGGTCTGAATTTGTGCACCTTCTCTCTTATTCCTCACTATAGCACTTTTCACCTGCCTTCATTTGAATTGACCTTGTTGATTTCAGGCCATTTCTTTAATAAGTCAAATGTATTTTGCGTTTTAACCATGTAAAAAGGTCTCCCAGTCATCTTCCTGTCGCATTTCTTTTAATTTCCTCCTGCAGGCCTTTCTCTGGAAAGGATTCTTCTGCAAATGCATAAGTAAATTCTCTCTTCAGGGGTGAATGCACCTGGGTGATGGCGTATTTTGATAGTAAGAGACTGAGATTTTTTTTTACAAAGAGATTTAATTCTGAGTTTGTGGAGTGCATGCTCAGAAGCCCTGTCAGGTCACTAGAAGAGATTATCTGTGGGACCCTTCCTCTGGTACCTGAAACAGGTGCTGATATAACATAATTTTCTGCAAAAGACCCTCACAAAAGTGAGGTGTTCACAGCTCAACTGGCTGCACCAGGTTTCCCAAAAGGACCCTTTGCTGTCACTGCAGGAGCAGCCGTGCCTGAAATATCTTTGCTTGGCTTTCCTTACAGAAATCCCAGTGCTGCCCAGCTCGTTTTCTGGTGGCTCTTAGCATCCATCCCCTGTGCCCCAACTCTGCAGCGAACACATCCCAGACCACGGCTGCCGGGGGAGCCAGGACAGGCTGGCAGGCAGATCCCGCAGCAGGCACGGCAAGGGGAGGGAGCCACTCAGCCCTCCCCACTGTGCCGTGCCGTGCCGTGCCGTGCCGAGCCGTGCCGAGCCGTGCCGAGCCGTGCCGTGCCGCACCGTGCCCGGGCTGCTCGGTGCCTGCGACCACCGGAGCTGTCCATCCACCCGTGCCCGTTTTCCTCCGGCTGCATCCATCCCCGCCATGCGAGAGCGATGAGAGCAGCTCCTTCAGACGCAGCCTGGCAATGGAGGATGATTTATTCCAGCTGAGACAGCTGCCGTAAGTAGCACCGGTAGGGGAGCAAGGATGCGCAGGATTTCTTCTCACCGGGCTGCAGGGATGTTGTGCATCCTGGCGATTTTTAAGGGAATTGTTTTTTAGGAAGCGTCTGAGGCCCCGGGAGGCAGGCCATTTTCCTTGTGCAGCTGCCCGGGTTCAGCATCCTGGGGGCACGCAGGGATTCGGTTGTTACATAAATCCACTGCATTTTTATTCTTGCATGAACTTGATGGTGGTAGAAATAAGGAGGGGTGAAACAAAACCGCAGCAATGCCAAAAAAAAAAATGTTCTGAGAGGGAATGCTACTATTGCATTTGCAAGGTGGGTTGCATCTGTAAATAACACTGTGCTTGGGAGGGCATCTTCCTCAGCTTCCTGCTCGGTGCCGTGAGCCCATTGCAGATCACAACCTTTTTTTGCAGAGCTGTGCTTGCAGTGAGTGTCGTATGTTGCAGAGAAGCACACACTGCTGCACAGGGGGAATGCTGTTGTTTATGGCACACTCCTTGCTGCTGGGCTGTGGCTGTTAGACCTGTGCAAAAAGGTGATAGAAGCGCTTTAACAACACGATTTTCTTTCCTTGTCACGAAAGCAAGATGCTGTCTGTGCAAACGAATGCGTTTCTCCTAATGCTCCATTATCACGTGGTTCAAAACGTTTTCCTACTTGTAAATCATTCACTCTGCAAGGCAGGGAATAAATGCCTAAAGTTGATTTTAAATGTTAATGAGCTCATGTCAGTGACGGAGCAAACCGTCCAATAACATTTCTGATAAGTTGAGGAAATGGACGTGAGCTCTGGGTGTTGTCAAGTGCTCAGCTCAGTCACAGCCACCTCAAAAGCAAAGATCACCAGAAGTGATTTAGGCCATTTTTCCCAATCTCTTTATTTAAAAAAAAAAAAAAAAAAAAGAAGGAGAGAAAAATGTTCTAAAGTACTTTTCAGTGCAGGTCTAATTAGACTTATTCAGTCCCATTGGATCTTGCAACCAAATGCAGCTCCCTGAGGTGAATTTTGCAGGCATGGTACTGTCAGTAGCACTGTGTGCTGTTCCTCATTTGTGTCAGTTTGCTTCATATGTTCTTAAGTGAAAATCATGTTCTTTAATTCTTCGTGGTGAGGAATGTGAGCTCTCCAGGTGGATTGCTATTGAAGAGTTGATGATTTTTAGATAATTGGTGCACCTTTGTGTAGCGCCTGCACCTCTCCAAAACGGTGAGTTCCAAAAGCCTCCTTCAGCTATACAGTATGAAACAGAAGTCATTCATGGGCTCTGTGGTTTTTTCCATTAGAAGGGTTTTTCTTACTATAAAAAATGTGTCCTGTAGTGTACTAAAACATGGACTAGTTACCAGTACAGGTTATATGAATGACATTCAGTCAAACCCCATGGAGCAGTGGCACTTCATAGCTCCTGAAATCCTTCAGTGGGTTTTGCTTCAGGCTTTGAGGCTACTGAAATTATGGTAATAGTCCCCTTTTTTTAATGACAAAAAATTGCAAATCTAGAGGTTTACCTTCTATGTGGTTAAACCAGTTACTTGTGGAGCTTTTGGAAGTACAACGTGAATGGCATTTTCCTATTAATCACCCTTTGTAATAAAAATAAATCATCCCACAGGCATGCAGTGTCACTGTGTTCTAAGACTTTGTATGAGGATTATATCTTTCAACCCAAGTATTTCAATAACTATTTACCCCATGCATATCTCAAATTGTCCTGCTTATGTGAACCAAACACTGCAACCTACAAGACATCCACTGAAAGCATTAATCCTCATTTCTCTGTTCCTAGGGTGGTCAAGTTTCGCCGCACTGGGGAAAGCTCAAGGTCAGAGGAGGATGCCATTTCAGGAGAACACGAAATTCAGATTGAGGGTGTTCGGACAGAGCTAGAGGCTGTTGAGCTGGAGGATGGAGCTGCAGTGCCAAAAGAATTTGCCAACCCAACTGATGGTGAGTAGGTTTCTTGTTTCCCCTCAAGGAAAAAGATACGGCCTCTTCATTTCAGCCAAGATAAGTGCATTGGGTTTAAAGAAATTAGGGATCCCCCAGATCAAAAAAGAAAACAGTAACACAAATTCGGTTACACCTGAATATGGTGATTTAGTTATATCATCCCCTAAGGATTTCTGTATGTGCTTGATTTCATGAGGTGTCCAGTTGTCAGCACCTACATCTGGTGGACAGTTTGGCTAAGTTTCCTTTAAAACTGATCAGCACTCCCAAATGCTCACCAGGTTTACTGGAACTGGCTCACCTTCAAGGCAAAGTGCTCAAAGCTTTAAAACTTTGAGACTTAAACCGTTTTGAGCAACTGGAAGATCAAAAAATATTTTGGTTGTATTTCTCATTTTCTGTTTAAGCAGAGGAATTTGAGATACCACAGCTTCTTCAGATGGCACAAAATAGTGAGGTCATGAAAATTCGTGGGAAACAAGAACCCCCAGCATTTTTAACAGAACTGTATTAAGATATAGATGCCTTGGGCAAATTCTTCATTCAAATTACAGTCTGACTCTCAGTTCAATGAAGTATTCTTCTGCACTTTCCATCCCTTGTAGAGTACTGCTGTGTGCTGTTATATGTACTTCACCAAAGGAAGTTGTAAGTCAGTGGCTGGTGGAGTCACTCCCAGGGATAGCAGGCTGAGTATGCACTGAAGTCATTGGTGCTACTGATTTATTTCTTTGTCAAGAAAATATTTTATGAATATTTAGAATTGTCTTGGCTTTAAGGCAATTCCTTGGGCAGGAATTGTATAAAAGCAAAGCAGCTCTCTGCTAGTTACTTTAAATCTGAGCAGATTACTCAGTTAATTATTGCACTGAGAAAAAACTCTGCATCCAGAGATGCATCTCACTAGGAAAGAAGCACACTTCTGTACGGGAATTGTTTTCTTTCTAGATACTTTCATGGTGGAAGATGCGGTGGAAGCCATTGGATTTGGAAAGTTCCAGTGGAAGCTCTCTGTTATTACAGGATTAGCATGGGCAAGTAATTGTTATCAAGATGAATTGCATGACCACCCATTACAGAACCTCAGTGGTTTCAGATTAGGTAGCCATTCTCTGTAGACAAAAAATCCCTAAAGAGATAATTGTGCAATGAAGGAACAGTTCTACCTGAAATTCTAGAGTGACAGCTGGAGTCAAACTTGTTATGTGGTGGTAGAGAATAACTGATTGATTTCTCTGTTGCTGAAATTCTCCACTTAAAATACTTCTTTTCACGTGGAAAGGGTACAATCCTATTCCTACAGATCTTTATTTTTGTTTCTTTTTTTACCTTTCTAGATGGCAGATGCTATGGAAATGATGATTTTAAGTATCCTAGCTCCTCAGCTTCATTGTGAGTGGCGATTACCAAGCTGGCAGGTTGCATTGCTCACATCGGTAGGAAAAATAACTGACAGCTCCTGTGTTCTGTAAGGTTTTTCCACTCACTGTTATTCAGACATTGTGTTTTATATTCCACAGTTAAATCTGTCCGTGGCCTTTGCAAATTGCCTCTTTTAAAAGCCAGAGCTTGAAGAGGGGAAACTCAGTGAGAAATGAGGAGTTTTAGCTTCAAACTTTCACGTGATTTCCAGGAACATATATGAACTGACGCAGATTAATTGCCATTACCATAATTGGGCAAGATTTCATTCTTTTCTGGAGACAAGTAGCTGAAACTCACCCCAATTCCTGGACAACAACAAACTCTCTTTCATGTCAGTGATGTGAAGTTGGGCTGGAGTGCATTTTGAATAATTTCACTGTGTGAATAATTGCCTTTAATAGTCTCTACTGCAGAGGAACTAGACCCATAACACCTGGAAATTGTGGTCTGTTGTTAGTGCTGAAGTTTTCAAGTGTCATTTGAAATTGTATTTTCTTTGCTGTCATGTGGGAATTTTTACTTGCCTTGTTGTTAAGGGGAAGACTTTTTTCTGATGTTTCCTAGGTGGTGTTTGTGGGAATGATGTCCAGCTCCACCCTCTGGGGAAACATTTCAGATCAGTATGGGAGAAAAACAGTAAGTGCTCAGCTCCTACTGAAACATATGGAAGGATTGCAGCAGTGTGCTTATTTTAGTGAGTGATGTTTACAGAAGTCATAGCTCGTGTTCAGGAAGAGTTAAGCAGAATTAAACAGAGCCAGAAGCAAATTCCCATGAAATAAAAGGGCAGAAGTTTGGGAGAGTAAATCAGGAAATAAGAAGTGAGAAAAATAAGACCCTGGTGGTGTTACAAATTGAAGTATTTTATTGCTGTTGTGAAAGCCTCTGTGAAATTCTGGGTGCAATACAACGAATTCTTGTACAAACTGGGGAGTTTTGTGCTCAGTTTGTGAATGGGTTCATAAATTCACTGCCTGCTGTGACATGCTGTAACTGTCCTGGTACCACCTGTGCCACCTTTGCCCAGCCTTTAGGAAACCTTTAGCTGTTGCACTTACAGAAGCAGCATTTGGACTTTCTGGCTCTGAAGCTCTAGTCTATATGTTGTTTATTTGTGTTACAGCAGAGATTTTACTTTTCCCTTGCTTGTTTGTTAAATACAGGGGCTAAAGATTAGTGTGTTGTGGACTCTCTATTATGGGATCCTCAGTGGTTTTGCACCGATATACAGCTGGATCTTGGTGCTGAGGGGCCTGGTGGGCTTTGGGATTGGAGGAGTGCCTCAGTCGTAAGTAAATATGCACAAGTCTTTCTTCTATCTTCTTTGTGTTACTTTTTATTTTAAATGCTTATGTCAGATTGAAGACTTTCCTCAGCTGAGTTGTCCTGAGCCCACTTTTCTCTTAGTATTTTGGAACTAATATATTACATTCTGATAAGCCTTTGGAGATATCTAATAGATCACTGTGGTGAGTCAGATTTACAATGAACTTCTATGTGAAAAAGCTGGGTACCTAAATACAACATTTTATATGCCTTGAGTCCTGTTAAGCTCCTCTCACTCCCTCAGGTGGAAAGGAGAGGCCCAAATAGCCCACCCAGCAGTGGATGAAGTGCAACAGGCTACATTGTGTAGCTGTGCCCCAGCACTGCATTAACAAATTGTGCTGGGAGTAGTCAATAAGGGATGACATGGAGTTTTTGCAAGATAGTGACCTAAACACTAGCAGTTAGAGGTGGAGTGAAGCTTGACTACTGCTGCTTTGGAAAGCTCCAAAATGTTGTTTAATCATGGCCTGAACTTTCACATCTGATCCTGAGTTGGAGTTCCAAAATCATATAGCCCAAAGCTGGAGCAGTTCAGATATCTTCATGGCTCAGACACGTCTGATATGAAGGTAGTGTCAGGATATTTCTCTATCTTTCTGTATCATTCCATTCTGAAGAGAAGGATCTCTACATTTTCCACTTTAATAAATGAATCTGTTCTTGGATTTAATTATAAATGGAAAGGGATGAGTATATCTAGTCTTTATCCACGTAGTCTTTTATCCTTATTAATAATTGATATTTTGCCCTGTGGAGGTGCTATTTCAGAGTAATCAGACCCTAACTTTGATTGGTGGCTCATAGATTTCTTCACAAGGCAAGTCAATATCCTGTCTTTTCTATTGCCATTCCCAGATAAAAGATGCAGCGCTGAGATGGAGCTTCACAGTTTTATTAATCTTCTTTTACTGCTCACCTGCTCCCAGTCAGAAGCTGCACAAAAGCATAACATGCATGTAAAATTGGAAAGTCCTTATCCTGCTGTGTGTCGAGCAGCGGTGAGGCATTTTCTGCCATGCAGTTCCAACTGAGCACAACTGGAATGAGGCAGGAGAACAACAGAGATGAAGCATCAGAGTTAATAATGCCTCGTACTGCAAACCCATATTAATGATGCTCCCCAGAGCCCCAGTGGAGCAGTTACAGCTCAGCTAATGCCACTTACAGAGAGGTGGATAAAGCATAAGGGCTGCATGACTTAATGAGAGACAAAGAGGAGTTGGTCACAGAGCTCAGAGTGGATTCCATTGCTGCAGTCTGTTTCTTGCTCAAACTGTAACAGCGATGTCTGACAAAAAGAATTAATATATATCTAGCATGAGAAATAGCAGTAATAAATTAACTGACTATAGCAGATGTACCTTTACCACTGCATGTGGTGGAGCTGCAGCTGTGGCCTCTTGGAATCTCCTGTGAGATAGTATGTAACCATGAGTATGATTGTCCATTCACAGTTTCAACATCCAGTCTTACAAAAATATTGTATTCTTTCAAAGATGAGGATGAGCCAGTGGAATGCAAGGGGAGTAGGAGCCAAGAGCCTCAGCTGGCTAAAGAAGACAAGAAAGAGAGCCTTGGCCCTCGTGTCTGACATCTCTCAGTGTGCTAACATGATGTTTTTCTCAATGTTTACTCTTACAGGGTAACCTTATATGCTGAATTCCTTCCAATGAAAGCCAGAGCAAAATGCATTTTATTAATAGAGGTGAGTGGAGTAGCTATGTGTTCTGGTGTTGCTTACAACCATTCAGTCTTATTGATTATCAATGTCACACACAGCAGCAGTCAGTTCTTGGTGGTCCAGGTTAGTGTGGAGCTCTCCAGCACAGAGTCCAGTGGTCCCAGAGCAGTGCCAAGTACCCAGCACTTCTGGAGGCAGCACGCAGAGGGCCCTCTGAGCGTGACCTAATGCTGCAGTGAAACTGATGTACAGCTCAGTAATGGATAACAAAGAGCTGGCTGAACAGTGAGCACAGGGCTAAATTCAGCTCTCCAGGTTCAATCCGAATGTATCAAAGTCACACAGAGAGGAGTTTTGCCTTATGAATACTTCAGGGCAATATCTGCAGCCCTTGAACTGAAGGGTGGCAGTGAAAGTCAGTTAAGCAGAGAGCAGTGCTGTTCCTTGTGTGAAGCAGTCCGTTTGGAAGGAGCATCCTCATGGAAAACCTCACTGCGTTGAAACACCTTCTCAAGGACACAGTTTTCTAAGATAACTGCTGGCTAGCCCTAGTTTTGGTTGCTTAATCTTCTGTAAATAGAGTTCAGCAGATGAATCGCTACCTCAGAGCAGTCCTGGGTTAGAAATACATTCTGAGCATTAAATAGCGAGCTGTCAAGGCAAAGAAGATTAGTCCTTTTACAGATTCATAATCCAAAAGAGAATAATCCTGCATGGCTAGGATATGCAACAGGGTGCCATCTCCTTTATTTCCTAGGAAGGTATCAGTTCCTTCTTTCACTTACAGGACAAACTCTGTGTGGCTTTGCTAGCTTGATTTTGCAAAGGAAGACAAATGTGATAAATCTCACGGCATTAGGTGGGTACCATACCCATACAAATATGTTAATAGTCATCTTGCTTAAGAAGCAGAATGTGCATATTTGAAATGTCTCTGGCATTTCTCTCTCCAGCTGTCCCTAGAGAGCACATTTTTGGATGTTTCAAAGGATCCTTAATAGCATTCTCATTTGTGACTGTTTCTTTTCCCTTTGGCAGGTCTTTTGGGCGATTGGAACGGTGTTTGAAGTCCTTCTGGCAGTGCTGGTGATGCCCACTCTTGGCTGGCGATGGCTTCTCATCCTTTCTGCCCTCCCACTTTTGCTCTTTGCTGTCCTATGTTTTGTAGGTATTCTCTTAAGCATGTATTTAAAAATGCAGATTTTGGAATGCCTGGAGCATCTTGTTATCTGCCTGGGATGCTTTGCCTTCCCCACTGAGAAACAGGAATGTCCAGATCCTGAAAAAATGCTCAACGTTTCTTGAGAGTGGAAATGAGACTGCAGAAGGATTTGGGCTGGGGGTCTGACTTCATGGCAAAAAATGCTGCTGTGCAGTTTCTCAAAGCCTAAAGAGGAACTTGACATTTGACACAAAGGAGATTTTCTGATTTGTCCAAGACTGGTTCTGTGATTCTGTCTTGTGCTAGTAGTCTGCTGGGGTCGTGGAGATTTCCCACCATAAGTTCACTAACAAAGTCTGCAGTTTGTCTGTTGCTGTGTTTTTGACATCACTGTGTGTGTGATCTGCTTTGCTCCCTTAGTGGCTGCCAGAAAGTGCAAGGTATGATGTGTTATCTGGAAATCAAGAAAAAGCAATTGCCACTTTAAAGCGGATAGCAACAGAAAATGGAGCTCCAATGCCTTTAGGAAAACTAATTATTTCCAGACAGGTATGTATGGGTAACTGACACATTAATCACTTGGGAAAACAGAGAAGCTGTACTGTAGTCATAGGGATTTCTGTAATCAGTGTGAATTTTAATGTCTCAACAACTAACAAAAAATGAGAGAAGATCATATATGCCCAAACCACAGTGAGAAAGACCCAACTTTTAAAGAATAGCACGCCTCCCAGATCTGAACTCATGGGATGAGCTGGAATCAGACCCTGTAGCTGAATCTCTTCAATTTAATCCTGATTTTATGGAGCTGGGAATCTACCAGCTCCAGTTCAGTCCTATTGCATGGAGCAATCTAGGTTGTTACTTCTGAACTGTGTGCTACTGCAGGAATTGGATTTCTTTTCACTTTAGTGTTACATGGCCAACTTTTCAGCACCCCTGTCAACATATAAACTGGCTCTGCATTTACAGAACACAGAGCAGACTTTTGTAGGAAAAGAAGTTGCAAGCAGGAACAGCAGAGGCAACTGCTGTAGGTTTGAACAGCAGCAAAATCATAGAGCTAGGCAGGAGCTTTTTAGTAATGGTTTTACTGCTTGGAGATACAGCTTTGATTTTCTACAGCTTTGATGGGTGAGGTCTGGAGCTCTTGTGCCTTTCACAAATACTCAGTTCAGTCAGGATAATCCTGATGAGCCGTGCAGGAATGCTCTGCAACTTTTGGAAGATTCTGTTTTCAGGGTGGGGTGGGAAAGCACTTTTCCTTAACCACAGGTTTATGGGCTGAGCCCGCCACTCCGTTTTAGAAACACTCAATTGAAAAGGGGTCTGCTTGCTGCAGGGCTGCTTGTTCCTCACCTTCCTCATGAAGCAATTCTGTGCCCTGTGCTTGAACTGTTTTGATAATGTTGTGCTCCTAGAGAATTCCTCTTGGCAGAAGAATTCTTTACTTGGATTCCAGCTTCCTTGTGGCTCCTCCAACCCGAAGAGCCCGGAGTTCAAACGTGTCCTACTACATCATTCTGTATGTTGTTACTGCTTGCCACTGTATGTCCTCCAGTCTGGGAGCTGTGAGTTCCCTGATTCTCTGTCTCACATTTGTTTTCAACAGGAAGACCGAGGAAAAATGAGGGACCTTTTTACACCCCCTTTTAGATGGACCACGTTGTTACTCTGGTTTATATGGTAAGAGAAAATAGAGATGGCTCAGGGCCAGCACGTTTCTAATGGTTTTTAACTGAGGTGATTAACAGTATCACTAAAATACAGCAACTTCCTTCTCCTCAAAAAATAAAAATAAAAAAAAGCACAGACTGTATTGATTTGTAGTTTATTAAACCACCCAGTCACTGGAATTCTTGATCTAATTGCCCTTTCCTTTTCTAGCTGCTGTTAGGAAGTAGCTTTGGGGTAGCACCTGGTGGAAGTCCTCTCACAGTGGGTTCGGTTGTGGTTCATGTTGTTTACCATTAAGTGTCAGCTGAAATTTCCTCTCTTCGTTTCTCCCTCGCAGGTTTTCCAATGCTTTTTCATACTATGGGTTAGTTTTATTAACTACAGAGTTCTTCCAAGCAGGAGATGTCTGCAGCAGTGAGTACTAGTCCATCTCTTCCTTTTAAATAAAGTAAAGGAATATGTTTTATGTGATGACTTACAGCACTTGGTGTGCCAGCCTGAATTTTAAGGCATCTACATTTTATTAAACACTATTGACAGACAGTGCCTGGTTTCCCACACAATGCAGAGAGGTCCTGCGGTGTCTCTGAGCCCAAAATGTAAAACAGCAAGACAAACTTCAAAGGGGAGCTTCCAGAAAATGTATCTGTTCTTCTTGAGAAAAGAGTGATTGACAGGTGTAATGGTTCTGAGATAGAGATAACTGCTGCTCCTGTGGAGCTCCCAGGTTCTCAAGACGTGAAGACCTGAGGAGATAAGAGAGAACGCTGGGAAATCAACGCCCTTCTGCTGCAGGTTTTTGTGTCAAAAATAAAAAAACAAAAAGCTTTGCCTGCATTAAGAAGAGGCTTAAAAAGTGTGATTCCCCAGGGGAGGCATGATTTTATTCCGAACATATGTGATTAGTCAAAACTGTCTGGTGCTTTGAAAATTATAGGAAGGGGATGGGTAGCACTGAGACACAGAATCAGAGCTTGCACAACAGTGCTGTCCTTAAAAACACTTCTTTTTTCCCCACATAAACTTGGAATTATTTTGTCTTCTCAAAGTACAGATAAAGGGTTAATGTCCCAATTGATGCAGGGAGAAACCTGTGTTACAAGTGTTCATTCTGCTCATTGTCATAAGCCCTGTGCTGGAAAATCACTGAGCCTGTACAGCTGATATTCAGGTGTAAGTTTTCATTCTGGTTGCACCTATAAGAAGTCCTGCCACAAATAAGACCACAGAGTGTTCAGTTCCAGCTGTATCTCCTGGTCTGAACACACTTGCTGTGCAGCAGCATTTCTTTGGTTCACATCCCCTCTTTTATTTTCAGCAGTAACAATGGTTTCTTTAGCAGGAACAAAGGAAGATGAGCAGAGAAGGGATTACTTAAAATATATTGTTTTGCTTTTTTTTTTTTCTCCTACAGTTTCCAATAGGAGAAAAGAAGTTAAAGCAAAGTGCAGCTTGACCTGTGAGTATCTGACAGAGGAAGACTACACTGATCTGCTGTGGACAACTCTGTCAGAATTCCCAGGTAAGTGGCAATAAAAAGCACCAGTTTTATACGGCCAATAGCTCAGTGTAGCTGGAATGGACTCTCCTGTGTGGCCTAATGCTACTGTATTTCCAGAGGCAGTGGGGCTCCTTGCTTGAACTGCTTAATACACACAGTACACACAGCAGTTGTAGCTCTCTTCACTGTCTGTGACATCACCACAGATAAAATCACTAGTAATTGCTTTGTGAACCTATAATGGCCTGTCTTACTATGGATCCGTTCCAAGGAACATATTAGGCATTCAGAGGAAGAGTAATGATTAAATTAAAGGGGCAGAATCACTTGAACTTTTATCCATAAATGACTATCCAAAACTGTTTTAAAAGGATCCTGGACACAGTGAATCAATGAAGGTCTTGCTTCATAACACTCTGTCCAGCACAGTCACGATTTTCAGTCAGTTTAAAATGAATTTCAATGAACTGTCTTACACAGGACATTCCAGATAGTATTTAATAGCTACTGTTTCTTCAGATGTAAAAGATGATCTCTCAGTACTGATCTGTTTGGAATAACACAGTGAGGCAGCAGTGGGGATATTTTCACTGCTCTGTGTTGTAGTTCCAGGGACAAGCATTCATAGAGAAGCCATTTAATAGGTGAAGAGTTGTGAGTCTGTAGTAAATGTGCACAGTCCCTGCCTAAAAAGAGAGCTGTTCTATGTAAAAGTCATTCTGGGAAGGACATAAGTGGACAGAAGACAGTATGTAGTCCTGGACTGATGTCATAGCTGGACAGACTGGCTTGGTCCTGAGACATACTAAGACAGGATGGGAGAGATACTAATTGGGATGCCTCTGAGCGTGACACTGGCAACACTGGTGCTTGCATAATCCCCTCCCTCTGCTTTTAAAGGGATCTGGAAAAAATGCAGAAGGGAGAATGCTTAAGAAGGTGAGACTTACAGAGCTTGATCCATTTCTTTTATCAAAGAGCAGGTGAGAAGTGCTTTGATGGCAGCATATAAAAAATGGAAAGAAAAGATTAGGTTCTAAGCAGTGGAAAGTTGAGTAGAGGACAGTGATTGGAAGCTGAACAGGAGGCATTCCAATTAGACATATCAGACAGGCATTTTTAGCACCCAGGTCGGTAACCACTGCAATAATCAGTAGTTAGCAGATGTCAGAGCTGGTTGCTCACCTGTGTGTCCCCTTGAGTGAGTGTGCAGGCACTTGGACTGCTGTGAGTACGGAGCAAAACTCACAGACTGGGACACAGAGTGGGACTTTTTCACGTGGTAACAGTAATTAAACCATCTATCCCACTCCTCTGCTCGATTCCTCTGCCAGCAAAGTACTTTGAGAACAGATTGTCGAATCTGAATAACACAGCCTGTGCTAAAGGCAGCTGCTGCAGCCTCCAGCTGAGCTCGGTTCCCAACTGTGTACTTGTCTCCTCCTGCAGGTGTGTTAGTAACACTGTGGATTATTGATCGGATAGGCCGCAAGAAAACCATGGCCTTGTCCTTTTTTATCTTCTCGTTTTGCAGCCTGCTGCTGTTTCTCTGTGTTGGAAGGTAAGTAAAACAGAGTAGTGAAGCCATGTTCCCTCTTAACTGTGGCAGGAGTCAAAGTCTGTTTCTTGGGGCTGAAGAGCAAGGAAATGCAAAGTAGTGGAGAGTTCTCGAAATTTAAACCTATTCAGGCACAGTACAGAAACTGTGTAATCAGAAACCTTACAAAGCTACAAATATCAGCTGGTATGTAGGTTTGTGTATTTTAAACAGACAAGCTGCAGTCTGAGTTCCTTCCTGTGTGTGCCAGTTTTTTTTTGTTAGCACCATTCTTAACATGGAATGTGTTTTTCTTACTTAGATAAGCTCAGGCACTGGCTGTTTATTTCAGCAGGCCACAGCTGACAGAATGAACGCCCTCAGAAAACTGATGCAATTTCGGAATGCAGTTTGTTTGGCACTGTTATTGTATGAAGGGTCCAGAAAAAATAAGAAGGGTTCATTACAAAAAAAGAAAAGAAACAGTTGTAAGAAAGTTAGCATTTTTTTATTGCACATGCCTCCAAGTTAAACAAACAGATTGTACAGAACAATCCCAAACACTGCTCTCCTTTTTATTCTCACAGAAATGTTCTTACTGCGCTGCTCTTCATTGCAAGAGCTTTTATTTCAGGAGGATTTCAGGCTGCTTATGTTTACACTCCGGAGGTAAGGAGGTTGGTTTTGTAATGAGACTATTTAAGGGGAGTGAGAACATGGTGGGAAAGTCATTTTTATGACCTAACCCCAGATATGAGTTCATGATCTCATTGCTGTCTAACAGAATTTGCTGCATTGCCACTTATTGATTTCCATTGATTAAGGAGGTCAGATTGGAGCTGCTCACTCGAGCTAATGGGCTGCTGCTTTCTTCACAGGTTTACCCAACAGCCACACGTGCTTTGGGCCTAGGAACGTGCAGTGGAATGGCCAGAGTGGGAGCCCTCATAACACCATTCATTGCGCAGGTGAAATTCTTTCTCCCAGCACTGACAGCCCAGGAGAGCTCAGGCTCATCTGCGGACGAACCTCTTATTCTAGAGGCCTTAGGATGGGAGATGAGTAACCACAGAGCAGGCTGCTGGGAAGACATAAGGGCTCCTTGGAAGATGGGGGCTGTGAGGGTCTAACAGGTTTCTGTGGGTAGCCCAATGCCACTTCTCTTTCGAGACCTCAAGTCCGAGGGGCTATGATGCTGAAGCACGTGTGGAATGCTGGGCAGGGAGGCTGGGAGAGCCAGGCTCTGCAGGGACAGGACTAAGAAGCCTGTGTCAGGAGTGGTTGCGCTGCAGAAAGCGAAGTAGAAAATGTATGAATGTGTAGTCTTTGAGGAAGGAAAAGTATGCAGCTCTAAAATCCCCCCTGCTATATTAATGTTTGCATTTCTTTCTTGTGATAAGGCTATGTGGTACTACTTTGTATTTTCTGCAGGTGATGTTGGAATCTTCAGTCTATTTAACACTGGCAGTTTACAGTGGATGTTGCCTGCTGGCTGCTGTAGCTTCTTTCTTTTTGCCCATTGAAACAAAGGGTCGTGGCTTACAGGAGTCCAGCCACAGAGAATGGGGACAGGAGATGGTCGGGAGAGGATCTCACTCCCCAGGAGTCACCAGGTCTAACTCTGGGTCACAGGAATGATGAGATGTGAAATCCTGCTGAAGGGATGGATGAAATGAGCAAGATGTGTTCCACAAAAGGCCAACTCAGAAGCATAGAAAGCAGACCATACTGTCACTGCCAATGTCACGTGTCAAACTGCAGGAACTTTTGGGTTGAACCTACGTAAATTGTGTCACTGCTGCTCTTTGCTCACACACATAAAAACTTTACATCCATGCTGAAAGGGATTTGATCCAGATGTTTGAAAATTAGCAGGAGGGGTTTTTCTTAAGTCTGTTGTGCTTGCATGGTCAGCTGTTCAGCTTAAAATGTCCCGTGTCAAGCAAATAGCTAACTGAATGCCACTCAGTATAAGCTGTAATTAAAATCATGTACTCTCGATGCCTAAAAACAGAAGATTAATATTTATTGTGTACTTGGCATAGCACACGGTGGATTCCATACACTACAAGATAGGTTTTATGAATTAGATGCCTGCCTTGCACTTTTTAGCCATCAACAACAACAATGCAGTAACAGCAAACCGAGTGATGCTCTCTAGTTCCCTTGCTCGTGGGTTCTACTCCTTGAGAATTAATAGGCACTGTGAGTGAGACTGCTTGGAATCCATTTCCTGAATGTTTCTCCCACTCGAGTCAGGTAGTTTGAGTCAGTGAGGAGTGGAATTTGCTGCAGAGATGGAATCTCCTATGAGAAATGTACGTGCTCTGTAAATCTTGATGGTTTGGAGCAGAATTTGACTTTTCTACCATTGCCAGGAACATTGAGCACTCTGTTGCTTGGTGAAGACTGCTTCAGCTGTGCTGGTTTCTCTTTGTGTGTGGAGATGCACGCTGTGGTTTTCTGCATGGGTCCAGGTCTGTTTCTGCTCAATTTGCCTAAGTGTGTTCCTGCAGTGGTGTAGCCAGAAGCTTTGGTGAAGAAGCTCAGTCTGAAAGCTTCGTGGGACAGTTTGGGTGCAGCCTCTGTCAAGTGTCTCCCAACAGCAGCTGGACTGAGCTCCTCAGAAGCTGCAGATTGCACATGGACTGCAACGCAAGCTGATAACAAAGGGATGTAGCTGGGATCATGTCAGAAACAAAAATCCTGGGAGGGGCCAAAGCACAGCCTTCCTGAGAAGAGGAACTTTGCTCCTTCAGACATAGCCAGCCTGTGGAGGCTGGTGATCCTGCTCTTGTTGGAGGACTAACAGAGTTCAGGTGAGGATAAGTTTGTCTTGTTTGTCAGAAATCTGTCTCTGCAGGGAGCCAGAATTCAGAGTCTGTGAATATGCAGCAAGGAAATACAAACAGAAACTGAGACCTGTCTTACCCACAGCTCAGTTTGTTTTCTGAATTCCACACTATGGGGCACACGACCAAATGGAATGAGATGGACTAGATGCTCATCACCAGGCTGCAGGAAAGCAGTACGTTTTTATAACGCATGTGGTCTGTTATCTCACAGAAATATAGGTAAGTGTGCAACACATCTTGCACAGTGGAGTATTTTAAGTATTCTGGGGACCACGCTTCTTTTCTGTGGGGTTGTAACAGGTCACTGGGTCTGTTTTCGGGTGCAGTACAAATGAACACTGTTGGGGTTCACCTTTCACTTAGGGATCTGCAGCACTGTAGTGCTCCAGGACGTGTTGGGCTGCTTTACTGCACTGAAGGAAGATTAGAAACTGGAGAAACTCAGACTGATTAAAAAAGGCCAAAGAGTTTGTTGATATTCTGAGTTTGAGTATCTTCTGCTGAGAAAAGTTCGACGGGGCACCAGAATGTCTGCCTGCTCACTTACTGCTTTCTGATGGTGGCTCCAGTGAGAGACTGTGGGAGCAGTCGATGTAAGCAGGTGCTTTCCTTTTTGTGGGTGTACAGAAATGCAGCTCAGCTCACGCGGGGATCCTGCTGAGGATATGGTGGATGATGTAGGAACGTGCTGTCTGTTCCAGTGGCTGTTGCTTCATGTGGGTCTGGTTATCTCTGATCTTTGTCTCTGCTGTGTCTGTATCCTGTGTGCTCGGTCTCCAGCAAGCTCAAGTTCCAGTCAGCCCTCAGCAAACAGCCAGGGCTCTCACGGAGCTGACAATGAGTGCAAACCATTTGTTTTTACCACCTTTTATCAGGCTGTAGTTGGATAATTTTCCCCAATGTACTATGCAACTGGGGCAGCTCAGTGCTGCCTCAGAGATGCACTGGCTCGTTTCCCTTGGATGAGGGGTGGATGAGGAAGGGAGCATCTCCTGGATGCTCACAGTTCCACCTGCACCCCAAAACTGGAGCACCCGTAGGAGAATCCAGCTGGGTGTGAGCCCACCTTAGAGGTCAGGGTGAATATCAAGTGTGTGAAACCCGTGGGCAGATGGATGCCACCTCACAGCCTGGCTGCTTCCTTGGTTTGGTGCTGAAAGCCTTTTTGTTACAGCTCTGCTTTTCCAGTGCTCATGTTCACGTGGCGCTTCGTTATTTTTTGAGCCAGCATTCGGTGGCATTGCAATGGCCTTCGAAATGTGTGCTCAGAGGGTTTGGGAAAGTACAGATATCTGGCAAACTTCAAACAAAATATCACCCAGGTAAAGACTTCCAGGTAACACAGAGCCTTCCGATGCTGTTGAGGAGGTCACTTTTAACCTGTGACATCTACAGCATTAAAACAAAGAAATAAAAAATGAAGGCATTTTTTGCTTTTCGCTTTTTATGAATTCTGCAACTGAGATTCGAATTCTGAACTGAATTCTGTATCCTGCTGGAGGCAGGAAGCTTCCAGAGGTGGCTTTACCCACTGCTGGGTGCTCCTCCCTGATGAGGGAATCCACAGAGCTAGTGCACAGAAAGCAGTGAGCAGACGTGTGTTCAGAGTCCTGCTACATGCGCGATGTGCAAAGCTGTTGTGGGAAAAATCCTCCAGGTGTGCTCTGATGGAATGAGCTCGTGTTGGTGCCTGCTGGAAGAACACTGAATGTTTCCCTGTGTTTGAATGTACAGTTTCTAAGCTGGATACGTTTTAACGTTTCAAAACCTCTGTGTACATGGAGCTCGTTGTAAAATGATCCTTTTGTTCCTCTGTTACCAATGCGACGTTGGATCGTTTAATTCCCCACTAGGTATTTTATGTTCCACAAATAAATAGTTTTTTTTCAGTAAATGCTGTTGGCTGCTCCGCAGGGCTGTCACAAAGGTGAGTAACCCCCGTGGGGTTTGTTGGCTGGTCAGACGTTGGGTGCCCTCAGGGCAGGTTGGCTTCTATTTGTGTGCATCCTCATGTCAACTTCAATGTCACCGGTCTCGTTTGTGTAAGACATGGCTGTGTATCCCTGACTGCATCCTCTGCTCTCCCAGTGCCATTCTGATGCCCAGTGGTTTACAGACATCCCATCTGGATGGGAAGCGTTTGAAGTAATTCCTGGGGAGAACATTTGTTCTTCTGTGTCTTTTGGCATCCTCAGCCATTCCTAAAGCTTGCTCTGCTTCCCCGAGTGCCAGAGCTGCTGCTGCCTTACAGAGGATAACTTCACACTGCTCTCAAAGCAGTGATCAGCTGAGCTCAATGGCAGCGTCCCACACAGCTCTGTCTGTGAGCTCTCAGAGGTCTGGGGGCTGTTGGCAGCCACGTGCAGACACCCTCACCACTTCACACTGCGCTATTTCAGCTTGGTTGTCTACTCTGAAAGTGAAATGACAGCTCTTCCTTCTGCAGGAGGAAACGGACAGGAAAAACGTAGCATTAAGCACTGGGAGAAGGGATCATCAGCTGGAACGTCGCTATCAAGTCAGCGTTTGAAGCCCTATCTGTGCTGCTCTGAAGGAGAAAACATCACACACGAGGCAGTTGGCTTCAATCTTTATTGTGCACACAAAATAAACCCTTTGGCAGACAGACTGGACAGGACGGGGGTTCCTATTCCCACGTGATGGCACTGCAGGTGTCACAGCAGAGGCAAGCACCGAGGATGCAAAAGGTGGAGAGGAAGGACAGGGCCACATCTCTGAGAAACTCTGGCCCTTCCGGTGCCCTTTGTGCAAGGGCAGACACTGAGCTCATGTGCTCATTTGGTACAGCACTTTGGATCTGAGGCCGATGCTTCTTGACCTCACAGCACCTTTCTGTTTGGGAAATCTTTAGAGCAGAAAAGGCACATGGCACAGAGCAAAAGGCCAAAGCTCACCTCCAGAACAGTGCCTGGGGCCCCTGGAAGTGACATGGACCACCTGCTGCTCCTCCCTCCTGGGAGTTCCGATCCTCACAGCCCCGGGGCTGCCTCCAGCCACAGCTCACAGCCAAGGAAAAAGAGAAACTGAAGTGCCCGTGGGAGTTTTAGGGACGACAACAGCTATTTGGCATATGCACTGCACTATATATAGGATCTGGCAAGTACACAGAGCTGGAACATGTTGCTTTTGTTACTAAAAACATCACTTGGAAAGCCCATTTTAGGTAACCACTGCTGTCTGCTGCCAGATACACTAACCAGGTGCTGAAGACCTGGGCTCTGTCCTGGCATGAGTGTTAAGAAAAGCAATTGTAAGCGGAGCATGTGCTTGTGGGGCTGTTGCCACTTCCCCGGGAGCTTCTTCCTACTAAGGAGCTTTTGCCTCCTGTGGGGAGCTCACAAATCCAATTACATGCCGGGTGTCTGAGCAGCCAGTGGAGACCTTGCGTGGCACCAGCTCGCTTTCAGATCCTGTCCCAGTGTGCAGATGAACTGCAGG
The DNA here is from genome assembly GCA_036925125.1 of Oreortyx pictus. Classification (NCBI taxonomy): domain Eukaryota; kingdom Metazoa; phylum Chordata; class Aves; order Galliformes; family Odontophoridae; genus Oreortyx; species Oreortyx pictus. The sequence continues at coordinate 12,999,889 of JAUPFR010000019.1, read as the reverse complement.
ACTGCCAAGGCTTCCACTGAACTCCACCTGCCCTTTGCAGACTGATCCCTGGGCCAGAAGTGCACTTTGTCACAGATAATTAGCCCGTCTTTTAAAGCACTTCCTTTGGGTAGGTTGCATGAGGCCACAGAGGAGGAAATTCGGCCGCCTGGCAAATGGCAGCAGCAGAACTGGCAGCAACCCGAAAACGAGACAGGAGGAAGCAGCAGTGAAGCTGGCAGGAGTGTCAACAGCCCACGTGCACCGCTGTTACTTGCATCTTTTTGCTGTGATTTCTAAGCTACTGCTATCTCAATAATCCCAGCTGAGCAGGCAACTCACAGGTGGGACTGGGACTGCCTCTCCTGCAGGATGTTCCCGAGCAGCCGGGCTGCAGCCATGGCACAGCCCCAGTGGATGGTGATCCCAAAGCCACCGTGGCCGTAGTTGTGTATGACCTGCTGGGGAGAGAGGGAGTCAGAATGTGGCAGCACTCACCGCCCTGCTCCTCAGAGCACACGGGGCTTGCTCCTGACAAGGAAAACTGCTCTGCTTTGTCTGGAGCCTGACTTGCTGCTGAGCTCGATGGTTGCACCTCTGCTCGTGTCAAGGCAGTGCAGATATGATGTGCTGATAAAGGAACACAACGATCTATACAGCAAGTCAAACACAGCCGTGCTTTAAACCATGTTCTGGGCTTTGCTTAAATACACCGAGCCCTTTCCAAGGCCTTCCAGCTACAAATTGAATCTATTTTCATTACACTTAATTACATTTTGCAGTCACCATCCCCTTTGGAGCTTTAATCTTTTCTAAAAAGCTGCACGGAGGCACACACTCAAACCACAGTTCCCTCTGCAGGACTGCAGCTGAGCTTCAGGCTGAAGTGCTGAGGAGTGATGTGCTCCTGCGTGGACAGTGCTGTGCTGAGGCTCCAAGGACTGTGGCACACTGCAGCTGCTACCATTCCCAACTCCTTTCTCTTTTAAGAGGCAGAGGCAAGGCCAGCAGGGCTTGGTGCCTCAGAACTTTTCTCTGTCCATGAGGGACAAAGCTCCAGCTGCAAGTTCTCCTTTGGCAAGAACACTCTCCCCATAAAATCCATCACCATGTTTTTGACGCTTATCTCTGATCCGGGCTGAAACAGAATCAAGGCTTTACCATTAGGAGAAAGGAGATGGAGCCAAGTCTGCAGCCACCAGCACCCAATTAGCACCACAGTTAATGAGCACAGTACCTCTGTCCTCGAGCGCCCGTGGCCAATGCTCTCGCGCTGCAGGCGGACGCTGGGCCGCGCCGGTCTCAGCCCACTCCACTCCTGCACAATCTCTGCTTTCTGAAACCAGAAGCCCGTCAGCCCAGCATTGCTCTACAGAAGCCAAAATCCTCCCACCAACCACACCAGAAAGCCATGAAGGGGTGCAAAGAAACCTCCCCAGCTCTTGGGGTGTGCTGATTTGGGGCTTTGGTGCCGGGCTGGGTCACCCACCTGCAGCGTGGGCAGCAGCTTGCAGCACCTCTCCCAGATGGATTTGTGGTCCTGAGCACTGTTCTCTTCATTCCAGTTGCCTTGCTGGTATATGCCTCCCAAAACTGTGAATTCACTCCTGCACCAAGAGCAAAGGGCAACTGAATGGTCCCCAGTGTCCCTGCCATGTCCCCAGCCTGCAGCACTGCTGCAAAACGTAATGAAGGCACCTCGTGAGCCAAGCAGGAGTGGGCAAGCTGTTCATGAAACACTATCAGCACCCAAAAGGCCGGGGCAAAGCAAAGGGCTGTTTTCACCTCCTACCAATCAGGGTGAGGGAATGGAATGCTCCTGGCAGGGATTCCCACAGTGCCCTGCTCCGCTCAGAGCCAGCCTGTGCCCGGCTATGGCACAGCCAGCAAAATAAACACATGGAGAGAGGAATTGCTGTGGGGTTGGGGCTGTGATAAGAGATCGCTTGGAGCACTTGGGAGCTGTGAGCATTCAAAGTTCCTATTTACATCGTGGCTTCTTGCCTAATCCTGAGATATCAGCACGACAGGAAGTGCCTGAAATGCAGCATTCAGGTTACAGCTTAAAACCCCTCCGCTGCCAAGGCACAGAGGATGGCTGCTCCCAGGGGCACACAGGCAAGATGCACAGCAGACACGGATTTATTTCCCCTGCTGCTTAGCTCCCTGGGTACATGCATCTGCTGCCATCTCAGCATCTCTACGAAAGCTCCCAGAGGGAAGCAGGTGCCAGAGGAGCGCTGGAAGCTGGGCTCTGCTCCCCAAAAAGAGACAGGGGCAGGGAATGCAGAGCTTGTGTGCAGATGCCAGCAGGAATCAGGCTGGGGTTGGTGCTCTGAGAGCACAGCACTGCTAGCACCAGGCTCACTGCTACCTACCCCGGTATGACGTAGGGTGAGCTGTAGATCCCCGACTCCATGTCATGAGTGATAATGAAGTGCTTCACCCATGGGGCCAGAACCTGGGGGAAGAAGGCAGGAGGGTGGCAGCAGGTGACAGCCAGGACACAGGATGCACGTGGGGCAGGCTGCAGCCTCACCTTGATGACCTGCCCGCGGGCAGGCTGCAGAGCTGGGTCTGGCTGCAGCTCCCCAGCACGGACCCCAGTGCAGTTTATGACAACATCAATTCCCTGGGAAAACATCTACCGAGAGACAGAGGTGGAGCAGTGAGCAGCATGCAGACAGTGATGTTACCTTGGGGAGCACGAGATTCCTGCATCAACACAAAGCCAAGCATTTGGTCCAGCACTCTGGTAATGAATAAAACAGAAGGGCCAGGCCCAGGGTATAGCTTCCTCAGCACGGCTCCCATGTGTACAGGCAAGGAAAGTGTTTGCAGCTTACAGCAAAGGCATGCTGCTGATGCCTGACTGAATCCCAGCACCCCACCAGCCCTAAGTTCTGTTGGAGCAGGGTGCTTCAGGGGGGGATGACCCCACAGCACCTTCCGCAGCAGAAATTCCATGCTCGTGCTCCCACATCCCCAGCTCACCTCCTCAAAGGACTCCACCTTCCTGTGGAAGAACTTCACACCTCTCTGTGCTAGCCTAGAAGAGCAAGTTCATCAGATACCAGAAATAAAAGCCAATGTACCATTCAAATTAATGCCTGTAATTGATGCACAGAGTAGGTACAGCTTGTTGCTCCTGGTAGTAAACATCCACTGTCTTCTCAGCAGTTCTTAAATACTCTCCAGCCATTATCAGCTCATTTCCCAGATGGCCCAGAGCCCTGCTGAGCCCTCCAGGTCAACCAGGGGAGAGCAGCAGCAGGGCTCTGTACTCACCTGTTGGTGAGCCAAGGCAAATAGCTCCTGCACTCCAGCATCAGCGCCGTGTTGAACCAGCCATAGCTGAAAGACATGAGGACAGAAAGTGGTAAGGACCACAGAAGCTGCCCAAGGGTGGCTGCACCCTGCCCCATGCAAGGGTGCAGCCAGGGCTTTATTTTTTCCCATTTACTGCATAGCTGATTTTCTTCCCCGAGTTCAGTGGTATATGAGTGAGGGAGCTAGAATGGTTTCTGTGCATTCTTACTGCTTTCTTTGAGGTGATTCCTACTTCTCTTAGGGGAAGTAACTGTGATGGAACCTAGAAACTCTTGGAAAAAGGGCCTCGAAGTACCTGTAGCCAGGGAAGAGTTCAAGCTCTTTCAGTGTCAAATTCCTGAAGCCAAGGACAATGTTCTTCCAAGATGGATCCTGCAAAGGGGAAGAGGTCCAATGTCACTCAAACGACTGTAATCAAGTGTGATCCTGCAGGGACAGGAGTGACAGAGACATCCCTGCTCCCCAGCTCCAGCCCAGAAACTCAAACCTGCCCACTGCCCAGAGCTGGAGCCCTTCCTGCCCTCCCATGCCCTGCTCTTTACCGGTACAGGCTGCTTAAACAGGTTGTATCCAGAAATCAGGAACAGTCCCATTTCCTTGGCCTCTGGTGAGCTGAGGTACCCCAGGAGGTGCTCAAAGGTCTCCTTGTTCCACAGCCTGCATGGAAAAAACAGCAGCACCAGCTGCCAGCCCCTCAGCTGCTGGGCAACTGCAGTGAGAAGGGACGGATGCTTCAGAGAACCACATAATCACAGAACTGTATGGATTGGAAGGGACCTCTGGAAATCATCCAGAGGTCAGCTGTCCTCTCTATAGATATTGATATTGTTCAGTCCTCTCTCAGCATTCTCTTCTCCAGGCCAAACAGCCTCAGGGGTCTCAGCCTTTCCCCATCAGGAGATACTCCAGGCCCTAACCATCTTTGCAGCCCCCCACCGGACTCTCTCCAGTAGCTCCCCAGCTCGGCATAGATAGGGAACTCAGCAGTGGTCCCAGTGCTTGCGTGGGAAGGGACCACGGAGGACCTGCCACTCACGTCTCCTGCAGACTGCCGTGGTCGCTCACGTAGGGCTGCCACAGGCCCGCAGCCCCATCGCTGGTGGTGTGCGGCGTGAAGCGGTCGGCGTAGACCTCCAGCTGCAGCTGGGGCAGCAGCGCGTGGAAGCGGTCGTGGATGCACAGGGCAGTGGACAGCCCGATGACTCCGGCCCCGATGACAGCGACGCGCATGGCTCTGGGCTCTGCGTGGTGAGACAAAGGCCTGGAAGAAGGCACTGGGTGGTGTGGGGCTTCCTGGTATCAGCTCAACACAGTTCCAGCTTGGCTGTTAGAGCACGGGAGGATGGTGCGGGGGATGAGCTGTCATGGGGGCATTTCACATGCAAACACTTTCCCTACAGAGCCTCCAAAGTGCTCTTCAGCACCTGCCTGCACTAAGCAGGCACTGAAGCCATGAATGTAGGGTTGCAGTGTGCCATGGTGGCAGGAGAAGCTTTCAGCTTGCAGACCCTGAGCTCAAACCAGCAGCCCTGGATCTGCAGCAGGCCTCCTGCAAGGTCACCACGGGGCCATCACAGGATCATTCAGGTTGGGAAAGACTTCTAAGACCACCAAGTCTGACCCATCCCTACTGTGCCCACTAACCACATCTCTAAGTGCTACATCTCCGTGTTTCATAGAATCATTAAGACTGGAAAAGACTGCTAAGATCACCTAGTTCACATTTTAAAGTACTGAGTATACCCATGTGCACCAGGCTGCCAGAAGCATGCCAGACCTGGACTGGGACAGGGTTATAAATTCTGCACCAGTTTTTTTTTGTTTTATTTGGTGAAGCACAGCACCCCTGCGGCACTGCTCAGCTTGCAGCAGGACTGACATCTGCCTGGGCTGCAGGATGAGTCACAGGGACAATGGGCAGCAGGACAGAGCCATGCTGCTTCCCATCTGCTGCCACTCACAGGTCACAGCCAGCAGAAATCAGGACTGCCTCTGCCAAATGCAGCCCTTAGGACAAGCTGAGGAGACATTCATCTGCCCAGCAAGCCTTCAGCTGGACAATTAATAATAGAAACACAACCTTCCACCAACCTACCTGCGGAGTGCTCCAGGCAGCCTCTGTGGGTTTTGGAGGCTCCAGCAGAGTCCCTGGCGCAGCACAGCTTGTTTGCAGCCCTACAGTCCAAGGTCTGAGCGCCCAGGGCTCGCAGTCACACCCTGTGCTGGGCAGTGGGGTCAAAGTCTTTGCTCTGGACATAGGAGGTGGAGTCTCTGGTGCCCTATGGTCCATCCTCTGGAAGCCCATAGGGTCACTGTGGTCCATGTCAAAGTCCTCAGCAGCAGGGACTCAGTCTCAGGGGAGGCAGGGGAAAGGTGGGGGCGGGCAGGCGCTCTGCTGAGACAAAGGTAAAAAAAAGTTATTTGAAGGCCTAAATTATTAAAGGCTTTACATATAATCAGCAAAGCCTCTTAAACTAATTACCCTATTACTTGCCCACTATTGCTTTTGGCACCACTGACCCTTCACACGTTCTTCAGTACAGTTATAATGCAGTTTCTTGATGTTGTACCTGGAAACGGAGGCTCTGCAGATGTCCTTTCACCCCCATGGCACCTCCTTGGGGTGGCTGGGTCATGTGAATGCAGCAGCCAACTGTTTTTTCCATAGAATCAAGGAACTGTGGAATGGTTGGAGTCAGAAGGGGCCTTAAAACCCATCTAGGTCTACTCTCTACCGTGAGACGCTTTGCATAGAACCACAGAATCATTACGGTTCGGAAGAGACCGCTAGGATCACCAAGTTCAACCCCAAACCCCCTCCCACCATGCCCGCAAAACACATCCCTCAGTGAGGCACCCCCACACTCCTGCAACACCTCTGGGGACGGTGACCCCACCACCCCGCTGGGCAGCTGTGCCGACGCATCACTGCTCCTTCTAATTCCCAACCCTCCCCAGGCGCAAGGTGAGGCCATCACCTCACGCCCTGTAGCCGTTAGCTGGGAGCAAGTGATCCCCCCCAATAAATCCTCCCTTCAGGGAGCAGCGAGCATTCCCACACTGAACAACAGCGGGCCCACACTGGGCACCTCCATAGACGGGTGCACCCACAGCTCCTCAGGGTCCACACCCTCACATTGAAGATTTTTCTCCTCACGCTGAACATTTTCCCACCCAGCCTGGCCTGGGCACCTCCATAGACGAAGGCACCCAGAGCTCCTTGGGGTGACGTCCACACACTCCCACTGAACATCTTCCTCCTCCCATCTCCCCTAAACCCACCCTCATCCTAAAGCCGCTCCCCCTGCCCTACCACCCCCAAAAATAGAGGCACCGCAGCTCCCTCCCCTTCTCCCCTCCCTCCCCCCCCCAGGGCCACACACATCCCCTCCACCTCCTCAATAAAGGCTCCCAACCCCACCCCCCAAGTCCTCCCCTCAGCGCGGGGCCCCGCTCGGCCCCCCCCACCCGCATCCTCCCCGCCCCGCCCCGCCCCGCCGTGCCCTCTCCCCTCCCCTCCGCCTTCGCCCCTCCCCGCAGCGCGGCGGCGGCCGGCGGGGCCCGGTGCTGCGCAGCCGCCGGGCGGGATGGAGGCGGCCGGAGCCCCGCAGCCGCCGTTGTAGCCGGGCCGTGTCCCCGCGGCTTCCCACCTTCCCCCCCCTCCCCCGGTCCCCGCCATGGCGCTGGTCACGCTGCAGCGTTCGCCGACCCCCAGCGCCGCCTCCTCGGCCAGCACCAGCGAGGTGAGGCGGGGCGGGGAGGGGTGGGCCTCGGCTGTAGGCCTCCGCAGGGCCCGGGGCTGCACCCCGCTTTGCTGCGGGCCGCCCCGCTGCCGCCGCCTTCTGTACTGCCGTGTCTCTCCTTCTCCCTTCTTTCTGTTCTGTGAACCCCCAGAGCTGTTCCTCTCCGCCGCCCCTTCTCCTGCCCGCCCTTGGCTCCGCAGGTGCACAATCCTATTTGTCACCTGTCAGGGCCCGCTGGCCCCCGATTAGCTGCGCGGGGATGAGCTCCGTGCGGTGCTTGGGTGCTGGGGCTGGGCTGCCCTGCCTGGGGAACGTGGGGAAGGAGCGTGTTGGGTTCTGGCACGGCTCCTGCAGCTCTGAGCTGTGGAAGGGGACAAAGCGGAGTGGTGTGAGGAGGAGGAGGCTCAGGGGTGAGCTCACCGCTCCCTCCAGGACAGCGTGGGGAGGGGAAGGGTAACAGCGATAGATGAGAGGCGATGGCCTCACGTTGCACCAGGGGAGGGTTGGGTTGGAAACGGAGAAATTTCTCTTCAGAGCAGTGATGCAGTGGCACGAGCTGCCCGGTGATGTGGTGGGGTCACTGTCCCTGGAGCCGCTCAAGGAACGTGGAGGTGTGGCACTGAGGGACATGGTTAGTGGGTCTGCTGGGAGGGAGCTGAGGTTGGCACTGGTGGTCTTAGAGGTCTTCTCCAGCCTTTGTGGTTCTACGAAGACCTGACAGCCATCCCATCTCCATGGCCACACCATGTGCAGCCAGGGCAATCAGGCTGTGTTTAACTGGGAAGGAAGGGCCAGGTGGGCTGCTGCTTCCTGCCCATGCACACCTGGGTCAGGCCTGGTGCTGTGCAGCTCGGTGCCCACCAGCAGTTTCTCAGTGGGGTAACCCTGTAGGCCCCAGTTTCCCACCAAATTTGTCTCCTGGCTGTGCTTTGGTGGCTCTTGGAGGAGTTCGGAGTTCCCCGTCCTTTATGAGTGCTCCCTCCTGGCATGCAGCTCCCCAGAGCTGCAGACCATCAGGATTCAGGCTGGTAGCCGATTTGGGGGGATTTTCCTTGGAAAAAGTGCCTTACTTTCTACCCCTTTTCCCAAGGATGGATTTGCAGGCTCTGTTGGGGTTTTAGCCTGTAGCGAATAACGACCAGAAGATACATCTTTTAAAAATGGAAAGCGATGACCAAATGTTCATGCTAATTGTGAGTAAGCTGCTGCAGCCTCTTGTAACTCCTCATCCTGAAGGAATGTAGGAAATGGGTGCTGCTGCCTGCACGAGGCTCGCCGTTGTGGCACACAGTAAATCCATAGGGGCAGTCTGTCAGAGGAGTGATGGTATCACGAGGTGTGCCCTGTCTCTGTTGCTTGCTCTGTGCCCCTCATGGGTAACGCCTCAGAACTTGGAGGGATGCTCTGCCCGTGCTGCTGGGTGCTCCTGTCTTCTGCTGTTTCTTTCCTGCAGCAAGGAGAGCAGAGTCGAAACCTTCAAGTCAGCGGCTGCCAAAGTGGCTCCAGGGCCCAGCTCTGCTGCTGAACCTCAGTTGGGATTTCGCAGCCCTGCTTGTTTAAAAAAACGTTGTCCCGTTGCTACGTGACTGACCCAAACAAACACTGCAGTGACCTCACTGCACCCTGCAGCCCTCCCAGGGCCGTGGGCTAGGGGCTCAGGGTGCTGCAGCTCTGCCTCTGGCCACGCCGTGTAAACAAACTAAAAATAGAGCTGGTATGCTTCCCTCCAGATCGCCGTCTGTTGCGGTTGTTTGAGATGGGATCTGTGCCTCTCTCTTCCTCCCTGTGGCTGTGCTTCAGTACTCAGACCACGCAGCTGTGTGCGTGTTGCAGACAGAGCCCTGAGCCCTACTGGGAGGAGGATGCAGAACAGCCTGGTCTCTACGCACACACACACTCAAAACTTTAAGCTTGGAAGTCTGACATAAAACTGCTTGCTTATTTTTGAGTCATGCAAAACCACCTGGAAACAGCTAACCCTTTCCAGGGTCCTATTTGATGTGGGTTTTAAGCAGTGTTAGTAAATAACAGAATGTTCTCTGTGTGCTGCTGCTAACGGGGAGAGACAGGCCTGCAGGAGGGCGTCCTCCCAGGTATCCAGGAACAGAGGTTTCCCTGTTGCAGCACAGTCCTCAAGGTCCAGGCTCCCCATCACAGCCAGCCCTTCAGAGGGATGCTGCTGGCCCTTGTTCTGGTCGTGCAGGAGCAAAGCAAAAGAGTGATCTTTTGAGCTTTTTTTCTTCCAGCTGGATCTGGATGCAATTAACCAAAACTGTTTTCCTGTAGTGTGAAATGAGGTCCACGAGCTGGTGGGAAGGTGGAAGCAACCTGGCCCTTCCCAGCGCTCACTCAGGACAGTGGTGGCTCTCCCGTGTGCACGAGGCAGCTTGGTGTGCTTCAGGGCTATGCACCCTGCAGGACCAGCTTGCAGGATTAGGGCCTAATAGCCTTAAAGCCCCCGTGAGCCCCTTTGTCAGCGGGGACGTACTGCCAGAGAGTCTCCTTTATCCCCAGCACTGCAAAAACACACGGGGTGCAGCCACCCACTGTTGTTGGGGTGGTTTTAAAGAATGCGTTTTGTTTTTTAAGATTTGTCCTATGGAAACAACCAGCTTGTAACTTTCTCCGTCTCCTTTTCTCCCCTCAGCTGGAGGCTGGCAGCGATGAGGAGCGTAAATTAAATGTGAGGTAAGCAGAGCTGTTTGGCTCTACGCATTGTTTCAGCTGTTGTTAATTGTCTGCCGTGCACTGGAGTCCCTGTTCCCACCCAAAAGTCTGGCTGCTTGCTCCCCTTTCATGCCAGCCCTGCAGGAGCTTCACGCTGGGGGCAGCCTTCATCTTATCAGCATGGGTTTGAGATGAGGGCTTAATGAACTGAGCATGGAAGGGAGTTTGTTTTGTTTCTGATGGGAAGAAACTGGAAAATTGCTCATCAGTTCTGGTCGCATCACTTAGCTCTTATCTCAGCAGCTCTCTTTGCTGTTGCTTGGGGCTGGGGCTCTGAGCAGGGAAGGGATGGAAGCAGAGCTGTGATCTTTCCTTGCTCTGGAGTCATCCTGTAAGGGAATTTTGCTTCCTGGATTCTGGGGATTGTCTGAGTTTGCTCATACAGCAACGAGGGGAAGGCTGAGATGCCCTGCTGGAGAAGGGCAAGGCTTCCCTTGGTGATGCTGTGCAGGCATGAGGAGTGTTAACGACACAGACAGTTTGATGGGGCACCAACCTCATGGGGCTCTGAGTAATGATGCAGATTGCTCGCTCCAAAGCAGGCTGCTGCAGTTAGCTCTTACCCTCTAACCTGTAAACCACGATCCAAGAAGTAAAATGGAAAAACACAACAGTGCTTCTCGTTGCGACTTCCTGCTTTAGATAAAAGCAAAGCCACAAATGCTGCTGCTTTGAGTGCTCTCTTGTTCTTTCCATTGCATGGTTTGAGACGTGTCGTTGCAGTGGTGTAAAACTTGGGCTCCAGTGGCAGCTTTCTGCTGCAGTCTGGTGGGTTGGCTGCAATGAGGACTAAGCTGGCTGGGGTTGGATCCTGTGATCCAGAAGAACCAGAGGGTTTGTGCAGTGTGGGAGAGGAAGGTTGTTCCCTTATGGAGCAGGAGGCGATGCGATGTGGCTGCAGCTGATGTTAAAGCACGATTCAGGATTCCTGGTTTTGTTCCCAGCTTGACTGTGGGTCGTTACACAAAGAAGAGCTTAAGCAGGAGCCCACTGATGTCATGGGCAGCAACACATCCTTAGTCCTCGTGCTTTTTTCTGTGTAGTATTGAGAAGTAACAGTCTACCAATAGCAGGCTGATGTTTGTGTGGGTGATATCTGTACTGAATGAGGAAACAGAATTTTATTCCTTCTTGTTACGAGTCAGCTTGATGGCAGAGCACAGAGCGATTGCTGGGAGGTGTACGAGTTTGAGGGCCACCTTTGACTGTCTGACCTCCTTGTAAGCCAGAAGTGTGCATCCATTCCTGACCAGAGTGACCCCGTGGGAATGGACAGCTCGAGGCTGAGCTTGAAATCTGAATGCACGTTGTTGAAAAGTGATGTTAAACTGAGATCCTGACAGCTTCCCCTTTCCTTCAGCCTCTTGATACGGTTTTCAGGTTAAGAATCTGGTAATCAGGTTGTGAAACAGAACTTGAGGATGGGATGGCTCTTGTGCTGAGGGGAAACAGCACTGAGGACTGGTGGAAAATCTGTGGCACTGATGCAGACGCAGCTTTGGTGATCAGTGCCACCCCTCTGTGCAGGGGCTGCATGAATCCCACCCCCTCCTGCTGGAGCTGCTCTGGATTGATTCCCTGAGACTTTACCCAGTGCCCATGGGGTGGCAGAATTGCTCAACTTCCTTGTGCTGCCTTTGCAGTAGCCAAGAGAATGGGTCCTCTGATATAAATAAGCCCAGGGATGGGCTGGGATGGTTTTTTGTGGGTTTTAAACCCTGGAGCAACCTTGCTGGAGTCGGAGGTGTCAGCTGTGCTTTGTCACACCCGCCCTGGCCGTGGGGGTCAGCGGTCCATGCAGACCTCAGGGGCCCTCAGAAGGAAGGGTTGCTGGAGACAAGAGCCTGACCTGCAGCCAGCTCAGACTGGATTTTGTGGATGCAGGATGAACGCGCACTTAGTTATGACATAGCTTTTCCATCCTGGACAGAGGATTTTCATTCTAGGCTGCGTGGTTGGATCTGGTGATGTGAGCTATCAGGCTTTTTTTTTTTTTTTTTCTCTGACACTTGGAGGAAGTGGTCTGTGTCCCACATTTAGAACTGACCACACGTTTTACTTCTCTGTGTTCCTGTACGGTTTCTGTCATTCCAAAATGCCTTTCTTTCTGTTTTCTCCCTGAAAAACCTTCTACCCTAAAACAGAGTGAAGGTATTCAGCTTTTCCTTTGGAGATATCACTGTGCATCTTCAGAGACCTTACTGTGTTTAGGAGTCCTCCTTTGTTCTCACCTCCCTTAGGCCTTCCAGGACCTCAGTCTGATTCTGTGCATCACCTGCTGCAGTCCTCCTCTCCAAGTGCTGCTCGGCCGTGGCATGCTGTGCCTTGATCCTTTTTTCCTCCTGTGGAGCCTGTGGATTTATGAGCCCTAACCCCACAGCTCTGCAGCCCGGCAGGAGGAGGAGCACTGCAGGCAGGCTCCTTGCAGAGCATGGTCCTGCTGGCGTGCACCGACAGCCTCGTTAGGAGGAGCTCGTTAGGTTAAAATCATTGCAATGAAGCAGGCTTCTGCCTGGTGCTGTGGCCGCTTTGGTTAGGGAAACTCCAAGCCACGTGCTGCACTGGGAGGATCTCATAGTGCTTTATTGTGTCTTGGATTGTAGTGCACAACAGTTTTTTGTTAATACTTTGGTCTTTAACTTGTGTAGGGATTTCTGCCCTTGCTCTGCTGGCAGCAGCATGGCACGGATGGCTTTGGTGCTGGGGGTGGTACCCAGGGCTGGGGCAGCTGTCTGACAGTTGTTTGAGGGGAGGTCTTGGGGCAGAAGCTGCTGGCTTTGTGAACTGTTCAAAACAGGACGCTGAATCACATCCTGGCCGGGCTGCAGCATCCTGCCCTGGCGTGCTCCGTACAATGGGGCAGTGAAGTGATGGCTGGAGACCTGTCCATGCTCCTGGCCCAAGGGGTGGCCGCGTGAGCCCGTGGGGGTATCAGTGGGCCTTGAGGTGCTGCGTGGGGATGTCAGGGTGGGCTGGGGGAGAGTGCACTCCTCTCCCACTTCTTTGGGATTTGATCTTTCCAGGAAACTGTTGCAGACTTGCCACTGATGAGTTTCTCTGGAGGCAGGCGGGGTGACAGCAGGAGGCTGCTGCTGTGGACCTGCAGCCATCAGACCGTTTAGGAATTGGATATAAATCTTTTTCCCTTTCTTTTTTTTTTTTTTTTTTTTCCTCCCCTGAAACCTCAGCAGTTTGGCAAAATCCCTCTGGCCCTGTTACCAAAGGAGCCGACTTGGTGCTGAATGCTTTTTTTTCCTGTGGAGGCCGATGTGGTCACTGTTTACTGAGGCACCGAAGAGCCGGGTCAGAAAAATATTTTGCTTTCAAATGCCTCCTGGTTTTTAAACACCTTCATCTTTGTTAATCAGCTGCCAAGATCTGCGAGTCAGGGATTTCGCCTACAGATGGGGCTGCGGCCAGCCTGACAAGTGCCCCTGGGAGGTTGTGGAGGATGTGAAATGGACAGGACACCTTCAGAGGCATGGCTTCACTTTCAGTGAGGTTCACGCAGTGCTCAGATCTGTGGTGTGGAAGCACTCCCGTGGCACACTGAGAGAGCAAGGGAAGGCAGAGGCAAAATCCCAGCCTCAAATGAATGGCTCATGGTACAGAGCTCATGCTCTGTTTGTGAATGGGATCAGAAGGACCCCTCTGCAGAGCTTGCTTTGCCTCTTTTCCTCACAGAGAGAGAAGATGGGAGGGCTGAGTGCACTCTGCCCATGTGCACTCTTCTTTTGCTGCCAAAGCCACGCTGCTCAGCCGTGTCCCTGGGGTCTGGTGGGCAAGGCAGGCTGCAGCAAATGCTAGAGGGTGTGCCTGTGTCGAGCTACAACTTTTCCTGCCCTTCTTTTACCCCTGCATGATCCATCAAGATTTATTTTATTTTATTCTGACGCGTTACCAGTGTGTCAAGTAATCCCTGGTCTCCGCTGCCTTTTTTGGAGTCGTTCTGACACCGAGCTGTTGTGTGGGTTGCTGTGCCACTGATGCTTCCCGTGCTGCTGGCTGTGTCCTGCCTGACCTTCGCTCTCTCTGCTTGGGAGCTGCGTTCTCCAGCCCTGGAACCGTTCTTCACCTTCCTTTTCTTTTCCAGCAGTGCAGCTGAAGAGTTCCCACTTGTTCCTTGTCTCTGCGAAACGCTGCCAGTGGGTGAACTGGGGTGGCTTAATGACACTGCTCATTGTTTCCATCCCTTAAGCTGACTGGGAGGAATGCAGGAGGATGGGGCCGGGTGCCACCAGCCCAGCCAGGGAATGGGATGGGGATGGGGCAGGAGCTGCTCCCAGAGCCGCAGGGCTCATACCATATCACTGAATGGCTTGGGTTGGAAGAGGGCCTCACTCCCTCATAGAACTGTATCGTAGAGTGGCTTAGGTTGGAAGAGCTGTGTCTGTAGCATGGCAAGAAGATCGGAACTGGTAGGAAAACACAGGGCTTTGGGGCTTTTAATTGCAAGTGTTGCTGCAAGGGAAGGGAGCCAGCAGTTGGGGAACAAGCAGCTGCTGGACGGGCTGAGCTCCATGGGGGGTTCAGCCCTATGGCTGTTATGGCAGTGACCTCGTTTTCCACGGGGGATCTCAGAAATGCCCGCTGCCATTCAGAGCTGGGGACGCTGCCGTAGCCCTGTGCCTTTCTGAACTCAGCGATTAATGGGATGTGCAAAAAGGATTCCTTTTTTTTTTTTTTTTTTTTTTTCCTCCTTGTGAAACGATCTCTATTTTACTTGGCCTCTCACCATCACGTACTAGGGATTCCTAGAATTTTCTCTCCCCAGGCCATTGGGAGCTGTTCTGCTAACTTATTTTGTGCAAGTCTCTGCTGAAGCGGGGAGCGAGCTCACTGCTGTGTTTGATTCCCTCTTCCTGCCCCTCTCTCAGTCAGGGCTCCAGCTGTTATCGGGGTCTTGCTCCATGCCAGGATGGTGCTGGGATGGAGCTGGGCAGGGGCAGCACACAGCCGTGGCATGGGGACGGGGCTGCCACGTCCCCTCCTGTCCCCGCTGTCCACGCGGAGCCAAAGGCTGCGTGGAGTGAGCAGGAGTGGCTGGAGGCAGTCTATTTATCTTAGGAAATCAGCTTTAGTGGGCTCCATGATTGATTTCGTTTTTCTTTCTCCTCTTTGTGCAGTATCTGGTGCTGTGAATGGCCTGCAGTGTCTCCAGCCCTTCTCAGCATTCTTGCACTGTGAATGTGGCCCACGCCTTCAGCCAAACAATGCATGCTCAGACTCCTTGTGTCTCTGCAGCCCCAAAAACACGAGCCCTGCTGGGTTTTCTGCCCTCCTTACCATTCCTGGAATGGGGACAGATGAGGGATGCCCTGGCTCTGTGGGGCTGGGGATGAGCTCTGTGCTGTGCTGTGATTCGCAGCCGATGTTTTTGCTTCTGATGTTTTGGGTTTCTTCTTGGAGCACCTTGTCTGTTATTTGGTCATCTCCATGTCTTCAGCTGGGAGCGATGGCTTTTTAGAACCCATCAGAGCCACACCCTAACGTAGCCACAAGTATGGAAAGAGCTTTCCTGCCTCGCATTTTTTGGTAATAAAATACGATTTCAGAAGACAGACATTTTCCAGAGGTCCCCTATAGGCAGTGCCTCACCTGGAGGTGCACCGGAGGGGTTTTGGCAGAGCACTGCGATCCCAAGCAGTGCAGAGTCAGGAGGTGGTTAGATGCCTGCAGCTCCCATCTCAGGTCAGTTGTTCTACATGTCACAGAGCTCTTCTTTGTTGTAGGACAACCTTTGCTGCGTTGGGGTTGGGATTTTTCCTGCTCCTTCTCCCCCCACCCCCACAGATTTCCCTTTCTGTTTGGCGTGCTCCTTTGCAGTGTAGCTGGTGCTATTTTGGTGTGACTGCCTGAAGCCTGGAGGCAGCATTGTCCCCAGAGTGCTCCAGCTCAGCCCCAATGGACTGATCCTTCCCTCTCTCCTCGTGCCACTTGTGTGCGTCGTTCTGTTAATGAGGGAGAAATTAAGAGACTTAATTTGATGAACATTTAGTGGCAGGAGAGTGTGGCGTGGCCCTGTGCCTAGCAAGACTCCATTGCAGAGCTTTGCTGGAGCACTGCACCCTGCAGGGCACACTGCTGAGGATGGAGGGTGACTGCAGACTGCATGTTTGCCTTTGCCAACTCAGGGAGCAGTGTTTTGAAATGATGATGAGGAGCTGCCTATTGTGTTCTGAAGCGACTTGAAATGTAATTGATGTGTGTTACAGCCACGTTCCTCTGGAGCTTTCCCAAAGGGAAAGAAATATTTCCTTTTTGAAGCTGAGCAGCGTGGGGCCAGCGGACAGAGCAAGGAGGTGCCGTAGTTCAGAACCATCCTCACCTTGCAGAGCTCCAGGCACAGCAGGGCCTCTGTTGTATGGCCAGCAAAGACATGCATCTGTTCTGTCAGCACTCTCCTGCTGACGCTCGGTGCTCCCAGGTGTCTGTAAGTGTAGGTTTACCCCCTTTGGGGGGCTGATGTGCTCTCCCTGAGATGCTTTGGTAAGGGGATACTCTGCAGCCCTCCTGGAGCACCCAGATCCCATCCCACCACAAAACCCCTGGGCTCAGCTTTTCTTTGAGAGCCAAAAGAGACAGCTGGAAAGCAGTGGTGTTGGTTGGGATTCCTGAGAGGGCATCCACTGAATTGGTGGGTTGTGCTGTGTGTGCCAATGGGGCAGGGCAGAAAAGGAACAGAAAGCTGCTTCTTCCCCTGGTGGGAGAAGGGCTGGTGCTACTGTGGTGAAGGAATTAGTCGAGGGTTGGTGAGAAGTAAGTCTTCATTGAATTTGGTTATAGGCAGTCCCTAACAGAGGAATTCCAGACCACCTGAAAAGGGTTCTTGTTCAGCAGCGCATCGCACCGGGACGTGGCCGCACCGTGAGTGAGGAAATGTCCTGATCTGAGCGTGATGCCTTTGCCACAGAGACATTCCATGTCAGGGCTTTAATTGTGACAGGCAGGCAGGTCATCAGGCAATATGGGACACAAGCATCAACACCGTGCTTTTCACCTTGTCCTGCCCTGCATCGCTCTGAGCACGGGGAGGAAGCAAACAGCTCGCACCAGTCTGTAGGAGGGAAGTGATTAGACGAGCTTCAGCTGTTTTTTTCCCCTCCTGAATGGCCTTCTTTCATCAGGATATGTTAGGACAAGTGCTTTTTCAAGCCAGGATATCAGTGGAAGACACAGTGTTCTGTAGAAGTCATCCAGTTCCTGGGTAGCATCAACAGATGCGACTGCTCTGCTCCGCACAGAATATACGAGCGACCTTTTCTTTTCCTTCTTTTCTTCTTTTTTTTTTTTTTTTGCATGGCTTTAGAAGCAGAAGGATGTGAGTTTTACAGCTAGTTATGAATCTTTTCGAATTTACTGACTTCTGCCTGACTCTTGGGCCAGCACAATGCTTCTGCTGTTCAAAGAAAACCAGTCCAAATTAGTATGTATAAAACACTCGTCTTTATGCTGCTTGCTGGGGAGGGACCTGGGGGGGCTCTGGAACGATGGGGTTCTTTTGGTTCTTTGGGAGATTTGTTTTTAAAAAGAAAAAGCTGGAATTTGGATGCTTACTGGAACTGCGGGGTTGGAAAGTGTTGGAGTGCTGTGTTGGGATATTGCACCGTGCCTTTTTCTCACTTTTGTTTTGTTAGAGGGTTTGTATGAAGTAGCTGCAGCCACTGCTCTGCTGAAGCAGAGTTCAGGGTCGGCGTTGGGTAACGTTGCCGTTTTGGTACGGTGATCCAGGAGAATTCACAGTGGCTTTTGTGCAGTGCTGCATCTGTGGCATCCGACAGCAGCTGAGGGGGAATCAGAGTGCTGGGGAGCACGAGCTGAGTTCCTCAGTGCTGTGCTTGGTGAGGTTGCTGTGCAGGTGGACGCTCAAGCCTTTAAACTAGAACGGAAATCGTGTGCTCAATCACTTCTTCAGTTTTCCTTTCCAGTTCATTGCTGTGCAGATAAATACCTGGTGGCAAAACGTGTGCTGTGTGGTTCAGCCTCTGCCTGTGGGCACTTTGCTCCCCCAGCACAGCTCTCTGACTGGGAACGTTTTGCCTAATGGTGAAGGTTTCCTGTCTGCAGTGAAGGAGAGCAGTAGGAGCGGTGTGTCATCTAACCATTCCTTTCCTCTTGCTGAAAATCCAGCTGAGTATGCACGAGGCACTCATCCAGTGAATGTCCTATACATTGTGTTGGTGTTGTGGCTTTGATGTCACTTCTGTCCTTTTGTTAACACTTTCCTGTTAGATCTGGAGCGAGAAGGAAGCAGGGCTTTTCCTGCTTTGCTCGTGGGGTTCTTGGTGCTGGTGGTGAGAGCTCACCGTTGCTGACAGCTCACAGTGAGCCAGGGGTGAGTACTGTGGGAGCAGAAATGGGGAAAGCTTTGTTCTCATCGCTGTCCTGCCAACAACTTGTTGGTCTGATGCAGGGCTGAGGGAGCCTGGAGCTTGTGCTAACAGTTTAGGTTGCTTCTTAGCATGGACTGAAGTCTCAAATTGAAACCCAGTCCAGCTTTTCTGGGAGCTTTGCACCTTGAAGAAAGCTGTAAATTCAGACAGCTAACTGCAAACCTTGGCTCTGTCCTTGGAAGAGTGAAGCCTGAGCTTGGGGCAGGAGCTGGGAAGGCTTGAATTGATGGATATTTACCAAATCGCTGCTGCTCGCTGCTACCAGAGGCACAGACCCCAGAGAGAGCACAGGTCAGACGAGCACTGGGAGCAGCAGCTCCCACGGGATCATTTTCTGTAGCATAAGTAACTGTGGTGCAGCGTGGTATTATAGTGGAGCTTTTAGATATAGTTGATGGGAGCCAGGAATGAAGAGCAGTCTGTGTTGGAAGCATGGGATGGCAGAAAGTTGGGCTCCGTAGCAAGGAATGTCTCTTGTGATGCTCCCTGCCTGTTTGGAGTGGGATAGGAAGTGCAAGGTAAGCAGTTACTGGGGCAACTGAAATGTAGCTTAGAAGATGTTCATTTCCAGCCCTGTGGGAAGCACCAACTTTGCCACTTACAGCCACATCTGTTTCTGAAATGCTCACGGTGCATTACGGGGCCGTGCAATTAGGCTTGTGCTGTTCCTTGCTCCAACTTCTGCTTTTGATTGGGTTTCTTGTTAGCTGTGTTTCATGTGATCTGGGAATAGAGCTCTGTGTGCATATGCTGTGACCTCTCTTCTTGTCAGCACTATTTCCCAGGTCAGTTGTATCTTGACAGAGCAGAGAAAGGTCTTTGCTGCTGTGTGTTGCTTTTTGCCCTGAGGTTTCAGTGCAGTTCATTTTGCTGTGATGTGCAGGTTTCACCTTCCCTCCCTGCCCCTGTAAATCTATGATTTATAGCTGTGTGTTCTTGTTTTTGCATTCCAAAGCAATCTCGATAACTGAAATTAATAGGGACTGATTGACTCAGGACCTGATCCGAAGTCATTTACAGGTCTAAGCCTGTAGGAGTTCTTACCCTCTACTGTTTTTAAGTTACAGAATTTGATAATCGAGTGATAAAGTCATTTCCAGTCCATGACAGCTCAGGTATCTCCCACTATGGTCAAGCAATAAAATGTTGGTGGAAAATGACACAATTCTTCATGAATAATCCTGGAGCCATGCCTTGCAAGTGGCAAAACCAACCTTTGGGAGCAGCTTCTTGTGGCAAATCCTGCTGTGTTTTTACGAGGAGAAGCCCTTCCTCCCCAGACGCACAGAGCAGAGCACACGTTTTGCTGCTGTTTCCTCTGAGCTGACTTCCTGTGTCATTTGTTTTCCAGCCTAAGCGAGAGCTTTTTCATGGTGAAAGGAGCAGCCCTCTTCTTGCAGCAAGGCAACAGCTCCCAGGGCCAGCGAAGCCTCCAGCATCCTCACAAGCATGCAGGTATGGATTAAGTCGTGTCCTGATGCTCCATTCCCTCTTTTTTCCCTGCTCCACTCCTCCACACTGAGCCCAGTAGGAGGTGTGGGTGGTGGTTGGCTCCTCTGACTGTCCCAGTGAGTTTTGTACAGCCAGCTGGGGAGAACCAGGTTTTCAATCCACTTGAAGGTTTGACGATTGTGTCTTTGTTTAAACTTCTGTCATTCTCTTGGAAGTGTAACTGCAGCAGGAATTTATTCTCTGCAGATACTGCGGTGTACTGTAGCCAGGAGAGCCTTCTGAGCCAGAGTCTGTGCTGAGTGTGTATTCCTGTCTTTTTCAGCCTGTGATGAAGAAGTGTCACTTGTTTCTGCTTCAGTGGTTTGATCTTTGCCTCCCCCTTTGGCCTGTGGGGAGGAAAATGCAGTGGGCTGAGTCATGTGGCTCCAGCACCCCTTCTTCTCCCAGCCTCCCCCAGTCCGAAGCTTGGGGCTTCATCTTTCATCTTGACAGCATCTTTTTATAATTATTTTAAACTACCTGTTGCTGGTTTTGCTCTGTGCTACTTCTTAGAAATGAGGAATGCTTTCAGTAGGATTTGAGTCTCTGGACAAACACCCATTTCTTAGCTCTGTACACCCCCTTTTTCTGGTTTCAGGAAATCCCCATTTCAGTTAACTGATCTAAATCTGGCCTGCAGCTCTTTCTCATGGTTTGAGAACAGCTTGTCCTTCTTCCAGGCCCACTCCAGTGTTCCAAAATGGTGGGAGGAGAGTTGTGTGGTGAATGTCTGTAAGAACTGATAAGCCGACAGGGTTTAAGGAAGTTGGATCCCACTCATCCTGTATTTTTCTGCCTTCTGTCATTGATGGTTTTGTAATCAGTGGTTAAGGGGCAAGAAGAAAGAAGCTCATCGGGGCATTTTGAGTGCAGAAGCATGTGGGAAAGGCACAGTGTGGTACTGTGTGCCTGCTGCTTAGTAAACACTCCAAGCACAAAGAGGCTGTTTGAATGCCAAGCGTGGCTTTGGGTTTCTTCAATTGTCAGCAATTTCATATACCCAGCAAACATCCTACAGGAGGAATTTTATCTTTTATGGAAAGTTATGAGTGCGTTACCGAGTTTCTAGGTGTGATCTTCATTTGTTTTCTTGTAGATTCTTTGTGTGTTTTGCTCACTTTCACCTAGCAGAAATTCACGAATGGTCCTTTATTTGATGCAGAAAGGGTGCATCACCTGAACAGAGCCACTCCTGCAGC
The DNA here is from genome assembly GCA_036925125.1 of Oreortyx pictus. NCBI lineage: Eukaryota > Metazoa > Chordata > Aves > Galliformes > Odontophoridae > Oreortyx > Oreortyx pictus. The sequence goes on along the minus strand of JAUPFR010000019.1, from coordinate 12,979,027 downwards.
CCTTCCTCCTCAGAAGCTGTTCATGTTTAGATGACCTACTCTGATGACTTCTCTGCTCTCACTGCAGGTGATTTGCCCCAGCACCTCCAGGTGATGATCAACCTCCTTCGCTGTGAGGATAGAATCAAACTGGTAAGATAAATGCATTTTCCTGCCCTTCTTTCTGTTGGAGGTATTGGAACCAGATCTCTACGGAGTCATGGAAGGCATTGGCAAATCCAAGGTTTCACAGTTGGCTTCAGTCTGCTGCACTCAGTTGCCAGCCCCACCGTGTTTCCCTTTGTGCTCCTGGGGCTGATGCTTACATCCAGGTTATGAGTTGGGTCTGTGTTAATTATCCTCTCTAGAATGGCTAGGTAGCTGCTCACATTTCTTCTCCTCTCCTGGTTCCAAGTCTGGAAAACTGGCCTTGCTTGGAAGAGGGACTACTTCTCCCAGTGTCTTTCTCACTGCAGCTAAATAAAGCTTTGGGACACAGTTAGACCTGAAAAACATCATTCAGCAAAGGAAGTAAAGATTACCCAAAGGCTGTTTTGCAGAGCTTGGTGTCTTTTTTATTCTAGGCTGTCCGTTTGGAGAGCGTGTGGACAGACAGAGTCCGGTACATGGTGGTTGTGTACAGCAACGGGCGGCAGGACACGGAAGAGAATATTTTGCTGGGTGTGGATTTTTCCAGCAAGGAGAGGTATGTCTAGGGCAAGGCTGGGCTTGGAAATCAGGCAGGCTGGGTTCTCTGGAAAGCCTGTCAACAGCTGTCCCCAAGCAGTTAATTTTCATGTACTCTAGCAAAAGAGGAGACGTAGCTGTTAATTCTTCTGAGCGTTGTGAGAGCGCTTTTTGTTCCAGAAGACATTCAGTCTCCTCAGAATCTCTAGGCTCTCTGCAGCTGCAGGCAAAGCATTCACTTGTAATCCATCTTGGAGGGCTGTGGTATCTACCTCATCTCTGGTAGCTTGCTGTCTCCTCACTACAAAATGCTTCTGTGGAAACGTTTGCTAAATGCTGGAACTTATTAGCTCCATCAGACTTCATGTCTGTTCATGGCATGATGCAATGGAGCTGTTTCGGGTAGGTTAGTTGCCAAATCAACAACAATAGTGCTAAAGTACCTCCAAAACCAACAAACAAATGTGTTAGCAATGAGCTGTGCCTTTTGTCTAACTGATAAGAGCACGGAATGTTTTGAAATGAAAATAAAACGTTGCTGCAGACCTTCTCACATAATTCCAGTCATAGGTGAGGAAACCAAGAACAGCTCTTGGCTCGAATAGGTGAGGCTGCTTTGGCAGAGCTGGACTTTGAGGGCAGAGCTTCCACATTTGTTTCTGTTCCCCGGTGACTGAGCACACTGCCATGCTGAGCTGATTTGGCCAATGGGGCTTTGTGTTGGTTTTATTTTTTTCCTGGAAAACCTCTGTGGATTTAAGAGGGAAGGGAGAGCTTTTGTACTGCTCTGAGTCCTGTTGGTGAACTCCTAGCAATGCCTTCCTAAGGAGATTATTGTCTTGGCTTTGGTGCTGCTTCTGTGTCTGCTCTTAATTACTGCTGTTGGTGGTAGGGAGGAAATTCCGACGTAGCATTCCCTTCTGGCACACTTGGTGTGTAGCAGCAGGGAGCTTTGACCTTGTTCTCTCCAAATCCAAGGTGACCTTCTGGTAAGTTGCTCCTGGATGTGATTGGTGAGAGACAAGAGGGAAAGTTACAGCAAGTTCATCATAACTGCTGTTTCAGTCAGTGGAGGGATTTGTTAATTAAGGAAAAATGTCATGCCTAAAGAGGTCTGTTGGCATTAGTGATTCATTGAAGGACTCATAGGCTCCATGTTGGGGCTGAAATGGCACTTCACAGCTGTGAGTGTTCTGGCTGCTGACAGTTGGACTGGTCAGGCTTTTGTGGGCTTTGTTCCTTGTACATGTGCTTAATAAGAACCTTTTTTTCCCTCTCAGAGCTCTGGTGCACGTTGTCTATGCGTGTGTTCAAACTGGCCTTTGTCAGAGCCTTTAATTCACTGTTGGAAGTGGCTGAAGGCTTTAAAGAAATAGAATTAAAAAAAAATAAACAAATTCTTTGCTATTGGCTGTTGCGTGCATCCTGATTTCCTTTGAAACTTTAATATCTCAGCAACTGAATTATTTAGCAGTTGAAAGTTGTTGGCCTCCCATTATAATGGGGGGAGGGTGGTACAGTTGGTACAGTTTTCTTGCCAGATTGCATCTCTGAAATGGAAGTGTTCTTCTGGGATAGGTACACCCATAAAATGCTTTTTTCTTTTCTGTCAGCCAAAGTTATGAAGTGAGAACCGAGCACACAATCCTTTGAGAGGCCCCTGGGGTCCTCTCTGCAAAGGGCAGAAAGGAAAGCACCTACCAGCACTTGCTGGAAGCTGAATCTCTGCAGCCAGATGTTATATCCTGCTCTTCTGTCCTGTTAGGGACCTTCCTTGCACTGAGCTTATGAGGGTGAGAGAGGAGGAGAGGAGGTGAGGCAGACACTGCAGTGCATTCTGACAGCTGTGGTGGTTCTGACTCTTGATTCTGTGCTGTTGGTTCTCAAGTTGGCATCAGAGAAGACCTTTACACTTCAGTTGTCCATCTCCTTGTGTGCTGCACGTTGTTTGGCCAAAGATATTATAAGGAAGTACTAAAGCAAGGCTTGAGGATTTAAAAAATTAAAGACTATTAATAATTGAGGATATTGGCATGACTACATTGTGGCCTGTATTTAACATCCTTAATATTTCTCTTCCAGTAAAAGCTGCACTATAGGAATGGTTCTTCGTCTGTGGAGTGATACTAAGATCCATCTCGATGGCGATGGGTAAGAAGCCCCACTGAAAAGATAGATGTGAATGGCCTTGTCTTCTGGGGGCTGTTGTGGGAGGAACTCTGTCACCATACAAATGAAGTCCCAATTTTGGATTCATGGCTGCAGTCCTTGAATTCAGACGCAGAGTTTTTGTCTTGCTGCCCTCAGTCCGCTCGCTGGAACCTGTCACATCCAGTAAATGCTTTCTGAAATCCTGCTCACGGGGTGGAGCTCCCATTCCTGGCGATGTATGGCAGGTGTCCACTTGCCACTTTTGTTTGGGAGGATAATGGAAAATTGGTGATGGAAATTCTTATCCCTCATTTCTTTTGAAATGAGATGGGTGCTCCTAGAGCAGCCTGGGGTGCAGAGAAGAGCAGATTGTGACTGCTTTTTCCCCTCTCTCTTAGTGGCTTCAGTGTGAGTACTGCTGGGAGAATGCACATCTTCAAGCCAGTGTCGGTGCAGGCCATGTGGTATGTGTGCTAATTAGCTTTATTGAGAAAGAGGCTGTAATTTCCATGAATAAATTAACAACAAACAAACTGCATTTTAGCTTTTTCCATAACTGGTATTTAGCGAGCTGCAGCAGAGATGCTGCTTCCCTGCGTCAGCTGGTGGCAGTGCTACAATGGGGTTCTGGGAGCACTGATCCAAAAACCTGCATCTTCCGCTGCAGCTGCGTGCTCTGTGATGTGAGGGCAGTGGGAAATGCCACTAATGAGATGTGCAGACATGAAAGCCCAGTGTGAATTCATCAGGCTGCAGACCTGGTCTTTCCTCTCCACACGTACCTCCCTAGCACAAGGGAGTCTCGAGACCCATTGCCAATCTGATGGCATTTCCAACTCTGCCCCATTCCTGGGGCCAGGCTGGGGTTCCTGCTACGTGGAAACTTTCCATGCCTTTCTGCAATCGTGCTCACCTTTCAGCTCCTGTCACCCCTCCCATGTGCAGGGATTCCAAAACGCTGAAGCAGAGACGGTTGAATCAGCAGTGGCTGTGCCAGCAAATGCCTTCTTGAAGAAGCTTCATCCTGCCCCAAACAGGGCAAATGCCTCTCTTTGGGTTCTTCACGGAGCCTCAGGACGCTCTATGCTTGTGATAGCTGGTAGGGACAAGGCAGAGATGTGGAGAATAGTGACTTGCTAGAGATGGTTTGGTACAGAAACAAACAAAGCTCTCATTCCTGTCATTTTTTTGAACTCAGCCCCTCCTGTTGGCAGCCTTAGATGTGGTTAATATGTTCACTACAATGACATCTTCAGAGCAGAGCCTTAAAAGAAAAAAAAAAGATGGAGGAGGGAAGGAAGGAAAGAAAAAGTAATGCTAGGATTTACAAAAACAAATGACCCAATCTGGGCCCTGTCCCTGGAGCATGCCAGGGGCCAAGAATGCTGTAAATATGTATCTGACTCCTCACTGAAGGTGGTTTGAAAATTGTCCATGTTCTTTATTTTCCTTTGGTTCTGGATTTGAGAGTTAGCTAGCGATTAGGTCCCGGAGTGGCTGTGCCTTGTGCTTGCCAGTTGGAGAGGAGAAAATCTGAGCCTCCGTCTCACAGGGGCTCTTGAGAAAGCCTCCAAGATGCTTCTCTGAACTGTGACACAATGAAGGTGCAGCCCTCAAAAAGCAAACTGCCATACACAGTGCTGGAAGTCTGCTGTGAAAAATCTCTTAATCCTGATTTATGTGTTTGTGCCTCTCATTGTCTGCAAACTTTGTTCCCAATCTTGCAGGTCTGCGCTACAGATCCTCCATAAAGCCTGTGAGGTTGCAAGAAGGTACAACTACTTCCCTGGTGGGATGGCCTTGGTCTGGGCCACGTACTATGAAAGCTGCATCAGCTCTGACCAGAGCTGCATCAATGAGTGGAATGCCATGCAGGACCTGGAGTCCACCCGCCCCGACTCTCCAGCTCTGTTTGTTGACAAGTCAGTTCTCAGTTTTATTATAAAGTTGTCTTGGTTTACAAGAGAAATCCCCTTTTGTTCCTCTGGCAGTTAATTTCCTTTCCCTACTTAAATGCCTTCTGTTGTTTTTCTTCCATTTTCCTGGTCAAGATGCTTTCAGTGCAAGTCCTTCCCACCAGCCCTCAGTGCTGTCCAAGTTACATTGTCTCATGAGTGTTTACTGGTGTTTGGAGGCATCCTCTCCCTTTTCTTTTCCAGGCCAACTGAAAGGGAACGAACAGAACGCCTCATTAAAGCCAAGCTCCGGAGCATCATGATGAGCAAAGACCTGGAAAATGTGACTTCGAAGGAGGTAAACAGAAAAACTACTCCTTTATTCTTCCTGCTAGCCTCCTTTTCCAGAGAGTGTTGTGCTGATACAGAGGCGTTGTATGGTGTGGTGCTGTTGGCTTTTGAGTGTGTTTCCAACTGGTCCTCAAAGGTTCTGCTCTTTGGCTTTGCTGCACCTCCTGGTCTTCACTTGTTCATGGACACAGAGCAAATTGCGTGCTAAGAAACAATGTCTTCCTCTCTCCTTGTTGGCTTCACTTTGTGGTTCTGTTTTCTTTGTTCCTGAACAATGTCAGAGAGGTTTATGGGTAAAACTTTGCTGGTGAGGCTGTGGATAAAGAGTCACAAGTCAGGGCTAAAACTAGTTTGGGTCTGTCCTACAGGGACACAGTGCAAATGTGCTCAGAGCAAACAGTAGTAGTTCTAGTAGATTTGAGTTTCGTGATTGTTAGTTGCCCTCCTGGGTCTCGTTCGTCTCAAGTTATTTGTTGGAAGAAGGTGCACGATGTGTACGTGTATTTTGCTTGGATGTTATCTGAAGCCTTCCTCACAGATCTCAAGTGTGGGGGCCTAAGATGCTTGGAGTGATGCCACACAGTGAGATTCTTTGTCTCCGAAAGGCTGAATCCCTCCTGCTGTCTTTAATGAAGTACATAAAAAGTGTTTTGTAAAAGAGTGCCAATAAATGTTTCTGTTGAGCAGAGATGATTCTAGGTGGCATCCTTTGTTTTCTGCCCTGCAGATCCGGAATGAGCTGGAGAAACACATGAATTGCAACTTGAAAGAATTCAAGGAATTCATAGACAATGAAATGCTGCTTATCCTGGGTCAGATGGACAAACCCTCTCTGATTTTTGATCACTTGTATCTGGTGAGTTGCCCTGTTAGGAGCTCTGGCTCTGAAGGTGACCTGACGAGTCCCTGGGCTGTGGGGGATCTGCGTGTGGTTTCAAGTTCTATGTGCATGGCCAGAACTGTACGGAGAGTCAGGCTGAAGGTTCTGTGCCCTTCAACTTTATGGAGAAGCAAAGAAAGGGAAGTGTTTTGTGTAATGTTTTACCACTAGATGGAACTCCAAGCAAAACCTGACACTGCCATCCAGAACAAAGACTTACTAGGGATGAACACATTTGTGCCCGTTATGCTGGGGTCACTTTTAGTTTGGTTTGTTTTGTGTTTTTTTTCCTGGGAGAGTGTCAGAGGAAGTGTTGATGTCTGAGGGCAAAACCTCTTTTTTAAACCTGACTTTGCTTTCTGTTTTGTGGGTACAGTGAGATCCAGTGTAACCTCCTCCAGAACTTCCAGGATTTGCCTCACACTTCTCAGATACGTACTTATGCTCACCGTTATGCCACACTGAATTATTTTTCTTTCCCTGTGCTGTTTATCTGGGTCAAAAACCATGAGCAACGTTTCAGGTGGCAGCTGAGTCTGGGGCTGTTCAGAATCTTAGAAATGGGGGAGCTCCTTTGAAAGATGTTTCTATCTGTGTGACTGTTGCAGGGATCAGAGTGGAACGCCTCTAACCTGGAGGAGCTGCAGGGCTCGGGGTGAGTACTGTACCTTCCAGGCTCTGAGTCCCTTGACTTTTACACTGAGGTCTCTGGAGATGCCACGTGGCAATGGTGGATGGTAGGGGATGAGTTCCCAGCAGTGTGGGTAACTGATCTCTCTGACTTCAGCCAGGAAAACCTTCTTACCTCACTTCTGTCACATATGAAGTGAAAGTAACCAAGCTTTAAGATCTCTGAACCACCCTCGAGGTGTGTGGCAGCCAAGCACGAAGCAGACGTATATGCTGTTGTGTCAGGTGTAAATTCCTGCAGAAGAGCAAATGTTACAGTGCAGTGTTCAGGGAAAACTCCATCTAAATGGAGCAGCACTTCCTGTGGATGAGCAATCCCCACCTCACCTGCCCAGGCAGGCAGCTGCAGGGCTGTCTTTCAGCACTCTGTCATCACCACACCGCTTCTTGGCTTGATTTATTTCCAGGCTTTTTGGGCGAGTGAGAATTTTACCTATACTGTTTGCTGTTTTCCCAAGGCATACACCACCTCTGATGTGAGAAACTGAAAGTTATTGCTCAACAGCATGACTAAAAATGTTTAATTTGGAATCCTGGGAACAGATGTCTGAACATCTTTTGAGCAAGTGGCTCAACCAGCGTGTCAGTGCTTCTGATCCATAGTGAGGGCATCTTGACGTGTGGTATCTAGAAGTCAAAGCTGGGCAAACTCTGAAGTGAAAGTCCTGCAGCCCTGATTTATCTGAATGATTTGTAGTCGTAAATCCATTCAGGCCTTCGCTCTCCCTAGGTGTGCTGAGAACCCTGCTGTAGTATTTGGCACAAATGAGGAGGTTCACAGTGTGCATCAGTTCCCTTTTCACGACCGTGGCAGTTTGACTCTTATTTTTCTTTCCATTCTCTGCAGCATTGACTACATTTTGAACGTGACCAGGGAGATAGATAACTTTTTCCCTGGCTTGTTTGCCTATCACAACATCCGGGTGTACGATGAGGAGACGACTGACCTCCTGGCTCACTGGAACGAGGCATATCATTTCATAAACAAGGCCAAGTAAGTGGGCTGGGGGATGTGGCTTGGTGTTGAGGGTGCATCCAATCCAAGCCACAGCAGAAGCTGCCTGAGGTCTGGGGGAGGTGATGCTGCCCCACGTGCTCCAGCCAGCTCTGCAGCTGGAGGTGGCAGCTGTGCTTTGTGTTACATCTCCTGCCAGGAGTTCTGTGTCCCTGGAGCTTCCGTGTACTTTGTGTCTTCCTGTACTGGTTTTAACCCATTTCTAACCTATGGGTTTTTTTTAATTACTATGGTTTTGTTTTGCTTCTGAGAGGAAACGAGGACGTTTCCTCTACTTGAGGCGTTCTGGAAATGTTCCAGTGCATGTCCTTGTTGGATGAGCCCAAGAGATGGTGACAGAGCCCGTCACACCCTGCTGGCTGTCACACGCAGGTTGCTCCTCCTTATCCCTGCACCCAAAGCATTGGGCAGGTGGGTGGGAGGCTTCACGGTGGCCTCAGGAATGACAGCATGGCTTAGGCTGCTCTTCCCACCTCCTGACTTTTCTGGAGAAGAATTCTTCTCACGAGCATCTTAGTCCAAAACATTCCCAACCTACAGAGCTGTGGTGTTGAGAGTGGGCAGCGGGGCAAAGCAAAGCCTGCCCTCGTTTAAAATGTTAACAACATAGATGGTAACCAGAAAGGTGAGAGGGGTGTTTTCTTCATCTGTCCGCAGGAAGAATCACTCCAAGTGCCTGGTGCACTGCAAAATGGGCGTGAGCCGCTCGGCGTCCACCGTGATAGCGTATGCAATGAAGGAGTTTGGCTGGTCACTGGAGAAGGCCTATAATTACGTGAAGCAGAAGCGCAGCATTGCGAGGCCCAACGCGGGCTTCATGAGGCAGCTCCTGGAGTACGAGGGCATTTTAGATGCAAGGTGAGGTGACAGAATGAGTGGACAGGTGATTCGCAGGAAACCGTAGGAGCTCGTTGGAGGCAACACCTGTAGAGTGTATCACAAAACACTGAGTTCCATGGATTTCTGTTCAGGCAGGCAGCTCTTCTGCCGATCAGCAAGACCAAGTGCTGCAGTCTGAAGGCCACACCAGCATGCAGAGGGGCTCTCTCTTTCTCCCAGAAGCAGGAGCCTGGGCTAACCACCCTTTTCTAAACCTTTTCTCTGCCAGCCCACCCCAGATGGGAAATTAGCTGTCTTCCAGGGAGTTCTGCTCTGGTGTAATTCAGTGAGGGTTTCTCTGTGCTTGAAAAGCGTGTTGGTGTTTCTCAGCAGCCAGAATGTTCAGCAAAACATTGTTCTTGCTTTATGAGGCAGAACTGAGCTCAGGCAGTGTTGGAGATGAATCGTTTGCAGTTCTGGGTGACCATGCCAATTGTCAGGCTTGGTCATTGTAAAGGCTGCAGTATCTAACAAGGGTTTCTGCATGCTCCATTTGGCCTCTGCTCTAGCTGGGCAAGAGAAGGAAAATTTTCCACTCGGGTTCAGCGGAAGCTGTGCCATGAAACGTGCAGTGATGTTGGTTCAGAGTGTTTTATGCTGGCAGAAGTCTCTGTTCCCATCATGTCTGCAGTACAGGGCCTGCTGTGAGTCTGCTGGGCCAAAGGGATGCTGGGGAAGGTGCAGTGGGCAAACTTGTGATGCTTGGGATGGCTTTGTCCGGCTGGGAGTGCAGGGCTGGACCTGCCAGTCGGTCTGTTCTGGGTTGTGAATCTGTTCTGTGCACAGAGAGGGAGGGATGTGCTCTTAGAGCTGAGTGCCCTCACCTTGTACCGCTGCCACCAGCAGCTCTTCTCAGCTGTATGTGTCTTTTCTCTAGCAAGCAACGCCACAACAAGCTGTGGAAGCAGCAGGCAGAGAGCAACCTCCCCCAAAGCACAGATGGCACTGCGGGGTCTGGTGACTTCTTACTCGAGAGCTTGGACATCGACCTCGAAAACCGCCTGGCTGACCTGGACACCCCCTCCCAGTCAGCCTACCTGGACAACCGAGCCGGCACGGAGCTGCCCGTTGGCTTCCACTACTGCTTCCGACGCCTCTCTGACACGCTGCTGGAGAACAAAGTGCCCGGGGACAGGGAGAGCTTCTGCCACGTGGAGGAGCTGGAGCGGGATGCGCTCACGGAGCGCGCGGCCTCGCTGGCGAGGCAGCCCCCAGCTGTGCCCCCTGAGGTGGCCAAGGGCCTGGAGCCAGCACAGCCACTGGCAGAGCTGAGCAGCTTCTGTGAGAAGGAGGTGAAGAAGAAACGGGACTTCAGCCCCCGGAAGGCGAGGACGGTGCTGGGCGCCGGGGAAGCGGGGGAGGACAGTGTCAGGGAGGAAAACCCGATGGAGAAGTGGAAGCGGCGGTTGTCTGTGCACAAGGAGGAGAGCAGGCTCAATAGGGAGAACTTGAATAACAACAACAGCAAAAGGAGTTGCCCAGAGGATTTTGAGGTGCGTATGGATCTGATGTGTAGGTGATTAGCATGGCTGACTGCTGCAAGCGGAACTACTCCTCTCATCTTCATAGCACAGTGTCATTTGACTTGGATAAAGCCTTTCATTCCATCACGAGCTTCTTCCTTTTCGAAGTGCTTCTGAACATGGCTTTGCTTGCCCAAGCTGTGGATGTAGATGCCAGACAGAGAGAGAGCACGCACATGTGAGTGCGCTATAAACTGCTCTGGGCAACTTGCTTGCATGACCATCACTTGAGACGGTAGGTGTCCTTCCACTGGGAGTTACTGGTCCTGCTGTGGGGCACGAAGAGGCAGGGCAGTGGGCTGCCTTCCAGAGCTGCATGGGTCTCATGAGCTGTGCCTCGCTGTTCTGCTCCCGTTGACCTGTCCTTGTTTTCTCTTTTGCAGCACGACGCTGTGTTTGGGATCCTCAGTAAAGTGAAGCCTTCCTACCAGTCCTGTGCTGACTGCATGTACTCCTCGGGCAGCCTGGCTCCGGACTCCTTTGGGGAGCAGTGTGAGAAGCTGAACCCCAGCTCTGCACACCGCAGCTCCACCATCTGCACGCAGCCAGCCCTCCTCTCCCACCTCCCCTCCCTGGGGGAGCACCTGCCCAACAGGGCACGCGTGGAGGAGGGAACTGGGGCCAGAAATCCTGAGGCACTGCTTCCTCTGTCCGCAGGAGGCGGTGCTTTGGAAGGTGGCACTTGCAAATCCATGGTTGCTCATCAGTGCTGCTTTTCAGAGAAAGGAAAAGATGCACCGGATATCCCTGTCAGAACACTGCAGCCCAGGAGAAACTCACACTGTGACAAGAGCCTGCTCAGTGCGGAAGCGGCGAAGGAAGAATCTCTGGCCAGAAAAGATAGCAAACCTACCAAGGACCTCAAGTACTTGTTGTTCAGTAAAGACTTGGAAAAGCCGAGCTCTAGCAGTTACCTGATGCAGCACCAGGAGTCCCTTATTCAGCTGCAGAAGGCAGGCTTGGTCCGGAAGCACACCAAAGAGCTGGAGCGGCTGAGGAGCGTGCCCTCGGACACCTCGGTGCTGCTCCGAGAGAGCGTGCTGGGCAGGGCCGAGCCCAGCATTGCAGAGGAAGGCGAGGAGCTGGTCCCACATCCCGACCTCGTGCCCCTCCTGAGGCCTTTGCCGCCCGTACCCGGAGATGCTGAGGGCGACCCGGACAAGCTGGAGGTCAAACGCGTGCTGGAGGGGATCTGTCAGAAAACCTCCACCCCCGCCGTGTGCAGGCTGGAGCACACGAGCAGCTTCACCAAGGACTTCTTGAAGACCATCTGCTACACACCCTCGTCCTCCCGCAGCTCCAACCTGACGCGCAGCTCCAGCAGCGACAGCATCCACAGCGTGCGCGGCAAGCCCGGCCTGGTCAAGCAGCGGACTCAGGAGATCGAGACCCGGCTGCGCCTGGCCGGCTTGACTGTCTCCTCCCCTTTGAAGAGGTCCAATTCTCTCGCCAAGCTGGGCTGTCTCAACCTGTCCTCCGAGGACCTGTCCAGCGACGTGGACGTGTCGACCATCACGGGCTCCAAGGAGGCGGTGTCCAGCGAGTCCTCCGGGCTCTGGGAGCCGCCGTCCGGCCCGAGGAGCGCAGATGTTGGCTCCAAGCTGCCAGCCAAGCCAGCGCTGGGGAACGTGAAGACTCCACTTTGGCTTGGCAAAAGTTGATGCCTTCTGTGGGGGGGAACGGGGGGTGGGCTGGATGTTTGTGGGTTTTTCTTTGGTACTGTTTATTTTTCTAAGGCGTTTATTCGTTCCACCGTTCATCGGATGCCACCTCTTCCTGCCCTCCCTGTGCTCTTCAGCGGGGGAGAAATAGCAACGTGATGGGGCACGGATGGCACAAGGGGAAATAAAACGTTCTGCTTAGGAGAGGAGCGTGTGTGAGTCGCCCGCTGTCCTGCAGGACACTTTCTCATGCTGTTTGCCAAGCGTAGTGTGTTCGTATATAGATGCTTCCACCTGTTTATCTGTATACCTGAATTGCTGAATCGAGAGTCTCAGCAAAGCAATTAGTCATGACTTTTTTTTTTTTAATCGAAATGTCTCCTGCTAAAACAAGCGACTGTGGGAAAGCCTTTAAAACGGGGACACGGACACTACCTCTGCTCCTGCCGACTTCTTGCTGTGTTTGTTTGGGGTTTCTAAAGGCTTTTCCCACCGTACTGACTGTTACCTGGGGCTGTTCCCTTCCTGTTAGCTGTGATCTCCTGGAGGAGCAGTGCTGGGCTGTCCTGCACCATGTGCTCTCGCTGTAGTGTCAAGTGAAGGAATGTGAAGCTGTGTTCATACCGTGCTCCGTCGGCATTGTCCTCTGCTGCATGACCACGTGAATCGTCGTCTCCTGGTGGTGGCCGAGTGCTTCCAGGCTGTGTTGCTGTCCAAGGTTCCTCGTGCTCAGGTGGAGAGGTGCTGTGCCCTTCGGGTGGTTTTCTTTTTTGCTGTTGTGGTTTGTGATGTCCCAGTGATGGTGACCAAGCAGTGGGTGGCCGTGCACCGTAGTGAGTGTCAATGTGTGTTGCTGTGTTGGTGTCGTGGGGACCCTTTGTTGGGCTGCAGGTGGCACGATGAAGGACAGCTCCTGGCTGCCCGTGTGGCCGTGGCAGTGTGGAGCAGGTTGGGCTCGGGCCAGAGCTCACAGGGCAGGAAACTGCCAGGCCAGGAGTGAGCCCCAGACCTTTGCAATCCCTGTAGAGCCCTATCAGAGCCATTCTTAACCATCCTCCTGTTGAGGTGAGGGAAGAGCAGGTCTGTGAGCTGCCGTTCTCAGCCCACGTTCATCCAAACTCCAATGGCTTGAGAAAGGGAGCTGTGGGCTTTGCTTTTTTTCAAGACCATACTCTTAACAGTGTGAGGAATTGTAGGGACCGGGAATCACAGTCTCAAATTCCCCACGTGTTTCAGAGGCACGGTTCCTATTTCCCCTGTGAGCCATCGTGTGCAGCAGAGCTCCTGCTCATGGGGCCCTGGAGGAGGCACAGGGGTCTCTGCCGCCTCCGGGGTCTGGGAGAACACGAGGCTCGTGGAGATATGCTGCTGCCCACTGCCATCCCCAGGAGCTCGGTGCTGCCACCAGAGCAGCAGCGCTGTGCCATCCCACGGAGGTCTGTCACCAGAGCCGTGGTGCTCACAGGCTTGGGTGTGCTGCATGAGAGGGCAGATGGTTCTCTTTCGTTTTCCACCTATGGTTCCTTTACAATGGAGTGCCTTAAGACTAGTTTACAAACACTGCTGAGCTGTCCAGCCCCGCTGTTTGCTGTTTGTGTCTCTGGTGCTTTCGGTGTACCCGGCGGTGGCCCCTTCCTCACCCCTTCCCCAGTCCATTGCTGCTCAGGGGGTGCTCAGCCACCCCCGGCCCTGACCCCAACCCCAGCGGGGGCTCAGCAGCCGTGGGAGCAGCAGAGGGGTGAGCAGTGCATCGCTGCCCTCTGTTCCTCTGTTCTCCTTCAGCCGTCGGTTCTGTGTTTGTGTGGCGGTGGGGGATGCACCGTAATGCATTATGCACTTTTTCCTTTTTTTTTTTTTTTTTTGTTACTTTTGGTTTGTACAAACGTTCTGTATATTTTATGGCCCTGTGACGAGAGAAATAAACTGTTGTTTTTTGGGTCGGTTTTTCTTTTTCCCCTGTTGCAGATGAGGTTTTTTGGGCCGGGCTCATCCTCTGCTCCGCCGTGAGGGTGCGCGGTGTTTGGGGGTCTGCAAAGGGAAAAAGGGGAAAGCAAGCAAGAATACGGCTCGTTCCCTTTTCACAGCTCCTGGGCTGGGGGTGGGGAGCTGCCCGAGGGGTGTTTCCCCCCCCCCCCCCCCCCCCCCCCCCCGAGAGGAGAAGCTCCACTCGCGCGGCCCTTCCCCGGCACCCACGGCGTTTTCGCCTTTAAAGGCAAACGGAGCGGGGCCGTGCGGGCAGCCGGGCGCTGCCGCTCCGGGAGCTGCGCCGGGACGGGCACGGCCGTGTTTACGTTGGCAGGGAGGCAAAGCGCGGGGCTGGGGATGCTCCTCTAAGCCGTCAGCCCCCAGCAGCCCTGGGCCGGGAGCATCGCCGCCGCAGCGCGCTGTGGAGGTGCTGGGAGCGCTGCGCTGCCCACGCTCGGGGCCGCATCCTGCATCCTGTTTGGGCGTTGCCATGGCAGAGCCGCATCTGCGGTGACGCGGGGACCCGGCCGCTCTCGGGGCTCGGGCTTCTCAGTGTGTTCTGCCCCAGCGCATCCTCATTGGGGGGGGGGGGGGGACACAAAGATTCTCTTGTTCGCCCCTTCGTCCCCTCCCTGCCCGGCAGGCAGAGCTGGGGGGCAGCGCTCTGCCTCCATCTCCCGCGGGCTGGAGGTGGTGAGCCCGCAGCTCGGGGTGAGCAGCAGGACAGAGAGAATCGTGAGTTCGGTTTTGGCACCGGGGGTGGGGGAGGGGGCGAGCGAAGGGCCACGAGGGGTGGGAGGGCAGCGCCCGTTCGGTGCCCTTTGGGCCAATTTGGGAGTTTTTTCTGCATCCCGCGGTGGGATCCCGCCCCAGGGCAGCGCTGCACCATAAAAGGCAAAGCGCTGGGGAAGCGCTGGGATGGAGCCCGGTGCCAGGCGGCCGCTCCCCCCGCGGCCGAGCTCCCGGAGCCCGCCTGGCAGCGGCGGCCGCATCCGAAGTGGGAAAGGGGGGGGGGGGGGGGGGGGGGAAGGAATGGAGGGGGGAACTTAGAGAAGCACCCCGCACATCCAGAGGGATTTTCGCTAAGTTACGCCTTGGAGTCTCCTATAGGAAACCTGTTTGTGAGCGCGGCTGCCGTCGGGCTCCGCTGTTGGTGATGGCACAGAAACTCCCTTAGCGCTGATCCGTCCCCGCGCTCGCTGCAGCCGGCCCGGCCCGGCCCGGCCCTCCTGGGGGCCCTGAGCCAGCGCTGCTGCGTCCCAGCGAGCCGCGGGCGGGCGGCAGCCGCGGGGTGAGCCCGGCGCTCCCCGCCCAAGGGTGACCCTGGCCCCCAATCCCCGAGAGCAGAGGGGAGCGAGGAGCTGTGTCTGCCGGGGGAAGGAGGAGAGAGCCCGGAGTGGGATGCGCTGTCCATAAAGCGCCATGGGGCAGCACGTGGGGCAGCGATGGGCGCTGCGTGGGGGGCCGCCCCAGGCCCTGCGCTAGGAGCCGTGCCATGCCAGCGGGCAGCCCACGGCCACGAGGCCGAGAGAGCCCCACGATGTCAGCGCAGAGCGAGGAGAAGGCAGCGAGCCGTGGTGGGAGCGTGGCAGCCTCCACCTGGCAGTCCTGCGGATGTTTACGGCATGACACAAGCCAGGCACGAGGCACGGGCTGCGCCACGTCCCGGGGAGGTTCGGCAGTAGCACGCCGGGAGCACAGCACGCAGCCTCGCCAGCAGGGCCTGGGTGCCACGATCCGGGCACGCGGCCCCACCGCCAGCTCCGCGGGGATGGAAGGAGAAAGCCCTCCGAAGGTGTATGAGATTCAGGTGGGGCGGCAGCGGGCCGGCGGCGGGCGCACCGTGAGGCCGGTGGTGTACAGGTTGGAGGAGAGCGAGTACCGGCGTCTGCTGCAGGAGGCAGAGGAAGGCCCCGAGGAGGAGTGGGAGCCGGAGAACGAGGGGCTCGGACCGCAGGAGGGCTGCCCGGGGAACGGGGTGACGGCGAGCCCCAGGCTCCATCGGATCGACGTGCTGCGGGGAGCCCCGCTGTGCCGCTCCTACTCGGAGAGCAGCGTGGAGCTGCGGGTGTCCAGCAAAGCGCCGGGCTGCCCCACCGAGGGTGGCAAACCCCGCGTCCCCGCTAGGTCAGACAGCTTCGAACTGATGGATTACATCCTGCAGAGCAGGCAGGAGGCGGGGGCACCGCTGTCCCACAGCCCCCGCGACGGATTCATGCAGGTGTTGGGCTTCGCACCGTGCCAGAACGGAGAGGATGGGCAGCTCGCGAAGAGCCGAGCGGCGAGAGATGCTGGGAAGCTTTCAAGGCAAAACAGCACCCAGGTGCCAGAGAGCAGGGAATGGCTCGGGGCAGACATGGATATGGAGATGCTGGAGTCGTACAGCCAGAAAAAGTCACCTCCGGCCCCACCGGTCAGGTCGCACAGTAAGGAGAGCCTGGCGCTGAGCATGAGCAAGACCGTGGCACTGAGCGAGGCGCTGCTGGAGCCCTGCGGCCCCACGGCCCGGCCCGGGGGGAAGGAGCCAGCAGGAGGGGGCCCGAAGGAGCAGGGGAGGAAGAGCGAGGAGGAGGAGGAGGAGGAGGAGAAAGTGCTCAAAGTCGCCGATGCAAAGAAAACCTTCGAGAAGGCGAAAGCGGAGGGGAAGGCAGCGGCTGGCAGTGCCCGGAAAGGTGAGGGGGTGATGGGGGGAGGGGGGGGCACAGCTCTGCAAAGTGGGCAGGAAGGGGTCAGCGGGACGGGGGCTGCGGGGCAGGGCTGCGTCCTGCAGAGCTGTGGTTGTGCCAGGGGTGGTGGGATTCCAAAACTGCTGCGTGAGATGGGGCTTCGCTATGTCATGGCTGTCCGGAGCCTTTGGTGCAATTAGTAACCGAGTGCCACGTCCAGCTCGGGTGCTTTTCGTGAACAGATCTGACGTAGGAGTGCCCGTATGGTACTTTTTCAAACTGTTGCCTCTCGGGGTGATCCGACAGCAGTTGAGTTATGGTGTAACGAGGAGGTGTTGTCGGCCCCGGGTTCTTTTTCCCTGTGCTGGGACTCGGCCGGGTGAGCCCGGCAGGATGACTGGAAGCCGTCCCCCTGCAGAGCTGTGGATCTGCTGGGATGTTAGCGGTGAAACAGAAGCAGGGAGAGGTTAGAAATGAGCGTGGTGCGTCAGACCGCGATGGTGAACGCTGCACCTTCGGTGCATTGGCAATCGGGGATTTCCTTATAAAGGAAAATAAACATCGGGGCGCAGGAAATCCGTGCCGGTTTGGGACGGAGGAACGCGGTTACTTCCAGGCCAGGGGTGGTCACCCCTCTGGGCCATCACACTGAGAGGAGATCGGTGCAGAACAGTGGGGAGAGGGCTCTGAGGACGCTGCTGCTGAGCACACGCCTTCCCACGCCTCGCGAGGACATCTCGCTTCTGGGTACCGCTGTGTGATGCCTTTCTCATACCTCTGATTCTTCCAGCGCCTTTGGCCCAACTTGATCCTAAGCAGCAGGGAGAGAAACAGAACGAGATGGCAAAAGGCTTCCAAACGGGCTGACTAATGAGGACGAGATTGGGCGGTGGGATGCGTGACACGGAGACCCGCAGCGCCCAGCCCCGCTCACTGCCCGCTGCCTGCCTCACTTCTTCCTGCTGTTCAGAAAGATAGGAAGTGTCAGTCCTGGGGGATCGGCGTTGTAAATAAAATGCAGCTTGCTTCTTTTTGGCATTGCTATTTGTGTGTGTTGAGTGTGTTCTGCTACGAAGGAAAATGGCATCTGTCGCAACTAATTGCTCTGTGGTTATTTGGTGCCCCAGCTGCTTAGATAGTTGCGGGGGCCACCGGCGTTTTAATGCAAAAAAAAAAAAAATGGGGAAAAAGGAAAATATAATATACGATGTGGTCATATGAGTTGGAAGGGACCCCCAGATGTCATCTGCTGCCACTGCCCGCAGTGCACGGGGACACCCACAGCCCCAGCAGTGCTCACAGCCCCGTCCCCTGCCCATGGGCATCCCCAGGTCCTGCACGGTCCTGGATGGTGGCGGAGGAGAAAAACTGATGAGGAAAAAGACGAGCTTGGATTTAATACAAAGAGCAGCTCTCACTGTAGAGCCGGGCAGCACATGTCCTGTGCCTTTCCCATGGAGCTGCAGAACGGGTGGCTGTGACATCCGTGTCCTGCACACAACACGTGAGAGCACACGGATGTAGAATCAGATGTGCTGTATGAAATGTGTTACAGCATTCATAGCACACGGATAGCACCGTGGCCTAATGCTCACGGGCAGGGACGGGGCCACGCAGAGCTGGGCAGAGCTGTGATGAAAGTGGGGGGCTCCAGCTCCTCACCCCCACTCTAATCCACACGTTCAGCTTTCCTTCTGCCCGCAGCGCTCTCCCTCTCCCAGCTTTTATTCTACAAACCTCAAAGCTCATCGCTCACATTAATCTTTGCTCCATAATTCCACAGCTCCCCTTTCTGGCTGAGGACTGAATAAAAGGGATTTGGACCCAAGGTCCAGAACCGCCCCACTGCGGCTGCTTAGGGACATGGAGGCCCCCTCAACATGCCCGGTGCTCACTGAGAAGCCAAAAGGCTTCAAGAACACAGAGGCCCTGGGAAAGCTGTGTAGTTGGGATGCCCGCTCTGCCGTATCTGACGTAGCAGTGAAGCTGTGAAAACGGGACTTTAAATTGCTGATCTCCCTAAAGCCTCCGTAAGCTGTTTTCCTTCATTCTGGATGTATTTAGCCACGAGGGTCTCAGCAAACTGAAACGTCTGCAACAAATTCATCTCCCCAAGTGACTTCCCTGAGTCTGCGTGGGCCGTGTCCGTGGGGTGCACCGCTCGGGCCCCCATCGAGGCAGCACGTGTCACCCCATTTTCCACACTCCAGCGTCTCATTCATAGCTGTCTTAAAGCACTTATTCCTTTCGTGTGACGCCCAGGGGAGACGCGCTCCTGGGGTTTGTTTCTGATTCTGCAGAGGATTTGTGGCTGCACTATGATTTTCCAGCAGTGCTCAGAGCCACAGCTCCGGGCAGGAGATGAGGAGCGATGCTCCAGAGCTCTGCAGACAGCCCGTGTGCCTCCTAGCATTGCTTCCTTCACCTTTTCTGAACCAGGACGAGCATCAGTGTGCTGGAGAGGAACACTGGGGGTGGGGGGGGGTGCACTGAATGTGCTACTTATAAGGCGTGTCCAGATCGCTGCGGTGATTTATTGCAGCGATGGAATAGATGCATATTTGCAGGCGTGCTAAATTTAGCTGCTGAGCTCAGCCCCAGGGATGGGGCAGTCTGGAGACACGGGGCTGTTTCCGTATAAAGGCTGCGAGACGGACTCGGCAGCGACTGTGCATCCGTGTGGCACAGGGTGGGATGGGTGAGACGGCCAAAAGCAGCGGAACAAAGTGAGGGAAGTCAGAAGTTTTTTGCCTGCTTCAGTCCTGGGGAGCTGCAAAAACAGAGGGACAAACCCTGCACCAGATCCCTGGTCGGTAATGGGGTATCTCCCTTTGGAAAGCTTTGCCTTGGTGGTGCGCTGCGGCTGTCCTCTCCGCACTGTTTGTGACAATGATTTCATCCAGCGAGGACGTGAAGGTCTCTGCTCACAGAGGAAACCTGCACAACCTCGGCCATCCTCATCTGCTGGCGCTGAAGGCTTCAGCCTCAGCGTTCTGCCAGTTCTTCACCGCCTCCTGCAGTCTGTGTGCGTGGCTGCCACCCACTGTACACTCGTGGAGCGGTGGGAGTCGGGCGGGACCCCCAAAGGCCGCGTGGTCCCACGGGGGCACCCACAGCTCTGGCAGCGCTCGCAGCCGCGTGGCCGTGGGTGCGTGCAGGGACGGGCAGCCCTGAGCAGCTTCTTCCTTCTGCGCATCCAGTGCTTCCTTCTGTGACCCCAGTGTCACCAGGCCCAGGGGCTCTGCCCACGCGGGATCGGTGTCGCCAGCCCCGCGATCCGCTCTTAACCCGCAGTGCTGCCGCTGACTCACTGCTGCACGCCCCTCCCCGAGTCACGTACGTGGCCGCAAAGCGTGAATCACCACGCAAACCCACTCACCCGCGGGTCACCTCGGGCCTCCCCCCGCTTTTGTTTTCCTCTTTATCAAAGATTTCACGAGCCGGCACGAGGAAGGCACTGACTTCGAGCCCGAGGTGCACCGCTTTGTCCCCAGCCGTGTCCGGAGCGGCGCCGCTCCCACTCGTGTCGGCCCCACGGCCGCGCCGCGCCGCGCTCGCAGCACAGGGGTGGGAGGGCCAGAGCGCGCCGCCATTGGCCGAGACGGATGTCAGTCACCCGAGGGGGGGCGTGGCCGCGTCGCCGGGGGGGGCGTGGCCACGAGGGGCGGAGCCTGCGCCCGCTGCGCCGCGGTCAGTCGGGCGGTGGCGGCGGCGGAGGCGGCAGCGGCGGAGGGGGATCCGCCGGGCTGAGGAGCGGACGCGGCTGAAGGATCGCGGTGCGCGGGGGCGGCGGGAGGAGAGCCGGGAACGGCGGTGGGTTCTCCCGGTAGGGTGGAGGCGGTGGAGTTGGGGCGGCCGTGCCCGCGGCGAGGCGGCGAGGCCGGGCCGGGCCGGGAGGCGAGGGCAGGCGGGGCCGCCCAGAGGGAGCAGCCGGCGGCCGCAGGGGATGCTCGGGCGGGGCCCTTCCTTCTGGGGCCCTTCCCTCGGCGGCGGCTGTCAGCGCCCGGGGCCTGCGGGGGAAGCGCGGCAAACCGCGCTTTCTCTCCGTTCCCCTCCTTATTAGGTAGCGAAACGCTCCGGCACCGCCGCGGTTCCGGCATCCGGCGGAGCGCTGCCGGGCTGGGGCCGCCCGCTGGCTGCAGGCAGCGCCCGCTGTGCCGCCCGGCCCGGCCCGGCCCGGCCCGGCCGCCCTTTGTCCCGGTCCCGCTGCCCAGGGCTGTGCCCTGCCGCCGGGCTTTGTTGTTGTGCACGGGCAGCAACACGCCCAGCGCCGGAACGCGGCTCCGCCGTCCGCTCTGCCGCCGCCGGCATCCCCGCGCTGCGCCTTCATCCGCGCGGCGTGCTGCGGGAGACGGCTCTCACCCCGCTGCTCGGTTTTGCCCAGTCTGTCTAGAAACAAAAGTACGACTCATTGATGCAGTTCTATTGTGGAGGGCTGAGTGCTGGGCATCGGTGTGGGGTTCTTTTTTTGTTTTGTTTTGTTTTGTTTTTTTGTTCCCGGCCGTGTGTCGGGAGCATGCCCACCGAGCCCCGTTCGTGCGGCCGTGCCGTGGATTAGACCCAGCAAGAAGGATGGCAGCGGTGTGGAGGAGTGACATTTGCAATGCAGCACTCTGCGGCGTGCTTTCCGCTTTGCCGGTAGCAGCTCTGCTTTCGTTTCAAGCCGAGCTGGCCCCACATGGCTCTCTGCGCTGCTGTGTGCCTTTCTGAGCACACAGGGTTGGGTTCGGCCCCATTGAATCCCCTGCTCCGGGGGAAGAACGGGTTCCTGTGCTCTCAGCACACTGTGTTGTAGCTGATAGGTGTGCAGGCTGCAAACTGTGCGCACGAAGGAAGCAGACTGGGTGCTGTTGTGATCGAGTCAGTGCGTGGTTGGCAGTCATTTTCCAGTGGTCACTTGTAGCTGTCCTCAGCACTCGGTGTCTCTTCTAAGCGTGCTGTTGGCATCACCTTGTCTTCCAGTGAGCCGCCTTTCAAACATCGTTGCGTTTTTCAAGCTAAATCTTCATGCTTATTGCATCTGTCACTTCTGGGATGAGCTCCAAGCGAGAGGCAGATCCAGGGTAATGGCAGTGGGATGGAATGCACAGGAGGGTAAAATATCAGCGCTGTTCAGAGATATGGCAGAGCTGGGAGAGGTCTGTGCCCGGTGGCTGCCCCATGCATCATGCCGAGCTTTAATGGCGGGGACTTTAACGACTGTGTCATAAAATGCCTCATTACAGCACGGAGTTGCGTGTCGGTGATGGGAGAATTTATGTTCGTGTTTTTAATTTGATTATCGATTCCCTGGGAATGTAATCAGCCTCGGATGCCAGCTTCCTAGTTGGAAGACGTGAGCAAAACACTTCCTGGCCTGGGTTTTCTCCTCGGTGAGGTCATCACTGCACCACTCCCAGGGCCAGGAATGTCCTTTTCTGTGAACTCGCAGGCACATTTTCGCTTGACTTTTAAAGCATGGGTTTGTTTGTTTTGGTTTTGTTTTCCTGAGGGCTTTGGTGATAGTCTCAGCCCTCCTGTAAGGATGCGTCGGAGCAGAACTCGCCGAGGATTTGGGGTGCCCCAGTTTCAGCATTACAGGGCACAGGAACAAGGATTCATGTCTGTGCTCTCTTTTAGTGCTCTCCCTGCAGTCTCCCCCACCTAGAAGTTTGGGTCAGCAGAGAGGCTTTGGGCTGAGAGATGTGTCTCAGGACAGCTGGGGGTGGGTGCTGCGGGCCCCAGATGTGCACGTGTCGCAGGGATCGCTTTCTGAGCTCTCAATTTGCTGCTGGGATTCTCTCCTGGTTTTCCCATTTGAGGAATGACACGAAAATGGGTTATTGGAGTTGCTGTGAGGTGCTGGCTGCTCAGTGGGTTCGTGGCGATGCTGGGGTCAGCTCACCCGGTGTGTGGGGTACTCCTCTGCAGCAAGCATTGCCAAGTTCTTCCTGGTCACAGCATCGTGGCATTCACACTGCTGTAAATCAGCCCTGTCGTCTCAGGTAGTGAACAAAAAGCAGAACGAGCAGCAGGATGAGGCTGGGGGTGGTGGTTTGGCATGAAATGGGAGGTGGCTGTTCAGGCACTGCTGTGTGCTTGTTCAGTTTTTCTCTGCGTTCCTCCCGTGCAATTCCTCGTGCTGTTAAGGCAGATGCAATCTCTTAGCAGTGGTCATCCTTGTAAGAGGTCACCAAGCGCTCCTGAATTGGGGCAGACCTGTGATGGAATACCATAACAGCTCTGAAATGCAGCCCTGCAGGGCAGGAGCTGGCAAGGGACTAGACAGGAACAGGGAAAATGGTGTCTGTTCCTGGAGGGGAGGAACCCATCAGTCCTGGCAGCCTGGTACCCTGCCATACAAGAGGTCTCCCTGCTTTGGAGGTGACAAAATCCAGCAGTGGGCTCTTGGGCCGTTTTTTTCCTTTTCTTTTTTTGATGGTTTAGATACCAAGGAGGAACTGTCTGCAGAGGAGAGAGGATGATCTTTCAGCATTATCACTTCATCGCTGTGTCTTTCTCTTTGTGTCTGTTCCTTTTGGGCCACTAACGAGCGGTCGGTGACGAGTTCCTTGCATGTGATGTCTGTGCTGAGGGCTGGGCTCAGTTACAGTGCTGCTGCTTGGCACTGAGCTGGGCCTCCTCATCCATCTTAATTGGGTTTTCCTTGGTTTCCATTTTAATAATTTGATTTGGAAAAGCAGTGGAAATAAAATTAGGGTAGCGGTGGGATCTGACTTAGAGCAATTACGTCGAGCTTGATGCGGTCGGCGCGCCGCGATGCGCTAGCAGCTCTCCTCTGCAGCCTCGGCCATTTGTGGTGAGGTCAGTTCCCTTTTGGAAGGTTCTTGCTCTTCTCGTGGCTCTCCAGAATAGGTGCAGACCATCCCCAGATCTTGACTGCCATCTTCGCATACGTTCCACGTGTGCTGTGTTCCACCTGCAGCTCCAGGATCTGGGATTTTGGGTCGTCCGAGTGCTCTGCGACGTGGGAACTGCATGTAGTTGCCATAGTGACTGTGCTCTCCAGTCCCTGGGAAGCTCTTGTTTATCTCACGTAAACGCATCAAGTGCCACCTTGTTTCATGCTTCCTCTGGCAGGATTCTCTTTCCGTGCGGATCTGGCAGGGATTTGACGTCCTCTGGTCCTGCGAATTTGGATGTTGGGTGTGTGTCAGGCACAGTCAGCCAGGCTGATAATGGAGGTAATTAGCACCACCAGGGATTAGCAGGCAATAAGGAAGGCAAGCCCAGGATCCGGCCGGTCACTCAGCACTGGGGTGGCCGTTGGGCACACACGTGGCAAGGGCGGCAGCACTGATATCTCAGAAGTACTTTTAGAAATGTTTTTTTCTCTCACTTGAAGCACCCAGGCCCCTCACAGCTGTCGGTCCTTGCTGGTATCCTGAGCACGTGGTGCTCTGGGGTGTGTGCTCGGCGCTGGGTTGTGGTTTTCATTGCGCTGAGGCCAGGCAGCCTTGCAAACGTGTCTTGTTTCTGAGAAACAAGAAGTGGGTGGTCACGTATCCTGCTGGGTTCCTCAGGTGTGGGGTCGGGCAGCTCTGCTGCTTGCACCAGCACATGTTGTGGTGTGTGCAGGTAATTCACACCCCGAGCTGCTCAGCTGAGTTCGTCCCATGCGACCGATGGAAGCACGGCGGCGAGGGATGGAGTCAGCGGCCACAAAGCTGCCTCGTTCAGAACAGGAGGAGGATTAGTTGAATTATTTCTTCTTTTGCTGAGTTTTCAGTGGTCCTGGGGTGGGGGGGAGTAATTTTCATTTTTGATCTGCTGAGGCCGGTTTGCGAGGCAGGAAGAAATGGGGAGCCAGCTCACACAGAGGCCAGCTGCCAGACGCAGCCCTGCTTTGGTGCAGCGTGGCGTGGAGGCAACAGCTGTCCTCTGAGCTGCGTGTCGTGCCTCCAGCATCTCTTTTTGTGTCCCTTGCTGCCTCTGGAGCCATTGGTTCAGGCTCTGCACAGCCTCTCCCAGTGCTGCACTGCCCGGATTCGGCCTCCTGTTGCACCGTGCTTTGGATGCTCGTGTGTTGTCTCTGCACTCCTTGCTTCGCTCCCTGATGTTTCTCTGGGGCCAAAGGTTATCTTTCAGTTCCTTTTATGTAGTGCTTGCCACGCTGGTCTACAAGGGGAGCTCTGAGGCACTAGGAAGGATCACATGAAAACCAGCTGGGGCTTATCTCGACGCGGTGCTGCCTGTTGTTTTGGCTGTTCCTCCTGCAGCGCTGTAAATGCCACAGGAGCAATGCTGGAGGGTTGAAAGCTGAGGCTGTGTGTGCAGTAACGTGGCTGTTGAGACAGCAGGTAGGTAAAGCTTAAAGGTCACCAGGGGCTACGATTCCTGGCTGCCTTGCCTGCGGCCAGGCCGTGCACGTGTCACCAGTGTTTGTGCCAGGCATTGGTGTGAGCAGAGCAGCTGCAGGACAGGGATGCTTAAACTCAGCCCTTGGTTAAAGTGAATGTCAGAGGGGTTGTAGTTGGTACCATGGGGTAGGGATTTGAAATGGAATTTGGCAGATTGACCTCATCACTCTCTGCAGCTAGGTGGGGATCAGCCTCTTCTCCCACGTAACAGCGGTATGACAAAAAGTGATCTTAATGAGCAGCAGGGGAGGTTTGTGGTAGATATTAGGAACAGTTTATTCTCTGGAGGAGCGGTCAGGCACAGGCTGCCTAGGGGAGTGCTGGGGTCAGCATCCCTGGAGGTATTCAGGAAGTGTGGAGATTTGGCACTGAGGGACAAGGCTACTGGACGTGGTGGGGGTATGGGGTTGGGCTCGATGATCTTGGTGGTCTTTTTCAACATTAATGATGCTACGATGTAGCCCAGCCCTGATTTCCAATTGCTCGTCATGGAAAGGGGACAGGGAGACAGCGGTGCTTGCTGGATTACAGGCTGCTTGGCCAGAATTGCTGGCAGGACAGCAAGCAGAAATCTGGAGAAGGACATGCCAGTTCCAGCTGTGAGAAGTGGGATTCGTTCTGCAGCATTAAAATCTGAAACGCGTTCACATCTGTCCAGCCCGAACCTTCTGTGTCCCTTCTGCTGAGGGTATTGTCTTGCCTTTGACAGTCCTCACAGATTGGTTTGGGTTGGGAGGGACCTCCAAGGTGATCTCGTTCAGTGGCTGGGCTGTTTGCAGAGCTCGGCACCCGCTCAGTCTGAGTCACACTTGGCAGCCCTGCTGTCCTGGCTGTGCTGAGCTGACGTTTCTGCTTTATTTCGAAGTGGTGAGGAATTTGTGTCCCGGCTGGCTTGGTGTTTATAGCAAAGTGCTTGCTATGGGGTTGGGTTTCCTGGTGGGGCTCAGGCTGCAGTGCTGCTTGGAGGATGCTTCATCCCTGGGATGGGTTTTCTTCAAAGCATCTTTGGTGTCTGTAGTTCTGTGGTACAGCTGGGTGCTGCGATGCGCTGGAATTTTGGAGGCACAGAAAACGGTCCAGCAAATCCTTTGGTGATTCCTCCTTCTGATAAATCTTTTTGGGTTTTGAGGCGCGATCCACGTAGCTGTTAGCAGGGAGAAGCAGTGTAATGTTTCCAGTAATGTCTTAAGGCTACAGAGGTTCAAGAGGAAACGTGCTTACCTTACAAAACACCGTGTTAAATCACATTACCTTCCTGAATGCATCCCTTCTTGACTTGCATGGAATGGGAAATCCTGCTCGTGTTATTCTTTGTGTTGGGCTCCCAGCACCCAGGTGCTGCTTCTGATTGGCCTCCAGCATAGGCTCATCACTGAAGATGATGCATTTCCACATCAGGAGCTGTTTTGGGTCCAGTGGCTTCTGATGAGCTCCTGTCACACACAGGCTTATGTTTGCAGTTTCCTTCATTTGGGGACCTATGACTGATTCAAACTGCAGGAGAAAATACAGTCCTTTTTCCCTGGTAGGGCTCGGTTGTGCTATAGGAAAGTGCTTGTGCCTTGGCTAATTAGTTGGGAACTGCAGATGTGATGAGATCCAGCTGGATTATGAGGCCAATGGTTTGATAAGAAATTAATGAAGGTCTGGTGAGGAAGAGTTCTTTCTGCATTTGTAACCACCATCCTTTGCTGCTACTGTGCCTTTCCCCCAAAGCATCTCCCAGGTTAAAAGGGAGAAGAAAAACCTTGTGGTATGTCACTCAGAAATACATATGATCTCAGAAGAAGCTTCATGTAACCTTCAAGAGAGCAGAAGAATTCAGCAAATCCGAGTAGCAGCCTCGAACAGATTGGTACTTCCCCGTTAGCTCTGCTGCACTGATAAGAGAACTAGGTCAGCTGTATGGAGCAAGCATTTTATCTGCATACTTCTCTTAACAGGGATCCTGGAGCTTGGCTGTCAGAACAGGCTGGCTGACTTGCAGCTCTGCACAGGGGGCTGTGCTCTCTGTCTCGTGTCTTCCTTGGGGTCAGAGTGTGGTCTGAAGCCCTGTTGCTCTCTGCTTTGTGGGCTGTGCTGCTGTTATTGTTGAGGTGATGCATTCAGTCCCCAAGTGTGTAAGTAGCATCTTCCATACGCTGGTGTAACGTCTCTGGCTGAAGTTCATAGGGTTGTTGTTCAGTACTGGAAGTGTGTTGCTGCCTCTTGGCAGTAGGTGTGCTTACAGCGCGCAAAGAAGCATCTCTGGTGTGTATTCCAGTGGAGAAGGGAGGCTTCAGCAGGAGGGTGTGGGGAAGGCACCTGTTACGTGCCATCATGAGGTCTTGTCCTGGGTTTTAATGCTTTCTTCTTTGCTTTGCTCTCCCTTGTCTTTGGTTATTACACAGTTTTCATTTGTATGAACCCTTTTTGTCCAGCCTGTATGAAATTGCTGTCATCCACATGTCCCCAAACACGTCACTCATCGATGCCTGCAGCTTGACAGAAGGTGTTAAAAAGGATGCAGGTCAGGAAGGAGGTTTGGCTGGAGGCTGCTGCTGGGATCGGGCAGCAGAAGAGCACCCGCTGCAAATCACAGTAAATGATGTAACGTGAGACAATGGAGGTAAAAGCTACAAAACAGTGTGAGTAATAAGGCTGTGTGCTCCAGAAGATGAAGGTTCCCAGGTACACAATTCAAGTGTGAATATCCACTGCATCCCTGCGTGCTCTCGAGAGGAGCATCAGCCATGGCGTGGTGGATGTGTGTGCGGAGCAACCTCCTCAGAATGAGTCCGTGCTTCCCAACGACGTCCTGAGCTCTTCGTGTTACAGCAGTGTCAGCAGGACTGTTTTCTGGGGTACAGCTCTGAAAAAACAATCGTATCAAGTATTTCACAGCTTAGAACGAGCACCTTGCACTTCATCCAGGGCTGCAGTCCCAGCTTATTTCAAGTTTGGGTTGCGTTACATCTTCTTGAGTGTGCTGTGCTCCCCAGTTGAGATATAATCAAATTCCCTGGTAGTTTGTGGCTTAGGTTCCCATCCCAAAATAGAATCTTGCCAGCGGTGTAGCAGCTGGAAATTTCAGTATTGAGTTCAGATTCCAGCTTTTTGTCTTTAAAACGAAGTGAAATCAGATGGCAGAGTCTTGCTCAACCTAGACTAAAGTAACCAAAGACTGAAAATAATCTGTGCACAAATACGATGTATTTTGGAATTGTGACCATCTGTAGTAGTGTTCACCCTGGGTTTAAATAACTCTGAACATCTGAAAACAAAAGTTCTGTCAGCAGTGGGCTCAGTATGAATCGATTCGAAGTGATGCACCATAGAGGTGATGGTGTGAAGTTCTCAGTGCAGAACTGAGTCGAGGGGCTCACAGCAGTTCCCTGTTTTAGCAGAGCTTTCGTGCAGGGTGGTAGGGCGAGCTGCAGTTGTTGTGGCCGTGTGATCTCGTGTTTTTCCCCTCTGCTTCCACCCTGCCTTGGGAAGGGAGATGAGCTCCTGCAGCCTTGCTGGTGCTGCTCTGCTTCTGCACTCTGACTGCCACCGTGCATTGCAGCCTGTCCCAGCCTGCCCAGCTTGCCTGGGTGTCCCCTGCAGGTTGGCACGCTGCTTTGGGTTAGTGATCCATGCCTTTAAAATGATCTGGCAAGCTTTTCTTTTCGCTGGATGTTTTTTCTGAGGTGCTTGCTCCTAAGGTGCTGTCCTGTGCAGTGTGGTAAAGCTGCGGAGCATATGTCTGCAGGCAGATGTTTGTGCTGCACACAGTGCACACGCATGGCTCGCAGAGGATGTGCTGAGGTTGCACAACCCAGCGCTCCACGATGATGAAATGCCAGCGTGCAGTGGTTAGGAAATACCTGGGCAGAGCTCAGCTGCTCCCTTCCTCACGTGTGTTGGGATGGAGCAGTCACACACCCACCATCCCCGTGCTGGGAGGGAATTGTGGGATGGCAGACTCACAGTATGGTTGGGCTGGGTTAGAAGGAGCCTTAAAAGCCCATGCAGTGCCAGCCTGTGCCATGGGCACAGTCTGCTCCACATCTGTGCACCGTGCAGTGGTCAGAGTGATCTGCAGAGGACATTGCTGCATTCCTCATGGGGTTCTGTGGTGCTTATCTCGGCCATGTCCAAATGCTCTGCAGATGTGGCTGTGTGTGGCAGTGAGGCTGCTCTCGTGTGTGCAGGACACGGGAACGTCGGTGGCCTGGTTATTGGTTTGGGTCCTTTCTGATGGTTTTTGTGAAGGTTCCAGCTCTGAGCACTCCTCACTTGTGCCCAGGTGCCTTCAGGGAGACCAGGTTTGATGCCCAAGACGTGGGCTCGCTGTCTGGTGGCAGGGACACAAGGGACTCTCCATGTCACCAGTGAGGCAGGTGTCCCCTCGTGGTGGGCATCAGAAGTGATTTGCTCTGGTGACATTGCCTGCAGTGCCTTGGTCTTTCTCCTTATCTGCTTTGCATTTGTTGATGGTTATCTGAGGCGGAATCTATTTCAAAGCCACTGCTGAAGCACCAGAATCTCTTCAATAAAGCTAGTGCTGAACGGAGTTTGGGGCTTACCATAAACAGATGCATCTCTTGCTTATCTTCAAGTTTCCCATTTAAGGAAAAGCCCTGTTCCTTTCCAGCCCCAAAAGCGGCAGCGATTTATAAGGAAGTGCCATGCTCCAGGCCTGGTTGCTCTGTATCCCCCTGCAGCCACAGGCCGTGGCTGAAACCAACCCTTTCTTTCAAACGTCGCTCTTTCCAGAAGGGATCACAATCACATGGGCTGAGCAGGATTTTGCCATTAGTGGGGGGTTTTCCTGTAAGTGTTCCCTAGCAGGATGTGTTTCCTCTTGCATAAGCAGCCTGAAAACCCTCCGAAGCCACAAAAATACATCTGTTGGCTTCTCTAGACAGATAAATCCTTTATAAACAGGAAAATGGGCAAACTCATGGCAACTCTTGTGACACATTGTGATGGGAGATCAGAAAGAAATGGAATGAAAAGTATCACTGTGCAAGCACGGCTGATGGCATTCTGCATTTCTGAGATCCTTTTAAAGGCAGAAACAAAGGCCGGAGCCTGAACCGTACGGTGGTGGGAGACGGAGCTGAATACGAAGTAAAATTCAGCTGGAAGTCACTTGACATTTGGGGAGGAGAAGGCTGAAAGCAGAAGGCTCTTTTTGTGCCCCACGGAGGACGTGCAAGATGTCGGTGCCCCCGAGCAGGTCCAGGAGATCAGCTCGGGCTCGGAGCTGTCAGCACTTCTATTGTCGCTGTCTTTGCAGGGCGTCGAGTGCTTCTGTTCTAATTTTGCTGAGGGCTGTAACTCTGGCAAAATTCAAACTCCTTTCAGCTCCCAGCAGCGAGGCCTTAAATCCTCCCAAAGTTGTACTTAACCAAAAAGAAAAAAAAAAGGAAAAAAAAAAAAAAGCATTTCCTGTCTAGCAAGTGTACGAAGAGCGTTCCAGCTCCTCAGCTCAGATTTTGTGGCAGCGACCACGATCTAATTATCCTTCCCTTTTGAAAGCTTAACACTGAGTCTGCTGCCCAAGCCCAGCCCAGTTTGGCCATGGATGCTCTGCAGCCACCAGAAGCCTCGTGGGGCTTTGCAGATGCTGAAGGCTGCATCAGTCTTTCCAGACATCAGATCAGCTTTCGTTGTTGGCATTTCACGGTGTGATCCTGCAAGTGAATGGGCTGAGTGCTGCCCTGCCTTCAGCCTCTGCTGGTGGATCTGTCCCAGCCCAGTTCCCAAAGCCATCTGCTCCCATTCCCTGCAGCACACAGGGACACCCACAGCTCCATCAGTGCTCACCGCCCCGTTCCCTGACCTCGGGTGTCTGCAGGGACGGAGCTTCCAAATTCTCCTCATCGTGTGGGTGGTGGTGGAAGAGCGATCCTTCACACTTCAGTGCTGAGAGACAAATTAGGATACTGAACGCTCTTCACATTTTAACAAGAGGCTGGCACAGGGAGACGATGACTCTCCTTGGTGCTCAGGATCGAGCTAGCCCGGTGTTGTTTTCCACCTGCCCACTTTCTGAGCTGTGCAGGAAGATCCGTGCTTGCTGCTCTTTATAGCTGGAGCCTGCACATTTATTTTTTTATTTTTTTCCCCCCCACTTCTCTTTGGAGAGCAGCCAGATCAAAATGGCTGTGATCCAACGCCAAGAATCACTCCCTTTGCTATGGAAATGAAGGCTCGGAGGCTGTTCACCATGTGTTCATCACGGAGAGCTTCTGCTAAGAATGATGAGCTGTAGGTGGGGGAAGAGGGCAGCAAAGGTGCGCTCGAACAAATCGGTCTGGAACAGACGGGGATATTTTGGGATGCATCTGGCTCCCCGTGTTTTTAAATGTCGGTTGTGGAAGACAAGAAATTTATCCTGTCAAATGGTAAAAATTCTGTCAAATGGTAAAAGTGAGGGAAATAGTGCAGTAGGATTTTATTATTGGAAAAAATAGCATGCCTGAGAGGAACTTTCTCTCTTGTGTTCTGGTATTGATGAAGTGAAGGAGAGGTATAATTATCCAAGCTGCACAAACAGTCCTTCTCATTAACTACCCTATGCACGTTCTCAGCATTAAAGCAGCCAAATCACAAAGCCCCTGCGTGTGCCATATGTTGACAGTGGGCAATTTGCAGCACGTTAGCTCTGAGCCCTCACTTTACCTTCCAAAACATCGGATTTTAATCCCGATGTGCAGTGGGATGAGGACAGGCCCCGTTCCCACCATGGAACCAGTGCGACCAGCAAGGCGGAGTGTGGCTGTACCGGGAGTGGGGGCGGGGATGGGGTCAGGACGTGCAGCAGTGGCTCCAAAGCTCTGTGTCCAACCCCATGCAGCACTACGGGCTCACTGGGAGCAGGCCCAGCCTCTCTGCATCTAGTAGATGAGTAACCGGGTGTGGGGCTGCGTTTCTTTCATGCAACGTCCCCATCGAGCCTCAGGCAGCAATAGGGCGACATGTTTTGTTTCCTTCAGGCATCTTGAGCTGATATCCGCTTGGGTCAGGCTTCGCTGAGAGCACGAAATGGCGGCGGTGGGCCGTGCTCGTGTCGCTGCAGCTCGGCGGCTTCCCATCGATGCTGTCGTGGGTGTGCCCAGCCCGGAGCTGCCCCGTGGTTTTGAGGGCAACGTGTGGCAGAAGGTGCGTTGTGCAATCCCGCTAACTGACAGAGGAAACCTGAGTTCCCCCGCAGCGCGGCAGCAGTCGTTGATAAGTGGCACTTTTTTCATCTGGGGGGTCGTGATCGCTCACGGTGTTTTGCATTTAAAAATCACCACTGCTTTTTCTATTTTATGTTTTTTCCTATAAACTGCACAAGCGCAGAGAGGCGGTGCTGCCCCGTCCCTGCAGACAGCCGTGGTCAGGGGACGGGGCCGTGAGCACTGTGAGCTGTGGGTGCCCCTGTGCACCGCGGGCAGTGCGACCACGCGGCCTTTGGGGGTCCCTTCCAACCCAAACCATTCTACATGTCTGTGGTAACAAAATGGTGTTTGTGGAGCTTCTGTAGCTTCAAAAGGACTGAATCCATTTGGGAGATCAGACCCTTGTGAGGGCAGGGGTCAGCGCGGCTGCAGGGTGCTCAGGAGGATGGAGCGCAGAGCAGGCAGAGTGCTTTTTTCTTACATCGTAGCTGTCTGCGACGCTAATCGTAACGTTTTTCCCCTCTTCAAACACCGTGTGACTGCCGATTTCCCAGCTCTGATGAGTGCTTTGCTCCAGTTTTGCAGCTTTTTGTTCGTTTCTTGTAACCTCGCTACAAACAGCGCTCGTTCTGCAGTCTCCATCACCAAAAAGCAGAGGTGCACTCACACCCCGCTCAGCTTCTCACATGGACATCACGCAGGGTCTGCAGGGAGTGGCTTTGCAAAGCACTGTGGCTTTCCCAGCTCTGCTTCCACGCGGGGAGTTTGTGGGAGGCAAGGCAGGAGGTGGATGCATGCTTCCAGGGCTGGGATTCACACGAGGTCCCATACCTGAGTCTTCATCCAGCAGTGGAATTTTCCATGCTGGTCAGTCTCCTATTTTAACTCAAGCCTTCTTGAAAATCCTTTTCTCAAGAGAAGTGCTACAGACACGCTATGTTAATTTGAGTCATTAGGTTGTTTCCATTACTCTTTTCTGCCTAGGAAACTTAACATTATTATTTTTTTAGTGAGATTTTGGAGTTAGAAGAAAGAAGTGGAAGCTGGCTGACATGTGGAACCACTTCACAGGAACACCGGATTTTGAGAGCTTGCGTTTTTATTTACATCTTCTGGACCCTGTCTGACTTGAAAGTAAACAAGTTCAATCCGAGACCAGATTTATCCCTGAAAATATGCGGAGACTTGTCTAAAAACTGCTTTCAGGATTAGGGACTTCCTTTGGTGCAGAAAGAGCGTCTGCAGTTGCAACGCTGACGCTTCACCAGCGAGCTCCTTCTGCGGAACACCCCTGAACGTGCGGTTTGGTGTCAGGGACGAGCAGATCTGTGTTGTTTTTTGAATGTGAAACAAGTTGAGCACTTAAGCAGGTCTGCAGGAAGCCGTGGTGCCGGGTGACAGCGAGGCCACCTGTGGCAAGCAGCGTGTCCCTGCGTGCAGCTCACCACCCTCTGCCGTTCCTTTCCCCCGCAGACACAATGAGGCGAGTGGTACGGCAGAGCAAATTCCGGCATGTGTTCGGCCAGGCGGTGAAGAACGACCAGTGTTACGATGACATCCGCGTCTCCCGCGTCACCTGGGACAGCTCCTTCTGTGCTGTGAACCCCAGGTTCGTGGCGATCATCGTGGACGCCAGCGGCGGCGGGGCCTTCCTGGTGCTGCCTTTGCACAAGGTGAGTGCTGCTGAGATTCTCGCTTGTTGGAGTGCTCAGCTTTCCCCTTGTGGCTTCACTGCTTGTTTGTGAACAGCACGATGTCTGTGCTGTGTTGTGACAAACATTGCTCAGTCGTGCTGTGTAAGAACACGTGTGCGACGCCGCTGGAATGACAACAGCGTTCAACGCAGTCAATAAGGGGTTGGCTTGAGGGATCTAAAACAAATCTCAGGGGTTTCTGCGTAGGACTTGTGCTCCTCCGTTTGTGCTGGCTGCAGTCAGGTTCTTCTGCCATCAGGAGCTCCCCAAGCTTTGTGAGAAATTAAACCAGAGAAGGGTGGGGTGGGTGGCACAGCCCTCGTGCCCGTGGCACGGCTGCTCTGGCTGCTGCCCGTCTGGTCGTTACACTTCTGGTGGGTGATGCGAGGCGAGAACTGGTTCAGTAAGGCAACAGCTCCAGGGCTGTTGCAGATCTGCAGTTCTCCCAGCCTGCTGTGTCTGTGCCCTGATGCCACAGCCAGGCCTTGCTAGCCCTGACACGGAAAGGAGCACTGCTTCATCTGTGCCTATCCCTTACTTTTTTTGTGCCAAATGCTGCTCAGACTCCAAAAATAATCTTACAGTGAGGCTTTATGTTCAATTTACTCCTCTTTCCTTTGAATATTTTTGTAGCTCCTCAGGCCTATGCTTCGTAAAACACACGGAAAAGCTAGGTTGCTGCCCACCAGCTACAAGAATGGCTGCATCAAATAGCTGGAGGAGGCTGTAAAGATGGGCATGGAAATCTTCCTGGCAGTCTCATAATTTTACGGTATAAAAGTGTACGAATGAGCAGGAGCAGTGTCTCAGACTGAAATAAATTCTATAAATTCATTCTGCCCCCAGCTATCACGTGGAAAAAACCACAGTGCATCTTTCATCCTTGCAAGAGAGAGCTGCTCTCCTCTCCCTTTCTGATGCTCTGGCTTTTACCACATTCAAAATACAACAGCGTTAACCTGAGAATCTTTGACAGGAGGTTGGCCACCCTGATCCCTTCGTGTGTTTGTAGTTAAAAGCATCAAACCGAGATGCATTATTTGATCTTGGTAATTTCTTTCCACGGAAATTTTTTCTCCTTTGAACATTTGCAAGATGTAAGATGGATAGCTCGATGAGACGGAAGGGAGATAAATGTCCTTAAGAGTGACAGGGGTTCATATTGAGAACGTTTCTTGCTCTCCTGAGTTCTGCATGTTTGATGCTTCTAAAATTGCATGTCTGGCTTCATGAGTGCGTTTAGTGTAAATTCTTGCCATGTTACATAGAAGCAGCAGTCCGGTACTGATACAGTCTGAATCTAATACAAACGTAGAGCTCGAGCCGTAGTGTTTTGATGGTGTTGCTTTACAGGAGCAGTCAGATTTGGGTTCATAACCTTTTAGAAAAACAGTTCTTTCCAACAGAGGAGCAGCAGATCAGGAAGCATGCTCTGTGGTGTGTTCCAGCATCTCCTGGTGTTTCCTCATTCTTTCAAAACCTTCCTATTTTTCATTTGAGATGGCGTTTTGTACCGTGTGAATAAGGAAAAAAAAAGAAAAGTCAGTATTCCTTCTTAGTCTCGTTTTTTGTCTCTGTGACCCTCACGCATCTCTTGGCCATGCTCTCCATAGGTCCTGTCTGTTACCAGCCCTTTTTCCTAGCTGTGTGTGCAGATCTGCCCTGTTAGAAATAGCAGCAGTGACCAGAAGTGAATACAGCATTCTGATGGGGAGTGCATCGCGGCCAGTTCTCACTTCTGCCTTGCTAGCACTAACGAGGGCAGCCAGCCCCCGGGCTCTGGTGTAGCTCTGCTTTTTGCTCATCTCCACAGCAGCTCTTTGCAGGCGTCCTGGGTTGTGCTGCCCTCGAGCTGCGCATCCTGCTCCTGCCCAGGCCTGGTGCTACGGCACAGGGCTGGCTTGGAAGCCCCTCGCTCGGTTGCTGTGGCATTGCCTGCCTTGCAGCGCAGCCCTGCCAGGACACGCTGCTACTTTCCCCCTTGCTACGTTATCATTGGATTTCTTTTTTTCTCTTTATTTTGTTTAATTATTTCTCCTGTCACCCTTTGCCTTCAGTTCTGTCCCCATCCGTATTCCCACCCTGTTTGCCATTTCCCCAGAGTTCCCACATGACGAGCTGCCACAGCTCGCTGCTCTCAAACCCCTCAGCCCGATGCTTTCTTTCGCAGCACATGCTCCTCTTATTTCTGCCTCCGTGACTGCTGACGCTTCTGACGGAGTCCGCTCGAGTTCTCACAGCCCGCTGCTCGCTGTTACTGCGGGGACGAAAGCACCCACTTTCACCCCTCGCCTTGGCTACGCTTTTAACGTTTAACACCTGGTGCAGCTCCGGCCGCGGGAAAGGCAGCCCCGCTCCACGTCGCTCCCACAGCCTGACCTCGGGGAGCCGCCAGCCCTGCCGGGGCTGCGGCAGTAACGCGGGCTCCCGGCTCCCCACCACGTCCCCCCTCCAGCGCGGCGCACTGCGGGCAGCGCCGGCTCCGGGCCGCGCACGTGTCCCTCCCCCGCCCTTTCCCGCGCCGCTCGCGCGCGCTCCCGTTCCCGCCGCAGCGGCACTGCGGCGGCCGCGGCTTTTTGCCTTATATGGTCATGACGGCGCTCGGGGCCGCCTGCGGCGGCCGCGCTGATTGGCGGAGGCGGAGCCGCGGCGCGGCAAGTGCGCGCCGGTTAACCCCTTCGTGACCGCGGCGGAGCTCGGGGGCCGCCCCCAGCCGCTTTGTCCCGTCGCCCCGTGCCGCGTGGGCCTTCGGACGCGCTGGGGATTGCAGTTCCCGCGGGTCAGCCGCAATGCAGAGCGAGCCGTGGATAAAGTGCTTTAATCCGTATCCATTACAGAGCGCAGATAATAGGCTAATCGCCGTGAGCTGGGGAAAAAACAGTGGGAACAGTGCACCTGCCGGAGGTTGCGTGTGATGGGTGCAAAGCAGGACTGCGGGGCTGATGCTGAGCCCGGTGCACGCTGTGGGGGTGTGCACCAGCCCCACAGCCGCGCTCCACGCAGCTCACTGCGAGCCCCGCTCCCTGCACGCTGCTCACAGCATCTCCGTGGGGGAGAAACTGGGAGATTCCCCATGAGATGGAGAGACCCCCCCCCACCCCCCCCCTTGCAGGATCTTTGTGACTTGCAAAGAAGTAAATGCCACTGCTGGGAGTTCTCCGCTGTGGCAGAGCACGTTACATAAAGCCTCCAGAAGGGGAAGTGCTGCCTCTCTCCGGTGCGGCTGTGGACTCCTTCTGTCCCTCTGAAGACTGCAAAGGAATTATTCCCTCCCCCCCCCCCCCCCCCCCCCGAATGTTGCTCGGATTCTCACACAGCCCCACGTAGTGGTGTGTGTTGAGTGGGAGGGATGAGAATTCATGACAACTGTGCGATAGCTAGATAAAAAGCAAGATGTAACTGGTTTTCATTAAACACCATCAGCTTGTTGGCGCATCAGGCTCCTGATGCACTAAGGAAGGGAGGGCAGGCCTTAAGGCCACGGAAATCTTGTCGCTGCTGCGACCAGAGGTGGAAGATCAGCGCCCAGAGTGCATCAAGCTTCGATGGAGCATTTGAGTTTGCACAGTTGGAGGTTGTCACAGAGGAAACACGCAGCTCGGGTAGCAGGACAGGTAGCGGTCAGGTTGTCTTCCAGGCTTGGTGCTTGCAACCTGATTTCATTCTTCGGACTTCTGCAAAGTGAGGGTGGTGAAATCGCTGCTGCTTGTGCAACTCAGTGCCACTTCCCTCTTGTCGGCGGTGAGCGTACCCCGGCCTGGGGGAAGCAGCTGTTCCCACTGATATTTTTACCATCATCTGGGGGCTGTTTCCTGCAGCCAGTCGCCCTTTTCTGCCAAAGCAGCAGTTGTGAGACGATCACGTTAATTGGTAAAGCTGCCACTGTTAGGAACAGTTTTCCCGTGCAGCTTATCTGACCCCTCTGGGTTTAATAACAGAGCTTTGTGTTCTCATCTATCAGTTCTTAAGGAGCCAAACTTCGAGCGTGCTTCTGCTCAGCATCATCCAGCCTGCCAGCACGGATCCTCACGTTCACCTTTTTTGGCTCTTGCAGCTTTCCTCAGACTGCAACTTTTAGAGCATCAAAAGCTGTTACTGCCAAGTGTCGCAGTAATGGATTTTGAGAAGGATTTAATTTCTTGAAGTCGTACTGAGTTAATTTTAAGCTGTGTATCAGCACTTGAGGTTTATTTGAAATCCTTAACTAATTAAAAGATTACATAGAAAGAAAAAAATAAAAAGAAGCAAAACCAAACCCTCAAACCTGGGAGCATTGTGGTAGAATCCTCTTTCGACCAACCCCTTCCTCCCCCAAATAAATCCTAAAGTCCTTTTCTGTGTAGTGGCAGTGCAGGGGATGAGGCTGTTCCTGTTCGTGAATAACATCTCATTTTCCCTTTCTTTATACCCTTTATACCCATATTCTTATGCTGAGAATCTTTTTCCATAGGTCCCTCTCCCTAAGCTTGGTTCTGAGCAGCAGGAGGAGGTGTCCCCAGCTCCAGGGCTGGGCCTGTCTCCACCAAGGGGCAGAGCTGTGATGCCAACCATTTCTTCTGCCTATTTAAGCACAAAGAGTGAAGAATCTGTCCCAAAATGTTCCCTCCCTGCCTCCCATCTCCCATCCAGCCGTGTTTTACTGATGCATCCGTCGTTTTGGGGCAGTAAAAGCCTTTGGGAGGGGCTGTAGTTCCTGGCCCTGCATCTATGGGAACCCTGGCTCTGGCTTCAGGATGTTAAAGGGGTGCTGTGTTGGTGTTGCTAGATCCATCTCACATGGGATGTTTTGTTGGCTTGTCCTCTTGGGGAGCTGACCTTGGTGGCATGTGGACGGCACTGGGGTGTGCCATAGGGGCAGGTGGGGATCAGTCAACAACATCGATCCTTTAGTTCTGAAACACAGTGTTTTGCTTCACTTAGCTGCGGATTGAAAGCTTTCCATCTCAGCAGAATGCCTTTGGGATGAAAGCGAGCAGGCTTGGTGGACTCAGAGCACTGCAGCACCCTGCAATTAGAGCTGCAGCCTGGTTATCTTTAGCTGTGGCTGCCACTGTCACGAAGCACGAGCAGAGCTGGCTTGCACCGCAGGACCTCTCCAAGAAGAGAATCACTGGTTTGCTTCCTCTGTTGGTGCACAAGATACTCCAAATGCCACAAAGCTGAATACCCAAAGCCTCGGTGGGATGTTAGGAGGAGTCTTCCTCTGTTGTCTGAGACGTGCTCTGTATTGTCAGCCTGTCACAGCTCTCCCCTTTGCTTTCCCCCTCCAGACGGGCCGAATTGACAAGTCCTACCCAACGGTGTGTGGGCACACGGGGCCGGTGCTGGACATTGACTGGTGTCCCCACAACGACCAGGTCATCGCCAGCGGTTCTGAGGACTGCACTGTCATGGTGAGTGGACCTGCTTTCATGCCCTGAGCAGTGCTGCAGATGGGGCTCGTGTTTCTGAAGGCAAGCAGCTATCTCCTGATACGAAGCTAGAGTCCTTGCTGCTGGAGGAGTACTTAGGGGCATTCTCTGAAGCGGGTTTTGGTTCTCCTTGAGAGATGATGATGCCTTCTGCCTTGACATCCAACGTTCTGGTTTTCTCTTGGACAAATGGAAGAGCAGTTCTTCCTCTGGGGTTCTGATGTTTGGGAAGAGAAGGCAGCGTGCCACTCAGCAGTGGCTTGGTGTGGTTTGCAGTGCTTTACAGAAGGTGGAGGAGGTTCCTGGCCTCAGGAATCCAAATGGATGCGGTGGTGCGTGCTGGAAAGCTGTGGGGATGAGAGGGGAGCAAGCCCATCTGCCTTCACAATTGCTTCAGCCCTTGGTTTAGGGTTGAAACGTAGCATTCTTTCCTCACAGGTTGTGAGTAGATGTCAAAAGTATGGGATTTTTTCTTTTAAGTCTGCTAACAGTGATCCAATTTTTACACCTGCCAGCCTTGGTCCCCGGTCCTGTTTTACCCATTGAACAATAGATGACCTTGCTCAGTGATGGATGTGGAATTCTGTGTATGCAAACACAGCAGAATAAGTGAAAGAAAATGCTTGTAAGATGAAATAATGCCAAATAACTTCAGTGATCTTTGGCCATATTTAGAAATGCTGTAGGCTGAATGTTATATTGAAATCTTATTATAGATCATGTCAGATAAATTCCTTTGCTTCT
The DNA here is from genome assembly GCA_036925125.1 of Oreortyx pictus. Lineage (NCBI taxonomy): Eukaryota > Metazoa > Chordata > Aves > Galliformes > Odontophoridae > Oreortyx > Oreortyx pictus. The sequence goes on along the minus strand of JAUPFR010000019.1, from coordinate 12,939,340 downwards.
GTTCATCGTTAAAATGTTTGGGAGGGGATTCATCCTGAGTGGCTTGTCCTGGGACAGCTCTTGCCTGTGAGCTCTCTGTCTTGGAAGCTGAAGCATGTTAACAAAGCATACTATATTTAATATTAAACAAAACAACAAGCTGCTGTGTTTGTAACAGTCGCTACTGGGCTAGAACTGAGCTTTGAAGGATGCTGTTTTGTTCCTCTAGAAACCAGAATCTAGGAAGGCTGTGAGTCAGAACGAATGCCTTCTGAAACATGAGCATCAACAGAAGCAGACGAAGCTGTAGTCCATAGCTGCTTTGGGGAGGCAAGATAAGTCTCTAATCCAAGTACAATGACAAGCATGTCGCAAGGCTCCAGAGGGACTGAATTATGTAGAAAAAAACAACAGTGTTCAATTACAAGTTGTCCAAACTCTCCTGATGCACAGACAGCACCGTCTGCATGCATCGGAGCCCATTGCTGTGCAGAGAGCTCTGCAGGGCTTTGTCTGCCCCAGGATCACTGCCCATCTCATCCCCACACCCACTGCGTGTGGGTCTGGGAAGTGGTGGCTGTGAATTGCATTGAAAACAGTGGAGGCGAAAGCACGCAGGACTGGCTGAAAGCTCAGCTGAGACTCCTGTGAGGTCCCGTGTAGTGTCTGGTGGGCAGGTCATCTGGGCCACGTATGAACTGGGCTGGACAGAGAGCTGGAGATTGTAAAGAACACGCCCGGCCTGGATTGCTTGGGAGAGGAACTGGATGAGCCGGTGAGCTGAGCCGTCCCAGCTTTAATTGCTTGTCTGGCTTGGCACGAGTTGTTCTGCATCCTGTTTTCCTTGCTTTTCTTCAGCAGAGGTTTTGGAGTCCTGCTTCCTGAGCAGCCTGGTGCTGAATTAACTCATCTTAATTCCTTTGAGGGATACGAAGCACTTCTTCAGCTCTGAGCTGTTCAGTAGCCAACACAAAATGCAAAAAAATCAGTGATGTGATGGAGGAAAACCATGTGGTTTCTGCAGAAGCACCAGCTGCTTTTAGAAAGTACCTCAGGTAGTCAAAGGCCGTCTGCACGTTGGCACTAAAGATTCAGGATCCGACCCTGTGCCACAGGAGGACCCATCAGTGTCAGCTATGCTCGTGGTGAAGGGGACAGCGTGGCTCTGAGAATCTGTCCAGCCAAGCAGTAAGAAGGGTTGATCTGTAAGGTGAAAATAGCTGGGAGCTGCATGTGGGCAGGTAATGATTTGGGTTCGCTGGGGCACTGGGAAAGCAGACGTCTTTTTTTGGATACCAGTGGGGCATCCCCCATCTCCTCTGCTCCACGCTGCTCTCAGAAAGACTCCCTTGAAAACGCAGTGGCACATGGATACCTTCTGTGGCTTCTCTTTGAAGAAAGATTCTCTTGTGCCAGTAAATCAGGAATTACTGAAATATTCATGCTTGGTGCTCTGCTGAATGACTGTAATGTGCTGAAGGTTTTTTAATTCAGCTGGAAAACATTTGATTCTGGAAAGGCTCATAAGTGGTATCAGATGGCCTTTGTCAGGTCGGGATAATTCGCTTCATCGGAAGGTGAACACTAATCACCTTGATTTTAATGACCAGAGAAGAGTTCGTCCCGTGGAGCAAATTGCTTTGAAATGAAAGCAGAGCCCTTGCAGTGCCGTGCAGTGGTGGGAATGGCTGCTCTGAGTGCCTGCTCCTGCAGGGATGCAGGTGAAACCCAGGGGCTCTTCCATCTCATGGAGCAGTGTGAAGGCCTCCACGTGGGAAGCTGTGCTGTGCCCGTTCCATCCCACTCAGGGAGGTTCCCACCCCATGCAGGAATGCCGGGCCGGGTCGCTCGGGAGCACACCCCAAACTTTTACACTCCTGGCTTTTTTGCAATACCAAGCAGGATTATTGGGTCGATAGTTTGTGTAATCTGCAGGGGATTACGCTGACCTGCAGCTGCTGTAAGCTATAGGGGCTTTCCCTCTTCCCCTTGAAGAAAAAACAACCGTATCTCCATCCTTCAGAGGCCTCTTAAAAATGCCTTCTGTTGGTTTCTGCCTGCAGTTCCCCCCTCTCCTCTCCCAGCCTTCGCTTGCTGGTCCCCCATGGCTGGAGCTGTGGCTCTGGAAGCTGTCCTGGCTCAGCCCAGCTGGTGCTGCTCCACTTGTTTGTGAACAAATCCCATTTTCAAAGCTGCCCCTCCAAACAGCAGGACAGCCATCCTCCTGGGGTGAGGCCGTGTGAATTTGGGGCAGAGCAGTGTGGAAGAACAGCTTTGTCTCTCCAAGGGGAAAAAGATGCTGTGCTCATCATTTCCAAGGGCTCCCCAGACACCCTGGGGTGAGCAGAGGTCTGGTTCCCTGCCTCTTCCTCAGCACAACATCAGCCTGATTCCGGTCGTCCTAACTGTCCTGGCCTTTTCATTTAGAGGAGAAGCATCTGGGGTGAATTCCAGGTCTTTTTTCTTCCTGGTCCTCTCCCAGCCGTGCCCCAGGCTGCACCCATGGGCCCTGCACAGCCCCCTCCCCAGCACTCCCACCCTCCCCGCCTGCCTCAGGCAGCAGCTATTTCCTGCAGCACTGCATTAGCACTCAGAGCCATTAAGGCTTTGGAGGTGGTTCCTGTGAGACCTACGTAAAATAATTACACCAAGCGCCGGTGCCAGTTTTAGCAGTGACTGTGAAGCTCTGCTCTGCTGTCAGCAGACGTGTGTTCGCTGTTGCTGCTGTCAGGCTTTCATTCCCTGGCTGGCACGAACAAAGCTGCTTCTGTAAGAGCTGACAGCTCTGTAACCTGGAGCTCCCTCATCCCAGGCAGGTGCGTGGACTTGTTGCAGTGAGCAAGGTGTATTTTGCTTTCGGATGGAGGCTGCAGTGCTGATGCTGCCGTGCTCTTTGTAACGTGATGAAAAAGGTGACTGCTGGTGAAAGGCAGCACGTGCTGTCCTGGTGCTGCGGGTGCCACTGCTGCTGGGATGGCTGGGCAGGAGGACTGGGAGGGATTTGAAACCCTGGAGGGTGCAGGCATGGTGCAGCTGTGCTGCTGAAATCATTTGGGGTTGTTTGGAGTTGAGGTGCCCTGGTTCTGAAATGCTCTCGGGGTCATCCTGCTGCCTCTGACAGCTCACTGGGCGCTGCGGGCAGGGCTTGGCAATCCTTCTCCAGAAAAAGCAAACAATAGAAGGGAAGCATATGTGCTGTGCTGCTGCCACCTACCTCCGGCAGCTATAAGTGCTCAGTTGAATTTTTTTAACATGCCGGATGTAGGTCAAACTCAGTTCAGAGATGGTTGTCCAACTGCAGGAACGGCTTTAGTGGTCTCCTCCCTCTGTTTCCCTGTTTACATGCAGAAGTGACAAGCTAGGCTTCCGTCGAGGCCTGGCACAGGGTGCCTGAAGCAAACGAGTAAAGTGCTCATCAGAGGGATGCCCTTTGGCTCACCGTCTTTCCTTTTCCCCTTTCCAGGTGTGGCAGATCCCCGAGAACGGGCTCACGCTGTCCTTGACGGAGCCAGTGGTAGTTCTAGAGGGCCATTCGAAGCGAGTGGGCATCGTGGCTTGGCACCCCACGGCACGCAACGTGCTGCTCAGTGCAGGTATGTGGCCAGCAGCTGCCCCTGAGGCATCCTGCCTGGGTGCTTTGGAGGGGAGGGGGCTGATGGTTGCTCCCTCTGTCCCCCAGCTGCTTCAGGCTGGTGAATCACAAGATCCGTGACAGTTCCTAGCAACGCTGTGACACGTGGCTCACAGCTCCTCCTTATCTTGGCCTTTTATTGCCTTCAGTTTACAGGGACAAGAAGCAGGAAATTGGAGGCATGAATTATGGGATTACAGCTGTTAGACTTTCTTTGATGTGCAAGTTTCATCAGCTGATAGCTGTTTACATGCACCCTCCTGGTCCCTGTTCTCATGCACTTTCTGCTCCTCCATTTCACTCATCTCTGCGAGCTGTCCTAATTCCTGGCTCTTCCTTCCACAGACTTCCAGTATTTTCCAGATTGCCTTCTCGGCTGGGTGCAGCTCATGCAATGGGATTCTTTTGGCCACTGAAAAGCAGTCAGATCATTATGGAAATAAAATGAAAAGTCGTTATCCATTAGCTCACTTTGCAGCTTTCATAGCGTGACCTTTAGCTCAGAGCGTAATAAAAGCAGCAAATGGTTTCAGCTGGACTGTCAGATGAGCTGGGTGGTTTTGGTGGCTGTAAAGGCTCTCTGAGGTGCTGCTTTGGTTTGGATCTGGTTTCTGCAACAGTGCTTTGGTGCAGAGTTCAGGGCATTAACAAAGATCAGTGTGGGAATGCACAGGAGGATCCCATCAGGTCACTGCAGCCTCCAGGCTTCCTCTTAGTGGCAACAAACCAATGTTGGCTGCCTCTGGGGCTGTTTGGGAATGAGCAGGAATCATTACCTTTCCCTCAGTATGTTTTCACCCCTCCTTAAGCATTAGGAAGCATTGCTAACTTGCGCACTGTGCTTTTGTTCCCTTACCTGGGATCTTACGGCTGCTGTCCTGTTCTTTATTTTGCTGTCATCTTGTTCAAGGCTTTATTCTTTGTCTTCTTGCTCTTTGGTCCTTGAACAAAACCACCTGCCTAATGATCCTGGTGAAACTGCTGACCTCAGTTTTTGAAGCCTGCTGGTTTTTTCCACCCCCCATGTTCTGCAGTTTTTTCTACTGTCACTTGCCTAATTTTCCATCCACGCCACTCTTTCTGCTGCAGGTCTCTATAACCTGAGAGGGCAGTGGCTCTTAGCCAGTGCTGTCATGTGCAGAGCTGTAAGAAAGTCGCCTCTTTGCCTTCTCCGGCCACTTTGTCCCCTCTGTGACCCTGTGTTCAAGTGAGGTGGTGCTGCCTGGAGCTCTGCACGCAGAGCACGGTGCCTGAGGTGCTCAGCAGGTTTTATTCCTTGCTCTTTGCTGCTGATTTTCTTCTGTTCACATCACGGCTGTGAGTTTTAGCTTTTATTTTCCCTTTCAGGTTGTGATAATGCCATTATCATCTGGAACGTGGGAACTGGTGAAGCCCTCATCAACTTGGATGACATGCACGTGGATGTGATCTACAATGTGAGCTGGAATCGCAATGGCAGCCTCATCTGTACAGCTTCCAAAGACAAAAAAGTTCGAATCATTGACCCCAGGAAACAAGAAATCATTGCTGTAAGTTTGTGCAGTCGTTTCTCTTCAGCAGTGAGTGAGAGCACATAAAGAAAGAGCCTTGATTCTCAGTGCACACCACATTTAGTCATCTTTTTCAAAGTGAGAAAGAAATTACAAGGGGGATGGCAGTGGTTGGAGGATTTGTCTGGGTTTATTGGAATTAGTGTTTGAACTGGGATTTGAGGGCTCAGTTTTAAAACCTGCAGGAGTGTAATTCCACATCTAATCCTTTTGCATGATTACAGTTTCAGAGTTGTGCATGCAGAACGGAGATTTGGCAGCCTGTGTGCGTTGTAGCTTGCGAAGAAGCCTTCTTACAGCCCTACTAGAATCAGATAGGCAAAGCTGAAACGAAGTGGCTATGACCACTTCTTCTGTAGCTTAGTGCTCACTTTCTTCCCTCAAGCATCAGGCAGGGGTGGCTGGATGTGCTCTGCACAGTCAGCGTGGAGGAACAGAGCATCCCACCGGCCTTCTGTGCAGCCAGAAGTCACCACCAGTGGGGCATTCTGCTCCTTGCTAAAGGCTCTTCTTTCTGTTGCAGGAGAAAGAGAAAACCCACGAGGGAGCCCGGCCCATGCGGGCCATTTTCCTTGCTGATGGAAACATCTTCACAACTGGCTTCAGCCGCATGAGCGAGCGGCAGCTGGCCCTCTGGAATCCAGTAGGTTCTCTCCCAGTGCCCATGTGAGCAGGCAGTCAGGACCTCCAGTCAGCTGCCGTGTGTTTAATTGATCTCCTCGAGCTTCTTCCTTCTCCCTGCTCCCACTCAGACTTCCTGTGCCAGAGCGTGTTGATGTTATTTGGGCTTAACGCTTGCTCGGGGAGGAAGTGGGTTCTCTTTTGTCTGCCCCTGCCTCGCTGAGAGCAGAAGTGAACCTGGCAGCTGCACATCTGAAGTGCAGGGAGAGTACATGAGTTGTATGTGCAGAGCCTCGCTGGCACAGGACACTCACTGACATGACCGTGTCACATCTTCCCCTTGACTTGACCCCCTTGAGTGGGGCCCTGCTCTGAATGTGTCTTGTGATTTAAACATCCCGAGGGAATTCACGAGCTTGAGAAAAATCAGCATTTGTTACTCGAACATGCAGAGCCTTCGGGGTGGGGTAGCTGAGTGTTCCTCTTGCTCCAAGGAACGAGGCAGATCCCACGTTAACATCAGCTTTTCCATTCTTGGTTAACAACAGAATTTTCTTTTCCAAATTTCCAGAAAAACATGGAGGAGCCAATAGCCCTTCATGAGATGGACACCAGCAACGGGGTACTGCTGCCATTCTACGACCCAGATACCAACATTATTTACTTGTGTGGCAAGGTGAGGAGAAGCTATTAATGACCAGGCTTGTTTAGAGAGAGACTGATTGGATGAGTGGTGCTGATGAAGCTGCAGACAAATCTGAAAATAACCCAGGCTGCTTTGATCCTCGCTCTGCAGGGCTGCACAGAGCCTGTGAGGTCTGCACTGTGAAGGTCTGGTGTGTAATTGGATGTTTCTCTGAGGTGAATTCATATGGCTGAAGCTGCTTCTTTGTGCAACAAGTCAGATGCCTTCATTAGAACTTCTTTTCTTGGTGTTGACCTGAATGACTGTAGAGTAGTATGGGAGGAATGTGCATTTTTCAGTGCACTTTTGCACATTTCAGTGTCTTTGTAGACCAGTAGTGGAAAGTGCTTGTTCCATATGCCTTCTACCTCACCTGCAGTTTCAGAGCTGCTCCCTTAGTAGGACTCACTCTTTTTGTGTCCTGCAGGGTGACAGCAGCATTCGCTACTTTGAGATCACGGATGAATCCCCCTATGTTCACTACCTCAACACCTTCAGCAGCAAAGAGCCGCAGAGGGGGATGGGGTTTATGCCAAAGAGGGGCCTTGATGTGAACAAGTGCGAGATTGCCAGGTAAGGAGAAAGGCTGATCCCAGTCTCCAGCTTGTGTGCAACCATCAGGTTGGAAGCTGGCTCAGGAATTAAGAGAGTAACTGCGAGCAGCAGTGTGTGCTGCTGTGGTGATCAGAATCACCAAGGAAAGCAAGGCGAAGGGAAGCAGCTCGGGGATGCGGGCTGATGTCTGCAGTGGCTCCTGGCATGCTGCTGGTAGGGAATGTGCTGCAAGTGATTCCCGAACCTGCATGGTCCTCCTCTCGTTATTAATGCAAGCAGGAGAGGCAGGAAGGAAGCAAACCCTGTATTTGTCTGCAGCATATGAATTTTCCAGCAGCAGTGCTGAGCTGAGGGATTGAGTTTGTGTAACTGCCTCTGTGTGCACTTCCCGCTGCCACGTGTGAGCAGCAGGACCCTCTCTTCCAAGTCACAGCGCTTCTCCATTTTTCTCTCTCTTTTTGGAAAGGTTCTTCAAGCTTCACGAGCGGAAATGTGAGCCCATCATCATGACGGTCCCTCGAAAGGTGAGCCAGGCTGCTGCTGGCGTGCTGTGCAGGCTGCTGCTGCCTCCCAGCCCCACTGCTCCTGACCTGCTCCTTTCTGCTTGCAGTCGGACCTCTTCCAGGACGACCTGTACCCCGACACTGCTGGCCCGGAGGCAGCACTGGAAGCGGAGGAGTGGTTTGAGGGGAAGAACGCCGATCCCCTCCTCATTTCCTTGAAGCACGGGTACATTCCTGGCAAGAACAGGGATCTCAAGGTGGTCAAGAAGAACATACTGGACAACAAGCCTGCTGCAAACAAGAAAAGCGATCTCATAAGTGCTCCAAAGAAGGCAGCCGACGCCTCAGACACCGTGAGTAAAATCCACAAGGGTTTGGGGCTGCTGGGCCAAAATGGGTTACCGTCCTCAGGAGCAGTTCTGACAAAGCTGGGGTGGGCAATTCCAGTATGTCAGGGCTGGGTCTGCAAGGAGGGCTGGCACGAGGGACGTGGGTAGTGGGCATGAGCAGGTGGTGGTTGGACTCGGTGGTCTCAAGGGTCTTTTCCAACCTCAGTGGAATGGTAAGGGCTGGGAGTTGAGCCTTGCAAGGAGTCCCTTTCCTTCAACACCTGAATTCTGCTCTCATCACGAATATACGCCGTGTCTTTTCCTTCCAGCAAAGCGAAGCCAAATTGGATGAGATTTTGAAAGAGCTGAAATCCATAAAAGACACGATCAGCAACCAGGACGAGCGCATTTCCAAGCTGGAACAGCAGATGGCGAAAATCGCGGACTGAGCGGGGCTGGCGGGCGCTGCCGGCCCCACACATTCCAGTTCCCCCAGTTCGGGAGCAGCAGCGTGCAGCACCCAGCGCCAGCTTCCCCTTCTCCCACATTCACGGCAGCGAGAGCCGACGATTCAAAGCCAAGCTTTTTAGTGACAGAGATTTTTTTTTGTTTTCTTTTTCCTCCTGATGTTTTAATGAATTTATGTGACTGTGTCAAACAATTCAACGACAATAAGTGCTACTTTTACAGTCTTTTTTCTTTTTTTTTCCTTCCAGATGTTATGAATTCTTGGAAAAAAAAAAAAAAAAAAAACAAGAAACCCATTATGACTTTCAATGTTGTGCCCAAATATCTTTTCTAGATTTAGGGACCAATGCCACGTTGTTCATAACCATTTTTTTTTTTTAAGTTGCCAAAAAAAAAAAAAAGAAAGAAAGAAAAAAAAAGTCGCTTTTTTTTTTTTTTTTTTTTTACTTTTATTTGCCACTTTGCAGTATTTGTGTTTGACATTTAAAGGGACAGGCTGTGTGTGTGTGCGTGTGTGTGTGTGTGTGTGTGTGCGTGGGGGTGTTTATACTGTCCAGAGATCAGAACTGAAGCTATTTTGTATAACTGTTGAACAATCAGATGGGTTTCCCTCGCGGTGTGGCTGCTGCTCAGCCCCTCGGGGGTGACTTTCCTGCCTTCCTAATGCCTTCTGATCACAGCTGAAAAATACATGCATGGTTCTGAACGAAGCGATTCGTGCCGCGATGCCTCTGCTCCTTTGTACGCCCTGCACGACTTCTGAGCTGCCCTGGGAAGAGAGTTTGGGGCCGTCCCAGCCGTGTCCGTATGGACCTGTGCTCGTGGCTGGGTTTTGTTTCCAGGCAGAAGTTACCTCTGTGCAGGCAGTGCTGCTGTGCTGATGGGGCCCGGAGCTGAAGGTGTGCTGTGTGGGCAGCGTGCACGGCTGCAGATGTGTGCCTGCACCTCGCTTGCTTTCGGAAGCCTTTAAAAGCTGTGACTTTGCAATTTGCCCCAAACTTTAGTGCTGATGATAGAAATTTGGACCCTGCTTCCGAAGCAGTGTTGAGGAGCAGCCAGGCGACTTTCAGGATGGGTCTCCAGAAACAAAACGCCTCCAACTGTGGTTGATCCTTTCCCCCTCTCCCCCTATCCCTGCCTTAAAACTTGGCAGGAAACGGTTTGTTCCTGGATGAGATCATCACCTCTCATCCCCTTTGAGACCCTCAGCTGAAAGGTGCAGGACCCACCAAGCTCCTCGCTGGGTTTCTGCTGCTCACGTGAGGTCTGCACTGCCAGAGGGGTGCCCGGGCGTGGGACAGCCATGTTCTTGGCCCTGTATCTGGCTCTTGGAGTTCCCATAGGTGTGCCCAGCACGGTGCCGCCCAGCCAAACTCTGCCAGCCCTCAGGCTTTGCTGTGTTGGTGCTGCAGTGCCCGGCATCCCTTGTTGAACCCAACGTGAGCAAAACTATTGGGGTCAGAGTGCCATCAGGAAGCAGTCAGCAGCTGCTGAGCCCCCAGTCCCCTCCCAGCTGTGCTCTGGTCCTTGACCCCGTGCAGCTGCAGAGTGTGTGCCCATGTGTGTGCTTGGAGTCCCTTCATCCAGGCTGATCCTTTTTTCCATTAGGTTAGCTAGAAAGCCTCCGATTCCTCCATGGGGGTTTTGTTTTATTTTCCGTGTTTGCATGTTCCTTACCCATGAAGGATTCTCTGTGCTGGAGGGATGTCTGTGCTGGGGAGCGTGGGGACAGCCAGGAGAAGTAGCAGAGAGGCACGAGGACGGGATGCGAAAGGCAGAGGGTGTGTTGCGATCCCATAGCACGGAAGCTTCCTACAAGTGTTTTTAGGTGAGGGTGTGGGTGAGTGCTGGTGCTGTGTCACAGCCCTCCGGGTCGTGGGGCCGTTCGGTGACGTTTCTGTGGTGCAGAACATGGCTGAGCTGATGTGTCTTTACTTCTGGAAATCAAAACCCAAAGTTCCACTCCCCCCCCCTCATTGGTGATCTCTGTGTTGATTTGTGTGACTTCGGGGTGGTTGTGTGCTTGGGGAGACCTTTTGGTTTATTATTTTTTTCTAATTGGAGGGAAATAAGTTTCCGAAGCGCTGGATGGAGGTGCCCGGGCGGGTTGGTGTGTGCTGGAGGTTTGAGGAACGGCCGCTGTGGCTGCGAGCTTATAGCTTGTACTTTATTTAAATGAACTGATGATGCCTAGCCAGGCTCAGCCAGAGTCAGTGCCTGAAGCTTTTTGTAGCCGCGATAATCCCAGAAGAGAACCAGCGACGTCCTGAAAGATGCGCTCTTATAGAGCGGCCATAGTATCTGTCCAAATATTTGCTTCCATTTTCAAGAGATAAAAAGTCATTGATTACAAACTTCCTTCTCTTGGTTTGTTCTTTGACTGTGTTCTCGCTGGGCCCGCGTGCCCAGGAAGGTGTGGGAGTGGGGAACGTCACCGGCCGTGCCCGGGTCCCCTCGTGGAGCTGGTCCCAGGCAGGCACGGGGGCTGCAGGGTTGGGATGAGTGGTGGCACCGTAGGGTATAACCACAGCAATGGAAACTCAGAGGTGTCAGCTGGTGGCTGAGCCGCCCGTCCTCAGGGACTCTGCCCAGCCTGGCCCCGTGGGATGGTGGTTCCCCTGTAACCGCAGCTGGGGGCTGCTGAGCGGGCAGGATGGGGATGCTGTCTGCAGGAGATGTTCCCCTGCAGCATGTGCACGCCCTGTCCCTGTCCCCGTGGTGCTCAACCCGCGCCCCACGGGTTCCCAGGAAGCTTTGGGGTGGATGCAGCCGAGCACTGCACCCCGTGTGGGAGCAGAGGGCTGCGGTGGGGCTGTTTGTGGATGCAGGGTGTGCGCGGCGGATGTGCTCTTGCAGCATCCTTCCTTCGGGCGCAGCTCCTGCGCGCTGCTGTGCCGGTGCTTGCGGTCAGAGCAGGTTCCTCCCCATGTCCCTGTGCTCTGTGAGCCTCAGCGCTGCTCTGGGTGGCTGCGAGGAGAAGCGTCTGGGCGTGGGGGCTCTGCAAATGCAGACAGAGGCCAGCCCCTGCCCTCCTCCCCTTTCTGCAGTGGGGTATGCTGTGTCCTCCCATGGGGTCACCTCTCAGGGGTCTGTGCCTGCGCTGTGCCACGGGCGCTGCCAGCTTTAGGACCGCCTTTCCCATCACTTCTGCTTTTGGGGCAGCACAAGCTCCAGTGTTCTGGCTCAGAGGAGCAGGGCCAGTGGAGAACTCATGGGACCACCACTCTGGCGGCCGCTTCCTGGGGTGCACACAGCCCCGGGGTTCTCAGTGGCCTCCGGTGTCAGCGTCACGTCCTCCTACTGCAGGGCTCCAAAACCACAGCCACATTTCCTGCCCGCACCAGTGGGGAGCTGCACGACACCCCTGGGGTTGGGACTGGTGCTCTCAACGGTGATGGCCTCCCGAGCTACAGCTCGGGCTCCTGCAACGTCCCCCGGCACAGGTAAGCCTCAAAACCCATGGGGTTGGAGCAGGGGATGCTTGGGGTCTGCAGGAGCTGCCACCCTCTGCCCTATGCTGCTCACTGGGGTGTGATGAGTGCGGATGTGGGGCAGTTTGGGGGCTGGGTGTGGGGCTACAGGGGCCCTTGTTGGCCTCTGACAGCTGTTTGGGGACTGCTGAGCGCCGGGTGGGCTTGGGGTGGCTTTACCCCTGCTCTGAGTGGGTGCCTCTGGCATTGTGTTGTCAGCACGGAGCGGGAGGAGGGCACTGGGGGGCTGTAAATCTGCAGCCTGCACCGTCCCTGCGCTTTCATTTCCACCCGGGCAGCCCTCCTGCACCCACTCTTCTCACAGGGACCGTCTCCATCACAGCTCGTTTCCCATTTCCAGCCTCCCCACTTCCCTTTGCAAACTCTCTGATCGGGCAGAGGGGCCTCGTTTCACCCACCCCCCCATGTCCTCCCCAGGTCCCATGGCACCTGGCCGCACCATGCTGCTGGCACTGCTGCTCAGCACCCTGCAGGACTGCGGGGCCCGACCCACGGAGCAGGGCCTGCAGTGGGTCTGGGGGGCAGCAGAGCAGACCCCGGCCAAGCCCCCGCTGCTCTCCCGCAGGAGAAGAGCTGATGCTGAACCCCACAGCACCGCTGTGATGCTCGCGGGCAGTGAGACCGCATCCCCCAGACATGAAGTGCTGATGGGCACGGAGCTGGGCGGCACCACCAGGCAGCCCACGGCCCTGGTGGTCACCACCATGGATCCATTGGATGACACCACAGAGACTCGTGCAGGCACAGAGCCGAGCAACGCCAGCTCTGTGGTGACCACAGTCGGCTCCCTGGATGAGTCCAGCTCCACAAAGCTCCTCGTGCTCTCAGACACAGAGCCACCACCAAAGCCAGACAGCACCCGCAGGCAAGCCAAGGCCTCGCCGGTCACTGCAGCCGATCTGCTGGATGAGACCAACAGCCCTGAGCCCATCTCACTGCTGGGCACGGAGCTGCCATCAAAGATGGGTGACAGCACCTTGGCGTCCACCACAACGGATTCTCTGGATGAGACTGACTCTCCTGAGTCAGTGCCGGGCACAGCACCACAAAGTGGCCTCACCACGGTGCCCAGCCAGCTCACGGAATCCACAGGGCATGGCACGGATGGGACCATGACTAGTGGCACGGACGTCTCCATCGAGCCACGCTCAGCTCTTCTCTCCACCACCACGTTTTCCAAAAAATCCGGCTCTGACCCTCTGTGGGAGGCGAACACAACACCTTTGTCTGCAAAACCACGGGGGACCACAACACCGGACCCCTCCGATGGGCTGTGGGACAGCAGCTTGCTGATGAACAAGTGCCTGCTGGCCATCCTGCTGCTGGCGCTGGTGGCTGCGGTCTTCATGGTGTGCACGGCAGTGCTGGGCACTTTGCTTTGGCGGCGGGTGAGGTCAGCACGGCGGCAGCTCAGCCCCACTGAGATGATTTGCATCTCCTCCCTGCTGCCCGACAGCGAGCGTGCTGCCACCAACGGTCCCCGGCTTAGCGTCCCCGTGCGTCACAGACTGCTGGTCGATGCCAGCTCTGAAGCTGATGGTGACAACCTGACGCTCAGCAGCTTTCTGCCGGACCACTCCTGAAGCATCGTGGTGACGGAGCAGCACGGGGGGCACCGATGTCCCCATTGGAATGATATGGAAGAGACTCAGCCACCCCATGAAAATGCCTCTGCTACACAGATGCGGCGATCTCTTGGTGCCTACCCACATCCCCATCCTGAAATTTCGCTTCTCCATCCTCCTCCTCCTCCGCTGGCAGCAGCAGAAATGAAACCCTCCCAGGGCGCAGAGCACACGGAGACAGTGACCACGGGGTTCCCATGCTCATGCTGGGAGTGGAAAGGGCGGTGGTGCTGCAGTGGGTGTGTTTGTGGCTTAACGTGTTCCTGCCCGTGGTTGCACACAGTGGGGCGGGGGGATGGCACTGGGGGTGGTGGGGTGCTGCTGGGTCCGACCCCCAGCTGGTGTCTGTGTGCTCTTGGCCTTGAGTCCAGGGGGAGAAGGAGGCTCTGGGACTCCCCCTTGTCCCACTGGGGAGGTGTTGGCCACCCCTAGAGTCAGCAACTTATTCTCTGTGCCCAGCCCTGGAGGAGCCCCCTGAGGGAGCAGAAATGGTTTACCCCTCTGCCCCTCCACGGGGCTGTGTCTCTGGGTCACCATCCTGGTCCTACGTGGGCACATCCTTGCAACCCAATCCATACTTCATTTGGGCACGGGATCCCCACCCCTGCTTTTCCAGTCTCAGCATCTGCATCCATGTATTCCCATCTCTGTCCCATCAGGGCGCTGTGTCCCCCTCCCTCCATCCCCATCCCTCTCCTTCCAGGCTCAGCATCCTCATCTCCAAGTCCTCATCCCTTTCCCAGCTCAGCATCCCACTCCCTCAATCCCCAGCCCTGTCCGACCATGCTCCTTGTCCTCATATCCCCAACCACCCCGCTGCTTGCAGCTGCACTGGGGCAGCAAAGCCCCCCAGAAGTGCTGTACCCCAATATATCTGTGCCTCGAAAGCAGAGGGGTGGCCGTCCTGCTCCTGCCCCGGCCCCCGTGTGTTTACATTCACTCTCTGCTTTGAATATTTTCCACCTCACTCAGTGTAAATGTTTACGGTGAGGTTGCGGGGCCGGTGCAGAGCGGTGGGGCCACCCCACAAGCTGCTCCTCCATAGCGACGACCATCTGCCACCAGAGGGACGTGGTGCCACGCAACGTGTGGGGCACGATGTCCCCGTGCCACCGTGCAGGGCAGTGGGCAGGTTGGCTGCCAAGGCAGATGCGTGCCTGGCTGTACACAGTGCTGCTGTGCTGCCCATACAGCCAGGCATGCAGTGGTGCAGCCCTGCAGGATGAGTTCCCCCCTCCCTCCCCCCAGCTGTTGTGCTGCCCCAGCAAAGCACGAACCCAATGGAGCAAATTACAAGCAGAGCAAGGCTGAAATTTCCCAAATTGCCGGTTGGGCTCGGGGCTGTGCCGAGCTGAGCCCTGTGGGCCCCCACCTTTCATCTGCCCCAAATTACACAGCACGGCCCGGGCGGTGCTGCCCTGCCCAGTCCCCAAAAACAGCATCGTAATGGTCAGTGGGTGCTGGCAGCGGGGCCACCCCAAACTGTGTTCTTTGCAGCCAGTGTTCCCCAGTGCTGCCTCGCCCCAAATCCCATCACGGCCCCGTGGTCCTTGAGACAGGGAATGGGACACATGGCACGCAGTGGGGCCCTGGCTCCATCCCAGCCTCCTCTCCGCTCCCTTTTAGGATTTTCAGATAATTTAAGGTCAGGAAAAGCAGCAGCTGCGAGCAGCCGGCGGGCTGCAGGCAGGCGGAGCGGTGCGTTATTTCTGGGAGCGAGGGGATGACGCCGGGTGAAACCTGAACCCGTCAGGGATGGAAACGAGGACTGGAATGGGGACACCCACCCTCATCCTCCACCCCGCGGTCCCGAAGCGGTGGCTTCTTTGGGGGATTCTGGCAGGGTCCCCAGGGAGGCGGGATGCAAATAGCAAGGGGATGAGGTCACTGCTTGGGTTACTTCAGCTGCAATGGAGGGGATGGGGGGCCGATCTGGGTGGGATCGGGTGATGCCTCCATTCTGGAGCTGTTTGTACACCTCAAGACCACAATGAGTGCCCCCAAAAGTGTCAGGGAACCAAGCCCCAAACCCTCCCCATCCCTCTCTTTTTCTTGTTCCTCATCCGCATCCCTACCCCTATAGACCTCAGAGTGACATCTCCCAGGTCTCCCTACCTCGGGGACATTGCTCTGCACATGGGGCATTGCCACAGGATGCTGGGGGCTATGTGAGAGTCTGGCCCCCAGGGAAAGGCCAGGGCTGAAACTGTGGGGTTTGGGGGGGCAGAAAGGACATCTTTGTTGTGCTTGGTGGCAGACAGGATGGGTGGGGTGGGTAGGATGGGTTGGAGAGGATGGTAGGATGAATGGGATGGAAGGGATGGATGGGACTGATGGAGTGGATGGGATGGATAGGATGGATGGGGAAGGTGAGCAGAGCTCTGTGTGTAATTCCAGCCCCTTTTGTCCTGGGGCAGATGCATGACCACACTTCACAGGACCGTGTGTCCTGTGCTCACATCATGGCAAGCTTTGGGTTTACAGGGACAGGATCCAGCCCCGGGTTGGGGTGCAGCCAAAGGGAACTGCATGGAGGCAAAGTTCACATTTTGGGGCTGCACATAACCCTGAAGGAACCACACTGTTACCTCCATCCCTTGCAGCAGCCCCCTCCTCGCACCCCCTTTCCCCACTTGCACCCCCAAAATGGGGTGGAGGGATGGACACCCCCTTCACTGAGCAGCCCCCAGCCCGGGGCCGCCCCCACTGGGAGGGGGCCATGGTGGTCTGAGGGCCGCCAGTCCCTCTCCAGCCTCCCCCTGCTCCCTCCCCAACACGGCCCTAATGAGAACAAGCTGGTCCGCTGCACTCACAGCCAGTGAGCTCAGGGCTGCGGCGGGTGGAGGAGGAGGAGGAAGAGAAGGAGGAGGAGGAGGAGGGAGTGGGACTAGGGCTCGGTGCGGACAGGCAGAGAAGCGCAGGACAGACACGCGGTGCCGCTGAGGTGAGCCCCCTGAACCCCCAGTCCGTTGCATGGGGTCCCCGAAGCTCCCACTTTCTAACGCTTTGTGCTCTCTTTTCTGCTCTGACTCTAACTGTTGAGAGGCTCGATGGCTTTTGGGGTGCAGGATGGGGTCACAGCTGTCTGTATGCTTTGGGGAATGCAACGTCTGCACAGCATCAAACTCCAAATTCTCGAGCTGCAGAAAGCAGATTTGGGTTTGCATTGGTGTGGCAAAGCCAGGAGTGGGGCCACGTGGTGGGGACAGTGGGATGGCGATGGGCACACATTTGGCTTTCATGTGTTGACTCTGCAGCTGCTGGCTCCTCTTGCAAACGGAGTCACCTTTCTGGGACATAGGAGTGCTCCCCGGTCCTAAAATTGCGTCCCCCAAACTCCCCGCAGGGATTGCAGGGCCGCCTCCCACCCTGTGCACGCGCTGTGTTAATGCAAACCAGATTTCTGCAGCCAGAGAGAGCTGGAACGGCGTGAGCTCCGGCTGAAGTCTGAGACTGGGAGAGAAAACCCCAAACTGGTTGGGATTTGGGGGTGTAAGGATGGGAGATGTGGCAGGGGGGATGTGCTGTGTCCGGTACCAGTTGAGCTCTCGCCAGCCTATTTATAGCTGAGCTCAGGCTGGAAAGCGTTGGGAGCACTCTGCGCCGGGACGAGCGTTGGGAAATGCGGCGGCTCCGTCTGTGTCAGAGTTTCCACTGGAAACCTCAATTTTCAGGAATTTTCTAAGCAGACGAAGGCAGCCTGCAGCCAGCTCTTGGCTCTCGCCCTGGTCACCTCGTCGCGCACGCAGCGTCCCCACGACTTGAGCAATCACGCTGGGCTGCTTTCCATCTATTTTTACAGCGCCTCGTTGCAAAACAAACACAAACTTTGCTTATCCTCACCACCATCACAGCGAGCAAACCAAAGCCGATTTTTTGCTTTTCTTCAAGAATTTTAACTGTGTGTGGCTTGGGGTCAATGCACTGCTTGGGCTGGGGCCAATGCAATGCTTGGGTTGGGGTCGATGTGATGCGATCTTTGTTTGGGGCAGGGTTTGGGTTTTTCTCCCCACCAAGCCCTAACGTTTTGCTGTCCCCCTGCTCCCTGCAGGGCAATGGCGGTGCAGCTGCCTGTGTGCCTTCTGCTGCTGTTGGTGTTTCTGGTGGCTCCAGTGCACTCGGCGGCCCCACGGCACGTGGCCGTGTTTCCCGAGCCCAGTGGTGGCAGTGGGGATGGAGAGGAGGCCTCTGCTTTGCCCCCTGCCCAACCCGTGACTCCGGGGAGCAGCCCCACGGTGGGTGACGCAGTGGGGACGGCCATCACCAACAGCTCAGCGCCGGGCAATGTCTTCGATGGGTTGGTGGACTTCTTCAAGGAGTACATGCTGGTGGTGGTGGTGGTGGGCTCGTTGGCCTTCGTCTTGCTCTTCATCATCTGCGCAGCCGTCATCGTGAGGCAGAAGCACAAGGCCTCGGCGTACTACCCGTCCTCCTTCCCCAAAAAGAAGTACGTGGACCAACGGGACAAGACTGGGGGGCCCCGGGCCTTCAGCGAAGTGCCTGAGAAGGCTCCAGACCCCGACGCTGAGGAGCCCCTGGACTGCGGCCGGCAGCTGCAGGCTGACATCTTGGCCGCGGCCCAGAGCCTCAAATCTCCCACTAAAGCACCGTTGGCCAACGGGGCCGGTGCCCGGGGAGAGCACGAGGGTGGGGAGGAAGAAGGCAGCAAGCAACCCGTTGAGACCCCTCCCCAAAATCAAGACGCTGAAGGAGTGGGGCCGGAGGTGACGAGCGCAGAGGGCGAGGAGGCCCAAGATGGCTCTCCCAGCACCTAGTGCCAACCATGAACTTGCAGCCAGGCTCCTGGCGGCCCTGCTCACCGCCCACCTGAACGTGGAGGCTCGAGGAAGCCCCGATGAAGCCCCATTCCCACTCTTTCACCTCCCCCCCAACCCCATGAAGCTATGGGAGGCCATTTTGGAGCAATGCTTTGGGTTGTTGTGGTCCTCAGTGCAGCCAAACCCATCGCTTGTGCTCTCCCTGTGGGTGCTTTCCTTGGATCCCCCCCAAAAAAATAAAGAAATAGCCCAGGCTGGGTCTCCCTGCTATCCCTGCACAGCTTTCTCGCAGATGTTATTATTGCTCATTATCACATCCTGGCCCCCACCCAGGCAATGGGGCATGGAGGAACCATGACCCATGACTTCATGGCCTGCCGGTAGTTCAGCCCTTCTGTGGTGGCCTGGAGACATCGCAGACCCCCTGGACTGGGGAGGGGGATGTGCTGCTCCCATCTCACTCTTACAACACCTCCCACGCACACCCTGCAGTGCCTGGTGGAGATTGGAGGCATTTTGGACGTGTTTTGGTGAGAAAAAAGAAGGGAAAACCTTAGCCAACCTTAGCAGGAGGGAAGAGGATGCAGTGACAGTGCCCCATCCTTTTGTTTGTATGCCCTGAACGTCACAGTCCCCTTGGAAAGCACAGTGAACGGAGCTCAGAGAGGAGCTGGAGTTATGCCTTATTTTCTTAACCCCCTTCGCTATGAATAAAGACATTTACTACATGCATTTCTTCCTCTTGTGTGTGTTTCTGGAGCTGTCAGAGCAGGCAAGCCACGGGCTCGGTGACATCCTTCCCTGGATGGGCAGGGGAGGCTCAGCACCACAGAAGGCAGCAAAATATTTTGTTTAGAAAGTAATAATGGGATCCCTCCTGGAGTTCTGCGCCCTGCAGCCGCGTGCTCACTGCTGGTGATGCCCTCAGAGCCAGGGGACGCAGTTATCTCTTGCACAATCTGCACTCGATTCTCAGAAACCGTTATCTGGCCCCGCACAGCAGTGCAAGCGGGGAGGGCACAGTGCTGCACCCCTCATCCCCCATGGGAATGTGCCCATGGGTCTGCTTGGAGAACTCAGCCTCGTGCCCCGTCCTGCAGCAGGGCGTGCTGACAGAGGGCAAGAGCCTGCTGTGCCTGGGAGGCAGCACAGCATGGGAGCCTGAAACAGTCACTGAGCACCTGGTGGAGTACAGGTGGAAGCAATTCACGGGTGTAACATCCCAGGGCCCACCCCTCCCTAACCTCATTTAAGGGCTGGCAGCCACGAGGGAAGCATCTCTACCTGGAGAGTGCTTCCTCTGCTAATGCTTGGTGAGTCCTGATCCTTAGGAAGGGGTGTGGGGGGGTCCTATTTATTATGGGATTGTGACCACCACCTTTCCTGGGTTTAAAGCAACTATATGTGCTGTTACCTATCCTCGCGTCCCTGTGTCTTTAGATCAGCATCCCTGCATCCTTCTCCCAAGTAACCCCATGCTTGTGCATCCTTCTTGCTCCAGCTGACAGCACTTTGCAGGGAGCCCCCAACAGGGATGCAACAGCCATGAGCTGAGTCTCCCACCTTGCCCCTCCCTGCTCTGTGGGGCTGCAGTGGGGTCGGCAGAGCCCCACCAGCTCCCTGCCACCAGCCCAGGGCAAGTGGGAACGTGGCCATGCAGATGCCTTCCCAGCAGTGCTGGCTTTTATCCCCCTCCTGCTCTTTGCCCGAGGCACTCTTGTGAGCACAATGAGCCCATTCTGCCCCAAACCGCACGTGGGTGACTGAAGTTTCCCTGACCCGTGTATTTCTGACTGGTAGATCACACAGCTGCTCCCTGATACACGCTCCTCGTTGACAGGAGGGGCAATGCTGAGGGTCAGAGCTGAGCAGGCACAGGGTGGTGCTGAGCTGAGGGACCACGAAAGCTGTTTTGTGACAACCACACCCCACAGCAGCAAGAACACGAATCCTGCTTGGCAGATTAGGGCACTAAAAAAATAATTACGTTGTGGACAGAAACCAGAGTGAGCCAGTCAGTTAGTTATTTTTTTTCAAATGTGTTGTTTTTAATGCAGCTGTGAAACATCTTAGGTATGAAAGCTGGAAAGGAAGGCAGGGTGGGGTTGTGGGGGGAGGATGTTAAAATCTGTAAGAGCAGGCGAAGATTTTTGAGTGCGTTTACTTTTGATTTGAAAAGCTGTGGCAGTGCTCCCCTGGAAACCAGCACTGCCACGAGGCACAGGGCAGCACAGAGGGTTAAGTCACACTGTGTGGCTATAAAGCGCTGCTGCTCTGAGATGAAGCTGTGCCCCATGCTCCCAGGGAGTGGGTGTGCAGATCCTCCACTCGCTGAGCATCAAACCCTGCTCACTCCACAACCCACTCCTCCAGCAAAGCAGATCAAGCAGCCTTTGCTGTGCACAGAGAGAGGCTCAGGAGAGACGTCTGCCAGGCTGCTTCTGAATCTCCTTCCACAGCTGAGGAGAACCCGGTCCTAAAACTACTACAGGCAACAGAGGCTGTCAGAAATAGCATCCAGAACCAGCTCTTGCAGCAGGTGAGGATTCCCTCCCCCCCCCCCCCCCCTTTTGCCCCTGGCTTAGTAACAAGAGCACTGGCTGCTAGCTCTGCTCTGAGCGAGGTGGGGGAAGTTCAGAAGGCACTCCCAGAGGGCACAGACTGAGCCCTGCTCTTCCAGGGAGGTTCCCCTCAGCATGACATCCCAGATAAGCTATTTGCATCCCAGGTTTGAATCTCTTTTAACAGACTATTTGGCAAATCCAAGGGTTGAACGCTTTTAAAAGATTTTCCAGTGTTAACTTTGCTGCTATTGGAGGACACAAACACAAACAAGCCCTGCCAATGCTGCTGGGTCTGTACTTCCTGGCACCCAACCACAGCTGCTGCCATTTGCTCATCTCCCAATTGCACAGTCAGTGCCCTCTAGTGCCTGGTGAAGCATCCCAGCTCCTCCCAGAGAGCAGCGTGACGCAGGGGACAGACAGCATGTGAGAGATCACACATTGTGAAATGCAGCTCCAACACAGCTGCAGACAAACCACTCAAACTGATATACTGCACTGATTCAAAGTGATTTGCAGATCTTACATTAAGACCAAGGCAATGTTTCCTGCTGAACTCTGTCAAACATGAGGCAAAACTATACAACTCCAAAAGAAAAAAGTGCAGCCCTTCCAATAGAGGAGCAGCAGGATTCTCCCTCCTGTGAGAAGCTACTGGGGTTCCCTGCAGTGGAGCAGTCCTCCACACTAATAGTTCAAAAGCAGTCCTAGTAGGACAGAGGCTGCTGCAATACCCACATTCCAGTTGTTTAAGCACTACCAGAGTGGCTGTACACACATGAACTGAGGCATATTGTGCGTTGAGTTGTGCGTATCTTACAGCTCCTTGAGTAGCGCACAGGGTTCTATTAACAGCAAGAATAATTGCACTGCAAGTTTAACTGGAATGAGGACAACCTCTACAGTCTGTCCAGGAGTTAGTTAGCTTTCTGCTCCGACTCTCCTTTCTTTGGATCCTGCTTCAACTTGTAGTCAGCCAAGGCAGCCTTGATTGCATCCTCAGCCAGCACTAGGAAAAAAAAAAAAGCACAAAACAGTGTGTTTTACAAGTACTTCATGGACAGTGACAAGACATTTGGAACGCAGGATGCAGTATAAGCAGCCAAGCAATGTCCCCCTCTATGGGTCAGCCTTAGCTCTGCTACACGTGCAGAAACTTGGAGAACACGCAACACATCGGTGCTCTTTAATAAGAACTTGTTTGATTCTTTACTTACTGGAGCAGTGCAGTTTGACTGGAGGAAGGCAAAGTTCTTTTGCAATATCCGTGTTCTTGATCTTCAACGCTTCATCAACCTGAAATGCACAGGTAGGGTGCAGTCACCACTGACTGCATACACACACATATGATGCACACACACACACGCACTACAAAGGTATTTGCTACGGGTGTGCTTCAAAGCTCTGGAAACAACCACATCTCGTGTCTCAAACTGACACTTTGCAAAGGCAGTAAAGGATGCTGACAGCGTTCCAGCATGAGAAAGGCAAACACCACTTTAGAAAACAGGCTGGGAAGGATGAAACTGCACTCTGAACTCCTGCGTGTGCACACCTAGAGGCCCTTATCCTTCCCTGATCCCGGCAGTAGGTGTCAGTCTGTACCTGCTCCCCACCGTGGCCCTCACCCCAAGCCCTTACCGTCTTCCCTTTCACCCACTCCGTCGCCAGCGAGCTGGAGGCGATGGCCGAGCCGCAGCCAAAGGTTTTGAAGCGGGCATCAACGATGCGGCCGTTCTCATCCACTTCCACCTGCGGGAACGTCGGAGGCCTCAGGGACAGCGCTCGGCCCCACGAGGCACAGGGGCCGCCCACACGGGGACAGGAGAGCGACTTTAGGGCTGAAGGTGGCGGGGTTTTGGGGCTGGGGGGGGGGGGGATGTGGACAGGGGAAAGCTGCGTCACAGCCATTAGAAGGGAGACAGCAGCGGGAGCCCGGGCTCCCCTCACCTGCAGCTTCATGACGTCGCCGCAGGCCGGAGCGCCCACCAGGCCCGTGCCCACGTTCTTAGCGTTGCGATCCAGAGAGCCCACGTTGCGCGGGTTCTCGTAGTGATCCACCACCTGCAAAGAGAAACGCGTGGCTAACGCTCCCCCAGCGGCCGCCGCGGGCCGCGCGCAGCCCTGCCCGCCGCCCCTCACCTCCCTGTGGCAGCCCATCCCCGCTCCCGCCGCCCCTCACCTTCTTGTGGCAGCCCATCCCCGCTCCCGCCGCCCCTCACCTCCCTGTGGTGGCCCATCCCCGCTCCCGCCGCCCCTCACCTTCTTGTGGTAGCCCATCCCCGCTCCCGCCGCGCCCCTCCCGGGCCGGAGCAGTGCCGCCCCCGCCGCCCTCAGCGCCGCCATCTTGCGTCTGCCCGCACCTGGCGGCGGCGCGCACCCCCACCCCTCTTGAAGGACCCCCTGGCGCTCAAGGCTCTGAGGTGTCCGCCGCGCTGCCTGCGCCGCAGCTGAGGCTACAAGGGCAGCACGAGGAACTGCGCTGTCCTTTGTGTCCACGAGGCGCGGAGAAGCGCGGAGCCTTTCGGGGAGGGCTGATCGTTCTTCTTTTCACCGCGATCGTGTGGGGAGAGCGTGAGATATCGGAGCAGGCGCGCTGAGGACAGCCGCAGCGGCTGGCGGAGCGCGGCCGGCTGCGAGGCGAGCTGCACAAGATGGCGGCGGCGGGAGCTGAGGCGGCGGCGGAGGAGGAGAAGCGCATGGCGGAGGGCGACCCCGAGTCCGGCGGCGACTCGGACGACGAGGGCGACTCGGATTCGTCGGGCGACGGCGAGGATGAGGAGAAGGAGAACGAGGCGGAGATCCAGCGGCTGGAGGAGCAGGTGGGGCCCGGCCGTGCCCTGCTGCGGTCGTGATCCCCTGGAAGCGCCTCCTGAGGTGATGCGGTCACCCTCGGGCGCCTGCGGTGCCGTCCTGTTGTGTTCGATGATTTATTCCTCGCTCGAGGGCGGGAGAGCCTCAGTGAGCGGCTCGAGGGCGTTGAAAGGAAACTCGGTGGTTTGTTTCGTGTTTGTGAGGAATCCAGGCGCGTTTGCTGAGGAGGGCTCTGTGGGTGTTGCGCAGCGCTGTGTCTGTACCCGGGAGCTCTCGGGCCTTGGGGCTGTGAGTTCAGTTTTCAGCAGAGCTTTAAAGCTCTGTTTCTTTTCTAGGGGAGGCCCAGCGAAGGGCTGCAGAGGCGGCTGGGGGCTGGGGCTGTCCTTTCTGCAGAAGGGAAGGCTGAGGGAGCAGTGCTTGTCCGTGTCTAGAGGATGGGGCCAGGCTCTTCTCCAGTCCGCTGCCAGGACAAGGGGCAGTGGGCACAGACTGGAACCTAGGAAGTTCTGTCTGACCATGAGAAAGAACTCGTTTGCTGTGAAACTGACAGAGCCCTGGCACAGGCTGGCCATAAAGGTGCTGAGGTCACCATCCCTGAAGGTTCAAGAACTGTGAAGATGTGACACTATGAGGTGTGGTCAGTGGGAGTGGGTTGGGTTTGGTGGTCTTACTGATCTTTTCGAGCCTTAGTAGTGTTCTTGAACTGATGTGGGGGTTTGCATGTCGCGAAAGAGAGCGTGAAGTTCTGCTCTGCTAAAGGTTTTCTGTCTTTGCATGTGTTTAAAAACTTTTATTTACTTTTTAAAGCTTTCTATCAATGCTTTTGACTACAACTGTCACTTGGATCTGATAAAGCTGCTCCGCCAGGAGGGAGAGCTGGTGAAGCTCAGAAGAGCTCGGCAGAAGATGAGTGAACTCTTCCCACTTACTGAAGGTACAGAGCTGCTTCTCTTCGCAGCTGATACCAATAAGCATTGTCAGTGTGAAATAAAATTATTTCAGTAGTGAAAAAATGTCTTTGTGCCTGGTCTCGGCCACTTTGTTCCAGCCTGAAAGGTCAGATTGAAGCTCTGAATGCAGTGAGTGTAAATAGCCAGCGTTAAGCCCGGGCTTTGCCAGGTGCAGGGCAGTGAGTCTCACAGAAATCTGAGCTCTTGCTGCTTGCATCTGTGCTGTCCTGCCCTCTTCTTCCTGAGGGTCCTGCTAAAGGGTGAAAGTGTTGGGAGGGGGCTTCTGCAGTTGTTTAGATGCTGCAGGAGCTCAGGGGCAGGTGTGGGTTTGCTTGTGCTGCCTTTGCTGTAGGGCTGATAACGTGCAGCTGTGGGATGGCAGCACTGAAATGGCACCAGTCATTTAGGGGGTGTGACTTAGAGCCAGACACACTGCTGCTAAAAGTGAAATCTCCCAGGCAAGCAGCACAAAATACTGTGTTGGTGCACGGTGTAGGTAGCCCTTGAAGTAGGTGTTAATTTTTATTGATAATTAACACAGTAACAATGTAAATACTGCAGAGGCTGTTTTGGCAGTGGGGTGCCAGCCTTGACAAATGAAGGTTTCCTCTTAGGCATGTAAGAACTTGCTGCCTCTAAAGCCATTTACTGATTGTTGTAAAAAAGGGGGAAAGGTGTGCACCTGCAATAACAGAGGCATTAGGAGGCACACTCTGTGCAAGGTGCTAATAAATTGCTGCTCACCACTTCAAATAGAGAGACTAATGGATGTGTGCTTGCGTAGGACTAGGTTGGAGAGATCAGTAACAAACATTTCGTTTCATTGTGAATAGACGTGGGGACTTAAAGTTTTTCTTTTCTCCCATTGTCTCTGTCCCCATTTTTAAGCCTATTAGAAACTCACCAGCATTGTTGACTTGTAAACTCCTTGGTTTCAGAAATCTGGCTGGACTGGCTGAAGGATGAGATAAAAATGGCTTCTGAAATCCCAGAGCGGGAGAAAGTTTATGAGCTCTTCGAGAGAGCTGTGAAAGACTACATCTGTAAGTTTATAAAATGTGCTGCCTACAGCTTGCGAGTTTCTTTTTTGAGGAAAGTTTCTTCGTGATGTTTTAATGCAGAAATTGAATCAAAAATCCAAGAATGGAGTGGTGTTCTTTTCTGAGGCGTGGGAGTTAAAGACCGTTTAAAGGTCTGCACTGAATGGCAAAGAAAGTCATTATGTCTTTGATAGGTATTTGGTTGCCTTTTTATTTTCGAGGACATGAGCTCATCTGTTCCTCATAACTTTGCTTAGGTCCTGAAATTTGGCTGGAGTACGCCCAGTACTCCATTGGTGGCATTGGTCAGGAAGGAGGAATTGAGAAAGTTCGCTCCATATTTGAGAGAGCGTTAACGGCGGTTGGGCTGCACGTGACAAAAGGAACAGCTCTGTGGGAAGCATACCGTGAGTTTGAGAATGCCATCCTGGAAACAGCACAGGTAAGCCTGGATTGGTGGGCTCCTGCCAGTGAGAAGCTGTGGTGTAGCTTATGAGGTCACCTTATGCTGCCCCATCATCAGTCTCCTTAGAGGAAAGAGGTGGTGGTGTCACTCAGTTGTTCCTTTTCAGCTGTAGAAACTGACTGTTTGACCTGGGAAAAGTGTTCTTTGTGTTTGCCTGGTGTAAGAGTGGAGCTGTGTTAAAATAAGATCATAAAACTCTGCTTCATTAGTTGAACTGACAAGAATAAGTAGCTTTGTTATTTAGTATTGTTATTCTGGTGAATATTTTTGCCCACGATCAATCACGCTTGCGTTTCCAGACTGCTGTGCATCTCAGTGTGGAATTTATTCACTGATTTACCCTTTAATATTTCAAAAACTTTGCGAGTTGGCCAGAATGTGAATATTTCTGCTTCCTCGTAGCTTGCTACGTAAGATGTGGAAGTTGATCAGTAATGAAATGCCCGAGCAGAAGAGTAATGGGAGAATTCTTTTCTGCACACTGTTTGTTTTTTCTCTAGGTTGTCATTTCCCAGTGTGTCTGCTTTCACTGGGGAGTGCTTTGTACACTCATCAGCTTCTGACTCTAAGCAGTTTCCAACTTCTATCTTTCACAGCAGCCACATGAAATGCAAGTCAGCCATGTGTATTCTTCGACAATTGTGTAGTAGTCATTTGGAGCCCAGTTCCCCAGCCCATAAACAATACCCCCTCGTGTTCATCAGCTCAGGCTTTAATCAGGGAGCTGATTAATTTCAGTCCTTTTGTTTGCAGCCAGCTCCTGGCAGCGTTCCGTCTCCTGAGCAGCAGCAGATGCTGTGCAGCCAGCTTGAGAGGATCCACACGCTGTTCAGGCGCCAGCTGGGAATCCCACTGTTAGGTGAGAGCCTGTGCACTTAGGGAGGTGGCATGGATAAGCTGTATTATGGCAAAGTAGGCATTAATTGTGATTGTTCTTCTGGTAGAGTCACAAATTGCAGCTGTGGTATTTGAGTATTTATGAATCAATTACGTTTATCTGTCTTTAGGGCTTCTGAGTGATGCGCGTTTCCTATTTGATCAGAAATACTTCTAGTGCTTGAAACTTGGGTTGTTTCTTTGTTTTACTTCGATGTGTAGTTTGAGGTCATTTAGGCTGTTTAAAGTACAAGTAATTAACACAAAACATGGCTATTAGGAGCTGGGAATTCAGCTGAAAAGCTCACTGTATAAGAACCTAGGCTGATGGGTAAACAATACGTGCTGACAGCTGGATTGATAGTCCTGCTGTATCAGTTTCATACTTAAAACTCCTCAAATCCCTTTTCTTGCTTCTTTATCTGCTTACAGAAGAAAGGTGGTGCAGGTCTTAAACTTCATTTGCATATTGAAATAATCTAGGTTGGTTTCTTCTTGAAAGCCCTGGGAAAATCTTGCAGCTTTGGTTTTGTAAAGCAAAGTTGTCACCTTTTAAACTTGTCCTGAGTTTTTGTTCAAGTTGCATGTATAAGCTGAAGTGTCTGAACCCTTTAACCACGTGGTAGTGTGACAGTTAAGGTGCAAAAACTGTAAACAGAAATATGAATGCGTTAGCATCAAGCAGAGGTGGAGTCCTGATTATTTAGTCTGCTGAGTTTCATGTCTGTTTTAACAGATATGGAGGCTTCATATGCTGAGTATGAGGAGTGGTCTGAAGATCCAATACCAGAAACAACAATAAAAAGCTACAAAAAAGCCCTGCAGCAGTTGGAGAAGTGTAAACCATACGAAGAGGCACTGGTAATGCTGTTACTTCCTTTAAAAACAAGAGTTAAATCAAAAGCTGGTGTCTAGTTCCCAGCACTAAAACTGATGAAGCAGTTGATATTTAGAGACCAAGCTCAGGTTTGAAATGTTGTGCAGGACCTGCTGAGTCATTTGAGCTGTTTGAATCATGCTTTGTTGAGAAGGTTTTTATTTTTCATAACCTATAGCTGGGTGCTGAAACACCGAAGCTAGCAGAATACCAAGCTTACATTGATTTTGAAATGAAAGCTGGAGATCCAGCTCGCATTCAGCTGATCTACGAGAGGGCTTTGGCTGAGAACTGCCTCGTCCCAGACCTTTGGGCACGCTACAATCAGTATTTGGTAAGGAAGGAAAAAAGGAGATCTTGGATTTGTTTTCCTTGTGGGTTTTTGTTGGTGTCTTCCCCAGACTTAACATGGCATAGAGTTTGTTTTGCTCCTCCTTTCTATTTTGAGGGCATTCACTGAGTTCTTCTGTGTAGCTAATCTGAAATACCAATCCTGTGTTAGATTTCAAATATAACATGAAAATAACAATTTTTTTTTAAGGTGCTAGCTCATTTTAAGGTAATATTTATCTTGGGTGGGCTTTCTTGGCTGATGGGAACTTAAAACTTTGGTGTGATTATTTCAGGACCGGCAGCTGAAAGTGAAAGAATTGGTTTTGTCTGCTCATGACCGTGCTGTCAGGAACTGTCCCTGGACAGTTGGGCTCTGGATTCAGTATCTTTTAGCAATGGAGAGGCATGGAGTTGATCACTGCATTATTTCTGGTAAGGAAAGATGATCTCAACAAAACAAAACTTCTTTACAGTACAGAATGGCTTGCTGCACTCTAAATGATGTGTGACCTGGGCAGTTTGTTGTAACCCTTCTGCAGCAGTCTTAAAACTGATGCAGTTTACAGTAATGTGCTTCTGGGGTACAGCTCTATTGGTTGAGCAGCTTCACTTTTGAGCAAGAGCTTCATTTCAACTTTGCTTGAGCGCTGCTGAATTTAAGTGGCTTTACACGCAGGACAAGAAATTCACTGTAGTAAATTGGTTGTCTTGTATTTTGTGTTATACTTTGGAATATAATGGAAAAAGAAGTACATATTTGTCTGGTGTGTTTTTTTCCTCCATTTCTTTCAGACATGTTTGAAAAGGCTCTGAATGCAGGCTTTATTCAGGCAACAGATTATGTAGAAATCTGGCAGGCCTATCTTGATTACCTAAGAAGAAGGGTGGATTTCACACAAGGTAAATACAGTGTGGTTTGAATATACATTTGTGTGCTGCTACAATTTCAGGCATGTAGAACTTCTATGGAAAACAAACGTACAGAAAAACACAAGTTTCACATACCTCACAAACTACTTTCTCCCCCAGTGAGCAAAATAAAATCATCCAGGGGTGTTAGTGGAGAGGCTCTGGGGGGGTTAAGAAATGAAAATTATAATTGTAAGGCATTTCTTTTCTCTAAAGACTCGAGTAAAGAGCTAGAAGAGCTGCGGTCTGCGTTTGCACGTGCTGTGGAGTACTTGAAACAAGAAGTAGAAGAGCGTAAGTTAAATGATCCATTGTATCATCTGCTTTGTTCAGAGTAATTTTTTAAGAGCCATTTACAAGCAGTATTTCTTTTTCTTCCCAGGCTTCAGTGAAAGTGGAGATCCATCCTGTACCATCATGCAGAACTGGGCAAGGGTTGAGGTGATGCTTTTATCTGTTCTATTTTAATAGCTAGACCTAGAGGAGTTTCTTCTCAAACATTCCAACTATTGAAGGCAATTTTCTTGTGCGTTGTCTTTTTTTCTTCAGCGAGTTTTTTCTTCCATTCCTGCACATAATGTAGCCTGAGGCTTGAGGCAGGACATCCCAGAGTATGTCAGAGAAAGTCATCAGGGCTTTTCAGAATGTCTGCAGTACAGACGTGGGATTTAACTTGGTCAGCAGGTTAGCCATGGTGACTTGAAGCTGAATACTCAAGTCTGAAAATTGCCTTGAATTCTCCCTAATTCTAGTGCTGCCTACACAAGCTGATTTCAAACTAGTACTGGTATCAGTGTGCTGTATTAGGTACAGTATTCAATAAAGGCAGGAGGAAAAGTTCAGAAAGAGTTATCCAAAGTTTTATGACGACCACAAGTACATGTGGGAGCCAGAAACTGAGACTGATGGCACAAGTGGGCACAGGAGGTGTTGCTCAGTGGTGGGGTGACATTAGGTGTTCTCTGCTGCTGCTGGGTTTGTACGCACAGTGTTAGGTGGGGTTGAGTTTATGTTTGGGGGTTTGGGGTTTTGGAGGGGGGGGGGAATTCTTTGTTGATTCTTTGTTTTTTAGGCGATGGGGAGACAGTAGAGATGGCAGGGAGGGATGTGGTGTTGAACAAATAATCTTAAACTGGTAAGATTAACATGCTGAGTGCTGCTTTTCAGGCCCGTTTATGTAACAACATGCAGAAGGCCAGAGAGCTCTGGGACAACATTATGACTAAAGGGAATGCCAAATATGCTAACATGTGGCTGGAATATTATAACCTGGAAAGGTGAGAGCTTGGCTGCAGGGAAGAGTCTGTGTATATATGTGAGTGTATATATATGTATTTTTTAATCTGCTCATCTGTCTGAGATAAGACTGGTATGTTCAGCGTGGCCATACTTCGTGAGGGTTTTTGATAAGGCTTTTGAGGTTATCAGAAAAGGGCTGTGGAGTATATTTTAGAAACACTGCAGCAACCAAGCAGAGTGTGAGCTAGCTGGGGGTGGAGGGGAAGGGTTTGCATGAACACGGTTAACAGTCCTGCTCTGCAGCCTCCATGTGGAGGTTTGGCTCCTTACTGCCACGTTTCCTACACTGTAGAGCTCATGGTGACACCCAGCACTGCAGGAAGGCCTTGCATCGAGCAGTGCAGTGCACAAGTGACTATCCAGAGCATGTCTGCGAGGTGCTGCTCACGCTGGAAAGGATAGAAGGTAACAGACTGCAAATCACTTCATTTTACAGTCTAGTTAGTGCACGAGGGCTGTGAGCTCCTTTCCCTTCTCTGGACTGATTGAGAGCCAGCTGCAATTGGTTGGATTTTTCCATGCATTTCTGAAGAGTTGTGTGATAAATGAGAGGTTTCTGCTCTGCTTGGGTTTTGTTTCCATTGAAGGCTATCATTTATATTTAGAATTGTCACATATAATGGCAGTAGGAGAGTTAGCTCCGTGAACTCAGAGATTCTTGTTTTTCTAGAATTGTTTTCAAATTATGGGAAGGCTGAATGCAAGGTGCTTTTTTGTTTGTTTTAAATCTTCTAGGGACATTGGAAGACTGGGATGCAGCTGTTCAAAAAACAGAAAACAGATTAGCTCGAGTTAATGAACAAAGAGCAAAGGTCAGAACTTTGTGAATTACTTAAGCAGTTTATAGGAAATACCTACTGTTCAACCATGGATTTCTAATGTTGGATCATGTCGATAACCCAAATTGCCTTAAAGCTTCGGAGCTATTGATTTTCATTTTAAAATGTGGTTAACTTCTTTTTGATGCTCTTTTATCCTTCACCTTTTGGCACTGGGATGAGTAAGAATAATGGGAGCGCTCCAGGAAAGCTCTAAGAGCAAACAATTGAGATGTGCTTTAAAGGATGGTCCTATTACTTCATGTAATGTAGCTTAGGAGCAAACCCTACAAGTTCAGTAAGGAAAAAAAAACTAAAAAATAATAGGAAAACCAGTGAGTGAGAATGCTCTGCAATCTACAGTCACCTAAAAAAAAACATCTTGCTTGTTCTTAGGCTGCTGAGAAAGAAGCTGCTCTGGCAAGGCAGGAGGAGGAGAAAGCTGAGCAACGGAAGCAATCTCGAGCAGAAAAGAAAGCTTCCAAAAAGGCCAAAAAAAATAGGGTCGGTGAAAAACGCAAAGCAGATGATGATGATGAGGGTGAATGGGGACAAGAAGAGGAAGAAGGTAAAAAATGCGTGTCAGTTTTCTGGCAACAGAGAGTGTTACCAGGTGCCTGCAGCTGAAGGCAGATGGGGGAGTGCCACCACTGCCCTGAGAGCTGCTGTCTTTCCAAGGGCTCTTTTTCCAAGCAGATCTTCATTGTGTTGTGAAGTGAAAGCAAAACTAAATGGTTTTTATTGGCCAGAAGTATATATTTTTTATTTCAGATAAGTACTGTGGTTGTTTTTTTTTTTTTTTTTAATGATTCAACTCTGTTAAATGATGCAGTCATCGATCTAAATTGGGCTGCTCAGTAGTGGAGCAGTCTCTTGGAAGGTGGTAATAAGATTTAAGATGGCTGCTACTAGGGTTTTTTATATTTATTATTTTTTTTTAAGTTAAAGATCCTCTTAGGCAAAGAGAGCATGAGTCAGTAGTTGTAACTGATGGAAAAACAGAAGAAATATCTTTGGCACTTCCATTTAATTCCTTGCTGTCTTGGTCAGGCTATTAATAAGAACCAGAGAGAGGTTTCTTTTTTGTCTTTGAGATCTGTCATTGTGTTCTTGATTTCATTCATATTTGCTATTTCCAGATTTCGTATTGGTAATGGAGGACAAGCTGATTTGAGGGAGGAATGAAACCATATAACTTTACTACTAGTAAGGCTTTCAATTTCATTCATCTGCAGAGCAACCCAGCAAGAGGCATAAGGGAGACGGTGACGGTTTGCTTCTTGAAGAAGACATGGAGTTAGAAACTGGGCTCTTTGGAAGAAGTGGACCTGAGAAACCAGATCATCCCACTAACCAAAAGGAAAAGCCATCCACCAGCCGAAAAGACATCCCAAAAGTTCTGCATGACAGCAGTAAAGATAACATTACTGTCTTTGTGAGCAACCTTTCCTACAACATGACAGATCCCGAAGTGAAACTGAAAGAGCTCTTTGAGAGCTGTGGGGAGGTAGCACAGATCCGTCCGGTGTTCAGCAACAAGGGGACTTTCCGGGGCTACTGCTATGTAGAGTTCAAGGAGGAGAAGTGTGCTCTGCAAGCTCTTGGGCTGGATCGTAAGGTTGTGGAGGGAAGACCTATGTTTGTTTCTCCTTGTGTTGACAAGAACAAGAATCCAGACTTTAAGGTAAACTTTTGTTCTTTCAATAGCATGTTGAATATGTTGGAATAAGTTTTGCAGTGGCACTGCACTGGAAAGCTGGCAGGACATTCTGCTTCTGGAGTTCCTGCATCTGATGAATTCATCTTGTATTAATGTGGAATGGTAATGTCTCAGTGTTTTCTAGGTGTTATTGTATGCTGTGTGACTTTGGCATAAACTGGGATTGATGTTAGCAGATTCCTGTGAATCTTTGGATAATCTGAGCACCTTGTTAACAGTGTGATGTACCCAGCTTCCTAAGCAAGCATCACTGTCAATCTGTCAAGGTGCTGCTCATGGCTTTAATGGGTTGTTGTTATTTTTAATCACAGAAACATAACCTCAGGCACTTGAATGTTTTCTAATAGGCTGAAATTCCCTATGTTTCTAACTGATTTGAGAACTAACACCCTTTTAACTTCTTCAGGTGTTCAGGTATAGTACCACACTGGAGAAACACAAACTGTTTATATCTGGTTTGCCATTTTCCTGCACTAAGGAAGAGCTGGAAGATATATGTAAAGCCCATGGGAATGTGAAAGACATCCGGCTGGTCACCAACCGAGCTGGAAAACCCAAGGTAGATATTGTTTACTCTTAATTGCAATGAAATCCTTCAAGAAGAAACTCTTCATAAGATCTGGATGCAAAAATTAGGTCTTCTAGCTTATTGCAAATGCCCTCAATAATTGTGGTTGTCAACCTTTGTGCAGCCCAGTGTGGTTTTATTCCAACAGATAAGAAAAAGAGGACAATAAGAATCATTTTTTTGCTGAAGTACTTGCTCAGTTGAGGAAGGAAGGTGTTATCTACAGCATATTCTGATCTGAAAAGAAGAGGCATTAGTAAGCCTGGAAAGAACGTTTGTTTCTCAAGTGTCTGACTGGATAGGGTTCACCTGGTATAACTGATTCCCTTCCTTCTCTGTCTGCAGTTTTGTGATGCTATTGTTCTGAGCACCTGGTGCAGTAGTAGATTTGCCAGTTAGGAAATGAGACACCTCTCTGGCAGTTGCTTTTTCCATGCTGGAATAAATGGGTGTTTGTTAAATAAGAACTAAACCAGTGGCTGTTCTGCCAAAATACCACCTGAGAGCTCTGCTGTGGCTGACATCCAGACACATCCAACAGATACCATCCCGGTGGTGATGTATATGTATTTTAAAATGGATTTTTAACTCCTGTTAATGTTTGAAGTACAGTTCCCATTGTATGCATCTTCTAAAGGAATGCTCTTTTGGTATCCCAGGTCTTGTGTAGTCCATGTCCTGTGCTGTGAGAGCTATGGTTTTATTTAAACCACAAGTACACTAGAACTGAATGCTGTATGAATCCTGATGTATTTCCTGTGAAGCTAGATAATCCAATAAGGGTTTGAGTGGTGCTTAAGAATAGCAATAGGAGACCCGGGAGGGGATGCTCCCAGCTGTGGTGCACTCCCTGGTAGCAGCCAGGCACAGCAGATGCCAAGGGGAGGCCTTCTCCTTTGCTCTGCTGGAAATAAGACACCGTTGCTCAGTGTGTACCAGTGGCAGGTGGTAAGCAGCGGATACCTTGTGAAAGTGGCTCAGATTTGTTTCCTGCAAAGAAGGCTTTTGTCATCAGTGTCTATTCTGGAGGCAGCGATTCCAGTCTCTTAGGAGCAGTGCCTTCTGTTGTGAGAGTGGCGTGGGGTGGGTTTTACTCCTCATGAAACTAAGGTGGCCCTAGATTAGTGGGCTTGCTCCTGTGGTGCAGGATGTAGTGTGGTGGAAGGTCGAAGAAGAGTTGGGGTGCATCTTTCTGTTCTAGCTGCATAGATTTATCTGTTTTTCCCCCCTGTGAATCCACGTCTGTCCAATAACAGATCCATCCTGGATGTATGTACAATGTATGTTTGAAAGTGAAGCCTTGTTGCTGAGGCAGTACTTCACTATGTTTTATTGGATCTTGTTTTCTAAATACCTTTTCCACAAATCAGAGCTGAAGAAAGAATGCAGGTTGTAGGTTTGCATAGGTAAGAATTTCTCTTTGGTTAGTTGTGAAGAATACTGGTACCTGTGGCCATATTTAGTTCCCACTTTTTTTGTGATGAATTCATCCCAGCTGTCTCAAAGAAGCACTCAAACTAACGTGGGTTACTTCTTTCCTTATTTAGGGCCTGGCCTATGTGGAATATGAAAACGAAGCCCAGGCCTCGCAGGCCGTGCTGAAAATGGATGGCCTGACCATTAAGGAGCACGTCATCAAGGTGGCCATCAGTAACCCTCCTCTCCGAAAGATGCCTGACAAGGCTGAGGCAGGCAGAGCCTCCCAGTTTGCAGTACCACGGCAGATCTACGGAGCGTGAGTGCTGGCAGGGGAGGCAGCTTGGTGGGGCTTACGAAGGAAACGTTGGGTTTCTTTGTGGGCAGAGCCCTCTAGAATGTGAGGGAACGTCTGAAAGGTACTAAATGATAATTAAAAATCATAGATGAGGGAAAAGCAGACTTTCCTTCTTCACATTAGCAATACAAGTAGGTCTGTAGTGGCCAAGAGCATACACTGGGCATCCCGTGGCCTGATGTTCGTACCAGAGCCCTTTTAACTTCCACAGCCTCATGTTCCAAAGAGCTGACTGTTCACCGTGAGCTCTGAGGCTGCTCTTTCTTCCTCCCAAGTGCTCTTGCTGCTTGCAATTGCTGCTGCACCGTATGTGCCCTGTAGATAAAACATGGAGCTTCAATTTCTGGAAAGCACCGGGCGTTTTTTTCTGTCAGGACTTAGGAATGCTGCTCCAAAGGGCATGCACTGAAAGCTTTGCACTGCTCACTACTGAAACAGACAGCAAGAGTAATATTTAAGGGGTGTTCCTTGTCATAAACAAAGCGCTTTCTGTTTCCCTAGGTTAAAACAGTACGTTCACAGAGCACTAGGATGCTTTTAAGTGCCATTTTTTTGCTTTCCAGGCGTGGGAAGGGAAGGACACAGCTTTCGATGATGCCTCGAGCACTGCTGCGCCAGAGCAATCCTGTGGCTAAGGCAGAGAATGGGATGGTCCAGAATTCACCAGCAACTTCATCTGAACCCACTGAGGAGCCTAAAAAGATGTCCAACGCTGATTTTGCCAAGATGCTACTGAACAAGTGAGCAGATGGTCTGCCATCAGCTGAGCTGGTAACATGTGAAATGCCTTTATGGAAGCCATGTTGTGTCCTTATGCTAGCAAGGAGAGAACGCCAGTCACAATCACGTGTAAATACTGCTCTGGACTACTGCATTCATTAAGATCAGTGTGGGATGGAGCACGTCCATTTTCCTCTGTTTTTTTTAAGAGCAGAGTTGTACTATGTTCTGGTAAAATGGCGTTACGTGGTCCCTCATATTGAGGGTAACGGGGGAGGAAACGTTTCCTGTGCAGGTTGGATGCCACAGCGCTTTCTGAATACCCTGCAGGTATTTCTCTTTCATTAATGAATGAGAGGCAGCGTGAAGGCCTAGAGATAACCTGCTCGAGTTCCACTGCTCAGAAGCTCAGATTGTGATTGCAGACATTCTCTCTGACAGCAGACCCATTTTACACCCAAACATGCTCACGCATTGATCTCCTTTCATGAAGAGTTAGGTGGCAGATGCTAGTAACTTCACCACAATGGCCTATTTTAGTACTGGGAGAGTTTCTATACATTTGTGTATATGTATATACACAAATATAAACGTATTCAGTTAACGTTCTGTTCGAGTTGACCTGTTTTTTATATTGTGTATTTGTAAAAGACATTCAGATTATTTTTAAGTGTCATGAGATAACACTTAGACCTGGTACTTTTTCCCCATGAAAGCTGTACATGCTCTTGCTGAGGACCATTTTTTTGTTTGTTTTTTTGCTAGCTAGTTCATCTATCTTTTGCAGGTGGTTTCTGTATGGTTTTGTACAAATGTGAAGTGCACGCTGAAGTTTCACAGTTTATTAAACTCAAGTTCTCAAAGGTTTTCTATAATTACTGTTGCTTTTGTTGAAATGTGGGTGTTGAAATTGCACTTATCCTATGGCAGCTAGTTAATACTGATGTACCTCACCTCTCAGGTGCACTGAGATACAGTGTCACTTGCATACCTTTAAGTAGTTCATTCCATTTAGTATGAGTCTCTTGAAGCCACTTCAGTAATCACCTCAGACTTGAAAATAACCCGGTACATGATCTTGGGTAGAAATATTACTGCTTATCTACAACCGCTGCTAACTGGAAGTCAGCACGTGTGGGGTTCAGACGTGAGGGGGAGAGCAGCACCGAGTTCACTTGTACAACATAAAGCACTGCTGCAAATAAACACTATTTTTTCAGTGCTTACATTCTGTGCTTGTTTGACTTGGCTTTACTTCGTTTGCTTTGTAGGTTTTTTGCTGTGGAAAATAGTTGTGTGGGTAACAGAGCAGGGGCCTGGATCCTCCCATGGAGCTTGTTTTGAAGTACAGTGTGCATCTGCTTCTGTGCTCCAGGCCTGGGCTGACTGTTCAGCATGAACAGCACCGTGAGGTCTCAGCCTGCTTAGTGGTGTTCTAATAACATCTAATACAGAGCTTTAATTTGGGGGGTTGGTAGTATCCGGATGCTTCCCTCGCCCTGATGTCAGGCAGGCACAAAGGAGGAGTGATTAACTGAGTTTCCTTTTGGCTGTTGAAGTTGGACTTGCTGTTTCAGAGCCCTGTGCTGCAGTACAGCTGCACGCTGTTCAGGGCTCCAGGCTGTGCCCTCCTGTAATAACTCACTGCTCCAGGAACTGAGCTGTGAACAGTTCTGATTTTACTGCAGACTTCATATTAAAATACTTTATTAATAATCTGTTACTAAAATGAACATATTTTCTTTTTCCAGAGCTCTAAAGTGCAGAATACTTTTATACTCACATTGCACTACAAAAATAAGCATGCTTTGTAAAAATAGAACACTTGTCAAGTTTCCCTGTCAGCAGTAATCAATACACTAGGAGAGGCTGGTGCTACAGAACACAGGTAACTCCCAGTCTTGTCTTGTTTGTTTGCTGTATAAAACGTATCAGAACTACCTTGCAGGTAAGTGCTGGAGTGGAGAAAAACAGGACTGTGGAAACACAGTTTTTGTTAAACTCACTATAGCAGGGTACAGCACGGTACATAAAGGCAGCCTCATGTCTGATGATGTTTTCTGCCTGCAGCTTTGCAGGAGCAAGCTCTTTTCAGACACTGAACACAAACCTGCAGCCAGCTGCAGCTTCCCAGGGACCTGCCTGCTGAGGGGGGAGCTGAAGCGTGGTCTGAGCACAAAACTCAAAAGCATAGCAAGAGCACCCTGCTGTTCAGTGAAGCAAGTCAGAGAGCATTTCTTGTCTTGTTCTAGTCACGTGATCTGTAATCGTAAACCAAACACCTCTCCTTTGTTGCACATATCTTACCCTAGGAAAGGCAACTGAAAGTAAATATGCAAAGTGCTACCGAAAGTAGAAGCAGGAAGGGAGCAGTGCCATCGCTGCCCTGCAGACAGCCTTCTTCCTCATCTTTTCAGGCTGAATGTGTCATAGTGAAAGGAGGAAGCCAGCTTGATGCAGCTGGGAGCGTGCTGTTACTGCAAAGGCTTTGGGTTTTGGACAAGAGTGAAGGGGCAGTGTGAGAGCAACCACTCTTAAGGCTTTGTCCCCCACCCAGCAGCTCCACGACAAGGTAAGACGCTGCTGCTGACCGACCTGGTGCAGGGCTGTGATGGAAGCAGCTTCTCAATGCTTAATTTTATGGAGAAACGATTTCTACTTCTACACCTCTTACTGTAGCCCAGGCAAGTTACAGCACACAGTCAGAATCAACAGTCCGGCTTGGCATAACGTATATAAATAAATTATATTAATTTAATCAAATATAAGAGACTTTTAAATAAATGAAATGCTAAAGAGTGACGCGTCCTGTCGAGCCGCTTCCCCGCAGGAACACTGAGCAGCATGGCTTCCCGTTCACCCCCCGTGTTCCCCGCCTTCTCCACGCCCACAGCCTTCAGGTCTTGACAGGGATGGTTTGTCTGCAGCCAGCACTGCTGCCCTCGGCTTCAGGTAAGCCCACGGAGTACTCCGTGGTGGCGATGAGCAACATGTCCAGCGTTGTCTCAGCACACTTGGCTATGAAGCGTATGAAGGGCCTCACGTCGCCCTCGTTGGCCACTTCTAGGACGTGGTAGTACTCGGCCCGCTGCTCCTTGCGGATGGTGATGGGCGGGTAGCCTGCCTGCATCAGGATGAGGTTCATGAGCAGGCGTGAGGTCCTCCCGTTGCCGTCGATGAAAGGATGGACGTAGACCAACTTGTAGTGCGCTAACGCAGCGAACTCCACAGGGTGCAAGCTCATGGCATCCTCAGAGTTAATCCACTGCACAAACTCCTGCATCTGCTTCCCAACGTCCTGGGGGTGTGGGGGTATGTGATGCCCTACAAACACCTGCGTAGTCCTGAAGCGCCCCGCCTCCACGGGGTCAGCGTAGCCCAGCACCCTCCGGTGTATCTCCAGGATGTCAGTGATGGTCACGGAGCCTATTCGGGATACCAGTGTGGTATTGACGTATTTCAAAGCGGCGTGCATGCCGATCACCTCGTTCTGCTCCACCAAACTTTTTCCAGGAACGGCGTACCTGGTCTCGATGATGTGCCGTATTTCTGACAGCGTCAGGGTGTTCCCTTCGATAGCAACCGTGTGGTAGATGTGGTGATAGTAGGACTCCTCCATCACTCGGCGCAGGGCGGAGTTGCCTTTGGGGATGGCCATCACTTTTTTCACCTTGCTGTCAATAATGCTGAAATACCTCTGGTCTATTTCTTCAACTAAAGGCAACGTCCGGTCCCGATTGATCAAAGCCTTCTCGTTGCAGGGAGAAAGGGTGAGTGCTTTGGAGTACAAATAGTCTGCTTGAAGAATGTCTTTTTCCTCTTCAGAAAAAATACCGAATTCGTTCAGGGCGTCCACGTAATCAGGGTCCATTTTGAGGGCGTACACGAAGAGTTTGTGCGCCTTTTCTCGCTTTCCTTGGCGCTTCATTTCAAGGGCTTGCTTCAGCGCTGCCCTGGCTTCTAACTTCACTTCTGAAACGCAACGACAAGAGCAGTTAGATCACAGAATTCCACCGCCAGCTGCCGGAGACTTATCGCTGCTCTCTGATAGGAAATTAAATAAAGTTTATCTGCAGGACCTGTAGCACAGAGCTTGTACTCCCACCGCGAGCACGAGGGCTTTAGGCCACGTTCTCAGGCTGAGCATTTGGCAGCAGAGCTGCTCCTGGCAGGAGCTGGCAGCCATCCTGACCCTAGCAGAGCTTGCTTTGGCTACCAGGCTGCTGTGTGTGGGAGCACAGAGTTGTGAGCACGTTCTGTCAGCTGTAACACCAGTTCCCTTGCTGTGAGCAGACTCCACAGCTGCTAATAGCACAGGTTTCTCATCTTCCCAGCAATAATAGCTGTAATGTCAACAACAATACGCTGCTGGAATTGTAACAATTCCTCTGAATGTTTTCCAAATGAATGTTCTGTCCACTAAGTGCAGCCTGCTGGTGCCAGGATTCCAGTTACCTCATCAGAACTCACCAGCACACCTGGAAGAACTGAGATGACACAGCACTGCAGAAACCACTGGCGCA
The DNA here is from genome assembly GCA_036925125.1 of Oreortyx pictus. NCBI lineage: Eukaryota > Metazoa > Chordata > Aves > Galliformes > Odontophoridae > Oreortyx > Oreortyx pictus. The sequence continues at coordinate 12,898,874 of JAUPFR010000019.1, read as the reverse complement.
GCACCCAGCCACGGAATGCAGCCTGGCTGCTGCCTGGCAGTGGCAAGGATGACCTCTTGGTAATTTACAGCTCAGAGCTGGTCAGTGAGAGTTCACTGCCATTGGAGATACAAGGGGAAGCTCACGCAGAGGGTGGGAATCTCCCACCGGCAGCTGGTTAGAAACGCAAATTCATTCAGGACCTCTCAGATCGCAGAGTCCAACTGTCACACAGCAGCAGGACACGCACTCACCTGGGGAGGCCTTGCCCTTCAGCACCAGCAGCTCCAGCCCCTGCGAGGTGACGCTCAGCCCCGTGCTTTGCCCCGTGTACCTGGAGACACCCGTGTAGCCGGCGCCCAGCTTACTCCTCAGGAAGGAGAGCCCCCTGAGCACCGCGTGGCACTTCTCCTCCACGTCGGGCAGCGGCAGCAGCAGCAGCAGGAGGGAGCCCAGCAGCAGCACGAGCACGGCCGCCCACCTGACGCGGACGCACAGGGCGACCCATTTCAGCTCAGGCTCCGCCGCCGCAGACACGAGATTCATCCTGCTTCCAGCGGGGACGCGAGGGACATCTCCCTTCGGGTTTCCTCCGCCTGCAGACGGGAACAGCCGCAGTGAGACCCCGCGGGCAGGCGCCCTGCCCCCTCCTCACCACAGGGCCTCGTCCCCCCCCCCCCCCCAAAGGCCCCTTCAGCCCCAGCTCCCCCAGGGCCTCGTCCTCCGCTCAGACCCTCTTAGCCCCAGTCCCCGGGCTCCCCCAGACCTCCGCCTGCCCTCAGGCCCCACGGCACGAACCCCCAGCCCTCCCCGCCCCCCCCCCCCGCCCGCTCCCCACCTTTCCCGCGTCCCTCGGTCTCCCGTTGCCGGCTCCAGCCCGGTGGCCCCGCCCCCTCGCGTCCCCGCCCCCCTCGCTCTGCCATTGGACGAGCCGCGCCTCTTCTCGCTTCTCATTGGTGCTCGCGGCGCTTCCTTCTCCGCCGCGTTCCGCCCACATCCTGCGCACCGCTTCCGGGTGGCGCCACGCCTACAGCAAGGGAGAGGCTCGTGGAGGATGACGATTGGACAGGGTTCACGTCGATCTCAAGAGAGCTTCCCAATGAAAAGCGGGCTCTGGACCAGGGGGCGGGCCGCCTGCTGCTCGGCGCAGCGTTCAGCGGTTGCTAGGCAACGGCTGCGGCCTGCGCGGGGCGGGGTCCGCGGCGCCATCCTCGGCGCTCGGCCTGCGGCGGTCCTCGCTCTCCTCGGGCTCTGAGCCGGCTCCTGGGCGCCCCTCCGAGGCTCCCCGTGCTCTGTTGTTCTTTTCCAGGGCTGGCAGGAGCAGCTTGGTGGGTTTGTGTCAGCTCCGAGGCCCTCAGCAGCGGGTGGAGCCCCGGGGCAGCTCCTGCGCAGCCAGAGCCGCTGCAGCCCGTGAGTGCCGGAGGATAAACGCGGGCAGAGCTCGCGTTTGAGGGCTGAGCAAATGTACCGGCCCTTCTGGAGAAAGGTGCGGCGGAAATGTGTGTTTTCTTCACTGATGGAGCACCTGAGCCTAATTGCAGGGTTAATTAGGAGCTGATGAGCGGTTAAAGTCGATGCAATGGAGTGGTGCTGCTGGCCAGAAGTGCCTGGCATCTCATCGAGGCTGTGACATCTCTCGGCAGCCGTGGGTTGTCAGTATGCAGTGCATCGCAATGCTCTGTGATTTTTTTTTTTTTTTTCCCTAAAATAGGTAAAGGGGGATCCCGAAGAAGATGATAGGACAGTAGAGGTGACACGTAGAGGTGACAGAGCCATCGCCCTGATACAAAGGCTTGGCCCCTGGAGCATCCTCACGGCTCTCTGGATGAGGTTGAGCACAGCCCTGCCAGGAGCTGGGTGGCTCTGCTGGGGACCCCCACCAACCTCCAGGAGGAGCTGGCACTGCAGGAGGTGCTATTGGTTGCGCCCAGTGCAGGCGGAGTGCTGGAAGCACTGCCGTGGTGGGCCCAAGATCGTTTTCATAACGAAACTTAGGTCTGAATGAGTGCCCGTGGGAGAGGCAGAGCCCCCACAGCCGGTAGGTGGCACTGACTCATTTCGCTGCTCAGCAAAAACCTCAGCGTGGCGGCTCTTCCTGCTGGAAACCGACGCCTGCAGCGTTTAGAGGCAGCAGGCATTAAAATCCACGCTCTGAGGCTGAGCGCGGCTCTGGCTTCCTTCTGGCACTGTTTGTCCCGGGATAAAACTGCCACTGCGGGCACGAAGGAGGCGTGGGGGATCTGTACCTGGTGCTGGCCGTGCAGATCTCTTCTATTTCTGGGGCTTGCAGTTAGCTGCAAGGCTGATCCCTGCGGTAATCTCCCCAGTTTCCATCAGGCAGCTAGTGCAGTTATTCTTCTGGCTTTCTGTTTTCTCCCTTTGTTGGGGAAGGGGTGTTGTGTGAGAGCCGCGGTGCGGGGAGGCAATCCCGGCTGCGGAGGCAGAGCTGCATATCGGGAGTGTGGGATTTTAATCAATGAACAGATGGGCGAGTAAGAGATGAAATGCCTGGTGGTAAAGCTGTCACCCGGGTCAAAGCAAGGTTGTTGTGAAAAACGGCTCTGACATTCTCAGCTGCACAGCTCGCACGGCTGAGAGAAACCACATCCCAGCTCGAGTGCTAAGCGAGCAGCACCAAGACCAAAGTGGTTTTTAATTAAAGAGGGGTAAGTGGAAAGTTAGAGCGAGATTACTTCTGGCTGCAAACTAAAGACCCTGAGTGAGAAGGCTCAGGGCTGCGAGTGATTTGAGAGCATCGGAGGAGCACAAACTCGGGGCTGAATGGAGAGCTGAAAACAAAGCTCTGAGTGCAGGAACAGAGGGCTTTGTTGGCGCTCCTAATGAATGGCGGAGGAATGAGCTTCTCGGACAGATTGGTTTGCCGCAAGGGGAATGAATGGACAAAAGGAAAACTTTCAAAACAATCTGGCAACTGAGCTCAATGGGAGTTTTAGCAAAGCTGGGACTGAGCCGTGCAGAGCAGGCAGGGCCCAAGCGAAGCCAGTGTGTGGGTACAATGAGAAATGCAGTTCAGAGAGAGGGAGGAATAAGAAGTCCCATCTGTATGGAGGAAAAGCTTTTTCATTATTGTGCTTGTGGTCAGTGCAGTTTTCCAATCTGCTGTGCAGCACCACTGGTCTTGATGGTGGGAAGGCTTTAGGACTCAGCAGCCTCTACCCAAACATGGCTTGGAATGCTCCTGGTCCTGTCCACAGACAGAAAAAGGGGTGCAGTCATGTGTGTCCCTGGGGCTGGGTATGCCCCTGAGACCCCCAGAGCTCTCTGCCACCGAGGGACTCTCCTGCTGTGGTCTGCAGTCCCCCAAACCCGCGGGGTCCTTCCTGCAGGGGGTCAGCAGAGGGACGAGGCAGGTGCTGTGTGCTCATCTTCAGCCTGTCCTTGAAGCTGCTGACTCTAATCAGAGTCCTTTTGGACTTAGCTGCCACATAGACTTGACTAATGCGACTCCACACCAGGCAGTCTGGAAATATATTAAACCTGGGAGCTACTGCGGGGGTGATTTGCATGTCAATAACGGGGGAAATCGCCTCCCCCCGCCTCCTCTCTGGGCTTTCAGCACCGGGTACCCCAGCTCCGCGGTGTTCAGCTGCTTCCAGCCTGCAACAGAGCCCTTAGGGAATAGTGAGGGCTTCAGGGGTGTGCTCGGCTCATCTCTTGCTCTTACTTCCCTGCTCCGTGGCTGAGTGAGGGGCGTGCTCAGCTAGGAATGCATGGGTACGATGCTTCTTAAGCTGCCCGGCATGCTGTGCAGAACTTCACTGGTCTCAGAGTACTGGGGAGCAAAGAAACCCACCCTAGGTCGTGGCATGGGGATGGATGCTTCCCAGCTGCTGCAGGGGCAGGGAGGAATGCTGTGTTCCTGCAGTGCTGCTGGCTGGGGGCTCGTCTGCAGGATACATCGTCCCGTAGTTACAGCTCCTGTGTACTCGCAGTCTCCTGGGCTTGTAATCTAGGACAAGGAGGGCTAAAACCGGCAGGAGGGTAGGTGGTTTGTAGGAGCAGATCACAAAAGGAGCTGTTCTCCCCTGCGAGATTGTCAGCTCACCCCCTGCAAAGGTTGTGACAGCTGTCAGCGCTTGGGGAGGGGGCAGGCATGGCGAGGCAGTGGCTGGCTGAGCTCAAAGGTGCTTTCACCATCAGCCTGAAAGCAGTGCCTTAAAAGCAACCCCCCCAAAACCCACCCTGCCTGGGTCTGGGGATGGCTGGATCCTCATCACACTTGCTGTCGGTTGTTCTTTTTTCAGCTGGAGGATGCAGAGGTGGTGTCTGGCTCAGCCAGCCGGCTCTGTCCTGCCTGCTTCGTTCTGGGGAACCAGCCTTGAGCCCCATGGCCCTGGGGAGCGTGGAGGCAGAAACTGAGAGCAGGAGGTCCAGAGACAGCCGTGTGCCATGGTTGCAGAGCAGGGGCCTTCTTCCTTAAAGGTGCCTGAAGAGAGATGCTCGGTTACCGTGGCAACTGCAGCAGCTGCAGGGATGCTGGGGAGGCAGTGGCTGTGTGCTGGCAGAGGGTTCTGGGCTGTTCAATGCCCTCCTTGTGCCTGGGTGAGGGCTGGGGCCCCGGTGTGCCGCCAGCACACAGGGCACAGCTCGACCCTAAGGACCATGGAGCTCTCCCAGCAGCAGACGGTTCCCCAGGTGTTCTTGTTCTGAGTTCAGGAGCTGTGCACCGCTTTTCTCCGCAGCTGTACTCAGAAACAAGTGAGGCAGAACTCGGAATAAATGGATTTGCAAAGCAATCTGTGCTGTTCTTGTGCCTCGGCACTGCCGAGCCTGGAAATACGGGGAGGGAGCAAGTGTAGCCTATGCTATTTTGTCATGCTCTTAATTTTCCTGTATGCTGCTAAATAAAATGTCCTCTGAAATTCTTCCAAATTAAAATCCAGGCTCACCTCTCCCCACCAGCAGCGGTGCAGCCCCTGTTATCCTCAGCAGCATGACTCCACCTTTATCGGGTTCCTCCAGCACCGCAGAACACACGAGTGGTGAAACGTTTCGCTTTATGCGGCTGCGTTTAATTGCGGGGGAGACGGGATGGTAAATCTGTGCTTTTATGGCTGCTGAAATGCTGTCTTCATTTCTGCTCCTTGCCTTGCAGCCCATCCCTGCCTCTGCTGTGCCCCAGCCGCCGTGCCTGCGCTCTGCAGCTCACGTTGTGCTCCCTGCCTGGGTGGGGAGCAGCGTTTGGGGCATTTCTCCTGGTGCTGCATCATTAACAGGTTCCTCCTTGCACGTGTCGTGCCCGTGGCTGGAGCCTGGCCTCTCCTCTGGAGGTCTGGCTGCTTGCTCAGCCCAAATTAACAAGCATTGGATGCTGCAGAGAGCTGTAATTGCAGCTCATCTGGGAACGATTCAGTGCCAGGAGCAAGTCGTGGCCTCATCCTTTTGAGTTACTTCATTTGCAGACGTTTTATGGAGGCTCCTGCTGACATTTGGGTTCTACGCCCGAGCAGGAGGCCGGGCAGCTTCTGGCTTCCCAGAACTGCTGATGGGCTTCTGCGGGAGGCTTTGCTGCGTTTGTGCTCTTGTTCAGCTATTACATCAAGTCTCCAGTGATTACAGAACTGACAGCTGGTAAAAATTTGCATATGGCATGAAATTAAGTGAGTTCGTTTTAATGTCTAATCTGTGCAAAGCGCAGCTTCAGTTGCTAAAAGCCTCGCTTTGCCTCTGCACGGATGGCACATCTGCTTCGTGCGTTGGGCTTTGGTTTCTGAATGTTGTCTTTCCCCATCTTTCACCAGGATGAGCAATGAGGGTGCATCTCTGCAGTGCTTCCCATCCCTGCGGGCAGCCACGGGCAGGGGACGGGGCTGTGAGCGCTGATGGAGCTGTGGGTGCCCCTGTGGGCAGTGGGACCCTGCAGCCTTTGGGGGACCCTTCTGACCCAGACAAATTTCTGGACTGCTCAGTCTTTGAGGGTCGTGGTTAGTGGGTGTGGGATGAGCTGGCTGCTGGACTTGGGGAACTCGGTGGTCTCGTCCAATCGCAGTGATTCTATGAGATCAGCAGGGCTGAGGCCGTGGTGGGAGAAGTGGGGATAACCCAACTGTGAGCCCCAGTGCCCACAGCCTCCGTGTGCCCTGTGCGTGGTCCCTGCTTGAGAATAGGGAATGGGAGCAGCTCTGATGCTTTGTGCAGGGCTGTGAAGTGGTGTGAATCCGGCAGTGAGAAACAAGTCTGTCTGGGAGGTCTGACCTTTCTGAGCATGAAATCCAGGACTGAGGAGCAAAACCCTCACACTCTGGCAAAGGATGTGAGCTTTCCTCCAAACTGGCTGGAGTAGAATTTGGGATTGGCGTTGTTGTTATTCCTTCTTTGAAGTGGCTTTTAATTAACAGACAAGCCTTTCAGGGGCTGGATGAGGAGCCAGGCAGGGGTGCAGAGGCAAAACCATAGGGAACCAAAGACCCCACAGACCCCCGTGTCTGGGGGAGAGGAGCAAGTCTTAGTGGGAGCTGCACTGAGGCTCCACTGTGGTCGTGCACACCTCTGCTTTATGGTATTTACCCCCAAGATCCCACCATAAGTAAGCCACCTGACCCAGGCTCACCCAGAGAAATCAGTTCAATTAAAATGCATTGGGTGGGAGGGCGATATGGGGGCAAAAGGCCGTGGCAGAGGGCTGTGCATCCTGCTGTCTGCTGGCCCCGTGCTTTCCCTTCCCCAGAACCAAACCCCTTTGCCCGCTCCTCATTTGCCTGCGGCGTGCTTCTCGTCCAGGTGCTTGCATAAATCCAGAGCTGAAGCTGGGAGGCTCTGCAAAGCCACCTCTCTGCATGCAGCATCAGCTCCCCAGGGACTGACTGCAGCTCCGAATTGGGCTGATGGAAACTGGGAGGGTGGATGAGCACTGGCACGTCCCTTACTGCTGTGAAATTTGCTGTGTTCCTGTAAATTGCATTTTGGCCTCAGCTCTTACAAGGAGTGCTGCTAAATGTAAATGGGAGACCATTGTTCTTCCTCGTGAGCATAGCTCTCGTTCTTTCTCTAATCCTCTGGCACAGAAATTCAAATCCTGGGGGTGGTTTTATGGTAGGGAGAGAAGATGTTCTTCACCCCGCCTCTCTCAGCAGTCATTTTACAGAGCTAGAGAGAGCTGAGCAGTTCCAGTGGGGCTACCAATTGTGGGCAGGGTCTCGGTTTCCCCACTGCAGCACCCACCTTTGTTCTCAGTCCCTCCCAGCACAGTCCTGCCCCCAGCTCAAAGGACAGCAGTGCTTCGGGATGGCTTCATTTGATTCCAGCCTAATTTGGTGCTGACTTAATTTAGTGCTGGCTTGATTTGGTGCTGACTTAACTTGGTGCCAACTTAATTCAGTGCTGAATGACCCTGGAACTGGAATGTAACCCCTTATTAAAGTAAATTAGCTCATTAATCCAGAAGAGGGGGATAAAAAAGTAAGATTCTCTCTCTTATCTGAGCCAGTAGCTCTTTTTTTTCTCTCTCTGTTTCCCTTTAGGTCTGAACTTTGTTGGGCAGAAGCAGCTCAGCTACGGACAATTCCTGCACTGCCTCGACAGCAGCTGTAAATCCGCCTGCAAGAAAAGGGGAAGGGGAACTGAGCTGGTGCTGAGCAGTAGCCATAAATCCTGACTGAGGGGCCTCAGCTGGGGGGTGAGGACAGGGAGTGGAGCTGTGGGGCCGTCTGGGGCATGGTCTGAGCCCCACACGCAGCCCAGGAAGGAGGAGGCTCTGCTGGAGATGGAGCCCAAAGGAGGAGCAGCTCCTCAGATTAGAGGGTTCGCCAACATCTACTGAGACAAAAGCCTCGAGGCTTCCATTAATTAACAAATAAGCTCATCAAGACTGTCCCTAATATGTCAAATAGAAAGCTGTCCTATTCATTAAGCGAGAGCACGAGTTCTAATTTGCCTGCCAAAGTAGCACGTTCAATTGATAAGAGACTCATTTGGACAGATAGTTCTGGAAGTTTCCCTTTCCCTCTGCAGCTTGCTTCCCCTGCACTTTGCTCCTTGCATCCCTGCTCCTGCCTGGGGCTGAGGCTGCGAGCAATGAGTAAATAAAGCCCTGGATTCCATCTGCACAGTGACGTGTCTCATATGAAGAAAAGAGCGGAGCAAAATAGGATCACGGCCGTGATATATGATGCAATTTGGAGTCAGGAGGTGGCGATCTGAAATCTGATTGCGTTTCCTTCCCTTTTATGGCATGAGCACGGCTGGGTGATTTCCAAGGGAGCAGTCAGGGCTCCCTGCATAGCCCTGGGCTGCACCGAGGGGACCTGGGGTGCCACCAACCCACATCTGCACCCAATGGGGCACGAAACCTCTGTGCCATTGCTGTGCATTTCTGATGCTCACTCAGATCTGAGGCCGCTCCCCCTGATCGTTGTTGTTGTTGGCAGATTATTAATAATCTTTTGGTGTAAAATGATGGTATTTTAAAATTTCATTATGTCTCCTTGCCTCAGGACATAAAGCAGAGGCAGAGCTGATTCAATTAGCGGGGATGGAATTGCCGGCCCCAGGCTGCTCCGCACTGCTGGGCTCACACTGCTCCTGTTGGAAAGGGATTGAATGGGGGCTGGGCCTTGGGTTTGCACATCCCACCTTGTCCTGCACTGCTGCAGAGATGGGGCCACCTCCCTTCCTGCCAGCAGATCCCGCTCCCTCTGCAACAAGAGATGGGGAGGTGGGAGAGCACACGGCTGCCAGAAATCGGTCCCTGTTAACTCCTGATACCAGTCACACCACGGAGTTTATGGGGTCTTTGTGCCTCTTGGGTTCAGACAGCACCATAGATAGAGTGGTTTGGGTCGGAAGGGACCCCCAAAGGCCGGGCAGTGCTCAGGAACACCCCAGCTCCAGCGGTGCTCACAGCCCCGACCCCGACCCCTCTGGTGGTGGATGATGGTGGTGATGGCAGAGCCAAGCTCGCTCCAGGGTGCTCTCACCGCTGGGTAATGAGGCAGAGATTTAGAGCTGCCTGCAGGAGAGACAAGGGGCTGCGCTCCCTCCAAAGTCCCCCATGGGTTAGATTAGGCTGTCTGCAAGGAAACTTAATTGATTCTTTAGGTTAAAGACTTTTCATCTGCGCAGACAATCCAAAGCATTAATTCTGTATAATGTGACACGGAACATTTGCATGCAGCTCTCTGGCACAGCTTTTGCTCCCCGTGCTCCCTTTTGGGCTCTGATTTGTTTTCTTTCCAAGGCAAATTCTAGATCTGGCTTCCATCAACAGCACTAATTAATCCCTTTCTAAATATTCCAACATATATTATATCCTAAATAATTTTCAGGAGCAGGCTTGTGGCTTCAGGATTGTACCGTACTGAGATCCACACCCAGAGCTTGAGGGCAGAAATGAGATCAAAAATGGCATTGCATTGGGACTTCCCAAAGTAAAACTGCAGCTGTGCCACTTCCCACAGCTGGTGGAAGGGAATGGGATGGGAGTGGGTTGGGTTGGGTTCAGGTGGGAATCGGGATGAGATGGGATAGGATAGGATGGGATGAGATGACTCCAAAGCCATCTACTGATTTCCCTCACTAATTCATCCCGGGGAACTGCCAGCATTTACCTAATCCTATCCCAACACTTTGGTGGGAAAAGAATCAAACTCAGCTTTCCTTTATAAATCCGACCGGGACCGGCCTTGCTCCCTGGCACAAACACTTTCTACTGCGAGTGACTTTAACCACACATTTTCTTAATTTTGCTTGGGCTGTAAAATGGAAACTTCAAAGTGAAATGAAAGGAACCCGCGTTCAGACATTCATGTCTTTAACCCACTCTACCCCCAGACCTTCTCCTGAAGGTGGGTGTGACCGGGCACTGAGGGATGACACCAGTGATGGGATGATGGCAGCAACCCCAGGCAGCACCTGTGGGTACCAGGAGGGCACCCCTCTGCTGAAGGCTTCCCACACAAAGCAGGGCTGGTGGAAGCCAGATCCTGCTCAGCTGCATCCTGATGAGGAACCATGGTGTACCCAGGGTGGTTGTTTTCCTTGGAAGGACCCATCTGTGCTCGTTAACCCCACAAGTCATTAAGGGGACAGCAGTCTCCCTCCAGTGGGATTGGCCTGAATTGGGTGAGTGCGGTTCTTGTTGAATGTCCTTTGTGAAACAAAGCTAAAAGGGAGTGGGGTGGAAGGTTTGGGGCTCTGTTTACTGTCTTTGGGTGAATGGCAAAGCTGTGAGCCTGGGCAGAGAAGGAGCAGGGTGGGCAGGCAGGCTGGAACATCTCTCTAAGTGCCAGATGATGGATAGTGTGCAGCAGTGCATGTCAGGACTATGGGTGATCAAGGCTCAGGATACTTTATCCTTCGCTGCTTGTCTTGGCTGAAGCACCCTGCAGTTCTCACTGAAGCTTAATGAGCCCCAGGGGAAGAAGTGGTGTGTGCAGGAGCCTGGTGCTGCTCCTCATCCTCGATTCCAGAGTCACTCGTTCTCTCTCCAGTGGTTTTTAGTGCTCTAAAAGCTCCTCTGGTGAGAGGGTGGGGGCTGCATTGCCTCTGCAGAAACCAAATCCTCAGTGGGGATGCGGTGTAAGGAGCTGTCTCTGCTTGTAAATCCCTACTGCTGGTGTCCTGTCCATCCCCTGCCGGAGGGATTTGAAGCTGAGGAGCAAGGATAATGCAGAAAAGGATGTTCTGTGTTGGGACTTAAGAAGAAAACAAACTGCACATGCCCTGCAATCCCTCATCTCCGTGCTGGGAGCTGTAAATGGCACTTGACACAGACACAGAGCTGCCAATGAATTGCTCGCTATGGGCACATCCATCACTGCTGTGACAGCCCCACGGAGCATCTGCAGCCCCACAGCATCGAGGGGGTTTGGGTGCCAGAAAGTGACCTCTGGCAGTGAGCACTGCTCTCCTGTGCCTGCTGCTCATGCTTCTATGCCCAGCAGGATGCTCGGGCTGCAAAAGGAGCTGCCTGGCCCCATGCAGATATGGTAAAGTTCCCTCTTTTTCATGGTCTAGCTCTCCGTGTCGCTGGGCTGTGGATAAACACACGAGGATTTGGCTTTGCATGGCCCTGCTTGTGCCTTCATCCCCTCTTCTCCTCAGTTAATTCCCCAGTGGGTAATTAACTATTTGCAGCTGGCACTGAGGGGAAGGGGTGGATGGCCTTGGGGTTAAAAGAACATTTCAGGCTCATGGGGAAATAGGATGCCACCCTCACCCCGGCCATGGGAAGCGATGAGTGGGGATCACAGTGAGTGGGGCACGGTGCAGCTCAGCTTGCAGCAGCATGGGGCAGTCAGCGTGCATCTCCACGCTGCTATTTATAAGCTGGGAGTTGCACAAACCCGGGACTGTTTTTTCCGTGATTGCACTGAATCAGTGAAACGTGGAAAGCGGAGCCGTCTCTGGGACATCCTGTATGTGGGCTTCTTTATTTTTGCAAGGAGCTTTCGTTTCCACTCGGATGGGTTGCGGAGCAGGGCGTGCTGTCACAGCGGGTCGTGGAGGGAGTGATGAGCAACGTGCAGCCCGCGTGGGAAACATGGGGAGAGGTGGGGGGGGTCTGCTCTGCCTTCTCTTTCCTATGACTGTGACAGCTGCTGAGGTGACTCAGGCTGGTTCCCACCGCCCGGGAGGTGCTGAGGGTTAGGAGGGGTTCCCAAGGCTGTGTGGCATCGTAGTGCTCCTGGGAGGGAATCCTAAATCACGTTGCTGACACTTGGGGTGTGTTTTATCCCAAGTCAGCGTGGTTTTTGCCTTCACGTTTTGCTAAGCACAGAGATAAGGGCATATGAGCAGGATCCCATCCTGCATCCTGCCCCATGGGTGCCCGGGAATGAGCAGATCCCAGCAGGGCACGTTGCTGAGCTCCTGCCCCAACGTCTGCGTGGCTCAGATGTGTGGGATGAAGGTGTGCCCTGGGGTGTCTTCCGTGGGCACACCACTCCCAGAATGCATCCCCAGCGTGGTCTGATGAGCCCGATGCGTTTGGTGTGAATTGTGACTGCTCGATGGGGGAACTGCTATGGGCAAGTTCGGAGCTGCTGGGGGTGCAAGGAGAGCATCCGCTCTCTCAAGGCTGAGTGTCCCCCAGGAAGGGTCAGGGTGCTGGTGCTGGTTTGTCCAAAAGGTTTCATTATTGTAAGAGTGCGTGAGAAGTGGTGTCACTGCCCCGGACCTGCTGCACACCCATGGCTGTGCTGTGCATGCGGAGCCCAACCGTGGGGCTGCAGGGCAGGAAGAGGGATCTGCTCGGTGCCACATCAAGCACGGGGTGATTGGAACCTCCTGCTCTGCGGGGGTGGATGCAGAGCAACTCAGTCCTCACTGAGAATGGGACGGCCCCGGAAAACCACCAGGCTGGGATCAGGCTGGCCACGAGCAGGTGGAGCCCCTTCCGTTTGCTTTGCAGCCCCCTGAAAGGCACACGAGGCTGGAGGTGCTATAGCCGAGCCTGGAGGTGCTGCTTGGGAACAGCTGAACCCCAATGGTAATAAAAACCATGGGAGAACCCAGACCCAAACGCAGCAGCGGCGTTTGGGAGCCAGATTTCACCAAGGGAAGTGACTCAACGTCTTGGAAGGAGTTGGGGGCGGTGGGAGGACAGGAGGGTGGGGGGGGAGGGGTGCAGGGTGGGCTGGGGCAGCTGGCAGCCACCTGGCCCTATGGTGTCCCCCTTGCGTTGCCCAGCATCGCCCCACAGCCCTATAGGGCCCGGCCGGGTGCCAGGAAAGGCGGCCCCGCGGGAAGCAACGCACCGCAGGATCCCCGCCAGTTTTCCCACCCTCTCCCAGCTGTTGCTCGCGGAGCCAAAACCACCCTGAGGATGCTGCTGCTGTTCCTTCCCCCCTCCCCTTCTCCTTAAAAGCCGCCTGTGCCCTACGCCGCTGCCTGCAGCATCCTCACCGGGCTCAGCTCCTCTTCCTCGCTGCCTTCATCCCAGAGCAGAGAGGGCTGTGGCAGAGCTCCAGGTATTGGGTACTGGGAATGGAGGGGGAAGAGAGGAGCGCTGGCACTGAGCCCTCTCCCCTGCTGAATCCTAGGGACCCCATGCAGCACTGCTCCCCGCTGCCCACGGCAGAGGTGGTGGTGGCAGAGGTCACAGCTGGTGACACTGCTGTCCCGTCAAGGTGTGGGGCATCAGCACTGGGCGGTGTTGGAGGAGTCCCCAGAGAGGGGGATTTGGGGGGGGGGGGGGGGGGGAATGGGCTGTTTGGCTGTGGGAGGGGTTAGGATGGGTCCTACTGGCAGAGCAATGGGGGGTGGGGGCAGCACCAGGCTGTGCGTCTCCTGCACTGCAGCAGGACCGGGTTTCACTTTAAAAATATATACTCTTGGCACTTTCAGATACTTCTGGGAGCTGCTGTGACGGGAACTGCGCTGCCCAAAAGCACTGGGATGGTGAAGGGGTTGTGCTCTGCTGGGCTGTGTGTCACTGCTGTCACCCCATGCCACGTCCCCTCCCCCCTGGCCCCAGCACAACAGTGTGACAGTCATGAGCTGCTCACATAGGCAAATCCCCATGAGTGGGTGCTGGGGGGGGACCAAGCATCCTCCTGGGGACTCTTCTCTCTTCTCCTTTCTCCAGTATGAGAGCATCAGCATTTTTTTTCCTGATTCAGCCCCGGGACGGTGGTTTTGTAACCCGGTGCTGTGCGAAGCGGGGATGGCAGCTGGGGCTGATTCCTCTTTCACAGCTCCTGGGGTGAGATTGATGTCACCACCTGCTCAGGCCGTTGTGTGCCCCTGGAGGTGTCACTTCTCATTGGGCATTGCTGGTGCCGCACGGCGGGGGAGGTGCTGGGGGTTCTGCACTGTCACAGCCATTCTGAGTGGCTCCGTGTGCCCCCCACGGAGGCGATGCTATTGGGGAACCCAGTGACGGTGGAGCGAGCTCCGTTTTTTTTCAGGCACAGTGACCACCTCTTCCACTTGTGTCCCCGTGTGATCCGGGATGGGGACGCGCTGCTGGATCCATCCCCACCTTCGTGCGTGGGTTGCAGCTGCACCAACAGCTGGGAGCAACCAGGCAGGAATGCGTTCCCTTCCACCACGCACCCTGGGAACGCTGGGGACAGTGTGTGCCTGGCTCTACACCAGCGTGGAGTGCTGAGCTCTGCCCAAAGGCTTTGGGGCTGAGGAGCTGCTCTGTGCACAACGCCTCAAAATCAGGGTCCCCATCCCCACATCCTGCCTTGCAGCGTTGCTTCCTCCTTCCCAGGCACGGGCCAAGCCAACGTCTGGTTGTACTTTTGTGTGTGTGTGCCACAGGCTGTGGTTTTGCTCATCCTCCCATGCGCATCCTCTGCGGGATGAGAGAGCTCAGCGAAAGCCTCTGGTGGAGAAGTGACCAAACCCCGCAGCGGCCGACACAATCCTAACAGGGTGACAGCAGTGGGGATGGAACCTCTGCGTGCACTGAAGCACTGGGAGTTATCCGGCTGAGAGGTAAACACCTCCAGGTTTTGATGTCCGTGGGGATGCTCCTGGGTCGGGTGTGGAGCGATATTTGGCGCGCAGGGAAGGGTTGGCTGCAGCCAGCAGGAATTCGTTGCTTTCCCCAGGGGGTTGCAGCCAGCCGAGGGTTTTCTCCTCCCTGTTATTATGAAGTGGGTTTGGTGTTTGGCTTGGTGATGGTGGTGACCTGCAGGGCCGCACACTGGGACCGTGTTGGTCACCATCACTCTCATTTTCTTGGAGTTTTATTTGCCTGACCCCAAAGTCCCCCCACACCGCAGCATGGTCGCGTCCCTCTGTCCGGCAGCAGCAGGGACAGATCCATTTCCTTCCTTTGGTTTCCTTCCTCTTTACACCCTCAAAAACCCAAGCTGCTGAGAGCAGCTCCACAGGTGCCACGCAAACCTCCCCATGGTGTCCCCAACCTCACTCTGGCTTTGTCCCCAAGCAGCCACGGTGATGCACAGAGCAGCCCAGGGGACACCGTGCTATGAGGTGTAAATTCCCCGGGTTACAGCGTCGCACCCCAATGGCAATGCAGCGGGGACAGCTCCTGCCACGGGGTGGTTGTGTTTCCAGCTGTGCCGTGCAGCTGGCTCGCTGGCACTCTGCCGTGCAGCCAGCTCCCTGCGACGTGCAGGGAATTGGGATACATCCCCAGAAGAGATAGATGCTCATCACATCGTCCTCATTGCAGCACGCAGCCCTCATCCCATGGCCGGCAGCGGATGCTGCACGGCGTGGGGCTGGTGGCTTCCCTTGTGCTGAGCATTGTGTTTTGGGGTCCAATGCCATTTCTGGGCAGAGCGGGGTGTGCAGGCTGTGACCCCACGCTGCTGTGACCCCACGCTGCTGGGTCCCTGTACTGCTTCCATGGACCGTCCCGAAGTGCTCAGCAGTGCTGCCCAGAAAAACACTGACTCATGCTGTTATTCTGTCCCACCCTGGGCACAGCCGGCTTTTTAAGGCTGCCTTTTCCAGTTATTCCTTTTTTTATCTGCCTGTTCGCAACGCAGCCTCGCTCAGGGTCCCGGAGCCCAAGCACCGTGGATGCAGGTAGGGCTTTGTGCCTCAGTTTCTCCTCTAGGAACAGGCTTTGCTCCCTCCCTCTGCCAATTGGGACTGCAGATTGCTGGGCTGTTTCTGGGGTTTTGTGGGTGTCCAGATTTGGGAGATGGGGGGTACAAAGGGGTGGCAGCAGTGTGGGGCTCCCTGCAAGCTGCTCTCCCCCATGGCATCACCATAATTCCAAGAGGGACAATCTTGAGAGATCAGAGATGCCCTACTGAGATGCCAGGAAGTTTTTCTGCATGCACATAACCTAAAAATAGGGTTTGGGTGTGCAGTTCCCAGCAGTCTCCTCTGGGCATTTAGCAGCAGCAAGGTCTGAGCTCTTGTTATGGGCATTTTGACTGCATCCAACTTGCACTCAGGACTGGGGACATCACAACAGGGATGTCATTGCCATGGCAACTGCCAGCTGAAGTAAGTGAGAACTGGAGCTGGGCATCATGCACTCCAATTTTTCCCATCTCCTTCCGTCCGTTCCCACTCCCCCATACACTGCTGATGGCCAGCACAGGGCTGGGAGGAAACTCGGGACTCAGGGCTTTGGTATGGGGCAGCCACAAGGGGACACGGACCCACTGCTTCACCCCACAGCTTGGGCGAACACAGAGCCTGGCTCCTGCAGGGTATGTCCTGTGCTCAATGGGGACATGTATGTACAAGAAGGAAAATGCTGATTGCTAAGCATCCCATGGCCGAGCGCAGGGACATGGCAGACCCATATATGACTTTTTCTCCTGGCTGTGCTCCCCCGTTTCCCCACTCACATCCGTCCTCCCGGCTGCGGAAGCCTTTTTTTTTTGCCCAGAAAAAGCTGCATTTGAAGGTTTCTGCTGTTCTCTCCGCTTCCTGTGGCCGTCCCAAGAACAACAGCCCTGACCTCATCCTGGCGGTGTGCGGGGACCGCCCCGAGCTCAGCCCTATGGGGGTCCCCGGCCGAGCACAGCTGTGTGAATCACAGCTTTTGGATTATTTGGGGCAGATCCTGCGCTCATTTTTTGTGGAGGTAGGAGGACAGAGATGAATAGGGAACAGCACATAACGTGGTTTTGGCTCGTGCTGAGTATTTGCAGCCCAGAAGGAACATTGAAACACGATGATGCGTGGGTTTGACTTGTTTTTTGTTGTTGTTGTTTTGCTTATTTCACACACACTTTATGGGATTTTTGCAAACGGGAGAAGAAATGGAGATGGGGTTCTTCAAGTCCAGGCTGGTAGGAGTGGGGCTGGGTACCCCTCGCTGCCCTGGCACTGGTGCTCGTGGCTGCAGCACAGCCACGCAGGGCACGTCCTGAAGCATTGCTCTCAGCAGGGTCTGGGGAGTGTCCTGCAATCAGTGTTTAAAAAAAAAAAACAAAAAGAGGGAAAGGGAAGGGAGAGCAAAACAAACAGGCAATTCTGAGCAAAGGCACAGCTTTGAAATGTCGAGCTGAATGTCATCGCGTTGGAAAGTGATGCTACAGAAGAGATTTTCTGTGAAAAATGGGTGAGTGGGTGCAACTGGAAGAGGGGGGAGTGCCAAGGGTGGAGAAGTGGGGTCCTCCTTGGAGCAGCAGGGCGATGGGATGGGGATGGGGATGGGGATGCTCTGTCACCCACAGCTTTGCTTTTGGGGAGATTGCGTGTAGGGGCAGGACCAGCTCAGGGATGTCACTTGATGGCTTGTCCCCTGGGCACCTCTCCTGCGGCTCTGTGAGGGGACTGGGATGCATTGGGTATGGGGATTCACTGAGCACACTTCTGATTGCAAAATCCACGGGTTGTGACATGGATGGGACCCCCACCAGCTGCTTGCTCAGGGATTTGCCCATCATCCTCAACTTGCTAGTTCTCAATGGGAGTGTCACTGAGGGCAGGAAAGGGCAGAGAGTGGTGGGGCTGTGAGGGAAGGAACTGGAGGAAAAGCCCATGGAGAAACAATAGCTTATTGTGTAAACTCATGGGGGCTTGGGAGCAGTGCTGGCAGGAGGATGACGCTCAGAGTTGCAGTGCACAGCCTGGTTGGGTTCGGGGTGCAGAGCCCCAGGGCTGTT
The DNA here is from genome assembly GCA_036925125.1 of Oreortyx pictus. Lineage (NCBI taxonomy): Eukaryota > Metazoa > Chordata > Aves > Galliformes > Odontophoridae > Oreortyx > Oreortyx pictus. Next base: position 12,881,379 of record JAUPFR010000019.1, on the reverse strand, counting down.
AGCAGGGAACAGTGCAACATGCTTAGTGGGGGCTCAGAGTGGCTGGCAGGGCACAGCTTTGAGTAATGGCAAATGGCACCTTCAGTGCTCACGGTTCACATTTTGCTCAGTGCTCGGGAGAAGAAAGAGCAGAGCTGTAGTACTTTGCAGTTTGGAAAATCTCTAATTAGCCTAACACCAATTGTTTCCTCAGAATTAAGTAGGCAATAAACCCATTTTTGTGAGTAAGGCTGCAACTACATCCTGGTGAGCAAAAGCAAGATGTGCACAGCAGCTCCCAGAGCTGGTGCTTCTCCTGATCTGGGCATAAGCATTCCACACGAGCCCCAGCAGCAGAGTTGGGTCCATGGGATCCTCCAGCCTTCCCAGGCTCCCCTCTCCAGACACACCTCTGTTCTAACACTGTGTTTGCTTGGCAGGGCATCGCCATCTGGAGAAGCTGGATCTGACCAGGCAGTGATCTGTGCACCAACCATGGCACTTTCCAATTTGTCTGATTACTCTGATGACTCTGAGATATACGACTACTCGGATTACACCTATGAAGAACCAGGCAGCGTGTGGACAGGCCCGTCCTACGACCCAAAGGACATTGCAAGGATACTCTCCGTTGTCATCTACAGTGTGTCCTGCGTGCTGGGCATCCTGGGGAACGGCCTTGTCATAGCCATCATCACTCTGAAGATGAAGAAGTCGGTCAATGCCATTTGGTTCCTCAACCTGGCCGTCGCCGACTTCCTCTTCAACATCTTCCTACCCATAAACATTGCATACACCGCCATGCGCTACAACTGGATCTTTGGGACCGTCATGTGCAAGCTGAACTCCTTCCTCCTCATCCTCAACATGTACACCAGTGTCCTTCTGCTCACCACTATCAGCTTTGATCGCTACGTGTCGGTGGTTTTCCCTGTCTGGTCTCAAAACCATCGGTCAACCAACCTGGCATGTATGGTCTGCCTGATCATCTGGATGGTTGGGATCATCATGAGTTGCCCTTCTCTTGTCTTCCGAGATACAGCACAAGCCCGCAACTCTGTCATTTGTTTCAGCAACTTCTCCATGTCCAGGAATAGGTCTTACCAAACACTGGCACTAGTGAGACACCGAACGGTGAACGTCACCAGGCTGTTTGCTGGGTTCCTCCTGCCCATCACCATCATCACCTTCTGCTACGTCTCCATCGCCTTCAACCTGCGGCGAAACCGCCTCGCCAAGTCCAAGAAGCCCTTCAAGATCATAGTCACCATCATCATCACCTTCTTCCTGTGCTGGAGCCCCTACCACCTGCTGAACATCCTGGAAACAGAGCCCAACCTGGTCCCGCGCTCCGTGTTTGAGATCGGCATCCCCATCACCACAGCGCTTGCTGCCTCCAACAGCTGCATGAACCCTGTCCTCTACGTCTTCATGGGTCAGGACTTCAAGAAGTTCAAGGTGACCATCCTTTCCAGGCTGGTGAACGCGCTCAGTGAGGAGACGGGCCACTCCAGCATCGTGCACAGGAGCTTCTCCAAGATGTCTTCGATGACTGAAAAGGAGACAACCGTCCTCTAAGTCTGGATGCTCGTGGGATGGCCACAGTCCTCCAGGGCCACCCGTGTCCAGCACCATGATGGTGGAATGAGCATGGTCCCACACAAAGAGTGTGTTCTTTGACTGGCCTCACTGCCTGGGCATGGACATGCATTGCAGATCTCTCTGTGTGTGGCCCATGCTCCTTGGCCAAGGCACTCCTTCGTTTTCCAGAGACATCTGCAGCTCGGAGGAGACATGAGACATGTATTTTAAATCCTGACATATATTGGTACTAGAGCAGTGTGTCTAACTGTGACGTGAGCACTGTGTATCCAGCAGAGAGCACTGCAACAGACACAGTGCTCACCAAGGGCTCAGCGCTGTTGCTCAGCCTGCTTCTGTGCCCCCACTTTGCTCAGTGAAGCAGTGCTGCTGGGAAGGGGTGAGGGTTCGTGGGCTCAACCAAGGGGAAAGTTGGAATCAAAAGGAGAAAAGATGCATCATGGAAGGTCCTTGCAGTGTGCCCTAGTAACGAATGGTTGATCCAGTGTATCTATCCAATTTCATGCACAGTTAACTGGGGAGGTAATTCATGGAAATTCACAGGCTTCTTGCCTGTGATGAGCAGGTAAACACCGTTCTCACCCTTATTTACTGGCTTATTTCTTTGTGCAGTTCCAGGAGGAAGGGCCACATCCCCACTGTGGAGGTGACACTTTGGGTGCCCCTGAGGGTCACAGTCCTTATGGTGGGGGCACTCCCAGCACAAGCCTGCTCCTAGGTACACACAAAAGCAGGGATATCAAATTAAAAATATATATCAAAAAAGAGCAAGCATTGGGTGCAGGGGGGGGAGGAGACACAGCCACGTCCCCATTCCTGCCCTCAGCACGAGCAGGGATGCTCCCACTGTGTTTCGGTGGCTGGATTTTGTGAGCCCATCTGTTATCCCTGCAAACATCTTTCCCAAACCTTGGTGACTTGATACATAACCTCGGGTTATACCATCATTGCAGGCAGCTTTGGAAACCTAATATTTGCGTTCATCTTTGTGGGTGTTTGCCTATTTAATACAAAACCTGTTTTACATACAAATACCCTGCTATGTGTTGGAGCAGAGAAGGAACTCAAGCTTTTCAGCTTTTTCCCAGTGCGCATTACTGATTCCCAGTGCTGAACTGAGGGATACAGGGAAGCAGTGGGGCCAGACTGGGATCTTGTCCTGCCTTCGGAATGTGATGGCCCCAGTAGCACCCCCAGCACCTCATTATCGTTGTTACCCCCTTCGATTTGGTTCCAGAGGATCCAAATGGCTCTTTAGGAAAGAAAAAGCTGACAGTGTCCTCCCCCATGCTCGTGTCACCCCAACATGTTCTCTGTCAGATGGAATCCGGTGAATGCTCTGTTCTGCTGATTAAAATAGGAATTATTAATGGCAGCAGCAGACTCGGTGGCAGACTGGGAGTGCTGAGCATCCCACCCGACTCCAACTGCAGCTCCATGTGCTGGGAATGGGACCTGGCACACAGGAGCTGGCTGTGTTTGGGGTTGGGGTCAAGGTTTTATGGCAGCACACAGCTGGACAGGAGAGCTCTGGTAGCTGGGACCCCCAGCCCTGTGACCCTCACTGACATTCCTGGGCCACTGTATACATCCATTAAACCTAGTCTCCATCCCCTGAGGTTCCACACCCCGAGGACACCCCCCATCTCCATCCCTGGGTTGCCAGTTCCCATCCCATCTCTGGGACCTTCAGTCACCACCCGCAGGACCCCTTGGCTCCCTCCCCGCCTTTCCCCATCTCCCCGGAGCTTCAGGGCTGGGTCTCATTTCACACAACCATTTGGGAAATCACTCCAGAATATACCAAAATCATTTCTGCAGAACACATTACCATCCTCTAATGACTGTTCTTTTTCAATTAGTTGTCACAGCCTTGAAATAAAGCCGTGCTTTACTTCTCCAATAAATCTCACCCTTTATTTGGAAATGGATTTAAGGAAAAAAAAAAAAGAATAAACATGCTATCATCTCCCTTTCCCCAGTGCCAGGCGGGCTGGAGCCATGCTTAAATTATCCTCACTGCATTCAGGCAGATCATCAACTGTAAATTTTACAGAAAATAATAAAAAAAACGATAAATAAACATGCTTCTTTTGTAGGGGGGTGAATATTACTGCTGCTCAGATTTATAACCCTCATCTCCCATACATTTTATAGCTTTTGTAAAAAATAAAAAAATAAAAAATGCTGTCGCAGCTTCTGTGTTATGCTGCTAAGGAGGTTTCTCCCCCACACTTAAGGAGCAGCATGAGCTTAGTGTGCAATTTAATTTGGGAGGAAGAGGAACCTTGCTTGGGGCCTCAGTTCATCCCAAGGAGAGGTCGTTGGTGTGGCTGGGAAGGGAACTGCTCTGTATCTTATCCCATCCCCATGCTATCACATTCCTATCCCCACCTCTATCCTCATCCCCATCCCCTCCCACTGCCGCCTGCTGAGCACCAAACCCACGCAGAACTGGGGGTAATGCGGGCAGTTTTGGTGCAGGCACCGTTACCACAGCAACCACTGAGGAACCCATCCAGCCTAGCTGCTGCCAGAGCCGGCAGACATTGCAGAGAAGAGATTTCCAGTAGCTGGGAAGCGTTGTGCCTCACACAGCTGATGCTGAGCAGAGCCAGTGATGCCCACACACCATCTCCTTGCTGCCAGGGCACTGCCGAAAGTAAGGGTGCTACAGGAGTGCTGCAGCTCCAAGGAAGGCTAGCCAGGAGGAATGGCACCAATCCCACCAAAACTGTTCTTTTTATAGAGCCTGAGGCACGATAAGAGGCAGTGGAAATAAAGCTGGCAGTAAATCTCTCCGCTCACACAATGCACCTGAATAAACCTTCCTCTGAGGACAGCAGTGGGGGAAAAAATGCTGCCAGCACTGAGCTGCCTCATCAGCACTCCGAAGGCAGGGGTGTCATTAATGCAATTAAGGCTGGGGGGGGGGAGGGGGGGGGGCTGCACAAACACACGGGGAAACAGGGTAGCAACAGAACTCCTTTAATAGCTGGGTTGACCTGAGGATTGGTTCTGACAGAGGTAGGCAGCCACCGGCCTCCAGCGCAGGACGGGGGACACTCCTTGCAAAATACATTCGTGAGCAATCAGCTCCCCGTGCAAAGAGGCCCCTCCCCATCCTGCCCCACAGGCACCGTCAGCTCCGCACGCACGTTAGAAAAATATATTTTATTGATAATCTCCTCCTCCAGTGGAGTTTTCTTCTTTTTCTTCGAATATAGATTAATCGCTGCCGATAGATTCTGGACCTGTGCACTTGCGTCTGTCACCATCCAGAGTTCAAAGCCAATCGTGAGTACCTAACTCTAAAAAAGGCTGCAGACAAGATATGGCTTTTGTACCTCCATCCATCCGTGGGAGGGTTGGGGTAGGTGGGGCCGCACGCAGCACTGCACAGAGCCAGCTTTGCAGACGTTGTTTGCCAGGCACAGTGCTCCTTTGGTTTCCTCCTACCCCAGGGCCAGGGCAGAAGCTGTGCTCCATACCTAGACCTTCCTTGCACCTTGGTCTCATTGTCAGAGCTGGCCCAGCTCTCATCCAGACCCCCACCCACTATTCCTCATCCCCCAGTGGGGAATGGATGCTCCCGCAGGTCCTGCAAGCTGCTCTATCCAGGGTCAGTGCTCCCACCACCACGCAAAGAGGTAGCTCCCCCAGAACCCAGAGATGGTGCACTGGGACCACCTGACCTCTGTGCATCCCTCGGTGACGGACGATGCTGCCCCTCATGCTGTACTCCTCCTTGTTGTAATTATCTCTGCTGGAGGCCCAGAGGAGCTGCTCAGGGAGCACACAGAGCATGGGGACAGCCCCCAAAGCCAGCACGGCCCAAGCATTGCAGCATCCGTTTGCAAATAGCTGCTTGCAGTCCTCAGGATGCTGCAACAGCCGACATGGGAGTGGGATGGAGCTGCTCAGCCCCACACCACCTGTGTTACCCTGCTCCCGTGATGTCCAGCACAGCAGGGGGACACCTACAGGATGGGGCTGGGGACAGGGACCGGCAGCAGTGGCAGGGCACTGTGCATCCCCACGGTGCCCAGCTCTGTGGAGGTATCAACCAAGCAAACTGAGCAATGGCTGGGGAGCGAGCGCTTCTCATGCAGGGGGTTGATTAACAGCTCATAGCAGCAGATGGAGAACTACAAGAAAGCCACCCACTGGGTGGAAGCAGGCAGAGGAAATCAATCCTTTCCTCCCCAGGCAGGGGGGCAGGTCCCCCATGACCGTCACCTCGGGTAGTAGTCATCAGGCACCCCTGAAAGGTTGCGGAGCTTCAGAGCGGCATCCACCGTGCGGATGTATCCATTGATCATCTTCCTCATCTCGGGGGTGTAGGGGTCGTACTCCAGCTTCCTCAAACCCGAGCGCTTGAAGTTGCCGTCCTTCTGCCCCTCGACGCAAAGCAGGCGGTCCTCGCAGGCAGCGATGCCCAGCAGCCCCACCATGCGCTTCAGCTGCACGAAGAGGTCCCTCTTGAGGTCCTCAAAGTGCACCACCAGAACCTTCCTGCCAAAGCGCAGCCAGTCCAGGGTGTGGGTCGCCCACCACGGTGCGTAGTTGGCCACGAACTCCGGCCACTCTGCAACAAGCACAAGGGACAGCAAGGGTGAGGTTTGGGTGGCCCTGTGGTCCTCGTGCCACTGTCCCCCTGCTCTGGTTTGTAGGAATGTTGTGAGGCACTGACAGCTCCGTGGACATGGGCATGTCTCATTTACCCCCAGTTTCTTGGCTAATTGATCTTTGCATAAAAACTGGGATAAAAAGGATCATGAAACAGCCGTAACAAGCAGCGACTCTCCTGGAAACACATTCTGCACATAGATCATGAAGCATGAAGCTCTGGGTTTCTGCCTCTTCCTCTCTGCCCCCAAGAAACCAATGCCTGATTAATAGCCAAACCATATTTAATTCCCCAAAGAATCATTAAACACAGTATCTCTTTCATTAAAGAGATACAGGACAATTCACCTTGTGTAATCATATCACATAAAACTTTGCTTTGGAACCACTCCAGGGACATCGTAAAATTAATGTCATGGAACAAAATAGGGATTTTTGCTGAGCCTCCAGCCTCTGCTAGCTCGTAGCCAGGGGAAGGAATATCCTCGCTGCCAAGGGCCACATCCAGCATCTTCCAACACCTAATGAATTGCCCCTAAATTAGAGAGGGAAGCAGGGTGGGGTGCTGGGGAGATCAGGGCTTTCTGCAGGGGAGGCTTGGGCTCACAGATCACCACGACCATGTTTCTCAACAAATCTTAACCCACCTAAAGGCCTCAGGTGGTGGCAAACCTCCACCTTTCCAAGCAAGCTGTGCCAAAGCCCAACTAACCTGACAATTAACCCAGGTGGCAACAACATGTTAAAATGTGGGATCTCCTTTGGGTCGGTTGTGAACCAGGAGCAATTCGTGCACCCCATGACAGTGGGACACAGCTGTGCCCAGCTGCATGGGGCTGGAGCCCAGGGGGCTGCCCCAGGAGTGCTGAAAGGGTGTTTGGATGCTAGGGAGGGCTCAGTTCATAACCAAAATGCCTCTGCCGGCATCGAGCACATGGTAATAACTAAACCCAGGCACATCACTGCAACAACGGAAAAAGATCCCCTTAAATAAACTCTGAATTAAGGGTAGCAGATGTTCAATCAAGCTAAATATTTTAACTCTTTCCAATGAAGTCAATTCCACAACAGCAATTTGTAAATTGCTATAATTAACAAGCCTCTGCAAGCTGTCTGTGGATGGGAAGGTGGCTCTTCACAAGCAGCCAGGCATGCCGAACCCACCGGCGTGGCCCAAGGGAAAGGGGGTGGAATTTGCCATAAGCAACTATGGGGTGATTTTCACCCTTCAGAGGCCTGCCCTGAGGAGGGTGTTCCCGTGCTAGTGGCAGCACGGCACCGGCTGTCCCAGACCTGCGGTGATGCATGCAAATATTTTACCAGCCCCATTCGTTTTTAATCTCTTCTTCCTCTCTGTGCACTAAGTCATCTGTACTGAGGCTCCCTGCCTCGTAGAGCTGCTTGTAAGAGGCAGAGTCTCTCTCCTCCCACCCAACCTCCTCACTACAAGACATTGAGGCACTGAAACTTGGTCAGGGGAGAGTCAGGTTGGAAATTAGGAAAAACATCTTCTCAGGAGTGATGATCCATCAGCACAGGCTGCCCAGGGAGGTGGCAGGGTCACCGTTCCCAGGAGCTGTGGAGGTGTGGCACTGAAGGACACAATGGGTACGGTGAAGGTGTGTTGGGCTCAGTGATCTCAGAGGTCTTTTTCATACTTAAAGATCCTATGTTCTGCAAGTGGACGTAGTGGTGATGGGTTGATGGTTGGGCTTGAGGATCCCAGAGGTCTTTTTCAACCCTGATGACTGTACAATTGCACAATGACCCTATTGGCTGCAAACCTAAGGGATGCTCCTCACCCCTGGAGACCAAACGTGATGGCACCACGGGTTGGTCACACATGGACCCAGCTCACTCCTACCTTTGCCCCTCCAGTGGGCATGTGCAGCAAAGCCAATGTGCCCCCCATATTTGCGGTTGAACTCTGCCATCAGTGCCTTATAGGGGTTGCGGATCAGTAGGATGGCTGCGTCAAAGGCCTCGATCTCCTTCTGACCACTCTCGTGGGTTTTGATGCAGATGGTCCGCCCGCTCCGCCAGTGGTCCCGCTCACCCTTGAACCCTGCCAGGCAGAGTACATCATCTCTCTCACTGCAGTTTTAAAGTTCTCATTATGAAGTAAGAGGGGGAAAAAGCAAAGACTGAAACACAGCAGAGGGAGAACACAGGTAGGGCTCGTGCTTGTAAGGTCGGGTCCTTGGTTCACCAGGAGAGGCCAGGCAGTGTGGAGCAGCATCAGCACGCTCTGTACCCAGCTCCACCACACTGCACCCCACACTCACCTTTGTTGTAGAGGGACCCATCGAAGTAGTAGCTGCCAGTGTAGAAGCCGGTGGCAAGCTCGATCAGGTGCCGTGCCCACGTGTTGCCAGCCCCAGGAAAGCTGGCCAGGGCAACAAGCTGCTTGGAGCGGGTGGGCAGGAACCGGCGGTCCATGCAGCGGTTGTCTGCGAGGGGAAGGTGGGGTCAGCATCTCCCTCCACTGCAGTCCATATTGCATTTTTATTTCCACCCCTTTCTTCTATCCCTTTGTCCTCTATGGGACAGGAGCTGCTCTGGGCACGCCCTGCCTGCTCCCAGTTCTTTCCCCTGTATTTCCAACATACATATGTGGGTTCATTCCCTCACGTTGGTGGGTTCACCTGCTGGCTGCACACTGCAGTTTGGTGACAAGAGAAAAAACCCAAGCAAGGAGGGATCCCATTGGAGACAGATGGCAAACTGCAATTTCCTGCATCTGATTTAAGCAGTAATTAAAACAGTTTGTTCAGGGGACAATCTATTTCCTGGGAAATTAAAATAAATCGTGATTTCTAATGAATGGTGAATAACTCTAACAGAGCAGCTGTCTGTGGGATGGGCGAAGTGGTGGCTGCCCAGTACCCCCATCCCGTGCCCACCTTGCACCTGGGTCTGGTAGACAAGCAGGAACTCAGCGGTGCCGCAGCTCTCAAACTCCTCTCCGGCGCAGCGCTGGGCACAGAGCTGCTCGTCCTCACGCTCGTGCAGGGGGAAAAGCGTGGTGGGGAAACCACAGTGACAGATGGTGCCAGCCAGAGCTGACAGTGGGAACTCCTGCAGGGATGGGAACACAGACAGAGCCATCCTCAGAGCCCCATTTATGTGGCACTAAGGGATGAGGTTTATTGGGCATGGTGGTGATGGGTTGGCAGTTGGACTCGACCATCTTGGAGGTCTCATCCAACATCAACAATTCTATGAGTGGGCATAGTGGTGATGGGTTGACAGTTGGACTTGATGATCTTAATAGTCCTTTCCAACCTTGATGATTCCATGAGTGGGAATGGGTTGATCACTGAACTTGTTGATCTTGGTGGTCTTCTCTAACCTTAATGATTCTATCGTGATCTTTTGCTGGAAGCCTACTGCAAGCCCCTGGGCAGAGCCAGGGCTGCTGATCTCAGGCATAGTACTTGGACAGGAGCAAAATCTCCTTCCCCCAGAGTGACAACCTTTGATGAGCCACTGGGCAGCAAAACTGATCATTTGTAAACAACATCATCACACTTAATGGAACACGGATCTATCTAGCATGACACATCTGCTGGCTCAGTTTTGAATGCAAGTCTCAGTACCTTTTCAGTGCAGAAGTCCACACACTTGTCCACAGACATGTTGGGCATGGGCTGACTGGCAGGTAGGGCAATGGAGATATTGTCTGGCTGGTGGAAGCAGCCCCGGAATATCGCACTGCCATCTGCAGGGAGGGCAAACCCGTCAGGTTGAGTTTGTTAACATTCTGCTAATTGGATTTTGGCTAGCTTCTTTCTGGGAAGTGTTTGTAAAGGAAAACGACTCAGGAATGGATCCTTTGATGGGGAGGACCCAAAGCGTCACACATGAGGTGTGCCTGGCTCACAGGTCAGCTGTACGGAGCCAGCTTCAGTGAGCAGAATGAGTCTATTACCGAACCCCCCTCATCCCCTATCAACACGATGCATTTCCTAGCTAATTTGGCTCATAGAGCCTTATAATCCCCAGTAACACATCCACTGAGAGGAAAACTGGGATTTCACCCCCAAAGGAAATCCCCACTTCCAGGGAGCACAAACTCACAGCGCCGGGCGGACTCCTGGGCCAGCTCCAGGCGGTAGATGGACAGACGGTTGGCCCCGCCGCAGGTGCTGCTCCGCTCACCCTTGCACTCCATGTTGCACTCAGATTCGCTGGCGTTGGGTGCCTGCACCTTATGGCCACAGTAGCACTCAGCACCAAACTCCAGCCCTGCATACAGGTAGCCCCTGGGGGAAGAGGGGTAAGTGCCAGGCGTGGAACAGGGAGTAGGGTTGGCGCTGGGGTAAGATCTGTGCTAGCAACAGCCCCTGGGGGATAATGGCAGAGGGGATGGATGGGTTGTGGGCCACCACTGTATGGCCAGAAGAGCCCAGTTCCACCTTTGGGTGCTTGCAGCCCCCTGCCCCATAGGAAAATAGCACTGAACACAGCCCATCAACCCCCGACCCTTTTCTTGAGGAGTAAAAGCATTTTCTCACATTCCCAGCAAAAAAAACCCAAACACATAAATCAAAATGACACACATCTAAAGGAAAATAAAGAAGGCAGGGAGAGGAGAGGAGCAGTTGGGGCAGGGAGCAGCAGCAGCGAAGTCAGATGGATGCATGGAAATTAATGAAGGTGCAGTGCTCCCTCCCAACCCTACCGCTCAGCACAGTTGTCCTGGCAACGGAAGACTGTCATCTTCTTGTAGTCAAAGAAGGACACGCCACGCAGCGTGCGACTCCGGGTGTTGTCCACGTAGCAGCCGATGTATCGTGCTGGGGAGGGAGAGGAGAGGGTCAGAGCCTTCAGATGATGATGATGATGATTTTTATTATTATTATTTCTGATTGGATGTGCTACAGTGCCCTGGCATCTCAGGGCAGGGAGGAACCAAAGGGTCCTCAGGAGGACACAGAGCAGGGCAGAGCTGTAGGGTTAAGGAGTAATGCAGCATGAACAAAATTTTGTTCAGCCAGGAACTCATTTTTCCCCAGCCCCAGTCATCGACACAGACAATATTTGCCCAGCACTAACAGTTGGCGAAGTAAAGACTGATGGCTGTGCTGAGAGCAAATGAGGATGCTGGTGGACAGGGAACAGAGCTGAATAAATTCATTCGACAAACTTGGCCTTTTCCAATGATCTGATAACAGCTACATCCTCGCTGCATTCCTTCTACACACCCGTGCCCACTGTGGACAGCACCCAGCCAGCCGTGCTACACCAGATCAACACCCCTACACCAGATCAACAGTGAGATACCTCCACACAGCACACCCTCCCTACCGAAACAGCATCATTTCCCTCCTGCATCTGCTGGGGACCTGCAGCAGCCCCACGTCCTGCACACCCCACAGCTGCCATGCACATCCCCATCCACGCTGCAACCCAGTTTTCCACATCAGCCCAGGCACGGGGTGGAGGAAGGAGGAAAGCAACATTCCCAATAACTCAAACACCACACAGTCATCGTTCACTGCTCCCAGTTGCCCTCAGCATAACTTGGCATTTCTGCAGCGCTGAGCAGGTTTCGACAGGTCAGCTGATTTAGTTCATGACAGATCTAACCAGCACAGGAGCACTCTGGCAATTTTCACAGCACCAGTGACTGATGTGCATTACGTTCAACCCATCGCTCTTGACATATGTGCACTGCAACTTATTAGGAAAGCAACTGGAATAATGAGGGAGATGAAAGGACAACAGGGGCTGCTGGGTGGACCACAGAGTGGGCAGCACCACCGTCCATCTGTCCATCCCCTTTCCTCCCCTGCTCATGCTGTTTAGCAAGCTAAATACAGAACCGAGAGGTTTTCTCAGGGCTGTGCTGCAGCGATGCTTGAAACGAATACCTGCCCCTGATTTTCCAGCTCATTGATCAAAGGCTGAGCCATTCACCAACCCCACGAAGCTCCTCTGCAGATGCTTTCCCAAAACCACTGTGCACAGCACCATCACAGACAGTGCTCACCACCAGGAAACTTCCAGCAACAGGCATCAAACCAAGCCCCGTGCTCTGTGCTGCAACCCCTGTCTGGTGTCAGGAGGTGTGAGGACATCTCTGGCCAAGTGCCCCCATGGCTGCTTCCCCCCTTTGTGTCACTGCTTGCTCATGCACCATGGCTGGGAACAGCTGGAGGAGCCCAGCAAAGGCTGATTGCAGCGGAGGGTGCAATGCGTACAGGCACAACAAGTTTTAACATGAGAAAGTGCCTTAAACACCACAAGCAGTTTTCCCTTCCCATTAAAAGCCCCATCATTAGGAGCAGCCTCACTCAGCCTCCATCTGCAGGCAGCCAGAAACCTGCAGCTGCTCAAACAAGTGGGACACCCTGGGCACCAGCATGGCAGGGACACCTCTAGCACCAGGAGTATGGGAACAACCTTGCACCAGGATGGCACGGACACCGGGACATCCCTGCTATCCTGGTGCCAAGGATAGCAAGGACATGGGGACATCCCAGCTCCTACACCGTGCAGCAGCTATGGTGCACGCTGTGGGGCTCAGGGGACATGAGAAGGCAGCAGAGAGCCTGATAACACCCAAACACCTTTGCAGTAGTCACCACTCCGCTCCCAACTTCATTCTGTGTTTCCTATGATGGATAATGCTGCAGCAATTGCCCTAAATACCATGGTGATCCATTACACTGCTGTCACAGGTGCACTGTACTGTGGCAAGCTGTATTGCTGCTCCTTGCCAGCCCACTTTATTACTGACAACAAATCTTAACAGCTCTCCCATTGAACCAAAAAGGTGAACTGCTGCCTTGCCAAGGGGTCACAAAGCCAGCTGGGAGTGGGCTTTCCTGGCAAATCCCAAAGGCAGTGGCACGGTGGAAGTTTTCCTCTGTGTTTCCCCGGGCTTTGCAGGCACTGGGTGTCAGCACCAGATGTGTAATGCTGTCTCACATCACCACGCGACCTCAGAGCGTGTCAGTGAGCATGGAACTCTGCCTTCGGCTGCCTTGGGGATAAATAGATGACATTTTAAAAATCAATGAGAACTACTGCATTCACTTATGCTTGTTCATTAATAACACTCCTGCTCGACACCACACCACGGGCAGGGAGCCCCTGGCCAAACCCAACTGCACGTCAGGCTTCAGTATTCATTGGGGCCAATGGGACTGATCCTGAATTTTCAAAGGTTGGGAGTTCTTGGGGGTAAGATGTCATAGAATCATCAGATCATTAATGTTAGAAGAGACTTCCAAGATCATTAAGTCCAACCATCAACCCAACCTCACTAAATCACGTCCCCAAATGCCACATCTCCACGTGTCAGCACAGACCTCATGCACTCCCCATCATGCAACCCCAAAGCACCCATCACTGGGAGCTCCAACCTAGAGCACAACAATACACAAGGTAAGAGCAAAAATGGAATAACTGAACTGGATGATTGTTTTTTTTGGGAAGGATGGAGGAGACAATCCTCCCCAGAGCACCCTCTGGGCCAACGCTCACCAAAGCAAGGCACGGGCACGTCACAGCCCATTGAAAGGGAAAACAGCTTAATTTCTTCATGCCATCCATAGAGCTCATCAATAAATACACACATACACTAGTGCCACATGCTCAGAAACATTTCACTAACATGACGCAAGCCCAGAATCCCTTCGATTTTGGGCACAAGGACATTTCAGGTGTACTACACCAGCCCTTACCTCTGTCCTCCTCCTTCTCACGGCCTCCCCGGCCCTTGGCTGCTCGGCTCCGCACCACGTCGTAGTCACCCGCTCTGCTCCTCTCTCCTGGTTCCTTGCCCTTGAACCAGGGGCCACGTCGCCGTCCCACTGTCACCTCTGGGAGACCCCGGCTCAGCCGTGTGCCCCCCAGGTAGGGTAGCCCCAGCCCTTCCCCCGCTCCAGGGCTGCGCTGGCTCCCCGTGACCCGGGGCTCCCCAGTGAAGCCAGCATGCAGGAAAACCAAGCTGCCAGCCGCCAGGTACAGAGCCAGAAGCGTGAAGAAGCGCACGGGTCTCCGCCGAAAAGAGCGCTGGAATTTTACCCACAGTTTGGCCATAGCATCTTCATCCCTCCTGGAGGGCCAGAGAGATGCTCTTCTTTGTGGGGGATTCTGCATTATTCCCCTCCTGGATGAGCCCCCCAGAGGGACATAGCAGCATAGAGGACCATGGGGAAGGGATGGAGCTTTGGAGCAGATCAGTGGGTGCAGCAGCTGTCAGCAGCAGATGCTCCCATGAGCATCTTTATTGGGATCAGGGCTGCTCCCGCTGAGGATAAGCAGTGAGAAGTCCCTGGGCGCATCTCCAGCCCTGAAGTTCTCTATTCATTTCAGCCTCAGGGTGAGGAAGTTCCACCTGCAAGCCAAGGAGAAGGCACTCGTTAGTGGGACATGTCACCAGCACTGGGTCACAGCAGCGGTGGCAGCGAGGGCCCCAACGTTCCCATGACCCACGGCTCTGCTGCCTGTTACTTGCTCCTCTTATTTTAGGAAAGGAGAGGAAAATAAATGGAAAAACAAAGTGCCATTAGTTTAACGGCCTCTATGTTCCTGCCATCTGTCTTCAGTTGATTAAATAAAAAATATTGGTGGAACATATGGCATGAATTATACATAAATATTTTAATTTGGGTTCCCAGACTAGACACTCAATCACCTCTTGAATGAATTAAGCACAGCCCACAAAGAACCCCTTCGTTGGGACCCACTGCCCATGGTCCCACACACTGACCACTCCCCAGACCCAGCAAGTGAGTAAAGACAGAGTAAAGGCAGAGTAGCAGCCAAACAAGGAGGTGCACGCTGTTTGAGCTTCTGCATCAGTGGGCACCTCCAGGCTCTGCTGTCCCTTTCCGCGCTCCCATCCCCACTCACCTCTTCCCCCACCCAGCTCCATTCCTGCTGAGCTGCAGCAAGGCAGTGCTGCATATAAAGAAGGGGCTTCAATTACTCTCATTAAGCCATCTGGAGCTCATCCTTCTCCATCATGAACTGCGGAGTCGCAGGTCAATTACCGCGCATTTGCATATATTCCATTAATGCCTCTGCTAATTGTCTGGAGAAGATAATGCTCTTGCCTTACTGCTCCCTCACTGGCTAAAGATTACAAACAGCAAGCAGAGCCACATTGTGACCCAGCACGGGCTTGGGGCATCCCCGGGGCCAGCAGCACGTAATAACACCGTTATAAAACCACCCTGTGGTGATTCCTTTATTCCCTACTTCATTACCCCCAGTGCAGCTCCTGGCAGTGCTCTCCAGGATACCAGCCTGGGGAGAACCGTGGGGCTCAATCCCAGGAGCACCCAAAAAAAATCCATCCTCAGGGCCAGATCTTCACCTACGTCCTTAATTCCCAAGGTTCATCCCCCTGGCACCTAGGGCTGGTGCAGAGCAGAGGCTTCCAGCAGAACCCAGCAGTTGCTCATGGTCTGAAGGAATGCAGCGCCAATAATTTATACATCTGGGCTTCCTCTTCAAATTGCTCCACAATTGGTGAGCAACGAGGTTCAGCTGCCTTCAAGCACCACCTCACATCTGACCACTGCAAAACACGCTGAAGTGCTCACGTGGTTCTCCCAGTGCAGGAGAACAATCAGCCCATTAAAAACAGCAAATTAACGAACACAAGTGTTCCATTAGGAGGGGAAGGCGATTGAACTATCCAATTTCATCGCTTCATTAGCATTTCTTATCAGAGAGACTGGGAAAGAATAGGGCTTTAAAATAGCCAGGGATGGGCTGGAGGTGGTGAGCGGGGCAGGGCGGTGTGGGGAAGGGCCTCCCCTCCCCCGCAGCACAGTCCTGCACCCCACCAGCACCTTTAGGTCTGGAAACGTGCACAGGGTGCAAAATAGAAAGCACGTTCTGCAGAATGCAATGCATCTTTTGCAGGAGCTGGTGCAAGGCACGCAAGATCTCGTTGATGCTGTGCAGGATCTGAAGCACAGCGTGGAAGATCTGATGCACGGTGCACAGGATCCGTGGCGAAGCGTGGAAAAACTTCTGCATGCTGTGCATGAGCCAGTGCACGGTGCTCGCTTCCAGGGTATGCAGGGTGCCCTCTCTGCACCCACCTCGTGCTGTGACAGCAGCACGCAGTCACCCCACACCACCGAGATCTGACACTCTGCAGTAGTGTTGTCTCAGCCCTAACACTTGGGTATCCTCCAGCACTGCCTGAGAGGGCTGGTGGAAGGAGCTTCCCTCCCCGGAGCATCCCTCCCTGGGCATCCCTCCCAGCCGCTTCACCCCTCCAATCTGCACGCCTGTCTGGATGCAAACAGGGCCAGGTTTGTGCTATGTCACCCAGCAGCGTTTTGGGGACACTGCCTTCATCTCAGCCACGTTACTCGGTGCTCCTGGCTCCCTCCCATTCTCTCAGTCCCAGAGCTGCAGAAGAAGCCATCCCCACACTTAAGCTCTGTGAAAAAGGTGATTTAACTCCATTCAAATGACTCCGTGTAGCCGGGAATTGGCTTAACCTAATGAGTCTTAATACATATTATGTTCTAGGTATTTTATGCCCAGTCTGCAAAATCCAGTTATGGGTTTCAACACGCCTTAGTGAGCCAAGATGTGCCCCGGAGGGGATAAGCAGTACCAACAGGACCAACCCCACGATGCGTACATCAGCACAAAATCCACAAAGCCCATGTGAGGTCCATGGGGCCATCAGCCAAGGGCTGGCAGCTGTGCCCCCCCCAGACTGCCCTAATTTTCACATAATTTGCCCACAGAGCCCACGCTTTGCCCTCTGCTGTGGGGGCTTTGCTCAGCCCTCAGTCATGTGGGATTATGCACAGCACAGGGGCAATTAGGAAAACGAGCTTTTGGAGCAGCAGACAATGCCTTCTGCAGCCTGTTCAAATGAATGCAGTACAAAAGATTCATTCTCGCAGCTTTAGAGCTCCTTCTCAGAGGGGCTGATCGCTTTCTTTTTCTGCACACCCATCCTCTGCCATCCTAAAGCTCACATAGCCCCGCGTGGGCAGGATCATATTAAAAAGAAAACGCTTAGAAACGAAGCAGATCCCAACATGCAATAGCAGGAGGTTGCACCGCATCTGGGGCTGCCTCTGTTCGGTCGGATTCTTCAAATCGAAGTGTCCGGGGCACGGAAAAGCCCCGGGGCCACCGCGTCCCACTGCCCCGTGGATGTGCGTGGGGTGACACAAGGGGGTCACCGCACATCTGCTGCTCACATTGCCCTGTGCATGCCCACGGTCCCAGACCCGTGGCAGAGGGAATATGCCCATGGGAAAGGGGAAATTGGGCACAATCTGCCCCAGGAGTTATGGCAGAGTGAGGGGGAAGAGGGGGGGCACCCCAGGGCTGGATCCTGTTAACAGAGAGGGGTCCACACTGCTGGGAAACTTTCCTTAACCCTATCCTGGTGCCAGGAGCAGACTGTGGTGCTCAGCTCAAGGTAACCTTCACACATTTCCCCTCTGCTTCCCGCTTCTTCGTGCATTATTTTGTTTTTCAACTTTATATTAAAATATTCCCCTAAGATGCTGAACGAATCAAGCAAAAAGGGAAAGCTCGTGGCAAGAGATCTCCATCCTCTGCTCTCCTGCAGACTGCGGGAAGAGGAGATCCCCCACGCCTCCCCAGACCCAAACCCAAGCCCAAACTCAAACCCAAACCCAAACCCATGGCTTCAGCAGCAGAAGGCAGTGCAAAGCCCCACTGCCGCTGCCAGGACCCCCCGCACATCCCCCAAACATATCCCCATGGAACCGAGCACACCCCAAATCCCCGCTCACCACCATGACGAGGGGCTCCCACCAGCAGTCGCGTCCCCCCCCCACACACACCGCAGCGAGTTTCGTTATTTCTCTTTTCGCCTTATTTATTTTCTTTATACATATACTCGGGAGGGGGGGGGGGGGGGAGGGGAGGCTGTATCTTTCTTTTTTTTCCTTTTTATTTTCAACCCCCCCCTCCTCGCCCCCCAACACACACACACCCGGATCCCACCCCCTCGCTTTAACCCCCCCACCCCCCCTCCCCATCTCCATCACCCCCCTACCTGCACCCGGCGCGCTCCGATACCGCCGTCCCTGAGCCGCCGCCGCTCCATCCCCGCGGGGCCGGGGGGGCAGCGGGGCTGTGGGGGGTGGGGGGGTCTGCAGGTAGCGGTTCGACCCCCCCAGGCCATCCCCCAGCGCCGGGCTCGGCTCGGTTCGGCCGCAGGGCTGCGCGCAGCCCGGAGCTGCTGCGATTCGGCCCTACAGCGCTGCGTGCGCTTAACTCTTTCCCTGCCGCTGCTTCGTGCCCTTCGGTTCTTGGTGTTATAGATAACGTTCTCTTTCGGTGCACGGTCCCTCCGGGTGATGCAGGGACGCAGCACCCACCCGAGCCCACTGAACCCACACCACGAGCCTTGCAAAATCCTGCCACCCGCTCGGGTTCAGCCGAGGGTTTTCCAGCCGGGACCGAAAAATAAGGTTTGCTCCTTTATCTGACGCCAGAGCGATTAATTTAAAAAAAAAAAATCAATTAGAAACTTCCCCTAGAGCAGCAAAAATTGGGATGGTAAAATAGGCTGAGAGAGGGGTTGAATCCTCGCTTCTCTGAGCAACTTTGGGGGGGGGGGGAGGGAGTTCGGAGGGCAGCCCCCAGCCCACTCCGTGCCACCCCCCCCCAGCCCCTCTGAGCCGACCCGGTGCCACCCCACAGCCGCTCTGCGCCCGGAATCACCAAATCCGGAGGAATACCTCTGTGTCCGTGTGATGAAGGCAGGAACCCTCCGCGCCATGGCCCCTTCTGCCACCCACCCGGTGCCTTTGTCGCGGGCGGGGTTATAGGGGCTGGAGGTGGGGGGGGTTGTCCTCCTGATGGCCCCAAAGCGATGGGGTCACGGCGTGCGGGGCAGCCTCCGGGGCTCTCGCTGGTCGGCCTTGAGCTGTGAGAGAAGGACGGCGGCTGGAAACGCTCCAGCAGGGGGAAACTGCAGGCTCAGCTCCGTCCTTGCTGCCTGCCGGAGCATCCATGTGCGATGGAGCATCCGAAGCTGCCCCGGGCGGGCGCACGCGGGGACGGCGGCGACGTTTCCATAGGAAACCAGGATGGGGAGCGCTGCCTCTGCTCGGGGCTGCGGGCGCTATTTTTATCGCGTCGTGTTTCTCGGCGTGGCCTCCCTCCTTCCTGCCCTCCCTCCTACCCGGGCTGCCATCCCTGCAGCTCCCTGGTGAGCTATTGCAATCCCAAATTGCAGATCCCACTGGGATGCGCGGCGCGGGCATCCCCTCAGCCGGAGGGAATTTTTCTGCCTGCAGAGACCCCGTTGGCTTCCCTGTGCATCTTGCAGGTGGGGGAGCAGTGAGGAAGTGGCCGTGAGGTGCAAACGTGTGGGTTTCTGCAGGGTGCAGAAGAATTTAGGCAGCTCTGAGAGTGTCCGCATGTGAGAAAGCAGAGAGAAAATGGCAAAAAAATAGAATCTGCAAAAAAATGACTCCGACATTTTTGTTCGGTTGCTTGGTCAGGTTTTTGGTGGGGGCTAAGAGCCACTGGGGGATGCTGGGCTGGGGGGATGCCTCCCGTGGACCTTCCCCATGAGCATCACAGTCTCACAGGAGCCTGAGCTTGGCCACCTTTCATAAGCACTGAATGGCGTTTTCCATCCTCAACCCATTGCCAGGGGACATTTGACATTGCTCTGAAGTGTCCCCAAGTGCCAGTGGTGGCCCTTCTCTGCATCAAGGACGTTGGGTTCAGAGCCAAGAGCCAACGTCAAGGTTTCTTTAAACATCCTTATCAGGGGAAGCAGCGCCGTGGTGACGTTCGTTGGGTACGTGCACACGGGACTGTGTCCAGAGGGCCCCCAAAGAAAGGAGTGCTGATCTGTGGGTTCTCAGATATTTCAAATTCCCCAGGGCTGTCTCCGGAGGGCTCCTCAGTGTGGACAAAAAGGAGGACGTGTTGCATTATAATAGTTAAAAATTTCAAAACAGGCTGTGTCAAATCTCGTTTTGAGGATTATGAAGTGCCAGAACACACACACACACACCAAAAAAAAAAAAAAAAAGGCTGTAAACAGGATGTCTGAAAAGATCTTAAGCATAAAGGTCAGGATCTACAATTTAAATGGTTCGCTGTTGCTTTCATGCTCTGTGCCCCAATGCAAAGAAACAAGTTTGTTCTTGAAGCCACCACTCCAAGTCACTGAGTGGCGGTGGGGATGGAGCTGCCTTCCTGCCTTCCCAGGGAGGTGGTGGCGTCACCGTTCTGGGAACATGGGGATGTGGCACTGAGGGATGTGGTTTAGTGGAGGAGATGGATTGGGGTTGGACTTGGTGACCTTTTCTAACCTGAATGACTCTGGTTGAGTCCAGAACTCACAGACACTGTGCTAAGTGGTAACCAATGGGATGAGGAGATGCTTTTGGGTCATTCATTGCTTATATCCTTGCCAGGGAGCTGGAGAAGTCCCTGAAATCACTGCTTGTCCCCGAGGTGTCCGTGCCAAAATTCCATGGGCAGCAGGTACATGTTATCGGGGAGCAGGTGATGAAAAGTCAACACCCAGCAGATCTCGTGCTGCCGGTGCTTGTCTCCACTTTAACCAACAGGATTGATGTGAGCCAGAAAGGAGAGAGCCTGGAAAAACATAGCTGCTGCAAACCAATGAGCTTCCACTGGTGATTAAAGTGGTTGCCTTTTCTCTTCCATTGTGCATGTTTTCATCACATCCATCAGGAACCATCCCCAGCCCCATGGGAGCATCAAGCATCTCCCCCAGGGGCTGTGCCTCCCAGTCCTCAGGGGCTCACACCTCTCCTGCTTTGCTTTTTCTTAATTAACTCATTAGGATGGCAGCGATGGCAATGCAAGTCTCATGGGGGAGTTTTGCAAGCACGGGAAGGAATCAGGGACTGAACATCAAAAGCGTTTTAGGGAAGGAGGAGGAAGAGGAGGGATGTGTGGTAAGAGAGGTTTGCATGGTTCAGGGAGGACACGGCCTCCCACGTGTTGGAATTGTTTTTGTGACTGTTTGGAACGCAGGGAACTAAAACACAAAGCAAACAAATCAGAAGGAAGAGTGGATTAAAGCTGGAAGGAAGACGATTAAGGGATTGCAGGAAAAAGAAGTGCAGAGGATGTCAATGTAGGGGATAGCTCCCCTCTCTGCCTTAGGAAACAAAAAGGGAAGAAAGAAAAGATTTTGGTAAGTGCTTTAAAAAATTCATGAGGTTTCTGTTTCTCTGTTTATTTATTTGCTCCCTGGGATAAACTCCTGGAATAAACATCTCATTTGTCAGTGGGTCTCGGGGGAGGAGGGCACACGTCATCCCCCCTACAGATAAATTACAGCTGTGAGGGTGGGACAGTGGGGGCAGGAGGAGATGGATCAGGGTTGTGCATATGGGTTTGTGGAAAAGCCCTGCCCAGAGCAAGGGATAAAGCTTCAGAGTAAAAGGAGCCACGTAGGGCAGCTCAGGGGTGACATCAATCCCATGGGTGTCGCCTCTATATGTACTGGACCCTGAGTTCCCTGTGAGGTGAAACCTCCTTAGTTTCCTGCAAAAGAATGCAGCCTGGCCGATGTCATCTGGAGCCATTCCTCTTACCTGGGAGACCAGTGCAGTTTTTTTATTATTATTATTATTATTCTGCTCTTTGCTGAGAGCTGCCCTCCACCAAATAATGCCGGGGAGACTCCTGCAGCTAATTCCTGATCATGTTAATACACTGGAGGGAGAATGCAGCCCATAAAGTCTGGATCTGCTTGTTCCTGGACTGAAGGAATGGCTTTTTCAGCCATTCCCTGGTGTGATGAACGCGGGTGGTACATCACAAATTAACTGCCAGTAAAATTCCGCCTGGTAAAAACATGAAGGAGCTGTTTTTCAATGGAAACTGTAAAACCATCTCCTGGAGGAGAGCAGCTTCAGCCCCCAGCTCCCCGCCTGCTTACAGAGCCACCATCTGCCTCTGATGGTGCTGTCCTTTTCCCAAATCAGCAATGCCCCAGGGCTGTCTGCTGCAAACTGCTCATAACTATCACAGGCACAGCCCTGGTTCTGGTCCAGGTCTGCGTCCTGGTCTTATCCTGGTCCTGATTCTGGCCCTGGTCTTGGTCCCAGCCCCTGTCTTCTCCTGGCCCTGGTTCTGATCCTATCCTGGTCTTGGTCTTGGACTTGCTCCATGTCTTGTTTTTGGTCCAAGTCTTGGTTCTAGTTCTGGTCTTGGTCCTCATCCCAAACTTGGTCCTTATCCTTCGATCCCATTCTGGCTCTGGTCCCGGTTCTGATCCTGGCCCAGGTCCTGATCTACTCCTGGTCCTATGCCTAGTCCTGCACATCTCCCAGCCCACTGCAGCAGGACATTCCCATTGGAGACAGGAAGCCTCCAGGGAAAGGTGCACTGCCCACAGCCTTCGCCTGAGGATTTTATCTGGCAGTGACAACCCTATTTCAGTGCCCATGACAGCCAGAGCTCCCCACCGCAGTACAATCTGCCTTTATTATTTCTTTCTGCAGTTTACATTTCCTCGTTTGCGTGTTACAGATGAGCTGAGAGCACGCTATCATCTGGACTCGTTTTTTCCCCTCTGGCAAGAGGGAATTCATCATCAGTTTCATACAAAAAGGAGTGAGAGAAAGGGAGAGTGTATTTTGGCAGTCCCGGTGGCCCCAGGGACGCTGTGATGCATGGGACAGGCTGGACCCCATGGACCAGCCCTGCTGTCCCCAGGCTGAGAGCAGGAGATTACTGCAGCTTTAGAGCAGACACGTGTAATGGCCGTGTCCTACTTTTTGTGAGCAGAATCCAGCATAAAAAAGCCACATTAGCAGTGAGAGCAAATATAGCAACTTGCTCTCACATTGGCTCTTCCAGCGTTACTAGCTGGAAAGCCGTGCCAGGGTCATCAAGGAAAATGAAGATGGGGTTCTTTGTCCCTCACCTCTCCCTCCTTCTCGATAGAAAATCATCTCCACTGCACTGCCAGCTGTCCAACACGGCCACGCAGCCATCTCAGCTCCCTCAAGGTCAGTAGCTGATCCTCCTGCCAGCCCCGGGAGGAGGCACCTGGCAGAGCCCTGTCCCTGTCCTCATCTCTGCTCCTGTGACTGTCCTTGTCCCTGTCCCCATTCACAACTCTTCTGCTGCCCTTGTGCCTTTCCCCATCTCGTCCCCATCTTTATTCTCCATCTCATCCCATCCCTTTTCCATTCTGATCCGCGTTCTCATCCCCATCTTATCACCACTCCCATACTATCCCTATATCATTCCCATCCTATCCTATCCTATCCTATCCTATCCTATCCTATCCTATCCTATCCTATCCTATCCTATCCTATCCCCATCCTCATTTTATGCCATTTCTGTTCCCGGCCCATCCCCATCCCTATCTCCATCCCATTCCCATTCCCCATCTCATTCTCACCCTATCCCCATCCCATCCCCACAGAGCAGTGGGAGCAGAAATCACCTTGCTGTGTCGGGCAGCTCATTCCAATCACAGTAAAGGCATTAATTTCAATATCATTACTAATTACTAATTAAAAGTCCTAAATCACATGAAGCTGAGGCTCTCCCCCCTGGGAAGGCTGTGCTCCCATTCTGGCACATCTCACCCAGATTGCCCACCCCAGATGGAACCAAAACTGTACCACAGCAGACAAACGTGGGCTCCCAAATTAAAAGTACCAATTAAAGCCACTTAATCACTCTCTGCTGCCAGAAGGGAGCTGGAGGAGCACTATGCCACCTCTGCACATGGGGACCATTCCCCAGCACCGTCCCCTTGCCTGAGCCACAGCTCAGCTGTGTATTCACCGTCTGCGCTCCATTATCACCAATCAATATCACAGTTATTACCTAATGGGCTAAAACTGTAATTCTAATGTCCCAGATCTGCATATTACAGTGCAGCTAATTGGTACAGAACCGATGCAGGGGCTTAATGAAAATGGAAATTCAGGCACATTAATCAAACAATTATTTTGCAACCACGAGATAGACAGCGCTAAATCTAATTAAGGAATAAACAAAGTTAATCAGTGAACAGAAAACGTTTACTAATCGTACAAATACATTGCAAGGAAGAAATATTAGACAATAGGTTATTAAAGATTCCCAAACCTGCTCCTCTCACTACAGTTCTTAATAACCCAGTGCTCTGGCTTCCAGGAAGCACCATCTCGATTTTATTAAAGCATTTGTTCTGCTTTAAGCTCTACTGGGCACCAGAGAACAAGAAATATATTACTCTGCAAGATGAATAATTGCATCAATTTAAAATAATAGGGCTGGGGACTGAACATGTGTGTGTGGGTGACACCTAACGTCGAGACCAATGCATTCTGGGCTTCATTATCAGAGGTGAGTGCTTTTCCAGCTCAAAAGTTAATTCTAAGTCAGACATAAAAGTTGTGGAGAGGCACAAACATTAATGCCGTCAGCATTTCTCTTTCCTCTGCATGTTCATAGCTTCTTGTCAAAACCTGCTTGGTTAGCACAATTTCTGTACATAAATGGGAATACTTCTCCCCAGCCTTACTTTTGCCGGCTGTTGATTTGCACAGCAAAGTGATTTGAATTCCTGCAGTCCCGTGAGGAGACTGCAGCGGGATGGGGGCTTGATGGGGAGGCAAGTAGCAAGCATTTGCACCCTGCCATAAGCAGCCTGGACAGTAATCAGAGTGAGGAGACATCAAAGGAAAGCAGGCAGCAGGGTCACCTCTGCAGCTGGGGGTCATGGTGATGGACAAGAGGTTGGTCAGGATGATGGCCAAAACGATCACCAGTAGGATGGCCAAGATAGTCAGTGAATGAATGGCCAAGAAAATGACCAAACTGATGGCCAAGATGATGGCCCAGGTGCTGCCTCAGTCTGAGTCCCCATTTGCAGAGCACTGGCTCCAGGGATGGAAGGTGGTAAGGGCAGTTCGGGGAAAGGATGTTGCTGCTGTCACAGATGTGTCCCTAATCTTGGGACCATGGCCAGGGCTGGGATTCCCAGCACACGTTTTGGGGATGATTCAGCCCTTTTGCTCAGTCCAGTTTGCATGCAATCCTTGCACACAGGACAAGGTAAAACCTGCCCAGGGAAAACAAAGTTCAGCAAAACCAACTTCTGTGTGTTCCTTGGCAGCAAATCTTATACCTTCAGTCCCAAAGGCCACTTCCTCATTTCCCTTCTGGCCTCAATGGCCCCTAACTACCACTGGAGCATCGTCCTGGTGCTTCATTCCTGAATGCCATAGCTCAGCATGTTCCTGGTGCCTTCCCAAGGCCCCCAGCCCTTCTTTTCTTTTTTTTTCCTTGTGTTATGTGCGTGCATCCCCCTAATTCCACGTCGAAGCTGAGGAGAGGCAAAGGATGCTGCAGAGAGCAACCAGAGTGCCTCAAGTTCTCCTCCAGCATCGTGGCACATCCTGGACCGCAATGACCAGGGATCTGCCAGCCCTCTGGGTGCTCCTTGCCCTGACATCACCATCACATCTCCCCAGAAAAGAGCAGATTTGCTGTGCCAGCATCACTTTTTGGACCTCAGCTTGGCTGAAGGGGGAAAAATTCACTTTCCAGTTTTCTGAGCCCAAAAAGCAGCTGGCTGCTGCTGCTGCTGCTCTGCAGCACCCGCCTTGTTGGCATTCTCCAGCAGTGCTGCAGGCTCAGCAGGCCCAGAGTTGCTGCAGAGCACTGAATTATTCAGCTGCAGCCGAGCTCTGTGCTGATGGAGCCAGCGAAGGCTCTGAGCACAGCCAGGGGAAGGACTGAGCTGAAGGTTTTTGGAGCTCCTGGAGCTGTGTCCCGATTCCAGATGTGACAAATCCAGGACAGCAGCTGAATCTCATCCTGATAGGCATCCGCCTAGAAAATAAGTGAAAAGGTGAGGAAAAACAAAACACACACACACACACACACCAAAGAGCCTCAGCCCTGCAGCAGGACCTGTGGAGGAGGAAAACCACCGTGAAGTGGCAGCAATCAGGTGGCCTCAGTGGCATCTCAGCACATACCACATCACCACCTCTGTGATCCCAACCACTTATTGGAATGCTGTCATGATGAATGGCGTGAAAAGATTGGCCATCAATCCAGACAAGAATCTAGGTTCCAACCTGAGTTGCTCATTCACCAAATTGCGTAAGTACTGAGCACGTGTTGCTCCAACGGAGGCATGGATGCTGAAGATGGAGAGTGGCTTTTGTCAGCCTGATGCACTGAAGTGAATGGGATGAAGGCTGCATCTCAGCCTGCCCTATCCATTGGTGCCCCCCCACGAAGCAGACAGGGGGAGCTGCTCTGCCGGTGAAGGTAAGGAGAGCTGTCAGGACAAGGATGTACAAGAAGGATGGGTTTAACTAGGTCACCCCAGGTCTGAAGGACAGCCACGTGGCAGGTGGCCGAGGTGACTGCTGCATCCCTCTCCCCCACCATTTGGAGATTAAATGAGTGCAGAGCCAAGAGCTCTCAATCCTTGTCCTTCATGCTCCCACTGTCCCCAGGGAGGATGCTGGCCAGCCTTCCAGTCCCCATCTGCCGCGGGCACAGGAAGCTCTGCAGTGCCCTGGCTCACCCTATGGCTCTGGGATGGGTCACAGGGCAGTGGGAGCATCATCCCCCACGCAGCACCACCAGCCAATTACAAAGGCTGCGAGGGCACGAGTGCCTTCCCCCGGTCATTTTTCAAGCAATTAAAAATAAAAAGGCCCAAGCGCGGCTCATATTTCAGCACTAATGCTGCTGCCAAATATTATCATGTCAACGCGGGCTGGAAAACGGAAGCAATCAATAAGAGAAGAGCTCCAGTGCTGAGCAGAGAAGCAGCACAGCAGCTGTGCACTGCTGGGTTGGGACCATCTCATAGGGTGTTGTTTTCCTTTTTCCTCTGCTTTCATTTTGGCACAGGGAGCCCAAAGCCAAGACAATAAACGATGGGGAGAGCACCATTTCTCAAGGGTTGATCCATACCTCTGAGGCCAGCAGGAAGGTGCAGGAGGAAGAGCTGCTCCATGGGTGCCGTCACCCCTCTGTTCTCATTTCTTACTGCTCTGAACCAAATCCAACTCTTTATCCTCCCATTGCATAAGAAAACTGAGCTCATGTCTCTCTTTGAATGAATTATTCACACTTGGCTCCATATTCACTAATATTTAAAAGCTGCTGCTGTGGGAAATACTGTTCCCTTTTTTCCAGACATTGTTCCAGACGATTCGGCTCGAAACATTCACCAAAGAACAATCCGGCGTGCTGGGGTTGTTGTTTTCTTTCTCAGAGCAGTGTGGCCAGATGGGGAGAGGAGAAGGGAGAGGACAGGAGCAGAGCTCCTTTCCCCTGGTACGTATCCCTCTGCAGGACACACAGAGGACAGCACAAGAGATGTGCACGAGGACATGCCCTGCATGCTGTCACCTCATCATGAAATCATTAAGCTTGGAAAAGATCACTAAGACCATCAAGTCCAACCAGCAACCCATCACCACCGTGCCCACTCACAGGATCACAGACTCATTAAGGTTGGAAAAGCCTCCTAAGACCGCTACACCCAACCCACCCGCACCACATCCATCAGTGCCACGTCCCTTGAACACCTCTGGGGATGATGACCCTACCACCTCCCTGAGCAGCCCTTGCCAATGCTTGGCTCTGTCCCAAGGAACTTATTATCCTGGTGGGCACTGAGGATGGGCAACAGTAAGGTCTTCGGGTTGCAGAATTGCTTCAAGCCTACCTACAGGTCTAGCCCATGGTCCTGCAGGAGGCCCTGCATCCCAAAGTCTCACCTGCCTCCCATAGCCGTGCAGGAGTCGAGCCCTCTGCCACATCTGATTTGGGTTTCAAAAAGGAAATTCTCTCTCTTGCTGGCAGGACAAACAGCCCCAAAGCGATTCACTGAGGCTATTGAGACCTCTCCTGCAACAATCAAGGTTTCCATGGCAGGGCTTTTATCAGGCAGATAGCGATCGACTGTTCAGCCCTGCCGTTAATTAATCATGCTGACCCTCGCCCCGGGGACAAAGTGAACAACCGAGGCACCCACGAACTTCTGAGGCTCCTCTGAAGCTGTGGCTCTCGGTTTCAGCCCTCCCCGCCCATAAACCTGAATGCTTCACTCAGTGGTGATTCACTTTGACCCAACAACAATTCCTCCTTTTGGCTTTCCGCTGCCCCGAGCTTTTCTTCTCTGGGTTCAGTGTAATCAAGACGACATCTTTTTTTCTTTGACGTTTTCTGGAAGGAGATTGCTTGCTGGGATTTGTCACAACACTGCCAGATGAAAACAAGGAACCATTTATCCACATAAGACTGGTGGAGCCAGAAAACCCACTCAGCTTCTACTCTGTGCAACAGCACGGCTCCACATCGCTCCCACTGGGCACGTCAGCCCCACGGCCCCACTGAGAGCCTCCATTCATCTCCTAAAGCACCAGAAGATGCCCTCTGCACAATGCCTGCACCTGGGGCAAGCACACAAAGGCAGCTTTGCATCAGCTTCTGTATCGGCGATGCTGTTTCCCAGCTCAACTTCAACTTTGCAAAGATTTCTCCATCCAAATTTTCCCTCTCTGACAAGTCTGCCCACTTGCAGCTGGATATTTTCATCCAGGTCTGGCTCCAGCTTGGAAAGCTTTTTTTATTTTGGAGCTGAAAATGAACTGACTGTCCTTGGAGGTGTAACCAGGAGTGAGTGCTGATACTTGGACCTGATTTTTCTTTCCAATGTTTCCTCTCCAATGCAGAGAAGAAGACCAGACCCACATTCATGCATGTTTCCAATTAGATGGCACTTTGTCCCAGCATCATTAAGGTCGGAAAAGACCACTATGATCATCCAATCCAACCACCAACCCATCACCCCGTCTAAACCATGTCCCTCAGTGCCACATTTGTTGATGCTGGCACCACCACCCCAACACACGGGGTGAAAGTCACCACCCAAAATCCCACCCCAGTCTGGCAGACACACCACGATGCTCCACTCATTTGTTATTCAGCTGCTGCAAAGGCGAGACAGGCACACATTGTGGTGCCTCTGTCTACACAAGGAAACCTGCATTACACCCAGTTAATATTCAAACTGTGATTAATCAAAATACTCCTCTCCTTGTTCCAATTATGCTCGCTGTTTGCCTGTACATCCTTTACTTTTGTTTAAGTGTGAGCAGAGTCAATTGGAATCGGGGATTTATGGTGGCTGCCAAACACTCCGTTCTCCAATGGCAATAAGTTACACTCCAATTACGCAGCAGGCAACAAAAAAGGGACGATATTTGTTCAGGGGATGTTTTCTTTCCCAAGAAATACTCCAAAACTCCCACAGCTGCTACAAGTTAACTCCATACCACAGGTGCTGACCCTACAGGTGGGCGTGGGGGGAAATTGGGGTCCAGTGCAACCCTAGGGAATAAGAACAAATGACACCATCAGCATCAGTCCCCATGCAAGAAACAGCTTCCTGATCTCTCCAAATCCTCTGAAGCCCCATGTCCAATCTGAAATGGTTCTACATTGGGCCAGCAGCCCAGAGGAGATGCTGGCCTCAGCTCCACGTATCTGAGTAATGGTTTATTTTTAGGCTTTAGCATGAAAGTCATTGATCTGAGCTCGTAATTGCATCGTTATCTGTGCCCCACGAGATAAAGAGATTTCTAGCTGAAGGCTTTTTGAAAAGCTGCTCTTGAAAGCAGATAGAAAAGAGATTTATTTCTTTGAGCTTCTCCGTTTTTAAGTGAAGTATTTAACAGTGAAAATTTGCCATCACTTTATTTATTTATTTATTTTTATCCCAGAAGACAGAAGTGTTGCCTGCAGGAAGGCCAGAGACATGGGATTAGAAGTGAACAGCAATACTACCTGTCAGGGGAGCAGGGATGGCAGGAACTATCCCGGAGCCAGATTTGGGGGACCCTGAAGGTGTCCCTCCATGAACTGCTCCCATCTTCAGAGCAGCCATGAATGCATCTCGTATCCTTGAACAGCTCCCACCACTCCTTCCTCATTGAGGAAACAATGCTAAGGCACAAAAAGGCTCTCTGCTATGCAAACCAAGGATGAGAGCTCTGCAGAACATCCTTTTAAAATGAATTACACTTTGAGAGGTTACCAGTGAATACTCTAGGGCCATAGAATCATTTGAGTTGGAAGAGACCCCCAGAGGCCGCATGGTCCCACTGCCTGCAGCGCACACGGGCACCCACAGCTCCAGCAGTGCTCACAGCCCCATCCCCTGACCATGGGTGTCCTCAGGGATGGGGCACCACCACCTCTCTGTGCACCCTGTGCCACTGCCTCATCAACCTCATCGTGAAAAACTTCCTTATATCCCATCTAAATCTCCCCTCCTTTAGTTTGAAGCCATTTTCCCTTGTCCTATCACAACAGGCCCTGCTTCAGAGACCATCCCCTTCTTTTTTGCAGCCTCCCTTTAGCTGCTGAAAGGGCAATAGCATGTACTGGGTTCCTGCATACCACCACAAGCTTCACAGCAAAGCACATCCTGGGGGGAGACAGCAGAGAGGCAAGCTGTGCCTGGAGGGATCTTCTCCTCCACCATTCTTGGGAAGCTCACCATCATGAATCCAACAAAGCTGCTGAGCCCTCTTCCTCATACACATCACTCACCTTCTGCTCAGCAGGACAGGAGCCCAGCACCCAGCAGCATCCTCAGCCCAGTGGGTGGAAGAGGTGTGCTCTGCTCCCAAAGCTTCTCCTCTTTTCTGATGCTCTCTGGTCACTCTCCAACACCAGCAAGGGATCTGCTTCCACACCAGCTGCTCACTGCACCAGCTGTCACACAAGCTTTACAGTTCTCTCAATGAGAAGTAAATCTGTATTGATTTCATAACAACCAGAGCTGTAAATTGCTGTTTGGGACTTGTTTGGTCAGTGCTGCGATGAGAATCTATCGATCTCACCAAAGGTCTTAACCTGATTAGCACTCAAGGAAACTCATTGGAGTAGCAGAACAATTCAGATGCTCTGAAATGTAATTAAAAGCATAAAGCAACCCACAAAAGCAGGACGTGCAAATAGCAGTCAAGCACAACTTGCAGTCCAAGGGCTGAGAAGAAAACAGGAGCCAAATGACTCTCTTTTATCCCCTCTCTCTCTTCAGAAGCCCTTCTGATCAGGACCTCACAACCAACCACAGCTGAGCTACCTTGTCCGTAATTACACGGGACGGCAATTAAACCTGGCGGCAATTAAGCCAGCTGTCTGAGGGGACGTCCCCGCACACCCTCCGTCCCTCCTTGTTATTAGTGGAGCAGCAGTGGCCTCTGCTGCTGCATCTCTGCATCGCACCAGGCGGTGCTGCGCGGCCGCTGTGTTCTTTGTAGGGATGCAGAGGGGATGGGTGCCCCAATGGGTCCCCACAGCGGGGGAGTCCTCACATATGGGCTTGCTGGAGGATGCCCAGAGGAGGGCCACAAAAACGATCCAAGGGGTGGACTCTTTAGTGGGGTCTGCTGTGAGAGGACAAGGGGAAAAGGCTTCAAACTGAAAGAGGAGAGATTTGCATTGGGTATAAGGAAGATGTTTATACTCTGTGGGCAATGAGGCACAGAGAGGCGGTGCTGCCCCGTCCCTGCAGACAGCCGTGGTCAGGGGACGGGGCTGTGAGCACTGTGAGCTGTGGGTGCCCCTGTGCACTGTGGGCAGTGAGACTACGCGGCCTTTGGGGGTCCCTTCCAACTCAAATGATTCTATGTTCTGCTGGAAGCCAAGCCTAAAAATGATGAAAGAAAGAGGAAAAATGGAGAGTGGGTGTTCCTGCAGTGGTACAGCAGCAGCTGCACTGCATGGGGACAGCTCCAACCCCAGCCTGGGCACGACGAAGGGCACTGGGATGTTTGTGTTGTGTGGCTGGGTTACTCTTTGATGGGATGCATAGCAGTGTCAGAGCAAATCAGTGACTGCCCTGAATGCACAGTGAGATCTGTGTTCTTCCTGAGCCACACCATGCTGAGAGTCCATGAAAGCTCTGGAAGCACTTCCCATAATGTATTCTCATCTTTCTCCAACCCCATTGCACTTGCAGGGCACAGGAGAGCAGAGCCAGGCTCCACAGCACTGGGAGCTCCTTGTTCCACAGAGATGGGGTACAAACATGGTCACAACCGCCCCACTCATACACCCCACCTGGTTCCTATTCCCACAGGGAAGGAAAGAAGCCAAGAACCATTGTTTATATTTTTTTTCTTTTCCAATAGTCTCACTTTATTAGACACCACATCAAGAGAGGACGTTGTGCTGCATGCAGCGTTAGACTGGAGTATTTCTAGTTCCTGTGTAACATTTTCTCTTCCTGTTAATATTTGTAAACTGATATTTTGCTGTAAAATCACTGCATGCAAGTTGGAATGCAAACAGCAGTAGAAGAGGCTTTTGTTTTGTTGTTGGGTGTAGGATTGTTTTTTTGGTTTTTTTTTTTTTTTTTTTGAACCATTCCCCATCCATAGGTGCATGCTTTATTTACAACAAAAAGAAAGTCATTCAGGGCAGAAATTACCATCCGAAAAACTCAGAGGAGGGTGGCAAATTGAGACAAGGACTGTGGTTTGCACAATACCCGGCTTGGGACCAACAAGTTGCACTTTATTTATTTTCATGGGTGTCAAGAGATGAGTTGAGCACTGGTTGTCTGAAGGGAGAGTGGGGCACACTGATACAGGACACAGAAGGAAGCTACCTCAGTAAAAGCAGCTTTAATTTAATAGCTCTGCACGCACAAAGGAGGGTGGGCTGCTGCATGGCCGGAATAAAGGAATTGCTTAGATTTGATTTCATTTGTTCATTTTTTAAAGGTAACTTCAGACGTTTCTCCATCACATCTGGGAAGGGAGCACGCAGCATCCTGCACCAAAGCTCTGATGCAGAGCACTGCGGGTGCCCCACGTGGCTCCCAGGTCAGCTGCGTGGGGAAAACACCACGAAAATGGGCTGTCCCACCTCACTCCTCTGCACAGCCCAGCTGGGCCAGCGGTGGGGAGATACTGCAACATGCAGGACAGCACTCAGCCCAGTGCTAGGGGATTGCAGAAATTAAAATATTTTAAATACATATATATATATATATATATATAAATATTTCGAGAATAGGAAAATAATTCATCTCAATGACAAGGAAGCTCTGCAGTACAGCTGTCGGGACACAGCAGCGAGTTGCATGGGTTAGCAGCACAGACAGAGGGGCTGGAGCTGGGCTTTGCACAGCATGCATGGGTTGTGGCTGGCCATGGGGACAGCCCAGCACTGCTCACTGACGTTGCAATGCTCGAGGTTGTCCGGAGACAGCAGGGGAAGCAGGATGGGAACAGAAGTGATGAGCATCAGTCTGAGAGCACTGCAGCTCTCTGCTAGAGGCAGAAAACATCTCCAGACAATTGTTAAAGCACAGCTTGAAGACAACAGGTCTTGTGCAGACTTGCGAAAACGATAACAAAAAATATGCATATATATATCCAAAAAACCAAGAAGTTGGAAGACCTCTACCTGTTGCAGCTACTATCAGTGTCTGTGGAATTTTAAAGCAACAATCCATGAACGTAACAGCTAGTTGGTGGGAAATTTCTTCTCCCTTTGCCTCCCTCCTGCATGGTGCAGCCAATGTTGGGCCAGCCCCACTGTGCTGGGACAGCAGGACAGCAGCAGAGCCTCACACTGCCCTCAGCTCACCCTAACCAGCCCCAGCCTACACTTCTCTGCAAGCACAGCGTGGTTCCCTGCACATCTCTACCAGTGTTGTACAACTGGTGGATCTTCCCAGCAGAAATTCAAACAGACACGCTGCGATATTGCCCACATGGGGTGAATCAAAAGCTCAAGCTGTGCTCACAGGGTGACATCTGTGTCACGGGCTCTGGAATGATGGTTACAACCCACATCAAGCCAAATTTTTCAGTGTCAGCACCTAGCAAGCTGCCCCTACTGCCACATCTGTGCTCCAAGCGCAGCAGATCCAGGGGCCACTCATTCTGCACTGGGACAGAGCTGGACCGATGAGACATGTGCTGTCACACACACCAACACCACAGCAGCACGCGTGAGACTACTGAGAAAGAGGCAAAGGGATGGGCACAGTAACTATTGCTCGACAAAATTGCACACCAGGATAATTGGATGACCCAAAGGGAAGTGAATACAAAAAATCTGGGCTAGTTGTCACGCAGAGGTGGGACACAGGGGATGCCCAGGGCGCGTAGCAAGGCATGGCTGCACTGGAAGACGGACAGACCTACAGGAGGGGTGCAGGGCTGGGCTGCGGCTGCCTTTAATCGCTGGCAACATGGTTCTCATTCTGGAGAGTGTGCCAGCGCTCAATCTTCTTGTCCTTGTTCTTCAGACACTCATACCAATGTTTCAAGCGCTCCCCCTTCGCCGTAATGCCGAGCTGACAGCCACCTACAGGAAGGGGAGGAGGGAACTTTCTGAGCTGATGCTGCTATTCCATGGCAAACCATTTCCATCCACCCTCAGGGACACCCAACCACAAGGAGACTTCCACTCACCGATGTAATCGTTCGATTTGCCGATATCATAATCCCAGACAGAAATGTCCAGGGACTTCTTGGCCAGGTCGCTGTGTTTGATATCATAGAAAAACTCCTGCAATGGGAGAAAACCCACATCACCCCATGTTTTCAAGGAAAACATTCCTGGAAAACTGCAGTACAGAACTGAAAATATCCTCTCCTTGTTTCTGAATTCAGGATATATAAAGTGCAGTAGCGAAGAGTAAATACTCTTCCCCCTGGATGGCAGCACAGTCCACAAGCCAAGATAGAATCACAGAATCTTTGAGGTTGGAAAAGACCACTGAGATCATCCAGTCCAACCACAAAGTTCACTCCTTGCATCTAACTGAGTGTTTTGCACATGCCCCATCACCTAAACCCCAAAGCCTCCAGCCACAACTCTTCCCTAACAGACGCAGGATTTCTCATTGGAATAGTGGCCAAAGTCAGAGAGATGCATGACCATAGTGGGTTGGGGTGCTACCCATAGCAATCCTTGGTCACCCATAGTCTGCAAATACCATTAGAGTTCATTTAACAATAGGAAAATCACATCCATCCTTACCTCATTAAACTCAGGATTCAATGTTTTCTTTTTAATCTGGGTCTTATGCTTGGCCTTTTTTCCCATGTCAGGTTTCAGCCAACTGGGGGCAACAGAAAACAGCTCAAAATTCAAGTGAGAGAAGAGTGTGAGCTTAATACACTACAAAAAAAGTGAGTTTTGGACTCAAAGAAAGCAACCAGAGATATTTAAGGCAACGAAATGGGTTAGCCAGTCTCCCTTCCCACCTTCTAAAATTATCTCAATAAATGTAAAATGAGTAAAATCTTAAATACTCTTTCTTTTTTTCCGTCCTTATATTGCCAGACTACACATGGGAAACCACACAGTCCCTTTTTGCAGGGAGCTGAGCTCAGCAGAAACATGTCTGCAGGGAGTGTTTCCCTTGCTCAGAGCAAGCAGTGCCACTTTCAAAACAGAAAGCTGACCTGGGACCATGCCCTCAGCTCCTTGGTGTCCTTCAAAAAGAAAAAAAAAGCAATTGGTCTCAAGTCTTCTTTTCCCAAAGAAAACTGCTGATAGAAAATGCAGCCAGGAATGTGTGAACGCACGCATTGGTGGTCAAATTTTTATTTTGAAAAGATAAAAATAGCCCTCAGTGTTTAACAAAGTGCAGACAAAGTGCTCAGCCAAGGTGGCTTCATCCAGAGAATGTGGAATTTGTCAGGGGATCAAGCTCCACGTTTGGCTGCAGACCCAAAATTAAATTGAATGGTTGGCACTCATTAGATCTGAGTTGGAAGTTGGTTTAAAAATGGAAAGCCATCATTTTCTGTCTGCGAAAATGGAAAACATCAGAGAAAAGAGGGAGGCTAAGAAGGAAGAGCACCGAATCCCACCCAAGATGTGCAAGGTGCACAACACAGGTGCTATTGCATGACTTGTAGGGAGAATAGAGGGTATATTTTCCTGATGACCCCATAGCCACATGTCATGGACAGTCAGTGACTCCTTGACCACATGTCACACAGTGCTCACTTACAGTTTAACGAAGGGATCTGAGTACCCATTGGCATCCATGGCTGCCAGGTGCACGCAGCGCACGATGCCGACGATCAGGCCGCCCTGCTGGGTGCTGTACATGAGGGACACCAGGATCTTGCCACGTTCCTCCACGTCCCCACCGCGATCCACCTG
The DNA here is from genome assembly GCA_036925125.1 of Oreortyx pictus. Classification (NCBI taxonomy): domain Eukaryota; kingdom Metazoa; phylum Chordata; class Aves; order Galliformes; family Odontophoridae; genus Oreortyx; species Oreortyx pictus. The sequence goes on along the minus strand of JAUPFR010000019.1, from coordinate 12,845,001 downwards.
TGAGAGGGAGCAACCAGAGATAAGGACGCAGGGCCTGGCGAGGAAGCCAGGCAATGAAGAGACAAAACAGGCATGAAGGAGACTTGTAGCCATGCAGAACCCCTCATTGGTTCAAAGAAGGGTTATGATGTGAGAGATGGGGTGAAATGTGCTGAGGGTCCTTACCTCCTCCTCATACAGAGCCATCCCACGAGATGAGCCTGTTGTCCCAGCACGCTTCATCTGGGATGGAGAAGGGAAGAAGAGAGACTGCCATGAGTGACCACAACTGGAAAAGGCTAAAGGCTCCCTGGAGTCCAGGTTTTGGGTGTAGCTCAGAACCCATCCCCAAAGACTCAGTGATATCCAGTACCTAACACTTTTGGGTTGACCACAAGCTCCCTCACACTCCAGTTGTTATCAACCTCAAAAGTTACAGTAACTGAAATTTCACAGAAACTCACTGGTATTACTCTCTCCAAGCAGATGTTGAAGTTCTTTTTCTGATTGGCTTTGAGTTTTTTCAAGGAAACTCTAGTTTCTCCAATAAACTCATTGTGACCGAATTTGTCTTCATCACACACGGAGATCCTGGAGGAAAGGGAAGGGCACAGTGAGCATCAGACAGACAGGTTACAGCAAAACCCGGAGCACAAAACTCAGACCTGCAGTGAACAGGTCAACAAAATGATTAGAAGTTCCTGAAAATGTTTCATGTTTTCCTTCTACAGGAAACTCCTGATCATTTTGTTGACCTGTAGACCATAAGATTAAGAGTACAAAGCTCAGAAGTGGACCACAGACTCTCCATTCCCAGGTACTCTGCCCATACCCTCTCCCAGCAGGGTCCTGCCAAGCATCACGTGATTCCCCAGCTCCTCTACTTGCCTGAGTGTTTTCCGTGTCATGTCCTCATCCGTGATGCCATGATACACCAGGGTCTCATTCCATACCGGGTTGCGGGTGTTGCGTAGGGTCTTTGTTCTCAGCTTATTTGACTACAGCACCAAAAGACAACACAGCACCTGAGCCAGGGCTCTGGGCACCTGTAGCTTGTGGGAGGCAACTGGTCTGAGGCATCAAGGACTTAAGCTCTTTCCTGATGATGACACTTGGATTTACTCTGTGTGAGACAAGGCAGCCAGCACATTTCTGTGCACAAAGTAAACCTGCAAATGCCAATTCAAGGCTTTTGCTCTCGGTTTCTCCCTCATTTTGCTCACAGTTCCCCTGGGCAGAGCTCAGCTGTAGGATGAGCTCTGCACACTGAGCACAGAACCATGCCAGTGGCCCCGAGCCAACCGTGCTCCTGCACTCCCAAATGATTTCCCCACTGAGCAGGATCCAGCTGGGCTGGGGAGGGAGATTTCCAGAGCTTGCTTTGATGCAATGGGGAGGAAAAAGAAGTTAGAGTTTGCTCTCTTAGTGTTCTTTCTTCCCGGCTCTAATTAGAACATGCCACGACTTCAAAGCAAACCAAACTATCAAACTCTGGAAATAATTAGGTTTTGTGTCAGGGAGAAGCCACACCAAGACTCCAAAGGGGAGGAGGTCTGCTGCAAGTCAGGGGTCTGGAAGGCTTTGAAAACCTCCGCTCGCTCCCCAGGCTGTGGCCCGTGCACCCAGCCCAGTATAATACCCACCTTGCTGGCCCCAGGCAGGAGGTGCAGTTTTACATAGGGATCCGCCAGACCATTCGAATCCATTGGTTTCAAGCCCTGAAATATAATAAAGGAGACATAGGGCATGCATCCTTGTTGAGCAGAGCAGGGAAGGGATGAAATCAGTGAGACAAGAAGGGAAAGGAAAGAGGGGAAGAAAAAAGGAAGGGGAAAGGGGAGAGGGGAAAAGGGAAGGGGAGATAGGAGCAGCTCTGACCAGCTGCCCAGATGTGCCCAAATGCAAGGAAAAATCCAGCTCCAGCCCTACCAGCCCCAGGGCGTTGGGCACAGATTCAATCATGAAATAAAGGCAGAGAAAGAAACCAAGCACCACTTGGTGGCCCTGCACACACAGGGCGATGGCAGGGGCTGGGAAGGGCTCACCTTGGCGCGGATGAGCGTGCAGTGCAGGGCACTGTTCTCCTGGTCATACAGCAGGCTGAACTCCAAGGCTCCCAACGTGGCTGCATGGGAATGGCACCTCGTAAGAACCCCAGCCAATACTTCTGCTTAAGCAACCCCAATAAGCAGTAATTAGAAAGATTTGTCGCTTAGATATAAAAGCCTCTTATGGACATCACCATCCAGCACGAGCTGAGGGTGCAGAAACCCTTCCTTGGTAGGAACAGGCTGGGGATGTGGAGCTCTGTCCCTCCATGGATGCTCATCCTCAGGCAGCAAAGTCACTTGTTATGGAAGCAAATGGCCAAACACTGAGATCTCATGGCATTAAGGTGCTGAAGCCACCATGCCTTTCCTACAGGTGGATCTGATGGTGTTGCTTTCCACATTCGCTTGCCACAAACAGCCACGTTTGGGCCACTTGAAATGGGAAGGTCACGTTAGCACAGACCATACAATAGCGCAGATGAGTGCTGAGTAACCTGGTGCAAAACTGAGGACAGGACCCTATGAGCTTGGCGGCAGCTCCATTCCATCCCACACCCAACCCAGACATCAAGAGCTAAAACCAAAGCACAAAGACACCCTAAGGCTCTGAGGCCCTTCCTACATTTGCAAGTACCCAAAACATCACAGGCTGAAGTTTTGGAGAGTACTTTTCACTTTCCAGTTGGCTTTCCCCCAGAAACCATGCATCCCCCAACCCTTGGGTACGCACTGCCTTCGTCAGAGTCATAGCTGTTGGCGTCTTCTTCCTCCTCCTCTGGGGGTGGCTGTCGCAATGGGGCAGAGGGCTGTGGGGCACCAGGGGGCCGGGCTGGTCTCTCATCCCGAGCTGGGGGTGCAGCATAGCCCCCAGCTCGCTCCTCCTTGGAGGCTGGACGGGCTGGTTCTGGGGGTCCTGGTGGTGGGCTTGCTGTGGGGGAGACCCCATTAGCCCCTAGTGTGTGCTGCCCCCAGACCCTCAGCAGGAACCCAACCTTTTACCTTGCGTTTCCAGCATCCGGCTGACTGCCCCAGGACCTGGTCTTGCCACTGGGATTAGATACATGGTTAATGGGATGACCGTGGTGCTGCCCTCCCCAGCCCAACACTGGGACGTCCCCCCCAGCCCCACAGCACCCTACCTGCAGGTGCTGCTGGCCCAGCAGTGGCAGCAGGTGGCCGTGGGGGTGGTGTGGAATTGGTTTGCATGGAGTTGGCTCGCTTCACACCTGCAAGTGGAAGCAGGATCAGTGCTGGTGTGCAGATGGAACAAAGCAATTCTGGCTGGGAGCCGAGCGCTGCCCTGATGTGGGGCTGACAGCCCCCAGGCTTGCAGGGAATCCCTGCTCCTTTTTGCCCCAGATCACTATTTTTTTTCTCTGCTTCTGAATCCAAACAACGTTGAGCATCGCTCCATCCTCACACCAGGCAGGACCTACAAGTCATGCTGGGGGTGTATCTTCTCCCCAGCTGGCTGCAAGGGACAGGAAAGCATCCGTCCTCAGGACAGCACCCAGCACATGCCTGAGCATGTTGGAACTACAGAGGGCTTGGATGTTTTCATATCATTCCGAGCCTTATCAACATCTGTAAGTTCAGCATTTGGGTGACAAGTGGACTCGTCCCCACTCAGCAAAGCAAAGTGGATCGGTGTCACCACTGTGCATAAGCACGCCCATGTGCAATACTTGGCTCTCACCAGGGCTCCTGCTGACCCCACTCTCGGTGGTGGGGTCACGGCTCTCGGTGTCCTCGCTGCCACATGGCCCCATCCTGCCCTCAGCTGGCTTGCGGACCCGGGCAGCCACCGTCACCTCACTGCCTGCAGGAGCAAGAAACACAGCAATGAGGTTCACCCTACCCATCCCTGAGCACGGCAGGAGGAGGAGGAAGAGGAGGAAGAGCCTGCATGTAGGGCTCAGGCACATCCAAAGGACACAGCACATCATAGGGACACCAGGGGGGAGAAAACAAGAACATCCATCAATGCCCATCAACCCCCTAACGGCCTTACAGGACAGGGAGATCAGATTTTTGCCAATCATCTGCTATTTATGAGCAAGACGTCAGCAACAGCTGCCCATGTCTCATTTGGTGCACCCCACGGCGGCCATCCGAGAGGATAAATCACCGCCGCACGCACCGGGGTGCCCGCACTGCTCCTTGATGAATCGCAGCCCGCACATGGGATGCTAAAGGTCCCAGCACTCACCCGGCTCGCGGGTATAAATCTTAGTGCTGACACAAATGGGCTGTTTATCCTTGGCGGCAAGCAAGGAGAAGGGAAACGCAAACAGATTGCAGAGGGAGGAGGGGGTGTGGGGTTGCAGAAATGGTGAGGCAAGGAGTCATTTTCCAACGGAGCTTTAGGAAAATGAGGGGCAGGGTGTGAGCATGCTGAGGGCCTGGAGCAGCTGGGACAAATCCACCCCGCCGGGCAGGAGAGCAGCAGCATCTCTAAGGAGTCAGCAGCTCTGCTCAGCGCATTCGATTGCTGCAGATGAGAAGGTCCCAGGGAACTCAGCACCAGCAGGAAGGAGAAGCCCCACTGGGCAGCACCTACACAGGGGAAGGCACTGGGAGAGGGCATAGTGCTTACCACAGTGGTCCTGTTCGTCTGCCTGGCCTTGGGAGCACAAACAGAGTGAGAAGCAGTGAGGGATCCCACAAACCCAGAGACCTCCCCAGAAAAACCCTTCAAGAGGCAGTGAGGATAGCAGGGCAATCTCTGGACCCTTAAAAAAATACCCGCAGCACCCTCCACAACTGTCAGAACACTCATTTTTAGGGCTCAGCACGATGGGGACCCCTGGGCAGTGCCACTTACCCCGGCCAGGCGTGCGAGATGGCAGCTTCGGGTCTGGGGTGGGTGGCTCAGCTGGGCTGGGCTCGCTGGGGGCCGGGGGCACCTTGCTCTTGCTGATGGGCATCGGCTGGGGCAGCATCTGCTTGGGCAAACCCTTGAAAAACCAAGCACCGGAGCGCTTCCACACCTGTGGGGAAAAAGATAGGTGGTGGGATAGGGGCAAACAGCCCCACATCCTCACAGCCTTTCATCCCCACATCCTAGCAGCCCCTCATCCCTATCCTCACAGCCCCTCTTTGCTACTTATTCAACAATTTGATTTCTTTCATCCAGTTCTTGCTGTGACAACTAGGAGCCCCTCTTCAATCCTGAGATTATTTGCAAGAGAAGCGCAAGGTGTTTTCTCCATAAAAGAGCTTCCTATAGAGACCAGGCTGAAGGAGATGGATAAGGTACAACAGTGCTGCCCCTGGGTAGGGAATGCTGCCGCTCTCACCTCCCTCTGCTCGCTGCAGATCTTGCACAGCCAGATGGGGTGGGGACGGCTGTTGGTCGTCTCAACACCACACTTGGTGCAGACGTTCTGCGGAGAGAGAAAAGTTGCAGGAGGAGGCCACAGGGGGATGTTAGGACCAGGCTAACGAGAGATGGGACAACTGGAGATGGACAGTGAGAGATGGGACAGTAAGAACAGAGATAAGGAGAGATGGGGCCATGAGATCCTTACCTTCTTGCAGTCCTCGCAGACGACACAGGCAGAGCCCCGTGGCCCCAGCTGCTCCCCGCAGAGGATGCAGCGGTTCACACCGTCCCCCAGCACGCTGCGACGCATGTCCTCCAGCCGGGTCATCAGACGCCTTTGGGGGGGGACACACACTGTCAACTTGGGCATTGCAGCCCCCCCGCTGGGGGCCCTGGGGCAGCCACTGCCTTTTGGCAGCCGTTGGAATGCAGCAGGGTGGGGGGCACGATACCATATTATAACCCCCCATGGAATTACTGCACTCCTATTGACTTTCCTGCTGACGCCAACTGCTGCACGTGCATAAAAACACCAAATGTCAGCGTCTTCTTGCAAAGCAGTTTGACGTCAGCCAAGCAGATTTTGCACGAATGAGACAAAAAGCCAACAACAAAGACATCCATCCAGCTATTGAAAAGAATATTGGAACGGTTCTAAGTGAGAAGGGTGAATGAATTAATTGATTTTCTCATTTTCTATGGGAAAATATTGCATGTAGTTTACTTTACCGTAATTTGCTGCCCTTTGAGTGCAACACCAAAAACCCACCAGAGAACAGACTGTGAAAACACATCTGTTAACTGCAAACGGACTGCAAATTTACCAACAAAACCCAATGGTTCAGCAGCTCCAAAGACCCAGCAGCACAAAGGGGGCTTGCAAAGCTCACCCACAGGAGAGCAGGTGCCGACCCCAAGTCCAAGGCCTACGGAGAGTGCTGAAGGGGAAAATAATACATCGTTGATGACACTCGGGGAGAAAAAAAGGAAGAAAGTGAGGAGGAAAACAGAACCCACTGGAATGAACGACACAATCCTCACCCGCAGGGTCTTTCTCTGCTCCCATCACAGTATGACCCAAATCTGACAAAGATGCTAATGCAATATGGATTTTAAAAATAAGGCATTATGAGAGGTTTTCCTACATCTGATGGCAGCCTAAGGTTGAGGATGGCTCTGCTGCTGCCAGCACCTTCCAGTTGCTTACAACCAACATCCTGACCCCAGTCAGCACCCCGCATATCACATCCCAACGCGTGCTCGTGTCATTTCACATGGGTCCTTGGAAAGGGAGAGCACAAGAGGGGAAAAACAGATTGCATGAACCAAGGCATTTTACCACAGCTCATCAAATGCCTCATCAGTAGCTGGCTGGGATCACCAGGAGCATTTGGGAGCATTTCATCAGCCAATGAACGAAATCCAAGCACGGACTCATTACTCCATGACGAAGCAGAGTGGTTGCAATGGCTGCTTAGGGTGGGAGATGTGCTAAACCCTGCTGGTGGGTTTCCCACTGATCGTTTCCCTCTCATGTGTTTCCCACTGGTGGAATTCCTACTCATGGGTTTCCCACTGGTTTCCATGCAGTGGGTTCATCTCCCTGGGCTCAGTGGCAGCAGGCTATTATCTGTTACTGCTTTATTTCCAAGAACTGTGATGTCTGTCCCTGCCTCTGAGCATCTGTTTAATGTTCTGCAGATCATCCTACGTGATTCCCTCCTACACAACCAGTTGGGTGTCAGAGCCATTGGCTCAGGGTCATTTTCCACCTCTTGACTTCAGCAGAGCTGGATCATCCCATAAACAGGCACCATGCTCATTAAAACCCAGAAGCTGATTGTTCCCAAACTATTTCTCACTTAAATGGAGCCCATGACAGAAGGTCTCCAAGGATTCCATGGCAGGGATGGCTCTTTGCTGCATGTCAATGCCATGGTGGCTTCTACCCCACATCCCTCCATGTGCAGCGTGAGCATTTTGGCCACACTTGGCCAAGGGAAATATTTCTGAAGCAAAACCCTTCATTTCCTTAGCAGCAAAGCACATTTATCTGTATTTCTTTTTTTCCTCCTATGCTGCAACAGCTCAGCTCAAAAGCGAGGCAGCTTCCCATTGGAAATCTGCAAGCCCAAACAAACTTATTATAGAAACTAGAACAAATGGCACAATCAAAGCAGTGGGAAAAAAAAAAAAAAGACAAAAAAAAAAAGCCTTAACATTTCAAGAGATTCATTATTTAGCTGCAAAATCTTTCCCAGTCTCTCATTTAGCAGAAGGAGCTCCTTAAGAGGATTTTTAACCAGTGCAAGTGCTTCAGCTGGCAGTGAACACACCTGTGGCACTCATTTAAAATGAAGCCCATTTGCCTAATTAAAACATCCATTCAAGCCAGAGAAATTGGGCTTTCTTTTTTTCCCTCGATTCAAATGCTGCCATGAGAGGAGCGTATAAAAGATTAAAATCAAAGTCCTGGGGCGAACCTGGCAGAAGGAGCCAAGCTGGGACCTGATGGAGATCAGTGGGCATGGAGAGGTGTTCTTGGGCTGAGCACGGGCTGCTCTCCTGCTGCCAGCAGCTGCAGGATTTACAGCATTTCAAAGCAAATTTGGCTTGTTTCCTCCCCTGCATCCTGTGCTGCTCCTGCCCTGGCTGCGGCCATGCATCTCTGCCTTCCCATGGACTTTTCCTCCCTATCCATCCCTTGGAAGTCTTCTGTTGCTAATTTTTATGGCATATACCAAACAACCATCCCATCCCCATCCATCCTGTCCCACTGCATGTCCCTAGGACCATGGCAATGTTTCCCTTATCACCACGTGCCCTTCAAAGCGCCCGTCCTTCCAAGTTGAAGGAGATGACATTGATAACAAACAATTATAACAGGGAAAAAAGATACATATGTATAATATGCAGAGGGGGAAGAGAAAGTGGTGGCACTGGCTTAAGCCCCACAGGTGGGGCTCCTGAAGGCAGCATGCAGGGAGGGAGAGCATCCCATCCATCACTGAAATATGTGCTCATGGCTGATGGCAGCAAGATAGAGCTGAGCAACGTATCTGGGATGCTTCACCTGCACCTGAGATAAGAGCAGTAAAACACTTCCCTGGTAATAAAACAACTGCCTGGCCCTGTAAATATGCTTTGCGAGAGCACCTGCAGCAAGTGATGGTCTGGGACTGGCAATATTCCTTGCCACTGTGCAGGGAGGAGTGGCACTGGATGCGTTTAATGGGATGGCAGTAGCATGGGGAGAGCATTTGGAGCAGTGGGTAATTCTGCATGGGGTAGGGGAGCTGCAGGAACAGTGAGGACAAGGATTGGACAGGATGGAGCCAGAGCCACACAGAGAGGAGGATTTGATGGAAAGGCAATCCTTATAAACACCCTGGGCTGCAGGAAGCCCTCATCAGCCCATTGCATTGCTGCTTAAGGTGATTCAGCTCCTGCTCACCTTCCAGATCTCTCCCTGCCATGAGACAATGAACCAGCCGTAAGAAAACAACGCCAAAGTGCCCCCGTCCTACAGCCCCAATCAGCACCCAGCCCACGTCTTCCACCAGCCACCCCGCTGCTAAAAATAGGCTTTGGCTGTGGATTAATCCCAGCTGCATTTGACACGAGTGACCCCACGAACATCTCCCAATGAACACATCGACCCACTGCTGGCTGAAGGGGGTTCTGTCTGAGGGCTCTGGGAGCAAGAGAGCCCCCCTGCACCCCATAAGTTATTCTTTATATTAATCAATCTAGTTTATTATTATTTTTAATGGAGATCCCCCATTTCCACTTGGGGAATGAAAAACCCATCGTGATCCCATTCAATCTGGCTTTCTGGGAGCATCTCCCAAGGGATGCAGCGCTCATCTTCCCATAACACACAGAGCTCTCCTGGATAACTTCCAGGGTGATGCTCTACAGGCACCATCCCCTATTTCCATCACTGCACATCCTTCAGCTCATGCTGGAGCTAGCAGCATGAAGGAGCTGGCAGGGCTCCTCCTGTGCCTGCTTGGAAGGAGGAATTGGCCATGGGGTGCAAGGTACCATCCTCTGCCCGTTTCCTTGGGATGGGGTAAAGGGACACCCACCCACCCACACACTGCAGTCTGCAAACAGCTGCTGCAATGCACAGTGAGGAGAAAAAAAATGATATCTTCCACGCGGCTAACATTCACAGGAACGTAATCCAAAAAAACATCACTGCTGAGAGTAATTCTTAGCAGGCTGGAAATGTGCAAAGCTGGGGAAATGCTGCTCGTAAGCTCTTTTGCAGAATGAATCAGCAGCGAGCTGCCTTTGCCATTCATAGGCACTTGGAGCTGGTTTCTACAAACAGCACAGAGAGGGAAGCTCGGCGCGCTTTGGAGCTGGATGCAAGCAAACTTCAGGTCCTGGAGCTGCACTGAGCTGCTCCAAACTGAGTGCTCTGGGGAATGAAGGAAACCTGGCATTGCCAAGAGGCAACAGGCTGCAGCCTGCAGGTACAGCAGTTTGCAACACCACGAATGTGCATGTTTAGGTGCCATTTAGCAGCACGCAGGCACACATCGACATCTTTTGGAGACCAAAAATCTATGAGACCATCCATGCTCAGCCCAGAAATCCTCCAGGATCACTCCGGGTGGAACACTGAGGGCATTGCCCCCATAGAGCCCTGCACTGCTCACCCGATGCGCTCCTGCTCCATCTCCTCCATCTTCTCGGCGCGGGCGATGACGCGGTTGATGATCTCCTTCTCCTCATCCGTCAGCTCCTCGCCCTTGCGCTGCCGCTCGGGCTGCCCACCCCGTGCTGCCCATCCTGCAGGGAGCCTGTGGGGAGAGGCCGGGGTGCAGCCGGGCACCACGTTCCCCCAGAAAAGGGGAAAAATGCTGCAACCCCTCCCCGTTGTCCATACTTTCCCCCCTGACTGGAAGCTGATGTTCCCGTTTTCCATTTTTGCATTGTTCCCCCTGATATGCTCAGCTCCCCATGGCCACGCCTGTCCTTGAATGCCACCGTCCCCAGCACCGTCTCTCTCTGGACTCCATGCAGTCCACAGAGGCACTGATTATAATTAACCCATGGCTGAGACTGCTGCTGCTGCAAATTAAAGCCCATCTGGCTGCCATCTATTAGCACTGCAGTCCCAAAAGGTGTGAACTCAGTGCTGGAAGTGGCACTCCTGATTCTGTCCCCTCCGATGGCACTTCCACCTCAGCTCTGCAGAAAAGCTGAAATTTGGAGACCCAATTCTGTACACATCCATGATTCCCATGTTCCTGCTTTATGGACACCTCCAGCAGCAGCAGACCCCATGCACTGCTGCCTCCCCTTCTTATGGGAAACTTCAGGAAGGCATCAAAACATAGAACAAGAGATTTGTTTCAAGTGGAGAAATGCATTTCCAGATGTACGGTGCTGGAGAGAGTCACTTTCAGAGCTAAAATGGCCTTTTTGTGCTCCCCGAGCTGCTCTGAGCATCTCCCCATGCACCCTGCTCCCACCTGAGCTACCAAGCTTGTTAGGGTAAAAAGATCATAAATTCATTAAGGCAGCATGTCCTGAAGATAATTGCTTTTCCTATAGCCAGTCTGAGGTCCTTCCTGTCTTTGTGAGAGTGCTATAACACAACTAAAGTGCAATGGGGCAAAAAAATAAAAGCAAGCAGAATACTCACTGCTCCTTCTCGCTGCTGGAGGCACAGGGAAAGAGAAGGGAGAAGGATGAGGGGAGGAACGGGATGGGGGTGGCTCAGCCCGTGTTTGCCCGCTGCATGTCCCCATCCACAAGTTCCCATGTCCCAAAACCAGACCTTATGTCCAAAACCCATTCCTCCCCACGTCCCAAAACCACATCTAAAGCCACCCCACCAGGACAGAGATCCATGGTGTGACATGACAGCCACCAGCACCCAGCAAGGTGACATCGCCCTGCCCGCTGTCCCCACGAGGAGCCCTCCTTACCTCGCTCTGAGGGACATGGTCCTGTCACCGGGGCACATCCAGCGGTCAGCACTGCCACCCACCACTGCGTCGGTCATCGCCGGGGGGACCTGCGGGGACACGGATGGGTTTGGGATGCCGGGCAGGGAGCAGTGGCACTCAGCATCCAGCGAGCGCTGACTCATTGCGTCGGGTGCTCCATCGCTCCGTTGGGTTTTGGCACAAGGAGACGCATCCGTCATTTTCCCACCGGGATCCGGCGAAGCTTTTTGTCACCCTCCTGCTGGCAGACGCTGCCAACAGCTGCCGGTGGCGAGGGGGTGGCACGGGTGGGGTAACCCCACCTGGCCCCGGTCCCACTGCCCAAGAACTGCGGGGATGGCACTGCTGCTCACTGCCGGCACCGTGCACAGAGCCCACAGCCCTCCCCTTGGCGCAGATGTAATTAACGAGATGCCCGACCTCACGTTAATTACAGCTCTTCAGAGCTGGGAGGGAAGAGGTTTCCCTTTCAAAGGAAAAAAAAAAAAAAAATCATCCACAAACTGGGAAACTTTCCCCCAAAACCCAGCACATCTCCTCTCCTGGGGAACAAAACTCCTCCTTTGGCATTTTGACATCTTAAATTCTCTGCAAAATGCAACAGCATGCAGTGCTGGAGAGGACACGCATGGCAAAGCCCAGCCTGATGCCAGCCCCATAGCTGTGTGCCACAGGAGGGTGTCCGTGGGCTCATCCATACATCCATGGGTCCATCCATGCATCTGTGGGTCCATCCACCCACGGGTGACCCCACCTCTCTTTTGCAGGGCACAGGGCAGCGCAGCATTGCCTGCATCGCTCGCAGCACCTGCATTTGAATTGCTCCTTCCTACCTGCAGCACTGCTGGGGGAAAAAAGAATGACAATAAATCCCAAACCCCTCTGCAGAGCCCGACCCGTGCTGATGGGGCTGCAGAGTTTTCCCTCGGTGCAGAAAACACCAGCAAAGCCCATCCCTGTCAGTTCTGGCTGATGGGGGAACGCTGATGCCCAAATACAAATGGGTCCCAGAAAAAGGGAGAAATGGACAACCCCAAAAGATGGGTTTAATTGATTTCAGACCACTCTGATGATTTCAGCAGCCACCAGTCCTGGATCGCAGTGATCGGTCCTGGTTTTACCTCCCGGCATGAGGACACAGGGTTAGGCTGAATCAATAAATAAAGAGGTGCTATTTCTGGTGCCATTTCCATATCCCCAGCCAAGCAGGGAAAGCAGTTCAGTGATGTTTCCCCTGGGCAGCTCTGCGCAGGTGGGGCTGAAACCTGTCAGGTGGCCAAACTCATCATGCTGGGGAGGAGGAGGAGGATGGCAGCACCAGGGATGAAGGCTGGTCCAGAGGAAAGCACAAGCACAGGCAAAGGGCTTTGGTAGGGTAGGAGGCCAACCTCATATTGGGGCAACGGCAAAGCTGGGAGCCAAAATCCCAAATTCTGAGCAATGAGAAAGTGTACACCTTGCCTGGAAAGGGGAAAAAAATGGCCCCACCCCCCGCTTCCCACCCTGCAGTACTGCAGGGGTTTTGCATCCTGTGGAGTTGGGTGAAGGATCATCTTTGTTTCCCTGCAAACTTCACGATCATCCCTACGTAGAGAAGAGAAGTACGCAGGGCAATTAGCACTCCGCTGGCTTCATGTGCTGCCTGTGCTCTTTGCCAAAACAGAAGGCTGATTGACAAGGTCGGCTCAATAAGCAAATTGCTCATTTCCATCCCGCAGCCACCGCCAGCACCTGCACTGCAGCAGCAAAGCTCCAGGAGCAATTTATGGCCAAAGCCGGGAACTCAACCCTACATCTCTGATCGAGCAGTCGGCATCGCTGCCCATGGCAGGGAGTTGGAACCCAATGATCTGTAGGGACCTTTCCAACCCAAGCCAAGCTGTGATTCTATGATTTCTCCCCCATGCTGCCCCATCCCATGATGTGGGATGCACCCAAGGTTGGCTGGGATTTCCCCCAGGAGACCATGAGCTGGGGAACTTCCCTAGGCTTTCCCAGCAAAAGGCGCAGAGATGCTGGGAGGAAAACCTCCCCCACTGGAACTTTCTCCAACAGCAGAGACAGCAGCACGGATGGAGAGGAACACAGAGATGGAGGAGTGCAGGAGACCTTCCCTTCTCCTATAAATAATAGATCTGGAAGCTCTACTTTGCATTACTTCCAGCAACTACCCTTGCTTGGCCTTAAAGCTTGGCTGTGTGCTTAAAAGCACACGGCAAAGAGCAAAATCAGCTGGCCATGGCTTTCCCTGCCCCAAATCTCCGCAAGACGCAAGAGGCTGTGGCAGTCCACGCCGTGAGCTGGGTGACATGAATGGAATGGAAATTTTCCACCCTAAGGTGCTTTCCAAAACGATGTCACCCCATTCACAGCACACACAGACACCACACACAGAGCAGAAACCATTGGCACGACCATGCCAGGCTCTTCAAACTGAGCCAAAACCCAACCTTAGAGCATCCCCAGTGCCATTCGGTGCCACGCTCCTGGTGCAGTCCAGGTCTGCCAGGAATAGCAGCACGGTTTTAATTGTGATGCTTCTGTATGGTGGAGCCCATGCGTTTGACCGTGCCTTAATGAAAAGGGACAGAACTACTTCCTGGCATTGCTCTGCAAGGCAGCGGGGCACACAGTGTGGGTGACCCCATGGGGAGACCTGCGGCATGAGCCCACCCTGCCCCACATTACTTCAGCCATGGGGGTGGCACGGGGGACGCGGAGTCACCACCATCCATCTCTGAGCTGCAGAGAGGGTCCGTGGTATGGCTGACTCAAAGCCCTGTGGATATCTGCTCTCTATTCAGTACAATTCAGTATTGAAAAGGCTCTCAGTGCAGTAATCAGGCTGTTACGGTGAGCTCAACGTTTCTCGCTTCACGGTGCCTGCAGAGATGTCTCCACCAGCAAAGACACTGACACAGGCAACCTATTTCCCCAGCCTTCTCAGCTCTGCAATGCAGCTTTCTTAAATATTGAATAAGTCTGCCGCTCTACACCACCTGCCAGTGCCAATGATGAGGTAATTTTTGCATTGAAGAAGCCCTAATGCAATTAATCTGGTTTGAAAGAGGAGGCTTTCAGGGCTGCCCGTTCACCCAGTGAAAGGTGCAGCTCCAGGTTCCCCACTGGCAGCCAGACCCTGAGCAAAAACCAACGCGATGTCAAGGCCGAGTGCTCCCAGAGCAGCAGCACCAAGCAGGGCTGAGCTCGAGCAGAGCCAGGCACTCTCCTTCAGGGCTTTTGTGATTCACACCCAGCTGAGAAAACAAGCATTTGGCAGCCCCATGGGCTCCCCAGTGCCATGCCCATGGGATGAGGGGTGGGAATTGAGGGAATGATGACCCACTGGCCATCCTCTGAGCAATGAAGAGAGCAGATGTGGGTGCTCTGCTGCAGAACCTGGAGAACCTCAGTTCCTCAGCACACGTGTGCACATCCCCAGCACACCACCGCTGCTGAATTGCTCCCTGCTAGCAGCTGCTTCCATGGGATCCTGCACTCTCTGCATCCCAGCAGAACAGAGTGGGAGACCTGGAACGTGGACCTGGTGGAGGCAGCAAGCTCACCATGCAGCTCCAAATCAGAATAGACCAGCTTATGTTAGAAGGGACCTTAAAGCCCATCCATTTCAACCTGTGCTATGGGTTGGTTGCCACCCATCAGCTCAGGCTGCCCAGAACTGCATCCATGGCCTTGGGCACCTCCGGGGATGGGACAAACTCCAAACCTCACCTACAGGTCAATGAGAGCTCATATTTTGGCTCATCCCAGATGGTTTGGATAAAGCCAAGCAAGCTGCCTCATGGCTCACACTTTGGGAAACTGCCCACGTTAGGGACTTCCCTTCAACGGAAAGAAAAATGAGATGCAGATCCCAGCAGGCAGAGATGTGTGGGAGTGGTTACCTGACCCAGCAGCACCGGGCACCATAACAGGCAGAGAAGGTGGGTGGGTGGAAGGAGGGATGGATGAGAGAATGGAAAGAGGGAGAGGAGGGTGAAAAGAGGGCCAAAAGATGCAGAGCTCCCTGTGTGCACACATCCTGCACTGTACATGGGCAGACACTGCTCAGCCCCACCTGGGGACTGTGCTCCTGCTCCAGCTCCTGGAGCAGCATAGCCTGCACCCATCTGCTCCTGACAGCTCTGAGCATTCAGAGCTGCTCCTGCAGAGAGCGGTGCTGTGAGCACTTGGGAAAAGCCATAAATGCTATAAATGTAGCTCTGGTGTGAGACAACACAAGGCAGAGAGGTGGGATCCAGTGCAAAGTGCTCTGGTCGCATTGCAGCATGAGCAATGGCCCAGGAGCCCTGGAAATTCAGTTTTGGAGAAAGAGCCAGAAGCAGCAAGCCCTGACCCCAGGGCCATGCCATCCTCCAGCCCCTGCCAGGCATGGCAGGGAACAGGGAAGCTCATCCTGCAGCTTGGCACCAGTTGGTTAATTAAGGCTAAACGTGGCCAGCAGGTGAATGAATGGCAGCAGTGCCCGCAGTCTGCAGGTGCAGAGATGCCCAGATGATAGGAACACAATGAATGCAAAGCACCTTGTATCCCAGCCACCAAGCCCACCCTCCCGGCCCCTCAGCATCCCCCCAGCCTCAGTCCCAGCTTCCTGCTGTTCTCCAGGCAGAGATCCATAGCAGCAGCGTGCAGTTGATTTAGGTTAATCAGAGAATCACAGAATGCCTTAGGTTGGAGGGGACCTTAAAGATCACCCATTTCCAGACTCGTGCCATGGGCTGGCTGCCCCACACCAGATCAGGCTGCCCACAGCCCACCCAGCCTGGCCTTGGGCACCTCCAGGGATGGGGTTAAGCAGCACAACGACATCTGCTCACATTGCTCCCCCTCTGAACCTAAAGCTGTTACGGCGCTGTCACCAGGATTACTCCCCTTGATTAATGGCAGGGATGCATATCAAGGGGAAAACATATTTTTGGTTCTGTGCAATTACTCCAAGCTCTCATCCAGGCGGTGCCCACCACTTCAACAGCCACAGATCCCCAGCACAGGGACGCCCCACACACCAGTGGCAGTAACCCAAGGAAGTTCAGCCACGCAAAAACTCCCAGAATCACCTCCAAGAGCAGCAACGCAAAGAGTGCTCGCTGCTGGGATATCAGCAACAGCCCCCAAAGCTGCCACGCAGAGGCTGAGCACTGGGTCTGCAACTCCTAACAGGAGCGAGGACCGGGGTGGGTGCACAACCCATCGTGGGATGCCCACGGCTGCAAGGCCGTGCGTGCAGGCTGCAGGCCCCACACCTCACTGTGCCCTCACCCCATCCAGCAGAACCCCAACGCACCCGGTGAGCAGGAGGGGAGCAGCACAGCTCCAACACGTGGAGAGCAACTGGGGCGGCTTCCAGCACAGCAGCCCCACGGCACCGGCCCCACCCAGCTTAATGGCAACGAGCAATTAACCAGCAGCCCGTGCCCTGGTGGGTACGGTGGTTCATCAGCTGCAACCACTAATTGGCAGCCACTGCGGTGACACTGCCCCCTGGTCTGCGGCAGGAGGACGTGGCCACCGGCACCGAGACTCGGGTACCAAGCGCCGGGTGCACCCCACAAAGCACCCAGCACTCCGCTTTCCTTTTGCAGGGCTGCAAAGGGAGAGGAGGAAGGGCTGAAGGAGGCTGTGGGTATTCGTTCCCGGTGGGGTCGGAGGGTCCGGGGGAAGCTCTGCTGGAATCCCACCCCGCAGCCCCGGCTGCTCCCCGGGGAAGGGCTGAGCACCGATCTCCCCTTGCACTCAAAGAGAGCAGCTCGCTAAATCCCCGCCAGATGAATGATGCATCATCAAATAAACCCCGGTATCACGACATTAACGATATTTATTTTCAGGCTAAGCTGCAGCCTGGGCTCTTGATACCGGTAATTAAAGCAAATGGTTCATCTGTTATCAGCTCCGCATCCCCGGAGGCAGCTCCCTACGTTTTTATCTCCGCGTTCATCCTTTCCCATCGCGTTCCCCCGGAGGGGACCACCCCGACCCCCCACGCTCTGTGTCACATCCCGGGAGCCGCGAGCCAGGAGCAGAGCACACTCCTCTCAGCAGCAAAATGAAGAAGCATCCCTCGCTCGCAGACAGCCGCTTTTGACCCCACCGGCAGCACTCCAGCCCGTCCTGGAACGGGGCACCGATGCTCGGGAACCCGGCTGCTCCCCACGCCCCGCAGCCGCCTCAGACCCCCAGCCCCGAGCAGGGCGATGCAGACCCCGCTCTCAGCCCCTTACCTGGCCCGTCCCGGCTCGGCTCGGCTCGGCTCCCCGGCAGCACTGCGGAGCAGCGCGGAGGCGGTGCGGGGAGGGGACACGGCCGGGGCGGCCCCGCAACGCTGCCCGCCCCGGGGCAGAGCCAGCGGCAGCCCCCTCCCAGCCTTCCGTTCTCCCACCCCTTCCCCACCTCCCGTCCCCACCTACCACGTTGTTCCCCCCGCTTCCATCCTCATCTCTCCCGTTATTCCTGTTTTCCATCTCCCACTGCACCCCTCTCCCATCCCTTTCTGCCCTAGGACACAGTCAGCCCACCAGAACCTCCCCTCCAGTCCATGGGGCACAGGGGCATCCCCCGCGCACCGCCTACAGCACCCCAAACCCAGCCGCATCCCATCGGGTCTCACCCCCTCCATCGGGGTTTAAGTAGCACTTCCCTGGACCAACCTGAGCTCCGTGCACGAGGTCACACCTCCTGCAAAGCCCAGACCGCGGGACCCAGAGGGAATTCCTATTGTTTTCCACTCCAAGAAAGGAGCCCTGGCAGAGAGAGAACAGCGGAAGGATGGAGCACCTCCTGCCTTCCACGCGGGACGCGCTCCTCCACTCGGGGTTGGGTTTTGATTGGCACTCGCACCGACGCTTGACGGACATCTCCTTCTGTTCCCGCACACCCATGGATTTTTATTTAGCGCGAGAGCGCGGTGCTTATGCAAAGCGTAATGCAAAGCTGATGCGCCCTGACACCCTCCTCGGGGAGCCAGGAAAAGAAAAAAGCATCTGCATGAATCTGGAAAGCAGCTCTGAAACGTGCTCTCCGGCCAGGCAGCCACGGACACCTGCAATTATCCGCTCTGAGCGCCTGGCACTTCCATTCCCCGCGCAGCCGAGACAGCCCCTGCTCCAAAAATAAAGGAGCAGCCCTGAAAGTTGTTAGGTTCTAAATACATTTTGGCAGCCTGGTGTCTCATGCAGCAGATCAAAGCCCGGGATTGGTAGGGATTTCTTTTCTCCCAGGTTTGTTTTTTGTGGCCGTGGGACCTCTGATTGCCACGAGTTCACCGAGCTTTTGGCACGCGCCATGGGGCTGGCTCACCCATCAGCACGTGGAAGGGGGCTGTCCACATCCCATGACACCTCTCGGAGTCCTATGGCACCATTGGGTGTCCAATGGGTTGAATGGGAGTCCTGCGGGATTCCCATGGTGACTCTAGGTGTCCTATGACATCATTGGGAGTCCTATGGCACCGCTGGCAGCCCGCGGCACCATTGAATCGTTAAAATTGTAACAGAGCACTTAGGTCACATCCAGCCCCAACCCATTACCACCGTGCCCACTAGCCGTGTCCATATAACATAAATCAGACCCCAGTTTGGGGCACCAAGGAGATGGATGCGTGTGTGAAAGCCAAAAGTCAACTCCTGCAGCACGGGGAGGAGGAATGGAGGCTTTGCAAACATTTCCCACCCCGGCACCACGGCGCAGTGACACCCACGAAGGCTCCGAATCCTGCAGGCACTCCCTGGCAGTGCTGCACAGCCCCAGGCTCAGCCTGCCCCGCATCGCTGCAACCACTTCATTACAATCTTTTAATGAGAGCCGTGCTAGTTTTACATTCATTTCTCATCTCTGATAACGTTTTGTCCCACATAGCGGCACTATTATCCCCGGCGAGGTGAGGAGAAGAATATATCTCCTAAAAGACGGGCGACGTTAATTTTTTCAGTCAGTACCATAAAAGATTTAATCTCCAACTCCGCTTTTGTTAATGGGATTAGTCTAACTTATTTACTGGTTTAATTAATCGGTGTATCCTCCGCTCAGAAACCGACCGCCATCGGAATAACCGCGCTTCGTTCGCTTTTAGGGGCTGCAGAGCGCACACGGCGGCGAGCTCTGCCACACTGACATCACTCCTGAAGGGGATCGCTGAGCAGAGCAAAGAAGGAGCTCTGTCTCCCCTCCAACCCATGAGCTGGTGGCATTCCTTACAGTGTTGCCACGATGGTTCCAACACGACGTATTGTGACCGATTGCATCCCATCCAGCGTGGGGCTGTTGTGTGCTATTGTGCATCACAGCCATCTCTCATCCCCTCCACAGTGCCCGGAGGGGTGGGGGGGGGGGGCAAAAGGGGACCCCTCGATGCCACCCGCACTGCTTTATATAGGTCACCCCACGCTCAGCAGCAGCGCTGACAGCGGGGGAGGTTGGACTTCACACTCTTGCTCGGCGAGCTGCTTTTCTAGGTCACCAACCCACAGCGGTGCATTAAAATAGAGCCTCTCCCTTCCCTGTTCCCCGCGGCCGTGGGTTGCGATGCCGCAGCCGCCAGCCGAGGGAGAAGGGCTGCGGGGGGGGGGGGGGGGGCTGCCAACCAGAACCACGCCGACCCCGGAGATGGGTGCTGTGGGCTGGGCAGGGTGATGCTGCACTCCAAAACGTGCTGGGGTGCATGGGCACACCAAGGGGACCCCCGCCCCACGTCTGGTCCCATCCTAGGGGTTTCACCCTGAGTTTCTCTATTATTTCTCTTGGTGTTTGGGGGCTTTTTTCTGCCTTTTTAAAGTCTTTTTCTCTCTTTTTTTTTTTTTTTTCCTGCTGTATTGCTCAGCCCTTCGCTTCCTGCATCAAACCAGACAGAAACTGCCTTGCTTCCAGAGGGGAGAAGCAACGATGATTAAATCCCACAAGGAACCCTATGGGGACGTTTCCCTGATGCCACCGGAGCGGTGTCTGGAAGCGATGACAAGCAGGAGCTTGGATGGCTGAAGCTAACACAGGGATTAGCATGTTGCTAAAATCAGTGCTTTAAGAAAAAAAAAGAGAACCTAAAATCTCAGCACAAAGGGCGAGCAGCTGCCAGCTCCCCATCCCCATCGGGACCAACACACCTCCTCCACGCAGCGGTGCCGCTGTGCATCGTGCCCGCACACCCTGGGATTCAGCATCAAGGGCTGCAGGACAGTGGGTGCATGCAGACCTCTCCCTTGTGCCAGATTTGCTCGCATTCCATGGCCATGGATGAACGTGGCCACAGGAGGAGCTCGGGCAGCGAAGTTCCAAGTCTGAGCTTCTCCAAACTCACCCCCATTGCCAGGCCCCTCCTCTGAGAAGAAAAAAAGAGCTGATGACAACGCGGGATGGGAGTTGGGGTTTCCCTTTGAGGACCCCCAGTGCTGTGGCAGCTCTGGGGTTCTCCTCCCCGTGCTCTAAGAGCAGCGCCCGAGTGCCCGCTGCAGCCTGCTCTTTTCCAGGGCTGTAAATCCCGACACTGAGCTTTTTATGCTTCTTTTTATTTATTTATTTATTTATTTTTTGCTGCTTGGCAGCAGTTCAGGGCATATTTGTGTTTTGGCTGCCAGCAATGCAGCATTTACAAACCTGCCCTGGATTTATCTGCTGCAGAGTCGGCCACTAAATTAACAACACAAAAAGTTAGGGACGTGGCAGAAACAGCAATGGTGGAGCAGCACCAGCCCCCTGCCACCCACTGCCCCACTCCTCCACCTCGATGCACTCCTTCTTGCAGCAGCTCAGCTTCATTTTTTCTCCTGCACTAAGTGCACACTTTGCCCTTCCCTCCCTCCAGCTGTAGCTGGGACCTGCTTGCATCGCTGCTCGAGGAGCTTTAATTACCTCTGAAACCCTGAGTGCTTCATCAAGGTGGGAGAGCAGCCATGCAAAGGTGTTTTTTGGGGGAAGCAGGCAGGCTGGGAAGAGATGCTCTGTGGATCAGGAGCATTGGGCAATCGATAGCAATGCCCACAGACGCTGATGTCTCAAACCATAATGAATCACAGAAGGACAAATTGAGCCCATTTTCAGGTCCCAACTCATCCCACCAGGAGCCTCCACAGCCCAACACAGTCCCAACAGATCGTGAGGCACTGGAAGGGACTGCCCAGGGAAGTGGTGGGGTCACCATCCCTTGAGATATTCAAGAAATGAGGAGATGTGGCACTTGAGGAGGTGGGGTGATGGGTTGGAGATCTTAGAGGTCTTTTCCAACCTTAGTGATTCTGTGATCCTACGGTATTTTGGCCACCCAACTCACGTGCCAAGGGGTGGATGACTGTGACAAGATGTACCACCAACCCCACGACGCTGAGCAGCAGATCCCAATCAACAGAAGAGATCTTCCACGCTCCTTGCTGTCACATCATGATGTCAAAGCCCAGGGCAGGGAGGACAAGGCAAGGAGCCCAGCAGGGATGGGTTTACAGCAGCAGCCTCAGCCCGAAGCCACCCTTCAGGTCCCTGCAGCTGCTCCTCAGGTGCACCGCTGCTACTCTGCCTCATTAGGTTTTAATGCACAGCTCCAGGAGCTTATTTAAAATTCATTGAAGCTTCCCCGCTCAGAAGGATTTAAAACAAGAATAAAGCTTGTTGGTGGAATTGTACAAGAGCAGGAGACAGAAGGACGGCACGTTTCCATCTGCTCCGCAGTGCAGGGGAGCGGGGCTGTGTCAATCAGGATGTGGTGACACAGCAATCCCTCCACAGCTCTGGCTGGCACCGGGAGTGGGGGGACTGCAGGCTGCCCCAGCACTGCAGGTCCCAAAACGGGGCCAGGGGGCTCAAGTTAGAGGCAGGGATGCAGGGGAGGTGAGAGCATCCTCTGGGCCTCCTAAAAAGAGTGCTGCTCGACCCCAGCATCCTGTCGGTGAAGGGAAAGCAGCAGAACACCACGCTTTTGGGTTCAAAAGGAACTTTTGGAAATAAATCCCGGTGCAGCAAATCATTGGGCTGTTTTCTTTCCGTGCTATTGCTTTTATCGTTCATCGTTCTGATGCTTTATTGCCACCAAGTGCTCGTGGTCCGCTCTGCGGCGGTGCTGAGAGAGTCAAAGCACTCCTCGCTGGGCAACAGACGCACACCCGAAGGGCTGCCCTGGGTTTGGTTGGAGCGTGCAATGGGAGGAGAGATACTGGGGGTTTTCCTCTCTTTCCAGTCCCCATTGAGACCAAAACCATGATCCAGGATAAACTGTTTAATAGGGCAAAAGCAAGAAGGATGAGATAGTACGACAGAAGGGAGTGAAAATGGGCACTCTGGGGGCGGTGTGGGGGGGATGCTGCAGTGTCATCCTCATTGCTTGGCTCCGCATCCCAAGGCAGCCTCCAGGGCGCAGAAGGTGATGCCCCGACCTCCCAGCCCTGCTGGGCAGCATCTCCTCTCAGCTGAGCCACTGGGCGTACATTTCCTGCAGGAAAAGCCATTTCCCAGCCCCTGTCCTCCCATCTCTGCCCCAGGCTTCAGAAGGGAACAGACCCACTGTGGCAATTCAGAGCACATCACTTTGAAAGTGCCCTCACAACTCTCCCAGCGCAGTTTAAGAAACGTAACACACCCTCTCAAAGGAGATGGGCTTTTTCCCCCCCACAAAACGATCCGCTAACTGCTTCCCAAATGCACCACGCGAGAATAATCCGAAGGCATAAAAAAGCTTGCCAGAGGCACATTCTGTAGGATGCGTTTGTCAACAAGTCCCCTGCTGTGCCTGCACACGCTCGCACAGCACTCTGCATCCCGGCCCCTGCACCACGCTGGGGCGGTACGTGCCTTCCTGGAGCATCTGGACATGAATCTATGACATAAATTCAGATTTCTGTGCTATTCTCCCTTCTAAATTCTGCCAGCGCCTTCACAAAATCCCCCACTCAGCCCCTGCCCACAGGTCCCCTTTTTTCTTTACCCTTTTTCCTTCCCCTTCCCTTATTTTTCTCTCTCCTTTTCCCCTTTTCTCTTTCCTTCCATTTCATTTCAGAAACGGGGACTTGGGTTTCTCCCTGCAGCCAGGCACAGGCAGAGGGGACCAAAAAGCAGATTTAAATCCAGGGAAGCAAAAAAAAAAAAAAAAAAAAAAGCAGCAGCTCCTGAGTTGAAGGGACCCCCAAAAGCCGTGTGATCCCACTCCCTGCAGCACTCAGGGACACCCACAGCTCCAGCAGTGCTCTCAGCCCTGTCCTCTGACCATAGGTGTCTGCAGGGACGGGGCAGCACTGCCTCTGCCCAAGGAATGATTTTCCTGTGCTGAAACTACCCATGGCATCTTCCAACCTGCTGGTCTGACATTGAAGCCAGGCACAGCTGAAACAGGCCCCACTTAATGAAGAAGTGAAATGTAATTAGTGCCAATCATCACACATTTATGAAAAGCAGATTTCATTAAACCAACCTGATCCTTTTATGAGACTCCAGAATTAGTTTACCAGTGCAACCGGGCATCACACGCGGCTGCAGATGACATCTTGATGAAGAAGCTGGAACAGTACAAAAATCAACACTGACCCTCATAGGCTCCTAAACAGCTGTTTAACAGCTGCCCAAACGTCAGAGAGGGAAGCAGAGCCCACCAACAGGATGCTGTGCAGCTTTAATTAGCAGGGGGTTGATGAGGAATGCAAGAGAGGTGCAAGAGCACCTCCCTCTAAGATCCTCAGCGGGCACAGGGAGAGCACTGGGGTGCAATCACCTGCCCTGGGAGCTGTTCATAGAATGGCTGAGGTTGTAGGGGACCTTAAACACCACCCAGGTCCATCTCCCTGCTGTTGGGCTGGTTCCCTGCCCCCAGCTCAGGCTGCTCAGAGCCCATCCACAGCCTTGGGCACCTCCAGGAATGGGGCACCCACAGCTCTAGACAGCAGTGCCAGGTCCTCAGTGCCCTCTGAGTAAAGAATTTCTTCCTAATAGTTAAATAAGAAACCAATTCCTCAAAGCCACGCTCAATATTGTTTTCCTCTCACTGATCTGCTCCAGTTGGGAGCATGATTTATTGCATGGTAATATCAGGACTCAGACAAAAAGATCCCTTCTGGCCCCAAAGGCCATCAATATGGAGGGCTGGGAAAAGAGGAGATGCCTGGTGGAAGTAATTTAGGGGTTCTCTCTCCTCCCTGTACCTGGAGGCACACACACATTGCTGTGTTCCAGTGGGGCTCCAGCCTCTGCAATGGATGTGCTCAGCAACGGTTATTTTCCATGCTGTATTTCTGCCTGAGTTTTTATTCCCCTCCAGGGAAATCAGTAGCAAGGCTCTGCAACAGGCAACCAGAAATTAGCACACTCGGAAGAGGAAAGCACTGGAAATTCAGCTGCCCACTGAAAGCCAGATGAACACAATGGAGGGCTCCAGGCACATCACCACCCCTGGAGACACAACGACCGAGGACCCACGGGCCCAGCACAGCCCAGAGCAGTTGGGCTTGATCTTAGTGGTCTTCTCCAGCCTTTATGATCCTGTGAAAACCAGCAGGACAGGGAACAAAGCGCAGCCAGGGCATATATATGCTGCTCAGCCACCAGCAGCCCCAAGCTCAGGCTCTGATGGCTGTCCTCAGGGCTGCAGCCATCCTGTCCTCCCACACTTCTGTCATCCTCCTCCAGGCAGAGGCAGGAGGAAGGAACACTGAGGACACGTTCCTTGTGTTAGTCACTGTCCGGATGCTCACAGACACCCTGGCTCCAGACTGTGAGGGCAAAGGCCTGAAGCAATGGCTCTGAGCCACGGGGGATATCGGAGTGAGGTTCAACCCAACAACAAAAAGTCACCAACAGTGCAAATCTCCCAGCTGTGCTCCACACGCAACGCTTTCTCCACTCACTGCATTAAGCTGTGCCATTAACTACACATTTGCCAATTCAATTTGAACTACAGAGCCACTGAGACTGGAAATGACTTCTTCTTGGCCAACCCCAACCCATCACCACCATGCCCACTGACTCTT
Organism: Oreortyx pictus; assembly: GCA_036925125.1. Taxonomy (NCBI): domain Eukaryota; kingdom Metazoa; phylum Chordata; class Aves; order Galliformes; family Odontophoridae; genus Oreortyx; species Oreortyx pictus. The sequence continues at coordinate 12,819,728 of JAUPFR010000019.1, read as the reverse complement.
GAAACACTGCTTTGGCTCAGTTGGAGAGTGGGGGAAGCAAATTTCCTGCAAAATAAAACAAAAATAGAAAAGCAAGCAGAGAAAGAACGATGGGGACAATGGAAGGCAGCTTGGCATGCCACCCTAAGACAGACATCTGCAGTCAGCCCAGCACGCACCTCTCTGCTCTGACTAGAAAATAATAATAATCACAGGATCATTGCAAAGTCAATAACTCTGAGACAGTCGAGAATTACTTCCACTCACTTCATAATCACTTATCCTGCTGAAAGCAAGCTGAGGGTGTTCTCCAGGTTGAGAGAAAGCATTCTGTCCTCAGCTTGCCTTGGAGCACACAGGGCCAGCAGCCCTTCCTCACATTTCCACTTTCCCTGCAATTTAAAATAGAAAACGAATGAAACGCCAATTAAAAAATAAAGCAAGCTGTGGCGTGCCTTAGACTAAGCTGGGATTTTCAAAGGATGGCTCCTCGGGCTGCTGGAAATCAAGAGGAAATGCCTCTAAAGCTCTGCAGCAGTGCCTTTGAAATCCCAGCCTTTTGTCTGGAGTTTTGCTGGAAGCACAGGACCACAGACAGAGGCTTTTACCATCCCGCTGCCAGGCTCGTCTGTCACCCTCCTGGGGTACAGCTCCCAGCTTGTGCTTGCTGGAAACGCTTCTTAAATATCAAGTGTATATCAGAGGCAAAAAGAACTCTGCAGGTAGAGCTGCTGGCCAAAGATCCCACAGCCAGAAGAAGGGCAGCGTACAGGGTGGGGAAGTGTGTATTCCTGGAAAAATGGGGAATGTTGACTCAGAATATTAAAGAAGCTTTGGAGTATTTGTTGGTCGAGCACAGCCTGGGCCCCATTTTTTGTCTCTCTTGCCTTTTTGGAACAGTATGAAGGAACCCAGCACAAGTGCTGCCCCTTTGCACTCCGCATGCCAACCCCAGATGCTGTTTGTGCAATCAATGAGAAAGCAATCAGGATCCCAGCAGCACATTAAGAGCAAGCCTGCTGAAAACCTTAGGTTTTTACAGGTCCCCTCATGGCTGGAGCTATAGGGCAGAAAGAAAGCAGAGTGAGAGCGACATGCTGACCTTTACAGATCTGCTTCCTTCCCACCTCCCAACCTCCAGCCCCAGCCAGCAGCCAGAGCAAAGCATCCATCATCGTTTACCACCAGGCTGCAGGAGGGGATGGGGAAATGGAAGGGAGCTGTAATTACACTGCCGGGCTTGGCACTCCTCGTCCCATCTCCACCTCTCATTTGTCACTACAGAAATAATTCGGAAGCAGAGCTGTAACGATCCAGCTTCTGCCTCAATCCACGCAGCACAGCAGAGGCTTTATTGCTGCAAGCTCAAAGGCAAGTCAGCATGGCCTCTGCTTTGCTGTGCTTCCTGAGGACAAGCCAAATAAACACAAGGGGGGAATAGATTTCACCAAGTCCCGTGGCTCTCTGCAGGACAAACACTGTGCCCATTTCCCAGGCATCCAGAGGTGAGCTGGGATCTCCCAGGGGGCACATCTGCCTCTTGGCCCCATGCAGTCGGGATGCCATCCATAGGAATGCAGCATCCTCTCTCTGCAGCCCCTGGCTGAGAGGATGCTCACAGCACACAGACTCACGGCACCTCTCTGAGACACCAGAGAGAGTTATCCTGGAGGATTATCCACCCCAAGTCATGATTCGAGCATTAAAAACCACATCCCATAGCGGAGTGCCCCCCAGAAAAGTCCCCCCCACAGCATCCTCACTGCAGGCAGCTGGAGAGCTCAGTGCTGAAAGCCTGCTCTGCTGAATGGGGGAGGTTAATTACTGCCATCAGAAATACCCAGAGGGAAAAAATGCTACGCCAGATATTACCAATTAACCCAGAAATCTAAACATCACAATCGCTGCAATTAATAGGATCCTACACTCGCTCTAATTAGCAGGCTGCGTGTGAGGCGGATGTGCCAGGAGGGAGGGAGCTGCAGGGGGACCCTGGGGACACAGCCAACCCCAGCTCCTCATCCCATCCCTGCACTTTTGGGGCTGCAGACCTCTCTGAGACCCTTCCTGTGGTCACACCACACACGAGGAGGACCCTGGGGTACACCGTGCACAGGGGACAATGCTGCTGCCCCATTTCTTGGGAGAACACCCACTTTCACCTCACACCAGGACACATACAGCAGTATGAAGGCTATCTAAAACAAAAACCAAACCCTTCTCCTTCCTGTGCAGCTCCTGAGAAGCTGTGGATGCCCCACAACCCCAGTGGTGTTCAAGGTCAGGTTGGATGGAGCCCCCTGGGCAGCCTGACCTCGTGCAGTTGACAACCACTAGTAGCAGGAAGGTTGGAAATGGATGAGGTCCCTTCCAACCTGAGCCACTCTGTGATTGTCTGTTGGCTCCAAACTGATGTTGCAGTGAAGGTCAGTCACCAGCTATCCGCAGGCAGCGCAGCTCTCGGGGCACTGGCGGTGCTGTGGATCCTACCTCCCCACCAGCACTTCTGTAATGTTTTTGTTTGGTGATGATTTTCCTCAAAAGAGGACAAAGGGCTTCCTCAGCACAGAGCCAACCCTCTCACTAACAGCAGCTTTGTTCCTTAAGTAACCTGTTGGACCTGACTGCGAGCCTGCAAATTTAACTATCGAGAGCGAGACGACGCAATATAATGGATGTGATGTCAAGAAAAATTAAATCAAGTGTCAGGATAAAATTCCAGGGGGGAACATACTTTTATGATTCATAATGCCAACCAATTATCTCCCTGACAGGCCGAATGGCTGTATTTTATCATGCCCAGCAGCCTGGAAAGGGAGTTGTACAAATTGGCGAATAAAAAGATCCTTTAACAAACTCGGTGGACGCCGTAATGATCGCCGGCGTGCACTCCATTTTTCAGCACTAAATGATGAAAAAAAAGAAAGCCCAGCGTGTGCCAGCATGGAGACCTTCCCAAAAAAGCATCTCTGCCAGGGTGGGTGCATTACCCCACGGTCAGAGCCCAGGCAGCACGCAGCCTCCCATCCCAGAGCACCATGCATCTCTTTTCTTTCCCAACAGCTGACATGCTTCAGTGCCGCTCGCTTTGGGCACTGGGACGTAAAACCGAGGGCTGCATTTCCATCAGAACTCCAAAGTAATTTAAGATCTCGACTAGGTACAAAACACTGCCCTTGGTGGTGACTGCCCCCCAAATTACAGCAGGCGCCGTGCTTCAGCAGCAGAGGAAGCAGAGCTGATGCAGCTGCATGTTTTTGTTTATGAGTGATGTTTACTGCTGTTGTCTCAGCAGAAAGCAGCCAGGTCAGGCTGCAATGAGAGACACCTCCAAGTACCTAGGTTTGCCGTGCAGCACGTTGGGCTAACAGGATTCAAATGGAATGAGAAATTCCAGCTATTAAACCAGCATGACACAGAGATTCTCCAAATGGACAGGTCTGAGGTCTGCATCCTGGAGAGTGAAGAAGGAAAAAACCAAGCTGTCACCAGCCACAGAATCAGTAACGTTAGCAAGGACCTATAAGATCACCAAGTCCAACTCCAACCCATTTCCACCAGGTCCACACATAAAACCATAGAATCATTAATGTTGCCCAAAAAAAAGGTTTCCAATGCTTTCCATCCAAAGAATATAATGAAAGGTAACTCCTGGCTGGCACAGGACCATCTCAGAGGGGTGTTTGATGAGCTCTTACCCCGTTAGGACAGGGGGTGCAGCAGCAAAGTGCTGAGAAGGGGCTGCAGAGCAGTGCCCACCTGCTGCAGGGCACGTGGCTGTCACCCATGGGGGGCCACGAGGAGGCAGCTTTGGGAAGGAGGGCTCACGGTGTCCCACTGCCATCTCTCTCACAGCACCTGAATGGCCCCAGGATAACTTCCCCTCCTTTGTGATGCAGGACAGAGCTGCTGGCTGAAAGCGCACGTGCGTACACACACACACACACACACACACACAGTCCCCACCGCACCGGAGGCAGTAGCACACTCATTATGTTTTAAATAAAGCATTTTTAAATCGCTCAGAATTTAGCAACAATCTCCATGGATACCAATCACTGAAATCCCCGTGTTACCATGGCAACACCTTCCCCATCTTGCCTATTTATCCCGGAGCTGACACACCATTTATCTGAGCGATAGGAAAAGAAGCTGAAAGCAACCTTCCCTAAGCATGCAGCCATAAAAACCCCTCAGTGAGGAAATAACTATTAATAGTGATGAAGCAGCCCCAGTCCGGAGCTCCGTGAGCCGCTCGGTGCCCGCGATTGCAGAGGACAAGGCAAACAAACCATGGTTTCCAGCAGTGAGGCCGAGTGATGCAAAGCACAGACACACATCCCTGCAGCCACGGGAGCAGTGCTGGCCATGCAGCCAGGTGAACCGAACATAAATGACCCACGCCAGGTCCGTATGGTGTCTGCTGGGGTGATATTTGAGAGGCTGGAGATCTCCAGGGTGTTTAATTTCACATCTACCCGATGGAGCAGCACTGTCTATTATTCTCTGCCTCTCCAAGAGCTGGGCACAGTGGGGCTGGAGTCTGATGGGGAATATATTTAACTCAGCCCTGAGTGAGTGTGTTAAGCACGAGGGATCCACTGCCAAGCTCCCAGGCAGGAGCTCACACTCAGGAGCACTCAGCCCCTCACAGCACGGAGGGGAACACAGCCTGGCGTTCCTGAGGCAATGCCAGGGCACCGAGCAAGAGGGCAAGGAAATGGCAGCAAGCCTTGTGCCCACCACCAGCACATCCATTGTGTGAAACAAGGAAAAAAAGCTCCAAACTCCAGTCCTCCTTTCCTCTCCACTCAGTTTGCAAACCTCTCATCCAAAAGACCTTCACGCTTCAAGGGCCACAGGGAATGGGATCCTTTGGGAAAAGGGCACACTGTCACACCTAACCACAGAGGAATTTGTTTGTAGGGGGCTGACAATACACTGGCTCTTCCTTCTGGTTCTCATCCATGGCTGGCACTATCTGGGAAAGAAGCTCTGAATTTTTCTTACAGCCCTTATAAAAGCATCACAGTCCGCCCTGAGCCCACCCAGTGACCCATGCCTGCGAAGGGCAACCTGAGCATCAGAATATACTGCTTTATCCCTAAGCAGCTGCACTCTGCAGAAATTAATCTCTGCAACAAAAGTCACCCCTCAAAGCCTTCTGATCGATTCAATTGGATCTGGGGAGCAGACTGCTCAAATTACTGACATTACTATGCAGATCTAGGCCTGGGAAATGGAGTTACAAACTGCTACGAATCAAAAGGTTAACATACTCAGACAGGTCCTCGTGGGAGAACCCTTAGAGATTGATCGCAGGTTTCATACAATATCCAGAGAAATCTCTTTATTACAGACCAACAGTAGTCTCAGCATCACACAAATGAGATGACTGAAGGTCACATGGGGAAGAGAAGGTCAGTGCAGGACACCTGGAACAACAGCACGCAGCAATTCAGTAGGGCTGCTCTGAAAGTACTGTACTTTCCCAAGCTCATGAGCCATGAGAAACTCTGACTGACTGCAATGAGTAGAAAGGCTGTTAATTACAACACTACGAGTCACTGCGAGCATCTGTGATTAACAAGAGGACTCCTGGAGACTGAAGACACACGAGCAGATTGCAGCCTTAGCCAACACGCTGACTGCTGCAACGGAGATGGCTGAAGGTGGAAACTCAGAGCTTGACACTGCTGGGGAAAGGTTTACGAAGTGCAGACAAGAAGTCCCAGTCTGCTGTTTGCACAAGTCTACAGAAAGAATACCCCAATTAAAGCAGCTTTCTACTGCGCTAAATTAGGACAGCTGCTGCCAGAGGAGGCCAAAAGCATATGAAAGATGTGGCCATAGGAGACTGCTGTGGATCCAGCCCTGCACAAGAGACTTCCTTCCATGGAGAAGGCCAGGATGGACATGTGCATCCAGACCAAGCATGCAGGAGAGCTCAATGCTTCTCCCCCAGAAGCACAAATCTTCTCTGATTTGCTCCCATTGAAGCAAACAGGCTTTTCAACGGCAGCAGGGGAGTAGAAAGGCCCTGCCTATGGTGGGATTTCAACCTCCCGATCTATGAGCAAGCCCCAGCCCTGCTCTACACACCCACAGCCAAGCCACTACGAAGGACAGAGTCATTCCCTTCTTGAAAGGACACTCACCCACTCTACGGCTATGAAATCTTAATCACAGAAGATGAAATGAGATCAAGCAGTTTGAAAAAGCCACCACTTACACACTATTTCTCTCTGCTGTTTGTTATACGGCTCTTCGTGTCCCTAAAGCTATCATTCATGGTCATAAACACACATGGAACTTTCACAGATCTATAAAATTGAAGATTACAGCCAGAATAAACAACCATAAACTAAGCTCAGACATAGCACTATTAAATAAAAAGGCCAGAAGGAATCACAGCCACCTTCCACCCTGATTTCCTGCAGAAGAGAGACTGGAGAGTTCCTCCCCCTCCTGTTTCACACACAGTGACACAAATAAGGAATCAGAGAGAAGCACCAGCATAAGAATCCAAGGCTGCTTCCTCCATTAGTAGCAAACATGCACGTAGTCAAGAAGGACAGCGAGCTGTCAAGATGATGCACACTAAAAATACAGCAGCCCCTCCAGTACTTTGAGGCACTCCTTGGGAGGATCAGGGTTCTTTTCAAATCAAGCTTTTTGATCTGTGAATTGTTATGCCAAGTCTTACTCCAAGGGGAAAACAGGAAGCAATCAGCATATTAAGACTCCTTTGAAGGTATCTTTCCAAACCATTACAAAAGAAAAACGAAAGAAAAAAAAAAAAAAAAGGAAAGATACACATTTGATCCTCTGGCAACAATTCAGGTCAAAGGCAGATTTCAGACTTGAAGCACAAATGCAATGCAATGGGCTCAGAGGTGATTCCAAGTGAAGGGACTAAAACAAAAAGCTACACAGGGACACGAAAGGAGAACTGCCACCCTGAAAATGGAGCTCTGACTTGCATCGACTGTGTCAGAGATGCACTGGAAAAAACATTTGCTTTGGAAACAGCCTATAGGTTGATTGAAGGACACCTTCATTTTTCCTCCGTGGCAGAATTTCACGACCCACTCAGCTCTTCTTGCTACAGGATGAGAAGTGCAGCATGATGAATCTCCCTTTATAACAAAAGGCATGGTTCAGATTCACCTAAACTAACCACTAGCTGCACTGGAATTTATCCTGGAAAAAAAAAAAAAAAAAAAAGCAGTCAGCCAACGTTTCAAGGTTTTACAGAGATAAACTTGTCCTTGAACAACAGCCAGCCACCAAGGCTTGAATGAATATCAAGTGCTGAGAGCCACCTCTGAACAACAGCACCATGGGGACATGCTTCCAGTCCAGTGATAACCTTACAACTGTTTTTGTCAGTCTTTGCTCGGCAGAACACACCCGTGGCCAGCACACCCAGGCAGCACACACCAGCAGAGGGTACACAACAAACTGCAAACAGGAGAACATCCAGCTCAGGAGGGATGTAAGCTGTACTCTGTAACCATCTCCACTTACTTGCACTGGGCAAGTGAAAACGCAAGGCAGCAGCCTGGAAGGAAGCAGGAGGTGCTATGTTGCACCACATCACTACTGCTTTCGGTTTGTGTCAAAGTCCCCTTCTGAAAGAGATCATAAAGCCATTGCTATATTCAGAGATGGATGCCAACAGTTACACGCATTCATAAAAACGTCTCACTCTGCAAGATAATCGCCTTACAACCAAGCTGCTCTACATAGCTACTGGCCTCATTTGAATTCCATCTGTACTTGATGCTGCAGAGGCCTTGACCACGAGGCTTTGCCTCCTTCTTGGCATTTCAGTAGATTATCTCTTTGCTTTGCCATCGCCTTGAGATTAAGCTTGTTTCACGACAAACTCGCTGTGTTCAACCAGCACTGTCCACGTTGTCCCTGCTACAAGACAGCATTTATTTCCTAAAAAGTTGCAGGATGGCTTATCTGCATTTTCACCACTCAGGCCCGGTAAGCAGGATCAAAGGGAGCATAATGCTCAGTGGAAATTCCACTGAATCAAAACCCCTCACATCTCAGCAAAGCTGACTGACTGCTCAGGCTGTCTAGTTTGTGGGAATCTGTAACAGCAGTGACATGCCTAGTGGGAATGTTTCCAATAGCTTTAAGGAAGAAAAAAGTAGTATCGCTGGCCCTAAATTTAGACATAAAACAATACGTAGACTCAGGGGCACATGCACTTTCCTCTGCTCTGCTCAGAGAACAGGTACGACATCACATTTTTGGAAGTGTCTAGCTCCAAGTGCTCCAGGATCAGAAATGTTGACAGCTTGTGAAGTATGGGAGCAGCAGCTGGCAGCAAGCAGCCCGAGGCACAGCACAGCTCCTCCACAAAGCACCAGTCCCTCTTTTGAGTCACTGCATGGTGCTGGCACACAAGGATCTCAGCAAACAGCAGAGCCCCAAAGACAAATGTGCTCGAGATGAAAGACTGGGACGGAAGGAGCAGTGGGAGAGCAACAGCTTCCTTCCCCCTCATCCCTGGCAGAACAGCTTGCAGCCAAGACAAAGCAGCACTGCCATCCTTAATCTGCAAATCCATCTGATTAGCACTAATATTCAGCAAAAAAAAAAAAAAAAAGAGGCTAATTCCCACCCCAGTTCTACAGGTGTTTGACACCGAGTTCAAAAATCAGCCATGAAACAATGAGGGGCAGCTTTCTGGAAGGGAAAACATGCTGGAGCAGAACAGATGAGCGCTGCCTGCGTCCGAGCACAGGGCTCACAGGACAAGAGCCAGAGGCAGCAGCACAGGGACCTCTGGACAATGGTGGGAACACAAGGACACGTACTCACAGACACCATGCTTAGCAGAAGCTGTGCTCTGCTGGTTCTCAGGAAGGACAGCTGCTCTCTTCAACAGATCTCATCACAACTCACAAACTAGGCTTGGAGATGAGTGCCCATACACCATCATTTCGGACTGGGAGCTGGAGAACAGAGTAACTGACAAGTCATCTTAAGAAAATTATTTTTATTTCTCTTTTTTCCCTTTTTTTCTTTTCTTCTAAGTTCTGTTGTTTACAGATATGCTTTCATTTCTGATCAGATAGCTTCGCAGCAACAAAAATCACAACGCAGCAGCAGAGCAGCTGAACTAAGACCTACAAATACCAGCACAGAAAACAATGGACAACCACCAATATTTCTATACATGAACTATTATTTTAATGTCACATTTTGACAGTCGTAAATGGTCTACAGAATGTACGTGGGCAAAAGGCAAGAAGCACTAGATGTATAATTAAACAGCGCATTATCAACATTTACATGATTCACATCAAATTGATGACATCCTAAATGTATTCCTTTTAAAGGATAGAGATTTTTCAATAAAATATTACAATTTCATTTAATACTCTGGTACAATACTTCATACACTGCAGGAAAAAAAAAATAAATGCAAGGTCTACTCCACTTAATAAGAAGATCCTTTTTCATTAGTCTTTAGTACTGTAATAAAAAAAAAAAAATCACAATGTCATAAATAAACAGGCTCGAAATTATTAATTACATGTTTCACTATTTAAAAGGGAGAAATTAAAAATTAATTTGAAATAATGAAGAACCAAAACCTGACAACACATCCTAGTACCAGCTGTGATCTTCCCCACCGTTACAATGAAAAAGGAAATGGGTTTTAGAACTTCGTTAGCTGTATCCTGGTTAATAGTGTTTCAGACACGAATCTTAAGAGGGAAAAAGTAAAAGTTTGGTCAGGATTAATAGGAGAACCGATCAGTCCCAACAACAGTTAGCTGAAATTAAAGAGTATGCTACGAAACATTCAGTAAAATGAAGTCTGCAGCAAATTCATGCTGGCATAAATCATTGTGCCTTAGCATTGGGTTAAAGGTTCCCTTGTGGTACGAAGTCTCCTCTAACAGAACACTTCAGAACTGCATCCCTTTTCCATTCCACTGATATAGCAACAGCTTGTAGATCAATGCACAACGTTTCTCTAAAAAAAACCTCACTAGAAATACATGAAACCCACATATTCTCTCATCTCCCCTAAACCAAAGGACATTTCTCTTTCTTGCTTCGTCCGTAATACAGATCCACCCATTGTTTAAAACATATTTCTTTTCATGCTCCAAGAACGATCCCTCTCTTGCTCGTGCATGAGGGGCAGGCACGTTTTCTCTTGCAAGGTTTCCCCTTTGGCATCCAGCATGGTCCAACGCTTCAGTTGGAAGAAGCACAGTATTTACTCACAACCTTTCAGATTCTGTTTCTCCTCATCAACATTCTTCCACCGTATACTCCCCCAGGATTAATACACATTCTGGAGTAAGAATTCCTTGGCTCCAAGAAAAAAAAAAAAAAAAAAAAAGAAAAGAAATCCTACAGTGGCAGCTCCTAAACAGCTAAACTGAGGTGCTAAGAGATGACCTTCTGTTGGCCACGCAACTGATTGCTGCTTATACAGGTCAATCCTTTAAGACATCACATCAGCAGAGTTCAAAACAGAGTTCAGAGTCATTCAGAATCCTTCTCTGGTTTTCTCCTGACTTTCACTGTGACTTTTCAGTTTGGTACAGAACATGCATTCCACCTTCGAACACATGGAGTGTAGAATTTATCTAACTCCACACCAAGTTTTAAACAAATATTGAGATTGCTGTCAATTGCTCTATGCAAATACCAACACTTTGAGCTGATCTCTGTTCAGGAGGATGAAGCTGTACGCAGGGACAGGGAAGGAGGCAGGCAATGCAGAACGGATATCTCACTACCAAAGGAACAGATTTCTTCCTCATCATGACAAAAAAAAAACAAAAAAAAAAAAACACATGCAGAAGGGGAGCAAACATTATGATCAGACTATAAGGCTATGACAGTAAAATGCATTATGGTATGCTGGTGACAGGAGTTCCAAAAAGAGAAAACCTAAAGTCTCAAAAGACAAAAAGGACAATAGGCAAAGTAACAAAATTCTGCTTAACATTAAAGAAGCACCTTCATTCAGTTCAAACAAAGTGTTCAAATATTTGATTTTGCTAAGCACTCTCAGGAAAAGGTAATGTAATCTCCCACTTAACCTTTCACAAAGCTGCATTAATTACATTCCAGGCTTTAGCATAATTTCACTAGTAAGGCCAATAATGCAATTTCATTGGCCCTGCACCTTGCCTACAGCAAGCTGATGCAGTGCTCACCATCTGCACACACTGTACAGAAATGGCAATAAATCCTTAACCACAAAGTCACAGAACTTCCCCAGGAACACAGGGGAAGATGTTGGTAAGACACCACCAGTACCTAACTCTTAGGGACTGGTTTTGTCACTAGTGCACACACAGCTTTAAGGGGGAGCTTCTGGTCCAGGACACAGGACAGAGCAAACCAAGTGGAGGAGCCCAGTTACCTGGCAGCTCAACAGCAGCTCACTGTTCTGTAGTCTCTAGAAGAGGGCTCCATTTCATTGACAACAATCAGAAGTGTTTTCAGATGAACATGATTTTTTAATCTAATAGGAACAGCAATTTCAATGCAGCTCTGAAAGGCACTTCAGGTGGAATGGTAATAAACTCCTGTCTGATGAAACAAACCAGAACGAGCCTGCTGGCCTTGTTGTCCATGCTGCCCTTTTCAACTAAGGCAGTTTCAGTGGATAACCAGCTTCCATGCACTGCTTTCCCCCACAAAACCTTAATTTAGCTACTTACACTATCATAAGGCCTTACTAAAACAAAACCAGAAGGCCCAGAAGCTTCCATCTCCCCAGGAGAAGGGAGAAGAGGCTTACCTTATAGCAGGTAACTTGTTTCACTCTGTTTTCAGTATGCTGTTAATGTGTCAGCATGCAAATTTTAAAAATACTTGAATTCAGTCTATCCAATCTCTTGCTTTATACATGAACACAGACAAATGAGCAGAGATGGAATCCTCACAAACCACCAGGTCACAACGCCTTTGGAGAGATACAGTCAATTTCTACTTTGGGTAGAGAACTTGTAAAAGAAACTTCCTCTGATAAAGGCTATCTTACATAATTACTCAAAAATAACTCAGTCAGCCACTCAGCTACGTTGTAATCAAAGCTACCAGTTATCACAAAAAGCACCTTCATATACTGCTCACCCTTAGGAAACTCAGTCTGAGTTTGAAATGTATTAGGACTAATTTTACCACGTAGCTGATTCTACTCACACTGGTGATCCACAGTTTTCAATCAAGTATTGTTCCCATCATTATTTTACATCAGTCTAACAGATTTATCCATATCGTTGCTCTCCCACCACCCACTACAAAAAAAAAAACCCACAATGGCTCAAATGAAGAAAAAAAATAATCCATAAAACACCAAAACCGACGAACAGCCAGACTGTGAAACAAAAATGCTACTTAAAAAACAACGCATGGATGACAGTCCAACAGTTTGCTGGATTCAAAACTGACTCTACAAAGTAGTTGTCTACATTGTAGATGGGATTTCCTTTTATTTGGAAAATGAGCAATCGTAAATCAGGCATTGGAGAGAAGAGATATAAACAATCTTTTAGATGGTCTTAAGTTTTGCCTACTGTTGAAGGATTAAAACCGTAAATTAAAAAGGTACCAAGCCTTCAGAGTTCACCGTTCGTGTGAAGCTTCTTCCACCTCTTTCTTGACCTTTTTAAAAACCATATTCATTTCTGGAAAAAAAAAAAAGAAGAAACAACAAAGAAAGCTACTTAGGACAAAATAAAAGCAACAACGCAAAAATAAGCTGACTGTTCTTGTCCTGACTTTATACAGAAGTGATCACGTTTGACTCAGGAAAGCTGTGAACTCAAGTGAAAATCTCAATATCTTGATTATAAGCTGCACGGTCCTTCAGCATTAGACAATGAGAACATGTATTTGAGATTGTGGACTAAGTGGAATAAGTGTACGTAGAAGACTGTGGACTGAATGGATGAAGCATACTTACAGTTACCAAGTGGAAAAGGGAAAACAGGATGCCTGAGGTCTTTAAAAGCACAGGGGGAAAAGATGATGAAAGGCTTTAGGTTAGAATCCAAGAGAAGGAAGTGACTAAAGAAAGGACACCTTAAATTTGAATCTATTCCTTCGCTGTATTCACAGCCCATTAACCACAGTTAATAAACTTATCAGCCAATAACCAATATCTACTCAATTGACTGCATAAATCAAACTGTAATAGCTACTTAGAACAGAAAGACAGGATTTAATTTTACTAGTACGAAAACAGCAGGACACTAACTTTGAAGATTTCATTTCTGGCTGACAATAGCTTAAAATCATCAGTATAAGGCTATCACATTAGATCAGTTTCACTGTTTTCTTCCAGTATCTGCACACACCATTCAGACACAGCAGTAACCTTTACTGAGGCTGAGCGTTAGATTAAGTGTTCTTTTAATTTCTTTAGATGAACACAAATCCTTAGCACAGACCAAGACCAAAGATCACTTGGTAAAGACATGGAGAGTTCAGGCTGCAGCTCCCACTCGTCACCCAGAACGTCAGTCTCCTGAATAATAAAGACCTCCAACCTATGTCACTGTAGAGTCAGGGGAAGAGAACAAAGGATAAACAACCACCAAGCTAATCCTCTTGTTTTCAGAGGGTAAGTGTAGATGTAACTCGATCAAAATTAGCTTCTGAAACTTAAGTTCCTTAAGGGTGGATGGATAATGTGCATTTCAGACATTAAATAATTCCCTTCAGTTGTCCTTACAGTTTGGTTTGGAGTACATTTTATTCCAACCCCACAACTCCAGGCTGGATATGCACAGTCCCCTTTGAACATACATACCTGCCTTTGCACTGAAGTCTCTGTACATTGTCTCATCTGAAACTTTTCTGCTGCTGCATCAGCCCCACATTTTCATATACTCTAGCACTATCTTCTCTCATTCTGAAATGAAACAAGTATTTGCAGTCTGAGAAAACCAAGTTTGAGATAAATTGCCACTGTTAAGTGTACACTCAGTTTAGCCTAAGAGCAAAGAACATGGTAGAAGCCCAAGGGTGAGTTCTGTGCTAACTCCTTCAAGATCACTGAAGGTTAGCACCATTCAAAACTTGCCCACTAGCAACAGAAGCTAACTTACTCTGGACACGTTGGGGTTGGGGTACAGGGTGGAAGAGGGCTCTGATCTCCACTTGTCTGGTCCGATAAAGAATATTTAATGTTTGTGTATTCGTGACCTTTCCTCTTACTTTTCTGTGAAGCAAAACACAATGAAAAGCCAAGTTTGAGTAACTAATGGGAAAAAAAAGTCATGGAAAGAATGTGGACATTCTACGCAGAACTAACCAGATCGTGCACAGGTGAAGGTTTAGCTATGGACACAGAAGAGCTCAACTCCATAGATAACACACCTAAAGCTTGGCTTTATTTCTTCTATGACCTGAGAAGCCTCCTTTTCCACCATTCCCCTTCCCACCACCAGCTCCAGCAGAACATACCACCCTTACAAACCAGCATCATATGCAACCTTCGTCTTACTTGGCAGAAGAAACCATGTTTCATTCTTTAATAGACAGCAGCAGCCAGTGCACCTCCCACTGACCTTATTTCCATCCCAGAGATGTGGCCAAATGAGTAACAAAACTGTTTGCAAGATCACTAATAAAATACCATCTTAGGCCATTAGATTTGATATAAAAAGAACCCAAGCTGTCATTTGTATTCTGCAACATATGTTACAAGCTGCAGCCAATTTTGCTGGCATTCATCTAAAGATACTGAAGGCTCAGGCAAACAAAAGCTACACTAGGAAAGACAGATTTGGCTTTTCTTTGTTTTCAGGACAAACATTCACAACACATACATGCACTGCAACCTACATTTAAATCAAAGCTTCACTTTGAAATTTTACAGAGCATGGGGCTCCTTGTTTCATTTTGTTCCTTAAATGCTCAAACAAGTACTATATAAGCAACCTGAGTCAATCTCACAGCAGAGATTGGCAGAGTCCCCGAGGAGATCTGGCTGCTGAGTTCCCATTAACAAAGCTCTGTACTGAATTTTAAGTTGCAGTTTTTCAAAGTGGTCTTCTGAGACTTCTTCAACTTTCTCTATTATTCTGCAGAATTTATTCCCCCCCTTCAGCCTCCCACCCACTCCTTACAAACCCCCAAGACCACAAGTCCAGATCCACCCCCTGGAAGGCTAAAGCTGAAATTAAGATGTAAACAATACACCAAAAAATGCTGCATTTATAACAGTATTATGAATACAAACCTGTCCCCTGCCAGTAATATTCTGAAGCACCGAATCAGAGCTTTTTCTATTATTATTTTTTGCATAATTAATAGAAGTTTGATCTACAGATATTCTATACAGTAAAAGCAATTAAAAGGAATCAATCAGTTCTTCTATTACTTAAGCTGACTGCAATGGAAAAGCCAAGATTAAGTATCTGTCTCGCTCCTCTTCCTTCAGCATGATTCACAGTAATTATCCCTTCCAATTCGTAATAACAGAGATGAGGTAGAAACAGCAGCTTCTTTTACATCTAGGAAACATGTAAGTTTCCACAAGAAAAACATAGCAAAACAAATCCAATTTGCCTTTTTTCACACTTGTAAGGTGACAGGCAATATCCAACACAACAATGAAGTCCAGGAACTTCTGAGGCTCTCAGCAGTGCAATGCAGAAGGGAATTTTTTTTCTGAATATAAGTCATGTCTATGTGAATGGATGCAGCTAGGTATATACAGCTGTGCTGAAGCAGTGGGTATAAGTGCTGCATGACATCACATCTTTATTTCTACTCCATGATGGTACTTCCTATACCCAACACAGTGCTGATTTTATCTGAAAAGCACTGTACTGCCTCATTCCTGTCTGCCACTAGCCAATAGGTCCAGACTTCACAATGTAAAGCTAAGCTTTATTTCTAGTCCAGGAAACTTTTATTCTCGTGCCTCCTGAGCTAGTAATACAACAGAAGTTGAAACAACTAACAGATCACTGTAAGAGAAATGCACTGCTCCACTCAATATCAAAACACCATTCAAAACCACAGTACAGCAATCAAGATGTTACATATCTGCTTTATAAATGGTGGCAGCAGAAAGAGACCATATTCAGAAGTTGAGGATACAAGGCTTGTGTAATCACACACGGATTTGAGGGAGCTCTAAAGTGAAGTGGAACAACAAAGCCAGGGAAAAAAGTACACCTGAGGGATTTCATGTTCTTCACTTTGTGTCTAATCAGCATCAGAGCACACAGCAGTCGTGCTGGGGAAAAGAATAAAGACTCTATCCTCTCTGTTGAACACATCTACATCATGTTGGCAAATACAAAACAAGTTCTGTCACACTCCAAAGAAGCCAGAAGCCACATGAGTGCCAAGGCTGAGCTGGCACACCCCACCTCTAAAACAGGGCTTAAATCTCACACCTGACACTGCACTAACCATGAACATATGGCTCCCCACATCTGCCTGATTAATTGTGTGGGTTTATCTCCTCAGCAGTGAGGCAGCAAAAGATACTGAAATTCTGAAAGAGAAGACAGTCCCAGATGACCAGAAGTTAGGGCAGAGAATGAAAGCAACAGTGGACAGAAAGCTAGTTCTTTATTACAAAACCATGCAACTTCTGTAAAAGAGTGAACAGAAGGAATGAGGTGGGGAGGTCTTGTGGTTGCCCCCACATGTTCCAAAATTTCTTATCGCATCAGATCACTCCTCTAAGTGGTTTTTGTTGGACAACATCCTATAGGATCACTGCATGCTTTACAGTCCTTCAGATCAATATACCTCGTTCCACTAATAAGCTTGTAATTTAAGAATCCAAAACAAGAGTGACTAACACTCAAATTTGATCACCACACTTGCAGTGAAGTCTCAAAGTCACAAGCACCAAATGAGCCACGCTGCTCCCTGCTCCAGGGGTAACACGTCCCTCCGTAACAGCTAATACTCTGGGTGAACATACCTGTTCCTCTTCAATTCTGCGCTGTAGCGTTTCAATGTAGTGCTGCACTGCCATGTAAATAAATCTGTACTGTGCTTCTGTTTGAACCATTCCTGACCGCTGCGACCTCACCATCTGAATGGTCTTTGGAACATCAATATCACAGTCCACACCTATGAAATAAAAAAACCCACGAGATTAGGAACAACAAAGTAGACTCTGCCTTTGGAGGAGAGATTGGTCTCCTCAGCATACAGTGAGCAGACTGACAGCCACGTACTCATGAAAGATTTAAATAATTAAATACAAATAGTAATACAAATAACACATCAGATTCCTGGCTAATCCTCAGCTGAAAGCTTTCATCATCCCGATGATGATCTGGAGAAGGGTTTCAGCACTTTGATTCCAACTAAGTCAAGAGGAACAACCGAGTCCTTTTATGCCAAACACAAGTGCTCACTCTGTAACAATACTAGAACCCTCTGCCAACATTTCTATCATTTTTACCGTGCTTCTGGGACCGATGTCAACGTCCCAGCAGAAGATGAGGAGACCTACCTTTTTCTCTGATTATGTCAATAAGAATATCAATCACAATGAACGTTCCTGTTCGTCCAATCCCAGCGCTGTGAAAAGTGAACAAAAAAATCAATCATTTTGCTCTGAGTAGACACTAGAACACTCATCGAAGAGTCCAACATTAAGAAACATTAAATTAACAGATCATAACTAAAGTCAAACCAAACTACACAGACAAAAGAAAACTGAGGCCTAAACTGAAGTAGAAGTCATATCAACGTTTTCTGTCTATTAACAACCTTGAATCACACAGAACAACAAGATCAGATCTAACATTTCCTTGCTTTATTAGAAATAAAAATGTATACATTAAAAATCAGAAATAATCCCTAACTCACAGGAGGTGGGATGGGAGACCAGTATTCCCAAGATCCC
The DNA here is from genome assembly GCA_036925125.1 of Oreortyx pictus. Taxonomy (NCBI): domain Eukaryota; kingdom Metazoa; phylum Chordata; class Aves; order Galliformes; family Odontophoridae; genus Oreortyx; species Oreortyx pictus. The sequence continues at coordinate 12,801,856 of JAUPFR010000019.1, read as the reverse complement.
ATAAAATACCTCAATAGATGTAAAAATTAGAATTTAACAGAACTCCACAGAAGCAGAGGCACAGTGCATCACCATACCTGCAGTGGACCACAACTGGTCCTGCATCAGAAATGCTTTCTTGTTTATGGTGCACCTCCTCAAGAAAGTCCAGCACACCACCGGGGTCACTCGGAACTCCATGATCAGGCCAAGTTCTGAAATGATATTGCCAGACTGTTCTCTCTGTGTTCCCCTAGAAAGAAGATACCAACACGTGAAAAAAATCCTTCTGATCAAAATCCAGCTAAGAGCATTACCTGAGCAAAGTTGACTAAGATCAGAAGGCAGCATACCCAACCTTCTGCTCACTATCCACAGCACCACTCCTTTAAAGAAGGAAAGGGTTCTTCTTAGCATGACAAGTCAATCAAACCACCTGCTCCCCCTTGTTTCCTCTTCCTCATTTAGCTGTTTCCAGTATTTCCCTCTTCACCTTTAGAAGCCAGGGCAAAGCTCTGTCTGTTTCTTACCAATAAAGTGCTGTTTCCACACTGATTCACCATCTCCTTCCTCATCTCACGTATGTCTTCACTTAAGTGCCCTTTCTAAATTCTGGACTCCCATACAACCAGTCTCTTCTAGTACAACCACGTCTATGAAAGGGCAGATATATGCTTAGCTACACTAAAGCATCATTACTTAAAAGCACTTTCACGCTTCTTTCCAGACATCCTCAAAGCTCTGTACTCATGCATCTTCTGCCAAAAAAGTGCTCAGGTATAAGAATCTTCAATTAGCCCAAGGACAAAGATAAAGATGTACGGAGCTAAAGCTGGAACTTCAAAGAAGGAGTCAAGGCTCAATTTATTAATCTCTTAGTGCTTTTATTGATTCTTGAGAAGGAGCCTTTCTGCATTTTTTTTTTTATTTGCAACCTAGATTAAAAGGACAGAGTTACTAACATACTTACCTGCCCAACTTTAGAAAGCTTAAGCTCTCTTAGTGTGTAGTCATGTGCTGCACTCTCCTTAACATTCCTTACACGCATAACACCATACTCCTTCAGGGAGTATTCATCAGGCCAGTACTTGACACACTTACTCTGCAAGATTCAAAACAAACAAGATTTTATAAAGTGATCCACAAGAAAGGCTGTTCTGTAAACTGCTAAACAAACACTTTCCTGAAGTTTTCATTTCTGAATACACTGAAGACAAGTACCAACACCAACTGACACATTAAATTACATTTGAAAGAAAAGTTTATTTTCCCTGTATCAATTATTTCAGACTAAGAGGTATAAGCAATCTCTCCTTTCAGCAGCTTTTATGATCACCTTAGTACCAGTTTTGCCTCAATAGTTTCAAAGCCCTGGGATTAAAAAGCAGTTACCTATATCTCCACCCAACCACTGTTTTCAAAAGATAAGAATATCCAGTGGAATGCTGTAGCTTTATATGCTGCTCAGACTATACCTGCAATTTCTTTCTCTTCCAAGAAAGAAAAAGACCTAAGAGAAAGGTCACTGGACATTGTCATGTAGACTTGCAGTTTTTACTTAAGAAGCAATATTGTCTAAATTCATTCTGATACTAATAAAATCCCCAAATTGGCTTTTATTATAAAGTCTACACAAACTTGGAAAGCTAAAATAAATGGCTATACTGTTTCTTCATGAACAAGGAATTTACCCCTTCAAGAACACAGAATGTCTGACTGCAGCATCTAGCTTTCCAGTGCCTCATTCCCCGAGTACTTTCACAATGCAGTGATTCACATTCAGTAGCTAGAATTTAATCAGTCAACCCTTACAAAAGTGAGGCCTCATGATAGGAGTGCACCCTCAATTCCCACAGGCACCAATTAAGAAAGAACATTCAGCACCTTACAGAGCTAAGCAGTGAGTTTCCAAAGACCAGGATGGCACACTGCATTTCAGCATGTGAGGCAATATAACCAAGCCAGTTCAGGCCCCACTTGGGCACGAATGCCACGACTCCTCCTGAGATCAGTTTAAGATTCTGTTTTTACCTTTCCTCTTTCAACCTCTTTTGTTGTCATAACAATAACTCGAGAATTCTCCTGGAACACCATCCTCCAAAAATCATTCACTGTATTCTGCAGGCAACCTTGAGTGGCAATGTAGCTTTTTTTTGGCTTTGAGTTGTTGCACTTGGTTTCAAACTCAGGCTAGAGACAAAAACAATTTAACAAGTGGTGACAAACATTCAAGACTGAGTTAAAGGTACAGGTTGTGCCAACGAGACTTGTTTAGGTGAGGCACACTTACCATAATAATATTAGCGTTGATATAGTCTGAAACGAGTTCATTTGGATCACCATCATGTAGAACAACTCTGGTATGATCAACTGGAAGAATATATTTGTATGTTAAGCAGCTGCATCCTACAACTGTGAATATGCAGCTATTTTTAAACATCCAATCAACGCTCTTACTGCTACCAGAAACTGTCAAATTGTGAAACTCTGCCAACCACTGCTGGAATACCCACCCCTTTCTCTTTTTCTGTTTCTTAAGCTTCCAATTCATAACAACACAGATCACAAAACAAGTGTTTATCTATAGCAACACAAATGGCCTCATAAACACTGCTGGATTTGCACTGCACAGTTTTATACCACAAATTAATCCTCTTAAATGTAAGCATTCCAGTTTGCCAAATAACAGTTTAGGGACATGATACTTTTAAGTGAAAGCTGAAGATAAATATTACAGAATCAAAATACCTGCATCTATAACAGGTAAATGTTTGAACACAGACTGGAGGCTGTATGGACTAACGTTGACAACACAGAAGAAGGACTTACCTTAAGTAGAAGAAAAAAGCATGCTGTTGCTTAATTAGCCCTGTATTCGCCAGCTAAAATAATAAAGCATGGAAACGTAATGGGCTTACATTAAAGAAATCAGTACTTACAGGGTAAAATGTTTTTGTATCTATTTTTGTTTTTGTTTTCTTGACGCTGACCTTCTTTACGACTATAGAGAAGCTTGCATTCCTGCTGCTGTAAAGTCTACACAAAAATAGCACAAATAACTGGTCAGTAAAAGCACAAAGAAGATATAAAGACTGTTTCATCATCATTATAGTGATCCTTCCCTCATTAAAATGACAACACATGATTATAATACCAATCAACAATGTGAGAGAGTTCCTGGGTTGCTCCATTCAGACTACATTCAGCATTGCTTTCAAGGTATGAAAAGGCACTGGCACAAACACAGGAAGGTGAGTGGCAATCCTCTACCTGAGCTGCACTGGATTTGTCTGGGCTTTAACCAGCTTTATTCCCCCCCTTCAGCTATGGCCAATCCACAGCAGTGCTGCTGGAAAGCCCCAAAAGCACGTCCCTGAGATCCTCAAAGGCTGCAGCCAGATCACCTCTAGGCAGCCATAGGGGAGGAAGGAGCTTACAGAAAACCCACCAAACCACATCAACACAAGCAGCTGTCTCAGTTTCAAGGAAAGCAAAAAGTCCTTCAGCTGTTAGAAGCAGAATATTAAGAACATATTATTTTCTATTCCCCTAAAACAAAGCCACAATAGGATGAGAGTAATCAAAACATACAGATGGCATTAGAAAGCCAGAAAGCCAATTAGCACTGAGTGCAACAACAGTACTTTGTAATTTATGCTTTGCTTTTCATAGAAAAGGTAATTAACCCTCCAAGCAAATCCTTTTCGCAGACACAGCTGCTACAAAGCTGGCTGACAAACAAGGATAGGCCAATACACCTGGGAGCAAAATGTGACTCCCTTCCTCCTGCTGGCACAAGGCCATTTCACTACACCAGTACACCCAAACATATTTTGCTCAGATTTCTCACATTACCATGCCGGCGGACTGGGGAGGTGTTAGGTAACTACCTGCATGGTTATCCATACATCATTCTCATGCAGAAGCAGTAAATCTGCATGGGGATTTCTCCTGTTGGCAAGACCCTAATTTCTCAGTGCCTGGTTCCCAATTAGTAATGACAGGGACAACAGTAATTCCACACTTCATTGCAGTGGTGCTAAGCAGCAAATCCACATACTTGCAATGAAGCCATGGGGACCAGAATCTCAATGTTTCTGCTCCAAGTTTTAACCTCAAAAGCAGTATTGGTCCGACTTAAAAAAAAGCTTTGGCTTTGGAAGCTGCTCTCTCCACCAACACCACCCTTAATATTCCTTCACAGATTACTTTTACTTTAAAGCTCAGGCATGTCAGGCACATTTGCTCACTTCTATTTCAGTCTATGTTATCAGTACTGCCTCACTTAGTGACCTTGGACAGTTAAGCTCATCCTAAAGACAGGGAAACCAAAGAACAAAAGCAACACAGAGAACTGTAAGGTTTCGTGTACATAAAGCACAGAAAGCACATACCCACAGAGTACTGCTTGTCTGCAGTAAGCTCAACTCTTGCCATAATGCAAGAGCCTTTCAAATGCCATTATCACAGAGTACCTTTGTGCAATATTAACACTTTCCAGTCTCAGTGTAGTGAAATACCAAATGGAAATGATTGTGTTGAAGCTAACTTCAAACACCTTTAGCTCACAGTTAATGGTTACAGCTTTGAGCATCCCTGAGGAAAGAGCCATGAGTAGCAAAGACTTCTAACAAGCTCGTTACAAGAGGTACACAATACAGCAGTAAATCTGGTACAGAGTCCTCAATTTCTCTGCACCATTCTAACTTCAAGCTCCTCAGTCACTGTGCAGAAGCAGAAGTGTTACAAAGACTGTCAACGTTTCTGTCTGACACCCAACAGGACAAGAGGCACATTCTTCAATATGCCTAAAGACAAGTAATTTACAGCCACCATCTGGACTGCCAGAGCACAACAGGACACGCAGAGCTCCACAGACAGCCTGGAGTTTGCCCCCTGCCTCCTCCCACCAGGACTGGCAGCCATAGCTTACCTGAGGTGAATGAAAAAACATGACATTAAAACTGCTAGGAGATTGCCTTCACCCCTAAATGAGGTGGGAAATGTTAAGGCTTAGAGTGACCTCACTAACAGTGGAAGAGAAAGAGAGGTGGAGAATCTTTAAAGTTCTTCTCATTTCTTGCATTTACTTTTTCTGTTAGACTTCAAGCTAGTTAGGAAATCACTTGCTTCTGAGGACTCGCTGAAAAATCCACTACAAAACAGATTTACTCCACAAAAACCACAGGTCAGAAAAGGAGTCCGAAAAGTCGAGTAATAGCTTGATCATTTTGACAAATCAACAACCCATTCCTAAATGCACCATACAAGAGTGCTTCGCACAAGAAAAACACTAATTCATATTGTTTCCACTGAGCCAGCACCAATTGCAAGGATAAGCCATCAAAGGACACTTCTTCCTTTTTATGCCCTCCAGATACAAGGCATGCTCGGAATCTCTGAGGATGCTTACAGATACTATTTTCTTGGCTAAGTTTCAAATTCACGTTCAGGCTAAGAACAACTCTGCAGCCCCTGGTCAAGGCCAGGTAGTAAGGGAAGAAAGATGAGGAAGCTTAATACTCAGGGTTTTTGATCTCACTATCTTACATACCACCAAATTCGTACAGAAAATTGTTATGTCTTTGTGGAATTCAATGGTTTTTCACGGTTTTACTTTTCAACTCCCACTAAAAGTCTCAGAGCAGACTGCAGAGCACATGGAGTTAATGAGCACGTCTGACCACGAGTTTCTTCAAGAATGGTGCTTTGCAAATCCATCACTTTTCAAGAAGCTTCTCAAAACAGCATCACAGCCAAAATCAGCCTCTCTGTTAAAGATCTCGGATCACAAGACTTTCCAGTTTCCTGTTGCCATCTGGTGGTAGAGTTCCACAATCCACTATGAAGTGAGTGGGTAATGTAAGCCTATCCACTGTAATAAAGACATGTCTAAAGCTCTTGGCTATGATCATCATGTGCATGCAGCTCTTATGTCACTCCAATTGTCAGAAAAGCGTTAGGATGCAGGCTAGACTCGAGTAGTTTGGAATACATTTATGGTGTTCACACTTCATTTTCTCTGCTTCAGAAATGACCAGTTTCAGCTCTGCTTGCAAACCCTAAGTAGCCCCTTGAAATCCTTCAGACTTCAAAGGAGGAGAAAGCTGGGCTAGCACAGCTGCACTATACACAAAACAGGTATGTGGATAAGAGAGGGAAAAGCACTCCTACCTTTTGGGAAAGAAATGGATTTCTACAGACAAATTAAAACACCCAAACAAAACTAAAGTAAATCTTCGAGAGCCCAGAATACAAATAATCAATGTGGCTTCATCTCAGATCCTTGCTTGTGAAGGCTGCCTCTTCATGATACTTAAGATCCCACAGAAGTGGCTTATCAACAAAGCCACAAACTCAAAGGCAAGAGCACACACTGACTGAAAAATCCCACTGAAGCTTCCTTGCAGCAGTAGCACCCAGCCTCCTAATCACAACAGAGGACAAACCAAAGCATCCCACTGCACTGGGTGAAGCAACAGAAAGCGTGGCCTAATTCCCTTCGTATGCAAAACACATTTATATGTTCCTGATCCATCAGATACTGCTATCATACTGCTTCCCAGGCACCACAGGCTAGGAATCAAGTCTTTGCCTCCAGAAATAAAAATCCACCCTAGAGACCTTCCCTTGCATGCATGGAGAAAAGGGATCCAGGATTGTGTCCAACTGACTGTACTAGTGGGACAGACACAGTGCCAGTTGTAAGAAGGCTCCCTGGTGGTGGGGAGGATAACAGCAGGAAATGCACTGAATGAACAACATCAAAGAATGTAATTACCTCTCAGTTAGAAAAAAGGACAAATATTTGAATCATTTTATTAGAGACACAGGAATGGAACTGGTAGATTTTAACCCATGTAACTGACACAGGAGAAGGAAGCAAAAACTGGGATCTGATGTGATGGAAGCAGAGCCAAGCTACTGTTAGGAAGGCAGTAACAAACCCCTCTACTACAGAGATTCAATACATAATGTTGGAAATACAATGAAGTACCTCAAATTCTTCCCAGAAGCCCTGCTTGACTTTATCTGTAGTCTCTGCTAGCTTGCTTAGCTCTCGCACTCTGCTTTCAATCTCTGCAGCATTAATACGTGTGGTATTCAGAGGCTAGGAAAGACAGAAAATATTAAAGGTGTAACTGACAACAGAAAAGACAGCTAAAAATACAAATTCCCTATACTACATGTACATTATACAGGCAATTCTAAGATCCAGGACTTCACTATTTATACATTCTAGTGGCAATGAGGGAAGAGAGGAAGTGAGCAGGGAACAAATGCTTTTGGATAAAGTTTCACAGTTGTTCTTAATAACCTGTCTCATCTGTGAACAAGTCTCACAATCCCTGTGAACCATAATGAAGTTACAAGAAGTTCACGTGCATTAGAAACACAAAGTCTATCCTTGACCAGCAGCAAAAAATTATTCCAGTTTAGATTTACACAATTTTGTCATCCAGTTTCATGAAATTTCATTCTTCATTTCCACATTTCAGAAGGAAAATTATGATGCCACATAGAACACACAAAAAAACCCACTCTTCCCCAACAATATATGCTCAAGTTAACAAAATTCAGTGGTGTTTCCTCCATTCACTCACCTGTTTGAGTTGCAATACTGTGCCCAAAGTTTCTACCATAGGGTTCTTCTTATAATGCTCCACTAGATCTGTCAGAGAGTCAAACTTCTCCCCTCCACCAACATCATATTTTAAATCCTTAAAAGACAGATGTTCAGTCATCAGAATAAAAAAAAACATCATACAAAATCTGCACTGATGTAATGTTTAAGCTATACAACATAAGAGAAATTCTCTTTAAAACTACATGTAGAAAAATCTAGAAAAACTCTTCTGTTAGTAGAGGGCAGACAACAAGAAGCACACATTATGGAGGACAACACCCTCTTCTCTATCTCTAAACTGTTTTTTCTTTTTATACAACTAACTGTAACAATTACATAATCAGAACAAAAGTCACAGAATAGAGTATTTAACAGCAAGCCATTGGTTTGCACAAAAATATCTAAAGGCTGTAACTTAAATACATCAACATATAAATGATGGACCACTCTATATTAGTGTTTTAAGTGCTCTTTAGATTAAACACTCAGAGTTGTTTACACTAGGTTGATCACTCACAGGTGTGACTATAAAAATGATAGGAGCATCAGACATATCTATGCTTGTCCAATTACTCCTGTTTTTGTACCATCTGTACAGGAGACAGCAACTCGCTTAAGAAGGTTCATGAACATTAAATCCTTTTGCTGATGGAGCTTTTAAAGACAGACTTCTGATGGAATCAAAAGCAAATCTATTAAAAGCCACCCGACAGCATAGTATAGGATGACACGATTCAGTCAGGCAAGCAGTCAAAAAAATTACACTAAGAATTTTGAAGCTATCAAATTAGTCTATTTGATCAACCAGATGATGTATATCACACATACAGCACCACGGGAAAAAACAAATACATTCACATCCCTAGCGAAGTGCAGAACGGCCCTCTTGTTAAAATAAATCCTCTGCACATGGAAGTAGCACTGTTAAAGAAGCTCCTGCTTCATCATACCTGGCAGTGAATCATGACGTGTGTCACTTTAGATTTCCCATCATTACTCTCTCCTTTATCATCTCCTGTCCGGACAGAAAGAACAAAGTCCCCAGGGTGGCTTTGACTCTCACGCACAAGAAAGCTTCCATGTTTTCCTTTTTCTGTTAATAGTTTTTCAGCTTCTCTTCCAGAGAGATGCCCATGAAACCACCTTTAAATAAAGTAAGATATAGACAGTATCCTAATTGTCGTTCCAACCACGGTTGAATCCACTTGGTCTGAATAGCTATTACAAAGTAGAACACACTAAACTGTGCAATGAAGGAGACCCACTCTACAGAAAACTTCATAGTTCATTATAAATAAGCACTTGGAAGTGTACGTGTACATAAACACGAGCAACTGCAGGAACACTTCAAAGCAGGCACTTCCACAAGCCCTGAAATTTGCATTTTATGCAAGCTTCAAACAAAGCTTTCATTTGGATCCTGTACAGCAGTACAGATGAATTCCCTGATGTCCAATAAATATGAGCTTATCCAGCAACTTTCTCCTCAGCACAGGCATTCACCTTCATGAGAATATTCTTTCCCAATGATGCTCTGGGATCTTAGTACCTTTGAGACCCTACTCTTCCATTACATTAGGAACTGAGCAGGATAAATCACTCAAATATACTTTTTTTTGTATAAGAAACACACCCAAAAAAGCCATAATTCTCCCCAACAACTATTACATACAAGCCAGACTGAGGTATGACAGAGCTTGTTTAACGTTATCCTTTTTCCTCCCCCCTCCTCAACATTCCCAATTCCAAGAATAAACTGACATCTACTGGCCACAGAAGTTTCTTTCCATCATGCAGAGTTCCTCAGCATAACAAGTTTCAGATGCTCCTTATTAGCCATGCTCCTAAAAGCATCAGTTTGGGCAATTTAAGGATTTGCATGGCATTTATTACACTTAAACATTGCTGGGAAAAAAACAAACACCAAAACCACGTACAAAGTCATGCACAGAAGTATTACAGCAAGGAATTCCAAGGCATAACAGCTTCAGAAGAAACTAGGAGAAATTATATGAAACTTTCTCCTCGTAAAAAGGGAGGGAACTTTGGCCTCTTTTCCAGTATTCTGTCATGCCAGGATCTATTTTGTTCAGCACAGATTTTACCTTTAACCACATTTATTGGCCAACTTCTCAAGTAACCTCACTGAACGCAGGGGGAGTGACTCCCCTGCTGTCAAACAGGAGCACATGGAAAATGAGGTTTTCACCACTATTTCTGACCTTTCTGAAGTAGGATCAGCACAGTTCAGTGGATATTTCAACTCTATCACATCTCCATTCTTTTCTTTGAGCTGCCCATGATGTTCCATGTAATACTGGACTAACTCAGCCAATGTAGCAAACTTCTCTCCTCCATAGAGGTCATAGTAGTCTCCTGTGTTCTGGATCTTTATGTGGGTGACAGCTCCAGTTCGCCTAATGTTTAAAACAAAGGAAGAAACTTTGTAAGTCAGCTGATTTCCAACAAACCTCTTTTATAGTTAGTGCTCTGTTTTCACAGTTGGAGAAATCCAGACTTAATTTTGCATCACTTTCCAAATGAAATACGGCAGAACAGCTGATCTAGGGCCTATTTCTGAAAGACATTTCAGCCACACCTTGGCGGCTTTCAACAACTGAAAGGGGCTGCCCAACAGTTCACAAGAAAAAAAATCATAATAATTCTGTAGCAAAGGGATTCTCTCTAAGCCAAAGTAAGCTCTGGGGTCTCGTGGTCCACAACAGAAATCCCTGGACCTGCCAGGATTGCACTCACAAGCACAGGGGGTCGAAGGGTAAGGAAAACTCAGCTTTTGCAGGACAGCCATCAGTGCTTGTTTGCAGCTCTTGCTAGACTTCCACACTAACTTCTAGGATCTCTCTCAATAAAACGTAAACCTTTACCCCTGGAGTTTCTCACATTAACAAGGTACAGCTCTCTGAAAGGGGCCCCGTCTGTTAAGCAGGGCCCATTATCTCAAAGGTATCCCAGTAGAACCATTCTTATCATCAAACCCACTTTTCCTTTTTCCATTATCTACTTCCTCTTGCCCTCCTTGCCTTGTCCCTACCACCACACACGCACTGTCAGTGGGATAAGCGTTACAAAGGGTCTGCTCTGGAATAGCACCACAGTCCACCTCAAGGACTTGCTGACTTTTCCTACATGGAAAAAGTCAGGATAGCATTTCCTGGCAGGGGTTTGATCAGCAGTTCAGATAATTCCAGCTACTTTCAGATGGTTATCAAATAGATTTTTAAAGGACATAGGGTAATACAATTATTAATTTACTTCTGCTTCCCCATAACCTTTCCATCTCTGCAGCATCTCCAAACTGCGCATTCCCCACATTGGGTAAAGATACTTGGGAACTTCTTCAGGAGAAAGAGAGAGGAGGAGGGAAGAGAAGTGATCTGTGCAATATTTCATCTCTTACAAATAGTTTATTTATGACTCTTTCCCCAAAGAACAGCACGAAATGAACACCTTGGGAAGACAGAACATTTAAACATACCTAACAGAGAGCGTAAAGTCTCCTGGGTTACTTTTGCTGGGTCGTGCCAGAAAACTGCCATCAACTCCTCTCGTCAGCAGTAGATTTTCTGCCTCCACCCCAGTAATATTTGGATGAAACCATCTACATGAGGTTAAAAATAAAGAGAGCAAACAAGTAAATAGAGTGTCTTCTTTTCAAAAGGAACCTCCGTGACAAAATCAAACAGAACAACACAACCATTACAAAAACAGGACTGGATTTTGCTCTAAAATTAATAAGAATTTCTATCTTAGTAAAACACATGAACTATTTTTATAGTGCACTGCTGTTTTCTATGTTGGTAATAGATTCTTTGCAAGTCGAAGAGTTATACATGTTCACACGACAGTGGTATCAAAGAAAGGTATACAACAGAAACACCGATGGAGTCGTGCGGTTTCTTTACGCTGGAAGACAAGAGACAGAAAAACTGAAAGACAATCGGGAAAAAACACTTAAAAATAAAACAAACCACCCAAAGTGACATCGGACAACATTTTAAAGGTTTAAATTTCAACTGAACCTCATCCTTCAGTGCACAGGTTGATCACCAGCCAAGAAGGGTCTCCACTTGGGGACAACCTGCTCCAACCCCAAGGGCACAGAGTGCTGACTGCTGCCACTCTGCCTTCTGAATGCCATTGGCAATTTCTCACCCAAACGTACCACGCTTAAATACAATCATCAAGGAACTCCATATTGATACTCACCACCCACAAGCAGCCTAATGAGTGACTAATATAGTGCCCTGCCAAAGGAGAGCTGTATATGGTCTGCATCGAAGCAGCTCGGTGTCCCCACCTATGGCATTAACTTATTCTTAGCCATTCAGTTAACGCATCTGCGATTCCTCTCATCTCTAATTGAGGAATTTTATTGCTCTCCTACAGAACTGAAAGAGCGCAATAAACTGTAAACTACACCTCTGCTGCAGATGAGAAAACTTCTTAATGAGAGTCGTGGAATGGCTATGGTTGGAGGAGACCTGAAAGATCATCTATTTCCAGCCCCCTGCCTTGGAAGGGTTGCCAAGCAAGGCATGATTTCAAGTACAATAATTAAAAAAATCACCACACATGTCAGGGACAGAGATGCAAACACAGCAACTCAGAACTGCTCCAGTGGTTTGGTGATTCAGTGATCTCCTTCATTCTGCAGCTGTGCTGTGAATCAGGCACTAGGCAGGGCAAGGATACCCCCATCTACAGAAAGAACATGGGCTGCTCCTCTGTACGGAGGGTTCTCAGCTGCCCCAAGGCAAAGCAAAGCATTAGGGCAAGACGCCTGCAACCAATCTCGCTGCAGCTGTAAAAATGCTACTTTTAAAAAAACTACACAGCATTTCTGATATTCAAAATCGAATGGTAAACTGCTATAACAGCAAATGCAGCACGTATCTAAATTTAGGGTTGTGACTCCATTGCTTCGATTGGTTTATCAAGTCCTATCCTGAAAAGCAGACAACATTCCCACCAAGCCCTTACCCAGCCCGTTCTGTTCAGACACAGCACCTCGTGCACACATTCCGGACAGTTTTACGGATTCCAGAATATCCAAATGGGAATAAGCATTACCTCTGCACAACTTCATTTCAGAAGGAAATAATTCTTCTTGTTAAGCTTGCTTTTTTCTAATTAAGGATATCCAGCTTGCACCAAGAAAGCCTAGTGAACACTGCTGTACCTCTCTAAGTGGAGATAAAGAAAATCAAACCTATGCACCAGAGGTATTAAAAACATACTTCCAAGTTATTACAGCAAATGGGAATGAATCAATAAATCCTGCATTTATCTAACGACCACTTGAAGGTCAGGAACAGTACTCTTTTGAAGCTCTATCACAAGAAATATTGCACAAGCAACAGTACCTGGGTTAACTGATCACTAAATAATGACTGAAGCAGATGGCAATATATTTACCACACTTCCAGCCTCAACATTATTACTTCCATTAGGGGGAAAGCAACAACAACAGCATGGCAACATTTTGAACAGCTAATAAGCAATTTCAATACATGTAGGATTCAAAAGACACCCCTGCTTGTTTCTAAATGTATGTCTATAAACATAAAAAAGGAGAAATTATCGGGACCAATCCTACAGGGGTATTGTACTTTATGGAATGTGAAAGTATAACACCTCCCATATCTCACCCTAAAACTTCACGAACCTGGAAGTAAGTGTAAGAGAGCTGTTAAAAATGTGTAATAAATAAATCAGAATTTAATCAAAAGAAGGGACCAGAAGCAACCTGGGCTTAAAAGAGAGGTAAAACCTATGATAGATTGGGTAACCTCACTCCCACGCATACATACACTCCCACGCAAGGTGGCAAAAAGTTCTGAAGTACAGCAAAAGAAAAGCTACACCTGGGAGACTGAGGGCTTTACTGCACTTTATGTAACTTTTGTTCTAGTGGTAACTTGTTCTCCCGCTCTCTCATCCCTGTATTTTTGGCTTTGTGTAGGAAGATGCATTTGTCAGCCACCCCAAATAGAAAAATGGGGGTGTTAGTGATCTCGGTTAAACGGTTCCGGACCGGGGATTGAGATCCCTTCATTTGAAGCACTGCCATCACACGTGTGCTTTTGAACCTTGTGGCTGCATCCCTTCCAAAACTGGAGGAGAGAGCAAAGGGGGCTGCAAGTACAGCTATCAGTAACATAACCCCCATGGAGGACTCTCTCCTATGCTTCCTTTTATAGGGATGGAATGCATTTTAAACTTATTTTCTTCTTTCCTTTTCCAACCTCTACTATGAGCAGGTGCAGAGGGCATCCCAAGTGAAGGGCATCACAGCTGAGAAGTACAACCAAGAAAACACGCTCACATAAACCGAGACTCAAACTAAACTAACTGTGCCACTATGCACAGAATACTCCTTGCAGCAATTCTGCTTTGGGGGTTCAGCAGCAGACCACACCAAGTCACCTGTTAGCTTACAGAAACGCAAACACATCAACAGAAAAGCAGCAAGGGATATTAGCTAAGCAAAAAATCTTTTGCTGAAAACTGTGACACGGCAGAAAAAATAGCACTGCAATATTATTATTGTTTTTTAAACAAGCAGACAGTCGCATTTTGGACAGTGAAGAAAGTCAGCAGAATCTGCGCTTCACGAGAGCACCACTGCACTACTTCCACCAAACTGAAGAGACAGAGGAAAGAAAAAAATCAATAGATTTTTCCACACAGTGACTGAGCTTTTCCAATCATCTTTTCAAATGCAGGAGAGAGAAAAATCAGCTCTGGGTCTCAGTGTATGGGAAGGTGGTGACTGGGAGCTTAATTAATCCTATTTATAGGCTCATCAGTTTATATTTTTCAGTCTCAAATTAAAATACAAACTTCCACGACAGCAAGAAGGCCAACAAGCGTCTCTGAAAGGCACTGCACACCAATCCCCATGTGGGGGTGGGCACAAAACCCAACATGCACTGCAGATCCCCCACACCTGAGATCCAAAAGCCGGACTCAACCACAGCCCTGCTGAGAAACAACAGACCTCGCCGCTCCAAGGTAAGCAGAACAAGAGAAAAGACAACCTGGTGCTGAAGAATTTCATGGAATCAGAGAATGGTTTGGGCTGGAGGGAATCTTAAAGCCTAACAAGCTCCAACCCCTGCCGTGGGCTGGCTGCCCCCAGCTCAGGCTGCCCAGGGCCCAACCACGGCCTCGGGCACCTCCAGGGATGAGGCGCTACAGCTCTAGGGCAGCAGTGCTGGGGCCTCACCACAACACAGAGAATTTCTTCTTAAATCTTTCAGTTTGAACCTGTTCCCTTTTGCGCTGCCGCTATTAGTGTAAAAGCACGCTCCCTTTGCTTACAACTCATCTGAAGCACCGGAAGGCTGCAACAAGGCCTCCCCAGTGCTTCCTCTTCTCCAGGTGAACAGCCCACAGCCTTCCTTTGTAGAAGAGGTGCCCCAGCCCTCTGAGCACCTCACAGCCGTCCTGCGGCCCCAAGTTCAGCAGCTCCACACGGGCGCAGCGCTGGCGGCCCGGAGCCGGGCGCAGCACTCCAGGCGGGGCCTTACAGAGCACAGCGGGACGAGCGCGCTGCCGCTCCTCTCCTTGAAGAGCCGCATCGACTTCCCGAGCAGGCAGGTGAGGCGACAAAAAAAGAACATTCACGCGAGCACAGCAGTTCCCCTCAACAGCCGATTCACCTTCTCCCCCAGGGGACGGCGGAAGGCAGACAAACGCGGCGCGGACGGCAGCGAGACGAAAACCCCTCAGCCCCGCACCGCCCCCCCCCCCCCCCCCCCCCCCCCCCCCCCCCCCCACCCCACACACACACACACGCACACACGCACGCACGCACAGACCCCAACGTCGGGCTCGCAGCCGCCTCACCTCCGCGATGTCATCTTGCCCGGCGGGTGGCGGCGCCCGCAGCCGGCCGCCCGCTCACATGGGAGCCCCGCGCCCCCCCGGCACAGCGCGCCGCCCGCGGCCTACGGCGGCGCCCAGAGCAGCGCCGACAACTGCGGCCTGAGCGCCCCGGAGCGCGGCGCGGCCCGCCCTGCGTCACCGCTGACGTCATCACCGCGCGCCGCCTCTCCGCGCAGGGAAAGGACTTCGATTCCCAGCGTGCCCCGCGGTGACGTCAGGCGCCACGCTGCCTTTAGGCCGCGGGTGCCCGGATGTAGGCCCCTTTTCCCTCCCCGGAAGGTGAGGATGGCGGAGCGGCGGGGCGCGGGGCTGCGGCTGCGGCTGCGGGCGGTGCTATCCGCGCCCATCCGCGCCTGGGGGGGGCTGTGCTGGGCTCGCCGTGCCGGCCTGCCGCTCTCCGGGCGGCCGGGGCACTCTGGAGGAGGGCTGCGTGCCGCCCGCCGAGCTGTGGCGGAGCGCTGGGGCCGGGCCGGGCCGCAGCCGGGGCCTTGCGTAGAAGCGGGAGCCGGGGCAGGGCCGCGCGGGGGCTGCGAGCGCCGGAGGGGCCGAGGGAAGCGAGCATAGGGACGGGAGGGCGGCTGCGGCCTTGCTGTGTGCTTGCTCCTTGGGCTGTCTGCTCGGGGGTTGGATGCAGCCGATGAACTCCGTAGCGGTGTTTGGGTCAGCTGAATCGTTAGTTGCCTTTCGTGCCGCAGTGCTCTGCGTGGCTTTCACTTCTGCGGCGTGTCCTCTTAGCGAGGACTCTCAGAATGGTGTTAAGGGTGGGCCTGTAGCTCTTGTGTTTGGTTTTGGTATCTCACGTGCTCCTTTGTACGGCCTCTCATCATTTCTCTGCACGGTTCCTGTTTGCATCTGCAGATGGCGGGTGAGAAGAAGGCAGGTGAAAAGAAGGCTGGTGAGAAGAAGGCCGGTGAGAAGAAGCCGGCCCAGAAGAAGGCAGCAGAGAAGAAACCAGCTGACAAAAAGCCGGTTGAGAAAAAGGCAAGCCAGAAGAAAGTACGGGAGAAGATAAAGAAGCCTAAGAAGTACCATGCCAGCCGCAACCCTGTCCTGGCCCGGGGTATTGGGAAGTACTCCCGGTCTGCCATGTATGCCAGAAAAGCTTTGTACAAACGCAAGTACACTGCTCCAGAAACAAAGGTACGGGTGATAAATAGCAAGGTTATGAAGTCAGGCTGTTTGAGAGCTTTTTGTGGGGACTTTGGTGTGAAGTTTCGTTCATTTTCCCTTTCCTCTGATGCAGATAGAAAAGAAAAAGAAAGAAAAGCCACGTGCAACTATCGTCAAGCCCGTTGGTGGAGACAAGAACGGAGGCAGCCGTGTGGTTAAAGTTCGCAAAATGGTAAGGAAGAGTTGAGGTGGTCACAGCTTGAGGCTGTAGCATGTGATTTGTTAGCAGATGTTGTGCCCCTTAGTAGGGCAACAAATTGTTCAGAAAACACTGTTTTTAAGTGTTTTCTTGCCATATCAATTGCTGCCAGAACTGCCTTCTAGAGAGATGGTCTTTAAATAAAAAGTTCTCTTAGAAAATAAGGAATCTGTAATGAAAGTCTTTTGTCTTCAAGATTATGAGATGGTACCTTTGTTCCTTTTCTTTCTAGCCTCGATACTATCCAACTGAGGATGTTCCTCGCAAGCTTTTGAGTCATGGCAAAAAGCCATTTTCTCAGCACAAGAGAAGGCTGCGGGCTTCTATTACACCAGGAACTGTTCTGATCCTTCTGACTGGTCGCCACAGAGGCAAGGTAACTGGGAACTTCTGATGCTCTTGTCCACCTTGACTTATGCAGCAGCTTGGCAGCACTTCTGTGCAGGAAACATTCTGAGTGTGTAGGATTGTCATGAATTACCAGCTGGTTTCATGGGGTGCTGCTCAGCCACTGGATGCAGATCTACAGGTGCAGTTGCATTCTGACTAGATGGCTTTTTCATCCTGTCTTTAAGGAAAAGTTTTTCAATGAATAGTCTGCTGTGCAGAGCTGGAAGTTAAAACAGGCTCATCCAGTTGGTTACGCAGTGATAAAGGAGACTTGCTTCAATTCAAAGACTACAGATGCACGTCATGCTAATTTTTGCACTGCAGAGCAGCAGGGCTGGTGCCTGTATTACTGTTTCAACAAGGCCAGAGCTTTGGCTTGCTATTACAAAGGAGTTACACGTGTTCTTGAATTCATAAGTTTCATTGTGTGGTAATTCTGTTGAAGCTGTGTTCTGACAAATGTTGGTAGCCGTGCTCCTGTGGTGTTTGCTTCTTACGTAGCACAGTTGCATCTGCACTTGGCAGTTGCTTTAACGCATGTGCCAGCAGTGCACACTGAATGTAGACGTGATCTCAGTTTGGCTGCAGTGTTTCTCAAATGTCAGAGAAGGTGTAATGCTGAGACCTGAGGACTAATGTCACATCTCCTCTCTTTTCAGCGTGTTGTGTTTCTGAAGCAGCTTGGTACTGGCCTGTTGCTTGTTACAGGTAAAGAAAATAAAAATACTTACTTGTTAGTCCAAATTCACCTCTGGAGTTAGTGGTACTGAGCTGTGTTGAAGTGGTTTAGCATGCCTTCTGTTTGTGTAACTATGAGGAGTTATGTTTTGAGATTTTTCAGGGAGGTGAGTGGGAGTTAGTTAAGCTTCAATATCTGAATACCTGGAAGAGATCAGGGAGTACATCTTTTTCCTTCTGAAGAGGCAGTGAGGAGAGGTTTTGTTGGTGGTTCTGGTTTTCAGCTGCAAGCCTCTCATACACCTCAAAAATGCCATTTAAAAGTGGTGACTGTTGCCTGTCTTTCCTCTGCTTTTAGGACCTCTGGTTATCAACCGTGTCCCTCTGCGTAGGGCCCATCAGAAATTCGTTATTGCCACATCTACAAAGGTTGATATCTCTGGAGTGAAAATTCCCAAGCATCTCACTGATGCTTACTTCAAGAAGAAGAAGCTGCGTAAGCCCAAGCACCAGGAAGGAGAGATCTTTGACACTGAAAAAGAAGTAAGGAACTTGACTTCTTATTCTCTGTGAATGCCCTTGTCAGTTAAAGCCAGGCTGGAAAGGGGAAATCCCTTGACACAAATTGATGGTTTGATTCTCAGTGGTCCACAGTAGAGGAAGGTAATGCCATTAAAATAAGTTCATAGAGTAGTGTTGAGATAAACTGCTTTTAAACTTGGGGATTGCTTTCTGCTTCTCCCTTAGCTGGACACAGCAGTGATTCTTGGTCGAGAAAGATATTCAACTAGAATAAACACCTTTACTGTTTTGATACTGCCACCAGCATGCTGCTGGCTGCAGTCATCTGCAACCTAAGCCAAACAGTGTCTTCATTTCTCTCTGCCACCTCCGGTCTCCTGCTGCCTTTCCCATATTTGGAATGCGTTAAGATTTCCTGAAAATGCCAGGATTCAGGGTTTGTCCTGAATCTTCTCTAGAAGAATCTGAAGTCTCTGCAGGATTTTAACATTATTCTTTGTACTTTCTAGAAATATGAGCTAACGGAGCAGCGTAAGACAGACCAGAAGGCAGTGGATTCACAAATCCTTGCACGAATCAAGAAGGTGCCTCAGCTCCGTGGGTACCTGCGCTCCACGTTCTGTCTCTCAAATGGAGTCTATCCTCACAAATTGGTGTTCTAAGTGTTCTGAAAGCATCACATTAAATATGAGGGGAAAAAAGCAAGGATTTCTGATGTCTTCATTGCATTTTATAATTGGGTGTTTTGTTAGTCTTGCAGTGCAGTCTGTTTAAAGGATCAGAGAACGGCTTGTGGCAGGAAATTCTGACAGACTGCATGCAGCTTTCTAGAATTGAGTGAGTGTACAGTTTGGGGGTTTGTGGTCCTGTATTTTGTGTTTTTGTTTTTTTTTTTTTGTAAGGACTTTTTGGTACGGAGATGTCTATAATATAAATACACCATTGGTATTAACAGAAGACATCAGATAGCTTTAACTATAAATGACTTGCAGGGGGAATGTTTTTTTTGGGGGGGGAACAGAATATAGATGTCAAATTGACCAACCCTTGAGGTCATGTTTGGGAATGAGCATCCAGCTCAGTGCCTCTGTGGGCAGTATTCTGTGTCCTTATTGCTGCAATCTGTATCTGTGAAGAGCTGGGTTGCAGCAGCACCCCACTGCTAGGTCACTTATTAGCATTTTGGGGTTGGGTACAGCTTTGTTCAAATGGCATTTCTGATGAGCAGCTTTGATCCATCAATCACTGCATAAACCTTGGCAAATATAGCAACTTCTTAGAGGCATTTCTGGAGCTATGCCTTGCTCTAAGTAGGAACACTGGAACATTCTAAATTGAGTTCTGTAGGGTTTACTTACCCTGTGTTTACTTCCTCTTCTTTATCTGTAGGCTCATAACACTGTTAGTTGCGAAGCAAGAATCCTTTCCACTGCAGTGCCTGCTTAGATGAGGGAACAAAAGCATGATTCTTGATTCTGTAGTCTTAGAAATTAGTTAATATGCTTCAGTGGAAGGCAAGTGTGTTTCTCTCCTGGGAAACCTAGGGAGTTTCAGTGAACTTTCCAATCCTAGAAACTGGCAGAAAGCAAATAGAGAAAGTTCATCCTTGCTTGCTTTCTCTGTTGAGGTCAGTTATCAGATACTTGGAAAAAGATGCTTGGATAGTAATGGCTTTGTTCTTACAAAAACTGAGGATGTAGGTATTAACAAATCTGGCGTGCTTGAGGTCTTTCTCAGCCAGACTTGCAGGAAATGAGGCTTATATAACTGTGCCATCTGTTTTCCCATTAATTCCTAGAGGAAAGTAGCCAGTGGGCTCAAACTTCAAGATTTCGTCAAATTCATACGAGGTTCATGAAAAGAGGCTAGAAAAGGGAGTCAGAAAACCTTCACTGAGGTGGAAGCCTGCAGCATGTTACACAGTGGTCACAAAAGCATTGAGGGCTAGAAAAATGTCTAGACTCGTGAAGAATACCTGGTCTGGATTCTTGCAGATCAGGGACTGTAGACCTTTCTCTAGCTAGTGCTGGCTGTTGTCGGAGCATGGAAGCATATAGCACTGATTGTCCTTCCACCATCTTCCTCTTTAAATTAAAAGATTGAATTTCAGTGTGGTTCAGCAGAGGGAGCCGATGAGCAAGCTTTGTCCAGATGCGGCCGGCACTCCTGGGCACTGATGGGTGTGTATCTCTTGGTGCTCTGTGCCAGGTTCTGCCCTGTGCTGCTCCAGGAACATGGTCTGTATTTTTCACTGTCCTCAGAGCAGTGTTTGCAATGAGTTGATATTACTCTGGTGCATGTGGCTTTGTGGACGATGAGTATAGTCAGAGGTTTTTAAATTGATGTGAGATTTTACAGCAGTGATGGGGCTGGCGTGCTTGCATAAATCAGTTTAAAAGACATGAGAGTGTTGCATCTCACTGCTAGTGCTAAAGTAAGCTAACTGATAATACCAAAGGAAACAAAGCAATACTTAGAAGTCCTGCTTAAAGAAAAAATTGTACACGGGAGTACTTAAATGAGATAAGGGTGAAAACAAAGCAGACCTTGATCAGTACAGCCTGCAAACCAAGATACAATCGCACAGATACAATCTAAGGGAACACAGGAGAAGTGCTCCTGCTTCAGTCATTCCTGTCCTGGAATGGGGAAGCTGTAGTAAGGAAATAGCTGTGTGGGCTAGTCTAAGGAAACAAGTTATTTAGATAGCACAGTCTTTTCTATAATTATCAATTACTTTGACACATTCATCATGTCTATCAGTCAACATGAAATTACTCTTAGGCCCATTAATCTTGTTTAGTGAGTAGGGAGGTTCTTGACTCCCAGTGTGCTGTCAGGATGTGATTAGGTAATGTAATTAATTAGTCTTCATAGGTACAGAGAAATAGTCTGAGGTACTCCTGCTTCCTTTGTCCCAGTACTGTCACTTGTCTGGGGGCTGAGCCTGGAGCTGAAGCAGCCTGTAACAGCCCTGCAGGGAGGGGAGAGAGAGGGAGGAATGAATGTTTCCTTTAGGGATATAAGCTAGCACAAAGGGGCCTGGGAGGAGGGGTAAATCAGAAAGTGGGGGACAGCAAACACCTCATCTTTTGTGAGTAAAAATAGCTAGTGAATAGCTGTGATTTGTCTTGCTCTTAACTTCCAAAGTATTTTTCCTGAGTTCTGTGAAATCAGTCATATTTTTCTGGAATGATTTGAGGTAGGGGGTGGAGAAGAGGAATAATGACACCTGTACGGATATCCGACTGAGAAATCCGACTGAGAAGCGATGTCGGTGTTTAGAAGGAATTTTCAATCTAGATAATACCATCAACTACCTGAAAAGTACTTCCACCAAATAAAAGAGCTTTTGTGTGTGTTCTTGCTGTCCCACAGCTTTTCTCATTCTGAGCATGTAAACAGTTCTGCGTTCCTGGCTAGCTGAGTCATTGCTTTTCACTGAGCATCCGCCACAGAAGAAGCTAGAGACATCCAAAGCCTCAGTCACCCAATCAAAAGTGCTGGAGATGTGCAGGTCCAAAAATAGTGACAGCCTCAACCACAGCAGCACTTCATTAGCATCAAATGTGCTCTTTGCTTCAGCTGCCTAATAAAGTGATATGTAACTATAATAAAGCATCCTTATGAGAGGGAAGACAACGGATACTGGGTTTTCTCAGGGAACTGATAACAAGTTGTGATGCCTTATGATCTATGGGCACCTATTTTTTACCTATGAGCTGCCTCTGTGAAGTGGTCTGATGGGTTGAGTCCAGTCCACTCCCAGCTGCTGTGCTGGCTAGCAATCTAAAAGGCAGATACTAGCTTCACTTCTGGGAGTTGGTGTGAACTGAAGCTTAATTGCAAGATGAAGTACTTCTAAGTGTCAGGTTTGTGAAGAATGTCACCTTTTGGTATTTCAGGTTTGATGTGCTTGTTTCCAACCTTAAGATGAGCTGCTATGGCTGGAGTGTGAGGGTGCTTTTACAGCTACTGTCTGCACTCTTTTGGCCAGGTGCTGAGGAGAGACTCCATTTCCTTGCTGATGTATGGCCAGATATCCAGCAATCAGCTGTGGAGTTCACCTATGCTGTAGCACACCTATGGGATGTGCTGAACCTTTTTCCCCCAGTGATGTGGAATTTCACATACTCTTGCCATTGTGCAACCATGAAATTTGTTACTTGTTTCATTGCTTTTAAATAGGATTTTAATTCTTTTTTGAAACAGATCTGTTTTGATCCTTTGGATGTTGAAGACGTTTTTTATGGGATTTTTTGGGTTTTTTTTTTCGTTTTGTTGTTGAGTGCTTTTTTTGTCTTGTTCTGTCCTGCTTTTCCCCATTATTTCACTGTATATCTTTCTCAGTGGAAATGATTTTATGTGATAAATATGTACACACAGCCAGCAACTTCTGTGACCTAACTAGGGCTCGCACTGTACCAAACATAAATATTTATTGCTAACAAAAATAACAATGAGAGGGAAAGGATTTTTTTAAATTGTTTTTTGGCTTTTTTTCCTCAGTTCTTTTGCTTTTCTGTGTGATTTTGAACAAGGAACTTCAGTGAGGTCACTGTTCACATACCTGCAGAATAGCAGTAATACTTTCCCATATTAGGTCTCTAGAATGTTTTAAACTTCTGTGAACATGAATTTTACGGCAATGCTTTGAAGTACATAAAGGAGTAAAAAGTGTATGCTTGGATGACAATGAAAACAGGCCGGTTTTGAAGACTGGCAGAGGTGGCAAGATAAATGAAGGCTTCAAAGTTCTGCCTACTGGTTGCAAGGGCATTGCTGCAGAACTTGAGTCTATTCTGTTTGTACAAGATAGTCAGCTAAATATTTAGAATCTCCAGTGACACTGTGTGTCTGCATTCTTCCCAATTAGCAATACCCATCACTTTGCCTGCAGAATCTTTCTGATGGCTGTAATAAATAACTTCTCATACTGTACACACACTGAGCACGTTGGCTTCATGACACCCAACAGAGGTAAAAACTGCTGTTATAACACCAAGGAACTACACACAAAGGTAAAATTATTTATCCAGTCCACTGGAGCGAGTCAGTGGAATGCAGAGAACCACACCAAGTAGCGCTAGGAAAGACTAAAAGCTCGTGAAGAAAACAGACTGAACCAGAAGCAATTATATCTTCATCCATTTTGTGATTTCCTGTGATCTAGAGGTTTTCACTTGCTTGACAGATGCACTTGGGATGTAATTGTTTTTAAAATTAAGGCTGTATATGGTATTCTGTTGTTCAAAAAGCTCATTTTCATATAAGATACAAAGATGAAATGTGCACAAATAGTCCTAAACAGCAAGTTTATGCCTTTATGTGCAAGGGAGGTTGTTTTTCAGAACAAGCTAATATGAAGGCTCTAAAAAGAAGGAACAATCTAAGTATTTCATGAGAGACGTTTAGTTAAAACCAGTATTCAAATTACTGGTGTAGATGTCCTGCTAAGCTGACATGAAGACCTGCTTCATGGAATTTTGTAGAAGTTGGTAACAGTTCTCCTTAAAATAAGCATGAAAAATAAACACCACTCTGGAATCAGAGAACTGAAACAACAGCAACTGACAGCAAATGACAGACACATGGCAAAACTTCTGTACATTGCACATTATCCACATGGTTTCCCTCTGGACTAACACAGAAAGTGCAAAAAGGGCATTTGAAACCTGGAGCTTTGCATTTGTGTGAGAGAAAAGCAAGCACACATATACTAGGGACACAGAGGGTGAAAAATGATAGCTGCATTTTAGGCTGCTGACACGAGAAAAATTTGAGAATGCTTTTTTGTGAAAATATTGCCTTTGGTGTAAGTACTGGGCACAGAAATCTGTGGTTCATTTAATCCAATACTTTTGGAAAGAGTATTTTTCCATATTTCGTAAGTAAACAGGACTTCATCAAGACAATGCCTAACATCGTCATGTAATTGTCTTTAACACAGGCAACCCACTAATCTGCAAACTGGCTAACAGCTTGAATCAAAAAAAAAAAAAAAAAAAGGGAAATAATACAAACAGCATCAAAAATTATGTAGTTGGGCTTACTTGAAATGACGCTTGATTTCACAAGTACCTGAGAAGGGTGTCTCAGCAGGAGCCAGTCGGTGCAGCTGTCTCCTGGGGATTTATAAGAACAACCATTAGAATTTCTATCATTCTTTCCATCCTGTCATCCTGAGCTGCAACTTTTCTAGCCATTCCATTGGCTAGCACACTACGCCTGGCCAGACTGGATAATCAAGCCCAAGAAATTGCTTTTTTGTGTTTGTCATGCACAATCCATAGTCGTGTGACAACAGCCTGGAAGAACAGAGCAGTGAGCACAATACACGTAATGTGGTCACTGTTTTGGGTACAAAAGGTTGGGCTGATGTTGTCTGTCTGTGAATCAATAATCTCATGAAGGCAGTGATGCTGGTATAGCCCTTCAAATTGTTGGTTGGCTTTGATGACTGACAGGTAGTGCTGCTCTCAGTTCTTCCACTGACTGATTGCTCATATTTTACTTGAAGGGCAATTAGCCGTTCTTCACGGTTTATCTGCAGGCTACCTGTGATGCTCTTTTTAAAGAAATACAGCTATGCTGTTAAAGTCAAGGATTTATAAAGCAATTCCAGAAAAGACTGATTTTACCTGTCAAGACTAGGATTTTACCAGTGCTTGACATTCCACTGCAGCATTTATAAACTCAGCTCTACAATATTACAGAGAAACTGTCTTACCCGTAGCAGCATGAAAAGTTTTCCAACGTTCCAGGCCTCATCTGGGGACCAGTCCATCTCAAGTGTGCGGAATGATGAATTATTTGGCCTTTACTGGCTTATGCCATCTGGCTGTAAGGAACAGAGGGAAAAACAGGTGAGTCATAGTGAGCAGAACAAGGCTGCACCTCACAGAAATCAGTAAAAATATCACTAAAAAAAAAAAACAACCCAAAACACAGTGGACATTATACCTTTTTTTTATTATCTCCCTCGTTCATAGTTGCTCACTGCTGTGACTGTTGCATAACAGTTCTTACTCTTCTTTTAAAGGCAGATTATTGGCTGGAAAATATAGGAAGGAGATACTGAAAATAACAGAAAGAAAAGAAGGGAAGGCAGACACCAAGGGAGAGCACCTTTGGAGTTCTGGGCACTGAGAGCTGTAGAACAATACCACGCAGAGAGCAAAATCTCTCTCCCCAGATAAAGCATTCCAATTTGCACTGTGTGGATTCAGTTCTCAATTAGTGACTTTCAATTGTAGTTTGGTTTGAATGCCTGTCACCACTGAATAGAAAATTAGTTCAGCGTATGGCATTTTCTCAGACCAGGGATTCACTGACCTGGGTTGTTTTTCCTAGAAATAAAAGGTAGTTAGAGCTGCAATGTCTGTAAAAACCTGCTAATTAAGACTTCACAGGATTTTGGAACTGATCTGTGAATTTCAAATAGAAGACAAATGTACAAAAATCATCTCCTTAAAGCTCGTTATTTAAAATCCTGTTTTGGCTCTTCTGTGACCTGCTGTAGACTCTCTAGTCACTATTTTCTAACATTCTTGCAAGTTGTACCTTACTTAAAGGTGTGCTCATGGAAGGCAATTTACTTTTAGAGGAATTAAATGTAATGAATTGTGGATGTTGTTCCCGACATTGCTATCGAGGCATGGGCAGCTGAATAGATTTTGCAACAGGACTGGCTTGCCTAGTGCACGGCTAAACCCTCTGCTAGCAGAGGTCCCACACAGGAGGTGATTCAGTCCCATGCTGAGCACAGCAACTGTACCTCCCCAGCTGGAGTATAAGCTCACATTTTGTTCTGTCCAGCAGTTTATTTCTTCTCTCTTTGCTTCAGTCTTTCATATGCTTATTGCCATGTCTCCTCCCTGCCTTCTCTTATCCAAGTTAAACATATCAAATCCTTTTGAACCTTCCTCACAGGCTGCATTTTCAAGTCCCATGATTGCTCTCATTCACAGACCTCTTGATAATCAGAGGTTGATTTCAAATTCATCCATCCAGGTGACTTCGTGTTCACTTCTTCAGTGGTTCTGTTCTGCATCTGTAAAACATTACAGGAAGATTCTGGTTCTGAATGAAGCTCACAGCTGCTACAGAAGTACAGATAATAAGTAAAAGTATTACATAAAAATTCCTGATAGTAATAGTAGTCCCAGCTTTCCACCCACTTACCATTCATACATTTCATTTTGCTCCATTTATTCTATCTGTGTTCAATTCTCAGTGTCAAAATATTCCTGACCTTACTGTATGATGAATTTAGACTGAGACGGATTAAAGAAATTAAGCTAGCCTAATATTTATATTTTCCTAGATAGTTTGACTTTCTGTTATACCAAAAACCAAAGAAAACTGACCATTTATTTTACTCTCAAGGTGTTTCCTGTAGGAAAGAAAGATTTTTATGAAGAAGAAAGGGCTTTTATCGTCTAAAGAGGGCTAGAAGAAAGAAGGGGACGGACTCTTCAGCAGAATCTGTTAGGACAGGACAAGGAGAAATGGTTTCAAACTAGAAGAGAGGAGATTTAGATTGGATATAAGGAAGAAGTTCTTCACAGTAAGAGTGGTGAGGCATCGGCACAAGTAACCAGCAGGGGCAGACTTCCCAGAGCAGCACGTGGGTGCCTGGCTACCGTGAGGGAGAGCTCAATACAACCTAGGATGTTGCCATGCCTTGTGATGCAGCTGCTATCCTCACGCTTCAGGTTTCCATCAGACTCTGGTGATGTGAACATCCCTCTCCTCCCCCCGGAAGCCTGATGGCACGTTTGCCAACGTGCTTCAATCAGTGCTGAGTGAGCATTTCAGGGAATCTAATGAATCACGCACAGACCTTGGCAGATGGCCGCGCCCATCTCTTGCAGGAGTCAAGCCAGGGAGGTGACATCCTGTTTGTGAGCAGGGGCACGGTGCTGTGACAGCACCATGATCCAGAACAGAGGTCAGTGCTCTCATTTTCTGCACAGTGAACTGAGGATGACTTTAGGTTCTACGTTCCCTGAAAATACAATGTGAAGTAGAACAGTTTGTGTTCATGCTGCTTCATGTAGAGAAGGAAAATATACTGAATTTAAATATGTTAAAGCTCTCTCGTCTTTAACTGTTAACTGTCTAAGATTCAAAGTTACAATATTGGCCTGTGACTCCTGGTGGAACACATACTAATTCTGCAAAAATTAAAACTGCCAAACACAAAATAGCAAAAATAATTGACATTTTAGATGTCTGCCATGGGACAAAGGACATCTACAAGTAACAAGGAAATACTCATAGCAGCAAAGGCTGCTGCTGTGTGGAATTCTTTTTTGTTGTCAATGAATATCTCTCAAACACAGAGATTTGAAGAATTAGTATTTCAACCACTTTGCATGGAAAATTAAATGACTGAAATACAAATGTACATTTCCCCCCCCCCAAAAAAAGGCATTTTTGTAACTGAATCTTGAAAACTGATTTTAAAATCGTCAGGTCTCGGTCAAACTCTTTAGGATTCGGATACTTTAACATTACAAGCCCTGAAAAATGCTTTATAAAGTGGCTCTCGTATTAATTTATATGCATTGCATAAATGCACCTTGTCACATCTGTATTTTTACAGAATGTTGTAGCAGACTTTTTTTCACTCACTTTTTTCCTCATTTTGTTGCACCAGTTTTCAGGCAGGCTGAATTTTAAAGCAGTGCCAAATAGCTGTATTTAAAACCTACCTATTTTGGGTATTAATAATGAGTCTTCTGAGACATTAGAGATTCAGAAATTCAGGACAACCACGAAGGAATCTGTTCATCTCTCAGCCACTCCTCCTCACTGATGGGCAGCATTTAAATAGTTCCCACCATAAAGCACTACTGATGTTAAAATCAGCAATAAACTGTTCTCTGCGCCTTCAGCTGCTGGAACAAAAGAAAAAGGCTTCAATTACAGTGGAAGAAATTCAATTAAGCATCAGGAAACTCCCTAAAAGTAATTATAATTGAACAGGGGAAGAGATTGCAGTGGGACTCCCTTGACTTTGGATGGCAGAAGTATTTGTCACAAACCATGTATTCATAGCTTACGTCACAGGACTAGATTACATGATCTCTAAGAAAACCTTAAAGCATTTTGATTACGATTCTACAATTTACATTTACAACTGTTTCACATCCAGGCTGCTTGTAAGCTAAGTAAGTCATAGCCATTTCTGATAGATAAAAACTGTCCTTACTCATTTTGCTATTTGTATTCCCTTCATCGATCCTACTTTGCCACTGGTCAGTCTCCTTCAGTGATCATCAGCCATTATATGATTGATTCTACAATTCCTTCTAAGTTTTACTTGAAAAAAAAAAAAACCAAACAAACAAACAGAAGAAACTCAATATTTTTTTTAAATCCCAGTTAGCATGCCAAGAAATGTCAATGTTCCTTGCACAATGGCATTATTAACTATGGCATTCAGGCTCGCTATACAACATGTACGAGGCAGAAGAGACAGCATTCAGGGTATGGAAATCTAGTTATTGAAGATCACATAAAAACAGCGACTGTCTTTCTCACATTTCTTAGTGCCACAATGGAAATTAAAAACTAAAATGGCCGTTTCTATATGAACAGAAAGATGTACACCAAAGCCTTAGGATGAAAAGAATATCCATCATCCATTACAAAGGGATTAATATAAAATTTAACTGGAGGCCAAGACAATGTTCCTTTAAATTCCATTGCATAGTAAGAAATAGTCATTTTGAGGCAAGAATACTGAATTTCTACGTTTAGCTCACAGGACCAAACAGACCACAAACATCTCCCGCTAAACCTCAGCACTGTGCTGCAGAGAAGCCCCAGGACACATCCAGAACGCAGCAAGCATGGCCACAGCTCCTCCAACCAAACCCTGCAGACTGCTGACCCATCTGCTTGAAAAATAATTAAAGCAAAAGACTGATCTTCTGTATGAACCTATTTACAAGTCAAAGATTTCATTTCTTCACCTCAAGGATTTATGTCACAAAGTTATTCTTGTCTTTTTCTAAGTCACACCAACTCCTGTAACGTGGTACAAGTCTTTGTAGTTATTGCAGTGTGCCTCTGAATGCCACATCGAAGTTACAGTGGCTGACATTTTCTGGTGACATGCAGAACAAAAATAATATTTCTTTTTGCTAGATTATAAAAGATTTTTTCCAGCAGATGCCAGGCAAACAGTATTAGATTCACAGAACTCATTACACAACCAGGGCCTGGACACTGAACATTTCATGTACAAAGCTATGCCAGCATTCCTTGCTATGTAAGTTCATACATCATACAATGGTGGGCATGTAAGTCTTACATTTACCAGTGATCATTTCACTAAACCATGCTGAGGCAAGGCAGGACATGCTTCTCAATTTTATCACTGACTGTGCTATTGCCTCACCACCTCTATTGTAAAAAACTCTTCCTTATATCCAATCTAAATTTCCCTTCTTTTAGTTTGAAACCATTCCCCCTTGTCCTGTCACACAGACCATGATGAAGAGTCCGTCCCCTTCTTTCTTACAACCCCTAGACCTGGCACTAGATTAATTCAACAACAAGGTATTTAACTTCAAATCATCAGATCAAATTCAGGAAAACAAAACCAAAACCAACCATTAAACAAATAAAGATCTATGAAACCACGACCAGAAGTTCACAGGGGAATGTCTTCCTGCTTTTCACTCAGGAGCAGCTCAGGTTACTGACCCGACACACGAACACATGGAGCAGGAACCTCAGAGCTGGGCTGTGCCCTGAGTGGTTTGCCAAGCCCCAGACCAATGACAGAGCACAGCCTCTGGCTGGTGCATGATTTAGCTGCGTGCCAATCTCTGCACTGAGCTCAGCACCAGTTACCCACACCTCTCTCACAGCTCTGAGTCAGCTCTTTATTCAAAAACAAGACCTTGGTTTGTATTTCAGACCAATTAGTGGATTGTATCGACAGCTATATCAAACCCTACTTCTCCATCTGGGAGCTGCTGTGACAACCCAATTCCTTCAGGGTAAAGCAGTCCGTAGAGCCCTGGAAGGAGCATACGAAAGCTGGAGACAAAGAATTTTCAGCCTGGGGTTACCCAGAACAACAGATGCACCCAAAACCCAGCTACGTCTAGAAAACACAGCAAATCTTTTTTGTTGACAAGCCTTTCTGGCATGAACGTTGCTTGAGAACATTTTTTACTCCCAACTCTGCCATCTGTAATGATTTTCCAGTAGATGTACCAAGTAGTACCATTATAGTATTAGAAAATTTAAAGAGAGAATTTTTTCCAGTGTACTGGTTAAATGTATACACACGTTCTCTATTCTTGTCTCATACGAATGAATGAAAACAATATAAAACTCCCACTCTGGTAACAAAACAATAACTCCAGTCACTATCTCATGGTGAAAAGTTGTGACTAATCTGAGCTCAGCAGCTTTCCCATTCCTCCGAGGAGACCTCGTGAGCACAGCTTATCTCAGCAGCCAGCACTCAGCTGTCACGTCCCACCTGCCATCACAGCTTCAGACCTCAGCGCTCTGAGTGCTCGGAGGGCTCCTGAGGGAGGAATGGGGTGGATTTTGTGTCCATGGGTACATCCATCTGCAGCCCTTGTTCTCTGTGTCATGCCTTGATCAAAAGGAACAGATGCCCACAGCAGTCTCTCTCTTACAAAAGCCTTTAATGCCAATTCTCGCTGTTCAAAATGAGACTCTCCAGCGTAAAGTGATCACGTAGGTCGCCCCAAAAGTAATGCCTCTTAATTATTTCCATGGAAACCACAACAGATACAAAGAGCAGAATAACGCTGTTTGGTAGAGCACATTCGCAGCTACAAAACGTCATTTTTCCACACAGTCACCACCACTAGCTGTGCATTTTTTGCACTGATGAACAAGAGTTTGCACGCCGCAAACCACCAGCAGAGGTGACCCCTAAAAGCACCACCTCACTGTGCTCACATTTACTGTTGGGTCTCCACAGACGTTCAGCAAGTGTCAATGAATGTCAGCGGGCACCATTGTTTTTACACACGGAGGAATTCAGTTCCACACCTTTGCTTCACTCACGCATCCACACCAGCATTCCTCAGGTAGTGCGTCTGAACCCAGAGGAATGAAATCAGACTGATGGAAACGGGGCAGGTCACACGGCGGTGCCCAAGTGAGGGAAGGAAGGTCTGTTTTAATTTGTGTCTCCTATTCACAGAATCACAGAATCACAGAATCGTAGGGGTTGGAAAGGACCCCTAGAGATCATCGAGTCCAACCCCCCTGCCAAAGCAGTTCCCTACAGCAGGTCACACAGGTTGGCGTCCAGGCGGGTCTTGAATATCTCCAGAGAAAGAGACCCCACAGCCCACCGGGGCAGCCCGTGCCAGTGCTCCATCACCCTCACTGTAAAGAAGTTCTTGTGCAAATGCGGATCTTCCTGTGCTGCAGCTTCTGTCCGTTCCCCCATGTCCTGTCTCCACACACTGCTGAAAAGAGTCCGGTCTCGCCACTTTGTCCCCCACACCTCAGATATTTATCAACCTGGATCGGGTCCCCTCTCACTCTTCTTTTCTCAAGGCTGAACAGACCCAGTTCACTCCGCCTTTCTTCACTGGGGAGATCCTCCAGGCCCTTCCCCATCTTTGTGGCCCTGCGCTGGACTCCTCCCAAGAGATCCCTGTCTTTTTTATACTGGGGAGCCCAGAACTGCACACAGTGCTCCAGATGAGGCCTCCCCAGGGCAGAGCACAGGGGGAGGATCACCTCCCTTGACCTGCTGGCCGCGCTCTTTTTAATGCACCCCAGAATGCCACTGGCCCTCTCGGCCACACTGCTCACGGTCAACCTGCCGTCCACCAGGACACCCAGGTCCCTCTCCGCAGGGCTCCCCTCCATCTGTCATGCGAAGGGGCCGAGGGGACGGGGCGCTCCGCGAAGGACTGAGGGGCGCTGCCCTGAGGGCGGGGCGCGGCGGCGGGGAAGGGCTCCGAGGGGAGCCGCCCCAAGGGGCGGGGTGCAGCGAGCCGGGGCGGCACCGAGGGGCGCCGAGGGCGGACCCGTCGGGGCTGAGCGAGGGCGGGGGGGGGGGGAGGGCTGGGGGGGGGTGTAGGGGTTGGGTGTATTGTTCCCCGCGCGGTGCATGCCGGGCCCGCCTCAGCCCCCAACATGGCGTCGCGCTGTCACCTGTGCGTGTGAGGAGGGAGAGGGACGCGGTGGCTGCGGGCGGGCACGGCGGCTCCCGGCGCTTTCCCGGCCCGCTGGCGGCAACGCGCCGCGCCTCGCTGCTCCCTACCGCGCTCCGGCTGTCCGCCGGGGATCCCCCTGCCCCCGCCCTGCCCCCGCCATGGGGGGGTAGCGGCGGCCGCCTCCCCGCAGCCCTGCGGAGCCCCAGCGCCGCCCGCGCTATGGGTTCCCCGGCGGCCGCTTCGGCGGCGGCGGCGGCCACGGCGGCCGGCGACTCGGCGCAGTGGCTGTCGGTGAAGGAGGAGACCATCTTCCTGCACGACGGGCTGATCCGGGTCACCGACCTGGCCGAGCTGCCCAGCGAGATCGTCGGGGTGGCGGAGCCCGGGGACACCGAGCTGGAGGTGAGGTGGGCTCCCCGGATGAGGTGGGGCGGGGGGGGGTGCGTGCAGTGGTGGGATCCGCTGCGAATAATGGTGCAGGTGGAGCCGGGCAGGAGGACGGCGCTGATGAAGATGGAGGGTGAAGCGTCTCCTGGATGGGGAAATGGCTTGAACCGTGCTCGTGTGTTTTTGAGGCGGCCTTTGGCTCGGTTGGTTTTATTTATGGCTCTGTGTCTTTCTGCTGTTGTAATTAACCCGTTTCACAATAGCCCAGTATCGCATTTATGATACTGGGGTGTCGGGGGGGGGGGGGGGGGCTGTGTTTAGGCTGCTGCCTGCGATCGCTGTCCAAGACGCAGGAGGGAAGCTGGGATTTTCCTCCCAGCTCTTTTCCAGAGGCCAAATTACACGGCGGTTTTATCTCCTGAGGAGGCAGCGGAGGGCTGAATGTCACGGATTGCATCTATTCTGCGGGCTGCGTTTGCTCCCTGTGTGCCTCCCTTCTCTCCTTTCACCCCGCCCTCCTCTCCAGCAGTGTGGCTCGCAATGACACAGGGTCTTTGTCAGAGGAGCCAGGAGGGGATGGTTCGGCAGCAGCTCAGTCTCTGCGCTGTGCTGGGTTGCATTGAGGCCTCAAAACCCTTTGGCTGCTCCCCAGGAAGCACACAGCCAGGCCGGAGGGTTCGGTCCCAGCAGCGTCATTGTTCCAGCCGTGACGTGGAGTCTTTATGGCCTTTAGGAAAACTTCCTACTGCCTTATCTAGGGAGAGAGATTTCCTGCTGAGAGAGCGTTTTCTGCTCTGTGTGACGCGGTGCTGGAGATCGGGATGGGAGCAGCAGCTGCTCCCGTGAAATGGATGTTGGCAAATATCACATGAACGGCGCAGGATTGGATTTTAAGGTGGATGACAGCTTTGAGCATAAATGTGAAATGGTTCTCCCTGGTGATCGAGCTCCGCTCCGGCATTCAGTGCAGCTTGAACTGAAGAATGCGCTTCGATTCCATTACATATTTCTAGAAACAACATCGAGTCTAATAAATGTGTGAGGAAAAACATGTGCTCTCTCAGTATTCTTAGTGCCGTGTGCTAATGAAGGAGGACGCACATTGGAACAAACACTTTTTGTTTTAAGATCTAACGAGCTAGAAATATGTTCTGCCATGCAACTTGACTAAAGCTTTAGGACTGGATGATTTTTTGTTCAGCTGAGGAAAAGACCGTGTCTTGTCCTTCAGACACTTACATGAGTTTTTCAGCAGTCCAGTGCCAATGGTTCACACCATCTTTTCTGTTCCCAGTTGTTTTTTTTATTTTTTTTTTATTTTTTTGCTACCCATGCTTGCAGCTTGAAACTTTTAAAATAAACAAATATCCCTTTTTGCTATGGTCTTCACTTCAGTATATAGCCTGAAGTGTTTTATTTGCTTTCGCTAAAAGGATAGATGACCACAAGAGACTTAATCTTTCAGTTCTGGTTTGCAAAATGGTATAGTTTTTTGGCAGTGTTGGGTGGGGTGTTGAAAAAAATAAAACTGAGATTTCAGGTCATGTAAATTAATTTGCTTGTAACTTCTGTGTGCGTGTGCCTTTTAAATAAGGGCCACCTTGGTAAATCAGAGTGGCTTTGAGGAGCCATTTTGTGGAAATGCATCTTGTTGAAGAAGTGTGGTTGTATGGTCAGCATACACTGAATGGCACTTTGCGCTGTTTCTGCTTCTGGTTGCTTTGTAATAAATATCTTTGAAGATGGACTGACTGGAAGTCTCCTGGGACATGTGATGGGACAAGGGTGGGTGATGCTGCAGCTGCTGCTTGGATTAGTAAACTTCTTTAATGCACTTCTTTGCTTTGTCATTGTCTGTGAGAACCACGATTGACTCTTCTTTATGAAGTGGTTAATTAAAAAATATTTGACGTGTACATTGACACTTTTTTTTTCTTTTTTTCTTTTTTTTTTAATTTTGAAAGTAACATTGTGATCTGTTTTGCTTAAGAATCACTTTAGGAGCACATTGGTGAATAACATTGGTTATTTGCACGCGTTTCCTTTGTCCTCCTGTTCTAAGGTTTTGTTACAGTAGTGGCATTCTACCAAAAAACGTTCATAGAAATTTAGACCTGTTGTTCTGACTTCTGTTTTGTTTTTTTTTTTTCATGTCTATCTGGCTGTGCATGCATGCATGTATTTGTATGTGTGTATATATGTATTTTCTCCCGTAATAGTATTTTCACAGAGTGTTAACCTTCTCCTTGACACGAAGGTAACTTGTTCTAGATACCATTCAGTTCTAAGTGTCCTTTATTTCATAGCATAGATGGTGCATTCTGTATTCTTACATTATCAGCATATTTGCAAAAATGATATAGAACCAAAACCAAAAAGGATAAATGTATTATTATTATTATTTAATATTAATAGATTTTTATAATGATGTGCATATAAAAGCTGCTTCTGGTATGGGTTTCCCAGTCAGACCTAACCAGGAAGGCAGCTGGATTAGTTACCAGTTACACAAGCCTTTGTGCCCTTTGTACTGAGGAACTACTTTCAAAGTGCATAAGGGCTTCTGCTCCTTGGAGTCGACCTGACTTGACTAACAGCTGAAAGGTTGCCAGGACACTTTGCCCCATCTCTCAGAGCCATGGATATTAATGCCTGTTCAGGAGGGACATCTTAATGGAAAGTGAGCTGTTCCTCCATGTGCTGCAATGGAAACTACAGCACTTGAAGACTCTTCCCAGTCAATGTCTTCTGCAGAGCCAGTAACCCCAGCATGGGTTGTGTGAAGGCAGCAGTCCCTGTGGCTGCATAGTTTAGTCTGCTGTTGTGCCAAGAGTCAACGTGCTACGTCTTATGAGAAAGGCAGTGATAAAAATGGATGTTTTAACCACTGGCAGTGTAATAAGAGCACCTCTGAACAGAGTTTGGTTGTATGGGCTGTAACAGAGCAGTAAACAGCGCTCACTTGTTTTTAGACAGCTTCATTGGGTTGACCAGCGTTCCCGTTGTCATCCTGCCATTTAAAGGGGACTTGTTCCTGATGCTCACATTTCTGTCTGCTGTTTCAGGTACACAGCATCCGTGATTTTTCAGCTTAACTGGTGCTAGCTTCAGTTATTTTTTTCTGCAGAGAAGTAGGTGGGAAGAAAGATGGATTTTTAATACATAGTCACAGTGTGAAGTGGAGCAACTTAATGTGCCGCTCCGCTTCTGTGCCTTGTAAACTGTTTTACGTAGCAGCCTAATGTAAATAGTGGTCCTTTGGGTATCTGGCTTTTGTTCCTTTGTTCTACATGAGGTAGGAGCTGCACTTCCAGTGTCAGTAGCCGTCTGGATCATGTATTTCTGTCCTCGTCTCATGTTTTGGTTCCTGTCATCTCCATTACTGTGGGACAGATGTGAGATGCCACCGGGCGGTTGTCACTCTGCACTGCTCATACTTACTGTTAATTACAAGTAGGTGTGAAAATAAAGATTGTGTTCCTTCTTGTGTCTGGGCTAGCCACGTAGGGACAAGTCCAGCAGTATTTGAACAGGATGTGACAGTCCTACAGTTGCCGTATGTTTTCTGTCTAAATCTGCTAAACTTGGAACCTTCATCCACTTCGCTCATGGGCTGGCAGAAACATTTTCACTGCTAACTGCTGAAGGAGAGGGTAATTCTCTGTAATTATCTAGGTCAGCGCTTCCCAAATCTTTCTGGTTGTGACCCTACTCGTGTCTACGAGCTTCCGTTCTGACAAGCTAAAAACTTGTAGTGTCAGCATCAACAATTGCCTTTGTGCAAAGGGGGTGACCCTTGGCGGGGTTATGGTCTCTTGCCCGGGTGCTGCTGATGCAGGTGTGTGTGCTGGGCAGCCCTGCCTCTCGCACCCACCCCATCAAACACCTCACTGCTCCTCTGAGAGCACTCGTAGCTTTCATTGTGACACTGGTGGTGGGGTCTTGGAGCTAGCTCTGCGAGGGCAGGCAGCCCTACAGGTGTGAGCCTCGGCTGTTGCTTTGTGGAGGACTGAATCATTTTCTTTTAAGCATCGCCGTAGGTCTCTTGTTTCCTGCCTGAAAGGACTCTGAAACTTTGCTTTCCACTCAAGTTCGCTTTCATTAGATTATAGTTGTGTAAACCACCAATTTTGTGTGATTTAATCTCCAGTGCAGTTGCTGGTTTTGTTATCAGTTATTATGACCTGTGTGAATTTATTGGAGCTTCCTCTATAAAATAGACTACTCTGCCTTTTGTTTGTTTTGTTCAAGTTGCTTTCTTTTTCCTGGTTGAGAAATATTAGAAAATGTCCTCTGAAAGAAGATTCTGCAATCATATTTTCCCAAACTTAGTGCTTATTGCCAATTGTAGCTGAGTATCTCAGTGCTCTGTGCTCTCAGATGATTTTTCTTTCTTTGATGTTTTTCTCTAATTAAATAAAAGAAGAGACTTTGGTGTAGTTTCCAACCACATCCTGTAAGTACAGGGTAGCACTGAAGAAAGAAACTACAGCGCTTCAGTATCTAAAACATCAGGCTGAAAATGTTTCTATGTATATAAATACCTTCTGAACATTCAGGTGTATCAAACAAAAAGCCTTAGAGAGAGAGGGCTTGGAAAAAATGTTTTTTGGAGTATCTTTTCTGTCAATTCTGGTATTTCTCTTATAATCTATAAATCGAGATTTTTCTCTCTTCCCTATATGATTTTATTTGTATTTCTAGAGTCAAAAGAATCAGGTAAACAAGCAGTGCTTCCCATGTTAATGCTGTGGCACGTGAGAGATGACCTTTTAGCTGTAACGTGGTGGGGAAAGTAATGCAGTTAACTTTTATTCATGCCTCTTTTAAATATATCTTATTTCCATGCTGCTTCTGTCTTTCTGCGCATCCCGGTAAGGTGGGGCTGATGCTTATTTAATGCTCGGGGGGTATTATATGTGTAACTGATTAAGTGAACATACTTTTGTCTTCAAAGAGTTGCTCTCTGGGTGCGAACTTCAGCGAGTTTAATTACGCAGAGAAATAATTAAATGCTGTTTGGACATATATGTTGTAAGTGCCAGCTTTTATAACTGTAGGAAAAAAAGTACGCCTTTGTGTGAGCAGCTTCACTGTCCATCAGTTCTGCGTGTTGTGGGATGAAGGCAGTGTGTTCGGCCTGAGGCTCGCTCTAAGAAGTGTGCTGGTAGAGCTGCTGGAAAAAGTCCTTGTTCATGCCTGTCGTTGGCTGTGCGTTTCCTTCTTTTCCATTCTGCCCACTGCAAAACCCCTGGTGGCTGCTCTGAACCAGAAAGCCTAGCTTCAAGAGCAGGCAAAAAGTAGGGGCTGGGGGCTGCTTGTGAGAGCACACAGTGCTGCTGCCAGCACCAGGGACAGCATGAGGGGAGCGGGATCTTAGCTGGAGGAAAAAGCTGCTTTTTAGCGGCTGCTCACTTCTAAATTTACTTAATAGGGTCACAAAACCTCGGGCTAAAGCTCTTCGTGTAGATTAGCATGTCTTAATTGTAGGATGTCCCATGTTCGTGATTGGTAGAGAAGCACTTTACCCTGACAGTCCTGAATTTTTGCTAACCGAAAGCCAACTTAAGTTGGAAAGTAGGTAATGATTACAGTCACAGTCTAGGAACTGTAATTTCAGAGTGACTGAAGAGCACAGTTCTTATCTTTGAGAAGTGTCTCTGTGATGTTTCTCCTACTCCAGAATCACATTTAGAGAGGGGTCTTAACACTGATGCTGTTATTTCTTCCCCTCATTCTAGAGTCTCAATTAGCAGTGCTTCCATAGGAGCTGATGCTTTGTTTGCTGTTGTTCCTCTGGAACTTTTCTCTAAAACTTTCCCTTTCTATTGCAGGGTTGATTCTTTTGTTTGATGTTATTGATTGTTCCTAAACAAAATCCGAATTGCCTTATCTAAAAGCAGAAATGGAACTGCCAACTACTTTAGCTCTACCAGTGTTCTGAAGGCTTTAATGTTTTTCCCCAACTCTTTTTGTCTTTTGAGAACAACAGTGCTGTGATTAACATGTTAATAATTATTAGTATCTGTAGGAGAATGACTCTGCTTCTTTTAACAAAGGGAATGGTCGGTTTGTCTCCTGGATGGGAAGGAAGTCAACTGATTTGGGGCAGAAGGATTAAGTCTTGCTGGAGGTGTTTAAAAAGGGAGATTTGGCAGAGTACCCCAGCTTTTATAGCAAGAAGAAGCTCTCTTGAGTGAATACAGCCTGGGGCTGGAGGTATTTAGAGTGGCAGCCACTTGCCAGTGAGGTTTGCAGGAAGTCAGCTGGGAAACGGATGGCTTTCTATTCTTACTTCTCCTGTGAATCAGTTTAGAACAGATCTTCTATTTCTTTTCTTCACCTGCGTTTTCTGAGTGATGGTAGTAGCATTGTCTGCTTTGGAATTGGTGAATGTTTGTTTATTTTCTTCCAGTATTTTACTTTAATCTGCTTTGACTTCAGATAGGCTTCAGGATAACAAGCTTTGCCTGGAGTTGTGAGAAGAGTAGTCAGTGTGCTGAGGAAACCTCAGCACGGGTTGTGAGTATGTTGTGTGGCCCCGACTGCAGAGGGGAGCAGTGTGTGGCACAGCTGGAGCTCTGTCATGCCAGGTCAGGAGGAGTGAGAACTGGGGTGGTTCTGTGGTGTGTAGCAAATCTTAGGGAGTACGCCTGAACCCTAAAGTTCCCAAGTTGTTTGTTGGAGCCAGTGTGCAAATTTGGTCTTGAAGCTTTTCTTTTTTGGAGGTAGCTTTGGGCACTCACTTCTGGCCAGTACAGTGGGTTAAAATGGCTTAAAATGTTGTGCCTAAGCAAAGAAATGCAACCTGGCACGGATTGTGATGTTCTGCTGTGTCTATGGAAAGGGGAGAAGACGAAAGCAAACTCTTCCAATTCACAGCCATAGTGCTTATTGCAATCTAAGGGGACAGTCTAAAGGAAAAGCCAGCTGGGCACAGCAGCTTGTCTTTTGCTGTCTCTGCTGCTGGTGCAGTGAAGGACACAGGCCTCTGCAGCATTTCCTTCTAGTTGAAAATGTTGGTTCTTTTTTCCTCCACTGCTGTTCATTATTGCTTAGTTGAGGATCCATCACCTACTTAGTACAGTTCAAGAAAGTCAGAAGCAAACTGCTTTAGAGTGTGATTACATCTCTAACAGAGAGTAATTAAGCTTCATTTTGAGACAATAGAACACACAAATTAATGTGAGGTGGTTATTTAAAATATATGTGATTTAGGAATTAATATTCTTAATCTCTTTGAAGAAATTAATAAAAAGAGATTCTCGAGTTTTAAGAAGCTTAATCCTAACGTCTGCTGAAGTGTAATTATTATGTGAATTGCACGTTGCAGTGAACTTCCCGTGTCTCTAGTGGTGAGTGGTTGGGCTGTACTGAAAAGCTTCTTCTTTGTAAAGGTGTTTGTAGAAATGGCAGGTGTGATTTGTCCTGAAGAGTTTTATCAAGCTGTTCAAAATTCTACAGTTAGACTATGAAGCAGATATTTGTGTCGATATAGTCTGCAATAAAATAATAATAATAACATTAAACAAAAAACCTGCGTAGAGTTGTTTGTTGCATCTCTTAATGGATCACATTCCCACTTTATAAAAAAAGGTGGGATGGGGAAGGATGGGTTTATAGCATAAAAATGGGCTGAGAGGTGGGTGGGAGCAGTGTGGTGTGCAGGCAGAAGCCCTTTGGACATTGGATCCAAAGTATCAGGAGGTGTGGAGCTCATTGCTTTCCTTGGGCTTGCCAGAGCTGAAGTGGCATTGCTGATCTCAGCTGTTGTAAAGAGAGAAGCTGTCTGTAAATTACCTTGAATTGTGAGTTGTTCAAGTACCAGGCTAGGTACTAACCCATAAATATGTTTCTTTCTGTCATGGTTTACTTGTTTTCTGTTGCAGCTTTGTCTCCTGTTCTCCTCAGAAGTGCCAAAAAAGGTCTCTGTTCTTCTGTCTGAAATGATGAGGAGGAGACTTTCAGGTTTTAAGCTGTGGCAGCAACTGGAAATATTTTGAAAAAGATAACTAATTGCAATATGATAAAGCTGAGGAGGGGTAAAACAGGGTAGGGAGAGCACATAGCAAAACTGTTTTAGGGAGCTGATGGTGTTTTGATTTGAAAAGTTCTGGAACTAAAATGTACAGATTCTTATTACAGAATAGTATATATTTATCACAGTGGAGCTCTGAGATACTTCATACGTGTTTTTCTTTAAATTCTGTTTTGTTTTAACATCATGATTGTAAGATAACAGCTTCAATCCTGGGCTTGAGTGACAGTGCTGACTCAGCAGTAGCAGGCTGCCTCCTCTTCCCTGCTCTTCGCCCTCCAGTTTAGCTTTATTCATACACCCAAAAAATCCCACGATACCGAGGTCCGCTGCCCTCTGCAGGCACGCGTTGTTTGCTTGTCTTTAAGAGAAATCAAACCTGTGTAAGTGCCATTTTTCTTCCTTCCAGATACTTACGTTTGAGACCAAGAACCCGACAGAGCTGGCTGAGCGCTTACGGTCTGTGTGTGGAAACCAGAGCAATGCTTATGCTCGACTGCTGGAGTACCGCCTGAACGCGCTGCGAGGACTCTGGAACGCCCAGCGGCAGCTGGCCTTGGAAGAGCAGCATGACCGGGAGAGCTCGGGGGATGAGGAAGCACTGGCCTTACTCAAGCGTCAAGGCTTGTTACAGCAGCCTGAGCAGGCTCCCTTTACTTCACGAATGGGGCTTCTGCTGGTTTTTCCCCTCATCCAGTCTCAAAGTAGAACAGACCCTTCTCTCTGTAACATAACCGCTGAGGTGCTATTGAATTGCCTTCGAGACTGCCAGCCTTTGAGCTTGACTAAGGAGCCAGCTGACTGTCTCAATGGGATAGAGTCTTTGCTGTGCTCGTGGCTGGAAGAAACTTCTGCTTCAGGTCATCAGATTCCGTATAAGCAAAAGGAAAATGCTGCTGCTGCCCTAGTTGCCTTGGCTTGTGCAAGGTAAGGAAACTGCATGGCTATTACGTTGCTAGTGTTTGTACTTAAACGTAAGAATAAAAAGTGATGTGCCTCCACTTGGAAAGGGTGAAACTGGTGAACTTGGCATTTATTTTTTAATGTGTTCAGCATATGTAAAAGAGAAGGATCAAGGTTAGAAATGTCTCTGTGCGCAGTGCTGCTCCTGTTGCAATGGTCTGTTCTAGGAATAGTTCCAAATGTTTTTGTCACGGAGGAAAGCTGTGTCCCTTTGTCCTTTGTACTGCCTCGTTAGTCCTTAGCTTAGATGTTTTTTCTTCCTTTGGCTGTAGAAAGCATTGCTGCTAAGATTGAGAACAGCTCATGTCAGATTTCAGTGTTGCCTTGTGAAACATCTGGAGGCATTTTTCATTTGATTGCCACTGAGGAGTTCGACTGCTACAGTTTGAACTATCCCATGTCCTGTGTGCGTTTAGTACAGCTCTGGGTGACAAAATGGCCATCGCAGCTTTTAGTATGGATTCCTTCTTTTTACTGGTTTGGATTTGGGGAGGGAGACAGGATGTCAGGAGTCTTGGCCGTTGTGTTTAATGCTTCTTTGATTGCAGCTTTGCCTGTCAAGTTTAACGCTGATTTAAGATATTGAAGTTCTCAGGAGTTTGTCACAGCTTGCTTTAAGAAGTATTTCTTCAAATGGAAAACACTATTTCTAGTGTACTTGCAAAGCAAATTTCTTCATTACAACATGGCACATTCTTTTGCACAGGCAGCTACCTTATCTATAAGCAATGCACTTGAAAAAATACTTAGCCAGTTGGATTTGGATTTGGTAAATAGTATATGT
This sequence comes from Oreortyx pictus, assembly GCA_036925125.1. NCBI lineage: Eukaryota > Metazoa > Chordata > Aves > Galliformes > Odontophoridae > Oreortyx > Oreortyx pictus. The sequence continues at coordinate 12,759,028 of JAUPFR010000019.1, read as the reverse complement.
ACTGTTTTGTCCCAGATGTCAGTTTTCAGGAATTACGGCGTGTTCGTTTTGGTTGAATTTGTAAAAGCTAAATTTCACATAGTGCTTTTGAAATGGAAGTTGATTTTGTATTTTCTTCACAGATCTCCCTCGCATGGCTTGTGGAGATGTAACATCTGATGTGCTTTGTTTACCTGTGAAATTTTCCCTTTAAATATGTATGTTGTGCGTTGGGTACCCATTATAAAGAAGAAGCCTTCAAAACGAGATGATTATTGAGATTCCTCATTGCGATCTTGTGTTTCATGTTACTAAGAATAAAACAACAGGGTGAATATGGATTTAAATAATTAATTGAGGTGCTTTGAAGTATTCGGTGTCAATTTTCTTCAGGCTGAGGTTGATCTGTGAAAGCATGCAGCTGGAAATGGCAGTGGGGAAAGCGTGGTTTTGGAGGTGGATTAGGAGGTGGTGGCTGGTGGAGTGTTCAGGACCCGTGACCGGCCATGTGTGGCAGAAAGCAGAGGGCTGCATTCAGGGGAGTGCTTGGTAGGGATCTCTTCAGTTCATCAGTCGTGCTTCTGACAAAATAAATTCTCAACCAGCTATTGTCACTGCTAAGACACAGTCAGGATTCTTGTTTTTAACTAGGCTGTTGTGCCTGGAAATAAAGCCAACCACATCTTCTAGAGGATGACTTTTTTCTGATACCCTGACCTTTAAAACAGAAACTGTAAAATAGATATATTTTAATTACCTATGTCTAATTCTGGGGGAAGGAAACTAACCACAACAAACAAGGTTTTCCTCTTTGTTAACGCACAGATTTTGTAAGTTCACAAAGAAAAGAATTCAACTGACAAATGAACAAGAGCTGTAATTAGAATTACAAATTCCATCTGTTTGTAAATACCGTGGCAGAATTGTAAAGCAATGTATTTCAGTGCAGGATAAGAAATGATTTTTACTTGGGTCCAGTTTTGTTCTGGTAGCTGTCTAGTTCTTGTAAACATTGAAATCCATCATTTCAGAGCAGAGAAGGCTTCTTACTTTGTGTTCAGAAGTCAAGGAGTCGGACCCATGATAATAAACTCATTAGTTTAAATCTTTCTATTTTATACAAGAAAATGATCTCTGGGTTATGTCTGCAGCAGCTCTTAGTAGTGGTGGGCCTCAGCCCCAGAAGGACCCACATATTATATTTGAAGGTCTGAAAGTGCTCAGTCAGCAACAAGAAATATTGAAAGTGGCTGCCTATAGTGGATGCAAACCTGGGGTGTTTTGGTGTGTGCGTAGATGGCTTTTGCTGAGCGTGGTGTTTGTGGCACGGTTGCTGGTCTCCCTACCTGCATGGTGCTTCACCCTCTTCCAAAAACACACTGTGACTTAGGTTGGCAGGTGGCCAGCATCCTTCTTCCTTTGTGTTACCCTCTCTTCCTCTTTTCTCTTCCTCTACAAAAGAATGAAAATCAACCAGAAAAGAAATGCAGATTAGGAAAGAATCTTGATGAAATATCTTGGATACTCTCTCTTTATGGTACTGGATACTATATTCTATATAGATGCTGTTGTCTGTGTGCATTCAGTCTTGTTTCAATTGACATCTTTAATTCATGTTTTTCTTATCCTTTTAGAGGGTCGCTGAAAACCTTTGTTCATACAGTGCATCTATTACAGAAACAGACTGATCTAGGAACCTTGCCTGTGGCTGATGTGTTGTACAGGTTTGTAGTGACTTTTCTAATCATAGTATTTTTACGTCAGCTCTGATAATTGATAAACGCATTTACAGGTAAATGTCTTTAAATGTAATTAAAATGCTTTAGGGTTTTTGAAAGCTCTAGCAAAGACTGAAATTTCTTAAAGTAAGGAAGGAAGACATTAGAAAGTCAAATCTAAAAGGATCAAGTAATTTGTTTGGTAAAATGCTGATGATTCCTTTAAGTAGCTTCTGCCCTCTGACAGAGGAAAAAATGCTTTAAAATTGATAAGACTTCATCTTAACTTTTGACTCTGAGCTTTGGCTCTGACTGTTCTCTGTGCATCCTACCTTGTCTTGTGCTTGAAGGTTGTTGCTGTTGGAAGGAGGTCCTGGCTCACCTTCTTGTTTGCTGGGAGGAAAGCATATAGTGTCGTGGGGCTTCGAAGACATGTTACCTGCTCCTGATGCCAGTAGCTCCAGTGGGGAAAATAAAGGTGAATTAGTTCCTGTCTGTCAGTATTAGCAGAAGAGGATAGAAATACTTTGTGGTAGTAATTATTTAAGAAATAAAATTATTTAGGGCTTTAGTGTGGAAAAGGATTTCATCTTTTCTGTTGGGAGTCATGTAAAAGCAGCTATGGTGTAGGTCATATAACTCAAAGTTGAAGGGCTTGGGGGGGAGAGAGAAGGCTGATGGGCAGTGAGAGGGGGGCAGCAGCTGCCTGGGGACTTTGTTGTCATATTCTGCACATTCGAAGCTGAAGTTTTAAAACACATTGACCCAAACATATAGAAGCACTAAATGGTGTGTGTTGTTTAGCTTGTCATATCAGCTCTTATCAAGCTAATCTATCTAGAATATGTAAATGACAATTTATAAGTTGGTTTGGGGATCAGATAAGAAAAAGTAGCCTAATTTATGTATGGTTTATTTGGCATCACTTGGAAATTAACCTTGTCTTACTTGCGTGAGTTGTGTGTAATCCAAACAGTTCCTTAAGGGATGAAAGGAAGGTAAAGAAGTTGCAGTAAGAAGAACTGAACTTTGTTACAGTATCTCTTAGAACACTGAATAATAAATTCAGTATTAAAGAAGTTCTGATTCGTCAGTTGTGGACTGGTCAGTTGTGAGCATCTGCTGGCTTTCAGTTACTCTTGTAGCTGCAGCAGGAGAGTAAGGACCATTGAGAATTTCTAGTGTTGTTTGTTTCATAGAAAATCCCTGCTCTTTTTTCTTCCTTATTCAGATGCAGACTTAGGACGTTGTCTTGCAGCAGATGGCTTTTACCTTTATACAACAAATTCAGTGGGAAGAGGAATAAGCAAATTAGGATCTGGATTGCACGGTACCTTGCGGTAAGCGACAGCATGGTTGGGTGTTTGCTATTCTGCAGATCCATTTGGGAAAACAAAATGTTATTTTGGTAAACCTTTCCTGCAAAGAGGTGTAGTAGCAGAGTAGCTGATGTTTCAGACTTCTTAAAAAAATGTGTATTCAGTTGATTTATTCTTTGCTGAGAGGGATGTAATGCCAACTAGTTCTTATGTATAGCTGTACAATTAGTGGATTTGTAAGTATTTGTTTTCTAATTAGCTGTTCATTAAATAAATAGTTAGTGCAAATGTAACTACCTGTACCCTATTGCTTCTTTATTGCTTAGAAGTCATGAGGTTTCTTAAGGTTTAAACCTTTACTGCAGAAGTTGCTGACTTAAAATGACTTCAGTGTAAGTTCAAAGTTCCAGAACGCGGGTGTGAGTTCTTAGAAGAACAGACAAGTGCAGAATTTTCAAGAGTTATAATGTCGTGCTCTTTATTTTTTTCTCTTTTTGCCAGAGGTTTTGTCTACTGCCGAAATGAGGAGCTGGAGGCTGGGTGGGTTGCTTTTGGCAACAGCAAACTGCTTCATCGGCCTGTCTCTTTTGATAATAAGCCCCACTCCCTTTTCCAGGTTGTGGATCAGCATACCCTGCAGGTAAAAGGAACTGCTATTGTGTGCATTGCAGAGTTAGTGCAAGAAAACAGTAAGCTGTCACAGTCACTTCTAACTCTAATCAGTGTGGTGCTGAAGTTTCTGCTTCTTGCTTTGTGAAGCTGCCTTTATGAAACCCCAGTCTAAAAACTGCATTGTAAGAAACTTGTAGATTATTAGAGATTTTTCTCTTCAGACATATGAAGTCTTTTGTGTTAGTAGTGTAAGAGAGAGAATGTGGTATGGTCATATAGAACAGTCACACAGTAGCAAAAATGAACTTAAGCTTTAGCTCAAAACATATGCTTCCTGAACAGCTCGTTATTCAGATATTGTTTCTGATTTAATTGTGTTCTTTAGTCAAACAACTGTCATCCTTTGTAAAATGAGTACTTTGTTTACTCTGTGGGTTTTTTATGTTGTTTTTCCACATTGTGGTTCTAAGGATGAATACACATATTCACGTCCTGTGTGTGTTTCCTTGAAACAGAATGTTTGAATTCTCCTTCCAAAGTTTCAAGTCGTGTTTCAGAGCAGTTGCAGGAAGTGGATTTGTTAGTGTGTGTATTTTCCTTTTGATATTGTGGGTATGCTTTTAATCATGAAAGAGATGACGCTTTCATTTTTAGGTATGCTAAGTGTTTTAGATCTGCAAGCTGGTTTGTATGTGATAGACCCATTTGTCAAGTACTGCACAAAAGCTCTTCAGAACAAATGCATGTCGTGTGATGTCCATCAGGAAGCTTTCTATGGGTTGGCTTTGCTTGATTCTATTAAGAATGCTGCTGATATGTAAAAACTGTTAAGATGCTGTCCCTGTCTTGTAGGTGTGTCAAATAGTCCCAATGCCAGTAAACCACTTCCCAGTTGGCAGTACTATGACTACCGTGCATCTTTCTTCAGATGGTACATATTTCTACTGGATTTGGTCTCCTGCAAGCCTCAATGAGAAAACACCAAAAGGACACTCTGTCTTTATGGACGTTTTTGAACTTATAGTATGTAAATTCAGGTGTCTTCTGTGAGTTGTTAGCATGCCTGCTGTTCAGCTAAGTACCAGTTTTCAGATAGAAAATACTGAGTTTTAATATTGATAGATGTAATTTGAATAGGTCTTCATAATGTGTTTAGGAAATAACGAAACAGGAGGTGCATTGTTCAGCTCTGTCTTCAGAGGGCATACAGCTATCACACTCACAGTAGGAATTGTCTTAATGTAAAACTTAACTGCTAATTATAATAAAGTAAGTTTTATGCTGAGACAGTGTGCTAAGATTTAAAGCATCGTGTGCAGCGGATCTGCTTCATGGTGTTAAAAGCCAATCTGTTCCCACACATTGCAAATACAATTGTTTTTATTGTATTTTATAACCTGAAATGTTTTTGCATTGCATGGCAATCACATTGGTTTTAGTGTAAAACCAAATATATTTCAAAATGAATCTGGAGAAATAGATCAGTAGTTTGATCACTTTTTCTCTCAACTGCCTTTGTTTTTATGTATGTATTTATGTCTGCAAGTATATAGATCCATGTATGCATGTGTTCACTTAAAAAACGCACAACTGCATGCATGTAATTTGATGAGGAAACATCTCAGTCTAAAGGTTTACTTAACTAGGAAGGTGTGGAGCAGTTGGTAGGCATCTAGTACTGACAGTTGAAATCGTCTTTTTTTTCCCTAAGAAATTCTGCACCAAGGAATTAAATCTGTGTCCCTACCTGATATATCTTGTTATTCATTTAAGGTTATTTGTATCCTATGAATGTAATATCTGAAAGTATTTTTTCTCGGTTTTTAATAGGTAGAAAATGGTGTCTGTATGGCCAATCCTCTACAAGAACGAATTATATTAATGCGAAAGGAAGGTGAATCTGCCAAGAGCATTAATGAGATGCTTCTGAGCAGGCTGTCTAGGTACAGAGCTTCCCCATCAGCAACACTGGCTGCTCTCACTGGCTCCACCATCTCTAATACTCTAAAAGAGGACCAAGCAGGTCAGAAGAGAATTTACTGACTCAGGAATTTTTCCTGTTTCGTTTCTTAACGCATTGTATCAGTTCAATTAATGACTAATTTCTTAGGATGTGTCAGAAGTTGTGTGTGTTTCTTCCATAATAAGTCTTTGAGATAGGTGTGCAGTATTTGTTTCTTGTTTGAAGTACAAGTTCCTTTGCTCAATTAGCCCTTGATTGTGGGAAAAGTTTAAGAAGAAAGAAACAGGAGGAATACTGGTATGTGTGGTGCCCTTTTTGATTATGTATTCAGTTATAGGACTGGATTATGCCACTTGTGATGAAATGGAGAGTATTTCTGTGCTGCTACTACAACTGGACTTTGAATTGTTCTGTAAAAATGGACAGCAATTTAGAAGCTGAATTTCTTGCTTTCTAAGCAAGTTGAATCGAATTTGAAGTAGTTTTGCATTTTTGAGGTAGTCTGCCTTATTTTTGGATATTCTTTTATGGGTTTGCTGAAACTACCAAGTTAGGGAATCTTAGGATTTTTTTCAGTTTGTCAGTTGCTTCTCTTCTTTCATATATACACCTGAAACAAAATGAGCTTGCTTTCTAAGATTTTAGACAATTTTCATAAGAATAAATTATACAGAACGTAAGTATTCTTACAGGGAATTTGCCGAAGTTTCAACTGGAAGAGCTGTTTTAAATGTTGTATTTTGCCAGTTTATGGGTAGAGTACTGAAGAAGAACGAGCAGTTATTCTTGTCCAGTTCTTTAGTCAGTGCTCATGAAAGTGTTGATCAGCTCTGGCAGGAGCTAGGTCATTATGACTGTATGCATTTCATGTGGAGCAGGAGAACTTATAATAGTAAATGCCTGGTGAATCTTAAATGGTATTTTTATGTTTTCTTAAAAAAAAAAAAAAAAGTCTCTGAAACTGCTTTCAATGTGCATAGTGCCATATGATTCTTAAAACAGCCCTATTTGGACTCGTATTTGGCCTCATCATTTTTGGGGTTTAGAACTGGAGATTGCTGCCTTATTAGTTTTTAAGTTGTTCTCTTCAGTTAAATAACCTGTGAAATTGCTTATATTGTTCTGGGAATTAACACTGAATGTGTGGGATTATGGAGCTGTTCCTGCACACAGCTTCTAAACGCTGCAAAATATGACCTGTATGAATTTCTGTATCAATTTATTTGAAGTCCCGAGTAGAATTCTTCCTTGTTTGCTGCTGTTAAGGTTTTAATGTTGTGAAGACATACATGCTTATTTTTTTCCTGTCTGATATCTCAGCTGCTAACACCAGCTGTGGGCTGCCACTGAAAATGTTAAGAAGGACTCCGATATACACGTGTGGAACATACCTGGTGATGTTGGTCCCACCCCCAGGTGGGTCAGGCAGTTCTGCAACACGCTCCCTCTTTGGAGGAACAAGTGCTCTGTCATCTTTAAAAAGTAAGTGGGGTCCGTTTGTGGCAGGTTAAGTCCTTCATGAAATGCAGTAAACTCCTCAGAAATTCATCGGTGACTTTGTTCTGTGTAGTTCTTGCTTCAAGCTTGGTGTTCAATATTTCGGATGGGCAGTTCACGAGCCGAGCAGATCTCATTGATGCTGCAGGAAGTTCACTTGGACGTGGTGCTCTAGTACCAGGACTTGGTAAGTAGATCTGTTTTGAAGAACTAGACGTATCCAATCCTTAAACTAGTTGGATTTCAATTTACAGTAATAGATTCTGCAGACAGTGAGGTTTTGTGCCTGTAGTGAGATTGTGTGAAATTTGTTTTTGAAAGTTCAGAATTACCTGAGGAAATGTCACATGAACTACTTCTGCTGGATACTTATTTCAGCTATTTGAGATATGTACAGATGTGTTTTTTTTTTTTTTTTACCAGCTTTTAGAATATGCTGTCATAGAATCATTCATGTCAGCAATCCACTTCTTTTACGTGTGTGGTTATGGACCTGCTTGTGTTTGTAAACCATGCACAACTTAAGGAGATGAATCTCTAGGTTGGACATTTTCAGAAACTCCCATCTTGCAAACTGTCAGTTTTCCTCAAAACTACTGACTATTAAGCGCCGGGCATTGTTATTAAATTGCTGTGTCACGTGACAGAGAATTTTATAAGCAAATAAATCAGATTTGTATCAGCTGTGGAAGTATTTTAGTCTGTTTTTTGGTGTGGGTTTTTTAATTCTGAAATGTGGTGTGTGAAATGCTTTCCACAGGTGTCTGTTATGACACTATGAATAACATGATATGGACGTGCTCTAACGATTACATCGATCAGTGGTGCAATCCTGGGAACCAGGCATTCCACTGTGTCTGCCAGAGGCTGGGAGTGAGCCACGTCATTACAGAGCCCAAAGGTGAGCTGAACCTGCAGGTGGGCATTGAATGTGAAGTGACTGAAATGGGCAAGTACCACAGAATAAACGCACAGAAGCAACCTTCTGAAACTTTCTATCAAAACATGAGTTAATCCTTGAGAAAAGTTCCTTGTTTGGGTTGCCTGGTCTTTGGTTTAAGAAAGTAAAAACCAAACAGGGACAAACTTGAAGGTTTCCAGAATATTGCTACCTTTAGCACATGAATGCAGATCATTATTTTGTTTATGATGTGAGTGGGAGCCCTGATGTTAGTGATAATGATGATGATAGAATGCATTTTAGAAGAAAATTGTAACCATGTAGTCTGTTTTAGAGTGTTTAAACTGATTTTCTTCTTCTAGGGGATGCAACAACCACAAACGAGGTTATTAACCAGCTACTGCACCATGTTGGTGCCATGTGTATCCACCAACTCAATCTGCTTGCAGCCAGCAATAATCTTCCCATAACAAATTTCTTGGGGAAGCAGCATCCAATCGAAGCACATCATCTCAGCAGTATCTGTGACATTATGGAGAAGGCTATGGTGAATGGAGATACTTGTATAATACGCTGCATCCTTGTTGTCTTCCAGGTATGAGGACATCTTTCCTCCCTGTGGTACGAGCGTGCTAATTGAAATGTAACTGCCACCTTTACAGATTAAGGTGAAATACAGAGAAGTTTTGTATTTACTTCATTTCTTTCTTCTTCCAGGGGGATAGAAACAGAAAAATGGTTTGTTGGGCTGCCAGAGTGCTAAACTTTGGGAATGCAAATGCCATTTTTGGCTGAGATTTATTTAGTGACCTAGGCAAATATTTTGTGAAGCTAACTACAAAAAAAAAAGGAATTTGTTTAGATGTAGTTTACATTGTTTTTTATTGTTGATGTTGTTATTTTTTTTTTCTTAGGTGGTTTTTAAATTTTTCTTTAGCCCTCAAACTGAAAGAAACAGAGACATTGTTAGAAGGTCAGGCCTGTTGCTTTGGCAGTTGTTGATGGCACCGAGGGACCAGATTTGTGCAGAAATTCAGAAGGAGGTTTGCCTGGCTATAAGGTAAACATTCTGTCCTGTCACACCTGTCTTCAATTCTTTCATAATGTTTCAGTAGATGAAAATTCAAGATGTATTTGGTAATTATATTTTTATGTAAGAAAACTCAGAGCAACTTTAATATGATGATAATTGTTTTAATCTGCATTTGTGGAGGGAAGCAAATAAACTATATTTGACATGATGATAGTGGAATAACTGATAGCATGGCGAGGAAATGATTGCTTCTTTTGTTGCTTTTTATTGAATATCTTTTGGAGTTGTTTCTTTAATGCTTATTATAATATAGCTGCTTAATTCCAGCGAAGTTTTTTTCCATTTCAGTGATGGGTGAAATAACTTCAGTGTTGAGTTAATTCAGTTTGATGCTCTGGGGAAGGTAATGCCAATATTGTTAGTTTTAGATCAGTATTTCAAGTGACAGCACTGGAATTCTCCCACACAGGGGGAATGTCAGGGGAAGCAGTGTGAGTAATGCTCGAGGAATGCTGTGTAAGATTGAAGGTCCAGGTTAAAACCTGGGCTGAGTAGTGTGACTGTCCAGAGAGATTTACACTTAGAAAATGGGAACCTATTTTGGAAGAAGTATGGCATTATGTGTTTGGGTGGCACATCAGCACTTCAGACAGTTAAGCAGGATGGCTGCTTTGGCTCCACATCATGTTAGCTGCTGCATCTCTTGAGCCTTGTGCTGTGTAATTTCCTTTCTGTAATTTATCAAAAATAGCAGAGTGACGAAGTGCAGGAAAGGTAGTGAGAAGTGTGATTGTATTATGAAAACGAGAGAAGATAAATCTCAAGGACAAGGAATGCTGTCTCAAATGTCTTAGGCACAGATGTGATCTGCTTTCAAGTGAGAAGTGCTCCAAAGGTTGAGGAGAACAGTATCTTCTGAAGATCAACCTGCATGTTTTTCTTGGTGTCTTATCCTCCAATGACTTGTACAAAATCAGAGATGGGGGAGTAGGTAGTACTTTTTTTCCTCCTGTCTTCTGACTGGGACTCGGATATCAATAGAACCCTCGAACATAGTTTGCAGTGTATGATAATATTTCTTAGTGTTTTAATCACATCATCAACATGAGCCAGAGGTAGTAGGAAGGCTAGGAAGGGCACAGTGGTCTTTTCTCTCAGTATGAAAAATAATATCAGTTTAATATGATATACCAGAGAAATAATTGGAAAGGGGAGTGGAGGTTGAGGATGCTCTGGAAGGAAAAAAGTCTGCGTTACATTTTCAGTCTCAAAATACTGCAGTTAGTGTGATCTTCATTTCTATTTTGGAAGAATCTGTTACCTGGTAATTGTAAATGCTGTATCAGGACCTAAGCCAGAAATCTGTTCTGCTTCTTCACAAGTCCATTGTGATTTTGCTCATTCTCATATATGTTAATAATACTTTTTTTCATTTAGCTCTGGTTTAAATATCCTGTATCCTGGAGAAGCAGAAATCAACAATTTATTGAAATTGGTCTTAACTGAAGGTGAGAATTTCTTACTGATGTGAGAGTGTGTAAGTGTTTCTCAACCTTTTGAGGGAGACCAGCTCAAAATCCTGAGGACTGGTCTGTGTTGAGCCCAGCCTGTTCTAGGCAATTACAGAACGCTTCAGGTTCTGAAGCTGCCTTCTGAATGGCTGTATATGTTTGGGATACAAGAGAGAAACTGTCTCGTTCAAGTAGCTGCTTGAAGTTTGAAAGGTTTGAATCTGTCTTCTGTCAGTATTAATGGTTCTTTCTGGTCTAGCTTATAGTTTAGAACCTAGTTAGAAGTTAATGTTACCTGGTGATTGCACAGTGAGCAGAAGAAATCTTAGTCCTCATTAGAAAGAGTAATAATCTTCCTACCTTGAGCGTGAAGGGGGAACCTGTCCCAGAAGCAGCTGTGATGCATGGTAGTTTGTTACTTCATAGCAGTGCCTTCAGGTATTAGTCTTTGGAATTTAAACAGTACTGTGTACACAGTGAGTTTTAAGTCTCTCCTGTCAATTTGGGTTGCAGTGTAAATATAGCTATTTCTGAGATACCTGAGGAAACAAAAATAAACTGTGTAAAATGTTGGTTTGCAAAATATTTTTGTATTCCATTTTAGGAGAGAGGAATAGTGGTCTCTCTCAACTTCGTGACGTTATCCTGACAAATTTAGCAGAACAGCTTCAGAACAACAGATTTGGGAGTGAAGATGACGATCATTATAGGTAAAATGAAACAATGTGCTTCCATGCCCTCTGCTTTATAATGTTGTCTGTTTCTGTTACTTGCTCTCGGTAAGCTTGGATAAAATTTGGCTGGTTATTTGTGCCACTGCTATTAGAGATAACTTGAAATACTGTCCTTGTGTCTGTAGCGGGTAGGATTTCATTAGAACCAAAGAGAGAGTGCAATCTGGGGCTCTAATTAGGGGAAACATTTGAGAATTCTGTGCATGAACTTAGGTTTGGATTCCTCGATGTTTACCACGCGTATGGTAACTGTGGGTGGTGGTTCACTGTTACAGTACTGCATTGCTCTCTGTGTCACTGTTAGGTCACTTATCAGCAGTAAAAATACCTGTTCAGAGCTGGGAGGAGTCTGTTGTTAAACATTCTGGACTTGGTTTGCTATGCGTCTGAGTCTCTGAAATTGAACAGATACTTGTTTTGGCTTCACATGATTTATGAGAGGGCTTTGAGAGACATTTGATACAGGCTGTATAAAACATACAGATTATTTTATAGATGAGTAGATTATTAACAGTTTTTGCATCTTTCCTGAATTTTAAAGACTAAATGATGAGCTGTTGCACTACATTCTCAAGATTGTTGTCCGAGAATCTTGTGTCTTAATCACCAAGTGCCAAACTGTATCTAAAGATGATTTTCAAAGGCTTCTTTCAACTGTGCCTGTAAGTAAAATGAATTTTGATAAAATTGCCCTCGGCTTCTTTTTCTCCTTAAATCCATCATCTTCTCAGAGTATATGGGAGTGTGACTTTTGTAGTTGTGTATCTTAACAAATGCAGGAAAAGAAGATCTTTGTTTATGCTGTGCGTTAACAGTTTCTTATGAGGAAGTATATGCTATAATGTATGCTAAAAGCTGAGATAGGTTGATAAATGGATGTATTTTCCCATTGCTGTGAGAGCTGTCTCAGTTTAAAGAAAGTTCGTCTATTATTAGAACTTCATGACAGCATGAAAATGGACTCCTTTTTGCTTGTCCTTCTCCTGTACGTTTTTCTCTTATGCTTGTGAGTAAAAGGATTGCCTGAATCACGTTTGATTAAAGTGTTTAGATAATGTGAAGTGTACTTATTTATGTTAAAGGCTGCATCTTCATGCTTGCGGTATCTGATGGCTGTACAGAACCACCTCCTCAGTAACACTATTTTGATTAAACCTGATGAAAATGATGACAGTGACAGCTCCTTGCAGGGAGAGACATTGAAGGTACAGGTAAACACCAAGTTTTATTCCAGCATGGCTCTCTACAGTCAGTGTCCCTTATTCCTCTTGTTTCTACAGTGCATTCTTTCTAAGCTGTTTTGTCAGTTCTTTTCTTCTCAGTATAGTTATACTGCTATGGCCTTTTTCCCTGTTCTTCACTTGAAGTATTTCAGCTTTAGTCTTATAATGTTAGGGAGAACAAATACTTCCTTTCCTAAGTATGTGTCATGAGGATAAAAATGTATATTAATAGACATATGCTAGACAGAGAACGCACAGGCTGGGCATTGTTTCTGAACATGTTACCCATCAGTCTCCTTTCTCCCTATCATCTAGATGATTAAAAAAACCCCAAAAATCAAGAAACAGGAAACTTTTCTGTTTTACATAGAAAGGGATTTTCTCATTTACCTTGCCAAGCTTCTGGATTTTTGCAGTTTTAACTATAAAGCATGTGTGTAACCATCTTTGTCTCCACATAAACCATTATCCATCATGTGAAATCACATGAATAGCAGTAGAAAAAGGTTTGAAAGAACTTGTCTTGCTGATGGATGGTTTATTAAGATGTTATGTCATGTTACTACTGGAATAGTCTTGAACGAACTCGCAGCAGCTGTGTTTGTCCTGATGTGCAGACTGTCTTCCTTTATAAGAGCAATAGTTCCTTTATAGTAGCATTGAGTTCTGAATTTCTGCTTGTTAAGCTGGCTTTGTCTACTTCTCTGAGACTTTGTGTGCTTGTAATCCACAGCAGCTATTTGTTCAGGCTCATTGAGTAAATGCTAAATACTGTAGTACTTTTCTTGTCTCGCTATTCACCCATGTTTTCATTGTTCAGTTTTTCTCTCCACAGTGATCCTCATACCTGCTAGGACATTCTGTCACCAGTGCTGTACCTTGGCTGGCTAACAGCTCTCTCCTGTGCTGGACTTGGGGATTCCTTTCCTCTAGAAACTGGATGTGCATCCTGTAATGTGCACCTAGTTTCTCCCAGCACTTTGGGGCTTAGCATTAATCAAATTTAAGTCTTGGATGAATCCACTGCTGCAGGCCTGCCAGGTCACATTATCATTATTTTAATTTGGAAATCCATTGTTTTGTTCAGTTGTTGTTTTTTTCTATTCTCTAAGAATTTAAGTATCTTCACTCTTTTTGTGCCTAGGAGCTGAAGGCCAGCATTTTGTCTCTTGCTACACAAATTCTGACAGGGTGTGATGAAGTCTTAGAAATGCTGCAGCAAGTCACTACAGCACTGATAAACAGTGATATTGCTGACAGAGAACAAAGGTAAGACAAGTGAATGTGAAAACAGTGACTTGTTGCTTCCTGCAGCTTGTTGTGCAAGCACAGTTAGCACTACTTTGTGTGCTGTAACCTCGTATTTGAGCTTTGCACGTGTAGGAACTATTTGCAAATGTAACACTTGCTTAGTACTTAGTGTTCAAAGAATTTAGCATCAGGCACTCTCTGACAGTACTGCTAGCATTAAAAATGGACATAATAGTAGAAGCTATTCAAATGGATCAGTTTTCAGTCAATGACAGTGGTATTTACAAGCAGGATATCTGAAAATAAACTGTAGTTTGTCAGCTGACAGTATCCTCATAAGCTGTCAGTCTGTTTATTTAGGTTGGGAACTTCTGAGTGTTACCTGGTAGCTGGAGGTGATTGTTTTTGTTTGTCAGGGTTTCATTCTCAAATATCATAGAATTGTAGGGGTTGGAAGGGACCTCAAGAGATCATCGAGTCTAACCCCCATGCCAAAGCAGTTCCCTACACCAGGTAATATAGTTTTGTAGATGGAGTACTTTGAGCTCTGTGTGCTAGGATCCTGGTGTACACACTGAACAAACGTGTTTGTGTTGATGGGGACTTTCATCCCATCCGGACGGAAGCTTATCGTTTTCTCAGTAATTATTAAACTCTTGATTTGATGTCTTCTGCTCTGTTGTGTAACAGTTGACATCAAAATTGGGATGCTAACCCTTTGGGGAAGTTGTAATGCCCTCAGTGTTATAATGCAGTTTGTTTTTTAAATACAAAGGAAATATTTTCTGAAGTTTCAGTCGCTTGCTTCCTGTTACAAAGCTGAGCAGATTACTAGCAGCAGTAGTGATACTGTATGTTAGAAACTGATTGTTCCTATGTGACCTTGGTTATTTCAGATTAAAAGGCCTGGAACAAATTACTAAAGCTACTATGCTTGGTCATCTGCTTCCTGTCCTTCTGACATCTCTGATGCATCCAAATCTGCAGACGCTGACGATGGCTGATGCCTTGATGCCTCAGCTGGTGCAGCTGGTTCTTTATACAAGTCAGGTATGGCCTTTGTGTCAGCAGTTGTCTGCATGGGGAAAAAAATGTTGGGTGCACGTTGTAAGACACTGTACATTTTTGTCAACTCTCTGCAGTAAGTGATGCATGGGTTATAGTTGAAGAACTGCTCAGCAACTCCAAAGTACCAAGTTATCATTAACTGCCAATAATATGCAATATAATTCTTAGTATGCCTCAGTAACAAGACCTTAGTGATTTGCTATTGGCGTGTTTCTGACGTTGTGTATTTTGTCCTACAGACTGCACTGCTGCTTAAAACTCAGTCTCCAGTTTTCTCAGAGCTGAACAGTTCTCCCAGTGGCATGTCAGAGCAGAAAGGGAAGCTGTTACACGATGAGAGGTGACTTCATTCACATATGAGTCTTTTTCACGGGATGGCCTGTTAACTGTAATGCTCTTTTGACTGTTGTTGTGGGATAACTCTTAAAACAGTGTTGTAAAAAGAAATAAATGTCAATACTGTAATGATCTGCAAGGCTGACTGGAAAATATGGAAGCCTTTGGAAAAAAAAAAAAAAGTATTAGAATCTCTATATACTTTTGTTTACTTATTTTGTTTATGCTTTCCAGTATCCAAATTAGGTGTGCCATAGGGATGTGAGGAGTTAGAGTGAGCATAGTTATTTCTAACATAGAGTTCATGCCCTTTAAATTCCGTGTGCTCTGTATCAGTACTGAGAGGTGTTTTCCAATACTGTGTAATGTGATGTTTGAATATATATAGTGCAAACCCTCGTGTTGAATTTTAGGACTAATTTTTCACTGTTATTTCAGAATGCTGGAGGAGAAGGAAGAGCCAGGTTTTCTTACAGGCTTGAAGATCCCTGCTCCTTGGGCCGCTGGGAAGACTGTAGAAACAGTTCATCCTGTCAGGGATAACTATAAATTTAAGGAAACTGTGCACATACCAGGAGCCCGCTGTTTGTACCTTAGATTTGACAACAGATGTTCTTCGCAATACGATTATGATAAGGTAAGCCCATGCCAGCTCAGAAATCCTTCTTGTCTGTATTTCTGTCAGCAGTACTTCTCATTTTCATCTTTTCTGCCTCTCGGCGTTCTGGGTGCCTCACTGCCAGTGATCAGGACAGTGAAGCAGATTTTTATTGACTGAAGATCAGTGCATGCTATAATGTCACAGTCTGCTTGCTTCGATGCCCTAAAGTACGGGGACACTGAGAACTTATTTCTTATGTTGCACAAATGTGAATAACTTTTTAGAGGAGTTCTTGAGTTCCATCTTACCACAGATAAGACTAGATTTAGCCAAATACTTTACAAAGTAAAAACACTGACGTGAAAAGGCATTGAGATGAAGGATAAAAGATTCCTATTTTATTTCTGTTATTCTTGTAGTATTGAAGTATGTACTCACTCCAGAGGTGCAGGTTTTTTTTTCCCTTCCATAAATTCAAACCAAATGCATTTTGTGATGGCTCAGGTTCTCCATGTGCCTTCCTTCTTATTTTTGCTGTTGTTTGGTTTTCCTTATTTCTTAAAATTGATCTAGCTGCCTACTTTGTAGATCAGTGCAGGTTATTTGAATTGGGCGGAACTGGAATAGTTACTTTTCTTGGTGATAAATGGCTTGTTTACATGAATTAATATGAATAAGTGCCTTCTGTGTGAAGAAAGCAATCAATAGCACTGTTTTTCATTTTTCCTGAAGTAATCAGAGAGCTACTTGTGCAGCTTTCTCATTGTTGCCACATGCTCCTCAACGTTGCAGAGCAAGTCCTGCAATGCTGACTCTCATCAGTGTCACTCACGACTGGTTAAGTTCCTCCAGAAAACTTTGGGCCTCATCATGTTCCCAGCAAAGTGGCTGATGGAATGCCAGCTTCAGAGGGAACGGGATCAGTCCCTCTGTTTTTAGAGAGGCAGTGTGTTCTAGTTGGCTGAGCGTGAGGACTGGAAGTTAGGATTTCTCCTGACTTCTACTCCTGGTTGTGCTGCTGACTTGCAGTGTGACCAAGGGGCCAAGTCACTGAACTTCCTCTCTGCCTCAGTTTCCCCATCTGTAAAATGGGGATAATAATACTTGCCACCTCCCCTCACGAGGCTGTTGTGAGGATTTGTTAATGTAGATAAAGCGCTTTGAAAATCTGAAGCGCGGTGTAAGTGCTAAGTATTATTATTATTATTAGATTTTCTTGTTTTTCTCTTACAGTCTAACAGTGTATTTTATGTTTTGAAGTTGGTGATCTATGCTGGTCCTAACACAAACAGTAGGAAGGTTGCTGAGTATGGAGGCAATACACTGGGATATGGCAGCCGTAGTGTCTTAGGAACTGGTTGGCCGAAAGACTTAGTAAAGGTACAGTATTACAATCCAACAATATTTCACATAGAAAAATCCACTTTGAAAACCATGTCAAGTCCATTTTAACCCTTATAGCAATGAAGTCTAAGCTTTTAAGTGTTATGATTTTCCATGATCAGAGCTCTTCTTAAGTGGGCCACTGTCTCCTAAGGGCATGTCTTTAAACTTGTCCATCTGTTGCGTGTGGTGCTTCTCTTTGATCTCATTTGTTTCACTTACTGCTTCTTGCTGGAGTTCGTTAGAGGTGCGTTCCAGTCCTGCAGCCTCTAATGACACTGCTGTTCCCAGAAGTCTGTCTTTGTAGGATGAGTTCTGGCCCAGTCTGAGGCAGTGCATGTTTCCTCAGGGTCTGTGGGGATGATTGCTGATTTTTTGTTTTTTGGCTTGTGGGCTGCCCTTCACAAGTGGCAGACCTAGCAGTTTTCCAACCATTTGTGTTGGGTTTTAAAATTACATCAGATCCTTTTTGCGGTTTTTTTTAATGTACATAACAAAATATAATTGCCCAAAGAAGAACGAGAAGCAATGATCTGGAAGGCAATCTCAGACAATTGTTCATAATAATGGGACTTTGGTGAATTTTCAGGCCTTGATTTTTCACGATATTCTTTCAGCAAAAACCTTCTACTCATGTCTTGACATTCTTCTCCTTGAGGAGCTTTGGCTGTCTTCCCACCCTGCATGAATTTTGATGCAAATAAAAAAGCATTTTGATGAAAATTAAGGCTGTGTAGCGCGAACTGACCTGATGCATTCTTCTTGTGGTTCTCCAACTTTCCTTTGTTGCTTTACTGTACTTAGCCAGCAGCAAAATTGAAGTCTAATTGTCCACTGAAAGATGCTCTTGCACAAAGGGAATCTTTTTTTAAAATCAGAGAATACTATTGGAGATGAAAGTTATGCTTAAATAGTGGTCGTGAAAAACATTAATCCGTAAAATAAGCCACTTTTATGGAAAGCCTGTTTGTTTGCCTCAGTTCTTAAATATCTCTTGTTTGTGTTTGTTCTTTTTTTTTTTTTTTCCTTCCTCCTCCCCTTCAAAATTTTAAGGTGGAAGGAGATACAGTCACCTTCTCCTTTGAAATGAGGAGTGGTCGTGAGCACAACACTCCAGACAAAGCTATGTGGGGCTTTGCTTGCACTGTTCGAGCACAGGTACTCAAACGTGACAGATTCCGTGGGACAGGTTCAGCTGAAATGTATTTTCTGTTACATAGTTTAGATCAAATAGAAATGTACTTAAAAACTGAGTTGTTAAAGTTTAAATTTAGCAAGCTATTACTGTTCTTACTTTGGATGTAAAATACATTTAAATGTGTAGGATCCTTACCTAGAGGTGCCCTGTGGCATGCTATGTCACATGCCTTATGTTTTATGAAGGTAGTTATTGCCAGATTTGTCTGTCATGTCGTTGGCACTGGCTTGGGTGAAGTCACATTAGCATCCGTTGCTGCTTATAGATGAGAATTCCTCTAAAGAAATGGTTATAATGATGCCAGGCTGTGAAGACAGTGGAGTGGGGGGAACTTGAATCGTGCTACTGAGGAGCTAGGACTAGGTCTGTGTGATGAGAGTCAGGCCTAGGACTGATGGAACCAAAACCAACTTGGCTGTTTCTTTTCTATTTATAGTTTTGAGTTATTCTTATAGATTGCTTGTAATCATTAAAGCATCTTTTTCAGTGTATCTCTCCATAAGATGCACTGTTCTGAAATATGCTGGGGAAGGACTTTGAGGTTGGTTGATTGGTGCAACGTATTGCTGTTCCTACTGCAGGAGTCTTCAGAGGATGTGTCAGGAGGTTTGCCATTCCTAGTTGACCTGGCACTTGGCCTTTCGGTGTTAGCTTGTTCTATGCTTCGGATCTTATACAATGGACCAGAAATTACCAAAGATGAAGAAACCTGCCAAGAGCTTCTAAGATCTAAGCTATTACAAAGGTAAACAAGCAAGAACTTCATCTGACATTGCATTTTCTGAAGGATGATTTTGTAGTTGTGCTCAAGTCCTGTGCCTAAGTTGTCATGCAGAGTTTGTTCAGTGTTTCTGCACTGCTCAAGGAATTAGTCTGTAGAATAAAGGTTTTATTTAGAGTAAGGAGAGGAGAACTGGGACATGTTTGATATAAGCCACACTTGGAGTTATGAAATAAAGCTATGTATAAGTCTTTGTAACATGTCATCCTCTAATGCCTCTTTCTGAATGAGGAGGGAGAGTTTAAGGTGGGAAAAAGCAGAACCCATATCCTTTTTTTATTTGGTTATGTTTTCAGGTGCCAGTGGCAGGTGGAAGCTAATGGGGTAATATCTCCAGCCCTTACACCGAGTCCTTCTCCACTGCCTCTTACTATAGATGAGGACAGAGAATTTACTTATCCTTCTGATGTGCTAGTGCCTCCCATTGGACACTATTTTGATCTGCCTAGGATTAGGCTGCCTCCAGGAATCATGATCAAACTCAGGGAAATTTCTGGTCGTGCTCGGCCTCAATTTAGACCCAGCATCAAGTAAGTAGTCATTGCTTTAATCTATTTTTCTAACTTGATTTTTGTTAGAGTATCGAAGTAAGTATTAAAAAAAACAAAAGCAATGGCAGGGATGCAGGATGCCACATGTGCATCTGATGTTCTGAGGGTACCTGTCTGTGAATGCAAGTTGGAAATGTGAGTTGTCCAAGTTTGTTGGTTGTTCTTGCTTAATCAGCTTGGCTTTACCTCTACCACTAGGGAGGTGATTCAGCCCGAAGTAATGGAAGAGATGGTAGTTTCATGTGTGATTAAACATTTGAATTTGGTTGATGCACTCCAGTCCCTGATAAACTTCCAGTATCAGGAAGAACATGCTGAAGAATATGATTTACTCTGTAAAATTATGGGAGAGACTTTTAAGAAGCTAAATGCCATGGAGAGACAATTACAGGTACTAAATAAAATTATGCAAATAAGAGTTTTTTTGTTTGAGAATAAAGGTGTATTAGGAGCATTGTAGAAACCTAAAAGTACAGAAAGTGCTTGTTTTTTCTCTTTATAGAGCTCTTACTACTCCTTAAGATAGGCAACTGCAGTATGTGTTATTTCTTTCTTTAGAGTGTGGCTGAGCTGGAGCAGAAATGGCAGAGTGAGGTAGATGATGCCATGCATGGGAAGCTGGAGAACAATGTTCCCTTCTTCTATGATTATCACTTCAATGAGGTAGGCATTGTGGCTGCTGTGTGCTCGTGCTTCGTGTGCTGCTCTCTCAATACATGCTCATGCTTTTCCTTCACCTGGATTAGAGCAAGATGAAAGAACTGGAACTTCTGTGTTCGATGAAGGAAGTTTCTTTTGATGGGAGTGATCTTGAGAATGTGGTGCTGGCATTAAGGTGAGTAGCTGGGTGTTGAGTGCACCATTTTCTGAGTGCTGTAAGAAGTATGCAGAATTGAAGTTGCATTTGTGCATAAAATGCTTAATGAAGTTGGCCTTGAAATCTCAGTATACCCTCTGACACGTACAGCAACCGATGTTAGATGGTTTCAAAGCAATCACCACATTCATTGAAAGGCTTGTAGACCCACTGGGAGAAACAAAAACATTCAAATGAACTTCTCATCAGGGATGCACATACTTTAATTTTCCTGCCTAAATATGTCAGTAGTAGTATTAATACTAGTGAGTACTTGCGTAACAAATCGTGTGGTTACTACTTATGCCAACAAAGCAGAAAAATACCATGACCCCGTCTTCTCCAGAATGTCTCTTCTTGGAGTATTTCAGAAGGCATTGCAATGTAATTGAGCTCACTTCTGTTTTCTGTCATAATCTCAGGGAAAAGTTCTTTCAGGAGGTGAATTCACTGATACAGAAGACCTACCATCCCCTAGCGAAGACAAAAGCTTTAGTTAAAAGCTTGATGAACAGAGCAGAGCTGTTGCTACACGTCACTATTGCAGCACAGCCTGGTATCACAAGAAGTATATCTGGCACCCCTGCAGAGACTCCAGGTAAACATCTGACTACCAACACTGTACTACTTCTTTTTCCTTCCTCTCAAAGGTATCATTTATTCCTCTTCTTCTTTTCTCTCAGAATTAAACCATTTTTACTTTTTCAGATTAAATAACATCTCTTACAGTAAATTAAGTTGAGCTTTCGTTTTCTTTGTTGTTGCTATCGTGATTTTCAAAAGCAGTTTGTAAATAACCTTCTACACCAGGAGTAATGTGCTTTCATGTTATGTAACATTGCAGCCTGTAAGTCTGCATCTGAGACAAAAGTGATATCTCACGCAGTCCGCCAGCCCGTCTTCCTTCGCAGTATGTCAGCACCATCTGACTTAGAAATGATTGGTAACGAAGATATCGAGTTTGCTCGGTCAAGCCAAAGGTATACAAGGCTTTCTTCATCTGAGCTGCTTTACAGTGATGTGGCTTGTGTTGTTAAAAACATTGTAAACTTTCCAAGCATATCTCTTTGTTTTTTCAAGGTGGTGTTAGCTCCCTGTGTCCATATTAATCTGTGTGTTCTCGCAGGCGGCGCCACGTTACCAGCCACAGGAGTAGCTCTTTCACCCTTCTGCAGTCACTGACAATTGAGGATAGCAGAGATAAACCTACGTACAGCGTCTTACTGGGGCAGCTCTTTGCTTTCATTGGAACTAACCCTGACCAAGCGGTACGCTGTTTTAGATCTGCTAAGTCGTTATACTCCCAAATTCAAACTCCTGTGCTGAGGGGAGGTGTCTTGCTTGCATCTCATTAACGAGCACAATGCCCCAGGTATCCAGCAGCAGCTTTCTGCTGGCTGCTCAGACGAGGTGGCGGCGTGGGAACACGAGGAAGCAAGCCCTGGTGCACATGAGGGAGTTGCTGACAGCGGCTGTTCGGGTCGGTGGGGTGACACACCTCGTGGGCCCAGTGACCATGGTACTGCAGGGAGGACCAAGGTTTGTTTGTATCCCTGAAAGTAGTTTATTAATTTGGACTCTGTAGAAAATAGCAAACTGCGTTGTATAAGGCAAACTCTGTGGAGTGAAGTTGAGAGATCAGGTTTGCAGCTCTTAAACTCACAACACCCCCTTGCACTGGACTTTGTGGGATGAAAAGGCAGAAACTTCCTAAGTGGCAGTAGGGTTTTTTTTTTTTTGTTTTTTTTTTCCAGTTCATTCTGAGATGATGACTGGAGGTGTATGGTGTCATTATCTTGACTGATACTGCGTTCACTTTAGTTAGATGTTAATAGTGGATGTACCAGTACTAATTCTGTATCATCTAAATTCGGTAAACGTTTTGAGGGTATTTTGTTTGTAGTCAAACTCCAGTCATAATTCAGGTAAAACTCCTATGCTAAATTTACATATATCTCGTGTTAAAAAAGAAATTAAATGATTGGAGATCTTTCTTCTAAATCTTCCTTGAGTAATTCTTAATATACTGTAGTTTTTGTAAAGCTGTGCTTGGAAGTTTGTTTTATTTAACTTAGAAAACCATCGTTTCAAATGTCTTACCACCAACAGAATTGAAGAGCTGACATGTGGAGGGATGGTGGAACAGGTCCAGGAAGCTTTTGGAGAGACTATGACATCCGTGGTGTCGCTGTGTGCTCGCTACCCCATTGCTTGTGCAAACAGCATTGGCCTCTTATGCACTATTCCTTACACGAGGTATGAAATATTTCGTACTGAAAGCGAAGGATCCACACTTGTCCTTATTAGATTTTTACCTTAAGGGAAAACATTATGTAGTGTAAATATGCTGTTTTTTGTTTTTTTTTTTATATAAGGAGGAATATCTGAAAACGCTCAGTTAAATTTTCTCAGAGTACAGGGTTTTATCTGGTGAGGGAAGGAAGAAATAAAACCATCATTGCTGCAAAGTAATTAATTACGAAGTTAACAGCAAATCCTTGGTTCTTTTTGATCTGTTGTTTTTAACTGGAAAGCTCCTTTGGTAAAATCTGAATGTCTCTCCTCATTCAGGAGCGAGGAGAAGTGTTTGGTGCGGAGTGGCCTGGTGCAGCTTATGGACAGGCTCTGCAGTTTAAGCAGCCAGACAGAATCCAGTTCCAATGAAAAGCAGACCAAGAAGCAGAAGGTGGCCACCATGGCTTGGGCTGCCTTTCAGGTGCTGGCCAATCGCTGCGTTGAATGGGAGAAAGAAGAAGGTAGGAATGCAGCCAACTGTGCTTGTGCTGTGTGCTTTATTGTGCAAGTGTGAGAAGTGGTGTAAATGTGGGTTCAGAATAGCATTCACACACTTAATGGCGTCTGGGTTCCTTGGAACACACACATGGATACAAAAAGAAGTTGGTTTGCTTGTTGTTCTCTGGGGTTTGGGTCTTGGTTTTTGTTTTTGTTTTTTTTTTGTTAATTCTTCTGTAGTCTGAGGGTTCTTTTGACTGTGATCTCATTTCTTTAGGGAATTGTTTCTGTTTCAGACGTGAAAAATTTCCTATGTAGCATTTCCATGTTTTCTGCATAAGGAGAATTGCTTAAATTGTGTGTACGTGAGTGTGTACGTGGTTCTGCCTGGATATGACAGAGAGCCCAGAGACCTTGTGTAATCGTTTGTGTATTTCTCCTGTGTTGGGATTCACACCACAACGTGCATACGTTGGTGGACACGTGGCTGTCTCCTGATTGCATGCAAATGCTGTAGTTGTAGTATTTTATGTCTAAATGTGCTGCAGAAATATGTTACTGTATTCAGTGTATGGGGAAGGAACTTGTAGTTCTGTACATTTGTTTTTGTTATTTATAACTGTGTGTTCTTGCATTACTTCTAAAGGTGGTTCAACAGAAGCAGTTCACTCTGGCCTGGCTCGGCAGGTCTCCAGCCTTCTTACCAATCACCTTGCACGAGCTACAGAGTGTTGTGGTAATCAAGCAGCAGGAAATGATGCTCTTCAAGATGTCCTCAGTCTTCTTAATGACCTGTCAAGGTACTGGGCCTTTGTTTGTGGTATATCTTTTTCTTCTTGGGTGTGAGAGCAGGTGGGTGTTCTTTTTCGTTTGCTTTCTTTGACGTAACGAAAGTATGACAGCTTTCAAATCATTGTAATCTTCTTGGATGGATTTTTTTTTTTTAACTTTTAAATCTTTTAAATCACAAATTTGTGTTTTATTTCAAGATTACAATCAAACCTTTTTTTTTTTTTTTTTTTTACGAGTTACCTTTTTTCCCCCACTTTCAGGAGTCACATAGGTAAAGCAATCCTGAGCCAGCCAGCTTGTGTGTCCAAACTTCTGTCGCTTCTCTTGGATCAGCGTCCCTCTCCAAAGTTGGTTCTTATAATCCTTCAGTTGTGTCGTGCTGCACTACCTCTCATGAGTGTTGAAGACTGTGGAAATGTGGAGCTGCCTCCCTGGAGTTACTCTGTACCCTCTCTGAATGGTGAACAAGATGATCCCAGCGACCCAGCCTCCAAGATTGCATCTCTGCTCTTAGCAAAGCTGGCAGATTATGTAGTGCCAGGTATCACCATCTTTGGATGTCATTCTGATTTGAGAAATTGCTAAGCAAGTCACGTTTCTGTAAAGAGCTTTTGTGTTGGCAGAAGCCTTGAGTAGGAAATGGTACATGATATGTTGGTGTTCAAAGATTATGGTATTTCGGTCACACTCTCACCTGCCTCTTCGACTGTTCTTGGCCAAGGTCTGTGTCACAGTGACATTTTAGGTGCATCTCAAGGTTTTCAGCATTAGTTTCAGGGCCAAGGAAGTTTGTTGATGACACTGCTATTATCTGTCTCTCTATTTATTTCTTTAATCCTTTTCACTTCAAGGGTGCCAGACTGTTCTTTCTCCAACTGCTTCTGAACCAGATACTGCTTTAGCCAAAAGCAGCCCTAAGAATTCTATAAAAGGTGATAAAGACCCTGGAGAAGAAAGTGAGGCAGTGGATGGCAAGCTTTCTATTTTCATCCATAAACGGGAAGACCAGTCATCCCATGAAGTGCTTCAGCCATTACTGAGGTAATCTCCATGTATTCATTTGGAATGAAAAAACAATTCCAATTTTCTTAAGTGCTTGTAGAAGAATGTATTGTAGACATAGTATGAAGTGGGAAAGCAGAATGTCTTCCCAGTATGTTATATTTCCTGGCAAACAGTAAGACAGTGCAGAAATTGTTCATAGGGCTGATGCTCAGCATACTCCTACGTGGATAAAAATATACACTGCTAGTCTGAATTTCTGGTGAGGTGGTGGCAGAAGGGGTCTAAATGTTTCTTGAACTTGTCTTTTGTTTTTACTACTGATTAGAGCAGCAAAGCTGAAAGAGGCTTTTGTTTGTGAACGTATAAAAGGAGGAAGCAGTGATGGAGTGTGACGTTTCCTTTTTGGATTGGAGCATACGAACATTTTGCTCTTTCTGAAAAAAGCACGTGAAAAATTATCCACTTTAATAGTACTGCATCAGAAAACATGAATGTGTGCTGTCATAACTGATATTATGGACCACGTAGATTTTACAGGACTGTTGAAACAAAATGGCTTTACAGTTGTGTTTTTAGTAGAAGGGCTAGAAGCTGTTGTAGCTTCTTCAGCGTTCTTAATACGCAGTCATATCTGTCTGGATGTGAGATCTCTGAATGTTAAGCAGTCAACCTTATCACCTCCTGCATTTTGCAGTTTGTCACGTCCCCTCCCACTCTGAGGCAGTTTTGAATCCATGTCTTAAAATGATGCTAAAAAGTGCAGTTCTAAGTGCTCTTAGGTGAAGGGTTAACTCAGCACCCTCAGGTGTTTATTAACCGTCAGACGTTTATTAAAAACAGTTTCATTGTGCTCCTTTTGGAGGGGGAAGGGCTAAATTGTTAGCAAACAGCTGCATTCAATAGCAGTTAATTCCTTTTGTGAATTACAGTTCACTTGGGTACGTCCTTAATTATCAAGTATTTCTGTTCCTGTTGAGCAGTTTGGTTGTGGAAGTTGATCTGCAATCATTTAAAGATGAGTGTAATATGTTAAATTAGTCTGTATAGTTCAGACGCTTTTTTCCACCAGTGCAGATAAAGCTGATGTGGTTTATTTTCACTCTAATAGCAGCTCAGAAGGTCGCCCGTTCCGACTGGGAACTGGAGCCAACATGGAGAAGGTGGTGAAAATGGATCGTGACATGACTAAAGTAAGAAAAGGAGAGAGTTATGCAGCTGGTGACCAGAGCTGCTTGTTTTGACTGATATGAAGTCCCCTGTCGCATGTTGTTTAATGGCTTTCTTTTATTTTGCAAAGCACGTTAGAAGGAGAGCTCTGTATGCCGTGTTAGCAGTGTGTAGTTGGTGATGTAAATAGTGGCAAATGTCGGAAAACAAAAAAGATTCAGCTGATACTTTCTCCAGCTGTCATAGGTCATTTAGACTCCTGTAATATTAGTTTTCCATAGGCATTCAATGCACGTTCTTGGTGTGAATTTGAAGTCACCTATTGAAACTCAGTTTTCCTGTCTGTTTTCAGACGTGCTCTTGAATGCTTGCACAGAAATATTCAAGAGATCTTACTATTTTTTGTTTTATTTGCTCTTTAAAGCTTTTTTTGGTCAGAAACGAGAAAAGTGCTGTTAATTCTAGCTTTAGCTTTCTAAAAGCACTCAGTCCACATTGGTCTCTAAGCTACGTAGGTCAATTAAAAAAAATTGTTGTGACTGATAATATGTACAGAAGGACATTCTGATGTGTTTGCTGTACTTTTATTTTTGCAGAGGGAAGGAAGATAAATGCCAGTGTAGTGTAACTGAATGGCACTAACATCGGTGTTTCTTTTCTCGCAACTGTGTTTTCAGAGTGGCTGCTGTGAAGTTATTACAGAAGAAGCTGCTGCAGCTCTTCGCAAGGCAACGAAGTGGGCTCAGTCTGGCCTGATAGTTAGTGTGGGGCCACCCATAGAAGCTGCCAATCCAGAAGCGACTAGTGGGATGTCCACTGGGGACAAAAAGAAGACTGCACAGACATCTATTTGCAGGGAGAGAAATTCTGAGCTTGCCAGGTAGGTCACTTCGATTCTATACTTAGTAGACGTTCTACTTTTTTTTTATATACTGCTGTTTGCAGTGCTCTAGAAAATAGCTTGGAGATTCATAAACTTCCCACTTTTGTTCTGTATGTTGTTCTGACAGCTGAAGGTTCTTTCCTTCTCTTGTTTTTGCACGTTGTTTCCTTTGCTGTGTGTAGGACTGACCCTGTAAGACCATTCATCAGTGGTCATGTTGCAAACAGCATGGCAGCAGAGGTGATTGCTTTGCTACACAGCTTGTTGATGGCACCAGAATCGAATGCAGCTCAGATATGGACAACAACTGCTGAAAAAGTAAGCAAACGGGACATCAAATTGTAATGAAATCTAGTAATCAAGAGAACTTAATGATTTCCTGAGCTACTCCTTTCCAATTTACTGTCTATAATGTTTTGAACAAGGATGTGTGACTTTCTTGTCATCTGTATCTATCCCACCTAAGATGCCATATAAATAGTAACAGATTCTTCATTAGATAGTGTATTGTTGCTTGTCAGCAGCTGTAACTTCAGTAGTTAAGGTGCTTGCACAGATCTAGTTACCTTGCTTTTGCTGGGTAGTTACTCTGCCTTTGCAATTCAGTCCTTTTGGCCGTGACCTCTGAAGGTCTGAGGTGTTGGCTAGGAAGCGTACAGCACACTGCTTTTATGTTCCTCTAAAAGCAGTAACACCTAATCTGTTGCTCAGGCTAAATCCTCAAGCAAAGACTTTTGCTGGATCTGTATGCATATCTGTGTGATTCTGAAAGTTATTAGGGAATAAAGCTGGCTTTGATGGTATTCGCACTTCAGAGGACTTGGAATATTTTGAGTTACATAATTCGCTTTGAGAACAAAAATAATTCATCTGAGACTGTGTGGGCTGGAGGCTTGGGGTGTTGGGTTCTGTTTGAATTGTGCTTTGAAGTCATTATCTGGTATTTCTGCTTCTGTCTCCAGGTTCTGTCTCGGGCTCTGATGTACATTCCACAACTTGGGAAATATGCAGAGAGTATTTTGGAGAATGGAAGTAGCAGTGGAAGGAAGCTTGCCAAACTTCAAAGAATTGCTCGGCAGGCAGTGGCTGCTCTTTGTGCTCTAGGTGGCTTTAAGGAGACAATTAAAATAGGTTCTGAAGTTCAGGTAATCTGCTGCCTTTCACATCTTGTGCCTTTAAATGACAGTCGATGCTTCGGACCATGTTTTGCCTGCTTTGGCGTAGCTGCAGAGCAGTGTGCAGGTTGCCTGCAAGTGTGAAGCAGTTGCAGTAACACCTGTGGAGGCTGCAGCTGTGTGCTGAGTCTGCGAGCTGTTAGACACACCGTGTTTGTGAAACCTTACATTTATGTGAACCTTCTTTGGTTGTAGGTTTTAGGTAAAGGAATAGCAGGAAGCATTGGAGTTGTGGCATCTATTAATGAGCAAGAAGGTATAGCAACGGTCAAATTTCCACCTACCACTATAGACAGTAGAAAGACCTCACAAGCATCAGACACTTTAACTATTCCGTTATCTAGGCTCTGTGTTCCAAGATCTGAGGTACGGTAGTTTTAAGAATCCAGTATTAACTATAATATCAGTTGTGGGCTTTTTTTTTTTTTTTCACAGAAAATTTCTTCAGAATGCTGGCAGTTGATGTGAAGCATGTAAAAAGTGTTTCATCTTTGATTAAAGCTGTTTTGTGAAGTTTGCCTCATTTTAAACGTGATATCTGTATTTTAAGTTCTCATTGAAGTAATGTGAATGTTCATCTTTTGGTGCTTAAAGATGTTCCTTTGCATACCGTGGTGGGGTTTCTTTTCCTTTTCTGCTGGGGTTTGGTGCTGGTTTCGTAATAGTACAAAATGAGAATTAACTCCAGGTAATAAAACGCCCTCGTTTCGTAGAAACTAACTGCTTGAATTTAACTTTTTACCGTGCCCCCCCACCATCAGGCATTGCCTCTTCATAAACTGTCCATTACTGAGAAGGTAGTACAGGCAGTCCAGTCCATGTTGCTTCCTCAGGAGGGAAGTCTATCTATTCACACCTCACTTCCTGCAACAGGAGATGGCTCAACTCCAGTAATGGCAGTGGTCCGTCTCCTTGCTGAAATAAGAACCAGGTGAGTTGTTGTTCTTGTGCTGTACTCCTGTCTGTTTTGATGCCAAACCAAAAAAAGTTCAAATGAATTGCATGGGTTCTTGTTTCTTCTTCTACTGGTATTGACACGGCAGCAAGGGATGACAGGATTTCCTGTTCCCTTCCTTAGTTACATGTAGTGCCTGGATGTTGTTAAGAGTACCAGAAAGGAAGTGCCCCTTGTAATACTGGCAAAGCACTGAGCAAATCCCTTCGTTCAGGTGGACACTGGGAAGGAGGGGAAGTGGTCACTGAAAGTTCCAGTGGATAGCTAAACAGGCAGACAAAGGAATACAGTAAACATTGTCTTCTAAAATAGTCCTGAGTTAAATAGACATACACACAGCTATGAATTCAGTGTACACTTCTGTAATACATAAAACATGCTGTTTTTCCATTAAGAGCATGCCTGGTGATGGCTCAGCTGTTAGAAGACAGTTCATTCTGTGAAGAGTTCATTCAACAGTGCCCAGCTGCTGTAGAAGTTCTTAATTTGGTAGCACAGGAGTGCAGCCCTGGTAGGTATACGGCACATCCTTGCAGCCTTATGTTCTGTTCAGAGACTTCACAGCTTTTGAAATCATTTCAGTATTTTGTCCTCTAGCTTAGTTTATGAACGCTACTGCAGTACTGTACGTCTTGTCATAGTTGTAGAGCTGTTGTAGAAGTGATGTAACAGCTAATAATCAGACTGACTGATTTAAACATTAGGCGTAAAGCTTTAGGCCAGTGTGATTACATTGTGTCACAGAAGACACAAGTGGCTGGACTAGCTCTGTAGCACACGGGCAGACTTCACTGCTCTAGCTTCCACTGTAAGCTGCTCTGTATTCTTCGATGTCATCATTGTGTGTTTTCTGGTTTTGGTCTCCTTGCTGCTTTTTACAGTGATCATCTATGTTCCTTGTTCAGCTCTTGATCTCCTTCCCTCTTGTTTAAGGGTAAGCAGTGAGCCCAGCAGAAGTCCTTGTTCAAGGGCAAGTTTAGGAACGCGTCAGGGCTTCTCAGTGGAAGAGAAATGGCAGAGGATGGTAGGGTAGGAGCCAAGCAGGGGATCCCTGGTGTGAAAGGGAGTGTAGTGATTATTTGTCAGTAAGTGTAAATTCATTTTGACTTCCTGCTTTGTTTGGGCCATAAGTTTGCTCAGAGTTTATTTGCTTGTATAAACTGGATTCCATCCTTGCTGCCTTTGTTAATTAGGTGAGACGCTACTTGATTACATATCTTAAAATGTAAATGGCATTTGCTTCTATTACAGTTATGAAAGTGGAATTGTTGGATTCAGAGCAACTAGGTTTGCTTGGGGCCTCATGCCTCGGTCTGGTTTCTTGTTACAGGAGAGAGGCTCACTGTTGTAGAAATGCAGTGTGAAAGGTTGAGGATGTTGTATCGTGACTGTGCTCGACCCCCACCTCCTCCACTCCAGGCAGACAGAAGGCAGGTGAGCACAGAAACTGAACAGCCTGCCCCTCACAAAGCAGCAGGCCACTGAGCACAGGAGGTGCTGTGCCTGTGATGCTGCAGCCAGCCTGGTTGGATTGTTATAAACCCTTCGTTTCGTACAAGTTCGTGTGCTGGGATGTCTTGTGATTGTAGTTACAGTAGTCGTATGTGCTGTATTTATGTGGCTTCCATAAAAGAATGTATTAATGGATTTTATGAAATGACTTCAACAGTAATTGGAGTAACCTGTTCCTGTTTACAGCCCAAAGAAATCACTTGGAGCCCATCAAGAGTGTTTCCCCCAGTTCGAGCATGCATGTTTTCATCACATCTTGCTGCTGTGACCTTTCTGGCTGATCCGAGTGCAGGTGGGGGACTTCCCCGGGGCACGTTCATTTACGCCACTTCACCAGTTCCTGTGCAGGTAAGCATTCACAGCCATACAGCAGCTTCTGTCATTTAACATTTAGCAACGCGTGGAAAGGAAAGCTTTTCTGTTTTACCTAGAACTTGGAAATAACTTTTTTGTTTGTTTAACTTCTAGGCACCATCATTCTACTGGGAAATTGAAATAGTTTCCTATGGAGATACAGATGATGACACTGGTCCAATTGTTTCATTTGGATTTGCTACAGAGGCAGAAAAGAGGGATGGGGCCTGGACAAACCCCGTGGGCACCTGCCTTTTTCATAAGTATGTTGGAGATGCACATCAGAAATTGATCTTGCTCAGTACACTTGTTCTCCTTAGAGAGAATGTCGTAAGCTCTTTGTGGTAGCAGCAGCAACAATTTGCCTGAACTGCAGTTGTGTAGACTTCAGTTGCTATCAAGTTGTAATCATTTCAGAGCTCTTTTTAATTTTCTTCTTGTATTAATTCTTAGCAATGGGCGAGCAGTGCATTACAATGGCTCCAGCTTGCTGCAGTGGAAGAGTGTTCGACTGGACGTGACTCTTTCTCCTGGTATGTAAGAGCTAATTGGTTTAACTAGCATACCAAAAACATTCCTGAAACGTCAGGGAAACTGTAGATGAGAAAAGAGGAATCTGCGCTGTTCTTTTGATGATGACGTATTTTGATAGGTGATGTAGCTGGAATTGGATGGGAAAGGACAGAAGGAACTCCACCCCCCCCGGGGCAGCCTGCTAAAGGCAGAGTTTATTTTACGTACTGCGGGCAGAGACTTGGGCCTTATCTGGAAGATGTCTCCGGTGGAATGTGGCCAATTGTTCACATACAGAAGAAGGCAAGTTCTTAACATAAATGTGTTGGTCGGCGTAGGTGTCATTTTGATAATCAAGTTAAGTCCTAATATGTAATACTGAACATATAATCCTCTTTCACAAGTGTTAGGTAAAGCTGGCTCAGTCCATTCTACGTAGTATTTCTATCTGTAGAACAGTAGAGTGGTGGTTTTTATCTCTATTGCGTTACTCTGAGCTCTCATTTTCTTCCCAGTGTGCGTATTTGTTTTGTTGGCGTTTGGAATTTCCTCCCCTGCAGAACACTAAACATGCATCTAGCTCGATGAGGCTGTGGTGTTCTGTGCTAGCAGCCCTTCTGTTGTTGTTATTCTTTCCCAGCAGTGGCCTTGCCACAGAGTGTACTAGCATGTATGCTTAACTAGGGGGAAGAAAAAAGGAAGTTTGTGGTTGACATCTTAATGCTTTCCCAGCTGCATCCAGTTTTATAGCCGGTGATGCTGGGAAAGCTGTATGGTAACAAAGAGGACCTCAGAAACCCACAGGTCATCTGAATTCTTTATCTGTACCTTGTTCCAGAACACAAAAGTCCGTGCTAATTTTGGATCTCGCCAGTTTGCCTACGCTGAAGGCCAGGCTCACAGGAATGCTGCTGATCTGTGCATTGACCTCGCTGAAGAAATAAGTGCCAACTTCGAGGTGCTGCCGTTTGCCATGGCTTCTGACAGTGATAATGATGCTGGCACCAGCATAGCATCCGATCCCGGGACCCACGGACCCCCCTGCAGAATTGCTGCTGTTGCTACAGCTCAACAACGTAAAGTGATGGTTAACATTTCTTTTAGAAAGCTCTGAGGGCAAAGTTGCAATCAGTTAAATTGGGGTCTGGGCACATTCTGACTGCATTTTGTAGATCCTGCCTGCTCAGGTAAAGCACTACAATAGTTACTGGGAAATAGGGGCTTATTTCATTTGAGAAAAGGCAACTGAAAACAGAAATCTTAGTTTGGTCTTCATTATACAGATGCAGTGTATCTCAGACACGTTGCAAAAATTGAGTAGCTCTGCATCCCTGCTGGCGTGCTGTGGTCTCAAGATTTGTGTGTGTGTGTTTTGCAGAATATGACAGCGACACATCTTGTCACTATAAAATGGAGCTAAGCTATGAGAACTTCATCACATCAGGGCCCGATCCTCACCCCCCTCCTATTGCAGATGATGAAAGCGATGACGACGACGACGATGACATTCCCAGGGTGAGCAGCAAGGCAGGCACTGCTTGCTGTCACTTGTAGTCTAAATGTGGCTCTTGTACTTCAGATCTTCAAGTTTAAGCTATTTTCTCAGTTTCCTTGAGGGAAGTGGAGTTGTGTTAATGACTTTTCACTTTTGTTACTCTAAATGCTTTCCCTCTTTGCAGGAGGACCACTATGCCCTGCTGGTTAAAGCCTGGGAAACTAAAGTTTTCCCTACAATTAGAAGAAGATTCCGCAATGAGGCTGAGAGGAAATCTGGGCTGGATCAAATTAAAGGAGCCTTACAGTTAGGTATGGCTGTGCTCTATCTTCACCATTACTGTGTGTCTTAACATCTCTGTTTTGTTTGTTTTGCTGTATTCCGGGATGGAAAATAAATGTTCTCTCTTGCTGTTTTTGCCAAGTATTTAGAATTTGTTTTGAGGTCATGATTTTAACCTTTTTACCTCCATCATCAACTTGAAACAAGGAAAATGGTTTTAGAAATCATGGAAGGATTTGTTGTACTGCTCTAAAGTTATATATGGATCCAGAAATACTTTGGAGTAACTGTTTGCAAAACTTTTGAGTAACTTTATTCAGAGAGAATTCAAGTGAATAGAGTTCTGCCAATAGGACCTGTCTGTGGGGAAGGTAGAGCTCTGATGAGTGAGTCTCTGTCAGAAAAGCTCCACTCCCTATCTGTCCATGGTGCATATTGAAAGAATGTTCTAAGTAATTAGTTCTCATCTGCCTGTGACGATAATGAGAGCAGTAATTCTTGGCCCATCAGGAGGATCCCAAGCAGATGGGGAGATTAACTAGTGTTCCTTTCTGTCTCCCAGGCATGGTTGATATAGCACGACAAACCGTAGAATTCCTTTACGAGGAGAACGGCGGCATCCCACGGGACCTCTACCTCCCAACCATTGAGGATATCAAAGATGAAGCAAACAAATTTACAATTGATAAAGTTCGAAAAGGTACACTCAGCAAAAGAGTATCTTGAGCAGTAAGAAGCCGACGGACTCTGGTGCCAGGGGTGTCTTGTGTGACCTGTTGGTCTGAGCACAGTGCTGATCCTCGTGTTTTCTGCCCAGGGCTCACCGTAGTGACTCGCTCTCCTGACAGTAACAACGTTACCAGCAGCACTGTTGGAACAGCTTTACCCAAGTTTGCTATCCGGGGAATGCTGAAGACGTTTGGTCTTCATGGCGTGGTCCTGGACGTTGATTCAGTGAGTAAAGATGCACAGGGAGGGCACTGAACATGTCAGCATATACACATCTGTGTATGATGCAATTATGATGCAGTGTGCTGAAGTGCTTACAGTTCTGATTTGGTGCTCTTTTGTGAGGGAAAAGAAACACTCTGTTTCTGTGGTTTACAGTGTTGTTTTTGGCATTGCAGGTGAATGAATTGGTGCAAGTAGAGACCTATCTGAGAAGTGAAGGCGTTCTGGTAAGATACTGGTATCCTATTGACATGTTAGAAAGGCCACCTGCTGGTTACAGGAGGACTGCAACAAATGGGTTGGTTACCCTGGACAACACCAACATCCAAATTCACAGGTAAAAAAAAAAAAAAGAAACAAAATCGGAAAAACTTGTTATCTGACTCAATCCACAGAATTGTTATGTGTGGATTTTTGATACACTTAAATACACAAAGTGTATTGTTTGGTTTGAATGAAGACAGGATCTTATCTCTTACTAAAACAGTTTGCTTTTTTAAGTGAGGATTTTTCTTCCTAAGATTTTAAAGATGTGAAATGGTAAAGGACCTTGATTTTTTTCTGTGTGTCTGTGTGTTCTTTTTGGTTTTGTTTTCTTTTTTTAACATCAGTAACACGCAAACCAAAACAGTTGGTTTTACACAACCTGAGCCATTTCCTGGGGCTTAAATTAAATTAAAGCTGGAGTGATGTCAGAGAGGAGGAGAGGGGCATGCTTCCTTGAATGCTGAGTAAGGCTTAGCCACGTCCAAGTGTTTTTACATCTGTCTGTCTAACAGGTATCTTGGAAGCTTTTGTTTCTTGTCCCATCAGTCAGTTGATCTTAAGGGCCCAAGAACTCCGGACTCGCTCAGTGGAACTGCTAATTCAAAAGCCTTAATTTGGTACCAGAATTAGGTGGGCTAAGAGAGATTTGGATTTACTTGGACCAATTAAATGAGAATAAATTCTTTGGATTCAGAGGCAGCTTACTGAATATGACTTTCGTGTTAAGTGTGCTGAAGCAATCAAATGTTTTGCTTTTTGTGTTCTCTAGAGAGCTTTTGAGAAGTGAAGCTGCACTGGCCAAGCTGTACTGCCGCATGGCTCTCCTCAACATTTTTGCCCCCAAATCCCCACATATGTTTACC
Source organism: Oreortyx pictus (assembly GCA_036925125.1). NCBI lineage: Eukaryota > Metazoa > Chordata > Aves > Galliformes > Odontophoridae > Oreortyx > Oreortyx pictus. The sequence continues at coordinate 12,723,566 of JAUPFR010000019.1, read as the reverse complement.
CGGCTGTTCCACATCCCTGCCATCCGTGACATCACTCTGGAGCACCTGCAGCTGCTGTCCAACCAACTGCTTGCACCACCTCTTCCTGGTAAACCCTGACTTTTATCACAACACTTTCTTTGGTACAATGGTTTTCTGCGGCCAAAAGAAATCTAAAGAGTTTGGTACTTATTAATTGCTAATTACAGTATTTGAATTAACATTTCAATTGACTCTTTGATGTAATTACCTTAATGATTTGATATTGAAGTTAAATTCTTGCTAATGATTGAATTTATATGCGCTCAAGGAAGTTCAGAGACCCATTCAGAGTGCTTCTGTCCCTTTGTCACCTGTGGCCTTCTGTTGAGGGGGTGGGGTGGGGGTGAGGGAGGTGTCCATATGGATACCTAAGGAAACTAAATGCCAGTTGGGTCTCATAGTTTTCAAAACTCGACTACTCTTCATTTCACAAAGTGGTTTGTCCTTTTCCTACTGGAATCACAGATCTGATTAGAGAATGTATGTGCTGAATCATGGAAAAGAATCTTGGGCTAATTCAAGTGAGTGTTATTAAAGGCAATTATTGTGACAAAGCTATTCTGCATGCAAAGAGATGTGTAATGTGGCTGAGGCATAAGGAGGAAAGAGAAAATGCTAAACAGACAATTAATAACTGAATGGAAATAGTTGCCATCGGAGATAGTGCAGTTAACTCCTTCAGTGGCTTTGAAACTTGCCTGCCCCTAACAGATGCTGCATTATAACAGAACCTCTAGCAGAGTACAGCATTACTTTGCATGGCTTTGAGGATAATTTGACAAGCTTTTCTTTTTCCTTTTTCCTAGTTTAAAAGTAGACCTAATCCAAATTGTGCTAATATATACAATTTCCAGACTGGGATTTTGGTGGATTGCCCACTCCTTCGTGCACTGCATTTTGACTTTCTTTAATTAGCTCCAGAGTGACAACCATGAGATGCTGGCTTACCCACTCAAGGCCGCTTGGAAGCTGTCTTGTCTGATATGGGGACGGCTTGAGGACAGATAAAGCTGCCTTCACCTCATCTAGGATGAGTATGGAAGAAAGCTGATCATTTGTCTTCTCTGTATTTGTGCAGTAAATGACAATGTCTGCGTTCACACGTGGAACAGAACAAAGCAGCTGTGAACTCTTGCAGCTCAGCACATTTCTGATGGGCCTTCCTCAGGGTGGCTTTAAGGCAGAATACAGCTGGCATTTAGAGGGCTATCCCATCTGGAACCAACTGTGCTGGGAAGTATTCGGTCTTAGCAGGATCCTTTCTCTTGCTGACCCTTGGGAGGAGGGTTGCACTTGCTCAGGAATTAAAGTAACAGCTTGTAGTGTTTGAGTATTTAAGAACTTGTTTCCGTTGCCTGTTTCACAGACTGCCTAAACATCTGCATAAAAATTTGATCTCCAGATTTGTTGAACTTTACTCGTTATTACAGATGGAACAATCAGTTCAAGTTCCATTCTTCTGGCCCAGTCACTGCAACACTGCATCCATTCTCAGAACTGTGCTGCCACAGACCTCTTCTACCAGGGCAATTCACAAGCCATCAGAGAGTGGCTTACTGTTGCCATCACTCGGACACTGCATCAAGGAGAGGAGAGCCTGTTGGACCTCACTAAACAGATCTGCTCTTTTCTGCAGGTAAAATATTTAGTAATGTCTTGAGCAGTGTTGCTCTCAGGGCCTGCCTTCTTCACAAGTAACCCTTGGCTTATATGTGACTGAACTTTCATAACCTGAGAATCACAACTTCCATAATGGTTTCTGTCACGCTGAGTTGTTTCTCTGGCTGGATTATGCCCCTATTTTGGTCATACTGGGGACGCAGAAAACAGAAGCAGTAGCAGTACAGATGATATTGGTATTAAGAAGCCTCACAGTTACAAATACATTACTTGCAGTGATATATCTTATTTAAAAGAGGAGGGAGGTGGATTGCTACTGCTGCCTGGGGGCTTTCATGACGAAATGTTGTGTTCCAGACTGCACCAGAACAGTTTCCTGCTGAGGAATTCCCAATTTCAGAATCCAAAGTCAACATGGATGTTAATTTTCCTGGGGCTGCGTTTGTAATTGTGTCCTGTAAGGAAAGCCAGTCCGGATTCCGCAAAGAGTAAGTAGCTGAGGGTCAGTGAGTGACAAAGGCAAAAGAAACTGCTGCCTGTGCTGCTGAGCTCTGTGAATCCTGAGTGTGCAGCTGCTCATTCTGCAGATCTTTCTCTGCTCAGGGACTCATTTGCAGCATTTACCCCCAATGCTCAGAGAAGAGTTTAATCTTGCTGTCATTGGGTTGAGATTTGTAGTAGTTAATTACAGTGCAGTCACGTTGTTCTTTCTCTTTTCTTAGTTCTTCCCTGTATAAAGCTCCTTGGGCACGGGTGCTTGTGTACGGGCTGGGGCACAAGGTCAAGAGGAACGGGCAGTTAAACCTGATTGAGGCGGTGTGTTACCCTCGGGACGCCTCTCCAACCAACACAGGACTCACACCTCCCCCCACCACCAATCAGTACCCGTCAGTGATCACTCCTACGGACAAAGTGCACATCAAACTAGGTAAAAAAGAATGCCATTGAAACATCTTTTGGCTGTGTTATCAAACGTGAAGCAGGCAGTTGTCTTAAGTCTTTTGGGGACTGCATTTTCTTTCTGACTGTGAGTTCACGAAGCAGTGTTTTTGAGTTGGTGCTATTGCTATTTGTGGTGCTGTTCCAAATGAAGATGAAATCATCACTTCGATAGGTGCCCTTCACAATGCAGAGCAGTGTAGTACAGCACGGTCGTCCCAGCTTCTCGAGACCGTGTGGTATACATAGAGCAGTGAATGTGACTGAGCTGCAGTAAACTGAGAACTTTTCAGAGGAGGTCCTGAAGCTGTTTCACTGAACGTACAGTGCCTCTGATGTTCTCTTGAATTCTGATCACGTGCCTCATACTGCAGATAAATGCTTTTGTGAAAGTCCTGTGTGTATTTAGATATATGCACACTAAAAATAATTCTGTTCCTTGTCATGGAAAAGAAAAAAGTTACCTGTATGTTCGCAATTATAGGTCATTTCACCACATCACTGCACACAGACTCTCCTTTATTACAAAGTGTGTCATGGGGCACGTTTTCATTCAGTACAAATTTAGCCTCCAAAAAGTAATCTTGTGAGCTTTGGTAATACTCCGACTTCAGTGATGCCTGGAGTCCTGATACATGTTTTCTCTGACTTGTTTGCTTAGGAGTGTCTCCTCCTCCTGGAGCTGTGCTCGTCTTGCATTCTCTTCCCCTTGAGTTCCCCCTGGCAATGGCATTCACAGAACAGCTGCTAACTTGGAAGCTGGAAGATGTGGATGGGAAATCAGAAGATGAGCTGGATACTATTCCTTCCTCAGTTCTCTTGCAAGTAGTGGAATTTTTAGGTGAGTGCAGTGTTTTTACTTAGTGATGAGCCAAAATAGTGTGCTGGTTCAGCTTGAGGGTTTGGAAGAGAAGGAATAAAAGAAAAATGATGAAATTTCTGAGCTATATTAAAATTTTCCTCATGCTCCCAGGGACAGACAAAAAAAAAAACAATCCCTGACATGCACGTCTTGAAGCAGTCTTCCTGGTTTTCTCACTGCCTGCATACATCATTTGGAATGACCTTTAGTTGTTTGCCTTTCCAGTGTTACTGTTGCAAGTTGCATAGTAGAGCTGCTAACAGTGAGACAGAGCTGACCTGTTCCTTGCCTCACACACAGGGAACTTCCTGTGGACCACTGACATGGCAGCGTGTGTGAAGGAGCTGATATTTCATCTCCTGGCTGAACTGCTTCGCAAAATTCACAGTCTGGAGCAGAAGAAAAATCCTGCAGGACTGTCATCTTCCATCGCCCTTCAGCTGAATCCCTGCCTTGCTATGCTCATGGCCCTGCAGTCGGAGCTCCACAAGCTGTATGATGAGGAAACACAGAACTGGGTGTCTGGAAACGCGTGCGGTGGTTCTGGTGTCGGAGCTGCTGACCAAGGAAGGTTTTCAACATACTTCCATGCTCTGATGGAGGTTTGCCTTGCTGTAGCAGAAGTGACTTTACCCATCAACATGAGTGTAGCAGCTAATGTGATATCTTCAACAAGTGCACCAAATCTTAGCGACTCTTCCTCCTCATCCTCATCTTCTCCGGGTCAGACGCCGCAGAGTCCGAGCTTACTGTCAAAGAGGAAAAAGGTCAAAATGAAGCGAGAAAAGACATCGTCCTCAGGCAAACGATCTTCATCCAGAGCAGCTGAAACAGACACCGCGATCCTTAGCATAGGAGGAAGCAAGCCTGAGGATATGCTGTGGTTTCATAGAGCACTGACTCTGCTGATCATTCTCAGACACCTGACGAGAAAGGACCCACAAGGCTTGGGTGTGACGAATGATGCTGTGGCAGATGCTTGTCAGGCACTAGTGGGCCCCACAGCTCACAGCCGTTTGCTTGTCATTTCTGGAATACCAACCCACTTGGAGGAGAGCACTGTCAGAAACGCCATCAGGAAGGCGTGCAATGCGCACGGTGGAGTCTTCAAGGACGAGATCTACATCCCTCTGCAGGAAGAGGATCCCAAAAAAGTCAAGGACAAAGCAGAAGGAGGAGAATGCAGAACAGAGCTGGAAAAGCCGACTGTTTCAAGTAGTGCGGACAGTTTGGACGTCAGCAGCTCCAGCAGTGTCACACCTGCTATGAGCGTCAGTGCGTCGGCGTCCACGAGCCAGGCTTCCCTGTGCAGCTCCCAGGGGATCTCACGGACTGTCAGCGACATCTCGGTTGATCAGTACCAGGCTGGGCTGGAGCTGGCCATCCCACCGGGTCTGCTGGAGCCACACATTTCCAGCCAGGAGAGCTTGGATCTGTCGCACTGCAGCACGGGGAGCCTGGGCAGCCTGGGCAGCCTCGGGGAGCCGCTCGACAACGTAGAAACAGCTTCGGTGTCTGACGTTGGGTCCATGTACACAGTCACATCTCTGGACAACCAGCCGCTCCTCTCACGGCCCATCAAAGGTTTTGCTGTTGTGGAGGTAATAGCTGAAGGGATGCTGAAGGGATGCCATCAGGATGGCTTGTTTTCCATAGTCTGGGGTTACACGTTTTAGAAGAAAAGCAGCTTATTCAAAGGGAAAACCTTCCACTGCTGTTCTTAATTTACTAATTGACAAGAAGACACTAGTGCTGAAATAAACCACCAAGTGTGTATGGAAAGCTGTCACTGTATTCAGCTACTCCATGGCTGTAGCTGCTCTGATAATGATGTGTGGTGGTTATCGCAGGAATTGAAGCTCTTGTTCCTGTTCCCAGTTCTGTGTAGCTGAGACTGCAAGGCTCGTGCTGTCATAGTTGTGTTTCTGAATGGAGAATTGAAGCAGAGACAGCGGAGTTGCAAATAATGGCAGGTTACCTATGGGAAACCTCTGGTGTTTCTAAGTCTGTCTCCAGGCTGAGAAAGGGAGCAGCTGTTTCAGAGCTGTGCACGGTGAACTCACAGCGTGATGCCTGGAGGTGCCAGACTTTCTTTCATAGAAGGGATATTTTCTTGGTGGAGCCTGAATTATGTTATCAGATGATTAATGTAGAAGAAGGGTAAGAGAGTTATCCGTATGGGGAGGAGAGAAAGCTTAATATCCAAGTTTAATATAAAGTAATATAAATGGAAGTTAATCTAACCAGTTTCATTATTTGTACAGATACGGTCGAGAGCTAAAATAGATAAAATCCGAGCCAGTCTGTTTAACAGTAGTGATCTCATTGGGTTGTCAAGTCTGGACGGTGAAGATGAGCTGATGGAAATGTCAACTGAAGAGATTTTAACTGTTTCCACTGTAAATCAGAGTTTATTTGACACACAAGGGAGCCCAGCACTAGAGGACTACTTCAATGATAAGTCAATCAAAGGTATGTGCTTCTCATCCCAGCAGATCTCTCTCTTGTATTGTGAGGTGCAGGGAATCAGATTCAACAATTATCTAAATAATAATTCCTGTTAATCCAAAACAAAAGATGATCAATTCTCTGTTAAAAATGGGATGTTAGAGTTCAGAGGGGTCAGATCTGCATGTAGAACTTTTCTAAGGGATTTCTCCCATCGGTGCTACTGGTGTGTGATACAATATTGTATCTGAATGCAGTTTTTTCACATTTCAAACTATAATGGGTCATCATAGTATTTTATTTCCTGTTGTGTGGTGGTTTATATTTTGTTTTTGCTTTTTTCTTCTTTCTGTAGGTGAGAAATTGGTCCCCGGTGCTCGGGAGGTCCTCACAGAAATATTTAAAAGCTGTGTCCATTCTGAGCAAATGCTGAGCCTGACCCCAACCAAACCAATTAAGGTTGCTGATATCTATCTTAGTAAAGAGCAGATAAATTCTCAGACTCCTGGAAACCTTCTTCATGTGTTCTTCACCAACGTCCGCCCTCCAAAGAAGGTGCTGGAGGACCAGCTGACTCAGGTGAGGCTTTGAGAACTCTTTTCAGGATCTTTTTGTGCGACTCAAAGGCATCGATTAATTGTTCATTTTCTGTGTTGAAAGATTCTAAGGAAGTATGGTGTGCCCAAGCCAAAATTTGACAAGAGCAAGTACAACAAGGCAGGCAAAGAACAGCATCCAGTGAAGGTTGTGAGCACCAAGCGCCCGGTTACAAAACCACCCACAAAGGAAAAGTCCGTGCTCAATAGTGTCAGGTCAGTGTCTGCCTCAGCAGTGAGGGACATTTGTATTCTCTTTAGGATCTGGATGGGTTTTCTCCTTTGTATTTCTGACTGGAGGAGGAAAAAGGGATTTTGAGAACGTTGAAGACATTCAAGCAGCGTTTGGGCAGACACTGAGAAGACTTTAACCTTTGTTTCATCCCTTAGCCGAACTGCTTTGAGTGAGAAGAAACCTACTGTCAAGCCAAAGTCTCCTGAGAAGAGCAAACCTGAAGAGAAGGACCCTGAGAAGTCTCCCACAAAGAAACAAGAAGGTAGTAAATCTATAGGACTCTCCTACAGTGTTAGAAAGGAGATATGGGTTTTTGGATTGTTGTGCTTAAGCAATGTCATGATAGGTTTGATTTCTTTGTTTTTAAGAAGGCTACTATAGGGTTGGTTCTTTTTTTTTTTTTTTAAGTAGTAGTGAACATTCTGTTTTTATTCCTGCATTTGTAAAGTTGGACTCTTCAATGTAAGTGAAAGCAAACCATGCTCAGTGAACTGGTGTTGGTTGCAGTGATACACATAGGTCACATAAATAGTTTGGGTAGCAAGCTGACTTCTGGAGTGTGTCAAGGCTTTTTTGTACACTGGGGAAGAGGATACGATGGGTTGAACCACGTGTTTTCAACTGTTACACAACTCGTGTAAGAAAATTAGCTACCAAGTTAAAAAAAGGAGAATTGGAGGGAGGGGGAATTTCAGCATCCAGCCAAGTATGGATCCTTGAGAAGTTAGATGTGATGGTGGAGCTGTTCCAGGGGGCAGCTGGAAGATCTGTGTCCATAGGGAAAAAATTGATGCCGTGAACTCAGGACTGGGACCTGAGTGTTGTGTGATGTTGAGAACTCCCTGGGAAATGAGCCACAGTGTGGTGGGTGACAGCAGAAGAAAGCTGGCAGATAGCAACCTCGTGCACCAGCCACTGTCCTGTCTGGTGTGTAGACTTTATGGTAAGTCATTAACTCTTTGATGGTTCTGTCTCTGCTGTCAGTTCCTGAGGAGAAGTATTTGACACTGGATGGATTTCACAGATTTGTTGTTGACCGATCTAAGCAGGATATCCGTAGTGTGTGGAGAGCTATTCTGTCCTGTGGATACGATCTGCACTTTGAAAGGCAAGTTCCAGAAACCTCTTCTAAAAGTGATGACACCACTTCAAACAAGTGTTCCTACAGCAGGTAGCATGCCCATTGCAGCAGGTGTAATGGCATTTGTATTTCAGGTGTGCCTGCATTGATGCGAGACATGCACAGAAGGCATCTCGGAAATGGACGCTGGAGATGGACGTGGCTCTCGTTCAGTACATCAACAGGCTGTGCCGTCACCTCGCCATCACGCCAGCACGGCTTCACCCTCACGAGGTCTACCTGGATCCAGCTGATGCAGCAGACCCTAGAATTGCCTGCCTGTTGAGTACGTGTGCTCGGTAGTGTTCAGGACTGAGTATGCTTTGTGAGTTTAGCTTGAAGGAGGCTAAAAAAAAAAAAAAAAAAGCTTGAATTTCAATTCCAGTCCTAAGGATGTCATGGCTCAGTGCTGTGCTTGTGCTACCTGCTCTCACAGGGGTGTGCAGGGGTCTTGAGGGGCTGTGTAAATGAGTGCCTGCACTGGATCCACGGGAGGATGCACTGTACTGCAGGCAGAGTATCTTCAACTCAGGCTGAACTTTTTCTCCACAGATGTTCCCGTTGAAAGCCTCCGCCTGCGCTTTGCACTGCTGCAGTCCCTCAATACAACATTAGAGACTTTCTTCTTACCACTGGTGGAGCTTCGGCAGACTGAGATGTACAGTAACAGCATTGCTGCACTGCTGCAGGAGGCCAAAGGTCAGTGCCTGGGGAACAGGGCTGTTGCCTGAAGGGGAGTTGTCTTTCCTCTAGCATTACTGTAAAAACATCCCTCTGGTTTCTGAAAGCAGTTTGGCAAAGTGTTCCTGATTTACTTGGTTATGGGTGGAGTTGCTGGGATCTATTTATAGAGTTGTGATCAGCCATGTCTTAATCTAGTAAACTTCTTCTAGTACAGATGGGTAGCAAATATTTAGTAATAACTGAAGATGTGGATTAGCCGTCCATCCCTTAGCTGCCTGAAGAAGATGCAGTCACTACTTGAGCACTGTCCAGAGATGTTCAGAAAATGAGACTGTAGAAGGAGAGAGTACCTGCACCAAAATTTGTGTTTCCTTATTTAGGTTTAATCTTCTATGACACAAAAATAACCGTAATGAACAGAGTGCTGAATGCCACTGTCCAAAGAACTGCTGACCACGCAGCCCCAGAAATCACCTTGGATCCCTTGGAGATAGTTGGAGGTAAGGGGAAGGTTCATCCTCTCCAGAACTCATCGTAAGACATCGGACCTACTGAAGCTTAGTAATGCAGTGTGCTCTGCGGATGGGGATGATGTTTTCCTTCTGTTTGTTTTGTGAAACAGGGGAGATCCGTTCTTCAGAAAATTCCTACTTCTGCCAGGCAGCGAGGCAGCTCGCCTGCGTGCCCTCCTCGCAGCTCTGCGTCAAACTCGCCAGCGGTGGGGACCCTACGTACGCGTTCAACATCCGCTTCACGGGAGAAGAGGTCCACGGAACGAGTGAGCTGGGGCTGGGGTTACCGGTGTGGGTGACACTGGGTGCGGTTGTGACAGTGTGCTGCAGGTGGAATGCGAGGTTCTACCACGTTGTGCTGTGTGTTGATTATATGGAGCAGCTCTTACTCTTGTCATGTTTGTTTTTCTGCACGTTAGGGAAAAAAAGAAGTGTCCAGGAATTAAGCAAGCCAGACATCCTTTAGCTAAAGAGCAGGAAGCATCTGGGCGTATGATTTTGCTGACTTGAGAGACAGGAAATAATGAGATGTTTGAAGCGTGGGAAGAGCATTGCATAAGAACATCTTCTTAGGTCGGTTAATACATAGGTGTTGCAAAGCCAGGCTGTGCTGGAGATACGTGTGAGCCTCAGCCTGTCCTGAGCTGAGCGGCTGGTGGCTGTGATAGGAACCTGCAGGAGGTTTGCTGCTTTACATGTGTCCTCGATTTTGTGGTAAATGGTATTAAAACTGCATCCTGTGTCGTTTCATGAGGAGATGAGCAGTATTCCTTGTCATCATCTTGGTGATTTTCTATGTGAGTAGTTAAAAGAATTAATCTAAAAAGGAGTAGACTTTTTCCTGCCCTACTTCACGTAGTTGGAAGGGGGACAGACTCCTCAAGGCATTGTGGTACTACTTCTCCTCAGAAAGACCTGGGCATGAGTGCCAGGGCTGGTGTTTACCTACTGCTGTTTTAGGTCAGCTGTCTGTCAGCTGGTGAGGTTAAGCACGTAACCTGAGGCTTGAAGCAGAACTGCAAATTGTGGATTAAATGGCAGCAATGGCAATGCCCTTGGTTTTATTGTGGCTCTCCTGTGCAGGTGGATCTTTCCGCCACTTCCTCTGGCAGGTGTGCAAGGAGCTGCAGAGCTCCTCACTCTCCCTCCTCCTGCTGTGTCCCAGCTCTGCAGTCAACAAGAACAAGGTGGGGTATCTCTGTGCAAGAGGTGAAGTTGCATGTGTTTAAACCAGAGAAGAACAAAGTTGTAAAGCCAGTTTTATTCTGTACTGCTAACCATTGTACTTCAGAACCATCCCGCAGCTAAAGCCTGTCAGACTGCTGACACAGGCACCAAAAAGTTGTGCGAGTGCTGGTTAACCAAGCCTGTAAGGGAAACCAGCTTTGGGGTGTTGCTTTTGATCGTTAAGTTATAAGATAATGGGATACAATGTCACTCTATAATATATGGCCTCCGTGCCTCACTGAGCAAAACCTTTTGGAGCCACTTCAGTGGGATTCGTCTTGTCCACAATCGGTGTTTTCAGTGTAGTGTTAATTTGTGGATCCGCCCCGTGCAAATCTGTCATTAAATTCTGGTTTGTGTGCTCTGTTTGTGAAGGGGAAGTACATCCTGACACCGAGCCCCATAACCTACGCAGAGGAGCAGCTGTTCCATTTCTTTGGGCAGCTTCTGGGCATTGCCATTCGAGCCGACGTTCCGCTGCCGCTCGACCTCCTGCCCTCGTTCTGGAAGACCCTGGTGGGAGAGCCGCTGGATCCCGACGTTGATCTCCAGGAAGCTGATATCCTCACCTACAACTACGTGAAAAAGTTTGAAAATGTAAGTTGCTTTTCTCTCCTATTTTTGTGGGGGGAACTGTGAAGAAAAAGTATGTAGTTCTGCTAACAGTGATGTTCACTGACCGGCAGTGGCTGACTGTTGCGAGGAGGTGTTTGTCAGTTGAGCAGGATCCTGGAGTGCCTCAGCTTTTAGGAGCAGGATGTTGCATCCTGGTGGCTGCTGGGCCTTGTGTGCTGCCAGGCACAGTGTGATGTAGTGCTTCTGAAATGCTGACTGAGCCTCCACAGTGCTGAACCAAACGATAGCGAACCGAAGCAATGAACACCTGCTGGTCCCATGGTGTCTGCAGCCAATATAATCAGTGCACACTGTGATACCAAATTTAAGATGGAGTGAGTTGCAAGGATAAGATACTAAGGCGTGTTCGTCACTCGGTGCCATACCTGTGTTTTGTGGCAGATAAATGATGAAACAGAACTGGAAGCTCTGTGTGCAGAAATTGCTTCTCAGCATCTGGCAACAGAGAGCCCTGACTGTCCTAATAAACCGTGCTGCAAATTCACCTACCTGACCATGACGGGGGAGGAGGTGGAGCTTTGTCCCAGGGGCAGGCACGTTCCTGTGGGGTGAGTACCAGCTTTCTTGGCAGGCTGTTGTGGCGGGTTACATGTGGAAGAAGCATCTCTGGAATAATTCTCCAAAAGCCAAGCTCTTCCCAGGAGGCTGTTGTAACCAGCTGAATCTGGGAATGCTTTACATCGGTTGGAAGGAACTTGGACGCTCTGACACTGCGCATTGCTTTTTGTTCCATACGAAATAAACAGCTGAGGAGCAGTGCCTGTGAACTGCTGCTGGCTTAAGGGAACACCCACAGATATGAGGCTTGTGAGATGTGGGTGACGTGAGCATGGGAGAAGAGGAAGGGAAAGGTGAAGAAAGTGGACGTAGTTGGGGAGCATCTCAACACAAATAGATTAATGATGAGACTGGACTGTTCAAGAACAGAACATCCCCATAAAACCCTCCTGTATGTACATCAGTTTGAGGGTTTTGCAGCAGAGTTCTTAAGCACTCTTCTCTTGAATCTCTGCCCTTTCAGATGGGAGAACAAGGATGTGTATGCAGCTGCAATCAGGAACTTGAGAATGCGTGAGCTGCAGACTCTGGAGTGCATGACTGCGGTGCGTGCTGGGCTTGGGTCCATCATCCCCCTGCAGCTTCTGACCACACTGACCCCTCTTGAGATGGAGCTGAGGACGTGTGGGCTTCCCTACATCAACCTGGAGTTTCTCAAGGTGTGGAAAAACTGCAGCTTTTTTGGCAAAATGTCCCTAATTGACAAGTAGAGGAAGATCTTTGTGCACGAAGGGGTCAGAGAAGAACCTTCTGCCTGTGGTATTGCCATGATGGTCTTTGTGGCCTGTCCTGCCCTCTGCTTGAATCTGCCATCCTCCTTTGTCCCTGGGGAAGCTTGTAAGATTTCACTGGGTTCAGGAAGTAGTAACAGTGGTGTTTGTTCCAGAGAGGAACAATTAATTTACTTCTTATTTTTCTCATGCAGCAAATTTGAAACCTGTCTCTGTTTTATTGAGGGCTAGAAGAGCTGTCGCCTCTATTTTGAGTACAGATGATCTCTATAAATCTAAAATTAATGTGCAGCATGACATTCTCAACCGGGAGTACTAGCAGTGTTGGCTGCTCTCACCCAGCAGCAGTGATGAGCTGCAGCTTGTAGAACAGGAGCAACGTATCCCAGTGGCCACACTAGGATGGACCCTTTAGAAAAGCTGAGATGTTGAAAAGATATGAAATCATTTGTATTAATGGTCTGCCATATTTGGATGTGGTCGTGGTTTTGGAAAGGCAGAAGACCGTGGGGAGGGAGGTGTAGATCGCATCGCCTTTTGTTGTGTGAGTGTAATTAGGGAAGATTTGTCGAGGGAGAGGAAAGCAGCAGTGGCATTGTGCTTTCTTCTCCACCAGGCACACACCATGTACCAGGTGGGACTGATGGAAACTGATCAGCACATCGAGTTTTTCTGGAGCGCTCTGGAGATGTTCACTCAGGAGGAGCTGTGCAAGTTCATAAAGTTCGCCTGTAACCAGGAGCGCATCCCCTTCACATGTCCTTGCAAGGACGGGGGTCCCGATACTGCCCACGTCCCGCCTTACCCCATGAAAATTGCCCCCCCCGACGGAGCTGCAGGTGGGTTTGTCTGTGGTCCCTTACAGCAGCACCAGCCCTGCTGACATCGTGATCATAGTTCTCCTTTTTTAATTAGAAAATGGTCTAAAGTGTGAATAATTGTTGCGAGGCACGTAGTCGTGGCTGTGAGTGAGAGAAGAGAACCTGTTCTTAAAACGTGTGATTCTGCAGAAGTTAAATGGTAACTGCTGAGCTCCTCTCTAGTCTCTAGAAGGCAGATCTCGTGTGTTTGTCTTCATGCTTTTAAAGCAGCTGTCAGAAATCTGCCTGGAGCCGGGCAGAAGGAACAGCACTTCCAAAGCTGCCAGAGATCCTTTGTTCTTTATTTGTTGCTGCCAGGCCTGGGCCGGGCTGCCCCTGCGGAGCAGTGCGCTCAGACCCGTGGTGCTTCTCCCCCCCTCAGGGTCTCCGGACTCTCGGTACATCCGTGTGGAGACATGCATGTTCATGATCAAACTTCCTCAGTACTCCTCACTGGACATCATGCTGGAGAAGCTGCGGTACGCCATCCACTACCGGGAGGACCCTCTGAGCGGCTGAGCCGCACGCATTGCTCCGTGGCTCTGCTCACGTCGGAGACCTTCACCTGGAGACACCTCCTGGAACACTGTGCGACAAAGCTGGAGGTTAATTTATTTTCCGAACTTCTGTTCCCGTTACGATAATTACTGGAAGACTTTAACATTTTGTATTTGTAGATTTTTGTGGTGGACTGGTTCTTTTGCTGCCTTGTTTGTGGAATATTTGTAGGATAGTTGAGTAAAGACAGGTTTGTGTATAATTTAATTTTGGGAAAACCTTCCAACATGTACATTTCTAATTTTCTAATTCAGAGTGGTATTACCCGTGCAGACACAGCAAAAGTGAGGATGTTGTGAGGCTGGGGATGCTCCGAGGTGCAGGCTCGTGGGCCGCTCTCCCTGGAAGCATTTCTGGGTGCTCAGAGGATGGGGTCTGTGGGATCGCTGCTGGTTCCCCCTCCCCGCTGTGGGACACACAGGGCTGCTGGCACTTGTTGGGTTGCAGAGCAGAAAATACGCTGCCAAAATGCATGTTTACATTTCCACCGTTTTCCTGTACCTTTTTAACTTGGAGCGAGCACACAGGTCGCTGCCACCATTCACGTGGGGCTTCAGCTAGACTCTTATGGTTAGGGAAGTTTATAACTGAAAGAACCAGGAAAAGGAACATAACTCAGTGGCGTTCTTGCCCTAGGTGTTCTTGAATGTCTGCTTTGCTTAGTAACAAAATAATTTCATTGCAATTAAAATATTAGCAGAAACAAAATGGCTTCTTTCTGTATGGCTTACAATATGAGCTTGTAATCTGTGACTTTATCCTCTTTCCAAACAAGCTTTCAGAATAGGGAATCACAGAGTCATACTCAGAGCAGCCCAGGTTGGAAGGGACCTCCCACCCCTCTGTGGTTGGGGATCCTGCCCTGGCCATCCAGAGGTGAGGATGCTGCTGTGCCTTCGGGGAGCTTGTACCAGAGAGTGATTGTTCTCACTGTAAAATTTTCTCTTCTTATATGGAGGTGACACCTCTCCCAGCGCAGCTTGTACCTGTCGTCCCAGCCCTCTCCACGTGGCTCCTTCTGAGAGCCTCCACCTCTCTGCAGCCACCCTTTCAGTACTGGAATCCCGTGATGAGGTTCTGCCTGAGTGTCCTCTGGGGTGGGAAGAGTTGACTCCCTGAGGCTGTCGTCATAGGGCAGGATCTTCAGCCCTCTGATGGGCCTTGTGGGCCAACTTTGCACCCTTTCCAGTGTGTCCTCATCTTCTGTGACTCGTGGGGACCACAGCTGGGCACAGTGCTGCAGGCGTGGCCTGACGAGCACTGGGTGAAACTCTTAACTCGTATTTGTACAAAAAAAAAGATTGAGAGTAACTTATCCTGGAAATGTGACGCTTGAAAGGAGGATGGGGTGCAGAGGAAGGCACGGAGCTGTTTGATGTGAGGCAGAGCTTCTGTTGTATATTCACAGATGTCTCTCCCTGTAATGTACCAACGATGCCCAAAGCTTCTGTGCGTTGCAAGGTACGTTCTGCAGTGGTTTCAGAGCAGCCCATCAACGTGTGCATCCACTTTGCTCGTGTCAGAACAGCACTGCACTGTAAGGGTGCACTTAAAGGCATCACTTTGTTGATCACTTAGAGCCAGACCCAAGTGAGAATTAGCTGCGTGCTGAGGATCTGAGGAGAACACACTGCAGTCACTGCTGTGCTACTCGGCTCGGTGCTATATGTAAGTTAAGTGCCAGTACTGAGCTACAAGTTATTTATTTTCCTTCTGATGTGCTTAGTGCACATCAGCCACGTGAAAGGTCCACGATGGTGTGTGTGTAACTGTGCTTCGAGGTGGTGTGATTTGTCTCTTTAGAAGACAGCATACACTGATTTGGCTTGTCAGTGGTAATGGGAATTGAAAAAGCTGTATTTATTGTATATTATTGTGAATATTGGGAATGATGAGTGCGTGGTACTTGGAAGATAATGTGTGAGTAAGAGAGAGAAGAGCCTAAATGAGTGTGTACATTTGTTGTTCTGTGAGCGAATGGAAAAACGTGTGTGCAACAGTTGTAGAGATAGTTGTTGGCATACAGAGTCTCCAACTCCTGTGGTTAGGAAAGCTGTGTTCCCTTCTGTGGAGAATGTCCCTTTTCAAAGGAACAGATACTTGTAAGAAGAATATTTACTCTTGAATCTTGTCCGTTTCCTGGTAGGAGCATATACGTAGCTGAGAAATTATTCAGAATAAGTGCAAACAGACACACTGAGTTTACAGTGACCAAGGGGAAAAGCGGGCAGAGCAGATGGCTCAGAGCTGTTCTGTTCCCATCAGTCAGGTGCCACAGGGACCTGCGAAGAGCATCAGCTGCACTTCCTGACAGAAGTGTCGCTGCTGACAGTGAGATGTTTGGGGTTTCCTTCCCATGACTGAACTGCAGTTTCTGTGTTGGTTTTAAGTCTCCCATTTCAGGCCCTCAGGACTTGGAGAGGACTTGCCGATACCTCACGTGCAGGTGTTTGAGAACTCGGTATGCCAATGGTTTCCAAGGCTCTGATTACAGCTGTAAGATAACTGCTGCTAATGTCTGTCTTCTCCTTCCAAAGAGCACATTTGAAAGGAACATATCTGCATCTTGGCCCTGAAAAGTCTGCTGTAAAGTTACTTGATACATATTTATTACAATTAATTATTTATGGATACAAATAACAAACTTAGTCAATGCTGTTTACACCTTGCTGTGTAAATGAAGCTTCTTATACAGGAAAATTGTCACGTGAATAAATGACCTTCACTGACTTTGTTGGTTTTTTTTTTTTTCTGAAGAATGGTATAATCCCTTCAGGAGGATAAGTTGTGTTTGTTTTTAAGTTATGTGGAGGGAAGTGCTGCAGTGGTTTGATTGTAGCACAAATGGCCTTTTAATTAAAGCTTTTCTAATCATCATTACTTTCTTGTGCTTTAAATGAACTTGACATTGTCTGTAATAGGCTTGTTTGTCAAAACGAGGATTGGTTTGTGATTTTTTTATATATATATACTCAGAATGTAAAGTTATACTAAACAGTGGAAAAGCTGAAGCTGGGTATTAGTTCTAGCTTGGTGTGTGTCCATCTTGGTACCGTACACAGCATTAACTGTTAAGTGCTCTTGGCCATACAGTGTACACTTGCATAAAGGAGATTCTTAACATCCCTTTAGATGTACTGTGTCCTTATTTGGGGCTGGAAATCAAAGAAATCATCCAACGACAACTGCAGTGATAATGAGGGTTAGAACTAGTGGAACTAGTTGCAGGCTCTCTGCTTTAAACCCCACTTCTATGGGTTAATACACTGTAATTTGTATTTACTTCCACCGGAAATGTAAATATTTTGTACAAAAGGTAAAGAAAACCGATGGCTAACACTTCTCTGGAGGTTGTTTGCGTTGTTTCTCAAGCATGAGAAGTAGTGCACTAAGCCACAGTGTCAGCTCAGTAGTTCTCTGCTTTTTTTTTCCATGCTGTTGGAAACCTCCTTGCACAGTAGAAGAGCCAGTTAGCTTCCCTCATCTTGGCAGCTTTCCCCAGAAATTAGCACCTGTTTTTAATACCTTTCTTCTCTTGTATAAATAAATGCTTACATGTGGTGGAAGTGTCCATAACATGTCTTCATTTTAGAACCAAGACCACTTTCCCTTGCATGCTTCCTGCCCTGCACAGCACCTGGCTAATTACTGCTGCTAATAATGACCGTGGGCATCAGCCTAAAGCTATCATCTAAGGCCTGCAGGCTGTGCCAAACACAGGGGATGCTAATAGCTCTCATAAAGCAAACTGACAATGACTAGTGCAGGTAATAGTCAGAACATAAACTGATTAATCGGCATCATTAAGCTTGTGGTGATAAAACTTACTGCTCTGTGAGGGTGTAATGCCACTTAATTTAACAGATTTTCAGTGCACAATGTTTCGTACAGCAATAGATAAATTTATTACAAGGAGTTTTAAAAACCATTGACTAATAGAGCATGAAAAAGCATTTTACCACACCATCCTGGGAATAGAGCTCATCCACCATAGCTGTCGTGGGCCTGCCCCCCTTTCTTCTGCTCAGTGCCATAAGGAAAGCCTTGCTCTGAGCAGCTCTGTTCAGTGTGGCACAGAGCAGCACGCAGGGGGCTCTGACAAGCTCCTGCCCCCCCTTGTCCCCACCTCATCCTGCCTGACAGCTTACTAGCATTGCTGCCTCCAGGACAACCAGCACAGCAAAGCAGGAAACGTGCCTAGGGATGAGTATGGCAAAAGAAATTCTCTTTCAGAGGGTGTTGCAAAAATCTAGTATGGAAACAGGGATGATGTGGTCCTGTAAGTAGAAGTGTGTTAGCAGACACCTGTCTTAGAACATTGCTAGTGCTGAGCACAAGTAAAAACCTGTAGTATACGCTCACAAATTAAAAAATACGTATATAAAATGATCACTGCCCATAAAAATTTAAATTCATATAAAGTTTTCAATGACATGGCAATATAGCAATTACTTGCATTCAGATAAATAAGTACTATAGTGCATAGTAGAGTGTGTAGAGTGCTAGATATGCTTTGTGTATGTGGGAGATCACTCTTCCTCTGGATACCCAGATCCAGGGCTGTGGGGTTTTGCCTAAAAGGGAGAAGGAAAAAAAAAAGAAAAAGGCTGCTTTCACAGGGTTGTTGGCTTAAAGGCTATCAATAAAAGCCTTGCTGAAGCAGGAAGGACTGCTAGCAGCTCATCAGATCATCCCAGCAACAGTCATCACAAAATGAGGCAAATGGATCCTAGGCACCACCTTGAGGGATAACTGCTAGGAAACATTTGCTCGTCCTCAGCAGTCCCATGGAGCAGGGTGGGAAGCATGCAGCAAGCAGTCAGCAGCACCTAAATGCTTTGTAACATTTGTACAGTGAAAGGCTGAAGAGCAAGCTATGATTCTATGAAGCTGTTGTACTCTGAAGCAGTGCAGCACACAGAGCAAAGCACCTCCTTCCAGGTGCTGGCTGCCTCACCTTCACCTTCCTGCTCCTGACACCAACTGGAACGTCCGACAGCCCCGGGCTCCTTCCTCCTCCACTTCTGATGCTGCAGAGGAAGAGCAGGGGCACTTAGAGATGAAGCAAGTCTACTGCTTTCAGCACTGCCCCTGCTCAATACACAGTCCTTCCACATGGAAGTTTAGAAGCTTAAGGAAGAAGCCCTGCACTCTTCTGCATCTTAAGGCAGTTACTTCTGTAGCAGAATCACACCCCCTATTAATTGCCCTCAGGCATTTCAGTAACACACTTATACAGTTGAAGACTTAAAAATAAAAAACCCACACATGATTCAGGATAGTGATAATTCAGGGTGGATTAAGCATCAAATTTAAGTGTTGAGCCACAAAAGCACTACAGCACCACAGTTCCCTCACTATTTAGGGCAGGTCAAGCAGCTGCTTGAAACTAAAGACAGCTCTCAGCACCTCAGCAAGCAGGGGCGTTACCTTGGTTGGACTGAAGTCCTGGACAAGCTGGATGTGAAAGTTTCCGAGTGAAAGTTCTGAGCTGGTCTCCCACGTGGTGGTGTCCCACTGGCAGGTTCACCTCTGTTCTTCAGCCTTCCCTCACTGCCTGACACCTTCCTCGGCTTCCCTCTCGAGTTCGGGGCATCGCTCGTTCTCGCAGTACCAGAAGAGGGCGGTGGTGCGTTCCTGGCGCTCGCTGTGTTGCTCAGTGCCCTGTTCCCTCGCGCAGGATAACTGAGCCTCTGCTGCCTGAAGCCTTCCACGCACCGAGGAGAAACATCTCCTGAGAGGAAAACAATGGGGCACTTTTAATAGGAACAGCAAATGCAACATCCGTTCAGATAGCAGAACTACACCTAACTTCAAGCAGTACAGAACTTCAGAAAAGAGATTTCTAAGGATATTGAGTTTCAGACATTTAATCTTTCTTACACAGAACAAGAACAATGGTAGAAGGTTAAAGCCTTTTCTGCCTCTGAAATTTAGGCCTAAGAATGTCTATTCAGCTTGGAACACAAACAGTGCTCCTGCAAGTGACAAGGAAAGCAATACACCCAAGTCCATATTTGGCCCACACCTTGATGCCTGATCCTCCTCCGAGCCAGCTCTGGTGACTCTCTTCTCTCTCTGTTGTCTCGAGGAGACAGTGGCTGCTGTGATGGGAAGCTGTCTGCCGGGCTGGCTGTGTCCGGGCACGAGTCACACTGATCCTAAAGCAAACCATTACTTGCAGTATTTAGATGACAGGTCATTCAGATCTACTCTTGTAAAAACATTGCAGAGCATTACCCCTTCAGGAAGATTAACATTATTAGCAACTTGTTTTTAGAAGCAGGCAGATGCTGGCTCGTTGCCACCCACGCTTCATCTCAGCTGTGACTCATACAGCTTGGTTTCAGTGCAACTTCCACACGCAAATTGTAACACTCACACTGTGTAATCTCAGGGCCCTCTCTTCAGTTTTCACAAGAGCTTTCAAACCAATTGTCTTTTTTCCACTAGGAGCCCCAGCATACTACAACAGCTTAGCTGTGACCAACAAGCTTTATTTAGGAAGATCTGATGGAGGGGAAGAGCTACATGAATTCCCAAATAATCCACTCCAAAAGGACACAGAACTTGGCAAATTCCTTCAACTAGATATGACAACACAGATTGAGCTCTGTTTATTACCTGATGATGAAAAAGTATCTCCTCTTCTAGTTGGATACCACAAAATTCACAGGGAAGCATAATGTTTCCCTCTTCCTGGCCAGCTTGGTACCGGGATGGATAACCAGACCTACAGCTGTTGTATCCAACATTACGCAGACCGTCAAACTTTCGTGGACCAAGAGAACTTCTTTTACTGAAGGAGGCAAAGGCACTTGCTGGGTTACAGCCTGTCTGTTAAGCAAGTAACACAGGAATGTTAGCTGTCTCATTTAGCACACAGGGGTTTTAAAATTACTGCTGAGCAAAGATAAAATTACTGACTCTAACTGTACCACTGAGTGAACATTGCACCTTTGTTCAGTCACAGTAACAAACAAGTCTTAACTGCAAGCTCCTAGATACAATACAAAGAAGTACTAAACCTGGTGAAGAATCAGATCTTCAGCAGGGTAGAGCTCCTCACAGAACTCACACGGCAACATGATCTCATCACCTGCAAAGTAATAACGGTTATATCCTCTACCACACACAGGCTGACTGCAATTGGATCAACTTAGATTCAAAATTCCTAATCAATAAACTCCTGTTCTGTAGCACAGAGCAGCAGCCAAAGCAAATGCAAAGGAAATAGTTCTACAGTCCCACTTGCTGAGATTTGTGAGTAAATCTGTATCACCCAGAGAGAGAACAATGTTTTGGGGTCAAAGATTATTAAATGGTTTGGTACAAAAGCCTATTACTGCCTCAGGTAAATCCCTTCGTACCATTTTCCTTTTCAAATTAAACTGGCACTTCAGGTCCCCTCACAGATGCTGAATGAACACGATGGGAAGGCGGCAAGGAAGACTGTTGCTATGAATCCCTAACCACTGATGGGCACAGGCACTTCCTTTGCTTCTAAAGGTACATAAGTGTTTCAGGCACCTTTCCATCCCTAGAATAATATCAGTACTTGTCTTTGCATTGTTCTGAACGATTCTGAGTTGAAAGGAATTTCTGGATGAACATACCAAGGTCAGAGCACCACTACACCTTTTACTTCTGTTCAAAGAGGTTATGATTAAATTTTAAAGAAGAATCTCGTATTATTAATTATCCAAAAATTATTTAGAGGGAATCTCCAAGAGCTTCACTTTGATCTGCTTAGATGATCTTTGACACTCTGAATCCAGGAATCCCTTTTCTCTCTCAAACTCAAAAAACCAGAATTTATACTTACATTTTACATGGTTTGAAGTGTTCAAAGAGAATAAAGAGTCACAAGGGAAGGTATCTGAGTAGTCTGTTTCGTTGGGGAAGGAAGATGGCACAGGCTCTTTGGCATAGTGGTTTTCCCAGACGCCCCTGTGAATCTCTGCTGCAGCATTATTGCGAGGATTATTCTCATTCTGAAGGCTAAGAGCCAACATGTGGTCTAAATTGGCATTCTGCTCTTCATAAAGTGAGTTAGTGTTTTTATTTCTCTCCAGCTGCTCCAGTTCATACTCTTCAAAAGATGAATATAAATTTTAGGTAACGTTAAACCTGCAACCATTACTTAAGTGCATTATTCTAGTTCAACCAAGAGGGTTTCACGTGTGGACACTCACAGGGTTCAGCATTTCAAAGCCTATGGGACTCCCTGTATCACACTGGGAAGAAGGAAAATGGTCATCCTATTTTTGTTTGTATCAACCAAAAGGAGGATAAAAAGAAGAAGTGTTTCCTCTTGCATCAGCTTTATGAAGTTAGGGAGAGAAGTTCTGTATCCTACCTTGTGAACAAGGCGCAGTTCTAGTACTGTCATCTGCTCCTTTCTGTGAGGCTGAAACTTTTCAACCTTGTCTATTTAATATATGAGTGGGAAAACCAATTCCTTTTGATGAGTGGAATTATACACATATTGAAAAAAATGGTGAAATGTTTCCTGGTAGTAGAGTTATACATAAAAACAAACAAACAACAAAAAGCACAGTTTCAGAAAAGAGCCCAAGACTGAACTGATGGTGCCTGGAGAGAGGCCAAGATCCTCCTCACACTGGCATCTTTCAAACCTCTCTGGCATTTCACTCATCTTGATTATATGAGACTTTTAAACAAAGCTTACACACGTGTGAATATCTTACTTAGGAACGTGCTACAAAATTCAGCACGAGTGGACAAGCAACAGTTCTCCAAGCATTTAGCTTCATTAGCTAATCCCAGAAGTTATTTCTGCAAGCCAGGCAGTCCTGTACAGCAAAGGCTGTAACCCAGTACTTGCAGAGTTAAACCTCTGAGTGGTCCACAACAGAAAGCAGAGTGCATGTTCAGCAGAGAGCTCACGTCTTAAACCTGACATGACCCTCTGCACAGGGAGGTGGGAGATTAGAGGCTTATGAGTGAGCAGAGGCATTTGTAATAATCTCAGCTATGTCCAGGCAGGCTGTTACTGCAGCAATGCTCAGCACTATATATGTGAATCACATACAGATCTTACTGAGCCTTCTACATAAAGGAAGAGTGGAGTTGCTTTAAAAAAAAAAAAAAAAAAAAAAAAAAAAAAAAAAAAAAAAAAAGGGAATTTGCAGTGAACAAACAATCCCAGTGTCATTTTTAAGCTAGATACTCCTTGAGGTGATAGCACAGGTGATGTAATGGGCTTTCATCACACCAGGTATCTCAAAAGTCCTCCATTTAGGCCTTTTGCATCTTCGTGCCACAGCAAAATAGTGCTGCACTCACTGCCTCCATAGCTTTCCTTACTCAGTATTTCCATACAAATGTTTTTCTTGGATCACCTGGCAAATGTCAGATAAGCAACAAGTTACTACAAGTTATTATCTATACCTTACCTTGATTTTGATTTCTTTGTATTCGTGAAACGTTTCTTCTGCTAACGTCCTTAAGGGTTCTGTCTCCTGCACAGTCGCTATAGATCTGCCTTTCTAGTACCCTGGGCATTCTCCACAAAGGCCCAGCACAGTTATCTGATCTTAGCTGGTTCCTAATGTCCCCAAGGGCATGCAAATCTGCATCCTCTCTCTCAAAGCGAGGCACTGTTTTGCTTACTCGCTTCACCTCTTTCCCACAGATTTGGGGATGCTCTTTTAGGTCTTTTACCATTATGTTAAGGCCACACCCACTACACATCTCAGTCCTAGCTCCACAGTAACTTTCGTGATCCTGAAGCTTATTGAAAGTAAGCTGGATGTCGCAATGCTGGCAGACTGCAGGACGCAAAGGGCACGCCAACGTCTAAAAAAAGAAGAAGGGATTAATCTTCACATATGGAAGACTGAGGCAAAGGTAGATGGAGGTTCTCACTTTACTTAAGCTGAGCTAGCTATTGTTTCTTTAGCCAGACACAAAGCTACACTGAAGAGCAGCCTGAAATCAAATACTACACAGGAAATATAAGAGCAACACATTGTATAACCTGTATAGTCAGAAAGGTGTCAGCTGCAGCTCTGCCAGTATCCAAACATCCCTTTTAAATCTGTAGTGCTTTAACAGCAGATTCACATAGTGCTTTTTGGAGTTAGTTTTCAAGAAACACCCTTGACAACCACATTTAAGTACTGCTAAAAGATGTATTAGTGTGTGTCATATCAAGGAGCAGACTTACAGCATGTTTACAGCTCAGCACTAATTGCTTACACGTGCTCCTTACCCTACACTGAAGTTACACACGTACCAAATGCAGCTGTAATTGAAGACACTGCAATAACACATCAGCACTTTGAAAACAAAAATATTGCACAAACTTTCAGAATAAACTACTTCCAGTGCTTTGGTCTTTCCTCACCGATAACCAGATCTGCATGGCATTTCCAGAGCTGTCTTTCACTGAGCACGAAGGAAAATACATGAAGGATTTCTAACAAGTCTGGCTGTGGCAGCAGAGAACTGGATTCGGTAACCCAGAAACACCCCACTGTGCTCTAGATCAGTCTATTTCACAAGATATTTTAAAAAAAGCCTGTTTGGACACAAGTTATGAAAACTCACAGCAGTGTCAGCAGATACAGAAATGCATAACATAAAAAAAAAAATAATAATAATTATCCATTCAAGTTAAAAGTTGTATTCTGTTCTTCCAAGGTACTTCACCATTTTCCATCTCGATCACCAATAAGGATCAAATTACTTATTATCATAGAGAGTGGCTTGATAGGAAGGCTTGAGCAGGCAGCTTCCCACAACATTCCTTCAGAGGACTTGAATTTAGAAAGCATTTAATAGAAGGGGTGCGTAAGTGACAGGCTGGAATCCAGGTCCTGGCTGACAGAAATCAGTCAGGATCAGTGCTTGGAAACACCATGCAGAATCTCCCAAGTGTGTGTAAATATAAGGTCCACCAACCTCGTGATCCTCCAAGAGGCTTTTTTCAACCTTCATACTGCACTTGCAGGTAACCTGCAATAAACAGATTTCATTAGATTAAACGCCACAGATATCAGCAGCTTCAGAGAAGTGTTTCCATCACCTGCACGTGTTCAGATTCAATGTGGTTCTTCATCTCAGACTTTGGGACTGACTCATTGCAGTAGCGACACACTTCAAGGTTTCTGCTACAGTGGATTTCGTGAATGGTGAAGTTAGCAGCAGGAATATCCTTTTTGCTATGAGAAAATCAGAAATCATTTCTCAGAAAACAACCCGACAACAATTTTCAGCGATTATTTCCAAAAAAAAAAAAAAAAACAAAAAACAAAAAAAAAAAACACTCCTAAGAAGGCTTTCTAGAACGTCCCTGTTTAGAGAGCTAAGAAACTAAAGCAAAAGACAAGCCCACCCAGGCCTCAGTGCTCCTACGTAGCCACAACATGAATGTATACATTGTGCAGAGGTCACAGTTTATCTTCAGGCAGCAAGAAAGTTCTACGTGGATCTGTTTCCTTACGTGAAAGGAAAATTTAACAGCATATACAAGTTAGCAGCAACTTCAACAGACTTCTCTGAGAAAATAAAAGGTTCCTCCCACAAATAACTTGGCTCTAAGAAGTCCTGCACTGCTCTGCTTGGAAAACTTCAATCACCAACTCTCTGATGCCAGAGCTTCACCTTCACCACCTCCTGCTTCGTGTCCTCCCCTGCCAGAAAGGAAAAACACTGCAGGTGTGCAGCTTTCTCCCTCGTCAGGCCCCAAGAAATGACCAGCCTGGCAAAGCAGCACAGTCCAGCAGCAGTGTGTAAACTGCACATACCGCTAACAAACTAGGCTGACATTGCCAGAAACTGCTCAGATTTCAATGTCTCTTTTAGAAAAAAAGAGACATTTATTTGTTCAGCTGTTTGTATTTAATATGCAGCTTCTGAAAACCACACCATTATCAGCAAACACACGACCAGTGCTGGAGCTCCTAAAGGAAGATAGTTTATCA